>CM055678.1:23224400-24474400 GCA_029448645.1 Andrena camellia | reverse complement strand
AGACAACCGCCCCTGCTCGAACACGTCACGCACACACGGGCAATATTTCGCATTCGGCCATTACCCAGCTGCGGGCTCGCGTTTAAACGTGAATGGAAAAAAAAAAGGTGGGGCGGAGTCGCAGGCACGTTACGACCGTTATCGACGGGCAGCGCGCAATCTGATTTTATAATTAGCCGACTATTGTCCGGCGTTGTTTCGACGAATCCATGTAATCCCTGTTTATTGAAATTCTCTGTCAATTAGTTGCCGGCGGAATTCGATTCTCCAGCCGACCGCTTTACGGCTCAGCCGAGGCAGAAAAACAGGATTATTACGCCGGCCAGGGTCGGCGGGTAAAAAGCACCGGCGACCGTTCCGCTCGCGGAAATATGCCGATCGTTCGATTAAATATCGTTCCCGGCCCGATGATCGGCCGACCAAAAATTTACTGCCAATGCGCAATGACGCGGCCGTATGCACAATGCGACGCTATTGCATCCGTGCGCCCGGCGCATCCGGCTATGTAAATCCTCGACGATTTATTTTCTATTTTTGTAAATCGACCAGCTCATTGTTGCGTAACTTATACACTTGTCGTTCGATTGTCCATTAAGCGGCGCACCGTAAAAATTCGTCCCCGCCATCCGTTTCGCAGGACGATTAAAGCTCCCCTCCCTTTTTCTAAAGCAGAACGACTTCGTGGCTTCTATCTTTTCCATAATGATAAACGGGGGTGGGGGGGGGGGGGGAAGGAGCACGAAATTATTGTGGCCTGGGTGCCATATTCGAACGTCACGACTCTCTGCGCTAGTTTCAGCTGTAGGGAAAGGAAGAGGACTTTGATTAAACGGCATAAAGGACCTTCGCTCCAGCTTGGGATATTGACTTGCATCCTTTCGTAATATCCTGCGCATTGTTCCCTCGAAAGCTACGAATTCTATGCCCGTACAATGGCTCGTCTTTGACCTTTAAAAACTCTGTGAACGATTTTCGTCTGGGATCCGAGAAAACTTAATGGGAATCCGTAGAATAAAGCGCAAAGGTGCGAATGTAATATCTTCTGCCCGGTTTTATCAACGCTCCTCGAGTCAGCCCTCCTGTGCTGCGTACGTCTGGATCAAAGGACACCCACGAATGCTTTATAGACTCTGCTGGACGTTCGAGCGTCAATGGCGAGTGCATTCTACAGCCAGGATGTCCATGGCGAAGGCAGTTTCGAACCACAGAACGATATAGGCATCTCTAGCCGGTCGGGGATTTCAAAGGACCAGGAATTCTCCGCGCGAGTTGAATAGTTGTTGCAGCGGGAGCAGGGAAGTCGGGTGTGGCTTTTGATGCCTCGGAGTGATGCCAGAATTATCCTGCAACGAATTATCGCTACAAACTGTTCGCGAAATATGAAATTGACTTCATCAAATGCCACACTTTAGAGTCACTTAACGGCTGGAGCAAAATGGCCAAAGTATCCCTGGTAATCAACTCCTCCGCGTTTGTGAATTTCAACAAGCTTGGTCTCGTAATGTTCGCCAAACATTGCAAATGAAATTGCCGGCCATAATAATTTTCTCCGAGAAGTTAAATATTTGATCGGACAGTTTGTCGTTCAAACATCTCGATGTTACGTGGACCGTAAATTGCCCGCGATTGATGAACGGTACCGGGGAATGCAAATGGATTGGAGAGAACGACCGACAAAAAAATCTTCGGCGTAGCGGAATATAAATACTCCGCGATGGATTTATCGCGATGGGAATCAAAGCTTTTAGCGGGGCGATCTGCAGATACGAAGCGAAACGTTCGCGCTGTGGAAAGCTTCATTTACTTCGCGGCAACCCGCGACTCTGCCTTTAATCGCGATCTCGCAGTTCTTTCCAAAGTGCCAGACGAGCGAAATATTTGTCGCCGTGGCAGAGAATACGCAGCGGGGCAGCCGAGCGTTTTGTCCCGAATTTTTGTTCCCGTGGCGACGATAAACTGGCACATTATGCAACCGCCAAGTCCCGCTTCAACGCGGTTCAACACGATTCCGACTACTTTGTGGCACACATACGTGCGCGACCTCTCCGCTCCGCGTTGTTGCCCTGGATACGGTAGATTTTCAGCTACAAATCTCTTTGGACGGTGATTCTGAAAATTCCTCCTTTTCGCCGAGGAAGATTTGAAGTCGCTGCAGGTTCGTGGCGCTAAACGCTTCCACCGAGGCGAGGGAATCTCCTTTTCTCCACTCACTTCGGCGCCCTCTTCTTTCCCGCCCAAAATTGGACGTGCCGCTGGGAACTGCAGGCAAACTGTTTTACTACAACTTCTGCGCTCCGCCGGGTCCGAAGAATTCGCGGAAACAATTCAATGAACCCCCCCCCCCCCCCCCCGGGTGGGATTCCGGAGTCTGCAATTTTTTGTCGTCGGGAGGAGAGTGGATAAGAGCTGGCCACGGTTTCACGTGATTAATTAAGCTTTATTTGCCCCTTGCGCGGGCTATAAGGCTCGAGTTCAACAATCCCGAACGTTTCTCGATGAATCCACCCTAAATCGAAGGACCATCGGTTGACCGACGGTGCGGTGACACTCGAATGGCTACCCCTATTGGCTCAGGGATCAGTCACGGTTGATTAGTTGGCTGACACTTCATGGCTGCTCGCACGCAGGGGCACACGTATGCGTCGCTGCTTAAATGGAAAATGCCAGTAGGATATCTGAATGTCTGATCCAATATTAGAAACCGACTCGCTTAAAAAACTGTTGGTATTACATTTCTCTGCCTCGCAGACTGTTGTGGGATATGTATAGGTGCGTGGCAAATGAACGTATTGGGGGCAATCGAGGATAAGTTGACGATGTTAAATGTCAAATCGATAAGTTTCGCCAGCGAACGAAGTAATTTTGGGCAACAGCCGAATGGACAAGTCCGTAATTATTAATTTCTACCAAAGTGCTGACGGAATCAGTCCACGATTATTTTCGCAATATAAAATAGCTTTTCTGACACATACAATAAGCAGAGCAAATAACAAGCTTCTACGTCAGAATAAATGTCTATTTATTCGTCAGTCCGTGAGTCTCAGAAGGATCATTGCATAGAAAGCTGAGCTTTAAAAATTGTCAGGGCAAAGAGGTCCCCGTAATTACTTGTCGGGGCACAGCACGACTGCAGGCCGGATGTAGATGAATTTCTGGTAGACTCGAGGTCCTGGCGGAGGATCCCAGGAGATGCCCTGCAAGTCTGGACTGCATATCAGTCCAGCGAGAACTATGCAGCAAAGTAAAAGCTAGAGGGCGGGGGTGGGACGACATGGGAGGGGTCGCTGGAGTATATAACCGAGGTAGCCGGTGAGATGAGATTCAATTCAAAGAGTAATTTACTAGCCGAGAGGAACGAAAATTAATGGCAGTCTACCAGATGTGAATACTTCACGTCGTTTTAAACAAACGACTCGTTAAACATTTTCGAGCTGTCTCCTTTCGATACGCAATATCGAATTCACTACACGCGGGATCCCGAAGCAATTATCACTATTGAAATGAAAATAAATAATGCAGGGTAATTTTCCTGGGTAATTGTTGAAATGTGGATGGTAGAGGGATTAATATCAATTGTTATTGAGGGCGATGTGTATTCGATCGGGGGTAATTGAATGATATTACGATTATAAATATTTGCCGCACACGCTAGCCAGATTGCTTGCGAAGAACAAACAAAATGCGAGAAGGGGCAAGTGCGTCATTAATCACACCAGTCAATCGGGGATCGAAGTTCAAAGATCTCTCGGAACGTGTACCGAGCATAAGTGGAGGGTATTCAGCATTGAAACGCGCGGAATCCTGTTGACTCGTTCAAGTGTAATTAGGTCGTGCCGGCTGTCCAATTAACATCTTCACCTCTTTGCGTCCCGCAACTGGGGTAAATTAATTGCCGCGATTTACCACCGAAAACCCTCCATTGGTATCTGCGCGGGGGGTGTAAAAACGGAGCGCCCGATGCACAATGCTATCGCGGGTTCAACGCGAAATTAATTTCGAACCGAGCCGATTCACCGGAGAAATATTCTCTTGTCTTGTAAAAACGTAAACGTACACAAGTGACCCAGCCTTGGAGGTCGTCGGATATTTTTCCAAACGATTCAACGCTACTCCCAAAGGCCACCCCCCTCCCGCCCTCTAAATTCCGTTATATCCGCGTAACCAGGTGCGCTGCCGTCTCCGGGGAGAAATAATTCTCGCGCACGTCGAACCTTTTTACCGGGATTCTTCAAAAATCCGCACCGTGAAGTCGCGGATAAATGATGGGTGACAGGGGGTGGTAAACGGCGTCGTGCGAATTTGCCCGGGGGGTGGGAATGGGCGCGAACTGTCGCTATAATTTCACATTCGGTGTTAACGGACGAGCCCGGCGCTCTAGGTCGTTGATGTTGCAGTCGCCTTAATCGCAGCTGCAGACGGCGCTCAAACACTTGCAACGGTGAAAGTTTTCCTCGGTGTGTTAGTCGCCTGCATTTTGCCGTTGCAAAATAATACATTGCAGTCACACCTCGCCGCCGTTAATGCAACATCTGGCAAAGTTCGCGGAGACAGAAATTCACGCCGGAGCTTGGTGAACTGCTAAGTATTGATTCTCTCTGCTGGGATGTGTCAGGATGTGTGAGAGCAGGACCCTTTAAATATTCCCTCGTCCCATGCACCCCGATTTACAACATTTCGTTCCGATCGTCTGATCAGAGACGGTCGCTGTCTACGTGCTCGTCTGACTAGGGACGGAGGTGTTCTATTTGCAAGATGAGCGACAGCCGAGCTGTCGCCTGTCTGGCTCGTGACGATCACATTCTACTTTTGAATCAACGTTATACAGTACTGGCTGCTTGGTGACAGTACCAATCTACTTTGTCCTCCCTCGATAATTGTCGTTAGTTTTATTATGGCGGAATTCTGATTCGTCCCATGATAAATGTCCAGGCTGCAGGACCAAAGGTAGTATAAATTTGGCGCTTTTCTCGCTTCGGGGCTTCACGCCATTGACTGGCCATAAAGGAAGATGAGCTTGGGTAAATACGTGCCATGATGGATCCATCCACCCAGCCCCCTTTCTTTTCTTCCGCCTATGTGCGCACCGTCAGTCATTCATAATATATTTATGTTGGATGTAAGGTATAATGGCAGCGACAGCTTGTCGATAGAATATCCCCAATAGTTTGATTCATTGCGCCGACATTATTGGCCATTATATATTATGCCCCGGCGTGTAACTAAGATCGATGGTGGCCCGCGACTTCGGGAACATCTATCGTCCCAACAATCGTTTTGTCACATTTTTATTAACTTTCAAGCGATTTCGTCACTACGTTACAGCGGCTACTTGAAAGTGGAACGGGTACCGCAGAATGGCACGAACATTTATCATTACCCCCGGGCAACACTCATTTGTATCAATAGAAACCTTCCTATTAATCACGCAGCTGTAGTCACGTTTCATCAACCAAATCGTGCGACAGCTCCATTTATCCTTCTTTCTCGAATACTTGCGACATTTCAGCTAGTTAATTGGATCCGGAGTCGCCTTCTCGTCTGCAAGAGAGCTCCGCATTAGTCACACCATCTGTTGTGATAATTCCCAACCTCTCGGACGATCTATGCGACCGTCATTAATTTTAACGTCGATTGGCACACTTACTATCCCCCATTTCGTGCACACACTCGCACAGTTAGTGTTAGCAAGAACAGCCACGTAATATGCAACGTCTGCGTCGCCTATTAGCAACTGCAAAACTCCGCTAATCAACCCTTATCACGTTCCGACCACGAGATAGTTTCGTCTGATGTGCTATCTTGTCTCTCCTCGCTGTCTAAACATACGCGTTAATTTCCTGGGCCAGCGTACTCGTTCAGCTGAAATTCGAAGCCGAGGGACGTGGGCACTAAGACGTCATTCAGCGTCCACCAGTCTCCCGGCACGATTCCCTTCGCTGCGTGCGCTTTGATATCGTCAAGATTGCGGATAATTAAAATTGTCGTGAGCGTCGTTTAGATAATGTTTGCGCGAGCGAGCCTACATGCAGCGAGACCGGTGGTTCCCTCTCAGCGAGATTGAAGCGGGGGACGGGGATGGCTGATACGCTGAAAGCTCTGATACACTTTTAATAACCGAGAGAATAAACGTAGCGACCATGGGATGCTTTGTTTAAACAGCGATTTGCTATTGCTTTTGTTTGCCGTTTCGCTATTGCTCTTGTTTAGGGAGCGCCACTGTTTTCCATGTTTAGCAAATAGTGACTTCAAAGTGACTCCATGCTTTGCGCATTCGCGTCCGCCGTTTCAAAAGCAAACCAGGGAAAAAAAAACAGTGCAGGCGGAACGAAATTGCTGCCCGTCGGTAACTTTCTGGGATTTCGTTTTTCCAATTTATGGGAAACACAAACGGTTACCACCCGCAGCATGTCGTTTGGAATCACCGGCCCCAATTGACAATTAATATTCTTCGTTCGTGCAATCGAGGTCTCGATCAAGCTCGTGCCATCGATTACCCAAGCAACGCGTCCAATTAATTCTAACCCCCTCCCCCCTCTAGAACCAACACACCCCCGTCGCTTCCACCCCGAAAAGGTTATATTTTCCTGAGAACTCCGGGAGGGGGTGGACCGATTGAATTCTGGCCTCTGTTATATCTTAGGCCTAATCTCTTCCCTGTAAACACGGAAATCGTTAAGCAGTGCCCCGTGAACCCTTATCGCGCTCTTGGCGCTGGTTACCTTTCCTCCACCCCGTGCCCCGTGCACCCCCAAGGAACCGGGAGGCGTTGTTTGCGCACCTAATTGGTATTCTTACTTTCTCGGACGACGAGCTGGGACTCATGCATATATTCCACGGAGAGCCACCCCCTCCCGCCCCACTGAATCCTTGATACGCTTGCACAAGGGTGGAAGCTGCAGGTGTACGAGCTTTATCGCGCTGTTTCGTCGAGCACCCCGCTCCTGCTCCTCCTTCCCCGCTTTTCTGTCACGTTCTTTCGGAGAATCAACGAGACCCAAGTAATTCCAACGCCGCTATTGAAATCGCCCTGTACGCTCGATGGGGGGATAGTCATAGATTCCGGGCGAGCTCGGTCAGCCGCCGTTTACGTGGCCGCCCAGGAGGAGCATTTCGGATATAATTGGCTAAATGCAGTTGAATTGAGAGTTGCCGCTGCGGGGGAGACCCAATCCCGTATCGCGGAAAATTACGACGCGGCGGAGAGCTTCGTAAATTGCGTCACGTGTTTCATCCCGCGCCAATCAAAGACCATAGAGCCCAGCCTGCACGGACCTCTAGTCACGTTCGCTCCGCAGACTAATTCGCGGAACTGTCAACTGGCGTTTACTATGTAAGACGATCCGCGTGGAATGTAGATGAGGCCTCGCTCCGGGAGACTGTTGTTACTTGGGAAGCTCCCTTGGGACGCTCTGCGTTTGCTTCTTTCCTTGGTAGGTACGTCAAACCACCCGGCATTTAAAAGGAACTGTGTCACGGTACAATATCGTCCCAATTATTTCTCATTCCCACGGATCACCGATACTTTGCGTTGTCAATTAGTGTATGTAGGTCTGTCTAAAGAAAGCTGTCACTGTACAATTCCCTGTAACTGCCTGTCACTTCTTAGCGTTGGAATATCGAAGACCTTTCTGCAACAATTCTCCTGCTCGTGTTTTGCATTGCTGCACTGCATTCTGCTAGGTACGAAAGGTCCAAGTAAGCGCTGAAAGTGGATGGTATCATTTAAAACACGCTCTATGAGAGTTCCTTAATACTTTCAAGTCTGTGTACCGTGCTGGTTACTCGATAGTGGGGGCATTAATGTTAAAACGGAAAGTGGCTGCATCTCGGGGACAGGAAGTTTGCGGATTATGTTCGCCAAGACTTTTTTGTTTGCTCTGCGGCTCTAGAATATAGACCGCTCGCTTGAAAGTCTCGGGTCGGCCCGCGCTCCCTCCACTTTGCGATATAATATTAAACGATGCGTCGGCTCTTTAGTCACATTTTACGTGTAACGTGTTTAATGGTATAAAATATTCATGAGAAGGGCAGGCCTCGCCCCCGGTGAACTTTAAACGTCGCCGGGGTTCATTCCAGGATCCCCCGTATTGCGGAACGATTCCAGCTGGAACGAGCAACAAGAAATTGCCTGGATTCGTTCGACACGTATCTTCGATTTGTCGGGCAAGTTTTCCAAAGGCTGCGCCGGAAAAACCTTGGGCGACGGTGACCATTTCCTGGCCGTCGTATCGCCGACCGATAAATTAGACGGCGAGAAAGGAAGACGATGAAATTTCGCAGGATAATACAATCTGCCGCTGGGATCCCTCGAACGCGGCGGGTTTCTTATTTTTCAGTTTCCCTCGCTAGTTCCTTTATTTTCCCTTCGCGCCTGGCCATGGTGCCTACGACGTGAAGTTTCATTGTATTTCGCGCTGTCCTGGAAACGGAAAGATATCGAATTGAAACGGAAATTGCTTCCCTGACGTGTATAGGGCGTCAACATTCTCCAAATATTTAAAAGAAACTTCTCAGAATTGAAAAACTGACGGTACCACGGCCTACTTGCATCGACGCGTGTACTGTTCCACTTTCCCGAACGTTCGCCTGTACTTGTCTGACTCATGGCCGGTCAATTCCACTTGGCAGTCCTACAGTGGTCGATCTCGACTCGTCGGACCAGCGCCTGTCCTGTTCCACTAATTTGGCGAGTAAGTATAAATTTCTCCCGTCTGACTAGTGGCCGATAATTCTACTTTCCTCGACAGGGTTCGAAGCTGCAAGCGTTTCCGCGATAGCAATTTTTCAGTGACCGAAACGCAGCTTGGGAAGGCGAAATAAGCAAAAGCTTTTCCCTTCGAAAACGAGTTTCTATTCGAAGTTCCCCTTCATTTCGATGAACGCTCTCCCGTCGAAGCACTTCTTTGTGCTCTCAACCGTGCTTTTTGATCTCACTGTCCTTTCATATACCGGAAATGGTTTAGCGAGTGCAGCGAAGTCGACGTGACACGTACAACTTTTACTCCCTCCCCTCTCCCCCGGCAACGGCGCCCGACAATGCGAGGAATCGAAGAAAATTTTAGGGACAGAGAAATACAAAACGACGCGCCCCTTGCGCCGAGCAACATTTAGATATCGATTTATTCATAAATGCATGTTCCACGGGCTCCGGTGCAATCGAGGACCGTAGAAAATTTTGAATTGGAAATAAAGCGGCTCCAAAAGAGCCGCCCTCGAAGAAAAAGGGCTTTATTTGTCAGGGGAAGACTTGGTCCGCGAATCGATTTCCATCTCCCCACGGGTATTATTACAATTTCGCGTTAAATTGTCGCTATACAAATTCCACCGCGTCTTAGGCGTACCTGGAGCGTGCACAAGTCCACTGATCATGAAACAGGCATCCAAGGATCGAGAATTACGAATGTTGAAGTTATTGGAAACGGACAGACGAACAATTGGGTGAGGCGGGTGTCCACGTCTGCGGAGTGGAGCGGGTGAAGCCGTTCACCGAGTTCTAATTTCTGTCGTTGTCCACTTCGCCGAAGAATCTCTTTGTATTTTCAAGTATCCTTTCCATTGAGGGTTCCCCAGCGTCCTCGAACTCATTCCTCCTGACTTCAGGTTCTTCTTCTCCTTACGTGTTGGAAGCGCCGCGATGAAGCACGTTCTCAATGAAATGCGACCGAGTACCTTTACGTACGTCGTCGTTCTCTGAGAACAATGGCTCGCCATGTCCCTCCGACAATGGAGCTCTCGCGGTCTTGAAAATTCCGGTTTCTTCTCTAATTTCGCGACAGCCTGTCGCCAGCCTCTCCCCAAATAATTGATTCCTCGCAGTCTGGGGAAGACGCTCCGTGTACCGGTGTCTTTAACGATAACTCGAGGGCGGATCGATTCCGAACGTGTCCCACTTCGTCGGTTCGATTCGCCGGCGACGATTTTCTTTGTGCACATGGGGCTGGTGGATGCTTTCGTGAACGATGTTACGGCCGATGCCAAACGACTTTCACGGGTAACGCGATACAACACCGGATGGAAATGGAGGTCGCGGAACCAGTATGCGGCCCGCCTTTCTTTGCCGCAGTAATGCTCCGTATTTGCTCGCGTCGGTTTCTATCGACTGCAGGGGAAAGGGTGGTCAGCAGCGTACACCTTAATTCCTGACAGAACCTTGCAGTGAATTTCATCGTTCCTCCCATTTAAAAGACTTAACATTAAGTCGTTCACGTAATAGCGTGGGACTATTTGTCGTGAGGATATAAAATCGGCAGATTTCAGTAATGTAGTCTACTTGACGTCTGACCAGTGATAGACCTACTCCACTTTCTGGCTTGCCATAGCTACCGATGACGTTTCTGTAGTCGTTTGATCAAAGGCCCTTTAACTTCCCTTGACAGATCAGTCGCCTGCAAGTGTCTGACTTATGGTCGACCAATACTACTTGCCACGTATCGTTTATTTTCCTTAACGATTCCGCGACACATCTGGGCGTGCCGTGAAGATATATTCGAAGATGCGGCGAGCCCAATTTTCAAGCGTTCCATCCCACTGCCCGCGGGAATATGTTATACCGTAAGCTCTTAACAGAGGAATATCTTGTTTGACGACTTCGCCGAACGATTCTGCGGGTTGGGTCGAAAAGTTGGGCTGTAAATCGCGGCATAATTTGCTTACGACTTTATTCGACAAGAGAAACTACCGCCGGCGGAAACTTGGCGAGAACGTAAATCGTAATTAAAGTTCCCGTTCAATTAAGACGCGAACTGTAATTCAAGATCACCATAAACGCGGCTACCCCGGCCATTAATGGATACTACGCGCTCTCTCCGCGTCAAATGTTTATGCAGAGTTATTAAAACTGGCTGATTTAACGGGCCATCAATGAATACCAGCCATCGCGTGATATTAAATTCCGCCGGGATTAATTGAACGACTTCGAGCTATCGAGAGGTGTCGACTCGAGCCTGTCACACGCGCGATCCGAAAATTACAGCTTGCGTGGGATAATGCAATTACAAGAGGGAAAAGGCACGCAACTACGTATATGGAGCGTAAGCTGTGCTCAAAGTAGAAGTTTTTCATCACGGCGCGGAGCTTCCTTTCAGCGCCGCGAAAGCTCCTTATCTTCTTACCTTCGCGATCATTTTTCCCTCAGCCCTCGCCACTCATCTCCCTCGTTCGATGAACTTTTTCGTTATTCCAGCCGTGGCCTCGATATTGTCCAGCCCCTCCCCGATTCAAATTGCATTTTCGCAGGGGAGACGAGCGAGACAAGTGTCAAGAAAATTTTACCTCGCTGCCAAGGGGGCTTAATTCACTTCCAACTGATTTATCGTAGTCCCGGAGCAGCGCGCCAGGGAAAGAACCTGCAATCACCATTTCGCAACGAGCTGATTGGACTGCTGATTGAAAATAAATATTATGGAAATTCAAGAATTCATCGTGCTCGTTATCAACGAATGCATTTGTTTCTCCTTTCCGGTGACTCGCCTCCGCGCGAACGAACCGTCATTTCGTGTAGCTCGCGTGCAAATATTTGAAGAATATTGCCACTGGGAATCACACGGGGTGATGGAGAAAATTGAGGGATAGTTTAAAGAACGGGAGGTGTTGCAGTCGTTCACACTCCCGTGCATCTTCGCTCGAGAACAAGCCGTTCGAATTTCGAATTTTAAACGCCAATTGAGATCTCGTTTAAGCCGTACATACCGTACGTCTCTTTTCTTCCCGTCCATTTGCAGCAATCGTTTCGCAATGTAGAGCGAAATCGAGCTTTACGCGGTCCCCTGGCAAATCTCGGCGCTCCGCGTTCTTTCTCCTTGATTCTCCTTGGGAGATCGCATTCCTCGTAACGCTGGTTCGTGTTTCGTCGGATTCGACGAAGATAAAATTAAAAGCCCGGCCAGATCGCGATCTCTCCATCTCGTCGGAGAACATCCTGCCGCCTGTGGCTCGGAAAAAATTTGCGGCTCGCCTGGCCGAGCAGTGTCGAATCTTCGCGACCTCATTCTTCAAGAACGAGGATAATCGTGCACCCTCCGCGCTATATCGCGCAGAAAGTCTTGTCTTTTATTCCCGTTCCACAACAGCCGACGTTTTCCACTGCAAATTGTACACCGTAATGTTGCCGCGGATACCGTGAACAGGATAGGCTACCAGTCATCCCTCCGCTGAAAATTAATTCGCGATGAAAAATTCTTGGTCACTTTATTGCCATCTGCGTTTTTAAATAATCCTTGCTTCCAATCGCGGTTGTGAATAAATTGTAAAACGTAGGAAAGTCTGATAAAACACAGTGTTCAATAAAGCCGATATCACGGTGTTGCAGTGTATCGAAATGAAGCTTTTCAAAAAATTCGGAGGGCCAACCTTCCATCAAATACCTCGAAGGCGAAACAACAAACGGGGTGCGTATCAATCGATCGCCCGCCAGCATGCAAGCCTTTCGCGATTCGTAAAATTTCCAGCTGTCTGCAAACACACGTTGTTCGACAAACAACCACGCCCGCAGTCGCAGTGGAGCGAGCGTTTGGGGAGCGCCGTTGTTGAGCTTCAAATACAAAACTCCTTTCTGTACGCCCCTCTAATATCCCCCGACCCTGTACAACCCCTAATCCCCTCAATTAATTCTCCGCGGGGCTCGCTTGAATATCGTAGTTTTCACGGAGCGAGTGGCTTGGCCAGCCAGTTATCTGCCGGGGGGGGGGGGGGGTGACGCAGGGGATGCGGGCACGGTCCCGGAATTGTCGTCTTATCGCGGCCAGTAATCGGCGAATCCTACCAGATGCAACTCCTTAACGGCGGAGTCCTTTTGGCCAGGCGGCGTGGTCCTTAATCAAGGAGTCTGGAGGACGTCCTTGCAGCGTTTTCCGTGCTCTTGACAAGAATCGTGCCGGCGTGGGACGAGAGGATGCCTTTTAATCAATGCCGGACCTCCGGCCCCGCTTGAATTATTCAACCCAGACCTGGCCGTTCGAGGGTTACGGAATATTCTCAAGTCCGCGTCGACCTTCCCCCGGGGGTCGCCGATCCCCAACCCTCCCTGCTCACCATTTTAAAAGCCCTTGACTTTTTTTTTTTGCTCGGTTTACCAAGGCGCTGTTATTTGTTGCGGGGGAGTTTTGATGGACGGTGGGGGCTGTGGTATGTTCGGGGAAAGTATTGAAATCCCGGGGTTACAAGAATGGCGGCTCTGTAACAAGCGAAAGATATGTGCCTGATCAATCGCTAACGTATACTACTCGCCTGACCAATCGCTGACGTATATTACTCGCCTGACCAATCGCTGACGTATACTACTCGCCTGACCCGCCACTAGTGGCGGCCATATTTTCCTGTACCGTCGACAGTACGTGCCTGGTCATTACGATCCCTATTCTACATTCCACCTCGGGAAACACCTCCCGGTTTTCTTCGTTCTACCGTTCGTAACGTTTCCCAAATATTTGCTCGGAAAATACTTGGCGCAAGTAATTTCTCTTCATGAACGAACCCATTAAGTCTTCTTTGAATTCGAGGGCCGTAACACACGCGAACGGGAAGCGAACAATTTCTCTTTCCAGTCTTTTTACATTTTCCTCGAGACGCAGGGTCTTTTTTAAACAGTGAAGAATGTGGTTGCTCGAACCATTAGCAGGATTTGAAGAGCAAACGATGAGTGCGCTTCCTTCTCCACGGTGGACTATTGCAGAAGCTCGAGAACCGGGCTCGCGACGAGTCAAGGAAATGTTGGGAGAGCGTTTCAAGTATTTGAAGAATTTTCCGCGTAAGGGTGCTGAGCGACGCTGAAACAGTTGCCTGGGAAATCAGAATCGTCGCGTATCGTACTTCCCATCGATAAAAATACTGTTCACCCTCACACATATATTTAAGAATTTACAGGGCTGCAACCTCGCTGTTAGGGAGCAGATAAAATCTCTCTGCAAGCTTCTTTACGCTTCTCATTTTCGAGCATTAGATCTCGACGGACAGTAACGCATTCGTGCCCGAAGGTATAATTTTCCAGGAGATCGCGCACCTAGATAAGCTCCTTCGTTATTTTTCTCGTTAGGGCAAGCCCGCATGACAACCGTGAACCCTCTGGTTAAACCACGATAAGGGGGGGGGGGGAGTGAATATTCACCGTCCCCCGGCTGAAACGACAAGAGAATTATTCCGCGACATATCGGCCAGGAAAATACGTTTACGGAGGCTTAAAGAGCCTTAAGCGCGTTAGTGAATTATTGGCCGGGGAAATCGACCATGGAGGGGTGCAAATCGAGAATAACCATCTCTATGTAAATCCGGATATAATTCCTGCCCGTGATTCATAAGATATATGTCGTTGACGTTCCGACTCCGGTATCGCCTGCGCCGGATTCCATGACTCCGCATGAATGCCATGAAAAATAATTAGATCGCCCGTACGCTGACGTCACAAAAAGCGCAAAGGTGCGCCATCACATTTTTTTAACGCTCCTCCTCAAGATCCGCGGATGCTGGTGCAACGAAATTACAAATCCATTTCCGAGGGAGCAACACACCATTTACATCGCCGAGACTGCTCGTGTTTTTCAATTATTTTTCCACCCCCTGCTCCCTCCCAATCCCCAGCACCCGCCGTTGAAATCGCATCGGGCAAGATTGGAGAACCTCGGCTGCGGACCAGCTGAAAATTCATTTCGCAACTTTGTACCGTTTAATCGGAAGACGCTTTTAAATACTTGATATATTTTCATTTTCGCGGAAATCCCAGGGGCGAAGTTTCGCTTCGCTGCTTTGCCAAAGGCCCACGCAGGCGTTCCATAAAAATTGAAATTAATAGAGATCCGACGGACGCGCTCCTTGCCGCTTCTGCCCGCGAAACGTTTTTCTCCTGTTGCAGCTGTTTCCGGCTGTACAGGGTGTGCTAGTTTTATTAACGGATCGTTAAAATTCGCGTTCCTGCACGCTGGATATCAAATTGCAAATTTACAAGCCTGTAACGTGTGTATCCGTCCATCAAGCTATCGAGTGTTAACGGTCCTACTTCCTGCCATCGCGTTCCCATTATTCATTCAGCAATTCAATTAATAGAACGGGCTCGCATTCCACGATCCATAGCCAAACAATCGAAACAACTGTAATCGCTCTATTTCCCTGCAGCAAGCATGAGAAACTATATCCAAAAAGAATTCCCCAGCACGCAATCAACAATCCAACAATTCATCTGAATTTCAAATAGAGAATCTTGAGAAACTTACACAACTATCACTCGAAATAACCGCCAACTCACACCCCTCTTCCCCATCGTTCGCCGCAATCATCCCCCGAGCTAAAACTTGACTCCCGAACCCTCACACCCCGGCCCGCGTGAAAAGCGTCGACAAGTGTAAACAGAATCAGAAACGTCCCTTTCAATCCCCCTCCACTATTCGCCGGTAGCCCCAATAATCGGCCGATCATACACCCTACAACTTTCCCCACCCACCCCATTTTTCCGTCGCCCGCCGCCGAGCTGGTAGGGGCGGCAGCGGCGCGGAGTGGGGTCCGTTGCACGGCATCGCCGGCAGCGGCGGCAGCCCGGCAGTCGTTCGGGAGATTTCCGCGCAGCAGTACGTCGGGAGAGCGCGACGGGCTGGCACACGTGTGCTCGCGTTTCCCCACGTTCGCCCTGGACGGTGCCAGTTGCACGTGACAGCAGTCGTTCGCACGGAGCGCCGCGACGCGCTGCCACCGCAACGTAGCCCCGAGCCTCGTCCCTTTGGGGGCAATTTTTCGCGCGAAATCTCGGTTCGTCGCAGTGTACGTGATCGTGCTGGGCAAGAGGGCAGAGTCTGCAGCGAGACGACGCTCCGTCGCTGGCTTTCCCGAGGCTGCGAGCCCTGGACGTCTTCCGGGACCCTCGCTCCACTTTGTCGAACGAGGAGCAACCCTCTAATGGTGAGTACATTTTTTTTATATCGCGCTCCTCTCGGGTGTTCTGGAAACACGTGATCTGTTTGTCAGTGGACGTGGGTGGCTAGACTTGCGGTGCGTAGAATGATATAATATATTATGTATTTAACTGTGAAACGATTATCTTTGAGATGGCGGTTGTATTATTGACCTGTTCTACTGACGATAGTTCTGACTGTTATACAGTCTCTGGCTTTTCTGATAATCGTGCTGTTAACTGTAATTGTGCCGATAACGGTAATAAGTGTTTAATCTGGCGAGTTACGAAGTCGGGAACGTGCAATTTTTCTAATGCATCACGCTATCACGACCCCTCGTCCAGATCAAACTTATTGATCAGCAATTTACGCAATAATCCCTCGGCAACCTCAAGCACGCTGCACGCGAGGTCGCCATCCAATTCCGACTTGACGTCTCATTCTGAGAAATACCACGTTGTCGCTAATTTTCCGCTCTCTCGTCGATCATCCTCAAAGTTCCGCGTCAACTCCCCAAGAAGGGGGATGCTATCTCGCCGCGGAAAAAGCCGCGAAACCCGAAAGCGAAACCATTACAGGGACGCTTTATTACCCCTTTTTTCCCGCCCCTATCGCGGCATCTTTTTGCACGTTCGCGCCATCGTCGATGATGAGATTTGCAAATTTTTTGCACGTCCGATTGTTTGTGGTGCTTCAAGTATAACATAGAGTGATAGATTTCCGATTAACGGCGTTGATAGACAAACGTGATTCTGTTAGCTCCTAGCAAACAACTTTCAAGCGAAATACCAAATTACCCTGGTCCATTTTTATTTGTCGTCACAAATTATCAGAGAAGAAAAGGAAGAACGCACACTTCGTTTGTTATTAATTAATTCCAATTCCCGATAGCCCAGGAATGTACATCGATCGATAAGTGATTGGCTTCGTTTTGAAGTTCGATTTACTCTCCCCAAGAATTTCGGTTGTGGATTCGATAGACACGATGTAAATCCGGTCTAGGATGTTTAGGCTGAAAAAGTGAGGGGTTGAATTGCGAATGACGTGAGTCTCGAAGCGGCGTAGCCGCCAACAGGTGGAGGGCCATTAAAACGGAACGACGCTGTAACGGCGCGGCGATCGACGCCGTCGTTGCTAAATTGCCGAATTAAACGCGCCGAGACGCGGTACGAAAAGGGCTGCTTCGTCGAAGAGGAACCCCGAATACCGGAAATATCGAGGGAATAATAGAGTTTGTTTGGGTTCCCTCAAAGCAGAGCTCTTGGAACTTGAATCTCACTACTGCCTAACGGAGATAATTATTCGAACAGTACAAATTCGCTGGTATAAAAGTTACTGTAACAAATTTAAAATGGAATTTCTACTAATTCAAAATGAATTTAATTAATGTCAGAAATGTTTCGACACATTCACCCATTTTTATGTCCACATAGAGATCGTTCCTATATTTCTAAATTACATTATCCATTATATTGGCTTTTCCACATTCCCCTATAAATTTTTACCACATTTTGACGTTCGAAATTCTTTCATTTACTTCAAAACGGGGGCGCACTTAATATGTTCATTTTACTGAACCCAAAGCTACGCGGTTTAAAACGAAATTCTCTGCCCGTCAGCACTGTACACTTGTATTAAACATTAGCCCGTGGCACACGCAACAGTGTAGCACTCGTGCGTCAGCGTGAAGTATAAGTTTAAAAAGTCTGTCAACATTTCAAGCCGCGCTGCACACTTTTTAACTTTGCCTGCGTTGTAATGGAAAGTAGAGGATCCAAAAAAGTGCACACGTTGTTTTGTAGCAAATATTTAGAAAGGGTAGGCCAATTTTCAAACTATAACCCAGGCAATGGAGACGACACCCCGCCCTAAGGGCTTTATGTTTGTCCAATCATGTGCGCGGCCTCGACTGCCAATATCCAGTAGCTTCGCGAACAATCGGCCCGGTATAATTTCAATAGTGAAATTTATTTGTTCGATATAGCGGGCCGGCGTCGATTGGAGATTAATTTTGTCAACTGTGTAACAATTTGCTATCGCGATAACGAATTGATTTAGCGGAAGGGCCGCAAGACAGTTCAATTCCAGGACTATCGGGGCACATTTTCCAGGGGAAATTGAGTAGCGGCGAAGGTGATTAATTTCACGTTGGCCCAGATGATAGATCGATTATCTCTGTACACAGCCACATACTCCACTAAAGACGACACGAATTCAATCAAAAGTATCTCTCATTATCCCAGTGCCATTGCAATTTTCGGCTGCCTTCAGGTAGACTCAGGACCTTGTAAAATATCCTTGCTGGAAGCAGAGGCAGATTTAAGGAAAAAGGGCCAGGTGGCAAACGTTCTGAGGGGTCCATTTTTTTCAGGAAAATGAAGAAGAAGTTTACTAAATACAGGCTAAGTTTAGTAGTACAGAAAAAATATACCTGGTATTTGGATAAAATCATAAATTTTTTTGGAAAATGCCTTCCAGGGCCTTCTTAAATCCGCCACTGGCAGAAAATAATGAACTATCATATTGGTCACAGTAAATGTCTGGGTAGATGAAAGTAGACGCAGAGGTAGAGAAGAAAGGTTCGAAAAGCAAACGCGTCTGGCATTTAATTAGCTCTGGCCAAACACTATTTGAGCGGTGACTAATAAACCGAAGCATTAATATTTCGGTCGCCATTCGTCTCGATCGGAGCAAACAGCGCGGGAAAAAATGTTCGCCCGCGCGATGCGCGGGGGGTGGGTGACGAGGGCGATGAAACGAACCACTTTCCGAGTCAACGTGATTTCGAAATTCTTGTTGGCCCAGAGATCGAGCAAATGTTCGGCTCAGAGCGGGATTGTTAACTGTACCTACATCCCGCGACGTCGAAGAAAAATTGCAGCGAGAGGAGTAGCAAGAGAAATTAGAGGGGAAGTTGGCTGTAATCGTACTTGGCGCAACTCCGATCGTTAGGTCCCGAAGATCATCGCGGGATTTTTCCAGCGATCCTTCGCATTGTCCCTTTTTCTTCCGATGACTCGTTCCGTTGGAGACCTTTTCTCCCTGCCGTTACGGGAAAAGTTTGAAAGACACATGGCTCCATAATCGCGGGATGCCTGCTTGGTGTCACGGTTGCTGTTAGGGTAGGTCCAAGCGAATTAACCCACTGCAGTTTCTCTAGGATTTGTGCTAGTAAGATTGTGCCTAATTTAATTTTTTTCTCCGTGCATATTACTTTAATGAATACTCTTAATAAGGGATACGTATTTCGTAAATCTTCTCTTCTAAGCTGTAGAGTGAAACATAAGGTTACGCTGGAACCCGGAGCGATAAAAGTTGGCTGCCAGGAATAGCCTGGGCCGCGTCTGGGACGTGTTTATTCCATAAGAAATGAAAAACTGTAACCGTAATCAGGTGAAACGCGTTCCTTAATTTCAACGGTGCCGTTTCCATAAATTACTCCACGCGGGATTAACCTAATTCTGTGTTCGCGCTGTTTAAGAAATAATCTACGCGTACAAATTAAACGCCCTGCTTAATTTCGACGTCGCTCGGCCGCTAAGTAAATGCAATTTTAATTTCACACCGCTGGTTACGTGATCCGTGCTCGTGTGCTCATAGAAATTACATGGCAAATTGCGTGGCCCTCTGCCGCCGGAAGTAACGCTTCCTCGACCTCAACTGTTAGGAATTCAAAAGGGCGAATGCATTATTCGACGCGAAATTGTTCATCTGAGAGCAATAGGAGCAATCCGACAAATTTACCGCAAACGATACCGCGGTCCCTTGTCCCGGAGTGATCGCGAGCAATCCCATTATCGTTCACCAAGAATTAATGATCGGAACAGCCTCGGGGACCTTATCAATACCTGTCAAATTACCCGCGGCGGGGGAGTGGGGGCGATGGGGTCCGAAGGGACGGGCGGGGAAGGTAGAGGCAGAAGTCACGGAAGCAGGAAGGAAACGGGTAGAAACGATGAAAAAGGAGGACGAAGGAGGGTGGAGGGGCGGATAGAAATGAAGGCAATTGGTCGACTCGGTCGTGTAACTAACTCGGCCTACCGGTCACGTAGAATCAGACAAGATTCATTGAAAATCTGTAGCCGTAGCCGGGGATGATACAAAATTCTGGTCTTCTTCCGGGGTAATTGAATCCCCGGGTGCGCGGCCACCCCCCTCCCCCCACCCCCGGGTAGCCCCATCCCTCTTCCCTCGGCAGCCACTCTCGTGTCCCATTCAGCCGACCGACACGGAACACACGGGTGCTTGCGGTTTATTTTCCATCCGCCTTGCTTTACGATAAGACAGAGGCAATATCTTGCTACAGGTGGCCGAATATATGTATGCACCTCTCATTCGCGGCTACTCGTGCTCACCCCGCCACCCCAGGCTTCGCTTCTGCACGCGTCACAACGAACGGGCAGCGACACAGGGGCCAAAAATTCTGGAAGATGGCCCGCTCTCAAGTGCCATCGCGAACCCACCGTTTCTAGCGACGGAACCACCGAGTAAATACCAGACTCCCCTCGTTTTACACTCGCAGCCACGCACATATTCCAGGCGAGTGTTTGGGGGAAAGTGCAGCGGTCGTTTCTGTTTAAACGACTCGCCGCAGCTTCCACGTATCAGAGATATTCATTAGTTCGCTGGCATTCATGGCCTCGATAAATAAAAGCGTAATCGCGATAACTCGACGTCCAAAGCTTATTTCACCGCGCTACGTTATTGGGGTCGCTCCGCGGTTCTTGACAAAACACTATTCTAAGCACAAAGAAACTTTTTTGCTGTAGGTTTCGATTCTGATTTAATAAGTTCTGGGCCAGGTCCTCTCGAGGATATTGTTTTACTTTTCATCGATACGAAACATAAATATCGCGGAGTCGCGTCGAGAAACGCTTGGCAGTTTCATTAAGCCGGTAGGTGGACGCTTGCAATGCAGAGAGATGTAGATATTTGTGAATTAAAATATAACACCGATCGATGGACGATCGATTTTAATTAAACGTATGTTTCAGTGCATAGCAATACGATATTTATGAAAGCGGGCTACTGCCACCTGCATTGTCCACGAAAAGTTGCTTGTAATTTTATCTGGGAACTTCGATAATTCAGAGTGAAAACGTTGAGCAAATATTACGTCACGTAAAGAGAATTTAATGATCAGTCCATGTTTATAACAAATTAAATATTCCCCCAGCTTACAATGTATTGTATTTCCATTGTAATTGATCGAACTATATGGTACGTGATCACTGATTCGTGTTCCCTCCAGCATTTCGTATAAGTGTGTACCATTGAAACTGAATAACCCGTAGCGCTAATTAATGCAATTACGCGCAGTGTATTAATAGTAATTTTAAAAATGCTGGATTATACAAGTCGCAGTAAATTAGCGAACCAGTGACAGTACAGTAGAATGAACCCTTATTAGTCAGCCAATGCGACATGCAAGCTCTTCAGAATATAACAGGAGAACTTTCAAGGGAAATTCACCAGGAAGACAGTCGAAATATTCAGAACACTTTGATCTCAGCTTCAGTTTAAATGAGTATCTTCCTTGCAATTGCTGGTAATTTATTTCACTCCCATATTTCCTCTACTTTTCCCTGCTTATCTACTTTGATCCCTCTCTAGCTTACTTTTCTCGCAAGTGGTTATTATCGTTTTTCGAGAAACCAAAGGGAATGGCGCAGGAATACGGTTGCGCGAGGCGTTTCTCGTTTGAAATCATGACGTGCGTACAGACGCTCCCCCGTCGCCGCGTGCCGACGGTGATGCGAACTGTTTTACATTTTTACGCTCCGTGATTCGTAATGCGTATGTAATAATTTCACTCGAGCCCCCCCCTTTGATGTTGCCTCCCACGCGTCCTCGGTATGTGTGTCACGAGCTCGCGGGCGTCGTCGAAAAATTCCTCGAGCGCGAACCGTCGACGCGACGATCTTGGAGAGCCGCAATTTTTCGCGAGAGGCCTTCGTTTCCCAATTACTGGCGGTTCGCCTTCACGCACAATTCTCTGTCCTCTGCTCGGCGCAGGCTCGCGTTTCACAGATAAGCGGGCGTTTTCGAGCAGGGCCACGCGTTGGAAAGTTTCCAGTGGATCGAATTCCATTGACGGCAGCTCGAATTTCCGAAGTTCTCTGTCACGTTGAATTCACAGCACGCGTGTGGCGGTGGGAATACTTACAAAATTGGTGTAAACTGCATCGACTATTTCTTAACAAATTAGAAACTTGCCAGTGAAGAAGTTAATCGTCCTTGCTGGAATTTAGAAAACCCTCTATCAGGCGTAATGAGAAAACGTGTTCGCGCCTGGAAGGAACGTGCTTTAATTACGTAAACGCAGGTACACGTGTCGTGTCTATGAAGGAGCGTGCGAGAGCAGTGTTTTGCGTAAATTTAGCTTTCCAAAAGGGTATCGAATATTTTGGAACGCCTCAAAATTTCTTGTAAGCAAAAATGGGGAACTGCCGGTTAATTCTGGAAGATAAAAGTTGGAAGTCGAAGTTCGGTCAAAGTGATTCAAATTGTTGTGGCGAAGAATGTAAGATGATTATAGTTTAACCAAGTTGAAACGCAATTATGTTTGAAATTAAACTTTAACTGCTGCCCATTACAAAATTACCGAAAACATTTCACCAACTCGTCCGCTGTAAGTAGTTCCATGCTTACTTAATTTATGCTTGAATTTTCACTTATTCAACTTGCAAACGAGTTCCAGTAAACTAAACCGCAATTCTGCCCCCCCCCCCCCTCGTCTCCGCCCCGTCGAAAGTTAAATTACAATTTCTCAACGGGAATAGCTTTCGAATCGTTCATTGTTCTTGGGGACACACGATGCGCGGAATATAATTGCTTTTAATCCACAAAATGCAAGGGGAACGAGCAGTACGCCGCGTTCCTCTGATCGTTAAATACCGCAGAAAGTAGCGTCTCAATCAAAGAAGAACATCCACTTTCGAGCCACGGGGACTCGTAACCCAGAATCGCAGCAAATTGCCTTGATATACGTACGTCTGCAAATAATTGGCAACCGCCACCGAGCGGATCAGTTGACTTTGCAGCGCGGCTGAACGTTATTGGAATGCAGGCTCTGGCTGCCTGGAGCTGTACTGTGCGATGGCTAACTCCAACTTCACAATTTCTCCCCTGTCTAGCGACGTGACCCACCGGAGGGACTTTGATTTCCCGTCAGACTTCAAATCTTCACGGCTGTCACAGCCAGCAGCGCGTTTCGACGGCTCGCCCGTTTGTAGACACAATACTTCCAAATCGAGGAAATCCAAATCGATCCTCCAGCTCGATAGAAACGAGAATAGGTAGTTAAATTCTATTTCAACGACTGGTCGCAAGTGTTATATCTGTACGGCAGTAGAACAGGTCAAGCATTTCTGCCGCCGCGAGCCTGTAGCGTCCCAATGACCAGGCACGGACTCGTTTATGTCCCGAGAAGGTTGACAACTGGAGTCCATTTTCTTTTGCGGCGCAAAAAGTGGGTCGCGTGGTTGACTCGCCCACGCTTCCCGGTACACGTATCTCGCGGACGTGTGGCAATAAAATGGACGCTATTTGTTCGGCGTGCGCGTTTTACGAGCGACCGGTTCGCATTCAGCGGCGGCAGTGAATGGTCCGTATAAAGGGTCGCAAGAAAGCCTGGGACCGCCAAGTGGCTGGCGACCACCAAAGTGGACCGCGCGTGAAAGGCGTCTTATTGTCGCGCTCCGGTCTTTCGGCTGCGCCCCCGGCTCCAACAAACCCTTTTGCCACTTCCTATCGCGATCGACACCGCGAGCTAGACGCCGGGCACTACGGAAAAACTGTCCCGTCGCATCTATGCCACGTGATTCTGAGTGCTTTTAACCGACCTGAGTTATCCAGGAAGGATTGAAATATACGGGGTGGAGTCGAAGAACTCAGGCTTGCTTTCGCTTGGCAGAATAAGTCTTACCTAAGAGATAAAGTTATCCAAAGAAGCTTCAGTCGTTCAAAGAAACCTGATCGAAGGTCCCGCTGCCCTTAAAAGCCCGCGCTTCGTCTTTTCCACCGCGGCGAACCGCTCCCCGGCCCTTTCTTGAATAACCATAAGCCTCGGGGGTTAAATTAAAGGGGGCTGCCCCGACACGGGGACAGCGAATTCGTGAAAAAATTCGCGCACCGTGCAAGAATGACCCGGAAACAAAAGAGATTAACAGTTTTCTTTTTCAGTTCGCCTTTTTGTCGCCGCTTCGCAGCGGCGGTAATTACAAGAACGCGAGTCGTTACTTTTGCATCAGGGCGCAAAAGGGAGAAGGGTATTTTTCTGGTCCGCTTGCAGCGATAAATTCAGCAACGTGTCTACCCCCTTCTAACGATAATTAAATGCAACGCGACGAAACAAGGGTGGGAGAAGAATAGCGGGTGACGCGACGAGGGGGGTGTGTGGGGTGCAAGAAGTATCGAAAACGGCTAATTAACTTGTTAATTGCTTTTCGTTAGGGGAGAGGGGATCGGTATGTAAATCGGGAAGCAAGGGGGGCCCGCCGCGACAAAGGAGGGGCGCAGATGAAACCTGGAATTTCGCGAGGGCAGGTGATAAACAACGGAAACACTATAAGGGGCGACGAAAACAAGCGGCGGAAGCTTCGTAATTAAAATTCAGTAACTCGCTCACCGAACTGCGTCTACCGATTATAGTTTCAGCGTTGAATGCAATAAAGCCGCAGTCTCGCTTCAGACCCGGGTACAAATCACTTTTGGACGAAGCAACGGACCACTTCGTTCTCTAAAATCGAAATTAACGATTCTATATCGAGCGTTCCATTCACGATCATCGACGCGGTTCGTTACTGACACGGCAGATACGCCGTCTTTATTCTCGTTCCGCAACAAAACAGCTACCCCATTGTTTGCTGTTTCGAGCAACGAAGGGGTTGTTTCCCATTATCACTGGTAACAACGTTCTTCTGTTTTCTTATCTGCGCGGAGACAAACACGGCCCCATTGCACCGAAAACAATGCTGTTATCGCTGCTTCCGCCGACGTCTATGTAAATTTTTCGCGCGCGTGGTTACGTGTATCTTCTCGGCCCTATCCTCCTCCGAAATTAGCGTTCGTTCCGGCGGAGGATTTTGCTGCGAACGTGACTGGTGTACCGTAGGAGAGAGGCAAAAAAAAAAGAATGGAAATTTTCTCAGCAAACGGATGCTTGAGGAATTGCCGGAGCATCGCTAATTAATTGCGCTCGTCGGGGTAAGTGGGTAGCATTATCTTTAAGGTAAATTAAACAATACGGCCGAAGAGGTGTCCGTTGTCCCGTTGGACAATGAAGAATCGTTCGTTTAATTGGATTCCTCTAACAATGCAGAGGCGCAGAGCGGTGTGAGCGATGAAATATTTAACGAGAGCGGAACGGCTAATTAATCGAACAGATTTACACTGTAATAAACAAGGAACAATCGTACGAAATTAATAACAAGGGAGCTTTGTTACTTGATCGATAAAGTCATTCTTCCTCCTCTGATACTGTCCTTACCGTATTTCAAGTTTCCATCTCGCAAAACCTATTAGGTTCAATATTTCCAGTAGCAGTCGAATTTCCCCTAAATGGAATCCATATGCCACCGCAATCCGCCCGAGAATGAAACGAAACGCGGCCACTCCCACCTTCCTGGAAGTATTTTTAAAAGCGAACCCCGTCGCTCGTTAGCGGCTCGTGTTTTGTTTGCATCCAATTAAAACGCAACTTCACTAAACACTTCCAATACTTCTGCGACCGCGAGCAGCTGGATGAACTTGCAAATATCTCGCAGCTGCGGGTAAAGCGCGCGCGGGGACACATTCACAGCGGCCTTGCGAAAAAAAAGGAGCGAACCGATGGCAGGTTTGAATCTCTCTAAGTTATCTCCCAAGCGTTCCCAGTTGCCCCTCGACGAAAGTAAAACGAGTTTTCCGATCATTTTCTAGGCATGCGGCTCGGGAAATGGCCGTAAAAATTCCTCGTCGCCTGGAGGTCCGAGCGTTGATCATCGGCGGCTCCTTTGAACGGTGGACGTCACTTTAATAACCAGTCAGCGACGCCAAGTATTTCATTAGAGCCTGAGATCCTCGGCGGAAGGGTGGAAAAGACGAAGAAGGATGAGTTTGTCGGCGTCGCGTGATGCGAATCTGCAAGGATAGGAGAACCGGAGGCTTCCCTTTGACGCCTCTACCTTGCCTGGCCCGCCAGCAGGGTATCTCCGTTGTTCGGACGCGAAAGGAAGCACGATCTCGCACAATTCCGCGGTGGCCAGGGGCTACGGGAAGTTTAATAAGTCTCCTGGACCTGCAACAAGTTCTTACACGTGTTCCTTCCTCGCTATGCTGGCAACAGTGCAGCTCGTCTTCAACACCTCCAAGCTGTAGGCAGAGTTTTTAACGAGGGACAGACGAAGCCAATGATGAGAAAAGCTTTGACAGCTGCTTTGTAAGTGGAGCTGGTCCAGGGATGTATCGGTCAAGAAATGGGGTGTTGACCATTCTAAGGAAGCGAGGACAAAACACCGTCAAGCAGTGCTAGCAAAAAACTGTGAATATTGACGATCGCACTTTTTGATAAAGGGATGAACACCTATCCACCTTTCCCGCTGGAAATGATGCACGCACGAACTGGCCTAAGCACTGTCCTCTAACCCTAGTTCATCCCAAGTGGTACCTAACGGAGTATCCAAAGACCTGGCCGTGATGCCTGAGAGACCAGACCGCGGGGAGTGTCTCCCTGAAGTTGCCACGCACACCCTACTCTACCCATTCTCTGCTGCCTCGAAGTGGAATTTCTTTCCAATCCGACAGCGTCCGCACAAACGAGACCGCGGTACCAGTTACGTGTCCCCCAAAATGCACGGCCCATAGAGATCAAGAAGAAGAGAAAGAGAATCACTCGGGGTCTCAGCGGAAGGTGAAGCCCCACCGGAAAGGAATATCGTCGAAGGAAGTAGTAAGAGTCGTCGTTCGGTTCGGTAGACCATCAGCCAAAGGTCTGTCCACCATTCCGAGGATAATAATGGCCTAATACGCCCGAGCTCCGCCCGATTCGTCTGTGCAGTTCGAAAGCTTTTAGCAGAAAGGCCGGCACGCGTCCCTGGCATAAACTCACCCCCGGAAAGTAACCGACAGAGGGAAGCTCGAGTTGCCGGGGACTATGATTTCAGCTTGATAACGCGGGGTCAGAGACACGAACCACGGTCGTGTCTGGTCCGGTCAGCGGCGCTCTCCCCCCCCCCCCCCTTCCCGGAAGGGGTTGGTTATGCGAGAGTTTGATCGAACGGGAAAGAGGGGAGTCACGATCGCTAACGAAAAAGACGCGAAAGAGGAGCGGAAGAAAAAGGAGAACAGAGGGGCGAAGGTACATTGTAAGTGGGGGGAGGAAGAGGGGGTGTGAACAGGGGAGGAGGGAGCGAGGGACTCATGGGAGGAAGAAGGAACAACGGACTGCAACGTGAACGAGGAAGCTGAAAAGGAGGAGGAGGAGAGAGGACAAGCAGGGAAGTTTCCGTCTGTCCGGAGTGGATGGGGGTGAAAATGTTCGGAGTGTTGCTGGCATGTGTCTGGCTGGTTGCCGGCTCCCCGTTACATCCCTGGCCGCTAATACCACACAAAGGTAAGTGCCTCGATCTACTTGTAATTTCTTACTGCCAGTTTTTACCGGGATTAGACCGCAGAGGATCATTATGCAGCTGCGCGAACGTGATTTTTGAAGTTGACTCTGGAACTCGGTAACGGGGAGGGTTGTTTCGATTGAATAGAATCAGTCTGAGGGATGTAGGATGTTAGCTTTTATTGAATCATAGCTAAATTATATTTATAGAAACATTAATAGCGATTCGAAGTTGTTTTGGAATCTTTTTATGATTAATCAGTAGTGCGAGTCAATAGTTCGTCAGAATGGAATAGTTTTTTAGCCGTAGCTCTTTGAAATTGAATATTTCTGAAGAATTTTCTTGATCCTTGTGCTCACTATCATAGACTAGAACTTTATCAGCCCAGTTATACTTGGGAGATGAAAAGCGATCTACCTACTTAGCGTCTTCTTCCCCTCCTCACCGTTCGCTCTCGAGTTTTTCTTTACTCTTTTATATCCTGATCGTATGTTCATCTCAGCGATGCGGTTTAATGAAAAGCTGGAAGTTTGTTGCAATTTTTCTCCCCGGGTAGTCCTTTTTTTCCATCCAAATTACAAGAGCTGCCGACGAGAGGGCTGCAACCCTCCTGCCACCACGCGAACCCCCCTCCCCTGGACTCTGTTGGCAGACTGTAGTTTTACGGCCGATGCGAAGGCCGTAATTTAAAATACCTCGCGATAAAAGAGACGAACGATAACGGCTTAACAACGAGGGGAAAAAAGTTATTCCATTTCGCAACGTTGGTAATCCGATGTGGAGAAGTTGCCCGACGTTTTTCTCGGATTCTTCGTGCGGCGTTTCACTTCCACCGTGAGTGACGGCGATAGAAATTTTACTTCTTTCCCTCCACTTCCGCCTGCATTCGCAATGCCACTATTTGCATCCCCCATTGTTCAAACTCTTTATGTAATCACCACTTGTTGCATACTTAACGACAGTCAAAATCCAGTAAACACGAATCCTCGAGTCGACTACGCAAGTAGTACACGCCCGTCATTGGTCGGGCATTGCTGTCCGGTCACATTACTTTACATAAGAAGCCTTCCACTTTAAAGGACATTGAAGCGAAAGAGGGCTAGTGCACATTGTTGCAACGATCCTGAAGTGCCATGGAAACAGTCCCGCACTGAGAAGCATCTCGCATCGCGGGATACAAGGAGAAATACAGTTTTCCCGAGTGTCTGCACCGATAACCCCCTTTCCCTTATTGCGCCGTCTCACCCTTCCATCCTCGTGGATGGAAATGAAGACACGAACCGGCGGTAAATCGAGCGGCGTACCGAGTGGAAAGGTGCGCACGATTTCGCAAACGCCTCGACTCGCGCTATTACGCGGCTTTGCTCGCGTAATCGCGCTCCCCATTTCGGGAATTAGTCCATCAGGATTCAACGTCGCGTGAGGGCAACGCAGCCGTGATCGCAATTGTTGTAGTTCGTCCCATTCCTAGGGGCAAAATCTTCCCTCCGCCGGCCTGTCCAGGCTTGTCTATCAACGCGGCAGTATCCTCCGCTCCGACACATCAGGAATCAACCATTTTCCCCACAGAGTCTTCCAAGTGCCCGTCTCCAGGACCCAGCTGATAAATATGGTCATTCGCGTCGAAGGGATTTCAATCTCCGTATTGAAACTTTCATCCAGCTAAATGAAAATTAATTCGTCGAATTGATAAGTAATTTATACCGCTCGTTAGTCTCGCAGGTTTCCCTCCCTTGAGCGATAAAACTTCGCTCGTACTCGTTCGTCTCCGATTTCGTTTAAACGGAGCTGATTTTTAATTAGCTCCCACCCAGCTTCCCCGAAGCACCGTCATTCGAGCACGCACAAAGTCGAGAGATAAACAGCGATAAATATTTAAACGTTTCCCGAGGCGGAACCTTTCGCGGGGGGAAAGAGAAATTTAATATCGGCGCCCCCGTCACGGTGTGCCTTCGCATTATGCGAAAAATTCCGGCGGAATTAGAGCAGCAAACGGAACAATTTCATCACTCCTAGCGAGCAATGTGTCCTGCCGGTTCTAATTTGGACAAGCCCGCCTCAAAAGAGCAACTCGCGCAGCTCCCGAGCGGGGAAAACAAAGGGCTAAATTAAGCTTCGCTCCGCTACCGGTGCTATCGAGCCCTGCTCCCTCTATCCGCGTGTTTGATGAATTATTTTTGGATATCGCCGGTAGATTCAAACGATGCCAATTCATCACGAATGAAACGAGAAACGTGAGCCCACTGTGCAACACGTTAAT
The DNA here is from genome assembly GCA_029448645.1 of Andrena camellia. Lineage (NCBI taxonomy): Eukaryota > Metazoa > Arthropoda > Insecta > Hymenoptera > Andrenidae > Andrena > Andrena camellia. The sequence continues at coordinate 24,444,677 of CM055678.1, read as the reverse complement.
GTGGACGGATGATTAAAAATTCCTCTGCGTTTTTCCACTGAAATCTGGAGCTCGACGGTACTCTCTAGTGTATTCACACATTCGCGCGAGTGAAATTCATTCGCTGAAGCAACACAGCGAAATAGTATTTTTTACCATTAGGCATTCAATTAACAAGAAACATTCTAGAAACTCGCGGTGCCGCTGTCAGTAGTCACGCGAGCTGCCGTTTTAAACGTGAAAATGGAAGCGTATTTGGGGCTCGTATCAATTTTTCACCGCGCTTTTGTTTAGACAGCCCTGGGTATCCTAACTTCTCTGATCTCGCATTGGGGAACGGCAGATGATAATTGGAACGTTGTCATGTCGACGGCTGGAAAGGCCAAGGGGGGGGGGGCAAAAACAAGTACCAAAATGTCGTTCGCAGAAACGATCCCTAGTATGGAAAAAAAACTGGAATACGAGGCGATCCTTCCACTGAGAGTTTTGCCAGCGATCTCTCGAATTCGTGTATCCATTTTTTACAAATTCGCGGGTGTATAAGCCACCAGAATGGGCTGTAATGCTGGTCGTCAGGAGCTTTCGCTTTTCCTCTTTTTTTTTCCACTCGTAACGAGCAGCGGATTTTTCGGGGAATTCTCGTCAATATTGCAGAGCGACTCCGCGCCGATGAATTATCTCCGCTAACGTGTCTGCTTTGCATTACAAGCGACACGTTGCCGAGTGCAAGACAAACGCCACGGCGCGGCGTAATGAATCATACGCCGGGAATATCGCGAGGCTGGCCGCCATAAAATTGCATATTTTTGTGGCAGCTAATGTACTCCAAGCACTCGCAGTGCCATTCGTTACGCTCGCTGCTCGTCCGCGCTGATGCAAATGTTTTACAAATTCGACTAATGACTGTCGACCGTCCCCGCAGCTTGAAAAACAGCGGATCGATAGCAGGCTTCGTTACATCCAGCCTTCGAAATTGTTCGCGCCCGCGGGATAGGCGAATTCCGGTTTAATTCCAGCGCGAAACAACAAAGAGAAAGTCACTTCGTTTATATTCCCATTCGCAGTTCCTGTAAAGTAATATTTACTAATGGCTGACCTGTACTACTTACAAGGGAACATAACGAAGTGACAACCGCCGACTTTGATGAGATATTTCATGATATCTTTTCAAAAATCTTATCTCTCGATTTTTCTCTCGCGATGGAAAAGTCTCGTGTAAAATTTCATCGTGGATTCGCACATTTAGAACCACCGAATGCCCCTACAATCAGGATTCTCCAGATTCGTTTCGACCCCGAGGCAAAAGTCACTCGCGGATCCTTTCAAGCTCCATTTACGATACCAAGGGATACGCAAGGGCTCCGCTCGAGGAACCGTCGACCCCTTAAGAAGAAACGAATTATTAGATCACTACTCGAACGGACAATGCCTCGGCCAGAGCTGCGAGACAAAGCTAGGTCGTAGCCCCGAGCGTATCCGACACTTTGAGAGCCGAGAGCCAGCTAAATAAGGTGGGCGCGGGGTCGAGGCAGAGGTCGCTTGTAATTCATGCGAAAAATCAAGGTGGCTCCAATGCTGGTAGCGGGAGGTTTATACGAGCTGAAGATAGCGGTGTTGGTTCGTGCCGGAGTCGCGACGCTGATAGCCCTTCGGAGGGAAAGGTTGCGAGCGCGACGGGGCGCGGGAGGGGGGAATAACAAGGACGAGGCCGTGGAATATAAAATTGCATATTCATACGGTCGGAAGGTGTTGGAGCGAGCACTTATCCTGAGACCAGGCACGGATACGTACGCGACGCCCTGTCTGAATATGCCGACGGGCTCCGTTATCGAGTCGTTCGCGCACGAGCGAGAGATCGAGCCGCGGGTGGCGACCGAGGGGTGATAACGGGCACGCGACTAATGGGGTGCGTTGAAACGAACCTGCGCGTATAGAAAACCGTTTACGGCGTGGGCACAGCGAAAAGCACATTCGAGATACGAGGAGAGGTGACTGGATCTGGGTTGGCATGTTGGTGGAGGGTTGGGTTACTTTTCTCATGAGTTTTTGCTGATTTAGTGGAGTGGCAGGTTTATTCGCGAGGCACATCTTCCACGAAAGGGTTAAGGGGCTGAGGTAGTCTTGCATAGAGCTGTCTACGTTACGAAGTGTCCGCACGTGCAAGTAGCTGGATACTTTCCGCAGGGAGAAGTGGAGACTGTTCTGTAATTTCATGTTAAGTCGAAGCTGTCGTTACCCGCGAGCAGTGGTTCGGCCCTCCGAGCTGCACTCGAGCGATGGATCCAGAAGAAACAAAACGGGCAGCGTTATCGTGAACCGGTTCGCCTGGAGAGCCCTTGGTTTTTCGAAGAACCGAATCACAAGGAGGGCGGAGATAGAGGAGAGGAGAGGGACGTCTCGAAAGGTGGCTGCTCCTGGCAGTGCTCATGCGGAATAAAGGGCCCTCGAAGGGCACTCGACCCCGATGTAACGACTTTGCACACGCTCGTAACTCGATATTGTGGAATCCTCTTATCGCGTGGTAGCAGCTGTGAGCGGAGAAGAGCCATTGGAAAGGTGAAAAGGCCAAGCTCGGTTATTGTTACACCCTGCTCTCTAATTTCCCTGATTATGCGTCGCAACAGCGCTCGTGGCAAAGAATTGGAGATGCTACTTCATCATACAATTCCCAAGACTTCTGAATCTTAACGAATCACCGGCAGATATCGTTAATATCTCGATGGATTCCGATGACTATCGAGACCGTCGCGAGTGCTTCGAATTCAATTCTTCTCCGGCGCTTGCGAGGCAGCGCGTTACGTCCCACGAATAAATTATTTATCACCGCCGGTGGCCAGCATGTAAAACGAGGATCGAGTGCATAACTCACGGTGGATGAAGATCGCCGTGCTCCCTATATTTTCGATCCAACCCTCTGCACTTTTTTACGGATCTCGCCTGGAAGATATATTCGTCGCGGCGAGAAAAACAGCCTCCCCCTTCGGCAGGGATCGAAGAGCCCGCTCGAAGATTTCGAGAGGATCTTAACGAGTTTCGAATGGAGGTGCCTCGTCTTCGACTTGGAGTAGTCGCCGGAATATTTGCAGTGATCATTGATCGTAACGAGCAGACGGGATTCCCGATCATCACCGGATGCTTCTTTTCGATTTCGAGGAGGCGAGCGTAAACTGCTGGGGATAACGATGCCCCCGTAGGCCAGCCCTTATTCAGCAAAATAATTGATCCGGGGAAACAAGGATCGAGAATTTTTAATATCCTCTCATTACACTAATGCCTGGCATCGGTTATCCACATTCATTTGCAAAGGGGATTCCCTTTCTCGCGAAGGAAACTGAAGGAGGAACATCGGTAGGCATCGGTTACGGTTCATTTTCAAGATTGAAGAAAAGAAGACGCGGCACAACGGCGACGTCTTGAAAGAAGTTTCATCCCCTTTGCGAGCGGACATCACGACCAAAGGCGGTCGCCTGATGACGGTGCATTTTGTTTTAAATCCTTGGGCGGTCTCATTTCTTCCCCCCGTACGTGCCGGCACTTTTTTACGTTTATCATACCCGCGACTCCGCTTCCCTCGCCCTTCTCGTCGCGCGCATATGGAGGAGAGGAAACTGCGAAACGGTGAATTGTTACGAACGCGACGAGCAACATGCAGGATGAATACTACCCCGGCGACTGAGGAATTAAATGTCTGGAATAATTTCGCGTTCTTTTTTCCCCGAGCGCCTTTAATGCTGTTGTAGTTTTCTCGGGTCGGATGAGAAGCTAGCTCTCACCGTACCCTCGTATCTCTTAAAACAACCGCAACCGTGAAATTCATCGCCGCGACAAAGAAATCGATACTAAATCGATTAGCTTGTATTACGACCATAATTCAACTAGTTACACCAGCATCCCTGAAGGGGGATGAAACCACCCCCTGGTTGCGCGAGGCGCCAGCCTATCAGGGCGCGGAGGTGGTGCCAGTTTCTTAATTCGTTACGAAGTTTCGCCGGCGCATAAACGCCGCTGGATTCGATTAAAGGATGCCCGGTGGATGCACGCCGGGCTATGAGCATGATTTAATTTAATCAGCGTGTAGACGAGGACGGGAGCGACGTCTAAGGGAATGCTCCCGTGAACCAAGACGTCTCGAGAAGCCTGGGGGACGTGGCGCGGGGGCGCTGACGCGGGAAATGGGCTTAATAATTGACGGGAGGCCACTTCCGATCTCATTATGCCACCGTAATTGGCGCGGGCGGACCTTTTTCTGATATCCCCCGCTAGGGGGGGGGGGGGAACACGTGCGTGGACGTTTCCACGGTAAGCCTCTTAACAGCTAGACCCTCGGATGTATTTTAATACCGGGTCAGCATTGTTTCTGTGTTTCTAAGGCTTCCGCCGAGCCTCGTCCGCGTAATTTGCTTTTTCGCTGCGAGGGAGACTCGTCTCGGTGATCCGGGATTATTCACGGCCGGTGGTCGTCGAAATTGTTGCTGGGAATTTAATTAATGTCGCCTTTAGTTCATCGCGGTGAATTGAAAGTGGCGCGAAATTGCCGCTGCTGAACGCGGTTCGACAGTATTGTATGATCGCGCGTAGACGCGATGTATCGCGATATAATTGTCGCCGTGATGGATCGACAAACGCCGATATCGTTCGACCGTTCGTGGAAATGATTGCAGCTTACTTTTAGCGGAATGAAACGGCGAATGCCTTGTTGGAGCTTCTCCTATGCGAACGCAAAAGAGATTGCGGATTATCGTGACAGATCTTGATGCTCGCGGGGATCAGGGTTGTTGCGGGCAACTTCTTCGGGTTTCCAGACCCAATTCCAGTGTTTTGCATAAGAGTTGGGGGGAAAAGTTGGCAGAATTGCGGAGGGTTGCCGCGCGGCGGGCGCAGAGCCCCGATTAAGCGAAGGATGGGTTGCGTGGTGCTCGATCAAAATTATTAAATAAATTGCAGATACATCATCCACCCTGTCAGCAATGTATTTTAACGGTATTGTTCCTCCATGCTGTAGAAAAATTATATGGCTTGATTCATAACGTACAGACCCACTCATTTGTGATAAATTAATCCCAGTACTGAATCCTCCCAATATTCCAACTTCTGTGTCGTGATTAAAAACAGTGAATACGATTTTTATTCTCATATATAGTCTGTTAAAGATCCCTTGTAATCGGATAATTATTTTAGGTTTAGATTCATCGACAGCTTTCACTTTTCTGAGGCTTGCCTGCACTTCCGTAGACCCGTACTACTTGATTTCATTTATTTCCATGCTCGTTCACTTGCTCTACTTGATCATTTCTGACACTTTCTTTCAAATATGTAGCCAAAGATTTTTTAAACGCCTGCGAATAATACATAACAAGTTGCTACAGTTTAATGATCAGTCGAACTGGATATTTTCTGTTTAACGAGTAATAAAGTCGACATAATAATAATAAGCATTAAAAGTTATGCTCTTATGAACGATAATACCAAATAGTCTGGAATTTCCTGATTTTAATGGTAGGATGTTATGGATAACAGCGTCAGGATATCGTGGGATGAGCTGTTAGCATTACTCAAGGGGCTCGTTAATTTAGGAATCACTGTACATCCAATTATATTCGAAATTTTTAATACACTAAGCTATTCGTGCTCGAATTCGAGAAAAGGATAAATGAACGCAAATTGTAAAATTGTCATTCAATTTATCTGGCTAATTCCACGCGTCATCGTGATTCAATACATTCCCAATAGATCGCAAATACGATTTTCCAATTACACAGGTCGATCGAATTTCCTAAGTAGATCCCGACCAACACCGTTCAGACCAAAGCGGCTGATTACGGCCGGCGTTCCTATAGCGTTCGACTTTCTTCCTTTTGCTTCGCGTTTAATTCCTTAAGTAATCAATCCTCGGGGAAGCTTCCACATAAATTTCACTTCGGCACACAGCTTCACCTCGAGCTCTTTACAAAAATCGAAAACACCCGCGACTGCAGTTCTCAACCTGAGCTAGCGGAGCATTTTTCGGGCCAGCAGACTGATTTAATCGGCGCGTCGGGGGTGGAGATTGCGGGGAGGGGGCCGGACAGTAGCAGGGAGAATTCTCAATTACGTTTCTCTAATTCCTCCCGACACGCCGGCATAGGCCGAGCGCAAGCGTTTCGCTTTTATCGCATGAGCGGGCCCGCTTATTTATCGATAGCTCGTAAAAGAGCGGCCGGCAAACGACTCATAAACGAGCCTCCAATAAAACTGGGAAGCTCTCACGTCGCTTCCCACCCCTCGAGGCGGGCCGTTAGCCGGAAATTTCCAAGCCCTCGCTCTCGTAAATTTCGTCCATGAATTTTTACGATCTAACGGATATGCATCACGTTCGATCGGCGACTCGCGGGGGGCGAAGCAGCCTTCGAAGGTGCAGAACGATTTCTTTTAATCCCGCGGAACAATTTTCAGTCGATGACTGACGTTTCGCCCTTGCACCCCGTTTTGCAATCGATATTGTAAATCTGTCGGCGCCCTATCAGACGCACCAGACCGCAGTCGAGTCACAAACGGCGGTGGCTGGAGCAACAATTAAATACACGCGCGCCATCGAATGGTAATTGAAATTTGTACATTGTTATCGGTTTGTCGCGTGGTTGGTCGTTAACCAAGGCAGCGCGCGAAAGCCCGCGTTTGATGGGCCGCAGGAATTGGACAGTCGCGCCCCGGCGAATTCATTGCTGCATTATTTTATTACGCGGTGTAATGCCGGGAAAATTGGCGCGAGATTGATGGTGTCCTGTGTTGCCGTCAGACGCAAAATTTACCGATACCAGTCACTCCACGTCGGTCATAAATATACATTAACCCTGATCCCTGTTGGACCATTTTTCACTTACCGAGGAGGGCCGCGTTGCCGCGGGCATTCACAGAGCAGATGAAAAGAATGAAGTGCATCCTCCTTTTTTGTTTGTACGTCTGTGTAAGCAGCAATCCATGCTGTGTGCTACGTATTTCCAGAGGGACAGCCTCTTCCGCGCTTTCATTCCTTTGACGTAAGCGATATGGGTCGATGATGGATCAGCCGCGGCGAAGCCCGACCCATTCAGCATCCTCGATCAATGTAGAAGACGGTGTAACGTCGCTTAATGGATGTAAGAGGCATTTGTCTATCAATTCAAAGCCTCTTTGAAGTCTCTAATACTCGGCGGCACCAAAGTATTGTGAGGCAACTTGGAAAACGTGTAATCTCGAAGCTTTTAATCGACCTCGGACCTTAAACATTCATTCCATTACATGCACATTAACGCCTGAACGAAATACCCATCTAACGAGAAGCACTGCCTACCAATTGCTCTCTGCCAACTGCAAGTAGTGCAAGTCGGCGATACGTCAGGCCGTGGAATGTTTCTCCGGCTCCCCATCACCAAACGATTCACCGTTCTCCTCCGCCCGGTGATGTTTCTTAAAAACACTGAAAGGGGATCCGCGTTGCAGAGCAGCGAGCCAGCATGCGAGCGATAATTGCCTCGCCGTATCCAGTTACAAAGAAAAGCGATCTCGCCAGCACGTTTGCGTTCCTCGCATCGATACTTACCCCCGTTGCCGAGTCGAAGTCGGCTAATTCAACCCTGGGGTCGGATACTCTTTCGCTCCGGAATGAATCTAATCCCGCCGCCGCCGCCCCCCCCCTCCCCCTCTTTCTCGCCCCCATTAGTCCTGAACGAGCGATCGTTTTTTGTTACGCTCGAGCGGCGTAGCAGGTTGCGCGCGTGGACCGTCCGGATTTTCAGACGTCGCAGTCAGAGTAGAAAACTTTACGGAAATGGAAAAAGTCTTGAAGATCCCTCCTCGTCCTCCCTCGGTCACGGTGCTTGGGAAACGGTGGGGGTTATTCTTGCTTCTCTCAGGCAGACCGGCAAAAAGTCGATACGCTACTGCGGCGGATTTTCAACCCGGGGGGTGACTTCCGCTGCAGGGCGGGGGGGGGGGAGAGGTGGTCAGATACGATCCACGGTGGACCGAGCGGAGGCTGCGAGAGCTCCGAGCCTTTGTCAGCATGTGGCTCGATCTGGAATATGGGTATCGCGGTTGTCCGAGAGCGATCCGATATTCTATTCGAGTGGCGATTGTTCTACGAGTTATTAATGGCGGTCAGATTCGTGTAGCAGGGGTCGTAACGGAACAGATTACTTTCAACAATTATTGATTTCGGATTTCGCGATGAAGTTTCTACAGTTCTAGCCTCAGTCGCCGGTAGCCTTAAGCCGGCTTCACATTTCCGGCATACTTCACGGTTTTATCTGTGCAAATACGTTAGTGACCAACCTGTGCAAACCTCTCGAGGCTCGCACTGCCCTCCACACCGCCAACTTTTTCTGCAAACTTGAACGTACTAACAGAGCGCGCGGTCAGGCGGCAGTGGACACTGTGCAGGATTTATTTAATTTACTGCCGTCCACGTCACTATGCGTGCGAGTTTGGGCAGGAATTAAGCAGGGGCCTGATCCGGTGCTGTCGTTCTTAAACGTGGCACCTTCTGCGCCGTTCGAGGGATGGCTTGTTTAAACTTTTCATCCCCAGTAAATATTTTAACTGGGCTGTGACGCCTTGAATTAAGACAAATGTCGCCGTTTGGACTTTTAATTAAACAATCCCGCTTATTTCTTCGGCCAGAGGTCTGCCCGTTTTCCACCCAGCAAAGGGAGAAAGGACACTTCGCTTTTCACCGGTTTCCAAGAGGGTAAATACGTGATTAACGAACAGCCGGTGGAAAAAGAAGCCCGGTAGACAGAACGATTGTGGCGCAACGCTGTCGTTATCTCGCGTTTTTTCCGTCGTCAAAAGCTCTCCAGCTCCGTCCCCCCTCCCCCCTCGCCCCTCATTTCCATCCCTTTCCACCCTTATCCGTGGCTCGCCGAGGAGAGCGGACAAAGGGCCGGGAGGGGAGAAGGGCGGGCGAAACGGGGGCGGAAAAAAAGGAACGGAGAGGAAGGAGGCATTGTAACATCGAAAAGGGTGAAGTGAAAAAGCTCACGCTGTAAATTAGCAGCGATTCGTTGTTGGTGGACCAACGATCCCTTGTCGAGTGGAGCTCGGAGAGGATGAAGTGCGAGAGAAGCCGTTGGAGTGGCGGACAGAAGGGAAGCAGAAGGTCACGAGGTAGAAAATATGGAGCTTGCAGCGGGAAATCTACGCGAAGAGCGGAAGAAAGGAGGGGGTGAAGCGAAAGAAACTTATGGGAAAGAGGCGTGGCGCCACTTGGGGAGAAAATTTGGAGGAAACAAGTTGCCGAAAAAAGGCAAGAAACAAGGCGCAAAGGGAACGTTAGAAAGGGAGCGCGAGTGCGGGGGGGGGGGGTGGCGCTGGACGCCACGGAGGGAAAGGAAATTAGGAAGCGAGTAAAGGGAGAAAATAGAAGGGGAAGAGCGGAGGCAGGGAAAAAGGAAAGGTGCTTCCGCGCGGCGGGGAGGGGCGGCGAGGCGAGGCGGAAAGTAATGAAAAGAGAGCGAGAACGGGCTCGAGGGGGTGGCGGCAATGAGAGAAAATCGACGCGTTCTGCAAACATCCACGCCGAAAAGAGTGCAGCGGCGGTCTGGGCCCGTGTGTAATTGCAGCGAGAAAGTGACCCACCAAATCGGGGACACGGTACGTGACACACGAAAAATTGGATAATGCGAATTGGCGGTAACAACCCCTCGGTTAGGGGACGGGGCGGCGAGCGGCAGGGTCGGATAAAATTGCCAGCAACGATGTGTACGTGTCCGAGGACGGGCGGGGAAGTGGGGGGATGAGCGACGACGAAATAGCACGCCGATTGCGTTGTAACGGCCCGGGGAAAAATGCCGCTGTTAATGTATATCATTGCTGACGCGGCGGGACATTATTTTTCGAAATATTTCGCGTCCCATCTGCGACCCTCGATCGTACATCTTGCTAGCGACACCTCGCGTCACGGGCAAGTGCACCACTGGCAATTGATAATTCCCACTCGTCCCTGTCCCATTTCGCGTGATACATCCAACTTCAGACTTGAGAAGAAACACTTCTACAATGCTCGTTCAAGGTACCGACCCTGGCAGTAATTGCCCCACCCCCCTCCTCGATGGAATAAAATTTGCTGAAATTATGGTGCTTTCAACATGGAAATTCATTAGACGACGCTTCAATTTTTTAGGGGACAAGTTGCTCCTTTTGCTTCTCGTAACGGTGTTAAGTTGCTCGGAAAATTTGCAATTCTATTATAATCCTTCCTTGCCCTCCCCCTCCCCCCCCCCAGCGACGTAGTTACGGGAGACTGAGGCAGGGGGTGGTTGAGAACCGATGCTCCGGGTTCCAACGCGAATCCCCCGCGCGGTAATTCAACTCCGATACCTGGCATTGCAAGACTCCCTGCAATTCCTTAATGCTCCGCCGAAGAAAAAGCTCCAAGGCGATAATCCGGGAGGAACGTTTGCCCGCTTCCTCCGCGCCTGTGTGCACTGATTATTTTTAAGTGCTCACGAATACTGGCGGCCCGATCGGGCGCTTGCTCGAGGCTGGTAATTATGAGAAGTTGCTGCCCTTTGATCGAGGTGAATCGGTGTACTTTATTGACAAGCCTAAGACTCTAACTTTCCCATTAGGGGATAGCAAGCTGAATTTCCCTATAGGGGAATAATAAATCTTCTCCCGGGTTTATTCGTGGCCCCGTGGTTCCACGAGAAACACTTTTAAAAATTGCGCTCAATAATTCAGACTCTTTCCTTCCTCGGCTGATAAAGGAGTCGGGTGAAACGGTAAAGAACTGCTTTCAGTATAATTTGTTAAAATTATTTCACCGATCCTTCTCCCCGAATTGCCGCGGAATTTTAACAGCCCCAAGGTTCAACGATTGAAACGAACACTCCGGTAATAACAGCTGGTATCCAGAGCGGGATCATCGTTTCACTTTGTTAACAAAATGTTAGGATTTCGATTGAAGGGTAAATATGACTGGCGCTCGTTTGCTTCAGCACACACCGCGTTCTCTTTTCTTCAGAAATCGTTTCCACGTTCGGGGGAATGCTCCGAAACGTCCAGCGGATCGAATTAATCAATGTCGCAATATCTCGCAATTTATCCCGCGACGTCAGCGTGATAATTTCAACTCAGACGATCCGAAACTCTGATTAAACTGTAATTGTCTCGCATTATCAAAAGTGGGCCACAACGACTGCGATATTTCTCGCTGTATCACTTCCGTTCGCTGTGATAAATAGCGCTTTTACGATCTCTCACTTCGTTTATTGCAGCTGTTTCGTTTAATGCCACGTAAAATGCTGCTTTCATACGGGCTGTCACGGTGAGCCGTCGAACTTCTGAAAGCTCACTCTGCATAGAGATGGAAAAAGCTGTCGTCGGATTTGCCGTTAATTATAAACAATTTTCCGTGGCCCGACAAGTTATACAGTATTCCCACGTAACGCCTGTTCGGCAGCAGAAAGCTGGATAGCTCGATTTCATTGATTAATGATGTTTCAAAAACAGCCAGGGGTGAGCGAGGGCTTTAATTATATTATCCATTAAAATTAGGTCCATTGTAATGGGCACGCGTGATACAGGGGAGAAAAACAAGCCGTACGAAACACGAGTGCCCGTTGCCATTGTGCAAAAGGCATACTTCCAATATACACAGAGTCGAACCTCGCTGTGGCTGACCTGTAACGAGTTATTCCACTGCGCGTGATTCGAGTCGCGTTTGGCCAACAGCGGCCGGCTACAATGCAATCTGACAGTTGAGATTATATAGAATTGAAACAATCAATTTGTCGATAGCAAGGTAAATCGATGCCTTTTAGTTTACATTTCTGGGATAGAAAATTTTTCAATCATATCGCGCTAATAGCTTTCAGCCGAGTGTCCAACGTATCAACGAAAATGATCTGTGCAAATTGCTGCCATTTGTTTCCTCAACATTCATGCTAATTGACACTTCGATGAGTCCTCCTTTTCACCTTTCCATCGTCCAAGTGAATAGAAGTGCGAAAGTAGATTGCCCGCAGTCACGCACAAAGCGGTTCCGCGGAAATGCAGCCGCGTATCTCACTTAGAAATTTGTTGTATACTTTACTGCGCCGTAAACTCAAAGATATGCGTATCAGACAGGATTAACTGTGCTTTTAAATTAAATATAACACACACAACAATAAAGGCTCGACGATCGAATAAACTCGTCTTAATTACTTCAGCAATAAAGGAGCAATAAAGGAAACAAATGGCTGGCACTATTACGTGGCAAGATTTATGGCGACATCAAGTTACAAATGGCTAATAATTAACATGCGAAACATCTATAAAATACTGCAACCTGAATCACATTTCAACCGTTGGTATCGCCTTGCTTTCAGTTGCGCTGCGAATGTAACTTTTAGGGCCACTTTCTGACCATACACCGGCTCTTCTACTCGCAGTGGTACAAACTACGCTTTCCACTAGAATCAGAGTGACCTATCCTAAACCAGTCTTCTTCTCCGTAACTCTATATGATATTTGCCAACAGAAATGCCCGTTAAAAACAGAAGCGGCCGAAATGGGAGCGCGTCGACGTTCACCTACGTGCTTCCATAATTCGTTCGTTCTCACAGAGTCAGGAACAGGGTCGACTATCGCCGTTATACTCCGCGAGCGATAGAGCTGATAGAAACACGTGCACCCCCGCGAGAATTTGATCGACGTGGCGCCGCCTCCGGCGTAATTTTCATAACAGCGGGGAGGAGGGAGCTTGCGAACGCCCGCGTAACGGAATTTCGAAGCGCGAGAGGGTGGTTTCCAGCTGCCAGAAGAAAAGACGACGAAGACGTTAGGCGCCTTTCAGCGGGGGTAAAATGGAAACTAATTGCTAGAAATTCTGCCGCGGTGTTACCAGCTCACCGAGCGAGCACACAGCAAGTTCATTACGCGTTTCCAACGCTTCGTTTTCTCTCCCCCCCCCCCCCCCCCCGCGGCGTCGGATCCTCTTGCGCCAGATTTAATTCGTCGCCGCCGTTCGGGCGTTGGATTTCGCGCATTGTTCCAACGAGACACCGAGGGAAGCAGATTTCGCCGCGCCAGACGCAAGTATCACTGCGAAAGTGGATCTATAATACTCGAGTAGCTTACGAGCGGGGGTGGGAGTAAGCGAGACCGCCCCGTGAGTGGGAATTCTATGTTCGTCTGATTTAATTCGGGGATTACGAGACGCCCAGCGAGCCGGGTTCCGTTGGGGGAACTTATTTCGTCACGCGGTACCCTCTTTGTGCTGCTTTTTTACCCCCCGTATAAACGAGCCTGTCGTTCTTGCGCGTGACTCGCACGGAACTCGCTCGTCAAATATTGAAACTCGAAGCAATTCTTGCTCGTACTGGGCAGTTACTCTCTCAATTCCCCTTCTCCCAATTATGGACAGAGATTTTGTAAGGATTTCTGCACTTTTTCCACCCCTTTATAAAGTAGGTACCTCATCTATTTCTGTAACAAAGCTTCGGGATACTGAAAGAAATTCACGAGCGTCTGGACATTGGCCCCGGACATGTTCACTGATCCTCGACAACCCCTTATACAAAAGTTATTCTGGATCGGTGGTCGTGAAATATTGAGGTAACAACCGAGACAACAGTTATCCTCCGCCGCTGTGAATCTCCATTCGATAATACAACCGGACGAACGATTTACCCTCGGCGAGCGCAACCTATTCCCTTTACAAATAAATGATCAGCCTGTTCTAGGCAGCTGGCTTACCCACGTGCACGCTCGAACCACCCTTAAATATTTGATCGGTCTCCGAAGTTCTGGTCAACCGTTCGCGCGGAGCGCTTTACCCTCCGAAACGAAAAAAGAATAACCGTCGGGCGATTTTTACCCCCTCGTCTACCCCCAACCCCCCGACACTATCCATTTAGCACGGCGTTAATTCAAAATTCATGAAACACGTGACGGGGAGATCAGGATTCCATTTCCCTTCTGTTCCCCGTTAGCCGGTTCTACCAATCTCTTGGTCCCGCTACGCCTTCTTCGTTCCACCCCCCGCCATCCCTGCCACCACCTGTCAGGATACCCTGGTTTTCGCGCGCATAGGGTGCTCCGCGTGACGCGGAACCTATCTGGAGAAGAGAGGCGAGTGAATCCGTCGCGAGACAATTGAAAAAATGTTCCCCGGAATAGGGTAGTTTGTCATTTCCTGTGTTGTTGATGTCCCAGCGCCGCGCCGCGACATCTCTTACTGGACGGTCCGGGGAATGGACCGTGGCAGGCGACGTTTAGCAAATCCGCCCCTCCTGTATCGTCGCCGTATCCGAGTTTCACACCCCGGACGTGCCCTTAGTTTCCATACGCGAATTTCCTCCCCCCCATTTGTCAGCGAGCTTGTATCGCTACTTATTTGTACACGTCCGCGTGCTCGTGTCCCGCGACGATAGAACGCAACCCGCGCTCCGAATTCGCCGGTCCGGGAATGATCGATTCTCGCAAGGGGGGGGGGGTCAGCTTGCTTCGACGAGACATTAGTCCTCGCGCTGCGTTTCCACGCGCGCCCCTCCCTGCCTCGCCCTCCCGGTGCCGGATGTCGGGGCTGCTTTGTTGCGCGGGCAGCTCGTTGCCAAACGTCTGTGCACGCCGTCGGCTCTTCGGCGAAATCGACTGGTGCCGAGCCTCGATATTACTCCGTCCGGAAAAGTAATTTACGACGTCGTTCGGATTTCATCTGGATGGTCTTGGAAATCGAACGATTCATGAAGCGAGATAAAAGCCGCCGCCCGGTTTCCCTATACACGGTTTCTCTCTGTCAAGCCAGGGCTACGGGCTGTCAGTTCCCCTGCCTCATACGCGCGCCTCTTTTTCCTCGCTCGAGATGCACCCGGCGAGTTGCTGGGAATGGCAATCCCGGGGTGCATCCGACGCGGACCTCGGGCCAACTTGGAGCGATGTAATTGGGTTTGAAGCGAAAGACGAGGAAACTTCGGGAGACAGTTTCGCTTTGCAAGACAAAGAGGCAAGTTTAAAGCTTCTGTTGAAAGCAGTTTACACGCAGGATTCGCTGTTAAATGGGCTGGGTCTCTGGTCGTCAGACGGTTCCCGGTGGCTTGTGGAGGGAGTGCATAAACTTCATCCCCCGGGCAACGTAAGGAAACCTTTCCCCCGATTTCTCAACCAATGGCACTTCACCTTTAATTCGGCCACGCGTGTTCATAAATGTCCTCTCCACCGCGCCACTTTTGAAGCCCCCTCTGCAACAATTGCTCTTTGAAAAGTGTCAGAAGAACCGGGCCCAGATAACCCGTGGACACGTCACTCAATGGCACGCGCGATATCCCCCGGAAATTTCGGATAAATCTGTCGGTGAACGAGTCATCGGCGGGGCGCATGATATCTGCGCGTGCACGCGCCACCGAAATTCGGCATATCTATTCCACGCTCGAACGCGAAGTGCCTATCGTGGCGATTTTTTTCCCCCGGCCTCCGCCCTCGCAATCCTGCCGGCTGTCATAATTGCATTCGCCGATTGACGGGGATCGGGCGGATCGTATCGCGACGCTCCGGAGCCGCTCGAGAATCATTAATGGAATTTCGCCGGGGCTAGCGTGTGTGATTCGAGGACAATAACGGTTACGGTTACGGTAATGGGCAACGATAACGGCTGGAGAAACATCGATGGCTCTATTTTTGCCGAGTTCACGACGCGAACGATATCGTTCTGCTACGCCCCATTCACGCGTCCGAACGCCAAATGGGAGACCGAGGATTAACCGGCCACGTAAAAATTGCAGTCAGACGGCCGCACTGTAAAAGTGAGTTTATAGACTTGCGTCCTGATAAATGTCTGACGATTAGAAGTCGCGGGAAATTTACTGTCGCGGTGCGAGTTGACTGCGCGCTTTTACCGACGTCAAATCCTCGCGTAGCAGCGACATTGTAATATGCAGCTAATGGGAATATTCTTCCGCCCTTTGTATCCCAGTCGCTTTGCGGGAACTTCATTCCAGAGTGTTGCTACGCAATTTCTCCCCGTTTGTCTTTAAGCGATGCTGATAACATCAAACAGTAGACGCAGTTTCTGGTACCCATTTTTACGAGGAGAGATGGAATTGTAATCCCTCGCGATCAGGATGCAGAGAATCATTGCTGGCATTATACTTGCAACACTTGAGCCCTCAGGATTCTGATTATCGTGCATTGTATCACCGTGCACGCTAGCCCGTGCAATAGTTAACAAGCGCAAACTTCCGCCATGTGCTACGGCAAATTATCTACATTCCGTCTAGCTGTGTAATATCGATTCGCCGAAGCTTTAGAAAATTAGAAATTGCCGTCTATCGGCAACTATGCGGGGCAGCAGCTGCTAAACGCCGACATTAAATTAATACGGGGCTTAAACTAAACGCTGTAAGCAAATTACCCTTTTGTACGCTCGTATTAATACTTCGTATTAAGACTTGACACTTGGCAGAATACTTTTGAGCTTCGCTGTCCCTTGACCGCGCCAGATCTTCGCTGGTTGATAACGCTGATCCATATGCAAAAGGAGATAGCGAATCGCGCACGATTCATCAACGTGCGTCTTGAAAATAAGTCACCGGTATTCGTCTCGGACCGCCTACCGGCATTATGAAGGCAGGACGATAATATCTCGGGGCTGGAAGCTCGAGGGTTCCGGAATCCTTATGGTGTTGCGTGCGGTAAATAGATAAATGCCGACTTGAAGTGCATGAAACGGCACGGTGAAGGAAGATAGGGCGCACCGAATCGCGAAAATGTATTACCTCGGAAATAATTTGCATTTAGATCTCGCGGCAGCTGAAGGCAGTGCGCGCTCCTTCGGCTTTCGCGGCTCTTTTTCAAATTCTATTGTTAGCTCGCGTAGTGCAAGCTCTGCGTTTACAAAAGGCTAAAACAATACATCCCAAGTGAATAATTACTAATTTCGTGCCACTAAAACACCGCCCTGCCTTTTGAAACGCGGAAATAACTGAGTTGTCGGCTGCATTATTGACTCGTACCACTTGTCTCTGCCATTATTGCCTGTATATCAAACTGAGAATAGTTTTGCAGTCAACCGAGGAGACTTGATCTAATCTGCAGACTTCTTCTGCTTTCAGCGATCACGCATGGGTCCTACATCAGGCACTACACAGCAGCTTGGTACAACACAGCGGCTTTGAGAGAACATCGTACCAGAAGTCGTCGTGACACTTCGGCTTCCGGGCATCCAGGGGACGCGACGCTGAATCTACGCCTTCACGCTCTCGACAGGTTCGTGGGGCCACGTATTCTTGGTAGCAATGGAAAGAAATAGAAAATTGGAAGCAGGTTCGAGTATGTAAGGGGGTGGAGGAAGGAGAGCTTTGTCAATGATAAAATAATCTTCTGCTGGGTGGTTGTTTCATTTCGAGTTTACGTCGACTGGATTTCAGTTAGCCCAGTCTAGCGGGGGAAATTGTTATAGCTAGTAAATTTTCTCAGTTTAATCATCGTCACGCACATTCTCATGGGACTAAAGCTTTCCAACATGTTACTATCATGGCGATTTTATACGTTCTCTCGAAATAATGCAAAACAACGAGTGACTTTGCCCGCTCGCAGCAGCGAAGAGGTAATTATTTTATGGGGGGTGGAAAGAGCTTTCTCTCGAAAGCTCAAGTTCCGGACGAACTTCACACAAAGAAGCCGAATCTTCTCGCCAGCCGGGCCGGTTTCATTATATTTCTGACGCTTCAAGTTAAATGTAATTTAACGCGCCAGTAGTTCAGACAAGACTCAGTAGAATTGCCTGAAATAAGTCAAACAATGCGTACAGTATCGTGACACTCGGAAAGAAAACTTTCGGGAGGTAGTATGATTGTTCTATTATGAAATCATTGTCTTCCTATACATCTTGAATGACGTCGCAGTTATAGCACGCCAATCGTCGCCTGTCTCTCAGTGAAAATACGTGAAATAAGTCGGACATCGCGTGCATAATCGGATTCTGACACTCTGCGCTGTATTAATACACAGAAATCATAGTACATTCTCTACTAAATCCTGAAAAATGTCCGAAGAATTGAAAACGATGGTCTGCTGCATTACCAACGCGCTTTAAATCACTGTGACGTGTAGCTAATTATAAACGAGGCGCAGCTGCATGTAATAAGCTGTTCTAAGCACTGAAAGTACATGTAGCATGACAATATAAGGCAGTGCACAATGCAGACGATTAATACACTGATATATATTTGAATATTCATAATCGAAGGGCAGCTAAGGGATGTATTTCAGCTGCGAGCTTCACTTCAATAGCTAGACAGCGTAGAAAATCAATTAGACACGGATCGGTGACCCTTCTTAGCGACAATTGCCGAACCATTCCCTTGTCGCAGTAGGCATACGCATGTTTGCTCGATTCTCTTATGCAGGCACGGCGTGTACAAGGACCGTCAGCCTTATGCGACATTGGGCCAACATGCTGGCCATATGCCTCGTCGAGCATCGTGATATGCCGTCACTATGTTGTCAGTGCCATCGACACGGTCCTCCTAAATCTCCGCGTTACACTCCGCAGCATAGACAGTTCTGTTTCAGTGTCACCGAACCGCATCCTACGATAGTGCTCGCCTGCCTGCCTCTGTTCGCCATCCCTTAACCCCCTTCACTCCGTATATCTTACCCGTGTCACGAAATATTCCCAAGACTTTTGTTTATCAACCCTTATTCCAAGTCCTTATTACACTCGCTCATTCACCTTCCACCCGTTGCTCCACTATTTTTACCTCCCTCCCTGTTTCCGCCGTTCTCCATCAAACTTCGCACCGCCCACGTTTTTTCCCCCTTCTCACCTCCGACCGGCAACACCCGTTTTTTGACATGACAGTTTCCCTCTTTGCTCCAGTTTTCCCGCCTTCGACCCTTGCTGCAGCCACCACGCTCTTCCAACTTCGCGAGGGGCGCATTTGGTCGATACCAGCCGGTCCCGATCCGAGCCGCGAGCACCTGACTCGAGTGCGTCGCTCGAGAGGGTCGCTACCCTTTTGTGCGAACACGTTCCTGATTGGATCGGTCGCGGCAAGTCGATTCTCTCACTTCTCCGGTCAGGAAAGCTGGAAAATCGCGTGCAAGCTCGGGCGGAGACTTATCGCGGCCGGGGGATGCCACCCCCGTTCCAACCCTTGGGGGAGGTGCGCGCACTCTTTGAGCACTAAATTTTCGTTGAAATACGGTCGGCGGGGCGCAGGGGGAAAAAATACTGGCGGAAGGTGGCGGTGAAATTTATAAATGCGTGCTTCGGTCAGGGGTGGCGCAAGGGGTGGCTCGGGTGCGGGGGTTGCCCACCGACGGCGGGCCAGCGCGCCGGTGTTGGTGGTTTATGATGGAGTCCGTTTCGCGATTTGCGGAGTTTTATCATTCGTTCGTCTTCCGATCGGAAGGAGAGGTTTAAGGGGATGATTTGTGGTGAGTGGAGCAGTATTTCATACCGAAGGGACACTCTAGAGGATCAATTTGCTAGATTTAATGTATGCAAAGGTTGGTGGAATAAATATTTCAAATTGGGTAGCCACAGAGCGTGCGATAAATTCTATTTTAACGGAACGTAACGTTATTTGAAGCCAGCCCCGTCTGAGATATCAAACTTCCGGGATGCTTACCAGCCAAAGGGAAGGAGATACGAAAGTTTCAGCGGAACCTTTTCGACTACGGACGATATAACTTCGTTTTTATTGTCTGATTCGGTTATAGAGGCCGATGGTGGGGCAGCTTTACGACAGACAGAGTACCAAACTCTAGGGAAAACAACTGGAATTCCTCCATCCTCTCAATACAGCTAAGTAGAATACAAACTCAGGGCTAGCACGATTCCTGTCTGGTTTATCTGCTGGCGTATTAACCTTCCTATTAACCAACATCCAAAAACATATTCCTCTGATTTAATCTCTCGAATTTCTCAGCGGCTTTTCCCCGTTTCAAAACAGTTCACTGTGACTTAGTGCTAGTGAAAGGAATTCACCCTTTTCGCCAATTATTCGGTACACATTTGGTTTTACACTTGCAATTATAAAGTGGAGAACTGTCTGCGCCAGTAGGGGGCACAAAAGGAAACCAACCAACGAGAAAAACCTCTTTATGGTTCATCCGCGCTGAAAGGAGTAATTAGAAGCGATCATTATCGTTCCGGCGATGGTGTCGATAGACATGGCCCCAGTCGGCATTATTTTCGAGTTAATTCGACCCCCTCGCGGAGAACCGCGCTGGAACCCTTTCTACGACGGCGCAATTAAAATTGGAAACGTTCGCGCTCGGATCGCGCGTGGGCTTCTCGGTTTCTTTCGCCAAGGGCGGGCGTGATTTAATTGGATTGTTCGTTAATGAGTTCCTTGAGCGATAATCTACCGGGCTGTTGCGAATAAACAGGCGGCGTGCCTCCAATTAACCTCAATATCGGTACTTATTACGCCCGGAGCCAATCGCGCTGTCTGATTATAGAAATTCGGACGTGCCGATCGGCGGAAGGGCACCGCAGGGGTGTCAGAGGATTCAATTAGAAATCGATTCGAGTACAGCGAGCAGGGGGTGACCGCCCTCAAAACGTAGGGCGAGTTGCATGCGCCGGTGTGCAACGGTATCGTGGAATAACGATTTGCTTCATCCCGTCGCTGACCACTGTAGTAAGGGGTGAACGTGCCCGATATCAAGGTGGTAGCAATTACTGAACCAACCCCCGCGGAGTCGATTAGGCAAGCATTTGATTCTCTAATGCGAGCAATCAGCTTCCGATGCGAATTAAGTGGCGGTGAAAGAGTTACGGCCGAGAAGAGGGGATTTATGATATTGTAATTACCACGCTCGGGGAGGCCGCTGCGCAGGTAGGGGAGGGAACGCGTCCGAAAGCATTAATCAGCAACGAAACGTCGCTCGCAGGACGATAAACTGGGGATGGAGGTAGCGTAAGAAGCATTCCCTTCTACCGGGGCTGCGTGAAACCCGGTGCACGTTAAGGTGTCCCTTACGCGAGTGTATATTACCGGGGCGAACTAGGCTGTCGGGAGGGTGAAGCGCATTACCCCTTGCAACTAATCCCATTTCTCAATGGTACATGCATCACTCACCGCTCCTGACTAATCGTCCTCTCGAGGAGACCGGGTGTTGCTCTCGCGTAAATTGAGCAATAACGCGGTAATGCACGGTCCGACGATAATTTTCGCGCAGCCATACAACCACCCCTTGACTAGGAATTTCCGTAAATAGTCGCTGTTTCTGCGGAGCAACCGCTCCCCGTTCCTCGCAACCCCTGAACTCGTTCCGAACAGCAAACAAAGGAATCGTTTTCGATTTCTAGAGCCACCCCCCGCACAATTACTTACAAATTTCTCGCTTCACGCTGCTCTGCTTAAATTTTTACCTCGCGGATGGATAACTTCCCTCGTATCTTGAATTTTGAAGCATGCATTAGAAATTTGTCCGGGGTGGAAGTGGAAAATATAGGCGGGAACGGTTTAACGGGAAACTTGGCGGAAGTTGCGTGCTCCGGAGGAGTTAAAAAGCACCCTCTTGTATTTCCACATTAAATGTAAAGTAATTTGCGAGGGAAATTTCTGCGAGAGTGAAAATTCTTTAGGACGCTCCAGACGGATATTTCGTTTCAAGTTGGGCTTAGTATTATTAGGATATACGAGGGTGGAATTTCGTTAGTGAGTCAATGGGCGCATGAATCGATTAATATTCCCATAACATTCGCCCGGGCTCTAATTCAATTTTGCATAAATATCGAAGGACGTGGACATTAGTTACCCGGGCAGCATTTAAAGTTCGATTAATTGATAATCGATAGCCGGTGGAAATTATTAGGTAATTTGGCCCCCGCGCGGAAGTCTAACAAAATGTGAAACGCTCTAATTAATTCGAGCGAACGTTAATCTGAATCGGTAATCGTCCGCGAATGAAACCTAACGCCGCCGCCACTTATTATTAGATCGTATTACTCTACCTCGACTCCCGACACAGTCGGTCGCGATAACGATACAGAATTCACGACATCCCGTGCTTCTTCGAACCTCGCTGCGAGAATCTGACAAACGTCGGGCAACGGGAAGAACAGCCCCGATATCACGGCAACGCGGAATAGCCTGAAAAATGTCCGTCACCAAGTGACCCAGAACGCTCGTCCGATTCCGTCGATACGTCACGATGACTTGAACGCGCTCGTATTATCCGCGCGGCATCGAATGCAACGCGACGGGCGCAGCGTGCAGCTCGCAAAGGAACTCGTGAACACTAGCCGGGTATGCAAACGACATTCGCGTTAGACGTGGAACAACTATTCGAAACTTTGGGGACAACGCGTGCATAACATTGTCACGTTACTGACCGGCTAGGAATATCCCGCGCGGACGTGCTGCGGCGTTGTTGAATAAAACAAGGGGATTTGTGTTCCGAAGCTAAAGAGTTATCCGGCTCGTCAGTTTTCAGATTCGTTCAGGGAACACAGAAATCTGAAGAAGTTGGACAGGGGATGAAATTAACCCTTCGTGGTCATGCGGGGTTCTTTGTCAATATTTCTGTAAATTTTTAGACCTCGATATTAAAATTTGAAAGTTTGGTGAGTTTTAAGAAAAAAAAAATCGCTATATTCCGCAACTATTTTTCCAAATGCAAATTTCATCATATCAAAATTTACATTTCTGGGAAAAGACTATTAGAGCATGATCGTACGAGTATCGCGATTGTATAAATTATCACTGAAAAGTTAAAAGATTCAAAAACACGAAAATGGTAACTCAAAAATGACACTGGGGTGCGGTGAATCCCATGTGACTAATTTGTGACGGGTTAAATACTACCGAATGAAAATTGGAGCACTCATCTCCCTCCATCTGCTCAGCTTTGCCGTGGCAGCGCTGCAGTGCCTTTTCTGTGCCAGAGAAAAACATTCCGCAGCTTTGAAGCATCATTCGGTTACAAATCCGTCAGCAGCTCCGCGGTACCGTGGGCGTACACGTGCATCAAACTTTTCACCGTCTTTCCTTCCTGCCCCCTTTCCGTATATCAATTCCGAAACTCCTTAGGAAACCGTAGCTGACACGCGGAATGTAAAGAGTCAGGGATTTATACGTTCGATATGTCGTCTGTCGGTGGTCGTTCGGTTGTTTGGCATCAGCCAGGTCGAGCCTCGTGGTTTCTAGGGAGCAAACTTCTCTGTAGAACATGGCTCCCTTAAGATTCAGTCGGCAATCTCGCGTCCCGACTTACATAATGCAACCGGCAACTTGGAAATCTCGCGGATGAACGTTGCGAAACTGTTGATTGTCGCTTTCCAAGGCAACTACGAGGCGAGACACCGCGAATTAGCCACGTAATGAGTCACCGAAGGATCCGACGCTTTTGTCCGAAAAATGAGCGATGCTCCTCGATATCCTGGCCCTTGTACGTGGCCACAATGGCACCGGAGTTCACCCGCGGTTATAATAAACTCAGCGAGCAAAGGATCACGGATAGTTTGAAGCCTCATAAAATATTTCGTCGAGTAAACACCACTGTTGCCACCCGGTGAATGATTTATACGAATTATTTTAATGAGATTTGTTTGAAACGCAAGACACTTCTGCGAATCCAGCAAACTAGTTAACTCATTTTAACCAAAATTGTTGGCTAATGAGTTTTGCTGGCGAGATGGGCGAACTATAAACACGAAAGCCTGCGAAAATTACCGCGGAATGTCGATTTCACTGTTATAAATTTTTTTAATTAATCGAACTCCATGCCCGCTCTTTCTTCCCATGAAAATTGAAACGGAGGTCCTTCGTGCCACCGAGCGAGGTATTTCCGCGCATTATGTCAGCTGCAAACAAAACAGCAACAAGGTATCCCATCTAAATCACACGTCACATCCCCTAAAATGATTATTGCGCAAACGATAGGCTAATTAACGCGGGCGTAGTAATTTAATTAATGCTCCCTGTAGTGCACGGTAACATTGCTAATATCGTTGCATTAGCCGCCCTCCCGATATCGCAGCATCAGTTGCTAAAAGTGCGACGAGCCGGCGCGCATTGTAACGCCGCTGGCTCGATATCGCGCTGACCATTCGTAAAAGGGACGTTGCCCAGCTACTAAACGAACGATTGTTCTCGGCCTGAGCGTGGCCCCCTATCGATGTTAAATCCATGCCGACCGATGAAGGG
Source organism: Andrena camellia (assembly GCA_029448645.1). Taxonomy (NCBI): domain Eukaryota; kingdom Metazoa; phylum Arthropoda; class Insecta; order Hymenoptera; family Andrenidae; genus Andrena; species Andrena camellia. The sequence continues at coordinate 24,420,594 of CM055678.1, read as the reverse complement.
CGAAAGATGTCGAAGGCTGCCGCGTCTCATCAATCTTCCGACGCCGGCCGAGAGAAAGGGCAGCGCGCGGAATAGGTTCGACAGACGGCAACCGTTTCATCAGCGCGGATTAATCTCTCTCAGTGTCGCATTAGTTACATTAGCGCGGTGACATCCGCGGCGCTGTCTCTGCGATGAATAATTGAAATCAGCCGCGCATCGCCGGCAAAAGGAACGCATCCGTCCTCGATCGATAGCCTATCGCGGGCCGGCCGTGCTGATAATTAGGTAAAAGCGTGGGCTCGCCTCCGAGCGGGATTATCGAATGCAGAAACGGCCGTTTCCATGTAAACCCTACAGACCAGCCCGTGGAACACGTAAGGGACCAGTTATAACGTAATATGCGACCCTCGTTACGTTACATTGTGCGATTATTATGTGACACGCTGTCGCGGTGAAGTTCAGTTTCAGCTGCACAGTGGTTCTCATGCGGGGACTCGCGAGATCATTTCGCTTATCAGCTGGAAATTCGAGACGGTGTACAGAAATACGATAGTCGTCGAATCTCTGTGGGACGGCACTGAGGGGATGAATACTTTAAAAGGTTGTGTGCCTGTTGCGAAAGGGCCCGCGCAGCACACCGGAGACCAATTAAAACGTGTGCACTTCATTACGCAATATTGTGCAGCTATTATGTCACACGCCGCTCCGTCAAATTCGGCTTGGTCGATGCAGTGGTGCTCGATCAGCGTTTTATGATATTTCTAAATCTTTGAACGCTCAAAAATTCGTGACGTATTGACTGTCCAAGCTCGACAGTCGAAGGTTAAATTTATTTTTGTTACCCCGTATTTCACTCTTGGTTCAATTTCCGAAATCAATATTACAGCCGGCGGAAGTACAACGTTCGCGATTCATCGTTCGAATTATAATAAATCGGATAAAATTACATTTACGTTGGGAATGCGCGATTCCACCAGAGCGTCATTTATGAAAAAAAAGCGGCCATTATTAAATGAAAAACATTGTGGAAAAATGCTTCAAATCGTTTCCTTTTATAACATTTGTTTCACATCAAATTGTATCACTCGTGAGTTCTACAATATATTTCTCGGGCCGCTGACTCTTTTACCATCGCGAGAGATGTTCGAACAAATTTTCAAACAGCTAGGGATGTCGAGAGCTTTCCCCACCTCAACATAATCAGCTAATCAACCGGGAGTGAGTACCTACAATATTGGGCATCAACATGTTCACACGTGTGGGTGTGAGTCTTAATAGGTGTGCAGATTAGCGACCGTCAATATTGGCTAATTGATTATCCCTTTGCCAATAACTACACGTTCCCAGCCATCTATCCAACATTTTGTTCGACTAGCCTGGCATTTTTATTTAAAAGCATCGCCGACGTTGTCTGTTTTATGTTTCAGAGTATTCAGGATGAGGCTCACGAGGGATACGAGTTTATTTCACGAGAACGCCGTCTTCGAAGGATCCAATGGCCAGCAAATCACGTTCGATCCGCTGCACGCCTACAGCGGCACCCTCGAGGGTGAGCGAGCATTGAATTTTTTACATCTCCGAGTGGAGAGAAGTAAAATGTCGCGAGCGAGCGGGCAAAGATGCCAGTAGCTCCAACCGTAATTCGTTAAAATGCGACGCATGGGGCTTGGAGAGAAGCTACTACGGGACAGAGAAGAGAATCGCGTTTGACTCCTTCGCGCCTTGAACGCGGTTAAGTGCGCTTCGTTATCCACGAATTTCCAGAACTGTGCAGCTCTCGGCGTCATAGCGAAAAGAAATAACGACTGCGCGGGTGGAACGCGGTGTCCACGTGAAATTACATTAACAGTTTCTCATACCGCCCGACCGAAAGGGAGCCGCAAGTTTTTACCATCGCGCACCAATTATCTTCGCAAGCTGAGTCCAGAGTTCTTTCTGGTACTCATTGTCCGCGCAACCATGCTTTGCGAATTTAATCAGAGGAACGCTGATCTACAGAGACAGGTGATTATCTATGAATCTACTAATCCTCTGACAATTAGCAATTATCCTGCCGCTGATCCGACGAGCGTCCATTAATCCAGGGATTCGCCAGCCGCGTAATCATCGCGCATCGACGAAATTCACGCGGCAGTTCTGAATCTGCGCGCGAAAAAAAACGGAAGATTCCGGTTGGTCGAAGGTGAAAAGGCCAGTCGACGATTCCGTTTCTTCCTTGGCCAAGATCTACTGCCGGCGAAATTAAAATGCAGATAGCGAATCGATTCGCCGCGGTTTCAACTCCTCGGCCTGTTAGCTTTCGCCGCGGAATATGTCGGCGATATGAAGCAGCGTACAGGACGATTCGGTAAATCCTCGGTGCTATAAGTTTGAAGTATTATAGAGAAAGAAGGGGCCAGTAATTTCATTAGGCAGCATCATACGTGAAAGTGTGCACGGGGGGTGAGTTTGACGCAGAAAGCAGTTGAAGTCGAAGGAATTGGCGAACGGTTCAGCGCGCATAGCGTACGTGTACATGTGTATATTAAAACCGCAAGCAGCCGTGCGAGGGCGGGCCCGCAGTAGGGGGATTAGATTTCAAAGGAAACGTGGATAAGCTCTCGACGATCCTTCCGCCATTTGCGTTCGTTCTTCCGCGGCCAGTTTTGTGTTCCCCGTCATCCTCTGTCTACCTTATTCACTGTATCGCCCGCTACTTCAATGTTCCTCTTTCGGAGCTCGGAAAGTCTCTTCTTCCTAGCAGCCCCTTCGCGATGATAGCCGGTCCCCGGTGCTCTCGTTGTTCGGCGGAGTTTGCACCAGTCGATCAGTATTTCTCCATATCTTTTATCGCATATTGGAACGCACGGAATGTGCAGCGCACGAACTCGTCGAATCATGACACACGTACTCGACCATCCGCCGTGTGCTACACTCCGTCGAATATCGTTGCAAAAATGTTTCCCATTTTCTTCCATCGGTCAGCCCTCTCGCGGGCAATATTTTTTTTAATACAATCCTAGCGTCACTTGTCGCGAGCAGATGGCACACAGCATCCGGATTCGAGTCACGCGTACACTTCTCGCGCGTTTTATTCAATTACATCAATTTCAGAACGCACGTCGCCCCGCGCTCTCGACGGGGCGGAGGGGGAGCGGGCATTTCAATAACGCGTAATATAATTGCGCGCGCCCGCGTATGCACTCAGGTAACGAGGCACGCATCGAAAATTACTTTTCCTTTCGCCAGGATTCTTTGAAGCCCGATATACTGTATGATAAATTGCTAACGAAGCCGCCCCCGTGGCCAGTGAATTTCGTCGGCGCGAAGGGGATGGCGAGTCGCCCCTTTCCTCGACCATTTTTTCGCAGCCTATCGTTCAACCCCACCCTCGCTGTCCGGTTTCTCGTTTTGTGTCTCTGGCTCGTTTTTTCTCGCCTGTTCTTTGTTTACTCTGTTCCATTTTTTTTTTTATTTCCCTGTATCCCTCTGCCCTCCACTTGCCGCCCCTCTGTCTCGCCGCCACCACTCCTTTTTGTACTCGTTACCCCTCCCGGTGGCAACGATACAGCAAGCCAAGTGGGTTATTGGATGGTTTCCAATATGTCGGCTAGCTCGACCACTGCGGCACTTTATGCACCCTCATATCATTTCCATGGTTTCTACGGGCTGATGCTGCCCCCTTAGAAGGGGGGGGGGGTTTAATTTTCACGTGAATTTTATCGAAAATAGAAAGACACGATAACGTTCTGCTTAGGAGCGATCATGGGGATAATTGATTCTCCCGAGGTTTTGCCACGAGCAACGAAGGCTAAACGTCCGGCCGAACTTTTCCATTAAAGAAGCAATATCTGAGTTATTCGAGAATTTCATAGAAGATAACGAAGCTTCGCCGATGTAAAGGGCATAAATATTCATGGTCCGGCGACCTAAATGTATCGCCGCGGAGGGCGAACAACCCCCGATTAAAAGTACATCACCGTGTGACGAAAAATAGAGGGGGAAAAAAATTGGCCGGCGATACATTTTTATAATTAAAACTTCAAAGCGGCGGCAATTTCTGTCACGCTTTCGGCTTCTAATAACGCGTTTCATAAAAGCGCCGCGCGCGTGTAACGCTCGGCTGGATTATGCTCTCTGGATTTTCCATAGCCGTTTTAAGAATATTAATGAATATTTTAATGAGAGCCAGTAATGGGAAATCGAAAATATTTCGCCGGGCCACAATTGCTTAAATTGTCCGGTGCAACTTCACTCTACATTATAAAATATTAACATGTCAAAGCCTGGCTTCATTAAAGTATCGAGTTTGGCGGGGAATTTTTTCGTCATACCCGGAAAACGAAAGATTTAGGTACATTAATTCGGCTGGAATTTAACGGCCCGCTTTCCACACCCGCGACATTTGTCACGCGTTCATTCGAATTCCTATTAATTCGTTGAATTGCGATCTCTCGTTGTATTACAGGAACATCGCGCAATTCCCTTTTCCTTAATATTTTTAATTCCCTTTGATCTGTTAAGAAGTCATTCTACTTTGATCGACCGAGAACTTAAGTTATTTTTAGAGATTCTTTTCTCAGTAACTACAACATATAATGAAATAAGTCTTTCTGGTATTTATGAAGCCACTCTTGTATTATACAAAAATAATTTAAAAAGAATTTTTTTAAGGAGAATTGCCATTCTATGGTCAGACGAATCTAGAATCACTAGATCAATGAAATTTCGAGGGAGTGCGCGAGGATGAAGTGGCGCAGGGCTTGTTAGAATATCCCCGGGCCGTAAAATCCGCTGCTAACGAACCCCAAAAAGCCCGAAACAAGGTCTGAATTTACGTAAAGCACGTCCGAGTAAATCCTCGGATGGCGCAGTCAGCGATTCCCCGGGTCTAATAAAAGGCGGCAGCCGTTGGCGCGACACCGTCTTCGCGGGAATTAGCATCGAAACGACGGATTCGTCGGTATCACGCGAGGAGAGCCGTGGCTCCCCGGGTCGAACGGCGGCCGTACAATAACGCACGTCGTCATCCCCCGCGGCGGGGGGGCGCTAAACAGCTACTTTGCAATCTCGTTGGGTAGCTTTCCTCGCTAGACAGCCTTCAGCAGTCCAATTTTAATCATCTAAGAGTCGCGGAGCAGTCGAGGAGAAAGAGAAAGAAACGACAGCGGGGCGAGGGTGTGGAGGGAGGGACGTCACTTACGAGAAATTGCAATTTTCTCTAAAGACTCTGGAAGACGAGGGAACGATCTCTTCCTCCCCGAGCTCCGCCCCCCGCGCAGCCACCAGTGTCGGCCGAATTCTACGGCGTTGTGCACATCTCTACCGAGCCATTTGTCCAAAGCAATTTCCATCCGCGAATGGTTTTCATCGGCTGCCACCGCCCTATCCACCACCCCCTCCAGCAGTCGTCTCGCGGCTTGGAACTTTTCTCTCCGTCACCCTGCACCGTCGCCCGCTCCCCCACTTTCACGACCTGGCCGCTGGAAAAATGGAGAAACGAGTGTCGCGCTGCTGGCACGATCGCGTCGTTCGAAGAGAGGAAACGCCGCGGCTGTAATCGGAGCCTGGGCGAGGTAACTTCCGTTTCTTATCACCCAGCAGCCGACGAAGACACTCGTCGGGGACGATGGTATCGCTTTTCCGAGACATCTCGTTAGAGGCGACGCTTCTTAATTACGCTGTCGAGATATTGAAACCTCGGGTAGATGTTGAGGCTCCCGGTGCTCGAAGCTGTCTGGGGGGGGGGGGGGGGGGCGTTGGAGCGGTAGAGGATGGCTTTTGACAATCCGAACATCCGCGAACTCTGATAATAATGATTTATTCGCTTTCCGACCGCTCCACCCGGCCGCTTAAGTAGTTAAACAGTTGGATATTGAAGTTCCGGGAGCGGGGCACTCGGCGGAGTGATTTTCTGTAGACTTATCGAAGTTTACTTACGAGTCTTTTAGTTGAAACAGAATTGTGGTATGCAAAGAGGCCGGAACACCCTCGCTGGGATTCCTGCTTTTAAATGAGACCTGCCGCGCAACTGGATGTCCTTTTCTGTATAAACACTTGGCCCCCGTCGAAAGTTCGCGAAGAACAACTTCATTAAAACTTCGCCGGAGCGATCGAGAAGGAATGAAAAATACACCGGGAGAGCTGCGTGTTGCGCCGACCAACTGATAAGGCGGTCCACGGTGGTCGTCTAGCTTGCTAGCTTATTCCATATCGACGCTGCAGCGCCGTCAGCAGCGACGACCGAGCAAGGGACCGGAAGCCACAGGGCCGCGGCGGCATCGCGACGATTTAATCGTCTGGTTTAGTCGAAATTGTCCATTTATAATTACCAGAGAGACAAAGACGGGAGCAGTGGGATATGGCAGAGGCGAAGAGGCAGGGCGCACGATACCTTTGAGGGCTGTACGTCTCTTTCGTTATGAATGAATCCGGCAATGAGTTGGCACGGTACCAAAGGATTTCCAGGTGGTCGCGAAATTAAGCTCGACCCCGGGTCTGAAACCCTCGGCTGCAATCTATGCTTCACTGAATTTACTGTCCTCCACTTCCACGACCCGGTAGACGACTTCCACCCGCCCTCCGCTCGCAACCGCCGCCCGCGACAACCCCTCCCTTCCGGTGTTCCAGGCCGCGCTCAGCCACACGGGGTCCCCTGGAACCTTCGTCTCGAAGTAAGTCCTGCCAGCTGCTACCAGGGTGATTACTTCTTCATATTTTACGCTCCGCCGACCACCGCCTCTCATCATCTTGTTCCCCCTGCTCCCGGAGTTTGCTCGAATGCCTCCGCCCTTCCCCCGGGCGTGCAGCTCTCGGGAGGTCAAGTCGCTTCTTCACGGCGGAAGTTCGTCTTCCGGTTGTTAATCGGGCGATAGCAGAAAGGGGTGACCCTAGAACCCTAGACTGTCTCCTTCCATCCCGACCGAGATGAAAGTTTAATCGGGATCGATCGCGAAATGCGGACACCGCGGTGCGACGCTCCACCTCCTCCGAATAGTTTACTGTGACGGCGAGGAGGTGTTCAGGAATCGGGGCTAGACACTTTGGACGATGCGTTCTCTTTGCCGATAAGGTATTATCGATCTTAAACACCGTGGACGAGAGCATTCGCTGGAGAAGAGACGGAAGAAGGAGGAGAGGGATCTTGGCGGAAAGAGATTTGTCCGTTTCGAGGGAGGAGGGTGTAACAGCTGGCGGTAACAGGATAATTACTTCTTAGCATTTCACGACTCGCCGAATCTCGTGCATATTATGCGTCCGTGCTCAAAGGCTTCCTGCCCATTCTCCAGATCTCGTGACTTCTGGCTTGTGAAAAAGATGCCTCCGTCGCTCCCCGGCGAACCGGTGTTTTCATTCCTTTGCCGCCACGGTTCGCGAGGGATCTTTCAGAGGATCTCAACCAGTTCGCCGCTCTTCTGCTTTCCGGGGAGTGAAAAGCCCGCGGATCCCTGGTAAATCAGGGTGAACGGCCTTCAAGCGCAACGGGTTAATAAAGGGCATCAAAACAGGTACCTCAACCTGCAGCTTAAACCGGCCGCGATAAAAACCTACGAAGCGGCGTTCATATTCATTTACCCCTTAATTGCAAATTTACTACCACCCGCTGTATATCACGCGGGTGTATGGCGAAACTGTCGGCCGTAACTTTCGCGGCTATGAACCTTAAGCGTGTATCAACCTCTTGCGCGACCCACCCCGCGCCCCCTCGGATCAGCTGTACATCTTTTGAAAGCGGTAAACATTCATCGGGGAGGGCTCAGCTTAAAAGCGCCTACATTCGCGGCCGGATAAATTGGCCGGCTGGAAAAACGGCGAACGACATTTCCGTTGTCTATAAAGCTTTACTCCGGCACTCGTAAACAGCGGGGTGGCTCTTGGCGCGAGCCACTGAATCGGCCGGCGAGTTTCGCCGAATGGATTCGTTGTTCCGTCGAGTTGTGACGTGGTCCGCGAAAATTTGTTACGGAGTACCGGGTTGTTTTGTTGCGACAGCGGGAAACACCGTGTCCGGCCGAGTTCCCTTGGCAAATTCATTTGTAAGCACGATCGCTGGCTGCGATCCCCATCAAACTACTTTCGAATGTTCGGCGAGTTGGTTTTCCCCGCTTCGCCTGGCCAGGGGCGAATAAAGGATGTCGTTACAATTGAAATCACGAGGGCTGGTGATTTTATATCGAAGTCAGACACCTTTGCTTCAGTTATCGTTGACCCGCGCCACTTGCGCAGTGGACTCTTTCTTATCAGGATTGAAACGTGCCTATTGTTGAGGGTTGTAGACGATTTCTGTTTCAGCGGTGGTTGCTAGGGGCGAGCGTACAAGTTCGAAGCTGCGCGCAAAGGGTGTGCGAATTTAATGGGGCATAAAGGTATAAAAATGACGTCGCACGGAAGCGGGTAGAAGTGAGATACGGTCAGCGCCGGCGGTATTTCATACTAATGGCCAGATGTTGTCACCTCTCGTCGACCAGTTTGTCTTAAGAGGTGTGCGCTAGGGTTGCGTGGGGAAACTCGTCTAGTTACGGGGGCGAGGATATTTTCCCGCGGCACGGAACGTGTCCCCCAGCGTAGTCCCAGGAGCGAGCGGTCAGATAACTTAATCGCGTTTCGCGGAAGATTTCTCAACCGTCGGAACCTCGGGGGAGGGCGCCGCGTCCTGCGCGCAGCGGTTATTAAATCAGCTTCGAATCCGCTTCGCGTAAATATTGCAAATTGAAAGCCGGCCGCCTTTTACTCTGGCGACGATTTCAGCATTGAGTCGTCACTCGAAATCCCGGCCCTTCCCGCGATATTCCATTTGGGGGCGCGTATTTTTCAATCCCCGATGAAATATCCACTCGGAGAAGTCGCAAAGAGCGCCCGCTGAAAATCTCGCGAATCATCGGCGACAAGTGTCGGAGCGCCCTAGGAGAGACGAGCGTTCAATCTCTCGAATTCTCGCCTCCGCGGAAGGAGAAGCGGAATCGATAGGACCCGAGCGGCGAAAACACGGCGGTTGAAAGAGCGGTACGCGTAGGCGGCGGAGGTGACGAAAGAACAACTGTTCACGGTTCGTTTGCAGTGCACAATGCGAGCACACGTAGACGATACCAGCGACAATAGTGGGTAGAGGGAACAAGCTTTTAGGACCGAGATTCTCTGTTGTATGGTTAAGGGGTGGATGCGTTTGAACCGATAAATTTCCAGGCGGCGAACAAATAGAGAGGGTAAGGTCAGAATAACGCGGCACGGGCCACGGGGGAGACCGTCTATTAATTTATGCAAATCCGGCCCTTGAAGTCCGCCGCAACTCTGTCAAACGTTGAATTTCCCCGAATTCACGATGCAGCGAGTTAAACGTGTATTTCGCCCGAAACATTGACAAATACCTACATACGAGAAACTCTTTCGAACGTACGATGCGATCTACAACGTTGGCTAAGTAGTATTGCATTGTGATTGGTCAGGCAACGACAGGCGTTGAGTGATGCTGGTCAACGATAAAGGACTCGTCGACGCCTGACCAATTACATGCCTGCACTACTTTCAGCGACGCTGAATCATTCAATTTTTACGATCCGCGCATTTGAAGTCACGGTAGGTTTATTTATGAGCACGCGTTTTCAGGCAACCGTCAACCGCTACATCGCGGCCGTTTGTTACTTTTTATCGCAAGCTTTCCGCAATTATCGCCGCCGTTTCGTTATCATCAGCCGGCCGGGCGATATCTTCCCCTTAATTTTTCACTTTCGCGCACGGCGCCCGAGCAATCGCCTCGCGGCAAGATTGTTAGCAGCCAGATAGAAGCGGCTCGCAGACCGCAGCTCGTAACTTACGAGAAATATAAATTAAACGTCGCGCGTTTACGCTGCTTAGTTAGCAGGAGAATAATAAATTCTAATGAAAAGCAACCGGCTACGCGCTCGCACACACGCGGGCCAGCCTCTTTGATAAGTTCCTGATTACATCCGCAGGTGTGGCAACACCTTCCTCGCGTGCAATCAACCCTTCTGCCTTTTCCTTTCCGATTACCTTTTCGGTAAGTCCTTGTCACTCTGGACTCGTCATAGAGTCGAGCTTCAGGGCTTCGATTTCTATTATATTAAATTTTAAACTACCCCTGTGTACTTGCATAAGTCGCAGCATACTCTATTTCAGCCCTCTTAATATAACAATGTTTATAGAGTATTCTGCGAGGAGTGCGCCTCTACTTGACGCACAAAGCACCCCCTCCAATTGCTGTTAAACCGGCTCGGCGCTGCACACTGTATTAGGTTATTATTTGCAATAATAATGGCTCACGAAAAGACCGGCTCATATCTCGCGTAACTGGATTAGCTTCGACAAATTGAGTTCCTGATTGGCTCGGTCGTTCGATCAAAGTCATCTCTTGTATACGAGCATGTAACATCTAACCGCCAGCACCGCACAGTACATGTGCGGTGAACACATTGCACGCGAATGCATGTTGAATTTTGCATGCAATTCCAACGAGATTAGACTGCGCATAAAACAATCCATGGGGGACGCGTATTTTTAGGGGGAGCGCAGATAACCGGCAACGCGTGTCTGCGAATTCGGAGAAGTATTTTTCCCATTTCCCTTCCATATTCCAAGTTACAATCACGCTTTTATTATCCCCGATCAACTTTCGCATTATTTAACTTTCAATATTACCGCCCCGGATCCCCGTCGCTCCGTCGGATTTCGGGATTTAAATTTCGAAAATTACAGCCTCTCCTGCGTTTAGCTTCCTGGAACTACGGTGAAATTTTATTATTGCCTCTCGCAATGCCCTCGTCCGTCTTTTCGAGCACGCTTCCGGCTCGCGCTGGTGTGTGTAACTATTATTACTGTAATTCCAGCCATACACCGAATGGAGACCATGCTGCCCGGCCACAGCATAGCATTATTTACTCGCAATTATCTCTTTGACAGAGATGCCTGTACACCGTGTCCCTTCATATGTCGCCAACGTAACTAGACCGTAACTGTAACAACGTTAATCGGTCCCCACATGCAGTCGTTTTGGGGACGAATTTTTGGCACTCTCTGCATGAAGCTGCGAACAGATTTCTGTTGCAGACGTTCGTTCTGTGTTAACTAATTGCTCAGGCGAGGCTTTCCAGAAGTCTGCGAGAAGGGATATTAAAACCCTTACAAGCCAAAAAGTAGATACGCTGATGGAAAGTCAAAGGAGAACCATCAGTAGGAGTGAGCGAAAGTGAATATGGTCCGCCTATAGTCAGACACGCCGTATAGCACTTATATATTCGTTTTAAATGTCCCTCGGTGTGTACATCACACGAGTCCAACATTGCTGCTAACAAATGCCACGTTGCAATCGAATAATTTATATTCGCGGCCCCCAGCTTTAATTTGGCGGCGGCAGCGCGATATCGCCAGCAGTAAGAATAGAATATTCAACGAAATGGGCATGATACGTGGCCGAGATAAAAGGCAACGGGAATCGAATGAAAAGCGTTCGAATAAACGACACGCGTTTCAACCTGCACGGTGAAATAGTTGGAGAAATGAACGATGCCTGCGAGAGGAAACAAAGGGAACGTTTCGAGCGGCAAAGGTGCCGTAGCGAACGTAAACACTTGAAAGTAATTCGATTTTTCTTAGTAAAACATTTGTTACATTTCCTTGCGAAGGGTCCCACTTCAGGTGAAATGAAAAGGCAGGTAGCATTAACGCGACGCTGAAACACGTTCAATCTATGCAACCCCTAATCAACGTTTCATCCGCTACTACAGACCTTGCTAATTATCGATAAAGTGCAGCGCCGTGTTGTCGCTCGCGAACATCATGGATCGTCACGGCTGCATGCTCGAAATGCCTGCGCGGCTCTGCGTGAAATTTCATCGACGGGCCCCAAACGGATCAGTCGCGAGCTGGTTATTCCTGGAGAATGCCGACAAATAAAGTCCATCGGGGTTCCTTTGCGCGGGGCTAAGAAATAATAGCTGCGATGACGCGGTAAAAGTCGAGTGGAGAAATTAAGGTAGTTAATATTTGTGCAGGATATCATCAAATTACCTCCACCGCAGACGTGGTTATTACGAAAAAGAAAGATGCCGGTGGTTTTTCAGGCAGACGGTGAAAAAGAAATATTAACCGTGCGGTGAAACGAGCCGTACGTATGTATATGCCGCTCACGTAAGTGGATTTTCATGTAAAATATTTCACGGGAACGTCAGTCCATCCGTATATCTGAATCACGAGATACTTCGCGCGTCCGCTCAAGACCACCGCTGCCATTTTAATTTACACTATATCTCGCTATTCCGCCTCCTCGAATTTCTCCAAATTCACGCTTCCCATTTCCCGAGAGGCTCTCGACGAATCTCTCGCTGATCCTCGCCGCTCGTTTGAATTTTTATTCGTAAAATTAGAAATGCGAGCCGCGCCTCCCGGACGCTCGAGCTTGTTGCCCGAAGAATTCAAGAATCGCTTCTCCCTCCCCCACCCCCCACCCCGCCCCCGCGCGTTTCGCCCTCTGTTCATAAAGATAATCGCCCGAGCGTAGAAAGTACCGCCGCGACGAGACTAGGGACTTTAATTTTCTATGTGACCTTTCAACTCCGCGATTGCCGGCGTTTGTTTCGCGACCGCGCAAAGAGAGCGCGGCTTGAATTTCAACGTCGCCGTACGCTTGCCGCCCGCGATTTAAATACCAAATTCCAGATCCAAATTATTCACCCCGTCTCGGATCAGAAAATGCTTGGTATACTGCTGGGAAGCTCGTAGCGATCACATTCGGGCCTCCGGCGTTTCATTCGTCCGCGAATCGTTCGACGAACGGACGGGCGAAGTTCGCGGGCCGTTCGAGAGGATCGTAAAACGCGAGGAAACGAGGGGGAGAATTTCGAAAGTGTTCCCCGGCAGACATCGACCCGAGGAGAAGCGCCGAGTGATTCTCATAAAAAAAGCTTTAGCCGAGTTAAAAGACCGAGAACGGTCAGGCTTGAAATTTCGGTTCGTCCCCGGTTCACGCGCGACACCGGTCGCCCGGAAAACTCGAAATAAGTGAATTCCCCTCCGACGACGCCCCCCCCCCCCCCGGCGCAGACATAGCCGGAACGTGCTTGAGAGCATGCTTTATGGTGCGCTCCTTTAAGCCGCGCCACTCTTTCTTATTATCTGCTTCCTTCCGAGCGACTTCCACTCTGCCATTCTTCCCTTCACGATCTGCCCCGACGGTGACGGAAATCGAACGGTGGTCAGCAATATTAATGCTTTCTATTAATGGCTTCGAATCGCGATTTTTAAATTCTTATATCGACTAGGGCTGGGACTGTTCGAATAATTTAATATTCGAATATTTTACAACTATTCGAATGCTACGAATAAACTTCGAATATTTGAGTATTCGAATACTAAATATTTAAATATATTCGCGCGTTTATTTTTAGTCATATGAGGCTATTCGAATACTAAATATTTCAATATTTTCACGCGTTTATTTTTAGTCATATGAGGGAATTCTTCTCTGGCAGTCATCTGGGCCGGTATCAAAATTATCTAAAAGTACTTCGTGCTTTTTAGTGAAAATATTGTATTGTCATCGGAACTATGTATGTGTGCCAAGTTTCAAGTCGATCGGATATGTTGAAGCGGATCAAAATTAACTTACAAGATTTCACCCTGACAAACTAACGAACTCACAACTGAAAAGTATTCGAATACTGAAATATTCCAATAGTATTCGCATACTTAAATATTCGGATATTCGAATTATATTCCCCAGATAACTGAGCAACTGAAGTATTCGAATATTCGAATACCGAAAAATTCGACAAATAGTCCCAGCCCTAATATCGACCTCGGCAGTTTGACCCTCCACCGTCCACCACCCAGTAGTGGCCCTAATGCAATCAGCCCCACAATTTGCTGAACTCTTACGGGGACAGAAACGGAATGACAGGTTTATCGCGGGGCCAGGTTTGTCGCTGTTCGATGGTGGCAGATCCCGGGATCAAACTCGCGTGATGCAGGTAACTACGCGTTGATTAATTGAGCACTCGCGGCAAGCTGCCGCTGCCTCATAGCAGCGACTGCCAACGCCTCTTTTTTTCCAGGGGATTTATTAGGTCGGGCACCGTTCGCCCCGTTAAATAAACCGTTCCCGTTAAAATGTTCGTTCGCATTAATAATACCGTATCTGATCGAAAACGCGCCCCGACGTCCCGTTTTTCCAGATAGGCTGCTGCGATAACGCGGGCAACATCCGCTGTCGGGGTTGTTCGTCGTTCCAGCCCCCGCGAGCGTTCCTGTCGCCAGGAAAAAATGCAACCGAAAGCGCTTAGCCGGTTCTAAGTCAATGAAAGAGGTGGATGGAACGACGGTGGATTTATTAATCGGGTAGGACGTCCGAATTCTCGCGCGACGGACTCGATAATTTGCCGAACTTCGTCCAGGCGAATTCGCAGAGAGACGCCTGCTCAGTAAGTTGCGCCCGCGGCGCGGGCGATTAAAAATTCACGAAACCGTTTGCACAGCTCACGAGATTGTGTTTCCAGGACGAGCATGAATTCTTAAGTGAAACCGTTGCTCGTTCCACGCGACGAGGCGCGGGACCGTCTCGCGGCGAGAAAAAAGTTGCGCTGAATTTACCGAACGGTCGCCAGCCATCACGGCTACGTTAGTTACTCGGATTGGCTTTTTCATTACGCTCGGCCAGCGAGTCCATTTAAAACGGGGCCAATTTGCGCAACGGGATAAATCATTCATGGAGCAAATTACCTGCTCACCAGACGATCCCCCGCTTGTTTAGGGAATCTAATCACGTTTTTCCTCCCCCCCCCCCCGCCGCCGCGCCCGTGACGGACGCGGATGCGCGAAATTAGGGTTGCTGAAAAGTTGGTCGCCCCGTTTTATTTTCGTCACGATTTCACTACTTTTTAATGCCCTTTAATCCACCCTCCGCCTGTAAACTGTAGTCGGGGCTCTACGCGTTGGTTCTCCTGCCTCTTTTCGCCTTTCGAATACACTGGCAATTTTTTGTAGACTAAAGAGGATTTAGCTTGGAACATTATTATAAACTTTTGTCGAAATTTCGTTATAATATTATAATCGTATAAATATAATAGACATTCCCGCGTGAGTTTGCATAGTTTTGTATACGTATTCATTCGGGAATATTAAACGAACATTAAGCTACCCGTTGGGTATTAACGGAACGCTGCAATATAGTTTTTCCGCGGCTTTCGAATGTGTGTTATAATTAATATCGAACAATTTCTCTCGAAAGTTTGATTAAAGTTCGCATTGATACGATGAATCCGAGAGGCAGTCGATACCCGCTGAAATTTATTTGTCATCTGAATAATGAATGTTGAATGCGCGAGCTAAATAATAATTATCAGTCAAAACGGATTCATCGGTCGCACTTTCTGCACTCTGCGCTTTCCAATCGCGTGCCCTCCATCGCGTTATGATCCTTAAAATAGGTAAACTTTGTGTCGCGAACGATAGGATAAATATTATTGTGTCACCACAAATCCCTTTAAGGATTTGAGGGATTGAAGGGATTGCCCGAGGATATTCATGGAAATGAAATTGGAAGAGCTAGCCAGGGCGCTCGCCACCCTTACAGCCGTGCAGATAAGTAACCAAAGAGGCTAGACAGCAAGGGTTTGACGTCGATCACGAAAGTTATTCGAAGTGACAGGGATTTATTGGGAAAGTTACGATTGTACGTATGAGCGCCAGGTGGGCGGTGGGTGGCAGGCTCGTTCCGTGGCTGGCGTTATCAGCCAAGACAGAGGGTGAGAATCCCGTTAAAGGGTGAGAAGCACCGCGCTCGCCCGAGCAGAGAGAGTTCCCCGGGAGCGGGATGATCGTTGCCAGAGAGAATTTCCAATCTGCAATTTGGAGTCTCACCACCAGCCAAGCCCGACCCCGTCTGTGAAGGGCTGCGGAGAATAATGGGGATGTCGTAGCGTACATTGTCGATTTCGCAACTTTCCCAATGTCCCGTTCGAGTCTTCGATATCTGTCGCTTGTCTATCACAATCATATTCAATGGCCAGCCCCTGTAATTCTTCCTCTTCCATCCCTCGACTTTAAGAATCCTTTACCCCCGCAATCCTACGAATTCGTATCCCTTTTCCCATCGTCTTGCTAGTTGCAGTCGCATCGAGAACCAACGATCCAGCGTATACGCGGGTGGAACACAGTTGAAGGGTTGAAATGGTGGGGGATGAAGGGGGAAAGTGGAGGCCTGGTGCTCAAAGAGAACCTGAAAAGCCACGATATAAATTCTCCCCCGTAATTCCGTTCGCTTTGATCTTGAATCTCATCCAGCGATATTTCCTCTTTTGTGCATTTTCAGTTCGAGCACGCAAACTAAATAAAAACGCCGACAAAACAAACCGTTCCGGTCGACCGAGCCTCTTTCTTTGATACGCCCGTCGCCCGGGAACATTGTTTCTATTGTACACTCCTTCGTCTGTTTATTGTCGGCAATGTACAGCGGAAAGAAATAGTTTTCGACATCTCTTAAAACGTCCCAGAAGTGGGCTCGTTTGCATCTTTTGTAATAAAAATCTTCAACGGTTCTCCTCGGTTCCCGGTCGCCGAGCAACGATGCGCAAGAAACCCGGAGGATCTTGAGCGATTTCCAACAGTTCGAAGAAAAAACAAGATACGTTTAAAGCGTTCCCACCCCATTGCCGGCGGTAGCAGCGTTTGAAATTTAAATAAACTATAAGGGCGCGGAGGGAGGGTGGTGAAGACGGAGGAGTACCTGGGGACTGAAGTGTACATCGGGTCTCGTGATGCCGGGGGCGTCTTTGACAAATACTTCCCAGCTCGTCGTCGCGTCTCTCCTGACATTTACTCGGGTCACCCCGGGCCAAATGCAATTTATTTTCGCCCCGGGGGCCGAAGAAAAAGGCGAAGGGGGCCGCGCCTCGTTCTCCTGCGCCCCCTCCCTCCCCTACTCCTCTCTCTCTCTCTCTCTCTCTCTCCGCTCTCTCCACCGTTTTCCTCGTGTCTGCATCTTGCAAATTACTTGCTAAGTCGACCGAGATACCGGGGTTACAGGCCATCGAGATCGACGGACCTGATGCTTCATTTTGCATAGGAAATTGCATCCGCGCCCCAAAACAGATGGGGAAGAAAGTGCGCCACGTTTTGTCGGGTTAGTTGCCACCCTTCTCTTCGAACGTTCGATGCACAAGGCATCATCGAGGGCACCTTCGCGTAACTCGAGCGTCTGGCTGAATTCCATTTCTGAGAATCTCTCAAAGTTCGTCCTCGTACGTGGCTGGCGGAGAATTAGCTTCCTCGACTCACAAGCTGCTGAAAAATTCAATGTCCCTCGCCCACGTGCACCGGGAAATAGATATACCGAGCCGCTAAATCTGCCCGCAAATCAGTTCCCCGGAACTCGGCAGCCTCGTATTTCTTAGCGAAATGAAAAATTCCTAGACGCCCTTGCGAACCTTTCGCCTCCTCCGGCGTGTCTAATTGAACACCGTCGGGGGAGACAACGGAACTTTAATTGGAGGACATCCTTCAGGGATGATTATTTGCCGCGGACCTCGATGAAACTTGCCGGCCATCAATTTCGCCCCGCGGTAATAACGCGAAATTCCTGCGATTGGCTTGGCCGGATTGTCGATAGCCTCGATCCATCGGACATTCTTGAACATATTCCTGCAAGTTGGAAACTTCCGGGCGCGGCCATTAACAAGTTGGCGACTTTCTTGAGATTCCTGGTGACGTTGTCGACGTGTTTCGGCAAGTTTCCGCGTGAAAAATAAAGTCACCGTGTAATTGCACACCGCGTCAGCAATTTGCCACCCCCTCGGCTGCTCCTGTCATCAACAACCGGCGTCTACTATCATCCACAAAAGAGAGATGCTGGAAAACAGTTGAAAGGAATAGATTGCAACATCCACGCAGTCCATTCAACCCCTCCGCACGCAATTTTCGCGTGCTTCACCCTCGGAAAGCTTCATCGACAACGAAAATCCTCGGCGACCCATCGAAACTCGCCATCAAGAGGCGCTGAAAGCCCATGAAAATCGCAGCGACAATCCCTAGAGCGGCTCGTCTGTTGACATCGAAAAAGGAAGAAGCGGTATAGGTAGAAGAGAATGGAGGAATTCAATAAGCTTTCATTTTGGCTCCGCGGGAACGAACTGGTACTCGTTACGAGGACGCTTCAAGACGGGCAAAATCTCGCTGGCAAGCATTTCGAAGAGACCCAAGTCTATCGAGTTATGGCTAGTTGCCGGGGTTCCCGAGGAAAAAAAGAGCGCCCAACTACCGCTACCTTTTTTTTACCCCCGTGCCCCTCTTTTTATACCGGCTCGAGCTTCCCAGCCCCCGCTCTCTATCGGCCGGGAATTTGCGAAGAGCTCCTCGCCGCCGAACTACAAGCTTCTGAAACTACCCTGTTAGTTGCCGACGGCTGCACGGGATTTATGGGCTGCTCGGAAATTCGCAACGCCCGCGGAAAGCCTGTTTTTCATAGGGAATTTTTGTTGTTCGCGGCCCCGAGTCGAATCGACTGGCCGTTTAATCGCTTCTAATCCCTCCGACACTGAGACTCGGGGGCAGAGTTCGAGCCGAGTAGGCCGAGCCCATTTCCACGGCGACCAATGATTTTCCAAAAAAAACTGTGTTGCGCTCCGGTGGAACGCGCTCCGCGGGAATCCCGCGCGAATCGATACGCCCCCGGTGGTTGCGACGCGCCCCGCGGACCCCGAAAAAATTGCTCGCATAAATTGCAACTTCACCGCCAAGCAACTCGTAAGCTGTCCGGGCCACGTTCCACCGGAGTCGAAATAATAATCGTGGGGGGGGGCATAGGGACGCCGTAAGCATTCCTCTGACCGTGGGCGACGACAATGGCACGTGAAGAACGATGGGGAGAGTGGGCGGGTGGGAGCGTTGGCAGGGTTTGGTGTTTCCAGCAGTAACACGAGCGAGAGGTATACTACGGTTAATAACGCCGCTAGTGGAAACACTTTAGCCGAGGCGCAAAAGGGTGGCGTCATGTCGCGGCGGCCTTTATCGAGCCGGCTCAGTGCCGGCAATATCGGGCCGCGATAAATTTTCCTATATCTGTGAGAAATTCTCCAGGTGGTCGGCCACCGTCGTCGCGGAACAGGCGGCTCGGTTTAACGAGGATGAGCGTCGCTCGTCGCGAACCTTATAAATTCCTGGCAAAGAATGGGTCCGATGACGAGGGACTGGCGTTCTAACCGGCATCGGCCGCGTCGAAGGGGAAAATGAATGCCATGATGGGACGCCTCGCAGACGCGAAGGGCGGCTGGGGCTCTGGTCCCTCCACTATCGACTAGCAAAGCACGAAAGGACCGTGGAGGTTGCGAAAGACTCGTGGACATAGAAGATTTTACCATTCAGCTTCCACTAAAAATTCTCCAGCCACATTTCCTATGAAGCATGGATGATCCTTGGCTGCCAATCTCACTTGGAAGAGGAGCAATATAATCTATCAAATTACGACGGTATCCCTGGGAGTCTGTGACTCGTCAGCGGAAGTAAAGAGCAATGGGATCGATGGTGAAGCGGGGGATGTGGGAAAATATTCGAATGAAAGTAACCAGATATCCACCGGCGGCGGAGCTCGATCGCGTCTCATACTAATGGATAAATGAATCTTCTTCGGTTGAATATTGACGCATAAAAGACTAGTCGGCTGGCCAATGTACTAATTGCTGGCTGCCTAGATCGTCCCAATCGACCACCGGAGTAATACTAAGTAGTATCCCGATCCGACTAATTATCCGCTCGTTCCATTAGTGCAATTGCTGCCAGCACAATATCCAAACGTTACTAGGATTTCAGACCTTGTTTGCCAGAGAACTGGATGTCCATATGCGACGTTTATCACCGATTCGACGAATCAAGTCTTCGAAAATTACTCTCAGACCTTCCTGAGCAACAAAAGTGCCGCTAATAGCAGTACAAGAAGCTAGGAAGTTGTGGGGAATCATAATGGTGTGGCTGCACGAGTTCTATCGTTTATCAACGATTCTTTGCGAAAGTTTGCGAGAGGGAAGAAGGTTCGGAAGGACAGGGACATCAGTATCAGATTTACATCGCATTACGGTTGAGGGCGATGCGTCTTCCGAAGTTTAGACCTATTTGTTCGCAGCCAAAAGACACATTGTCCGAGTTGGGGAATACATCTCAGTCGAGTCGGAAGTTTTCCCCCTCGAAGGCGCAATCTCTCCCCATAAGTTACAAGTATAAATTTTCAATGCTTCCTGACGCATTACTCTCTGATAAATAATTCACGCTGTAACCGTTTATGGGGAGCGGTGGAAAAAATGATGAGGCACGAGCGAATCCACGCCTAAAATGTAAAAAAATCGGAGGCCTCGAATGAACAGTATTTCGCCGTCGTGTTTTTTTAAATCAATTAATGCTCGCCGCAGCAGTGGATCAGCAAGTTGATTCCAATTAAATTCCACACACGGGTACGATAAAATGATGCAGTGCGTCGGACGAAACATGTTTATTAAAAATAACTAGGGAATGATACCGAATTGAGCTTCGTTACATATTTTTAATACGAATTCGTGAATACTTCAGGTTCCCCACTTAAAATTTAACAAGCTTTATTCTCGTTATGGAATATATTTTTCCTGGACCATTCCGATGTTACAATTTTTTAAAAATCCACGCTTCGAGTTAAAATCTTGCCGAGGATTCTTTCCTGGCATGATCTATTTGTTAGTGCTGCCGTATAAAAAAGGTTTAAAGGTTTATAGGTTGCTGTATTTCTTCCTATAAATATTCCCAGTTCTAAAATTTTACAACCGCGCCGTGTATGGAATTCTTATCGATCGATCTATAAGAGGATGAAAAGGAAATCAAGAAATATTCAGGTTTATTCCAAAATGTTCCATTACATTTCTATAAACAGTTTATTCATAAACATTTCAACATACAAATTTGTCTCGTTAATATTTACTATTCAGTTAAACCAAAAATCCTTGATTGCATACGGATATTATTGACTCGCAGCAGTTGAAAGGAAAGCTCCACGACGGAAATTGCTGTAAACAGCTCGTTTACATACATCGCTACTATGCAATCGCATCCGCAGACCATGTAATTTCAACGCAGTACCTTTGCAAGTAAAATTGCATTCGTAATTATTGACCTGCACTACTTAGAAGTAAGCTAACTGTTCAAAACTCTATCTCACGGAACTTAAATGAGGGAAATTCATACCGAACCTAATTTATACGACACATGAAACGCGACCTTACCACTTGCAAGTAGCGCCAACAACATTTCTTCTCCCCACAAAAAATTTCCCTAAAAAAATAGCGAGTACGCGCCTCCCTTCGAAGGAGAAATTCCGCCTGATAATCTGATTTAAATTTATGAGCTGTTCATCAGGCCCGAGCCGTTCGTTTGCGTTTCGTTAACTGAACAGAAACTCACCCCCGATTTTCACCCTTCGAACACCTTCCAGTCGCTTTGGAATAATCGATGAGCCGATTGGGTAGGAAGGGCAAATAGCTACGTCCCCGGGTTATGACATCATTCCGGCCTTACGACCTTTCGCCACTTCCGTTGTAACGCGTTCAACTCATCTCGGCGGGACCTAGCTTCATCCCTTACAAGTGCATTGCCGTAATCGTGAAAACTCGGGGGGTGCAAGAACGCGGACGCGTTTACGTTCGGTACGAACAGCGACAAATAGCTGATAGACATTTGCCCCGACGTGTTACAGCGTTTGTGAATACAGTGCGATTTTTGAAAGCATAAAAGAGCGAGGGAGAAATCCATGTACCTTACCGTGTACCAATGGAAGCTTCTAAATAAGAATGATCGCGGGTTCCAGCCCGCCTTTTTGGTCTGCAAGCCTCACCCCTGACCCGCCTCTTTGTATAAATCAAGTTCCAATGTCTTGGCCGGTTTCTAGAATTACATTCCGTCCCTCTGAGATCGTGGCTTCTACACGTAGCGGAGAGCTTTTTCGGTATCGTAAAAGAGGAACCTTACGACATTTTTATACGACATGGTCAAGCCCATATCTTACCCTGCGGCGGGTGGGCCGGTTTCAAAAGGGAAACGTCGATACAGAAACCGTAACGTAGGGATAGTAGTGAGCAGGAGAAGTAACGGCCGACCCTTGGATTCTCCGTTAAGCGAAAAACGAGGCCGTAGAATCCTGTTATTGCCTTCGTGCGATATCAAGGATTCAGATTGATTCAAAGTTACAACCCCCGCTGGACCTTTGTGCTTTTTTCCTTACCTGCCTGTAAAAGCCTTTTATCGTACCCTGTAGGGCGCGCCACTGTAGCAATTCTACACGTTTATTAAAATCCTCCAATTCCTCGGAGCTAAATACTTATGGTACTCGTGGATTCAGTGCTTTTTCCAAGGAAGACCTTAAAAGAATGGATGAAGTGAGCAGCTTAAGAGATTCTAGGGAGCCGAATGGTATACAAAATCACCCCCCATCAGTGTTTAACGCACGCACGTGAAGAAAAGTATATCTTCCTTCTCTCTGCCCTGCAGGGGGGGTGGGGGATGAAGGATGAGGGAATGTTACGTTTATTTCGCGTCTTATTCAAAGCACCGGGTAAGATACGACGAAAGGAGGGGCTGACTAATGCGAATATATTTATTTTTGAGGCGCACGGAGGCCTGATGGACGGGGAGCGTGGTCGGGGGACGCAGACAGTTTGTTTACGTAACAAACCAATTTATTTCTCCGCCCTTCCTTTTCTTCCAGAGGCTGCTCCCCGAGGGAAAGTAAATTTCTAGCCCCTCCCGGCGTGGCTGCCCATTTTTCAGAAAAAACTCCACCCCTCCTGAACCACCCTTTAAGCTTCTGTGTCACTCCCGGAAACCTTGGTCTCTCCGCTCCTTTCGTAGTATCTCACCAGTCCTTGGGGACACTATGAATACCATTATCACTCCTTTTCACCCCTCTGAAACCTACAAATCGGTGCCACCTGGCTTGGATGATAATTCGTAACTGTATTTCCAGACAGGTTCATCATGTCTCCGAGACTCGACGAATTTCTAAGGGTGGTTTTTATGTGCCTGGTTAATGGGTACACGTTCGACTCTCCGTTCCGCGAATAACGAAGTTCGCTTCGCGTATTCAGTGAACATTTGAGCACGTTGTCGAAGAAACCCACATCTAGTAGCAGCGCCAACAAGTGAAGTGAATGCGGAAATGACGAGACTAAATTTCTCTGAGAGCACGGAGGGGAGTGAGACGGTTTCCTTGACGCAGCTTTC
Organism: Andrena camellia; assembly: GCA_029448645.1. Classification (NCBI taxonomy): domain Eukaryota; kingdom Metazoa; phylum Arthropoda; class Insecta; order Hymenoptera; family Andrenidae; genus Andrena; species Andrena camellia. Next base: position 24,397,398 of record CM055678.1, on the reverse strand, counting down.
TGAAGTGGTTACGATTTCGTCGGAATTAATATGGGGGAATGTAGGTGCTTTTGAAAGTTTTAACTGCAACCCTTTATGCAAGGGGGGTTATTCTGCGAACAGTATTGAGAGTTTAAGGAATACTACTGAATTCAAAATTGAGTGAGAAGCGAAGAATTGAAACGGGATATACTACTTTCTGACGTTGGCTGAGAATCTATTGACCTGCACTACTTAAACCGTATATATTCCCAGATATTTAACCCTGTATTTTCAGTTTCATCTTAATTCCTACGAGACTTCTGGAAACTATACTTATTTCAATTAATGAAACTCTCGGTGCTTGAACTTGGTCCAATAATCAAAAAGGCTCCTTAAGGAGCCATCGAATTAATCTAAAGCGAAAAGCACGGCACCGACGTTGATGAATAGTCTCGCATATTCGGTGACATGCACACATACGCGTGGAGCTGCCTCGAATGTGTTAATTGCCTTAATCCAGTATTCGTCTGTATCTATATCCTGACAGGCGGAAGATAAATTACGCGCCGGTCGTTTTGGCGCCAATCATGCGAATACTATTTCCCTGATCGAACAGACCGATGGTGCGTGTTTCCATGCGCGAAACGTGAAAAATAATTCCGCACAACCAGGATGCACCGTGCCCCGCTTACATGCCCTTTAATCTTCCATTCCTTTTACGGTACAAAGTATTCCAGGCTAGCTGAACTTCCACATTTCCAACTAAATAAAATGGCCAAACAACTGCGAGAGCTTCGTCCGCATTAAAGCAACCACCGCAGACAAAAACTCACCACCTAACGAAACAGAAATCTTTCCCGAAACGTCACACGTAGAGCTTTTTTCACGAGGGCGCACTTAATCTCAGATCCAGCGGAAAGACAAGTGAATCCTTTACTCCTCGTGAAGCGTCCTCCTGCCTCTTGCGCCTTGTCCCTTTCTCGCTACACGTAGCGTTGGGTTTGAGATGCTACAAGTCACTCGGTACTACAGTCGCATGCGTCACAGTTCTACAATTTCCCAGGCTCTCAGGGCTTTTAAGGCTTTTAAGGGTTCAACAATTTCCCCGCCCCTTAAATCGAATCAGGAGCATTGCGTGCTCCGATGGCTTCGAAATTCTCCGACGTCTTTAAAGTAGAATAATATTGAAAACAAATTCCAAGCTTCGCGCGGCCAACAGCTGAAAAGCTCACGTCAAACAGAGAATCCTCCCTCTCCCTTGCTAGCTTCTTTCCAACCTGTCTACCGTTTCCCATCTTGTCCCCCTTTTTTCCAACCCTTTTTCCCCGCATACCAGCGAGGATTCTGCCCCCGCTGCTTTTCCTCCGCTTTAACCTCATCTTCTTACTGTCCCCGCCGTTTCCTCTGGCGCTCCTCCGCGGAGAAAAATTCCCTTTGTGGTGGCTGGTTACACCGGAAAAGCCTGTCCCGAGGTTTGTCCGGACCGTGGAAGGAAAAACGAACGTTGACTTTATGACTGCTATCCGTCCCCGCCGCCAGATAACGAGCAAATTAAAACGCACCCTTTCGCCAGTCTTTTAGAGCCGCTCGTAATTCCCGCCGCAGTGGTCGGTGTTTTTGCGAGTCGTTCGAATTTCTAACCTTAAAGGGGTAATGGATGTGTAAGCATTGTAATAGGATGAAGGAGCATAATTTCTTGAGCGCCTGGTGACAGACAAGGCGGCCACGTTTCCCGACCACGCCTGCCGCGGCTTTCTTGACGCGAAGAAATCCTCTATAACACCCCGAATTTATAGCACGGAAGTCTGAATCGGCATAAATCTTTCGCGATCGATGGGTAGAGTCAGTGGACCAGACGGAACAGCGAACTCCACTCTTTCCGTGCCGTGTCAAGGAGCACTTAAGAACTGCCGCTGACGCCGAATCAATAGCTTACACGGCGCCAGCAACATTGTATACGATTCGGCCTATTCATTGTCCCAATGTTCGTTTGTAAAACGACACTGCCTCATCTGACACGCCGAAGCGATGGAGAGGAGACCGCTGCAGCGAACGCCGATAGAGCAACGTTTATTCTGAAAACAGAGGGATTCCTATCCAATGGAGTGGAACGAAATGTATAAGCTATCGGGACAGATGAATCTTGAGCCTCTGCTGAATCGAAAGTGCGAAATTTTCCAGTTGAAGAGTCGTAGATTATTTAAAAGGGGAAATAACAGCGCGCCACAGTAGCACCACTCAATAATAAACGAGCCAGGAGACCTGATATCCGGGATATTCGTTCATTCTGCAAAAGCAATGCATTTAACTGCTTTCGTGAACCATTCTCCTCCAAAACCTGTCTGTCTGAAAGCTAGAATTGAAACGCTTCTGGGGCCACACGGGGGGGGGGGGGGGGGCGGGAGGAATATTCTAAACAGCGGCTGATTCACTCCTCGTTCCGCGCTAATTACGCCTGGAATCACGGGCGAAAAAACTGGCGAGTCTATGGAGTGGCGCGGTGGGGAAGCCGGTGCCGTTGATCCCCGTCGAATCCTCTGGCTCTACAGGCTGGAAGCGTGTACGAATTATAATTTCCGGGCACGCGACAGCAAGCCGATCCTACGGATTACTAGCAGCGACAGTGTGGTCAGCCGAGCATGCACACCGAGCGCTTGTCGGACGGGGGGTGTGCCCGAGGCTCGGTGGACGGGGTGGCCGGTTCGTACCGTGAATTTTAACCAAAAGGGGGATTTACCTCTCGCCACCTCTCGTCGCAACCCCTGTCTTCACCTTTCCGCGCCGTGGAATTTCCGCTCGATAGCCGAGCTTTGATTCACCCCTCGTACCTCTTCCCCTCTGCACGCTGACCCACGGAGGGTTAGTGTCCGCGATCGTCCCTCGAAACTGACGCCCTTCGATGACGAAGTTAATTTCGTGGCCCTGGCGAGGTGTCGCATTGCTCTCCGCGTTTATGCTTTCACAGTAGAAATGTCGATAATTAATCAGACCGTCCTATCGCCTTCGATACCAACGACAGTTTAGACTCGAGAATTGAAATTGTGATATTGTAAAATGTAAAAGATTCTGCGTTATTGCGCCGAGGTTCACACGCGAATAAGGGGAACACCCTCGAGGAAAGAGTGGGTACCGCGTGTTCCTTGCAACAGGATCTCCGCTCTCCTAGTTCAGCATGCAACCAGGCTCGGACGGCTGTTTGCGTTCTCGAGTGCAACTTGTTGCGGTTCCCAATTTCTTTCGCGAGCTCTTCAAAGCCTGTCGCCAGCCATTCTTCGCGTTAATGCGAATTTAAATGCAACGGGGGCGTGATTACAGGGGAAACAATCGTGCGCGCGTAACAAGTAGCAGGATTGTGAGGGCTCTTTCGCGGTTACTCATTGTCCACTGCCGTCGCCTTTCGTTGCATTCAGTGTCCGTTGCTTCCGAGGTAACATTGAAACGTAGGAAAAACGAGGGTAACTTATTTTGCCAGAATTAACGTTAACTACAGCGACAGACAAGGGGTTGCCAGAAACTTTTCCTTCAATGGAATAAAAGCACTCAATTCGCGGGGTGCGATTGACGTCGCGTAACCGTACGAATAGAATTCGTGCAGCTCGACCGTACTTGGAACAGGAACGAGCGACGTCGTGTAACCGAAAAAGACGTAGGGTGAAAAGAAGGGGAACTGAGGGGAACGATGGCTGACAGCGAGCATTGAGAAGCTAAAAATAGGGAGATAAAGAGTTGAGGATCGAAGAGTCAAGCGGTGAGGGATGAAGGGCATAAGGGCGAAAAATTGAGGAATGAAGGGCCGGGGATGGCCGACAAGGAGATGATAGAGGGCTGAAGAGTCGGGGAGGAAAGACCCTGCAGATGGATAATCGAGGAACGAAGGATCTAAGCACGAGGGATTGTGGAGCACCGAATTGAAGGATGAAGGGTAGAAGGATTAGGACTTCGAAGCCCAGGGGATCTTTGGGGTAGAGAAAGATAGAAGAGAGGGAAGCAGAGGTGGGGCGAGACGCGAGAAGGTAGGAGAATAGGGTAGAAAATTCACGTACCTGTTCCATAGAAAAAGTGCGCCGCGGGCGTGTATTGTGATGATTAATAATCACCGTCATTAAAATGTGAGCGCTTGCTGGTATGCGGGCGTTGCGTAAATTGAACAGGTCTCGTCGGATTCGCGAACTAGATAGAAAAGGGGTAGAAAAAGAGAAACGGGAAGGGAGACAGAGACAGGAGGACTATGTAGGCGAGGACGTGAAAACGACGAACGCGGTAACATTTGAGGTATTTTATGAGCTAGGAGTTTTCTAACCCACCGTGGCGCGTCTCGCCACGTTCGTTCCCACTCTCTGCCACCCCTCGCGCACCCTTGTCCTTTGAATATTCATGCGTGTTCACTCAGGAAAACGCGTGAGCATGCATTCTGTCCTGGCGAGGCTAGAAAATGTTTCGTATGCGTAAAATTCTTACGCGCTTCGTTGCCTTTTTTAGCCACCGTGTGTCATCATTTATCTCTCGACAGTTTAGTTACGATTTTCTGAATTCTTTTCACAAGATTTCTATGCATAGAACAATGCTTTAACAATGATATACAATTTTAAGTCGACACGTTTCCCAAACTTCTTGTAGTCGAGGAAAATTGCCCGAGCCACAATTGGACCAGGAACGTAACGCCTTTCCGAAAAGACCGATAAAGGTCTGTATATTTCTTTACGGCTACCGAAGAAGGTCGCGTCTACATTCAGATAATAACGCCGTTACCATCGCCGTTATCGTTACCGTCATCCGAATGCCTCTTTTTCACGTCCCGTGTCCCGAACAAGGGCTGAATTTAACTGTGAATTACTGAAATAAAATTTTACTTGCGCGCCAGAAGAAACAAAAACGTTCGCTTCGCGCTCCCTGAAATTCCTGCCCAACTCTTACAAAACCTGAAACATTTCTCCATTTGTGTGAAACGAACGTTTTGCAGCCTTACGCTAGCGACATCTCGTTGACATCATTGCGAAAACGTTGTGGCACGTGAATGGAATGTTGAAGAGTGCAACCATTGAGGATATAAATATTTCTGAAGCGTTTTCTAATTTGGGGAACTTTTCCACAAGGGTGATCGGAAAGTAATAAAAGAATAGAGGTGTAGATGAGTTGTAACACAGCTTTTATTCATAGTTTAATTTTTACACTTTTCGATTCACGGTATACATTTTACAATAAACATATTATAGTTCAAATATCCTGCATGTCAGTTCACAGCTAACAGTTCACGCTTCAGACAAAACACGCACTATCCAGGCACTATTCCGCGACATCTGCACGAAGCGGTGATCCGACATTGCTCTCCTTGTAGCGTAGTAACGCAGCTGCAAATTGATATTCGGCGTCAGCTGAAATTGCAACAAAGTTGCGATATAGCTATCACGGTTCTCGTATCACGCATCACGTTTACCATATCACAGTTCACGCCATTTCAACCCTACAACTCAACTACTCTTACGGTAAGTCAACACTAATTCTACGCCATTCGCATACCACTTCTACATTCACACGTCACACACATTACCCATTACACTTCACAATCACGCTTACACTTCACGATCACACTTCACACGTACACTACACGTATGCAGGTAAGTACTTAGGTTAATTATTCAGCGCTTCGCGAAAACGTAACAAAGTTGCAAAGGACAATTTTTCAACAATGTTGCAAACGAAAATCCGGGAAAACGTAACAAAGTTGCAAAGGACAATTTTTCAACAATGTTGCAAACGAAAATCCGGGAAAACGTAACAAAGTTGCAAAGGACAAATTTTTCAACAATGTTGCAAACGAAAACTCCCGAAAACGTAACAAAGTTGCAAAGGACAAATTTTTTGAACAATGTTGCAAATGGAAATTGGGTGTTCGATAACCAAATCCCGGTATGCAACTTTGTGCGAATTCGCCGGAAGCCTAATCTCGGTTTGCAACTTTGTTGCACCTGCAAAACGCACCGCGAAAACGTAACAAAGTTGCAAAGGACAATTTTTCAACAATGTGGGAAACGTAACAAAGTTGCAAAGGACAAATTTTTCAACAATGTTGCAAACGAAACTTCCCGAAAACGTAACAAAGTTGCAACGGACAAATTTTTTCAACAATGTTGCAAATGGAAATTGGGTGTTCGAAAATCAAAATCCCAGTTTGCAACTTTGTGCGAATTCGCCGGAAGCCTAACAAAGTTGCAAACCGCGATTTTGGTTTCCGAACACCCAATTTCCATTTGCAACATTGTTGAAAGAATTTGTCCGTTGCAACTTTGTTACGTTTTCGCGGGAAACCAAATAACTTACCTGAATACTTACCTGCATACTTACCACATTCTGCATGCTCGTAATCTGATTAGTTCCTCAGACAAAAGCATTGCATTACTATTGTTTAGTTTAAGTGTGAACTGTAAGTGTGAAGTGTTATGTGTGACGTGTAATGCGTGATGTATAAGTGTGAAGTGTTGTGTATGACGTGTAATAGGTGAAGTGCGAATGGTGTAGTGTCTTCGCTTACGCGAATGAAATTGTAAAAGCGGAATTAAGCTTCTCGTAATAACGCACAAAGTTGCAAACCGTGATTTTGGTTCACGAACACCCAATTTCCATTTGCAACATCATTGAAAAAAATTTGTAATTTGCATCTTAGTTGCGTTTTCACGTGAAGCTAAATAAGTACTTACCATTAAGGACATTCGCTAGTATCAAATGTACACTGCCTTCTAAATATATGCAGCCCACTTGACGCGAAGAAAGAAGCGCATAGAGAGTCAAGCCGATGCAACAAGGAGAAAACTAAAATTCCGGTGGTGGCGGAAAGCAGCCAGCTGCAGAGATAGAAGAAAACCCTTAACCTGAAGAAATCATCTTGTGGTCGGCGAGTCAGTTTCAGACGAGCACGTTCCAAATATGATAAACGCGTGCCCATTGGCAAGATGATTTACCGCAGCGCGTTCCAACCACGAGGAAATGCCGTAGGGTGATGAAGAAAGGTTTGACGGCCCAAATAAAAATCTATTCGAGAACGTTCAGAAGACGTCCTGTATTTCAAAGTGTATGTTTCGTATATTCCTACTTGAACGCGGTAGCCAATGTGTATTATTTCTGCGTGGCCCCTGAGGAATCACCATAATGCTCTTGCAGCGGTAGCGAACGTGTTAAGAGAAAGATGCATTAGAACTACATTCACGGACGCTGCGTTCGTGCGCGTCAGCCTATTTATACAGCAGCCGCATCCAAAGGTACTCGGGCTCACGCGTTGGGACGACCTGCAGCAAGTCGTGGACGGATTGGGGTCGAAAGTCGTGTACTTAGCTTAATTAATAAAGCTCGCGGCTCGGACCGCGAAACTGCCGTCATTTTTCCTCTCTCATAGAAGCTGGAAACTGTCGCCGCTATTGTTTTCCCTTGCCCTTCTTCGCGACCCCTTTGTTTGCCCATTTATCTTCGAGGTTTTGCCGTATCCACAGAGCCCTGGTACTCCTTCAGACTCCAAATCACGCGAATCGGACAGCCTGATGATATTGACACACTCCGGTCCGCGAACTGCACTGAATGAATGAAAAATGGAACGATTAACAAATGTCATCGAAGAAAATCACAACAACGCTGGATACTCTCCTCTTAAATACATTTCAAATATAGTCCACATCATAGGATGAGATAGAAAACGATAGTAAAAACAGTCTTCCATCGTATTATGTTGCAATACGATTATAAATAACAAAGTTAAAGGCCGTAGAAAGTTCGGGACCAAAGCACCTGGAAATAGGCATCGCGCCAAGCGAGGCTACATCAACCCGCTGCGCTTTCAGCCTGCCTACTATCAGGCGCGCAAGAGCCATAAAACTTACGACCCTGTAGTTTCGTTATATGACGTTGGCTGAAGATAAATTACTAGGAAAGGTATTTATATTATTATGCTCTATAATCTTACGAAATTTAGTCACCCCAGGGTCAAGTATAAGGAAAGTCGCTGTAGACAATTGCAATTTTGGGAGGATATAGGAAACGATGATTGAAGCACTTCTTTCTGATACCATTTTTTTATTGGACACCGCTTAACAAAGCTACAGGCCTCTGAAGATTGGGCGCCTAGAGCGGAAGGCGACCCTCCAAGCGCGGCGCGCCATTGTCCAGAGCTCTTGCCTATCGCCAGGCACCCAAACTTTAAAAGCCTGTATTTTTGTTCTACGACGTGAAAAATGAAAAAATGTTTGTATCGTCGTACTCTACAATCCTGCGGAGTTTAGTCACGCCAGGAGAAAGTATAAAGAAAGTCACAGTTCAACACTTTCCCTTAATAAGACTTTGAGATACGACTCTAAATATAATAACAAAGTTGTGGACCTTTGAATTTTTTGTATTGTTGGGTTATCTAATTACACTATTTACGCCATAAAATGCTCGTAACAGTATAAATGCATGGAGAAGGTAGGTATTTTAATTACTGTTTACAATATTACCTATATTGAACTTACTGCGTTTAATGAGGCATCTCGCACAACAATTCTGCAATGTCAGAATCTCGTCGTTGCACGGTTTCCCAAATGCAGGGGTCCAATTCTATTCCGCTCTCGCGATTCAGGTTTACCAACTTTCGAACAACTGCCTGTTTCGCCATAATAATACTCTGCGAACTAGCTATAATGCAGAGATTAAACAAAGATCGGATTTCAATAATGGACCCAGCTGTTTCGCGGCTTCGCAGAATCGTTAAATTCCTGCTGAAAGTGTAGAAGCTAACTGGATATGGTATCTCTATTAGCCGAACGCTGCTAACCGTAGCGTACGCAAAGCTGAGCTGTCGACATTCGAATATTTCAATTCTCAGCTCGAACGTTTCCCCGCGAAGCCCCCGCGGGGCGGCATCGCATAATGATAATACAGAGGATTCAACATTAATAAGAACAAGAACGGGATATCGACGTTGCTCTTTCGTCAAACAAAAAAGTCACCGGTTCTTGTACGCCCACCGAGATTCCCGTCTACATCCTTTCTCCTTTTTCCGCGGTTTTAAAGTCTTCGGCTACTTATCCGATCCGAAGAAGTTTCTCCCGGAAACTTCCGAACTCTTCCCCGCGAGTCTCGTGAATCGTGGAAGAAAAAGAAACGAGGGGTCGAGGGTTGGGGTTGGGGGCGAAGAAAGAGCTGGCACGATTTGGAAAAAGAGAGCAAGAACGGCCCCCGCGTTTCCCGTGATCGAAGTCGGATCGGTTTTGCGTTTTCTCCAGATACTTGGCGGCCGTCATGGATAATTTGTAACCGGAGTTCGGTGAAATTGAATCCTCCCTGGCCACGGTTCCGAAGAAGGTCAGTTATGACCCACGGCGATCCTCGATATAATTCTGCGGGGCGGAAAGTTTGATAGAGAACAGTTGGCAGCGAGACGTTCGAGGTGGGAGGGGGTGAAGTTGCGACGATCGTTTAACTGGTACGCTTTTAGGGGACACTCGGGCCGGATGAGAATAAAGTGGGTTCCGAGCTTCGTTCTGATAGCTCCACGAACTAATTGTCACACGGCCATCGCGTTCGAAGAAAATACGTACGACCATAGGCTGACATACGCTACTGCGGGCGATTCTAATTCTTAGCAAAGTATTCCGAGTGCTTAATTCAGGAGGAAGTATCAGACCACTCTATTAAGCTTGCTCAAACAACTGACAGACAAACAAAACGAACTGAATGATAATGGAGCGCTCGCTCTGTTGTATTCCGCGGCGTGAAATATTCAGGAAATTCATCTGCGCGAAGAACAAGGCCAAGTTAATTGCCAGAGCTACTCGATCAAAGAAACGTCCACCGCCTCTTCAAACACACACACACCGGGAACAATGAAGGGTAGAGCGCATGGAGCAGACTTCAGGCCCGGACGAAAAAGTATCGGAGAGCAATTAAGGAAGATCGTCGACAACGGGCAGCCGAAGGGGAGCAGAGGAGGAATGATGTTCCGTGGGACTGAAGGTAAAGAATAACCCCGCTTGTGCGCTATGAACAACCGTAGAGAGACCAAAGGACGAGCGTAGTTTCGTGTGGCGAGCGAAGGGGGTTGTAGGTATTTTGGTGTCTGCTAGGAGGCGAGATCTCATCAGAGCTTGTCGAGTCTCGTTAGGAATCGTCGACGAGTGTTTGCTTTCCCAGGAGATGGTGTACGCGCGAATGTAATGCTCCGACCCGTGAACGTTTTCCGTTCCGGCACGGCAGTTCGCAGTCATTATTTCCCCGCGAGGCGTCTTTATCTCTCGACTACTGATTGCCAGCCGTGGCGTCCCGGAGAGGATAGTCCTTGATGGACGATTCGGCAAGTGTCTGAAAAGGGAGCAGCCTCCCTAACGGAGCAGAAAGTTCGAACGTGTACCAACTGGCGGAGAGTCAATGGCAGCGAATCGAGTGCAAATCCCCTGGCGGGATGTATGGGAAGTGGTACATTTGTCGGAGAATCCTAATTCTCCCGAGTGTTAAGTAAGATAACCAAATCCTCTCGAGGCATTCAGGACACAAACGTGAAATTCTCAAAGAACCAGCGTTGCTAGTACGTTCTTAGCCCCCAAAGAGCCCGGGAAGAATTCTAGTCGACGGAGCTCAGCCCCGCGCCAGAAATCTTCATCAAACTTCACTTGTCCCCGGCGCAAAGTCTTCGGGCAGACTGTAAAGGGATTCCGCTGGCTTTGATCACCGCGAGATATCGGGCCAGCCGGCAAAGTATCACGCCCCCGATACTAATTTACAGAGCGTTTCGATCGAGCCCGATGAAAGCGTGGCGTCACCGCGCCACGGCGCTAAATTAAGAATCCTTGCACTTGGAGCGCCTTCGCTACCAGCATTCCAATTTATTTCCTCGCGACGTCGCCTCGTAATTCCCTCGTCAGAGAGAGACAGAGCCCCGTCTGACCGGGAGCATTATCTTCCAGAAGTGCCCGGGGGGGATTATCCGCGTGGATCCTTCTTATCTTCGATCTTTCTGTCGCCTTTCTGGAGGGTCGTTGCTCACAGGTCCGGCCTGCTCTCCTCCCGCCTCGCCTCGTAATCTCTCGCATTGCCTCCGACCCCGAATTCTTCCTCCACTCCGTTCCCCTACGCACGCCGACCACCGATCGAAATTCGAAAGCAAAACGTCCCCCGTGCGTGTCGGGAGGAGAGCGATATCTGGAATCTCGACGAGTGTCCCCGTCAGATTACCAGGGTGGAGAGAGGAGAAGGGTTGTTTTAACGCGATACCACGTATCCACGTGGGAGGGTATAACCACGATACAGGGCCGGTGGGTCGGGCGTGGAAAAATCCGACAGGCATCCAGCGAAGCCGCCGACTCCAACCCCGGATTAAAGTAGTTTACATCGCGGGCGGTGTAATACATACGAAAAGCGAGTCGTCGAGGACCGGAAAGTTCGTGGAATCACGTAAAAGGGGCGGGCCGCTTTTCCGCGGATCACGTTCGCGACTTACTGCCTCCCCGACGGGGTATTATGGGCAGAGTAAGTCGCCCATAGATGTAGCGTGGCCACTTTTTCCTCGGGTTACATGGTGATCTGCTTTTCAACGTTGCACGGTCCTCGATGGTCGAACGTTCGCGTTCCGGATGCTGCGCGGAGGGATGCTTTTGGCATTTTTAACGATATTTCCAACGCAGGCGATCTTTTTACCCTGCATTTCCGTGAATTTCTCCGCCAAACACGAGAAGGGCTGCGCGCGAGGCGTGTTCGAAAATGTAATTTCAATTGATATTGGCTTTGCGACGACACCATGAAATTGGGTAGCAGTGTTCGTGACGTCCTACACTTTGTACCATACTTTCCTTTAGCTTTATCCGCGGAATTAATGGAAACGCTGATGGGGCGCGTTTGAAAGTCTGATGTGAATCTAAAAATGTTTACCGAACTGGAGCGGATAATTCGATGAAAAGTTATAAGTGATGGGAAACCTGAGTACACCTTCTTGTTTCGCTTCTTTGCGATACACGTGAGCAGCGCGATGAGACGCCTCTGAAAATTTAATTTAGGTTACAATACATCGCGAAATAGATATTGGTAACTCAGTCGAGGGGGTAAAAGTAAGAGAGAGAGAGAGTGAACGTGTTGGTAACACGGAAAACCTTTTATCATATTTTCCTTCTATTTTCCCATAAAATGTGTGGCAAGATGGATGCAGCGAGTTCGAAACTTTAAACTAAATTGTTATATAATTAATATTGGTAAATCGATTAGGGGTCGGGGATTATAAGGGTATTTCCGCGTCCCCGAGGGCACTTCCGTTGCGTCTCCCTTTTTTCTTCATCTGGGTTAATAGCAGCTCTGCATTCGATAATGCAGTTTCAATTAAAACTCTCTTATACTTTACCTGCAATTTCCTTTCCCGGCGCCTTTGATAAATAATTTTCATTTTCAATATCGAACTGCAACAGCGCATTTCTTACGACTAACTGGACACTGCGAAGCATTGGCAGTATTGTCGATCGTACAGATTGAACAAACGGGGAAGGGGAGGATACTCCCTGCGAGAAGTATCGATCGATGCCCGGCATGCTTTTATGTCAACCGATCTTTCGACTGTACATAGGTACGTGCTATCTACTGAACGCATTCAAATGAAGTTTGCTTTTCAAATGGATTCCCCTTGCCTCTATAGTTCACGCATAAAGTACGCCCGCCTGGAATGCGCCTTGCAACGGCAAGTATTCTTGCTACGAGATGGAATTTCAAGTATGCGGTGCCCGAAAATAAAAGCTCTCCGTTTACGATTTACACCCGAGTCGATTGACTGGCTGTAAGGCGCCTGATCAAAAATGGCCCTTCGAAATGTGCCACATATGGAGCCGTAAAATGTCCAACAAAACATACCGCCACGTCTACTGATAGTTTCACGAGTTGTGCTGCAAGTAAAAGTGAAAGGAAACTCGAAAGTTACGACTACCCCGAGAAAGAAACCCCCTTCACTTTCAGGTCTCTTGTTTCTAGCCAGGATAGGTCAGGATTAGGTCCCAGGTAGATCTAGATCGAGTCTAAACCAAGACTGGCTTGACTTCCACAAGTATCCTCCCCTCTTGTTAGAATAAGACCAGCCCAGATTAAAAATAAAGCCAATTGTACTTCGATTACCGTGCGACTCGGTTCTCCACGATTCGTGCGATACCCAGCGAGGTTTCGTGCCTCGCGTTCCAGTAAATACGACTCGAGCCTCTGTCACGCAACCCCTACTATTGAACTATTTATTAGAGGGGCTGTTGCGTGACTTTTCGGCCAGTTTATGCACGCGTCGTTCCCCGAAACCTGTCCCTCTGATTAAAAGTTGAGCGACGCGCTTTGATTCCGACGCGCAGGCGATAGCGTCAATGACTTCGCGTGCCGCGGCAAGAAATCAGTCGGCAACTCCGCGAAAAAGCAGGGGGCCGATGAAAGGAGAGTTTGCGCGAAATGAAGGATCCTCCGGGGATGCCATACCGTGAAGTGGGATCGGGGCAAGAAACGCGAACTAGTGACAATGTCGTTATTTCTCCGCCGAGATTTCCTCGGGGACCTCGTTAGGATCCGTTTTCTATGCTGTTCGATCGTCTTATAAGAGGTTCCCACGCGGAACACCGAAGCCCGGGGCAGCCATTTGTTATACCGCGGTTGGTAGCACTGTTATTTCACTATAACCGAATTAGCGGAGTCGCTCCGAGTAACAACACTGCTGCGAAAGTAGTACAAGTCAAGGATTACCCAAACGCCGCTCAGTAGAACGAGTCTGCGAATAGTCAGCGTCCCTCCAAGTAGTACAAGCAAATGACTAAGCATTTGCTGTTCAGAACTCAATGTTTTATTCCACAGGACACTCGTCAAGTTCTCGTAAAGCTTCGATAAAATACAGTAAAATATTTAACTTCCGACGGACGTTCAGAGCTCGTGCGTGTTCGAGCGAGCAGACTAATGACAGAGAGCGGCGTGGCAACGATAATGGAATAGCTATCTTCGCGTTTCGATTCACCATCTTGCCAGCGGACTGACCACTAATTTGCTGCATAACAAGGTCGTGACTGGCCCAATTAGCGGGCTGATTGATAGAATCCGAAACTCAAGCAATTAAGCCGTCTAGGGAATTTCATGATTTGACGCCGCCCCCTTCCCCCCTGCTTATCTCGTCTCTAAATCGATTTCGTTCGCGGCTCGACGGCCTAAAGAAAATTGATACCTCCGCTAAATCAAGCCTGGCTAAACGAGTTTTCTATCACGCGATACACTTCCACGCGCGTCGAAATCGTAACGAGCCAGTTGCCTGGATTTCGTCGATCCCGCGCCGCACGAAATATAGCTAATACATTCCACGATCGCGTTTACATTTGCAGTGATTCTGCATACACGAGTGGGCTCAATGCTTCCTTACAATTCGCCCCGCTCCTTTTCATCGTAACGAGATTCGCGCAGTTTCTTTTAATTACAAGCAAGGAGTTGCTGCAAGTAGAAATCGCATTTCTTTTGAATGGCGTTAAAACTGCTGAATCCAAAGAACATTATACCGTCAAAGGAAGTAATTCGGACCGTAAACTCTTAGAATATATAAAGGACCATTCCACCCTGTAATGGATGGAAATTACAGTCAATCTCGCTTTATTCCCAAAGCAGAGCAACTGTCTACCTCTGCGCTAAGGATCGGAGATAATACTCGCAAAGAAGCAATTTTTATAATTAATTAATTAAGCTTATGCAGTGGATATAGCATACCCGGTATGCTGCGAAATATAACCCTTTATTATTTCGAGGAAAATTTCAGTAAGTGGTATCAGGCCGCATTGGGGCAGACCTCGTTAAGTAGTGGCACTCGACGACCAGTCAGACGCCTCTCGCTAGTAGCTCTCGACTCGAGTGGTGCCAATAACTTTCAGCGTGGAGTCTACCATTAGTGACAAAATTTATGACCGACTTTTGCTAGCGGCGAATTCATCCCACCGAGTCGACCCTTATAGAGCCGGAGACACGCGACAGTCGAGGCGCGCTGCGAATGAAAATGTCTCGCGGATTCACCGGCAACCTTCGACCTGGTTATCGAGGAATTATGACGCGCCACTGTCGAAAGCATCGAGACTATTGTTAAAGAGTGACGCGCGCCCCGTGATACAGCACAAAGGGTTGCGACGAGGGGGCGCATCAATCACCGGCGTTGATTGCGAGGTTTTACCACTTAAACCGGCGCCAAATAACGGACGTTCCTGGCATCAGCATTAATTTTCGTAACCACCGATCCCGGTAGAATACAGCGCGGCCCGCGCGGAGGGGGTTGGGGCCACGCTACCGCAAAATCCGTTCTGATGCGCCGACGGAAAATAAATATCGCTTTGGTGGAAGAAATTCTGCGGACGGCCGATGACAAAAGATTCCACGCTCACAGATGTATTATCGCGAGGTATTTTACGACCGATCTGCTAATTAACGAGGGGGTGCGTCGACGAGAATGTGCTTCGTTGCTGAAAACGGTACTGGGGTTGAGTCGACAGATTTACTTTTAATGCGACTGAGTTATAGACTTAGAAGTCGCTGAAATCACTTACAAATAGCTACGTAGATTGTGTCATAATACTTGGAGAACGGTAGCAATGCGAGAGAATGGGCACGGAGGCGAAAGTAATTTTGTAAATTGAATCGAAGAAACGATTCAGCCAGGGAGAGAAAGATTTAACAGATCGAATTTTCCATTCCTCGCGCCATTGAAAAGCCGTCCGGGACAATAAAGGGAAATTTAATTCTTCGAAGCTACCTCCGTCTCAGAAAACACGGTGGAGATTCATCAACTTTTCCAACTGTTTTTAAAGAGCTGAAACCACCGACATTCGTAAGTGTTTTCACGGTACACAGAACTTTAAAATATTCCTCGAATCTAAGGGCGTGATTAAACGTAAAAATGCGAGAAGCTTCGCGAGCAATTCTGACAACGGAATGCCGGAATATTATTGAAGCAACAACGGCGAGAAGCCAAGGGGGGTGGCGATAAATTTTAGCGCGCGTACCTGGCAAATGAATCGTCGGAGATATTCGACGCACGTTTCAGGCGAAAAGGGAAAAGTGAGAAGTGAGAAAATGAAGGGTTCAAGGGGTATGAGAGGGGGTGGAGGATGGCAGTTAGAGTGAAGTTGGAAGCGACACAAATTAGCCGCCCCTCGTCGGCGCGCGGTATTATTATCGGGTAATTAGCAACATTCTGCGGCGATTTATCGAATCGGGTTAAATAGCGACGTGCACTGGGAATTAATGACGTCGATTTGAAAATCGAGAACATTCGGCTGGTAAGCACTTCGTTATCTAACCGACCACGTGACGCGTATTCATGATTCATTACCACACCTTATATTTATCGCCGTGCACCCCCAACCGATTCGCTAATTTCGCGCGTTGCAATTATTAAATTTGAAGCCAAGCAAAAATTCGGGATCATTCGCTACGGGAGGCGAGCTCCGAGAGGGGTGTCTCGCTGGATTTTATGAACTAGATTGATCGAGCGGCGACGAATTTAATTGCCGACAACGTCTCGTCATCGTCGGGGAAGCGACGTGGGCGTGGGGTTTCGCGTTTGCACTTTCGCGGATAGGATGGAATCTTGAAATCTCGAATTCGCCGGGAGTAGCTTTCACGCGGATAAACAGAGGTGCTTGCGTGCAGGAAGAAAAGGAGGAGCTTCGTCCGGGAGGAAGACTGATAAAGACGTGCAACGAAAGGGTTTGAAACGGGCAAGAAAACGGGCGAGAGCCACGGGGGATTGGGGGGAGACGAGGAGCTAGTGGAAGGAAATAGAAATAGAAGGGCTGGAAAGAATGAAAGAAAATCGTGAAAAGACCGAGCCGGTTGAAACGTATCCAGTGTCGGGCGGTCTATCACTTTGCAAGCCAGATCCACTTTTTCGAGGGGTTGGATATATAGACTTGGAGGGGGTGGCCGCGGTCTGCGTTGAGTTTTGAATAATTGGGAGACGCGGCGGATAGAGGACTCTAATGCAACCCCGACGAAATTCAGCTTATGTACCTTGGCCGCTGGTGAAATTGCATTTAAGGGTCGTGCGTTGTTTGAGGTCCACTCGAGGCTTCTAATATTTCTCGGGGGTAGGTAATTTGCTCAATTGCTTCGTAAACTGAAATGAAGCGTGCCGGCCGACTGAATGGCTCGAGGGGCGCATAAAGCGTCTGAAATTCCAGTGTCTACTCGCTAAGCAGCCATTGGCAAAGGCCATAAAACACCTCCACCGGAGAGGGCTGAAAAAGAGTTCGACCGGCTAGCCAGCCGAGGGGCCGTATAAACGAGCAAACGTTCCCAAATTAAATGCAAACCGTTCGGTGGTTTCTTCCAGCTCAACGTCAGTCTCGAAACGCCAGAGCCAGCTAGCTAGTGGGCCGATGTCTTCGGGGAGGGGTGCGCACGGCCACAGAATTTTCTCGAAACTCTACCGTTCGTCCCGCACATAAATTCCAAAAGGGATCGACATCGATGTGAGAAGAATATATCGAAGTCCCGGTGTCACCCGGCTGCCTTCGAATCCCTTCGTCTGCGGCCCCGAAAATGGATAAACCGAAGAGAGGGGTTCGATCGCGACCGAGTGATTTACCGCGAAGGACTTCTCGCTGGAAGCCTTTCAGAAACGTAGAGAGACGGCTGCGTTCTCCATCTTACGTATCCCAGCATTTTACATCCGATCGGCTGAGAAAAGGGAGCCGAGAAGGCATATGAAGTGGAAATGGGGCTGGGTGAATTTTATTCTCCTACGGGGATAATCCTTTGGCTGCGGGAAAATAGTGTACCTCCTTGGGGCTTGGAGGTTGGGGATGCGAGGCTGCTGGAATAAAAGATTCAGAGTCAAGGATAGCTGTCGCTTCGTCTCCATTTTTTACGCCTCAGAAGAACTTTCACTGAATACCCAACCTCTCTGTGATCCTTCTTGCGCACAGCTTCAAGCGATACTGTAAAATCTCCTCCGGAAAGTGATATCGGAGTCAGTGGTAACAGTCAATGCCTGGTCAGACACGCTCACACTTCTTCCATGTCATGGTCAGCAGCAATAATACTTGACATTCCAACGAAGACCTACGATAAATGCTTTAGTCAGATGGGTTTAAGTAGTACAGCCACACGATTAGTCAGACATTGCTCTGTAATCGATCCACTTAACGAACTCCGCGATAGTGGTAAATCCCTCAAGTTTGCCGTCTCACTGGGACACGAATGTGTGCGTACGCTCACCCAAGCTAGGAAAAGCGTGTACGTCGGGTAGTGCACGCAGATTTCTGCGGGGTCGTTCTTCAAAAAAATAATTTTTTTAATCGAAGGCCTTCTCGTCCGTCTGTTTACAAGGGACGTTTCGATTGATTCGGACCATAACAAAAATGAAACGGCAGCCTTAACCGGATCGATAGAAGGCGCCAATTTTTGGGGTGCACGAAGGTGGCGCGAAAATTTCGAGCCAGCCGGACCGCGGACGGATTTGCGAGTCGCGGGGATTCCTCGGAAGTCGATCGTTCTAGTTATGGAGGTGGAAAATAATGTCATGAATAATGGAGGAGCGTGCCGCGATATGTACTTCGTGGATGGGCGAAGTCGCATTGAGGGGCAGCGACCGTGCAAAAGGCAGAAAGGAGCAAAGGGAATGGGAAAGTAACTCTACACAAAGTGCCCGAGCTGCTAGCTAATTCGCAGACGTATTCGCCGACGGTCTCCGATGTCGGCTCCTTCTCTTTGACGCGACGAAACAGAAAATCAGCTCGTTGACCAGCGCGCTGACTCCAGCCTTTCAGCGACAGGCAGCGTTAAGAATCCCCCGGGCGCCTTGTTTGATTAACAAATGACCGACAGCCTTCATCTCGTTTGAGAAGGACAGGGGGCTGAACTCCTCCGCCTCCATGGAGGAGGTTGGTCCCGGCTCCTCGTGGAAAATTATTGGAAGCTGATAGGATCGCATTCCGATCATGAGAAGGCTTGCGGAGCTTGCAGAACTACCATTTGTTCGCTCAATTATCATTTTACCCTGGCCACCGACCCAACACTTGTCCCTTGAAGACCGCATGTCCATGGGTGTAGGCCGGTTAAACGTAAACGTGCAACGACTGGCGGTGTTTTAAATGCAAAATTGAGCTACTCCCCCTGATGGAATTTAATTACAACGATCCGTCGTCGGGGGAGAGGCCGGCCGGCCGAAAAGCCAATCGTATTTCGACGGGTTCGAGTGACCAACGTGTCGATGGAAAGTCGATAACGGGTGGCAGGCTGTTCGCGCTCGCTACGCGCAAACGACGCGTCCTCCAATCATTTCTCTTGGCCTACGGAATCCCTAACCCACCCCTCCCCGTCACGATTTCGCGGGCGCGTGTACGCGGAAGGGATAGATAAACTGTCCTGCGTGAGCGATTTATGAGCCCGTCCACGGCTGTAAATTGATTCGAATCGCGCGAATATTCGAACAAACTCTGACTAGCCTCGGTGGACGAGTGAGCGACGCCTGACTGTTCGCCGAGTGTTGCTACTTACCAGATGCCAGGCGCAGAGGTAAGCGAGCGCTCGATCGGGATTCCCGTCGTGGCGCCGGATAGTATTAGTTTTAACGAAGCATTGAATTTAGTTAGGGGTTCGATTGCAGCCAAGCGATACACGGGCAAATACGCGATACGTTAGAATGGAAGTGGCCGAAGTGGCCGCTGAGTTGGAAAATCCATTGTAACGCGGTGGACAATGAAGAAAACTTACGATATACGGCGGCTTGGGAAGACCCGAGGGGGAAACGTGAATAGAAGCGAATCGCGGAAATCTATGAGAAGCGCGTGTCACGACGTAACGTAACCAACAGCATCTGAATGCTGCAAGCGGACAACGGGACACTGTCTCTTCCCCAAAAGGATGCCAGCTTCCCCAAGGGGAATTAAAATCGAGGGAGAGCTACTCGGAGCAATCGCGGAAACACTCCCAATTTGTCGAGCGGAGCATTTAGTAACTCGATTTATTACCGATTCACTCGAATAGAGCTCCTATAATGTTCAACCCTGTAAGTAGTAACAGTCAGCCGCTTGTCAGACGTTACAGCCGTAGCAGAATTTCACTCGTTGGCCACAAGCACATCTCACCGTTCCAATGCTCGGAGGACTCGTAGCCCCCTGCGTCAAAGGGGGCTGTAAAAATATGATAGCAGCTTCAACGATTTCTCTGGTTTTATTGAAACCTCTGGAACGAGCTCAACCGACTTTTTACGTTCACGTTACACGGCGCTGGATGAAATATCCGGCTCGCCGCTAGTAATTTCCTTGAACCGCTCTAGGTAATGGAGCAGAGCGACTGCAGTGTTGCCTACCTTGACTGCCGTCAGCTTGGATCGACCATCCTGTTAGAAGCAGCCAGCAATTATCGAGGCAGCGTGATCAAAAGCCCATTGATTTACCGATGCACCGAAACACATAGTTTCCACGTGGACGAATACATAAGGCCACTCAGCCCCTTCCTGGCCCACGTTTCACCTCCCTTGCGATTCCATTGACGCACAAAGACAGCAGCGTTTACTGGTACACCACGGTTGATTGGTCACCATTCGACGCGCGAGGCTCTATTTGCTCTTTAGACTTCGCCTTTGACCAGGATAAATCCCGCTCCGAGCACCGTGTGATTTCTGAGATTCGTGTTCTACCCCCTCCCACACGGGGGTGCCCTAACGGGCTGCAAAGAACTTTTCGATCCAGCCAGCTACCGGCGTTTGAACTCTTCAGCGACCGAGTAAGAAATCAAAATTTTAACTGCGGGGATGAAGCGAAAATGGAATCGAAGCTGGTGCTCGTTATACGTAGAACCTCGCAGTTTGTATCTACTGTTGATCGTGCAGAAAGACAGGGTGCAGAGTATTTTGTAAAGATACGCAGCGACTGTCATTATTTTTTTTTTTTATATTTCTCTGTTTGACGATCACAATTCCCGTTGTTATTCTATCCGCACAATTAAACTGCTCCCAATTAAAAGTGTATTTACCGCAATCCCTTCTGTTTGCAGCCGCAAACATCGCGGCGAAAGCTTATTCCTCGAGCCACGTTCTCCCTTCCTTGGGTTTACCTTGCGCTTTACCTCCTCTATTTGTACACAGCTCTCGGCAACAACGACACGGAAGAAGAGTTCCGTTTGGAAACGGAACCGCACGCGAAGCAATCTCCCGTTCCACATGCTTATGGAAGAATAACCGAGCCGAGCATCGAACCATCGAATGGAAATCTCCAAAGTAAACCATGGGCCAGTGTCGTTTGAAATTTATCGTTTTCTCTGACTCGCTGTGAAAACACATAAATACACAAGAAGGAAATGACGCGCTCCGAGACAATTTGAAAGCACTCGTCCATTAGAAAGTCGCTCGCTGAAAACGTAGGTACATGCTCGGCTAGAAGTATTACCGAGCCAGTTGCGCCGCGACAGAGAAAAGTGGCGCCAGTCAGACGGCTCCCGCTACGCTCGAATTAATCAGTTGTTAGGGATTTGACGGGCGTTCGGCGTCGGTGCATAAAAAATTAAATTATCCAGGCGAGTAGGCGCGCGCCCGCGGAAAACAGCGAGGAGCGTGACCAGCGGAAAGCTCGACCGGCGGGATTTTGATCGACGCAGAGATTCGGCTTTCCGCGAGAGTACGCGAGGATTTGTTTCTGACGCGTTCGGACTATCCGATGGACAGATCTCATTGGGCGACGGAGATAAAGCGTGGGCGGATCCATACAGGCGCTGCTGGGTCGAAGACGAAATGCATTCAACGAATTCTGCGGCGAAGGAAAGACTTCTTGCTTCAAACTTCCATAAACCTTCCATTACGAGAGTCGGCGTCGACTCACTGTGGTTAGATGAATGTAGACTCGTGGAATGGAATTTTGGATTGAATTGTTACGTGGCAGAGATGCGCGGACAGTTTTTGTGTATTGTATGGAAACAGTATGTGTTGGAATAAATCATCGAATGCAAAGATTCCTCGCGTTCTTTTCATTGAAACACCCTGCACATGCCGCGCCATGTACGTGCGCAAGCACTCGTTTAACAACCGCATTAAACGCCAAGTAAATATTGAACGATGAATAATACATGGCCGGAGGCGTTTGTAGTCGTTTAATCGCGATATTAAACTGCAATTAAATATTGGATAACGACGTTACGATGCACGTTTACGTGTGTCCATTAGCCGTAAACGATTTTACATTGCTGCAAATTTTTCCTCGTTATATAATTCGACGAATCGGAAATCGTTTGTATTCCATTCCACCCAGCGCGATCTCAAAAGCACAGCCCCCAAAATGATTGCGTGGTTCACTGGAAATACATACAGGCTTTCACGCTTTTCGAGCTTTATAATCTCTGTTAAGGGGTCACATACCCTTGACAGGTTGGACAATTGTGTGATCATTTTTATGATTTCTTTAATGTAAAGAATCCTCATATTTTAAAATCAAGATATACACTTCTTTGTGTATAAATTAAGCGGCGTTCTCTTGAAAAAAAGAAATTTGATATCTTTTCCTTAAATCTTTCAAAATTTCGTCAATGACTGTTCGAGTTTCCATCCACCCTTTCACGCTCCGCAAAGAAAACATTTCCCTGTCACGTTTCGAAACAACCCGGAGAGGCAGGAGCGGGAAAGAGGCGAGAACGGGGAAAAGGCGACGGTAAAAACCGAACGACCGAATCATAGATGCGGAACCCGTCGATGCATCATCGATCTGATACGTTATGATGATGCAACGAATCAACCGAATATAAATTCACAGTCGCTGGTGGCCCGTGCGCGAGCGAGCAAACGTGATATAAACGCTGATTCCCATATACGCGGTTCTTGCACGCGTAAATCTCAGGATTTACGAGCCCGGCTGCAACGTTCTGGGGAAAGATGGCCGAGCTGACTCGAGGGGCATGCTGACACGCATTCACGCGGGATATCGACGCGATCCACGCTCTTGTCTCTGGTATTGAGTGGAGAAGTCAGGGGATATGGCTGCGGGAAATATTGCAGCGGCGAGCTCGATCGCTCGGGAACTAAACTAAATTAGGAACCGAGGGAACGGAGAGACGACCCCAATGACTTATTATTTCCAGATGACGAGAATTCATCGGTGCACGGTATCGTGACGGAAGAAGGGCTGTTCGACGGCACGATCTTCACGGCGTCCGATGAAATTTACATCGAGCCAGCCAGCAGATACGCTCCCCTGGTATGCCATCGTCAGGACGGCGAAGCGAAAGACACGGCGGACACCATGCACCACCATACGATCGCGTATCGATCGGTAGACGTGAACGTTCCTCGCTACGACGAGCATCCGTGCGCCAGCGAGGTCTTGAAGGAAAGCACGTTGCACGAATTGAGGTAAGCACTCGTACGCTTCAAATTTCCAGGCACGGATGCTGTTATCAAAATGGTACAAACGGGAGTACAAAAATTGCCAGGAAAGTCGCCATTAAATCCACCACCGATCTAGCCTAGTAGAATGCATAATATCCCTCTCGTTCCAGTTAATATCATACATTCAATATTCTCGGCATAAAGTTAGCATCAGCCGACCAGCGCCCATCGATCCGGCTCGATAGAATTTCAAATGATACCGGGCAAGCCAGCCGCGTGTTCGCGCTTTCCATTTTTGAACGGCTCCCTACCATCTCGATAGTTGCAGCTTTCAAAGCAGCTTACCGCTACAACGCGGTCAAAGTGGCGCGCTATTAATCGCGGGCCTCCATCGGCGGAGGTTAACAGAATTAGTAGAGGTGGCGTGGATCAAAGGGCTTGCGCACGAGACACCGATGATTTCCGTGCGGCGTGGACGACGCCGGAACGCCCGCCATAATTAAAGAACACGTTGCCAGCAGGGGGGGGGGGGGCCGATGTCGAGCAGTTCTCGGCATCGGTTAATGATGACGCTTACTGGCGTGGTCCAGCAAGAGTCTCGGAGGGGATTGTGGAGAGAAGATTGCAAGTTGTTCCAATTACTCTTGGCTGAGATAAACAGTTCGGTCGCGTTCGAGTTGGACATTAGTCGCGTAAACTTTCGATCGTACGATTCCAATGGCTCTCGCGTGGGTCGAGCGCGCCGCCGTTCGGTATTCTCTTCGGCGCCACGGGTCTTGCGCGTATAACGAAAGATTTGTAGCGATACCTCCCGAGTTTGCCACCAGAGGGCAAGCTGACCGATCACGCTTTCTCGCAAGTAGGGGAGAGGTGCTATAAACGCATTACATGTGCAAGTTATTTTCCTGTTTATGTCAACATTAGTGCCCAGTCGTTTGACGTAAACTTCACTGCGGCGTCACTTGCAACACAGTAGTAATCCGCTGTTGATGTTTTACGACAGTAAAAGAAAAAATTTCGTTGGTTTTCTGTGTCGTTTTTTTTTTTAGATCAAGATACATACAAAGTATTAAAGTGTTATATCATTGAAATAGCCTGTATTAAACTGAAACGAAAATACTTAACAGGGAAGCTTAATTGATTGTTTTCTTTCTTTTGAGGTTATTTTACATTAAACTCGCATATAGTCTTAAATGGGGCAGCATAACAAGTCTTAAATGGGACGACAGTTTCATGACTGTCCCTCTCATACACATGAACTGCTGGACACTATATGTATTTTAAATTGTCAATTATTAGTTGATGGCGTATTGTTTCTAATTTAAGAATTAATAAAGTGACTATTCAAAGTGACAAACTTTATCGTCAAAAATTAATAATAAAATCTTTAATCTGCAATATGAAAACGTACCTACCTATTTTAGTACAATTGATCTCATTTGTGTTCAAGTAGAATTTAATTCTAAACTATTTTATTATTTAAGTGTTTTATAAATTTTTTGTATACGTACTTATATTTATCCATCGTGGATATTACTATGTTGAACTTAGTTTGTAAGACATCAATTTTATAAAAAAATATTACTTTATAACTAAAAACAGCATTAACGATAAGTCACACTCTATGAAGATAGTAAAAAATATTGATGATTTATAGTACAGAGTTAATTTTTTCATAGATTCCATTGTTTCGAATCATTAAGATTTACAATTATAATTGCAATACTTAATAAGTTTATTTTTATTAACTTGTCCCTTGCATTACTTATAATGTCCCATTTAAAACCACCTAGTCGTAAAAGGGACATTTCCCACTTATTTGAAAATCAAAGATTTTGTTAGTTTCTATCATAATTTGTGAGTTTGTAATATACTTTTATTGAAGGGAATTAAACACGCTTCCTATCGGTGTACTTGTTTTTTAAATACCTATAATGACATTGTCAGAAATGAATTCAATTACCGATTTGTATACATACCAGTTTCGCTCTACCTTCTGACATCCCCGTGGGCACGGCCAGGACGAAACGCGCCTTCCTTTTCTCTCCTTCCGCCCTACCTATCGCACCTCAACCCCTCGCCAAAGATATCTCTGAAAAATCATTAAGACGTTCGTCGATCAACCGGAGAGACCTTGGAAACGAATTTAAAGAATACAGTTCGCGCAGCTCCTTCGAGCTGTCGTTTAGCGCTCGCTCTCCCGAAACCGTGTCACGCGCAGCGCGGAAATTAAGCGAACACGGTGAGAGAAGCCTATAAAAAGCGAAATTGCACAGGTGTATAAAAGGCTCGTAAAAACAGAGCTACAGAAGGATATAAAAAAACAGTTAAGAGACTAGGGCGGATGCAGTGTTCTCGATGCAGCCCGGCTCGTCTTGGAGTGTACCGGCGCGATCCGTGGAGAAAGAGGCTCGCGCAAACGATAGGCCAGAGTGAATTGCCTCCCCAGACTGTTACGTATTATTCGACATATGTCACCCTTATCTCTCCTGCCCGCACCGCCCACGATTCCTCTCGTTTATCCCCCGGGTGGGCTTGATCAGTTCAGCGTGAGGGATTCACTGGGCGCGCTGTAGTTTTCCAAACGCTTACCGGCGAAAAATCGTTTGCAGGACGAACGGGACGTGGAGTGGATATCTCGGGGACACAATGCGGCCGCTATATCAACACCAGAACGAGGCGAAGACCCGCGCCAAGCCTGGCTTCTATCCCAAGGACGCCAGGAAGAAGGATCTCATGGCGAGTTCGCACAATCTGGAGCTGCTAGATCGGTAAAATTGGAAAAAGTGCTTAGGCCGCTGTGTCTGTCCACATTTCGATCGTAATTGAACGCGCGCCACGGTTATAATATTTTTATTATAGTCGAAAAAAAGATTGTATAAAAATCGGTATACACCTCGCTTTGCCGACTCTGATCCTGTAAATCGTACATGTACGATCGCGAATTCGTTTCGCCCGGATATAGACTTTTTTCATAGTAATCTTAGCTCTTTCAGAAAGTCTGCACTGAAACTTTCGTAAGTCAGGTACACGTCCGTATTTCCTTTACGTTCGCGACTTCTTTGGCCACTGTTACTTATATTCTTTGTACCCTAATGGGACTTTCCCGTTTATTTTAATAAATAGTATCGTTACGCGTAACGTCAGACCGCTTTCAACCGTCGTATCCCACTTGCCTGACTAATGACGCGCTCGTACTACTTGCAGCTACGGCGCGGCAAGCCGGAACAAAGAGTCCACACTGTCTACGGTCTTCGTGAAACTAATTTGAATCCCCCCTCGACGTGTGCGACTGGATTCTCTAAAAAAAAATGAAGAGTTCACGTTCTGCAAAAGTTTCACCTGACCGTTTATTCGCGGCCCGACATCTCGCCTCGCCCCTCGCCTCGTTCTCGCGCAGTTTAACGTCCTCGTTCTCGTTCCATTTACCTCGTGCCGTTGAACACGTCGATGAAATATTCCAACAGGCCCTCGAGAGCCGGGTCTGAGGAAAGTTGCTAGAGGATAAAAGCGCAATGGTTACTTATCGTCCCGTCAATTCACCGAGATGTTTGCCGTGCGATGCTTGCGCCTCCATTTAAAGAGCACACCTACTTTCGCCAGAGAAAAGCCAGATTATCTGACGTCGCGGCCGCGCATAGCGATGAAAACGTCAGAAATCGTGGGCAAACACCATTATCGCCGATGCAATTTAACCGGCGCCGCGGCCGGGTTATCCCGATAGGGCGTTTCTGCGATCGGCTCTTTTCAGTGGCCCGAGCTGTTGCTCGGCCGTGGATCAGGGATCGGTGATCGAGGGGCGGCGGGAAAAATTACGCTCCCGTAAGCGCAGAAAACCAACGCCAGCGCAAATTGGACATTTCGCGTTCGCTTTTGAATCTGAAATCTTGTTATTTCATACCCGAAGCTGTAGGGTTTAAATTCAGCAATTTAATTTCTGAGAGCGAGTGGGGAAATGAAACAGTTTCCCGCCGGGTCTATCTGAAACGGAATAGACTGAAATTTGCAATAGTACGGTACCGCTTGAAATTCGTTTGAAGCCGAATAAATTGGAGCCGCGTAGTTGAATCGGGAGATGCGATGCTCCTCGACGGGAGCGTTGCCGTTCTCATTGTCAGATTGTTCAAGCGCGGGGAGATTGTTAAACGAAGGACGGCTTCGAGGGAAATTCTCTATTTCTGATCAGGTTGTATAGAGCACGGTACTCCAGAGTCCTGCGGAAACGAACCTCCGTGGACCCGAAGAAAACCACCTGCATGCTGTATTTGCAAGCGGACCACACCTTCTTCGAGCATTACAAATCCGAGGAGGCGTGCATCGAGGTGATGACACGTCACGTGCAGCGCGTCAACTCCATCTACAGGTACACAGGTGAGTGACTAGTTGCGGGAACAAATTTCTTAGCGAGGGGAAGGTGAGCGCCTACCGCTCGGAATCGATAAATCACTCGCGGAAGGATCTATGAAGGCAATGACAGCTGGAATACCGACGAAAACTCTTTCGATTTCCCGGCAAGAGGAATCGGGCAGGTTTCCTCCAGGACTAACAAGTGCGCGTCTTCTGTCTCATTCCGCTGTAATAACTTCGCAAACCAATTAAAACTTTCCCCCGGACCTCCCAGTTAAACTAACTTTCTGCCAACGACGATCGGGGGAAATGAATGTTCCTTATCCTTACTGCGGTTCCTTTCTGCTCTGAGACCGATTAATGTCAGTTTCTGTGTCTGACGTTGACCGATTGATTCCGCGAAACTTTATTGCGCCGTTACACACACCCAATCGCCGAACTTTACGCGATGGCTATCAAGGAAGATGGGTGCTACGGAATTTCTCCGAGAACAACCATCAAACGTTCTTTAATTGTATCTACCTGGAGACGTCCGCTGATTAGTTATGGCGCAGTCTAAGTAGAGGTCAATGCTGGATTAACCAATAGACAGAATAAGCACGTGCTTAGGGCATCGGCATAAAATTAGGAGAACATAGAAATTTACTGAATTTCAAAATCTTTTACATGGAAATAATGTTACGGAAAGAAAGAAAACAGTGGAAAGATGAGAATCAGTGGCGAGCAGATCAAAGCGAGAGAGAGAGAGAGAGAGAGAAAATTAAATTAAATTAAATTAAACTAAGGAAACATTCATCGCGTTAAAGTGATCATCCTGTATGAAGGGGCCTCGAAATCTTTTAATCGCTTAGGGCCTCTGAAGGTCCTGATCCGGCACTGCTAGGGGCATAACATATATAGTTTAGTTCAACCCTTAACCCCAAGGCATCGAATAATTCAGCCATCGATGGCTCGGCTGAGCGCACAGGTAGAGAGGTCCGTAAATCAGAGGACACCGTTGCTGAAAATTTCATTTGGCCGGCGCAGCGCGGCCGGCGAATATTAAGTGAAGACGACTCGCCGAGCCCGGCTCTGCCTCGCAGCAAGAGAAGAGCTTTAAACGGCGCACCACCTGCCGTAACAACGAGCAAATATTTGTGTCTCGTGACTGAGCCGTGTTTAACGTAGCGTGACCGCGCGTACACGCGGACCAGGCCAGTGCATTACTTAGAATTCCCTATCTCTTCCGTCGTGCGATCCACGGATAAAGCCGCTTTTCCGGCGACGTTTCCGTGCTCCCCCCGCGGACCCCGCGGCGTCGCTTCTTCCTGCCGCACGGGGTGTATACCGCGTGGCTGGGACGCACCGAGCGTTCGGGCGATGGTCGCGCGATTATCGGGCATCTCTACACGCGAGCATTTCGGATGACCGATCGACCACCCCTCGGAAACGCCAGCCCGAGCCTGCGTCCCTTTGTCCCCGGATTAGACGGCATTAACTCTCTTCCCATCGCGATATGTACAAGCCGCTCCCCCGGCTAAACGCTCTTGTCTGACGAGGGATCCGTAATTGCTGCGATTAAGTCTCGCGTCCCTCTGCACCGCGACGTTCCGTCCGCCGATCGTGATTGCCCGGCGCAGAGCAGTCTCGGCCCTTAAGAAACCAGCGGCGTGCTATCTCGACAGGGAACGGTAGGCTCTCTGGAAAATGAAACAACGGCAGAGGAGAGGTAACGATAAGTCCCGAGTGAAATGTCACTGTCCACGGCCTGAGGTCGAGACAACGCGATGAACTCGGCGAAAACGTTGCAGCCACGAATCCAACTATCGCGGCAATAATACATTTTAGCTCGCGGGCCGGCTCGCTCTCTCCCCCTTTCGCCCTTCGTGCAGGAAATTGCGTTCCTCTTATTGCGGCTAGAAAAACTGCCGGCGATAGCGGTATCTCGGCGGTGATATCGGCGAAGGTGGAAGTCCCGACGTTAGTCATTACACGTGGAACGCTGACCGCCGCGTTTATGATCCTTATCTTCGGGGCTCGCGTAAAAAAAAAACTTTATTCCCGTGCGCGGTATCCGAGACAGCTGTCACGCGACGCGTTACCCCTCTATTTGTTTGCCGAGTAATTTTTTACGACACAGCCACGCGAAACGGGAACTTTCAGACTCGTGCTTCAACGCCACCGCGCGCTTTTCATTATTTCATGGCGCGCGGAAGGATATAAACAGCGGCGTCTGACTAACCGCTGATCTATTTCACTTGCCTCCCTATGGCTCATCTAAATCTATCTTCGCGAGCAGCCACCGTGCCTCGGGCAACGGAAACGGCCCTTATCTTCCCGTTTAGCTCTGTCACTTAACTCGCGCCGACTAATTAAAGTGCCGGCCACGGGCGCACGCACCGAACTTCAGCGTCCCATAAATGTTTCACCGCCGCTACCTTGAACTTCCTGCGCCCGCCCGCGCCTCGCCCGATTCCGGCCGCTCTGTTTGCATTATTTAGTGGCCCCAGAAGCCCGTTACGCGAAGTTGAACGTGGCTCTCGATATTTTCACCGCGGAAGTCTCTACCAAGCCGTCGGAGCACCGGGGGCTGATTAATGCAACATCAAACTTAGATACAATGGACTTAGAGTTAATTACACGGAGTAGGAGCCTGTACGTTACGTGGGGAAATACCGCCTCGCGGCGGCTCGGGTTAGCCTTCGCGTACTTACGATCCGAAAAACGGATCTCGCACGCGTGCGTTTTACGGGGGTGCTTTCACTGCGCCTGAAAAAAAATTAGCGTGCAAAACGGCGGAGTCGGGGAGATCTATAGGCGCCGTAGATCCTTTTTACGCTCGGTAAAGTCACGAGATCGGCAACGTTCCGCATAAATTCGCCGGTAGAAAGGAATCGCGGTGGCGTGTCGCGGGGCCGTTTTTCCCGTTTCGATTGGTATTCCCGCGGAGAAGGTGTTTGATTAAATGCTTCTCACCACGCGACGAGCCAACTCTTCGGGAATACGCTGATCACTGGGGGTAGCCGAAAATTACTCTTCCGAAGCCCCAGTGATTTTCGTTATCAGCTATCGGTTACCTCGGCGAGTAGTTCCTCTCGAATCCTATGAATTTCCCGTTATCGGTGCACATATCGCGGATTATCCTGCGATGGAACTCGTTCTAATTTGCAAACGCTCGGCACGCCACCACCCCTCTTCTTTCGATCTATTTGCCGACGGTGCAACAACGTCCCAAGCGGGGCCGTTTATTCTATCGCTTCACGCAGCTGCCTCGTATCTGTTTCGCAGACTTCAATCAGGACGGCCAAGCGGACAACATCAGCTTCATGATCAAGCGCATCAAGGTTCACGGCGAAGGCGCTCCGAACGACCCCAGCTACAGATTCACCGGCACTTACGGGGTCGAGGAATTCCTCGAACTGTTCTCCGGTAAGTGAGCCATGTCCCTCATCTACTCTCCTCCCAGTGCCCCAGTGTCGGCCCTCCCTCCCAATGAGAATCGATCGGTGGCCGCGCGTCATTCATCCTGATAAAAGTGCCATAAAAATCCCGACCTCCTGAAATATCCCCCGAGACCTCAATATGAATGCCTATTTCATCGTCTCGGAATCAGGGGCCGCACGAACTTCTCCATGGTCGTTCCTTCATTATCGTCGGTTTGACAGTAAAGCATTGTCCTTCCCCGGCTTTTGTCCCTTTCTCTTCACGTCCACAGCGCCACAATTCAAATCTTCGACGTGCCCTGTCGTTTTATCCATACCAGGACAGCCGAACGGAGTCTCATTAGTCGCCGATACACCGCCACGCCAGTCATCCGTTAATTAAAGCGCTCATTCGCGTGCAGGCTTGCCGCCCGGGCATTACCGACCAGCGGGATTCAATGAAACGCGCGGGGGTTCGAACACTCCCGTCCGCGCGACTCCTCGGCGGTAATGAAACACGTCGCGTTGTTCATTTCACCGTCCACTGGCCGGACTCGTCGCGAGACTCTATCACGTTTAAAGTATCCCACGCGCGGACCATCGCCGCCTAACATACCGCGGTCCTCGACTTTTAATAAGCACGCGGGAAAGTGAAGCTCGAGGGATGAATGCGGGGGCTGCAAGAAAGGGGCCCGCGTTTCTTTTGACTGGAACGCGCTGGAAGCTCCCGGTTAATCGTCCGCGAGCATCCTTTCCCCCTGATTTCTCCCTCGCTCGGTCAACCATTCCCCGAAACGTCGAACGGCACAAGGGCTCTTTCATGCCTTTGATATATCGCCGGGATTTATGTTCTCCGACCTCTCCGACTAGTACGCAGAGGGCACTATTTTTGTGCTTCCTTGAAGAATTTACCGAGGAAACGTCTTCCCGGCCGGGGTCCCTTCCTTCGAGGATTCCTTTAATTGGGAAAGTTCCTGAGTGGAAAGTGGAATAATCGCTTGACGCTTTGACGAGCTGTTCGCCGAAGAATTAACAATCAGTACTTAGACTACGGGCACGATGTCGAGTGACGTTTGGCCCGAGGGGCTTCAAGTCTCCCTTTAAAGAAATACACCTGAAGGAATCTAACGCATTCCAAACATTCGACGTTCGTTCAGGCCGATCTGCTTCACGGTTTTGTCTAAATCTGTCAACAGAGCAGACGCTTCTTCCTAGAGCAGGATTCACCGGCGAGCTCACCGCCATTCACCAAGAAATAATTTGTAGGCGCTCTAATCTCGTAAATTCATCGATAAATCTTCTCGCGCACGCAAGACTTAACAGTGCATTTTGTTGCACGGTAAAATTCAGCTTCGATTCGATCGATACTCAATCGCGCCTACGTATTTATGAACATTATAATTATGTTCCACTGATGTGCCACGGTATCGATCGTATTAAAACGTTAGTGTGCGTTTGGGTTTGCATTGTCTGCGATAATTACGCAATTTTGGCCGAAATGTTTGCACTTAGCGCGATAATTAATAAGCAGGATTGTGTGGTTATGTCCTCGGGTGTGATTACTCTCGCGTAATATACTTTCCTCCTTGTAAAACACGTGGAAAGTATTTCAAAGCGAGTGGACGTCGAAAATAGTCCTCCGCTTCGCTCAATTGAAATTACACACTGCCGTTTATACATTTCTAATGATATATCAATTCATTTCAATCCGAATAATTCCACTTAAAATCGTTTGATTAAGAGCAAATCACGTGTTACGTGTCAGATTAGCCTTAATCCTAATTCCCTTCTTGGCCCAATGACGGATCTATTCTACTGAATTAATCAGGCCATTGATCTGCTTCGCGTGTCAGTGTAGGAATAGACCTATTCTACTCGGCTGGCTATATATGCGCGTCATTTATACATGCCTGATCGTAGATCGACCTATTCTACTTGGCCGAACTGAAGATCCCTTCTATTTGTCCAGCTAGTGATACAGTTGTACTACTTGGCTCGATCAGTCGTCGCGTCATTTTCTTCGCCTGACTAATGATCGAGGTGTTGTGTTCCATTCTATTTGGCTGCCCCGAGGCTATTCGTTTCCACCGGTCTATCTAGAAATACCCAGGACTATCTAGAAATACTTAGAATTACGCAGAAATACCAGGGGTGGTTACTCGACCTTATTCCGCTAATCATTTCCTCACGTTCCACCGCGACACGAAAATATTTCCACTACTTTATCCCGCCCTTTTAAAAGCTTGTCGGGTAATCAACTTTTCCGCGGGCGACTCTTCACTCGACGGGAAACTGGATCGACGGAGATAAGTACAACAGCTCGTTACGAGAGATATCGAATATCGGAATGCGAAGCTCGATAATTCCCGGCAAAGCCTCGGGGCCATTTCATTGGCACCGATCTAGCAGTATCATAGCCCGCCTCGGAAATTTCTCGTTTCCCCTGTACGGGGCCGAAATTAAAAAAAAAAGAGAGAGAGAGAGAGAGAGAGAGAGAGAGAGAGACCTTTTTGCCGATGAAAAAGAGAATAAAACCTGCGGTAAGAGAACGCGGAAATCTGGAGCTATCGATTTAAAACTCTGATACACTTCGGTCGCGTTCATTAACCTGCCGTCCAAGTGTATTCCAAAACCTGTGTATTACCGATCACCCGATTCGAATTAAATCCAGCACAGATCGCGCGCGAATAATAGGCTCCGTCTTCGCCCAGGATCAATAGAAATCGAGACAGTCGTGCGTGGTCGTGGATCTCGGGGCGCTGTAGCCGATGCATTTCGCGCTTCACTTTGTTTCACGTGCCACGGACCGTGGATACAGCACCGTCGGTCCATGACACATTTGCCACGGGCATCCGGTAACCAAATATGCCTCCCGAGACGCGCACAAGCGCAAACACGTATGCATGCACGCCGCGTTCCATTCGCTTCCGTCCGCAAAAAGGCTGGCTAGCCGCACACTCGGATTGCAAAAACACGGCGAGCGTCGCGCAAAGAAGGCGAGCGTATTCCCGGTGGACCGTTATGCTTTTACCTTACGAGCAGGGCGTGCGGCACATCCGGTATCGATCCCGCGGACGTTACGGCGTCTTCGGAGGGAACAATGAGCGAGGGCCGTGGCCGATGTAGCTTGAAATCGCCGCGACAATTATCCATTTAACGTCCGTTCTTATCCACGTTCCCCGGATCCTCATAAAATTCCCATCGTTATCAGCGGCTTGCCCAGGGCACGGTTCTTGGAGGTCGGCGGAATTCAATCGGGAGCGACGCGTTTCCCAGCAATTGCGAGCCGGCGCGGGGCGGAGGCAAATAGCCGTCCTTCGCAGCCGTTTAATTAATTTCGTTTTTAATTTCCCCCATTGTAGTTCGCAGTATTTTATCCGGCTGTTGGTGCACGTCACCCAGGCGGCGCGGGGGCTGAATTCCCAGCAGACGCGACCGAACATCGCCCTAGATGTTATCCGGCAAAAATAATAAATCAGCCGTCCGAAGTGTCCAGTAATTTAATTTCTGAAAACTTTTCTACCGCGTGGCAACTTTGCCCCGCTGGGGACCGGTGTCCGGCCGGAGTATATGAAACGAAATGAATAAAAAAGTCTGTCCGTCCCAGCGCCATTTGCACCCCTTTTGTTCCCTCGTTTTGACCTGAGAAATTTTTTGCCACGATTTTTTTTCCAAAAAACGGGGCAGAACGATGAACGTACGTAAGCATCGTGCGTGAATTTCAAAGAAGACGGGGGTGTTTACGCAGGGGGTATTAATTTCGAGCTCCTACGATGTTTACAATTGCTCAGCAAAATCGCAAATCAAGTCGCAAATACCTAGTTTTTGGCGGATGTCTGACTTATTATTGACTCGTACTACTTGCCAGAGTAACCGAGCCTCGCTAAGGGCCTGTCCTTAAATTACACAAGGGTAATTTTGGCGATTTCTTACCCCCTCTCTCCCCCAGTATATGAATTCGTAAGATTTGATATTGCAACCCCCTCCTGTCCCTCCCTTAAGAGAACGTAAGAAATTCGTAAGGAACAACGCCACCAAGTTTCAAGACCTATTTAACTATTACCTATGCTCCGTATTAGTCAAGCTGGTCCCTCTCTCAACGCCTAAACACCAATTTGTTACAGAGGAAGACTACGACGCGTTCTGCCTGTCGTACATGTTCACGTACCGCGATTTTGAGAAGGGCACTTTGGGACTGGCGTGGACGGGAGACTTGAAAAACGCTGGCGGTGTTTGCGAGAAGAATGGGGTAAGTGTTAAGCCCGCCCCATTGAAGTAGCATTGTTTCCTAGCAAATGCATAATGTTTCAACGGTAATATTTCCGTTGAATTGTAGTTGGTCATGCTGACGCGACTGTTTTAATTACGAGCGAGTGCGATTGCGCTCGAAGGAACGAATTACCTTGATCTGTACAAATGATAGCTCGAAAAGTAACGGAATTTCGTCTTGCAGCACTACAGGGGTAGCCTGAAATCGCTGAACACCGGTATAATCACCCTGCTCAACTACGGCAAGCACGTACCGCCGACGGTTTCTCACGTCACCCTTGCACACGAGATCGGTCACAACTTCGGATCCCCTGTAAGTTCACGAGTGCATCAGGCTTGCATGTTGCCGACGAGTACACCCAATTCGCTTGAAAAGTTTTCCGGGGGTGGTTTGCTAACACCGGGGCCGAGGCTGGTTGCATTTCATACTACATCTGTCTCGATTCTTTTGCCTTGCCTCCTGCGTTCAATCGCAAAATTGGCAAGCTCGATGCTGGAAGAGCGGGGCTCGGGTGCGCCGAGGGTTCTCGCATCGCCAAAGTTTCATCAACGCCCTAGCGCTCGCAACGAAGTGTTGAAAGTCTCGCTTTATGATTTATGAACTCGCCGTTATTCGGACCGTTTCCACGAAAGAGGAATTCGACTGTTTAATTTACAGGACGACCGTTCCTTCTCCGCTGCAACAATGTGGAGGCTAAAAGCTTCCTGGCATCAAAGTTAATTGCTCCTTCTTTGCTGAGGAGCGACGGGCCTTCGCTGCAACGTCGCCAGCAAATGATCCCGCGGCCGGCTAACATTTTCTCTTTCTGTTAACGCGACAGCACGACCCGGACGAGTGTTCACCCGGAGGGGAGGACGGAAATTTCATAATGTTCGCCAGGGCCACCAGCGGGGACAAACGGAACAACAATCGCTTCAGCCCGTGCAGCCTGGTCTCCATAAATCCCGTTCTAAATGCCAAGGCCCGCTCGACCAAAGGCTGCTTCGCCGGTGAGTGGGATAGCTTTTGGAATTTTAATTAGTTCGAAACAGGGTCGCCATCTGCGTTGCATCAAGTCATCCGAGCTGATCGCGGACCCTCGATCGCACCTTCCCACGACGCCTGAAAATAAATTATTTATAGAATCACGCCGCAGCCGCTTCAAAGATATTGCTGATTACTTCATTTGCCACGAGAAATTCGTTATTTCTCGTACAGTCCCGAATAGAACCGTAGTTTTTTAATCCACCTTTGCAACGTTAATAAATTCCTACCGCGGGGTGGGGAAAAAAGGGGGACAGTGGTGGAGGTTTGGAATATCGATTGACCCGAGGCTCTAACTGCAACTCAATTGCAATTCTAATAGCAGGTGTACATGGTCCGCTCGAAACTCGTTTCGTACAATGAGGATCGAATACACAAACGTACGAGCAAACGAGCGACCAATCGCGCAAACAGGATACAGATACGACCCGTTAATTGCTAACGACACCAAGATCCCTCTGAACGCGATGAAGCACCCGCGGTGCAAAAACACAAACTGAAATTATAATATACCTCTTTACGTGCGCAGTAGTATAGATCAATGCTTACCGCGACTGGAGTATTTGTTGCGGAGGAAGTTGCAACAATCCGTGTTCGAGTTGCAGCTGATTTAAGATCAGAGCCACTCGAGCATCGTGGCCGGGAAATTGATTCCATTACGCAGCCACGGCCGACTTGTTGAGCTTCATTAATCCGGGATTTCATTAAGCTCGCGGCAAATCAGGTTAACATTCGTTCCATCCACTTTGCCTCTTTCCTCGCTCCCTCGTAACCATACAGTCTGACGTTATACTGCGTTCCGAAAAAGTCTTCGCCAAATTCGAGATAGAAACGATTCCGCTCGGAACAGTTCCCTTTTTAATTTCTACAAAGCCACTTGCAGGCGATTGAAACGTATAAGCAAGCTAAAGCGTAGAGATACATTTACCGAATTGAAACGGTGAACGTTCGATTCCTCAGAGCCACAAACTGCGATTTGCGGGAACGGGGTGGTGGAAGATGGCGAAGAGTGTGATTGCGGATGGGAGGAGGACTGCAACGACCCTTGTTGCCACCCTCAACGACTCCATCATGCCCCTCATGAGACACCGTGTCGCCTCGCCGATGGCGCAGTGTGCAGCCCCAGTCAGGTAAGTGATCCTTTCCATTCATTTACCGACTGATCCGGAACAACTCGTTACTTCAGTTGCACCGTGGTGTTAAATCCGGCGACGAAATTCGAAAAGTTCATCGATCGTGCCAGCGAAGAATCGAGCGGCGCCATTGGCGCGCTGCATCTTTCGTTCCGAGGGAATAAGAACCATTCAGAGTCCTCGCAGGGAAATGTATCGACAGAAATTGCTGGCGTGTCCCTTTAGTACAGAGTCTCATTTTCATTCCTACGAAAGCTATAAAAGCCACGGCTCCTGCTGAATGTGCTATGAATTCATATTGAATATCTTGAAAGGGCAATGTCCTAGGAAACGGAATGCGGATGTTCGATATCGATTCTCCCCGGGGATATGGAAAACATTATTATTTCCACGTCACGTCAGCCGTGAAATCAGATAAATCTGCCTGTTCTGCCTGCGTCAGTAATATTTACCACGAAGCTCATTTAAATATCCAACAATAGCTCTGTTAAACTTCGAGTCCGAATGTTTGATTCGATCACTGTTACAGATTCACGAGATGAAGTTAATATTCATAAGAGGACCGAGTACATTCCGTGTTCAATTAAAAATAACACTGCCACGCCAAGGAATATTCGATTAGACAGGCATCGCAGCTGAAAAACTTCCGTATTTTCGCCTCCTAATTATCCCGTATCAGGATCTGCATGTTTACGGGCATTCTAATTAATGAGAGTGGTCCTTAAAGCACGTGGCAACCCTAGTTTACCCCTTAATTATCCCCAAACGAGGTACTACAGTAAAAAAAATAGAGGAAGAAGGAAGCGAAACCTAGTGCTCGGGGATTCTCTGCACCCTCGGCTGAAACGAGAAGCCTCGTTTCCACAGACGTTCCAGCAATAAGAAGAATCTAACCTCGAATTCCCTCCCGCCCCTTAATTATAACCAGCCGAAGGCAGCATTTTTCTCCCCACCGACTCGAATCATTCGCTCGCCTGTCCGTAGCAGCGTTTCATACATCATCTTGAAACGAAATCTGAACCGAACGCGTCCGCATCCGTCTACAACCCCCTTACGTGTAACGTCGCCAATTAATAACGCAGCGGGGCAGAGTGGCGGGGCCGAGAGGCGCGGGGCATTGATGTTTATTAATGATAGAGTAAAGCCGTAATTAAACGGGAAACGCGCAGTTACATGCGCGTGCATCGAGCCCCTCCATTACTCCGCCCCTGGTTAATTCAACCGATGCAGCTCGTTTGTTCCCTGAACGCTGAAACTTCGATACTCTCCGATGGCGCGCGTTGGATAATTAAGCGACCCACCGATAACGAGTAGACGCACTCCTCGCGCGAAATCGAGACGGCTCTGTAATTTATGCGACAGAGGACTATGACGTTTCGCCGAGGGTTAAAAATCGAGACCGAGGGTCAACGAAGGGCGCGCAGTGAGAATCCTCGAGATCCTGTGAAACAATAGCAATAAGGCCGTGATATCCTGGTACGTAGAGCTAGACACGCGGCTTCAATTCCTGCAACGGAACGCCCTTGAATACACACCACGTTCTCCGCAAACGCTTCGGAAACGACCACTCTTCCCTTGCTCTCCTGGCGGATCGTATTACGAGCAGCAATTCTGCTATACGTGCGATTCTTCTCGCCCGAAGAAACTTCTTGGTCACGGGCGACCATGGAAGATGCTCCGAGTCGAGAATTAGTTTGCAGGCATGCCGGGAGTGCGGGTCTAATTCCCGGATACGCGGTGTTATCACCGACGAGGTGGCAAACACGCCGGAATAGTATGTGTTTAATTTTCAATGTTAGCCTGCCCTATCGTCGCGGCGCGTTCCCAGCTATGTATCCTCGGAAAATGGGACTAATTAATCAGAGGGAAATCGAGGCGGCCGGCAAGGCTCCGCCAGGTCGCGGATAGGCAACCCTGGCGCAGCAAAAACGATTAATCTCGTTATATCGCGGCTCGGATACGAGGTGAACGGTTTCGATCGCTCCTTCGAGGTTCGTCACGGCCAGACTCTTTTTACTCCGCCGGCTGTGCAGTCAGCGTTTCGCGCCGCTAAAGCTTCGAATCCTTTCACATACGTTGCCAGCTAACTCTGCACGTGTAAAATTGGCTTGCTCCGGGCGGAAACGTGGTTAAGCGAGTTTTTCAATCGCGCGAAAAAATTACAGCGGTATTGTTCCGCGCGGGTCGTTACATTTCCCGCGTTCCCGGGGCCCTTGTGCGCGGCGCCCCTAATTATAGGCGTGGCAGCTGAATGGACCGTAATTACTCAGCCGTCGGTGTTACGGGATTTCGGCATTATTCTCGGCGAATCGAGTTTGAAATTGTCTGTTCTGGCACTCTGCGATCTTTTAGCCGGCAAGTACCTCGGTGTTAATAAATTATGCAGCTCGCTCCGAGTTGCAAGGCTTCCCCCGGTTCGACACCCGTCATTCCTAATTACCACAGAACATCCCCTAAAATCCTCCAATTTATCAAACCTCCGCGTCACTCCGACCTGTCTCCCAATCGCCGAAAACTTCTACCAAAGCCCTCCCCTTCGACCTCTCGATGCCCCTAAGCACCCTGCAACGCATCAACGCACCCCTCTGCGAGGACAAGCAGTTTTCTTATCGGGACGCTGCGGTAAACGGCAGGCGATAGTCCCCGCCCGGGGGAAAATACTTTCGCGCCCGATAAAAGAAAGCCGGGGGAAGAAATGGGCGAGCGGTGGCTGGAACGATCACGACCAAGGCCGATAGGGGTGGAGGTGCTAACAGAAAAAAAACGGCCGCGAGTTGGAGCGGGCGGAAGTCGATGCATTAGGTGCATCGCGGGAGAAAAATGCCGGATGCAAAACACGTACAGATCCGTGGAGGGCGTAGCCGGGGCGAGGGTGCAAGGGGCGACGTAGACGAATGAGCGACCTCTTTGGAAGCGGTGTTTACTTGGTTCTCTGGTCGTCTCCGAGCGGTTGAAAGAAACGGCGAGGGCAATAAACAAGTGGCGTGGGGGAAGGAAAAGGGAATCGAGAGGAAGCTGTGGACATTTAGCGAACGGAAGAGGAACGGGAGCCGGGGAAAAAAGTCGAGAGAGATAACGAAAGGGAGGTGTGGGTCGAGCCGCTGATGAGAGAAAGAGTGGGACACCGAGGGGGTGAGAAAAAGGGCGGAAGGTGAGCAGCTTGAGGGGAAGTCGAAAGAAAACGAGAGGGGGGGGGGGGCGGAACGAGAAGAAAGATAAATAGTTGCGGCCATGGAGAACAACGGAATGCTCGGGGGAAGGATGTTTGTGGAAACGCGGGCAAACTCGCGACAGGATGGATGTGCGTTACTTTGAGCAGCGGCTCAAATAGGGCGGCAAACTCGGCCT
The DNA here is from genome assembly GCA_029448645.1 of Andrena camellia. Taxonomy (NCBI): domain Eukaryota; kingdom Metazoa; phylum Arthropoda; class Insecta; order Hymenoptera; family Andrenidae; genus Andrena; species Andrena camellia. The sequence goes on along the minus strand of CM055678.1, from coordinate 24,356,613 downwards.
CCAACTTTCCCTGATAATAATACCCGTTGCAACAATAAAGGTGGCCGATAACTTCTCAAACGACTTGGCGCGGCTTGACAAATTTCTTATGGAACTTTAATGCAATTACACACAACCTACCCACCCTCTACACATTCGCCAAACTTGCGGCGGTCGGCTTTCCCTTTTAGCGGAGCGGCCTTATCGCCGAACAATGTTCCGCCCCTTCAATTACCCACTTTTAAGCTGGCTAATAAGTTCCCGGACAATTTTGTACTTCGATGCTTTCCACAAAACTTCACAAACTTCTAGCGAAACTTTAATAATCTCACGCGTGGACCCTTTACGCGTTCTCTCAACTCCTAGTACCTTCTGCTATCTTCAAACAACACCCCCGTTTCCCACTATAGCTACTAGAATATTTCTACTATAGTCCTGTCGATTGACCACTCCACTTAAACCCCCGCTGACGTCTGAAAAACTTGAGTAATTCTTGGAAAAGTTTCGCGTAATTGCAAACAACCCCTGCCACGTTTGCTGACCCGGCGTTTCCCCACCCTCGCGATCAAAGGAACAGAATTATCGCTGAAGAATGCTTGTGGATTCCAATTAGGCACTCGCAAGCTAATCAATAAGCCCTCGGGCGACCGCAGACCCCAATAATTTTCAGCACGCCTAACAAATTCCATATACCCCCGAGCTCAAAGGCCCTTTTATCGCCGAAGGATATCTCATCATCCCCGTTTTCACGCATTCAGAATTTTGAAAACGGCGCGTTGCCCCGCACGCAACAACCTTCGGGCGGTTTCACGAGATAACAGGAAGAGGGTGACGGCCCAGAGCGACGAAAGGGGAGGGTGGCAAAGGTGGATGTTCACCGATATCCTCCAGGGTGTCGCGTTCTTCCCCGTGACAGCATTAAGGATAAGGGATTGCGATCCCGGGAGGAGTTCTGGAGGGAAATGAAGCACGTATAGGTGTCACGATTGAAACGCGGCTATAAGCTCGGCCGTGTGTACGTGGCTCGCGTGTGTGCGCGCAGTTCTGTGCTTTGAAAATAGAGCGCAAGGGATTCGTTTTATCGGAGCAAGTCGCATTACCCTTCCAGCTCAAGGATCGTATGCCCGAACGAGGCTAGGACCCTTCCTCCCTCAACCATCGTCCTCGTGTATTTTTTTAAAACGCCTATCATTCGATATGCTTCTTTGACGACGACACAAAACAGATTCCCGCGCTCCCCCTTTTCCGAGCTCTCCATAGACGGGTAGAGGGAGTCGCTGGGACTCGCGGGGATTCGCTTTGACGGGCAAATTTTTGCGCCGATTGATTTAACGGCTTTCGAATTCATTGATTACAAGGAAGCTCATGCGTGAAAACACACGGTTGAATAAGCTTCCACGAAATAATCCGGCTTTATAATACGGAGAACGAAAATTTCCATCGGCGGCCCGTCGATACTTAGTCTCGCCCCGTCGACTATCAATTTAATTGCGAAATCAATATCACTTACTCGAAGAGGAAGCTACAGATATTACGCCGTCACTTTAGCAACGAAAACGCGTGAATTATTTACACAATATACCTAAAAGTGTCGTAGTGGAAATGATCGCAGACGAAGTTCCCCTTCCCTTAAAGGGCGAATAGCCCGCGAGGACCAGAATGCTTGAATCGTTCGTCATCCCGTAGGGATATTCCAGCAGGAACGATTGGAATAATTCCTCGGTTCGTTAGCCGTGGCATTTCGCTACATCCGCGGCGTCAATTACTCGGAGGAGTGCGGACTTCCGCGATTTCCTGGCATTGTCGCGCTCTCCTTCGCCTCCTTCGAGAGCAAGGCATTCTTCCTATTGGAGTATTGAAATTCGATAAATTGATTCGTTTCAGACCGTGTTATTACGTTCTGGGGCGCTAGGCGGCCAGGATTCGGTGCCGCCATAAGGTTCGGCTCGGCTCGGCTCGGCTCGGCTCGGCCTGGAAATCTGATCGGTTTCCGTTATTACGCGCGAACCTCTGTCGTTTGGAGCGCGTGCGTCGAGTAGCTTCTGACTCCCCGCGTGTCTCGCGGAATTCATCGAAGCTAACCTACGCCCGAACCAGCGAAAATTCTCCCAGCGGAGTCGCCGTGTCGAAGGCTCCATCGACGAAAGGATTTACGCGACGTTTTAATCTACAAGCTTCCGAGCACAGCCCCGCAAGATGCAGCCGAACGACTGCTATTAGGTAGGCGCGCCTGGGAAACTTTCCCTGAATTACCACATCGCAGATAAGACTTATCGCCGCAAATTAACAGGCTGAACGATTAGGTAGACGAGGCCTCGGGATGATGGGGTTGATGAAGCGATCGACCGTGCAGATTTCTGGCGGCAAACCGAGTTCCGAGGCGGGCCCCCGGTCTCCTCGAAATTGCAACCTTGCGGGGCTGCATTCGGCGATACGTCTTATCACCCACGATTAAGAATGCGCGGGGCAGACGTGAGCTAAATAAAGGGCAAGTGACTTGACGTGTCAGGCATTAAGGCGGCCCTAAATCTTCGTGGAATTGCAACCTCCGAGCGCCCTGCAGATAAGCCTTATCGCTCATTGATTGAAAACGTTGATCACTCCCTTAGAACGAAGGACGCTTCCTCGTGGGCTCGGATAAAGGGGCACGCATCGCGTGCTCGTCCTTTCTCGATTCGAGAAGCCTGAGTCATTGGACCTCCTCTCGCCAGCGTTCCGCTTGCTCGATGGAAAACACAGCGCCGCTGTGAAATCTCCGAGTGCACATACACCCTCGTTTTTTTTCAATCGCGCCGCGATAAATTGCGTCGCGGGGGGATGGCGAGGAGGCGAGCGCGTCCGGGGCCGGATTTCCCGCTCGCTGGTAATATTCTCGTAGACCGAATGCACTTTTCCATCGGGTTATTTATTCTCTGATATATGCACAGGCCGGCCGAGAATACATCCACTTGCATCAGCATCGAATTCCTTCCGTTGCTCGCCGTGCCAATTCGTTGAACCAGAAAACGCATCAGACCGGAGGAACCTTATTTTCCAAGCATCGCCTGTCGATCCCACGGGTATCCTTCGATCAGATATTCAAACCGTGGATCGTTCTTATCTGCACGTTAAGCGAAAATCATTCGATTCGCTTAAACGCCCACCTGGCCCCGTCTCCAACAGGAGCTCCCTTTCGTCGATTTAATTAAACCGAAAATTCACGCGTCCCGTCCAGGCCTGGCAGTGGCTCGAAACAAGGTGCTAAGCTTCCGACGAATCGATGGCTCCATTACGTAAAATTGATTCCACGAGGGATTTCCTTGATTAGAGGAGTTTGATGAGTTTTGAATCTTCACTCGCGAATCTATCATCTCCCGCGTTCCGAACAATAATCTCCGCGGCCGAAGATCGGTCCGAATGGTGGTTCGAAAAGCTCCCTTGCTCCGAGCCACTCCGCTTATGCGTTAATTTCTACCCCCTCGCAACAGGGGAAAAGGGAAAATGTAGTTCCAAAGCTAACCCGGAAAAGAAACGGAGAAAGCGCGAATTCGAGGGCAATATTACTCGGGGAGGAGAATAGTCAGGGAGGTTGACTTGTGCAAAAGAAAGTAAAAGGAAACAGAAGGGAGCTTATCAGAGTCCCGGCACTAAATTCTCGCGTCTCCCACAACAATGTGTTGCCCCATTGTTCCCTTGCCTAAAATCGGCTGAAAAATCGAGATATTGTTCCCAGTCCCGGGCAATACGTTCCACTGCAGCGCGGTACGCGTTCCAGCTAGCGCATTATCATCGACACGTGGCGAAATAAATTAGCGCGCGACAAAGCGCCACCGATAACCGGAGTCGCTGAATTGCTGGCCGGTTAAAAAACAACGGCGCGCCGTACGTTGCGCCAAAAGAGGCCCGTGAATCATGAATTTCCGATGAGATAAAGCCACGAGGATCGGCAATTATAAAATCGGAATCAGCAGCTGGGAAATCGCTCGCCCGGCCGCGTAATACAATAGTTATCGCCTCCCTTTCAGTGGCTGGCGCCAGCACGCTCGCTTTAAATGGCCGGTGGCCATTATTCCCCGCGGCTTTCCGAAATCAAACTGTCATTTAAGATGAAAGGGCCGGGCGTCCGTGCTCGCCAGCTAACGATAGCCTGGGCATTTCAAGCGGGGCATATACTTTGCGCAACGTTGTTTAACCTGTCCTGTTCCAGGGGCCCTGCTGCACATCCGGCTGCACTCTGCGCAGCGGCGATAAGTGCAGGGACGACAACGGATGCAGGGACGCGAGCTTTTGCGACGGCCGCGGTCCCCAGTGCCCGCCATCCATCAACAAACCTAACAAGACCATATGCAACGAGGAGTTCGTCTGCTACATGGGGGTGAGTATACACGTCTCTCTGTCCCATCCCTCTGCTCCCCCTATTCCCAGGGAACTTCCACCGCGTCTCTTCTCGGCCACCTTTTCACGCGAGCCACTGATGAACGAGCACAAGTTTACCAAAGTGGTCAATCTATTTGCCTGTCAGATTCTGTAGACACCGAGGGAACTTACGGCGTGCAGATCTTTATGATCGTTCATAGCCTTGCTGCTCGGAGCCCGGTAGATAAAAGAGGGATGTTGCGCGAGATGGAATACGTAGATTAAGGTCATATGGAAATTAGAAGCTTGACGATGCCCGTGTTTCTTTGACCGTCCACTCAACGAGCTCCTCATTTCTGACCACTAAAGAGACACAATATCCATTTTAACGAGACCGCTCCAATTAGCTTAGGCTGAATGTAACTGGCTACATCAGCCAGCTAGCAAGCAGACAGAGCTCTCAACGATGACTGAGAGTCGCGAAGAAATTCCTAATCGACGAGTTCCCCGACGAAACTCGCGTTCGTATTTCCATTAGCTGTCGATTCTGCAGCGCAAGAAAATCCGCGGAGTTTCAGAGCCGAAACGAGGGAAGCTCTGCCTGGAGAGCTTACGATCGGTTCGACGGAAAATCCTCCGGGGAGCGATTTCGAAAGGTACGCGTGGCATTTTCCTAAGCGTTTCTCTTCTTCTTCCGCCTCGCCTCGAGTCTCGGGAGTTAGATTTAAAGCCCCGACAACGGTAGAAACGCACAGGAAGGAACACCCCTCGCCCCGCGCAAGCATATTCATCTGTCAAGAAATCTTGAGACCCTGGATCGAGTCGGTGGGCTGTGCCGCGGAGAAAATACAGAGGATTGAAGCGAGTTTTCGGTGACGCAAACGGGAGCAAGCGGAACGGCAATCTTCAAGGCTCTCGGCGCGAAAGTCGCGCGAAGCAAACTTTCTTCTTTTCCAAATGATCGCGGGCCGACGTCCACTGCGCGGCGACGCTCTAAGAACATGGCGTCGCCCGCCGCTTCATTGTCGGCCGACGGCGCGGAAACGCCGGAGCAAATTGCAAACGGCAGCTGACTCCCCCGCCTCGGCCGCACGTTATTGTACTTGCAGATTAGAATGCCAGTAGTATTTCGGGAGTATCGATTCCTGGCCGGTGGTGCACACCGTCGAAACTGTTGCACGTGTGCGGCCCGAACGCGTTTTCCGCTTGGCCGACTATAATCGAATGTTTCTACTTGCAGCTGGCGAGGGCAAGAAACAATCCGGCTCCGGGGCCCACTTCCAGCTTCGACGAAAGACAGCTTGCATTATAATTGTATTCCCCTGCTTGGGAAATAGTTCAGGGGGCGATTTAGGTGCATAAAGAGTTTAGGCGACGAAAAATGTTGAAAGTGTATTTCCATTTCCACGTAAAAGTACCTGCTCCGAAACGGTCGTCATAATTCCCATAAATTACTTTGGCGGCGGCAGGCCTGTGCCAACGTAGAACGCGAGCCCTGTTTCAGCGGGGCAAACAGGAGCAAGGCAGCGCGCGATTCGTAAGAGACTAGCGTTCGAGTCTTCGGGCTTATCTATCTTCGGCGGTCCACGGAAATTACCTCGTGTTTAGAGATTCATGCGCGTAGGCTGACACTTTATCGGGCTCTTGCATTGCTTCCAGGAATGCACCGGCAGCATTTGCCTGGCTTACGGCTTGGAATCCTGTCAGTGCATCGCCGGGCCCGAGGATCCTCCGACCAAGAGCTGCGAGCTGTGCTGTAAATTGCCAGGAGAGGATCAACCGTGCCTGTGAGAGACGATCATTGTGCACGCGGTTTCGCGCGAATGTCTGCGTCAGTCATTCCCCTCTGGAATAGTTCGCGAGAAGCAGCGGCTTCCCTCTGCGGCGGAATTAAACTCTCAGCGATGACTCGCAGCCACGTTTCATCAAACAACTTCGCGAGTCAATCCGGTTCCTCAGTTTCCAGGTCCCCTTACGCGGGCATTCGCGAGGATTCCACGCTTTCTTTGACTCTACCTAGTAGTACCAGGGACTTTCTTGGTCCGCTTATAACGCAGATGGATGCTACCCGCTGCTTTACCGAGCGAAAGTTCGAAAGAGCGTAGGCAAACGATGCTCAGAGGCGGATAGTTGGCTCGACTTTAGACAGGTCGGATAGGCAAGACGTCATTTGAGACGCATCTCTTTTGTAGATCATCCTTCGCGTGGAATTCAGCGCCCTACGATATTCCAGACATGCTGTCGAAGCCAGGCACCCCGTGCAACGATTACAATGGCTATTGCGACGTCTTCCAAAGATGCCGAGAGGTAAAACTTCCATCCAAGCTCTCGCAAACTTGCGTTCCGTTTTACTGAAAGTGTCGCGCGACAGCTCGGCGGGGCGTGAAACACTCGAGACTTGACGAACAACTGTAACTTTAGGTGGATCCCAGCGGACCGTTGGCAACTTTGAGGAGGCTGCTTCTATCGGACGCCAGTTTGGCAACTTTTCAACGCTGGCTGACTGATCGCTGTTGGTACATCATCGTGACGATTGTCTCCATCCTCCTGCTAATCGCGGTGAGTACGAATACGAATTCCTGCTCGGAATCAGTTTCGAAATCGTTCGCTTTTTCGGGGGATGTATTCAAAGCAGCCCTTTCAATTCGACAGCCTCCGAATGGAAGCGTGCGTGCTTCTGACAAAAAAACACAGACGAGCCCCTCTCGTGATCCATTTCTGACAGGTTAAAAGTACCTCTCGCCGGGCCGCTGCACCTGCGTTCTCTCGTTGCAAAATACTGTTGACGTATCGAATGTCCCACGTTAATCCATTTGCGTGTCTTGTCAATTAAAAACACGCGCGAGCGTATAAAAGGCATGGCTACAATAGTTACACGCGTTTACGGGGGAAAAGCGTGGCGAACACGGCGACAGGGAAATACGATTCAATTACTGGCCGTTGTGTTTCGCCCCGTAAAAACTTTGGTATTTAATGCAACTCGGCGATAAATAAATCAGTCGGTTTAACGCCCGAATATACTCGAGTTCGTCGCGTCGTTTTCAGTAACAGTAAATTTTCAACTGTCTGAAGTACCTACACCAAGTTCCTAGTAACAGCTTGTATCGAGCACCGAATGCGTCGGTGTTACGATCGAGTAAAACACGAAAGTGGGGGAAATTCTGCGGCGCTTGCTATCGAAATGCAAAAGCTTTGGCAATTAAGAGCAGGAAGGTGTCGCTCGAAATATACTTCCGGTACGCGACGCCGCCAAAGCGGCCCGGAAATTTCACCGGAGATAGGATTAAAGTGGCGACAGTAACGAGACCCTGCCACGAATTATATTAGAAGCCGTGCCTCTCGCGAGAGCTTCTTGAATGCGATCCAAATCCGAGCGCAAAGTATTTCCAAAATGTGGCCCCGGAATGCGACACTCGCGTGACAACGTCGTGGCACATTTAATCAAAGTTCCTCGCGGAGGATCGCCCTGAAAGACTCGAGACACTCTTCTAATGCTCCAATTCCCGTGTGCCGCAGGTGATAGCGGCGCGATTCCTGAGGCGCAACAGTCGCGTGAGGATTCTGTTCGCGAGGGAGGATCAGCCGAAAGCAGCTCCGCCAGCCAACGCGGGCGAGGAGGCAGCCAAGGGATGCTCGTCCGTGCGGAAGATACAATCTATGGACATATCGCGCCTGAAAAGGAGGATCGTCGAGACAATGAAGAGCATCGCGTCCCCTCGACGGAAGAAGGAGGGCTCGACGCACGAAAGCGCCTTCCTCGTAGGAATTTCTCGACTGTTTGGCAGAGGCTCGAGTCGTCCCAGCTGCGAGGGGCAGTCCTCGAACGAGGTCGAGCAACTGTACAAAAGTACCAGCGAGGGGACGATGGACAACAGTAACGAGGGGAACGTCAAAGCTCAGCTCGTCTCGGAGTCGAAGCTCCGCGTGAGTTCCAGGAAAGGAAGCGCCTGGAGATGGATCACGGCGAAGCTCTTGAGGAATAGACAGGCCTGGAGGAAGACCGTCAAGGTCGAGAAGCTACGCAACACGTCGAAAACGATGGTGAACCCGTGCAGGAAAGCGGACAGCTACCAAACTGAACCTCTGGTGGTGCCAGACACACCAGAGACACCAGGTGATACGTCGGAAACGAGAATTCAGACGTGCGATCTGACGGTGCTGTTGGGCGACAGTTAGTTCTGACGGAAGAAAAGGAATTCTCGACTATTCTGTGGAAAATTATTTGTTCTGTTGTGTTGTATCGTTGGATACTGGTCTGATAGGCTACGAGTCGATTTGCTTTTGGATCTCAAGTGACTGGATTGTTTTGTTAGGTGAACTTAAGTTCGGATTTTACATTGCGTCCATTTATGATCTGATCCAGGCCTGCAACGACTATTTGGACAATCTCTAAGCATTGTACAGAGACATATTGATCTCAGTTTGTATCAGTGAAAGCTTTCACAGAATGGTGTCCAGAACTGTGCACCGAACTTAGGTCTAAGGAGAATGTATTTCTCTCTACTTGTGAAATAAAACGATTGGATTCGAGCGAGAATGGCGTGGACTGGCGCCAAACTACATGTGTAAATATTGTACAGGCTCTTGTACCGCTGTCGACATAGATTAGTTTCTAGGCTAAGGGTCGGAAGCTCTCGTAGGGCCGGAAGTTTGCGAAACCGAGTGGATTCTTGTAATTTGTGTAGTTGGACAGCTCTTCAACATAGAAGCGGACCAAACGTAGGAGGAAGAGGAGGAGGATCGTCCAGAGCTGAACTCTAGTAGATGTGTATATAAACGATCGATTGTTATTGTACAATAAATCGTGTGTTGTCATTCACTATCATTCTGCAATCGACTGTTGCATTCCTTTGCATTTATTTCGAGTACCTTCAACCTCCCTAGTTTCCTTTCCCAACTAGCCACGAAAGAAGAATTCCAAACAATTGAAACTAAGGACTACATTAGCGAATAAGAAAAGCAATCTGACATAAAATAATACACTTTCGTAAAGTATTAGATCGAAAGAACTTTTACGATGCAACTAGCAAACAATATAGCAGTCATTGTTCACTCACACTTTACCAGTTCTCCATGAAATTCCATCCAAATTGAATCAGCTAGCAGCGCCTGTTCCTTCGACTTCAATTTATTGCTGTCAGATATCTGTGACAGAAAAGATGCAAATATAAAACAATTGTGTTAAACTAAATACAACTGTAGTATAAATAAGCAACGATTCACTCGAGATATACCGCGGAAGATTGTAATTAAATCATAAAAATCGAATAAATGAACTAATGAACGCTAACTGAAAAATGATTAAATATTTCTCGCGATGTCGAATTAATTTATAGTCAAAAGCGAATAAATATTGATTAGTTGTGTATTACATATCATATATATTAAATATATAATAAGTAATATATATTAAATATTAAAAAATATATTATATATAACAAATAAATGAATGAATATTAAACCGAAGCCGTAAGTGTTACGTACCGTAAATATGCACGAAGCACTAGATACGTCTTATCGGTTCAACGATCACGAAGCGACTGACAACGGTACGACCTCGCTGCTGGCTGGAGGTCGGCCCCGCATTCCAATCCAATTTCTCGTCCTGCTGAATGTTTACGTCAGCGCTGTCCAGCGTAGGGGTCCCTCACGCGTCTGCTTCCCCTTCCAATCTTTCTCTCGCACAGCGTGCCTTCGGTTGTCAAGGAGACCGCGCGACGCTAAGAAGGCTGCTATGACGGTTTAGCGTCTTCGCGGTTAGCGTCGCGCGGTGTCCTTGACAACGCGGACGAGAGTGGGAGAACCCCAACCTCCCGCGGGAGCGACCTTGGACAGCACTGGTTTACGTCGTCCCGACAAATGTTTTCAATATCTGTAACCCAGGCTAGGCCAGGCCTAGGAAAACTATTTACTTCTTTCGCATTTTATTATTTTTCCAATGCTCTCTGTCATCCGGGTATCTGTTTTTTTTTTCTTTGCATTGCGATCCTATTCCGTGGCGCAATTTGTAGCCAAATTAATCGACATAAATACTATGTAGGAATATGTACAATGCTAGAATGCGTTACTATTTTCTTTCGTTTTTGCTGTGAAAAATTAATTTGTTAAGAACCGCGATATCTTGGGCCTGCATTTTAAATGTTACTAAACTACCACCCGGCACAGGCGCTACAACAGGCCCTCTTATCGCATCCAATGTTATCGATTCGAAGGGGAACGAGACCACAGCAATATATTTTAACAGTAAAAAGTGAAACTAACAGATAAAACACACAATATCGACAAGAGGTTAGTGATTTACATAAAATACTACATTATGAAAAGACTGGAATGTGCTAAAACTAACAAGGTAACACAGAGAATATCGACCGAAGGTTAATAAATTATAAAAAAAAATATTACATTATGAAGAGACGATAATTGGTGTGCAACAGACGGTCACATTGGATGCTGACGTATCTTGTGTGAATCTTACAAGGTAAAAAGTGGAACGTTGTAGAACTAAGAAGGTGACACAGAGAATATTGACCGCAGGTTAATGAATTATAAAAAAAATACTATATTATCAAGTTGCAACAGACGGTCACATTGGATGCTGACGTATCTTGTGTGAATCTTACAAGGTAAAAAGTGGAACGTGGTAGAACTAACAAGGTAACACAGAGGATATTGACCGAAGGTTAAAGAATTATAAAAAAAATACTATATTATCAAAAGACGTTAATTGGTTGCAACAATCGGGCATACTGGATGCTGACATATCTTCTGAGAACCTCACGAACTAACGAAACATGTAAAGACATCTGTAACGCGTGGTAATTTGTCGATTGAAGATAAATAACATGATGCAACCAAACGCTTAAAAGTAAATAATAGAATTAAAAGACGAAACTTTTCAGCACTTTATATGCTAGAAAATTTATAGAACTCGACAGTAAATCCTGAATATTAAATGCTAAACTAACGAATTTCAAGCTCCTTCGTTACATACCGTTTAACGAAGTTAAATTTCAAGTAAAAATGTGAAATATCCAACAAGACCGACATAAAGAAAGTAGCCGGAGGGGGAATTGTAGGCGGTGGCTCGAATATCATTTTTTTATTAACGTTTTGTCAGTTACAATTTTGATTACATACATATAATGTGGATCCTTCTTTAAACACATGTCGCTATGATACAAATGACGAGGATAAAAATTTGGAGTGCGTAAAAATGTAATTAGATGACAATTTTTTTTTCATTTGTTTGTTTCTTTCTTTGTTTGCTGCTTCTTCTCCATTTCTCCCCCTTTTATTACTTCCATTGGTCATGGCGATGGGCCAACTTTGAATGTATATTAATATAATATACCGAGCTGGCCCATGTCCACTCGGGGTAAACATTGTAATTTACTCCTCGATCGCGTTTATTTCATTTTTTTTTTAAATCGTCCCTAATTCGCTAATATTTTGTTTTCTTTTGTTCCTTTCTTCTTTTATACACTATATCGGTGCACATTCGCCGCTCAAGACTGGTCCAGTGTTAGCGATCGACCGACACGCTGATCAAGAATCTTAAGTAAATCTTTCACACCGACCACACAGGCACGGATTAGTACCAAATTCAGAGGACAGGATATTTACAGATGAATGAACGGCTCGTCTAGCCGTGCATCCGGGTACCTTCGTCTACAACCTTTTCACCTTTCACATTCATTTGTCTTGTTTCTACATCGTTAACCCCTCGAGTCCCGACTATTTCATCTACTTTCTGCAACTGGATTGTCAGAAGAACATCGCGTAGAAAACTGTGCTCGATTTCCTGTTCAATTTACATACACATTCGTATCCTCGGTGTGGAGTTGAAGTAAACTTGAATAGTTCTAAGATGGCTGCCTTGTTAACCCTACTTTGGAGGTGGAGCATTAATGCAGGCTTTAAATATCCCAATAAATAAACGTACTCTTCCTTCGCAAATCTTTCTAGACTCTCCTGCGCACACTTTCTACCCCCATATTAATAAAACAAGTCGCCTTAAACTTGCCTCCTCCAAAGTAGAACTGAACGGCAACTGCTCCCCAACATTTTGCATTACTAGAACGTACCTGAGTCGCGACTGCTATTATATAGGTTTATACGGGCTTGAAAGTTGAGTTTTCTAAACCCTCGACGAAGCATTCGAAGAACAAGACGCGAGGGGCTACGCTCGCCTTTGCCATTGATCTTTAATGGGCGAAGATGGTCGCGCAACGTGTCCGCCGACGTATTGGAAAAACAGACTATCCAGATGGACACGCGTTGCTCCACGCGAGAAGGAACCAGGGACAGAGAAGTTCGACTCCGTTTCGAATAGCTCTGGGGACAAAAGCGAGAGGATTCGGTCCTCTGAACTTGGAACGACGATAAGCCGCCGCAAGTTGCTCGCCGTGTCGACAAACAATCGTCTCTCCTCTTTTACTCTTCTTAGCATTTTACACAGGACTAACCGTACGCCAACAATTGCTCGGAATACCATCTTCTGCGGACCGATAATCGGATTCAGGGGCTGAACACTAATTAGCCAGGATCACGTAAATCGCTTCGTCGATCCTCTTTACCTCCTTGTTCTCGTTGCTGATCTGAGCTCGAGTCCCAGGATAGAAGGAAGAAGGGTTCCTTGTATGCGTTTGAGATTCGGCTACTCAGTCCAAAGGCCGCAAATAACACTTTTGAGTGCGTCACACCTGCTTATCCCTGAGCCAAAATCTACTTGGGACCTTTCTGACTCAGGACCGAAGTGTTCTCGAATGATATCACGCTTCCATATAGTTGCCGTGGACGGAAGTAAATGATCTGTTTCTTTTTACATCGTCCCCCCTTTCGGGAGATTAGCGATCGAACGGCTCTCGTGGTCTTCGCGTGAGCGATGATGATGACGCTGATGATTCTTGGGAAGAAAATCGTTTTGCGCGCTTAGGATTCTTCAAGTTCAACGTATGTGAAAACGGGAGATCTAAATAAAGATTTACAAGTCTGTATTGGTAAAAATTCGTCAACAAAGGTGGATTATGCTAAGGAAATGTTAACCAAAATATAAAACAATGTCCCCAGGTGTATGTTTCTGAATACGCGATAAAGATCTCCTTCGATACCCCCCCCTCCCCACCCAATTCTAAATCCCAATATCTCGGAAAGTATTTCACATGTTTTACATAAAATTTGGAGCGGGATAGAAGGGAGAAAGGAAACACTGCCTTTAAGGATATAAAGTGACCAATGTTCTTCGTTCTGTCTGTTACATTGAAGCTTACGAGTTCTGGAGTATTTTCGTTCGTCTTTCATCGTTCATCTTTCAGCAGAATACCAAGGGGTCAGAAGACACAGAATTAATCGATCGATATCGAGGAATCGACGAGGAGCACGGATACCTCGCGGATTAGCGCGGCTCCCCCTTTCTCGAGAACACTTTTTATTCAATGATCGGATACTTTCACGGTGACCGTTAAATATTAATCGTCGTTAATCGCCTCGCCGTGTCCACTCCTGTCTTTATACAAATTTTAAAAACTAATTTGTATGATTCGTCGACCACCTGAACGAGGACGGCCACGAGGTGGCAAGGACTTCCTTCCAGTTCTTCGTACATACAACGTGGACAGTCTGCAATCTCTCTCGATCTTGGCTCGCTTGCTTTACGATAAGTCTTGTATCGCAAAAAAGAAAAAAGTCTATCGAACTGGAAACGAATCGCGGTCCGTGCCTCGCCACGTCTTGGCTGCATCGCGCATTCTCGTAAGGCATCGCCAGAATTCCTCGGGCACTCGACCATTCAGATGCAAGCGACACTCTCGCCTGGTCTATTTACAGTCAGAAAAGCTATCGTCGGTACAATTCATCTGTCTCCGTTTCCGAAAGCAAGATTCGCAAGTGTTGAAAAGTTACAGGAATCTTTAAACGTAGGAAAATGATTCGGCCCCGTCGAGTGTCGGCCGATGCGCTTACGATTGGCGAGACGTTCGGGTCTTCGAGTCCCTCCTCCGTTCCCTCGTTTCATTTCGACTTCTGTCATCCGAGAAAACCGTATCACGAGAGGCTGATCGAATCGACCTGCGTCCAGAGCTTCAACCTAGTCTGTTATCCTGCGGCGCCGTGTGTGCTTTTCTCGCTAACATTTAAAATTTTCTCTCCCTATTTACTTTATCCATTTCCCTCGTGTATTTTCCTCTTTCCATCTTGCCGTTTAAATTCAATTCACATTATTTAGGGTATAATAATTAATTAATTAATTAATTAATTATAATAGTGTCATTATAATTCGTAATAATATACAACATTTTTCAATAGATCATTTATCCTAAAACCCACCGCATGCTCGTGTCGAAATAATCATTTAGCCCTGCTCTCTCTCTCTCTCTCTCTCTCTCTCTCTCTCTCTCTCTCTCTCTCTCTCTCTCTCTCTCGCTCCCTCCCTCGCTCCCCCTCTCTCTCCCCCCTCTCTCTCTCTCCCTATCTCTCGTATATCCTCATTCTTGCTCTCATTCTCTCCCTCAACTCGCACACGCTCGCACATATCTTTCTTTCTCGCCACTCGTGTTCATCGCGCGTCAGGCATGCTCTCTTGTACGAAACACCACCCCCGCTCTCCCGCCACTTTCCTTCGCACACTCTCACGCCGTGGGACTGTACTGGCTTCGCGCGTAGCTTATCTATCTAATTCAAATGATTTGTAGTTGGAACTGTACGTGTGTGTCTGTCTGTGAATGATCTCCGAACGATGTGTGCCATGCGCGTGACTCGTTCCGCCGCCCTCTTCCTTCGCGGAATCGCGTGCACCCTCTCCGCGTGACTCGTCAACGTCCTCCTCGTGCTCTCGCGATCCGACTACAGTCATCGTCAACGGTGAACGTTTCGAGATCCGAAGGGCGAGGAGGGACCTTACGCGGAGGGGGTGGCGCGCCCTTCTCCGTGTTCCGCTCGCATGTGTGGGCAGTGTCGGTGCGTGTATATGGAGGACTTTGTACATATTCGAAAAGTTCCTATCCTCCACCGAGACGCGCGTCCGAAGTGGAACCACCCGAAAGCGCAGAGTTCATGGACGTGATGAAACGCCGACGTTCGTGCCCCCTCCCCTCTGATCCCCAGTGTCCCAGACGACGGACCAATCGACAGGGGAATCCTCAACTGCGCCTACTTTCTCTTTTATCAAACCGCTCGCTGATGAGCGCGCGTGTCTCGGATGTCAACGCGAGGCACTCAGCAGGATCCGGCGTGCCACGGTGAAGTGCTATACGCGCCCGGTTTCGGGCACTAGTCGCCGAGGACGTCACTGTGGCACGCCTAGGAGGTACTTTCGATCATCCCGCCGGGTAGCAGGCTTCCACGGTTCGTTTTAGAAAGCGAAACAACAGCGAGTGCGTTTCCAAGAGTTTTCTAGAGTTCACTCCGAGGGTCACTTTGGTACCCGGGGGTGCTACCAGGTCGAGCTGGGATCGTTCAGCGTCTACGAGGGATCCTGGAGGCTGAGCGACGGGATCCACTCCGAGTAGATCGTCGTACGAACAACCCTCGAGAGTATTGAAGGAGGCAAAATTTATTTCCAACCCGCACGGCCGAGAGGGGTCGGGTTCGAAGTCGCAGAATGTGCTCCAAGCGGTTTCAGGGTTGGATATCGTTTATTCGAACGACAGCATCGAAGCAGAGCTCGTACCAACGCCGTGTGTTCGTGGTGGCACCAGTCGAGGGAAGAAACTAATAAATAGATGTGTCGTGTGTGATGTATACGCGTTACGATATACAACTAGACCGATGCTCCTTTCTTACGATCAAGAAGGTTTAGCGTACCAACAAGTCCTCGCTTGTCCGGGATCGAGAGGAGAGGCCGGGGACGTTCGGGTTCGAAGGAGGTCTGACGCGACGAGGTTTCGAGTGGAGCGCTTTGAAAAATGCTCGATAACACATATGTATTATATAATGCCCCGCTCTGCCTTGGCTCCGAGAGCGCTCAACAGCGAAGGAAGAGAACACAACGAATCACGAGGATTAATACAAAAATAGGAACAAACGTATATAAGCATACACAATGAGGAACATATTATACACATATATATCATGTAGAAACGTAAAGCGCAAGGAACTTTATACTAGAATGATTCATAGTGTACGTAATCGTGCCTTGTTGATGTTTTCCTCTCTCTTTCTCTCTTTCTCTTTCTCTCTTTCTCCCTTTCCCCTCGATCGGCTCGCGCGCGGGCATGTGTGAGTCTGATCATCGCGAACGCGCACGATTGAGTAATAAATTGTGTCTGGCGATTCGCGCCGCGACGAATAAAGCACATGCACACCGGTGCGATGGAAACTACTATTCCGTAGGGAAAGAAAAAGGTGCTGACACGATGATCGGACGTGGGTACGCGCTGTGCTGTGCGATAAATGCGCTTTTCAAGTGCGCAACGAGGGACGAATAGTCCCCTTTCCGCCGATAAACAATGCCTGTATGATGAAAATGTTCAACTTACGTCTGATTTGCAAGCTACTTTCCTCCCCCTTCCTCTTCCTTTTCGTGGTCTCGCCTTGCCGTCGTAAATATTTTAGTAACAATAGTAGAGGGCTAAAGGGTTACAAGGATCTGACATTTATGGGTAATGAGGGCCTGTGCGTTGGCGTTCAATCGTTGGCTCCGCGCTTCAAAAATCGTCGATTCTAAGAGAATATCATCCCGGTCCTCTTGCACACCCACATCCTTTCCCTCACTCTCTCTCTCTCTCTCTCTCTCTCTCTTTCTTCCTCTATTTCTGTCTCTCTCTTTCTCTCCCTCTCTCGCACCACCCCACAGATATCCCTCAACCACTGTGTTCGACATCACACCACACTCTGCTAATCTCGCATACGCTTGCACAATACGTCGTACTTACCATATACCTCTTACAATATTTTTTTCATTTATATTCATTTATTATTCTATTTTAATTATATCAATACTGTTGACGGATAGAGATTCATTCACAGCTCGCTACAGAGCGAATGATCGTCTCTGCCGCAGCGCGTTGCGTACCGTTTTACGTTCAATTTCGATTCGACTCGACTCGATTCGACTCGACTCGATGATTCGGCCCGATTCGACTCGACTGCATTCGACTCGACTCGATTCGATTCGTTTTCCCCCGAGAAACGTTTCACCTCCAGTCAATCTTCCTTCTTCTATATTATTATACTTGCTGTCCCATTTGACATAATGTTTTATCACACGCCTAAACGCTCGGCTCCCGGCTCCGAGAGGCCGGCACGATGCTCTCGCGACGGTGTCCCAGATGTGTAATCTCGGTTCGTTCGGCTCGGCCGACTCGGAGACACCGCGCGCCCTCCCCTCACCCCTTCAAGGACCACAAGAGACGGGTAAAAAGCTCGAACGGGAACGCGTGCGTCCATCCTCGGCCTCGAGAGCACCCACGGTCGGTCACAGCGCACTAGATCGTTCCTCCTGAACTCTACTGGGCCCAGGCGCGCACAACTCTTTATCGGCACGTCCACGAGTTCGTCGCGTACACCCTCCCCTCCCACGATAACCGACCACAGACGGACGATCACTTGTGACCACGCTGAGCGAGAAAATACTCGATCTGCTGCAGACAGATCAGCTGCTGCATCAAGCTCTGCAGCGGGTCCTGGCCCTGAGATTGAGGAGCTTGTTGCCCTTGCTGGAGCGGCTGCGTCAAGCCTCCACCAGCAGGCTGAGCAGCCGGCGGCAGCATCGTGCCTGCTGAACCCGACTGCTCGGCCAACAATTGCCGCTGAAGGTGTTGCGCCTGATAGTGGGCCACCGCCACCAGCTCCGAGGATTCCATCCCCATGGAGGCTGCTGCGGCGGTGGCGGCGGCCGCGGCGTGGCCTAGTTGCACGTGCTGCTGTTCCGAATGATGGCTCGACAGGCCAGCCTGATGACAGGCCAGTGAGTGTACGCCAAGGTGCGACAGCCTGCTGGCCTGAGAGCCAAACGAGGCCAAGTAGGCGCCGGGGAGGTTAGGGTTCTCGCCCCGCTAGGGAGCCACGTTCTTGGGCCTGCGCCCCCGTCGCCCCCTGGTGGGGGGGCGCGGGGACTCCTGGCCTCACTGGCTCACCGCGGGGCTCTTCTTGTCTTGTTGCTGCTGACTGGCGTCCTGCGTCCCCTGTACACCTGCTGCCGCGCCCCCCTGACCGCCTTGTACTCCCTGAAACGCGCCACACTCGCGATCATCCTCGATCTTCCTTTGTCACGGGCCTTCAGGCTTCAAGCTCGTAATCAGGAGTGAACGGTAGGGTGTGGGGGACATTACACTTGGTCTAGACATGGGCTGTATGGAGAAGGCACTGTGTCTCAATCAACTTCAGTAGCTGAACTGAACGGTAGGAAATTCGGGGGGTATTTGCGCATGGTCTGACTCTGGACCGTGGGAGTAAGGCACAGTGTCATCGTAAGGCATAGTTCACTACCAGGAGATGCAACGACAGAAACTGGGAGAGATATTACGATTGTCCTAAACACGAGGCATACGAAGAAGGCACCGTGTCTCGCCGAATCAATTCAGTTGAACGGATAATTACCTGACTACCAGGCCCTCCCTGCGGCGGTCCGGGGCCGCGATCTGGCGGCCAAGAGTTCCCCGGTGTCGGCTCCGAGTGGAACTGGTGAGGATGCGGAGGTGGTCCACCCGCCGTGTCGTGACTGTGCGGGTCCAAGCTATTCGCCACGTCGTATTGCGTGTTCTCCAACCTTGTGATTATCCGTTCATCCTCGTCGCCAAAGTCGCCACCCATCAGCGACGGCTCACCCACCACCATCACGTCCTGCGGAGACAGCAGATCAGTAATGGATCGTCAACGTGATCTCGTCGACCTTATACTATTATTCCCCTTTTCCCACCATTCCACTCTCCCAAAACAGAA
Source organism: Andrena camellia (assembly GCA_029448645.1). NCBI lineage: Eukaryota > Metazoa > Arthropoda > Insecta > Hymenoptera > Andrenidae > Andrena > Andrena camellia. The sequence continues at coordinate 24,337,422 of CM055678.1, read as the reverse complement.
CATCCCGCCCGAGCTGCCCATGCCCCCTCGATGAACGCTCACCTGTGACGCCAGAGGAAAATTAGGCCCTGGCGATCTCTTTTTGCTGGGCGCGGGCGGCGCGTTGTTTCCCGGCCCGGACGTGCTGCCCTTCCGCTTTCTTCTTTTGCTAGGTGGCCTCTGGGACTCTGCAAGAACAGATTCGCGTTGGACCATCGGGTTCAAACGCGTGCAACAACGCTAGCCATGTAGCAGCGCGCTAAGAAACTTCAGACCGCTACCCAGCTTTGGACCTTTCTTCGCATCAAAGGTCTCTGACACACACAAGCATGCATGCATCGGTAGACAGATAGGATAGATTATACGTCTCTATAGATGTGTATACATTGTCTCTTTCTCCATCAAAAGCTACTTAGGAGGAGAGTCTGCACTCACGTAAGATCTTTACAGAGAAACACGCATTGCATCGAAGTTACCCCGGTTCTTCGTACAAAACCTCGGTTCCATGATTTCGTTGACCTTGAATCACAGGGAGGAGGGGGAGGAGGTGGAGGAGTGGCAGGAAACGCGGTACACGCATACGCATGATAAAAACGGGAGATAAGACCGCGAGAAGAGGCGCTTCGGTTGCTCAAGGCGCACGCAATGCCAACGTCCGTTAAACTTGAAATCACACGATTCCGCGGAAACGCTACGTTTTCGTCAGCGGAACGAATCGGTTCACGAATGCCCCCTTCGTTCCCCAAGCTAAGGAGACCCCTCGTAGTCAACGGCGAAGCAACTCCGACGATTACCGGGAGGTAATCTTCCTAAACGGTAACACGACAAATGATTTACATCGCAAACACCTGGACCATTAGCACCTCGGAATCAACGTTAAAAGAACACAGCCGGTCATTAGCACGATACCACCCTAGCTCCTCGGTGCAAACAATTACAGGGCAGGGTAGGGTACGGGAAGAGAATGTGAGCCCCGGTCGTAGAAAACGATTGGAACCGAGATTAGTGACGCGACAACGAATCTCGACAGGTGAGTACCCGTCGTTTCCCGATCAAAAACCAAATCCTGCGGTAGACTGGTCGGCCGTTTGGCTCCACTGGCTGGTGCTTCTCATGTAAAGCAACTGTTCGTCTACCTCTCTTACCCGGCGGGGCGACCATCTTCTGCCATTTCTGGAACAAGGTCGTCTTCAAGCAGTCCCGCGGTGACAACGCGTACGCCTTGTGCCTCGACATTAGCTCCTGCATCGGCTCCAAGATCACGCATAACTGCAAATAACAACCACAGGATCCTTTATCAGTAACTGCCGCCGCCACGGTTTACCATTCACGCGAGCTTGAATTTAGAACAACCGTATTGGGCCGCCGATCCTTCTTCCACTCCCCCCACCACCGGAAGGCCGACGATGCCCGCTCGAATTCGAAATAAACGCCACTGTTATTTAATCGAACGCGACTTTGACAGGGAACTTACGCGCGCTATTAATATGAAAATTATCGTATACGGCGTGCACACGGTTGAAAATAAACTTCCTAAAATATATTCGCGTGGCGCGTACCGGCGCGCGTCGCTCGCGGAGCAAATTAAATTTCGTTTACGTACGCCCGTAACAAAACTGAAATCTATTTTACATTATTATTACTACCGTCCTCGTAAGCGCGTAATCTCCTGACGGCCTTTATATCATATTGATGATAATTAAAATAATTGCTGGCGCGTGATTGGATGGGAGGAGTGTGTCTGGGGCAGCTGAAATTTTACCAACTTTGATGCGATTTTACTTAATAATCGATCAGACCGCCGGATATTTCGGACAGATTCGGCGCGCAATTAATAATGTAACGTACGAGGAGATAAATTCACGGAAAACTCGGGACCGTTTTCGGACGGGTGGAAATATCCAAATTCCTCCCGTAATCTAACGATGTAGTCGAGGCGCGTTCCCGCGACGGCTTTCGATTAACGACACAACAATCGTTTCAGCGAGCAGAGAGCAACGGATACGCGCGAGTGAAAGCGCTTCCGAGCGTGGAAAGAAGGTGGATCGTAACCCGGATACTCGGCCCGTACTTTCGCGAGGCCGATCTCCTCGCGAGCCATGCCCACATTTAGCCCTTTTGCGCTCGATATACGTTTCTATCGACGGCTTAGTAGACGACCTACCTGCCATTCATTATACGTGGAATTAGCGTGAATCGATATTCGAGATCAAAAGGGCGATATAATTAACTAGGTGGACGATTCTAACGAAGCTGATGTGACAGTTAAGCCAGTTGGCAATTTGTATGAACCGGTTGGACTCGTAAAGCCAGCGTGGCTGGCAGCTCGAATTGCGGAGGGATAACGTGTACGTACCCTAAGGTAGTTCAGGGTGGAATTGGTGATGCCCTGCCTGGTGATGTTCTTGCTGAGCTGCTCGAGCATCGTCGGGTCCTGCTGCATACCGACCACCGACCTAGGCACCAGCTCCTTGTGCGTCCTCACCGACATGTGCCACGACTTTATCCTCATAAGGTCGTCGAAGGTGAATTCCAATATTAATCTACCCTCCGTGCATACCTGGTCAACCAACACACGCGCGCTCCTGGTGAATAAACTTAAACAAGCTCGACGTCAACTAGACTAGATAGAGGTTTAGAGATAGTAGCAAGGAGGAAGCGTTTTCTAAGCAGCGTCAACAGGACAGTGTTTGAGTAGGTCTCGATGCGGGATTCCGAGGGAACGCGGTGGAAATGCAAGGCGATGGCGAGAAAGAAAAGGAAGTTGGTGATATGGTCTAAGAGCAGCGCATTAAATCAGGTGTTCAGTGTGATCCGAAGCATGATTCCGTGTCTCTTCGGTGGATAAATTTGAATTGATAGTGCGATAATGAAGGTTGGTTCGTTAGAGGAGAGTGCTCGAGTATTCTTGCGGCGGGCGAGAGGTGGAGGCTCTCGACAGTTCATCGCCAGGCTTCGATAACCCGAAACGTGTATCCTCTTACCTTCGTGAACATCGGTTTTCCGTGGTGCGTGACCATAACGCAGTGATCACAGTCGAGGGTTATGCTGGTATTGTGAAATGACTCCTTCGGGTGCTTCAAATTGTAGTAAAGTTCCGTCACTCCGCCCTCGAATATCGAGCGGAAGTACCTAGGTATCAACGTCCTGCCTATCGCTGAAAACACACGGGTAAACTGATTTTTAAACAGCCGCCATGATAATTGAACGGTACTTAGGAAATCTCTCCAACGTTCCCAAGTTCCCGAAGTTTCCCAAGCGTCCCTAAAGTCTACAACGGGCACCCCAACGTTGGGAAAGACTTCATCCCCGGCATCGAACGTTACATAACAATCGAGAAATTCATTAAGAGCGTTGCAACGTTGGAATCGCCGATATGCAACGCGGCTGCAATGTCACTCGCTATTTACCGGAAGCGGCTTGGAAAAAATGGTCGATAACTACGCGATAATAGAAAATAGTGTTCTAGGTAAGGGCGCGCGCGCGCGCGCGCGGATACGACGATGAGCGACGACGCGCCTTCCTAGGATCAGAAAATTCTGCTCCAAGGACGAGGAGCGGGTCGCGCGCGGTGCATCCTATTGCATCGGTAATGCGCATCATCGCGGAACTGTCGTTTGTGCTTGGCGCGATGACGCGATGTGACATGTAATCACGTTGTTACCGCGCATTCGCGAGCGAAGGGAGAGAGGATGGCATTAAAATCCACCGACTGCAAAATTGCTACGCGGTGGCGCGTTATTATTTAGAACATGTACGACACGCGCGCACGCCACCCGTCCTGCGCGTCCGTCCACCGGATACTTTCGAAATCCCCGGCGTATTCTTTCGGAATATCATTTGGCGAACTTACTATATCTCTTGGGACCGTCCTCCAAGCAAAACGTGAGGGTTAAAGTCGCGTCGTCCTCGAAGAATTCGGTCGCGAACGCATCCCACCAGAGGTTGTCACTTTCCTGGAACAAAGCGTAACGAAATCTCATGATTACCAGCGCTTCCTGACAAATTACCTTATAGATAGCCGCTTGGACAGGGGAGAAATATACAAACGAAGCGAGGCGTCGAGTTCGAAAACATCATTGTCGTAATCGGCGAACCGAGTATCTGTAACGCGAGCGCCCTTCTTCTCGGGTTCCAACTATTACTCGTAACATCCGTCGTCGAACGCGCCGATCGTTTACGAATTCTCGGCAGCGGCTGCAAGATTGCGCAAAGGTTGCAGGGAGATTCGTATCGGTTACGCCGGAGAAATTCGAGAGCCAATGTAAATTACAAATTCCAAATAAACCGGGGCGAAGCAGAATCGTCGGGAATAATGAGCGATATTGCGAACGGTCGAGCTGCTGGAATATAACTTGACGTACATCGGTGCAACCGCGTCGCTCGCGAGCATATTTGTGTTGTTCTACATATATATTGGCGTTCGTCGCGGCATGAATATTTATAGCGTCGATACGGAGCGCTTGAAATTTTTACGTCGTAACCGTGGATCGTCACCTCGCGCAAAAACCTGAACTATGGAACACAGGCGCGAGCCGATAAGCTTCCTGTTAAACTGTTAAGTACAACGCTGCCGGTAAAAACATTCTGCAACAATTCAATCGGGCACAATCGCGCGGGATAAAACGAGGAGAAAAACGTCCTGCAGCCTTGCACCATCGACGGCGCTGCTCCTTCCTCGCGCTCGCGCTCGCGGCACGACAGCGCGGCTGTAGGCGCTGCAACCAGAAAAGAGGCGGCTGCAGCTCGGAAACGAGGCGTTCCCAGGCCACAGGTTCGCAGGACCATTTTCCTTCGTTTTGCTACGCAGGATGCGACGGCCTGGCTTTTATGTTAACTAAGTCGCGCGTTTTCTGAAGAAAAAAATCCACGCGAATTAGCATCGATCGTAGTCGGCCGGTGTACCCTAAGTTCAAGGCCTGCGTTTCCACGAGTCGGCTAATTATTCCGCTCGCCCTCGAACTGCTCGCGGAGAAATCGCGCGCTTCCGCGATCGAGCACGCCTGGTTACGCGCGAAAAAGCTACTCATCGTCGAGATTAACGATCGATCTCGGAGAACCCGGAACGACAGTGACGTTCGATCGTTTCCACAGGCGGAGAAAAGACGGCGGGGGCGAGGCCACGCGTGGGAAAATAATAATAAGAGGTCGGGGGTGGGGGGAACGGGTGAAGCTGGATGCATAATTGAATGAAAGCGCAGCAAACGAGCGCGGGCCAGAGCCAAGGGGTAGTTGCTGCGACTGAGAGGGGGCTGAAATGCTATAATTTCAAGCCAGACAGTCATGCGTTATTCAGCGGCCAGTGTAGGCGTTCCTCTGTCTTCGCCTCGGCCTTTCCTCGACACCCTCTTCTGGTCTTCGCCATTCTCCTCCTTTTCAGACCGACCGCGACCCCCGCGGTCCGAGAGGCTCCGAGCCGGGGCACGCGAGCGGAGATCGTCTGGATTCTGAGAGGTTCGATCCCGCTAGATGCGACTCGAATGTTTCCACGTGAATCAGAACGCTGCCCCACGCGTCAAGTCCGACCAGACGATCGGTGTTCACTGCTCGGGCAGGCCCGCGCTGTCGGCGAAGATTTATTTCGGACCGGTAAGCCTCGCGCCGTGCCAAATCAAGCAAACTGTTGCCACTCTCTCGCGAATTGATATTTCTGGCAAGCGTGCGGCTCCATAGCGAGCTAAAATGAACGGAGAAAGGCAGGGCCCCGATCGAAATACGCGGGGGATCGAGGCGATCGAACAGAAGGGAGGCTTGGCTCCTGCCGAGGGAGATGGACGTGGAACGCGAAGCGGTATGTCGGAGGAACGCGATGAGAAGAAGAGTTTGGCTCATGGAACTCGCGTCTTGAAAATCGCGGAGGCGACCCGAGTCTCGAAACGAACAAACGCTGCGCCCCGAAGCAAAAAGTCGCGGCGATAGCCGGAGGAAAAGTGCGACAACGCGCAAGAAATTCAATCTCGATCCCTCTGTCGCGGGGGTGGAAAAAAAAGGGGGTGGAAGGTCCGTGGCCGGCGCCAGAGACACACAAATCATCGCTGATTTCCACGATGTGCCTGGACAAAGCGACGAAATACGCGCTCTTTCAGCCAGCGTATTAGCCGGAGTTAAATTCAATTTGTCCCAGGCCGAAGTAGTCTCTGCAGAGAGAGGAAAAAAATGCGAAAATCCGGGCCGCCGTTGCATCGTAATAACCGGGCCGACAGGGAAACGGGCGAGCAGGCATTTCGTCGTCGGCTGGAGGACTTGGAGCGGCCGAAAATGTGGAAAAATAGAAAAAAACAGTAAACGCGGTTCGATTTTTGTCCAGGGCAATGGCCACCGCGCGGATCTCGCCCGTCACGTTGTTCATTTTCTGTCACTTCCCATGTATCCAGTTTCATCGGCTATTGCGTATCGCAGCGCATTATAAAATAAATGTTATTTTACGCGGCTCGATAAACCGTTCGACTTTCGTTTCGAATATACTCCCTCAGAACCTATTCCACCCTCGCGAGCCAAAAGCAGGCTAAAGATAACGATTCCCTGATATTCATACCGAAGCCTCCTGCGAATCGTCAAACTTTCAAGGAGAATTAGAATTGTCGAACTGGTTGTGGCGCAATACGCAGACAGCGTGGGGAAACCAAATATATCTATAAAAAAAAAAAAAAAGGACGACGCAAAAGGGGAGAAAAAAAGGAATCGTCCCGGCAGGAGGATCATCGGTGTTGTCTCTCCTCGAGTCCTCTCCGATTCCGGTTCGATTCCGGTTCGATTCCAGCAGAGAACGAGAAAGAATCCAGCATAATTCCAGCGCTAGCAGGTATCAAACTCTCAATCCCAGTACCACCACTCGCGAGACGAATAAATATATCTTCTGCCATCGATCCTGGACGACTCCTTTTCCCGTAATTTTTCGCCACTACCCCCCGGCCCCGGGAATGCCGCCGCTTCAGCATCGATTTTCGAAAAAAAGAATATATTAAAAAAAAGGGAGGGGGAGGGGGAAGGAAAAAACACGGCAAAATACCCAGCACACTTTGTATTATACGAATCGTTCCCGGTCCTCGTCCCAGAAACGATTCACCGCCAATAATTTCTCCCTCTCTTCATCCCTTCCTCTTTCCCTCTTCCTCTCTCTCTCTCTTTCTCTATCTCTCTGTCTCTCCCTCTCTGTGTTGCAGAGGCTGCTGCATTTTTTCCCTTCCATTTTTCGCCCGCCAGGGCGTCGCTCTTTGTGCAGCCTGTACCAGACCGGGGTTGCCGTCGGCTTTTCACCCGGACTGTACCACCCTACTGTTGTTAGGGGGGTGTGGGGAGACTAGGGGTGGTATATGATCGTGTATATACGCCGCCGGGAAAGTATTGTCGGCGCGCTCCACCTCTGCATTTTCTTACGAAAATCCATTCGGGACCGAAGACGGCGGCACATCCGGACGGCGAGTATATCGAAAATTCAGGAAAATTCCGCCGGACATGGCCACCAATTTTGAGAAATTTCGGGCAAACCCGAGGCCTACGGATAGACGCCGAGAGATTCCTCTCTGGACGGTCGGCTTGGGACAAAACTGTTCCGGCCGATCGGAGTATATACGGCCAGGGGCGGCGGCGAGAGGGGCGAGCCAGGGAGGGAGAACCAAGGGATGGGGGGTACAATATGGGTTATCGAGGGGGCCCCACCCCCGGGGGAGAGCAGGGGCCCTCATTTTATTACCCAGGCTCCCATCGAGGTTCTCAACCTTCCCTCCGGTTACTACCTTCCTTCTACCGCTCCACCTCCTCTCGCGTTTTTCTCGTCTTCCCCCTCAAGGATCCAGCTAAATATTTCGCCCGGGCGATTTCGAATTTTTTCCACGCCAACGTCTGGGTATTTTGTAATTGAAAGCGCAAACTCTACCGGGTTATTCGTCGAGCCTCTGATCGGCGGGAACAAAGGCGAGGGAAATGGGGATGGTGGTCCTGTTTCGTGATGGAAAGTTTTGTACTCTTGGAGGTAACATTTAAATTATTCCGACCGTCCAACAATGAAACCAATCTGTACAACGAGGCAGATATTGCCACACCGACGAAAACGATCTTTCTGCCCTGTCTACTAAACTAATGTAGAAAACACAGATTCCTCCGGGGCGACATTACGGAGTAATTTTCGGGATAACTTTGACCGAGCAAAAATTCGCCAAGCATTCAGCTTTCTACCCCCTTCCTCCTGGTCTCCCTTTTTGTTCCTCCTTCCCGCCCCTACTTCCGCGTTGTTCGCGTTTTTCCACCCCCTGGCCCCTGGCCCCCGGGATCGCGGCATACTGAGGAAAAGTTTTACGTAAACATCGGGACCGCCCTTTACTTACGTGTACCTGACGATCTCGAGAGAAGGAAAAACAGCGTCGTTCGGAGGATTCGTTCGGGGGAGGAACTACCCCCTGGGATAATGCTTGTCTCCGTTCCCTATTTCCGTGCTCCTTCTCGGACGCGAGGACACGCAATTGAATCCACGATTAGGGGAGTAAACTTACACGCTTTTTTTTTTCTTTGCGATCGCGACGTCGCCTGAATTCCCATCGAACGCTCGCTCGTGTCTTCGCGTCGATCAGTCCACTGCTCTAATTCACCCTCATTTCCAATCGACGAATACAAATCGCGCATGACTTTCTACGGAAGATCGCAAAGGAGCGCCCGGCCGTTGGAAATATTTCTGTATTAATCGGCAATTAATCGTCGGCAGAATAAATAATGAAATGCTCACGGTTGATTGGACTTTTCCACCGAAATTTGGATTAACGGGAGTCGTGAAAATGATTAAACTTTTCGATTATGAAATATCAGCGGGCACCATGACTCGCCGAGCACGCGATTATTACACTGCTTCATTACGGGGGATTTATGCAATTTCAACGAGCAGTTTTCAAAGTAACGCGCAGAGATGCGGCGTGTTGCGACGGTAGAAAAATTGCAGGGCCGTGCAATATAGATTTTCGTGATGAATACCGCCCGGCCGTGATACTCAGTCGCCGTGCGAATGTTCCGCTAGCGAGCGAGCTTGTTTTCAAATTAGAAGTTTCGACGAGAGCGACTTGGACGTTATTAAAAATTTCGCGGCCGCTTTTCGCGCTACTGCCACGCGTGCTTTTATGCCCGAATAAATGTCCCAAAGATGCATCGCGGGTGAATGCTCAAATTTCAAACCGCTTTGATGCCACGGGACAGAAGCGAAACCTTCAGAAACCCTTTTCTGTTGGTTCCACAAGCTAGAAGTGAATAAAGAGAAATGATTATTAAGGGGTTTCGCGCCAGCGAATAGCAGAACATGGCTCCTTCCTATCTGGACAGGTCTTGAGTGATCGCGTTGACGAAATACGATTATTTCGGAGGGGGGCGGGCAAAAATATGGGGAAATGAAACGACTTCCATGTATGGAACACGCGAAGGTAAATGAGATGTCATCTGTCACGATGAAAAAGCGTCGTGTCCTACGTCAGATAGTGTGTTTCGCATTCGTCAAAGTGCACCGATGAAAATGAATGTTCCTCCGCCGGACGATAAGTCACAGAGCTACTGTATGCACAACTGGGCTCGAAATCGAGCAATTCTCTTTCAAAAAGCAGTTCGAGCTTCCGCGAAATTATACAACATAGGTGCGGGTGTTTCTACCTCGATTTGCAGAATCGAGAACGTCCAGGCGAACGAAAATTCTACCATGGGCGTTGTCGAATTATAAGTTTAAAAAGCTTCACGCCTCCGAACACTCGGATTCATCGAGACGCACGGTTTTTAAGGTCCGCTTGTGAAAAGTCTGCGACTAAAATTGGAACGATCGTTTATTAGCGAGCGGCGTGCATTAGCTTCGCCGGTAGGGACGACCGAATAATAAATTTCTCCCGCAAACAATTAAACAATCAATCGATTCGTAACAATTCGCATATGGATATTAAAAAAACGGGAAATATATGTATGTATATAGATGGTCGGGGAGAAATGGCAATTTTATTTAATCACGATTTCAATTTGCTACTCGTTCAAACTGCACGCCCGGCGTTTATTCAATACAGCAGTTTCGTTTCCCTCGACTAGCGCTAGAATGGAAAATAAAAGCCGAGCTAAAAATCGCGCAACTTGGATTCGACGTTTACGATTCGCTATTAGAAACCGTAGCGACGTTTCCTGGCCATTCTCGTACCATTCACTTCGCCGAAGAAGATAACGCCGCGTTGTGAAAGTATGGTGAGGAGAAAGCACTCGAAACTTCGGTTTGTTTCGGGCGACCGAAGACTCGCTCGCTATCGCCTTTTATAAAAGAAGAGAAAATTACGCGGCTACGATCGCAGAATTTTCACAGAGAGCCTTCGCCCAGGTGAATGGTATTCCGCATTCCGAAATGTTACGTTTCAACCCGAGATAACTGATTGGAAGAGGAAGTCCTCGAATTCTTGCTTTTAATTGCGTCGGAATCGGCGGAGGAAAGGAGCGGGGATAAAGTCCACGACGAAAAGGAGCCGGGGCGTCAAGCATCGACGTTCAGCTAACGAAGAGAAAAGGGTTCGGTTGCGTTTTATTCCGCGGAACGTGACGAAGCTCGGTCGAAAGAAACCAGCGTGCAGTTTCAGTTCGTTGAAGCGGAACGGCCGCGGCCGAGCAATATTTCTTTATACGTTCAGATTAGAACCCCTCCTAGTGCACTCGCGAAAGAGCCGTTGCACAGAGCCGCGCAGCAGCCCAAAGCTTGCGGAGCTGGCGCCGGTTTCGCAACGGTAAGGCCCGCAGTCTTACAACTGTTAGCAGATACCGCGTGTCGTCGGACCGATGCGAGATATCTCGCGAATTCCGAGAAGCAGCTCCCGATCGTTCCCTCCGTCGATGATAACCGCGAGAGTGAAATCGATTTCCAAATGTATTGTCCCGGGTTAACGGAACATAAGCTCGAAAGGAGCTTAACGCGCAATCGGATATAGCGGAGGAGACAGTAACTATTCGAATTAGAATTAGCGGCTAGACGCGTGCGGAGGATACGGCGGTAAGTTTTCTAACGGCGATTCTACGACTGGAATGTCGAAAAGATCCGGGCGCGGCGTTTCCAAGACACCGAAGCTTCCCCAGAAACCAAAATTAAAGCAAAAACGGGCAAAATAACCGGGCGAACGTAGCCTTCCTGATTTTAATTCGCGTCGCGTCCCTTCATCCCCTGCCCACCATCTTGTTCCTCTCGCTCCTCTCGGCTCAACCAGCCGCGTTCCTTCTTGCGCCGTGCAAACCAACCCCCTGGCACCCCTCGGCGCGAAGCTAACCCCGAACGTAGGCAGAACTACGGCAAACTTCGCAGTGGCGTACACTTTGCTGCTCGAGCGGCTTTTTTGCGACCGCAGCGTGTAAAGATCCGCCGATACTCGTTGTTCGCTCGATCCTTAATCGTGCTTACACCCTCCCCCACCCGTTCCCTCACCAGCCCCGCGATATCCGATCACAACATTTCCTTGCAAGCACAATTTTTAAACTCTCTTCACTCCCCGCTAAAACCAGGCAATATACCGTAAATTTCTGTCGCGAATAAAGCCTCGCCATTCGCAATCACAGGATTTTAATAAGCAATTTCGCTGCCGTAAATTAACTTGCTTTTTCGCCAGTAGTTTTCTCGAGGAAATTACATCTTTAGAAATCGCCGAGCCTTCTAAGTCGTCGAGTCAGCGCCAGTGTTACGTGCATTACGGGCTTATTATGAACTCTTGATCCCTCGCAATAGCTCGGCAAATGACACTGCTGACGATTACTCAAGATTTCTCAAAAATCCTTTGGAAAAGCATGGAGAACCGGAGGGCCCCGAGTCCGCGTGCTCGCACAGGCCTGGCGGAAGTCAAAGAAGAAACGGCGGTGAACCATGCACACGCACGCTGACAACGCTCGAGATCCGACGATAGCGCTAGAAAAGATGATTTATGAGCCGGGAACACGCCACGTCGTTCGCTCGAGTTCGCAAACGAGTGACCGAGAGAATGGAAGGGCCAAAGGGCGAGAGCATGATCGCTGGGCCACTTTGATATCCTAAACAGGCTAGAGCTCTTTTCGATGGAAACATAAAACAGCCGTGAGACCTATGAAACGAGCATCTTAGAGGGTGGGGTGATTACAACAATCAGGGGAGGCCAAAAATTGGTATTACCACGATCATTCGCGAATCATTCGAGCGAACGTCGCCTGACAATGGTCCCGGGGACGAAGAAAAGGTCCGCGGGGAATTAAAAAGAAGGAAAAGGGCGATCGAGACGAAGGAGAATAACAAGAGACCAGGAGCCAGGGACAAAGGTGGATGGAAATTAAGGGGAAACCAGCTCGCGGAGGGTTCCATTGGCGAAATTTGAAACTGGCCGCCCCTTTCGAGCCTCCAGCCCGAATGTATCACTCGGAAGTAACGCAGGATGCCTGATAGCGGGTCCATCCGTTTCCAAATGAAATTTATTAGCGACGCGAGAACGATAGATGATCGAGCGGGTCGCTGTATCGATCACTCGAGGCCGGTCCCCTCGAAAAGAAACGACTAGGAACCGTTGGGTCGAGCGAGGGGTTAATTGCAGTCAAGTTTTTACGCTGATCGGTGCCGCGTGACAAATGTAAACCGAAAGCGGCCGATAATATCGGGACCTCGAAAGTGAAGACCGGTTGTCCATCTGGCCCCGCGAAGATTAATGAACGCGGTGCTTAGGTATCAGAAGCTCATTAAGACACATTAACCCCCGGCCTCTTTTCCTCCCTCCTCTCTTTTTCATTCGGGCTGCTTTGTCCTAATGGCGCATTGATCACTGTTGCTCGAATAAAAAAGGGGTCCCCGCGATCCATCGCCGAGAAAAAGCAACTACTCGCGTGGCTCTTAGCGCGACAAATGCGCCGCGATTGATCCTACGAGGTTTCCTAATCCAAACTTGCGATCCCTACCCTTGGACTCTGAGAATATCGAAGGCGACACTTGCAGATCCGCCGTAGAAGTTGAACGTGAGATACCTAATCGCGATCGAGAATTCGTGTTTATGGAGATGCAACGAATCGAGCATTTAATCGATGATTAAACCTCGCCTGGACCGCGGACCATAAAAGCAACGATACGCCTAGGACTTTGATAATACGGGCCGCACGCGATCGTTGGCAAGTCGCGTCGAATCGAGGCTCCAGGCCCTGGGAAGAATCTATTAATCCTCGGCTCGTCTGAAATCGACGGAAAACTCGATAGCCCGGCGGAACGGGGTGACATGTGCGCCGACGATAATCCATTCCCGAGGATTATATCTTATCGGCGTTATCAGGAATCTGTGAAAGGACAGAGAGTTTATCTGGCCGCGCGGTATATGGGCCAGATAATTTTATAATGCACAGAATCGAACGGCATGGAGGTTTAATGACTGCCGTCCCCTGTGGATTCGATGCCCGAAAGGCACATCCTCCGAGGAGGCAGAATTTTCTCGAAAACGCTTTCCTCGCTTCGTCCTATCCAAAAGGACAGAACGATAAATGGGCGGACCCGATTTATCGTCGCGGGCTGACTCGAGAAGTCGAGGCAACACCGTTTCGGGTATCAAGCTGGGACGGAGATTCTGCTGGTCCGCGTTTCGATCCGATCAAGACCGCATTTGCATAAGCGAAAGGCAATTAATCATCGACGTAGTTGTTCCGTCCGGTAAATACCTAGTCGTCCGTCTAATCAGTCAGCCTATCTGCTAATGAACTCCCTCGACTCGTGCAGAGATCTGTCGCGCCCCCTTGGACTCGAGGAAACGAGCAGAATCTTTGTCCCAGTGCGAGTGTACGGTGCCCGGTTCGGCAGGTGCGGGGATGCAAGATAAATAAGAACAGAGAAGAGATGGAAGAATGTACTCACCTCGGTGCGCTGCTGTAGCCTCTTGTTCAGCTCGTAGAGCCTGTAGTCGGGCTGGCCAAAGTACGGAGTATGCCTCCTGGGGACAGGCAACGATCTGTCAGATCAGACCGATCGGTCATGTTAGGTGTGCTGTGTACAGTGTGTTCTCTGGTGTGGGTCGCGTGTCGCATGCATGTAGACAGGGACGAGGGGACTCGAGCATGCACCACCAGACTTTCGTAAGCCGCCCCGTGGCGGTGCAATTCACGTAGGAACACGACGAACGCGATACCCGCCACTTTCACCGGGAAACAACGCTCGCGGATTGCCTATTTTCTGGGATTGCCTCCTTTCGCTGAAAACGGCCGATCGGGAGTGATCGAAAGTGGGCGACGCCTGACGTCTCCACCGAGGCTTCGGCTATCTTACTTACAATTAGGGATTCGCAGCCGTGGATAGCTTCGGTAATCGAGCAATTGTCTTGCCGGGGCAGTTGAGTGCGTAAACGTTCGTTTGCCCCAGCAATCAAGTCGTACCTCCACTTTTCTACGCCAAAACTTGAGAGTTTTGTCCCCGTTAAAATCTTGGCTGTTCTAAAACCTGAACTTTGTTATTCAATAATGATCCAAGGATCCGCGGCCGTAGCGTGATATCGTGACCGAGGGCAGCAGAGTAAATCAAGTTTAATAAGTTCGTGCATGTCTCTCGGTTGTTCGCGTGTGCACGCGTGTCGAACACCTGTTAGGATCGTAGGAACCGAGCGGAGATCTCGAAACGCGGGCCAGACCGTTCCGCGAACAGGATCTTTCGAGGAAAGTCCAATTAGCGATGGCTTCGAGGCGTTTCGAGCGCGTGATCAAAGAGGCTTGCATCCCGAAGAGTTCGGGATGCGAGCTCGCGAGGGCATCCCGTTGTTTCCTACTTAGCTCGTTAAACGGCGAATCGGTTGTTTCGCGCATACCGCACGAATATACCTATTAATCGAGTGCGTGCTGCGTGTCGGTCGCAAAGTTGTAATTGAACATGGCGACTGATTGCACAACTGCGATAGCACTGTGTTCCGAGGCCCACGAATCGACTAACTGCACTGATATCGATCACCTTCGACTTCCTACGAACGGTTTCTGTGTCGCGTCTTGTTGTTCGTGACCTGTCTAAACTTTGGAAGTTCGCGCCTGCCGAAAATCTCCCCTATTGCAAATTCACCCGCGCTCGCTTTAAAAAGGCCACATTGGACTTACCACCGCGTCAGAATCCAAATCCTGCCAGCGTATAGATAATTAAAGCAACTTTCCGCTATATTCCACGCAAATACTCGAGATCGCGAGGGTCTCTAGTGTACTCGGCGCAACAGCAAACTGTCAACCTGAACAACCCACGGAAGCTTCGGCAACTTCCCAATAAATACCTAATCTAGCCGCGAACGGCTCTCCATCGGAAGCTTCACTCTGCTCCACTTAATCACCGCCAACAAATTACAGGAATAAACCTAGCGCGTCGATTAAAAAGGGAGCAGATTCACCGCGTGCATTCTTATTCTAATAAGGGATCGTCCTTAAATTTCGCAAAGCTGGGGGGGTCACGAATTTCTTAGGTTTTTTTACAAAGGGAGGAGAGGCAGTGAGGCAGCATTTTAAGTAATATTTCTTTAACCTAATTTTCAATATGAAACCTTTAAACAAAATTTAATAAATGAAAAAATGCAGTGTAAAAAATATTACATGGGGGCGATATAAAATCTTACGAATTCTTATACTCGAGAGGGGAGGGGGTAAGAAATCTCCAAAATTACCCTTACGTAATTTAAGGGAAGAAGTCTCTCGTACAAACGGCTTATTTTTGTATCAATTTTTAGGAATTTTTTGCAAAGATACCAATGCGATAATCCTTTCGTAATTTTAAGGGTACTTTATTTAACCTTATAAGTAAAAAAAAATAATAACAGTAAAATTATAATAAATACAAAAGAAATAGAGCAGTATCTGAAATTGTTTTTTTTTTTCGAGATGCAAAACGGCGCCGGTGTAGCGTCTCTGGTTGTTATGTGAAACAGACCAATAAATTTATTTGTCAATTTATGTGCCAATTGTAAGAATATGTGCCACAAATGGTGTAAAAAATTGCATATTTTAGAAATGGCGGAACTTCGAACAATTAGGTGTGATTTTATGGAAAAAGTTTTGTTTCTATTTTTCGTTCGATTTATATGGTCTTCTCCCCTTAAGAACGAGCCCTAACTACGTATTACTGCGAGAAACCTACGCTCGAAAAATCTCCGTCCACCTTATGAGCCGCGGGGATGAATCTGTCCCGGATTGCTAGCCAAGGGTGACAACTACGAACGAGAACCAAACAACTGTCCAGAAGCAATTGGGCATTTGCATTTGAATGAACTGATAGCGTAGATGAGCGAGATTTAGCAGCCGCGATACACGGTGCAAGTGGAAGTGGCGAATGTCATTGGAGAGATCGATCGTGGAAGAAAGAACTTGGCCTTTCTAGTCTTGGGAGAATCGCCGCCGTGGGACCTGACGACACGTCACTGCCCTTGGTGCGCATGTATACACGTGTGTGCGCGTGTGCACACAGCGGGGTGAATTTACCAGGGAAGGGTCGAGGCTCAAGGGTTGCAAGGGTAACCTACTGTCGTGCACGGTTCACCAGGGACAGGCTCGACAAATTTACCCCGTCCCGTTCCTGCTCTGATTCATCTAGATCGCGTACGATCGCTCTTTTTCTTCCGCGGAGTCGCGCTGCTTGTATACGAGACCGAAAGTACCGTTCGATCAGTGTTTTCTGCTAGACCAGTCGTAACCCACCCCCTCTCGAATACATCACGAACGAGAGATCTGATCTCCTTACAACGTCAAGTACGACGATGATCCCTCGGAGCTCGCCGAAAAAGTGCCCGATGCTCGGAATGGACCCGGAATCTGAACAGATCGGTGTAAAACCGAGTCGCAACGCACTAATTTCAGCGAGAAGGTAATTTCACGTTCAGCACGTACGACAGCGCGCGCGCGCGCAATAATCCAAAACCGGCTCGAGCGCGGAGCACGCCGGTTTTCTCTCATTCAAGACGTGCCCGCCACGATCGAACTAATTAATTCGTCGCACGGCGCTCTCGCGCGCGCGCCACCGCTCCCCGGAATTTTTTTCCTCCCCGGGCTCTCCCTTTCCCGCCAAGGATCGTGACAGATCGCTCTCCCCGATACGGAACTAATCCTCTGAATGAAAAACTTTTGCTCGGCCGCGCGCGCCACATTTTCAAGTTGGCCTCGTGATCCACGCGACCACAGCGTACAAACACAGCGAGTGAATCTGTCGCTTCATTCAGCGATCGTAGGGTGTCTCCGGGCTTGAACCTGTCGAAAGAACGGGGCCAGGTCGCCCTCCAATTTGCCAGCACCTGAGCGCAAGCCGGGGTACTCTTCGATTTTCCACGCGTCCTGACCTAAACTTTAGGTCCTAAAGCATTTAGGCTTCTCCTCCCGAAGGAGGTTTCTCGAACCGACCGGCAGAAGAGACTTGGAAAACGTGGACGGGGATCCCTGGGCGAACAAGTCCGGGCTCCCCAATCGACAGTCCCTCCCCCCCCCCCCCCCGCCCCTCGATTGAACTGGCGAAAGCCTCCAAAATCCACCCTCTTAGACGTTGGAGGCGCGCGGAAGAGTGGCAAGGTGTCCGCGGCAACGTCGTCGCGGGATTTTCCAAGGGGTTGTGGGTGGGCTGGTGTCGCTATCAGGCCCGCGGGGGTTAATGGGTTTAGTTGGCGCGGTTAATGGGCGTCCCAGCACGCCGGCGGGGATCAGCTGACCGGCCAGCTGGCCGAACAATCCGCGCCCGGGAACCGCCGGTTGAGAGCCGTCGGCTGCAGGGGTCTCAGATTGGGTTAGCAAAGGGCGCAGTTCAGACTGGGAGGGTGGCGGCCGAGGGTGAGTCTGCTGGCGGAGGAGGGAGGCAGAGGGTGTTATTAGGGGTTTGCTCATGGGGTGGCACTGCGATCAATGCTTGGGGAGTCATGCTAACCCCCCTTTCAAAGTCTATATATAGAAGAATGGCGCACACATGCACGCCAGACTGAGTAGCGATGGGCGAATATCTCTGGCTCGCTGCTTTCCGAGCGATTTCGCCGTGGAACCGTTCGGATCGCCTCGAATATGATTCAGGCTGCAACGGCGCAGTGAAAACTGACCTGAAAGGGTTCAGGAAACGTCTACCTAGAGGCTACCGAGTTTACGGTCAATCGTGGACGAGCGATTCATGCGGATGCGAGTGATACGCATCTTTTCTTTTCCTGGATAAATGAAAATAGTGGCAGGGACTTGTTGCGATATCAGTTTTCAGATCGGTAAGCCCCGGCTTTCAATGACTGACTTCGCCATTCGTCGCGAAGTCCAAGGAACTTCGAAGCGTGCCGAGGCGGTCGTCAGGGGTGAAGGGGTCAGCGCGAGTACGTGTGCACAGGGGGTGTTTCGTCGGTCGTATGGGAGAGGAACGAGGCAAGGGGATGCAAGGTACGAGCACGTGCAAGCCTCGCGGCCTAGATCGACATTTTTCGAGTCCTCCTGTCCTCTGAATCATTCTAATATTCCAATTTCTGCCTACCGAACCACAGTACCGCTATAAAGTTTCAGATAAAATACTTTCACGCTCGTTTCCCGTGGCTCTAAATACTGGTTCCGTGGTTAATTTAGTTAAGAGAGGCTGTTTCGACGAGAAAATTATCACTTCTTATCGGTGTGTCGTTAGGAAATTAGACATGCTTCAAATGGAAGGAAATTATATGAGTGAAACAAGAATAAAATTCTTGCAAGTAACGGAAGCAGTACACGATCCTGTCACTCGCCTAATTATAATATGTTTCTCAAATTATTATTAGACCATTACTTCGGTGTCTGAATAAATTAAATTCTACTTAGTTACACGATCGCGCGTTAGAACGCGACTTTTACGGGGCTTTTGTTTTGAGAGCAGGCGGCCCGGAGCACCGCGACACGAGGCAACGACTGTCTCTATAAGAACGGAAGAAAGATCGTTACTCGAGAATTTATTGGCTCGTTCTTTTTATTGGAGACGTGGAAGAGCGCACGCGGCAAGCAGAAGCGTTTCGAGCGTGCTGGAACGTGGCGTTCCTCGCGCGAGACGCTCGCAAAATTGAACAGCAATTTATCCGAGTGCTCCTAATGTACAAGAATTATCCACCGCGGGGTAGAGAATTTGTGCAAATGCCGCGAGAGGAGACGGGCAAAGCGATGCTTTTGATTAATTTACTGCGAGCGGTACGCGCGTTCCTTTCTCCGCGCAACGAAGAAGAAAAACGCACGGGCCCAGTTTATCAGAGGAGCACCTCGTTTACGTAACGTCTAAGCCTGATAAGGAGGTAGATAGAGGCGTTTATCGATCTCTGACGCGGGCCGAGTAATCACGCTGATAATTGAAACTACAATTTCATTGAGCGGCCCGCACAAAAGGAAAAGGCGCGGCGATACTTTCGTCGATAATTGACTTTCCCGATCTTCCTACGGTCAGACGCTTATCTGGCCTGTTCTCGGGCACTCGAGGCGGCGATAGACCTTTCAAGTCGTAGATCCGACGCCGCAGATTTTGCGTGAAATCGACGCCGAGCAGAGCGGGACCGATTATCGGACAACTGACGGAAGAACTACAAGATTTGCCGCGGATGGATATCGTGGTGGTCGACCCGAAACAAAGCCTCGTACTCAACTTGATTACACGCAGAAATTCGTTGCAGAGTGAAGTAACAGCCGAGTCAGCGACTAGCGTGGGTCCCTTTATACTTTCGTCGCTGGCGCAGCAGTAATCGCGCCGTCGCACCGACGATTTATCGCCGTCCACGATACTTTATCGCCGATACCGTCCTCTTCCTGGCCGATCTTTGCCTCGTTTCATCCCTCTGGCCTGTGTTTCCATCGAAACTGCCCGCGCCAGGGCTAGCCGGAGATGGAGAGACGAGAAACCATCGGGGACACCTGGTGTTGTATCCAGGATCTCTCTGTTTTAGAAGGACTCGTCGCTGGCGTCGACTGAACTTCGGTCGTGGGAACAGAAAGTGATCCAGCTTGCTAAGCGGACCAGAGAAAACAGCGTTGGCCGCGCGATGTGTGCCAGCCATAAAAGAGCAATAACCAGAGTGTGCCACGCCGGTGCACGCCGCGAACTCGGCCACTGGCCATTGCTGGAAAAGTGAACGGTGCGCCTCTCTGTGACGAAATCGCGAGCACCGTTCAGGAAACAGTCCTGTTGCGCCCCCGTCTTCTTGTACTTTGAAAATCTCTGCCATTACCACTAATCCCACTTCTCAATATTCTCTTCAACGATCTCTTTAACCGTGTCTCCCTATCTTCGACCCTTCTGCCTCGACTGGAAAGCTCGAACGAGCGGCAACGCGATCCAGAGAAGGGACCAAGTGGAACCGGGGCCTTTTCGCCTCCATTTATTTGCTCGCGCGAAATCGCGGGGATTGTTTCGGCGAGGCTGGCATGTGGCGTTTCACCGTTCTCTCTCCGTATGACGAAACCGCCAGGCCAGGCGAAACGCCGCGTCGAGAATAGAAAAGAAAAGATTCCCATTTCGCCATCGATACGGAACGAACGGCTCGCGTTCGCGGTCCGTTTTGTATTAGGAACACTGCTTTCACCGTGATACACGTCGCGGCTTTGGAAATCGGGCAGTGCGGAATAAAGGGCCCTTGTCCGTCGACTTTTTTCCCTCTCTCTCTCTCTCCCTCTCCCTCTAACCATTTTCTCTCTACACGGCGATTTATTATTAGTCGTTTCGTCACAGTGACGCAAGGACGACGTTTCGAGATGCTGCGTCAAAACCGAAGCTATTTATCACCAGCCCCATGATTGGGTCGCTCCGGCGACGACGCTGCGTGTCTTTTGGGGGGCCTCGAAGGAGGAAACCTTCATGAATGGAAAAGACGATCGACCTTTCAGCGAGAACCGAGAAAATATGGACTCCAAATACGAGGACTGTACAAGCTCGTTATCGCTAGGAACTTCGGGTAAACCTGAAGTATAATTTCTGTCTGGTAATCTGAAGTCGAAGGAAATCTTCCACGACGATGATATCGAAGTCCGCAGATACCGTGAACTGCGTCTTCATTCGCGCGGTGCCGAAAATGAAGGCGCAAAATCTGAAATTCGTGGAACTTCGCAGTTTGCTCGTCGGTACGTTCCGGATGACCCCAGAACCCCGACGATTACGGGTATCAATTAGCGATGCAGGCCTTCTGGTAAGGAGAGTCCAAAAGCCACACCGAGAAAATGATAGTTAACGGCAGATAATAGCCAAGAGATTGCCGTGCGCAGAGGTCCGGGAACAGACGGGAAACGTTTGCCTCGGTGTGTTGCGATCGCGACGAATTTTATGTAACTATTTTTCTCCTGAATGCCTCGCTGCGAGACGGCTCTGAATATTTCTCGCTGGGCTCAGGGAGATGGAGGCACGCAACGATCTTCCATCGTAACAACGGAACATTACAAAACGATGACACATCTGTTTCAACCAAATTGCCGTGGGATTACTGGACTTGAAGATGTTACACGAACTCGGGGAACCGGTTCGCCCGTCTACTAAAGACGAGAAAAAGAAAACTCGCGGGGTCCAACGTCGATCATTTACCCCCTTTCGTGTCATCTACTCCCGGTCTCGTGATTCTTTACCGTTCCTCTTTTATCCGCTGGCCTTCTGTTCGCTCGTTTCCTTCATTTTTGCACGAACGTCTTCCACGCGGAATTGTTATTTATTCCCTTTTAAACGGGAGGGAGAGGCGGACGCCGACTGGTCGGTCGAGTTCGATGCACCGAATACCGAACCAGACACCTAACCACCGTGCGAGAGAGATGAGTTATCTCGTCACTCGGAACATCTTTTGTAACTGGAATGACGCCAAACGTTAATAGTTACACTCGTTCAGAAAGCGTTACACACAGTGTCGCTTGTTTTTGCCCGCGCGAAAAACTTGTATCCGTTCGTCACGGCTCATGTTTAATTCCGCTCGGGGTGAGGAGAAAAACCGCGCGCGCGTCCTCGCCACCCTGTACAGGGCGTTCCAAAAAGCTCTCGGGGGGGGGGGGGGGGGGACACACACACAGAGAAACGGGAGTTGAAGACGGGTTGCCGCTATCTCGGAAAAGTTGAAAGAGCCGTGACCTTTGAATTCGGACGGGACGTCGTTATCGTTGCATCGCGTTAAGGCTGTTTACACGGAAATGACGGCACGATAAATCCGTAGTGTCACGGTCCATCGTTGTCCACGGGGCTGGAACGCTTATACCGGTTTACGAGCCGCGTCTGAAAGCCCACCTCTCCCACCTACTCCCCCGGGTTTATTCAGCATCCCTCCGTGATTTAGGGAGATCCGATCGATCGACTCGCGGAAATTATACCCGACGCTGTTCCCAATTTCTGTTCTTCTCCGCGCCGACATCTATTCACGGGCAAGATACATTTCTTCTCCTGCGCCCAGAGGCATGTTCGACAATTTTATTCCGAAGAAAGGGAAGCTTGAGAAGGCCCACTTCTCTGGACCACTCGTAGGCGCGGCCGAAACCGAGAATGCGATCGCAGAGTTGCCTCGGAACTTCCACCTCAGAGTTCAAACTCGAATCCGTCATTAAGCTCCCATCAATCATCCACTTGATCACGGGGAAAGGTCACCGAACCGAGGAAGCCTGCCGTGATTGGTCGATGAAGGGCGACTAGAAAGTTTCCTGGTTGCGAGAGGACAACAATAAAACGTGCGTCGACCGCGGGACGAGCAGATCTCCATGACTTTTCCATGAAACTGAGACGCCGCGCGAGCAGTCGACGGGGCTAACACGCGAGCCACCAAGCGCGTTGCTCATAAGCCGCGCGTGGGAGGTCGCTAATTTATTGTGCATTAACGTCACTTGTCTCTGACCACGCGCAAGAGAGCTCGTGGCTATCCAGCGCGTGTCGTTGGATCGTGTCACCGATGAACCGTCTGTTGCCTCAGTGCCTGTTAGAGCCAGAGCCCACTGACGATTTCTTGCCTTGGACTCGAATGAGAAACTGATGAGAACGTTCGATTAGAATCGACGTAGTTTAAACACTAAGAAGATAGATCAGTGCCAAAGTGCCCACGTCGGATCAGTCGATGCGACGACTCTTCCGAGCAAGATCTGCAGTGTTTTCGGTATAGTGAGGGACCCGATCAGACGTTCGTGACTGTCGACTGTGGACTGTCAACGGCCGGCCACGAAAAGGGGAAATGGCGTATCGCTGGGAAGACGCGGTACACGCGACGAGGAATCCTCGGTCTCCTCGCACGTTCGTCCTTAATTGGGTTCATGCCAGCGCGTTAATAAATGCGGCCAGGCAAGCGCATTCTGCGCATTGCGAAGTCCGGCCACGCGTACCCCAGGCCCTTATAAAGGCTCAATCAGCCTGATCCCGATTGAGTCATTAATTGCCTTAAAGAGGGCAAGGCCTTGTGTCTACGCTGCTGAAATGCAAAGCTGCGCGGCGACACTCGTCCCGCGCGCACCGATTTCATTCAATGGGCGAGGTGGAGTTTTCATTGCCGATCGTTGCCGGTGTCCGACAGAAAAAGCTGCGACGTGCGGCTGTCACTGGTGCGTTATCTCTCCCGGGCACGAATATTTCTCCGGTATCTTCGCCGGGGCATCGGCGACGTGTACCTGACCTAGGTATTCTCCACCGAGACGAGCAATAACACGAGGACAAGGAATGCCGTTTGGAAGATGAACGCTGCAGACGCTGCGGATACAACGCTGATGGCGCTGGTACTGGCTCATGCATTACGAGGAAGGATGCATTTCCTTCCACTTACGCCATCCCATTTTTGCAGGACGCCTCTCGAGATACCTCGAGGACCCTCTCCGCTTTTAATGCGACCACTTGCCGTTTAATAACCCTGTCGTGAAACGGTCGAAACGAAACGTCGAAACCAGCCCCAAAGTACCCCCAGCTGTTGTCGCCGCAGCTCCGCGTAAACCAGATCGGAAGGGCTCGCTGAAAGTTTTATGAAACTTGCGGTGCGGAAGATGATGAGATAGATATCTATCTACCTATTAGCCATTTCCACCGAGACGCCCACTGCCAAAGATTGATACATACTCGCAAAGATACGCCGCATCGAATACTCGGTTCTTTCGCACGAAGAGCGATGATTCCAGGACGAAGGATGTCGTTATACGAGAACGTCGACAATGCAACGCTGAAGGCACCAGGCTTCGTTTCATGCATTATGAGAAAGGAAGCACTTCCCTCTACCAGCATCCCCTATTCTCAGGGCAGCGCGGCCCCAGGCGCTTCCATAACTTCGTTCTTGCCTCCTCCCTTCCCGCCCGTCCTTCCTTCTAACCCTGTATATTTCCTTGTTTCCCTCTTTTCCCTTCTTCTCGCTGTTCTCGTTGTCTTTCCACGCCCTCGGTCCCTCCACATCAGCGCTGCCGATCAAAACTTTGGGTACACTTACAGCTAGGGCTCGTGTCCTCGTGTTCTGGTCGACCAACGCGATGGTTTCGGCATTTATTAATCGCGGGATGCAGAACCAGAAGGGGCCTTTTAATCCATGATTTGAACACTCTGAACTTCTGCACTCTGGGTCAACACCAGCAAGCTATTTTCAGGAATGCACAAGTTTTAATGCAGAGACGTAGAATTTTTCCATCCCGATCTCATCAGTATGTACAGCCAAAAGTTTTAAACGCCAGTTGTGTTGCAGCGTTTCTTCCTGTTGCTTTCACCCCTTCTCGACAGCCTGTTTCTCCCCTTCGTCCCCTTTTTGGCAACGTGTGCCCGTTTTTATGAGCTGCCTCGGAAGTTTGCCCCCCCCCCCCCAAGTCGCGTTCAATGAAACTCGTGGATAGGTTTTTAGGGGTCCAGGCCCTTGGTGTTCGATTTCAGGCAACGTTTCACGGTATTCTCTATAGTCTCTCGTGAAAAAATATGCCCGCGAGTTGGTCGGCACACTTTATCGCGCTCGACAACATAACTTCCCTACCTTCCGGGAATACACAAAGCATCCATAACCGATCGTTATTCAATCCGCCCCCGCAGAAAGTGAAAACAATTGTGATATAATGAGAATATGTTTGTATAATCCTGGCCTTTAACGGGTTAATGTCGTAACAGATTCCTGCCACTCTGAAATACCTTTCGGAAGACTGCAGCGTGGCCAGGCTCTAAATAAACCCAGAACGCTATAAAATACAACGTCCAAGCTGACATACAACCAAAGAGTGAACATTCATGCGCCTCGTGCCAAGTATCCCCTTGCCAGAAAGAAACAATACCAAAGCTGAGACTTTGGTCGTTTAGTCTTCGATTCTCCCATCGAACCAATTGGAGCGAGTACAGATAAGGTGACACAATTTTCATCCCTTCTTTGCCCCTCTGTGTTATTACCCTAAAACCGGCAAAGATTCTTCAAAAGCAAATGACCAGATGCAATGGCAGGCGGATCCCATTATCCATGAATACCCCTAGAAGCAAAGCACTCGCGTTCGCGTTGATCACGGTCGATGGGGGTTCGAAGACTCGCGGACGAGCAGGAATCCGAAATTTCGCCATCGCCTCGGGAGAGTCCGGGTGCGCGTTCAAGGCGCGCACCTCGTGAATTTTTGGATCGCACACGCGCCCGTGCGTTGCGTAAGCACGAGGAGAACACCGCCGCTGGCGTTTGCACGCACGTGCGACGACGGAATTAGCCAAGACCTCTCGTTGTCCCCCTGACCGAGGCATCCTCAGCGAACCCCAGACCCGTTCGTCCTTTGCCGCCTCCTGTACCAATCTCAACGACACTCTCTCTCTCTCTCTCTCTCTCTCTCTCTCTCTCTCTCTCTCTCTCTCTCTGTGAACATGGCGCAGTCTCGGCCAATTTTAGAAAGCGCGCGGCCCACCGCCGACACGTCTCTATCAATCGGCTGACTGGGAATTTTAGGGGTGAAAGGCTGCTGAGGCCTCGCGAAAACCTCGAATGGAGGGTTCTTCTATTCCTACGGGGGGGGGATCTGAGGTGCAAGTGTTTTCTTTATCTAAGGAAGCTGGGACCCAGGTTTCCCAAGCCGATTTCCTCTCGACGAGAGGAACGCTAGAAGGATGCCAAGGTGTTGACGCGCACCTGCTACACGTGTTCGTAGGAGGCACGTGCCTCTCACCGCGTCGTCGTCGCGTTCCTCGTCCGCGTCTCAGGTTCCACGCCGGTGTTCGCCGAGACTCGGCTCGTCTTATCGTTACCAGATCACGCTTCAATTAATTGCGAAACGTATCTTAATTATTCCAGGCGTGCGTGGGATCGCGAGGAATCTGCAGCTCGCCCTATCACTGTGCAACAAAGTCTACCATGTCTGAACGATCACCTCTGCTGTATCTTGCAGGTCCAATTTCTCCAAAGACGCCCGAAGAACGCTGCCTGCCTCGGCAGGAATCGATCGCGCAGCGGTGCAGCGAAAAACGTGGGATCATCCAGGAGAGACCTGCTTTACATTATCCGCGGGTAAGCGTGCCGTAGCGAGGCATGACAAGCGTGAAGAACCGCGATCCGTTAAGGTGAGACGAGGTGTCGTCTCGCCAAGGAAACCAACGCTGGCTCGTCGCTCTGGCGTTACGATATCGCGTGCCACGTGGTCTGCTACTACAGTCACGTGCCTCGATATCGTAATTCGCCAACTTC
Source organism: Andrena camellia (assembly GCA_029448645.1). Lineage (NCBI taxonomy): Eukaryota > Metazoa > Arthropoda > Insecta > Hymenoptera > Andrenidae > Andrena > Andrena camellia. Next base: position 24,310,942 of record CM055678.1, on the reverse strand, counting down.
CAGCGAAATCAGTCAACGCCCGATGAGTTTGAAAAGCAGCGATGTCTCCTCGGGAAAGAGGAGGCTCTGACAGAATTCGTGGCGGTTCCAGAAAGCAGAAACCAGACCCCGCGACTAATTCTGCCGCGGCAAAGGGCAGTGGCCTTCGATTAATTTATATCCGGCTGGCGGAGGCGGTCCAGGGAGGGAAAGTTATGATTTAGCGAGGAATAATCGCTCGGCCGGCCGAGCGGATCTAAAAATAATCCGCACGCGGTTTGATCTACTCGGCCTGGCTTGAGCGCGATGCCAAGATAGGCTCGTCCTATGCTCCGAGGTGCTTTGTACGCCTGCTCCGGCTGACTGTGACAGATGTCCAGAAATTTTGCGACCGTCCCGCCGCCGGATCCTTCGTCCACCCCCTTCTCGCTTTCGCGTTCCCGTCAACGGCGATCGCAGCCGAGGAGAAAACGAGATCGCGCGCGATTCGGCGCGTGCTAAGCGTCACACGGAGCCACCGCGACGGAGAATGATGCTCGCGGGCCGTCGCGCCGCGTCGCTCGATCGTTTGCGCAACCGCGACCGCGCAGGAATCGCGTGGCACGTCGCGAGCGCGCATGCAACTGCGCACCTGCGTGCTCGCACTCCGTTTCACAAAGGCAACTGTGCCTGAGAGCGGGAATCGCGGGAATTAAGGTTTCCCATCGAACGTTCCGGCGCTGGAATTTTATGGAGCAGTGATATTTCAAAGTCGCGGCGATATTTTGCGTGGCCAGCGATACCGTTTATCGGGAAGATCGAATATCTCGCGGAAATGCTGTGGGACACGTCTTATTGAATTGCTGATTCGAATGTGACTGGCGAGATAAGTTATGGCTCGGCTCGCGTGCCTATTGGCCAGTCCGGACACGTGGATATCGCTTTCTAAATCAAGATTAAGCTTTCATTCGAGTATAAATTTTTCTGCCACGAGGAAAATTCACGTGCCCATGAATGTACAGAACGGTGGGAACACTGACGCGTAGAAAGCAATACGAAGTGACGCCGGATTTCCAAAAATAGTCCCACCCCAGGAAGTCGATCCAGGAAGTACACATGCACGCTCCCGAAGTGGAATCTTGACAGACCTACAGTTTGCTCGATCGGAAGATTCGTTAAAAGAATTTAAAGATTCAGCTAATCAACCGTGTACCTTTATCCTCCTTCCTCTTGCCGCAACAGGATGCAGGCTATGGCGCAACGTTACAAAATACGGCGGGATATCGTCCCCGCGATCTATGACGATGCAGAGTCCGCTCCAGCGTGCTCGCTGATACGCTGTCGCGAATTTATGCGTCGATCGAGAGCGCATCTATGCGTCTCCGTGCAGAGCACCGAATTCGAGGACGTACGAGACGCATAAATTCGCCGTCCCTCTAATTCACTCATGAATATTCCTTCGTTATATCAATTAAAATCGCCGCGACGCCTGAATATTTATCGCGACCACATAAATTTATTAGAGGCCGCATAATGGAGGCTGGCAGATCGATCTGAGGGATGTGCAACTTCGCATCCCTCCTTATATTTCGACCTCGAGAAAACTGCGTGGGCGAAAAATCTCCTCTGCACTATTTTCCCAACAGTGGACTATTGAGAAGTTCACTTCTCGCAGCTTATCGCGAGGCTGCGATTCTTTTTACGACGTTCTTTCGTCACTTTTGCACGAACGGACTAGATACTGACGGCGGTAGAACGAGTGTCCATCAACGTACAGTCAGAGATTAGCAAAGGAGTCCAAGAAAGGTGAGTCAAATCGCCGCATTGTCTACATTCAACTTTGACACCTCGAAAAATCTTAATCTCCGCGTGGGAACGCCATAAATCAAGCGGCAAATGACTCGACCAAAATCTGAATACAAATCGGTTACAGCCTTCGGAAGCAGGCTATTATTTATCCGCAGCATTGAGCGACGCGTAGCTCGAGCTATTTCAAAATAGGTGTCCAGGAGAGAATGACTGAAAAACAGCGACTATTCTCGCTTCAATACTGAGGAAAAGCAGCTGTGTGCGACGTGTACGTGCACGTTCGCGTGTACGTGTGCGCCTGTATGAGGAACGTAACTCGTTAGATGCCTCCCCCACCAAGCAGCAACACCTAGCTGAACCTCGACTAATTACGCAACCGTTCACCTGCACTACCTGTCACGACCAATTCTCTCTTCTTTTTTTCGCCACCGCCGACTCCAGGAGAGCCGTCTCGAAGGTGAGTTACAGCGGGCGTCTTATCTGCGCCGAAAGATCAGCGTGATATTTAATAGTGGAACTCCTGGCTGACAGTGATACCCCGCGACAGCTTCGACCCATCCTGCCGCCTACTCCAGGCAAAACTGCTGTCGAGTCGAGGGGGCAGGCCCAAAGTGGAAGCTGTCGCGTGCCAATTTCTCTTTCTATCGACGTCGCTGACTTAAAGCAATCGCCGTGGCCGCGAGTCATTCCGATTCACCGCGAATTCCGAATCCCGCGAGGCAACGCGACGACTAGCGTAACCACGGGCGTTGGGCGTTGGGCGTTGGTGGAGAAGCATCGGCCACGTCCCCGACGTCATTATCGCGCTGTTGTTGTCGCTGGAGAGTCTTTGTCATCGTTATCATTGCGCAACGAAGACCACCGAGGACGCGCGCAGCTCGCGTCTAATCGGCCAGCGTTGGAGAACGTCCAGTCGTAAACGTCTCTCTCCTCGGCTAGCTACCTCTCGAAACGAGTCGAGATTTTCGAGCTGATCGCTGGCGGAGGGAAAAAGAGGAAACCGGGCTGTCGACGTTGACGAGGCGACGCCGCTTGATGTGGACAGCTTTTGACAGCGATTTTGACGGGGACACGACGTCTTTCTAGCGGACGCGTGCTGGTTTAACGAACCGTTCCTCGCGCGATGCGTTCATCGTTTCGCTGGGGCAACGATATCTAGGGGACTTGTAGGAGAAGCGCTGCGATCGTCTGGCTCGAACTTGAGTCACCGTTGAACCGAGCGCTTCGATATTCCAGCTTTACATCAGAGCGCGGTCGTAACTGATAAGAGGGAACGAGGATAAAGACGGTCATTGTTTCCCGCCGGGCAATAGGAGAAAAATTATTGGTCGTCTCGCATTCATTATGGAGCGTGTATCGAAGCGTGGCTAGAAGAAGTCGATAGTTGTCAACAAGATTGAACGAAACGTTGCGTGATTCCCGATAAGATCCCACTCAATCATCATTATTACCGATAATGATTTAATTACCGTCCATAATAATTCACTGTAACGATAGCGGAGGAACTACTCCACTGTTGTGGATTCAATTAGGGGAAATCGATCTTCGAAAGCGACCCGGTGAACCGTGACCCCTCGGAGTCTTTTGTCGCGGGAGACACGGATTTGTATCCCGGATTTACGGCCTTCGAGGCAGAGCCAAGATGACAGGGACGCTGCTCGTATAAATTTTAGAGGAGAGGACCAGAAACATCGAGGTATCGTGTCACGTACCACCGAACTGACAGAAACCTAAAGAACCCATCCGTCAGACGTCCGAATCGCACGCTGGCGCGGCCACCGCTAGCTACACACCCAACCGATACCCAAATCCGCTTCACTTTGACCTAATTTACGCAGCGACGCGTGGAAAACTGGCGAAAGTTGCGCAAAGTCCAGGTGCCAGTTGCGAAGAGACTCGTCATCCCTGTGGTAGAGGGACACGTATCATCGCGTCGCGGATTCGCGACGACGACCAGGCGAACAGAGGAGTCGTACGTTCGGTGGAGGTTTAAATCGGGAATGGCGGGCCAGGAGGCCGTGATGCGGGAGGCACGATGGTATTTTTATCGGTCTAAATATAGGTAAACCTCCTATACGGAACGCCATAGGAGCGCGGAGGAGCCTTTCAGAGGGTCGGCCGGTAACTACTCGTTAACCGCGTACCCCGGGGTGTCCCGCGACCGCAAAAGAGCTTCCGCGGAAAAAAGAGGACCGACCGACCCCAGGGGCTTGATTAATTTTTAATCGAGGTACACGCGCCACGGCTGCTGTCTTCAATCTCGGCCTCGCGCTCTTTCACGCCGTCTAGGCGTTGAGTGGATTTCCCCGAACCCCTAGCTTTGCTCTCTTTTCAATTGCGACGCTAAGGAAGCGCGGCGATTCTGTAGACTGTGGCCTATAAGAGTTGCGCTGTCGTACATTCTGGAAGCCACTTAATTGCCTCGATACATCGGTATCCTGGTGTTTTATTAAAGCTCAAAGGACCAGAAGCATCCATTAAACAACCACTCGCAGCCCCAACAACCATAAAAAGGAAGCCCTCGCGGGGGAAACGGCGAGCGTGTCATTTACAGCGCATTATCAAGCCCGTATGCACCGTTTGTTCGCGTTCTTGTTGTCCACGCTTCGACCCCGTGGTCGGGATTTTTGGAAACGAGATAGGGCGAGCCGTGGAGCGGCGTTGTGTGATCGCACCGACATAGGGTGGTGTCCCGCGACCGCAGAAAAGCCTCCATAAAGGGTGGACGTGTAATTCGAGCGTCCGCGTGGCCACGTGGCGCCACGCAGCCACTGAAACTGCAATTTTTCTCCTTCCTGCCCTATCCCCCTTTTTCCCTAGCCGCTCGGTCGGTCGCGAGCATTTTATTTTTCACCTGTTCGCGACGATATTGACACGAGTGTCGGCGATAAAAATTGATCGACACCCCGTACACTCCGGACGATGATTGACAGCAGGGTGTCCCTCGCTATTTTCTGTCGTTGGCTCGCAGACTCGCAGACTCGCAGACTCGCGATGACTCGCGCGTTCAATTAACTCTGGAATACCTAAGACCAGAAACTGCAGTCCCAATCACCTCCTCCCTTACTACGCTTGGAGCGATCAATCGAATCATTTGTTCAATTCCTCAAGTGCTATCGGCTGTGTGGGTGGAGTTGCCCCCGTCAAGGAAATGCCTCCCCTCTCTGCTGGGGGCTGAGTGGTCAGGTGCTGTCTAGAAAGTGCCAGGGCTGTGGTGTCGTTACGACCCGGTTTAATCGGCTGACAAAAGGTTGTGTCACTTCGCGTTGTCTGCACGCACATGCTTGGCTTCCCGGTTACGTGTTGGCTTTCACGTCCTCTGCTGCCAGCCGATTGCACTCGGGCCTGGCGATTTTCACCAAGAATCATTTTCAATCGCAACCTTGAGGAAACCTCTGGGAATCCAGGCTATCCCTTCTATTTCTCAGATAAGTACAAGGAGGATATAGGTAGAGGCACCCAGAGCAGGGTACAGTAATCAGGAATCGTGTAGAGCAGTTGGGCAACAATGATTCTGGGAAATTCCACGGTCGGCTCTGAAACTGCGCCTCGATATCGGTGGAAAGTTGCCCGCGCAGGCGGCGACCAGAGTTGCACAGGCTCCTTTCGCGGTTCAATCCACGGGTCCGTGCAACTTGCCGCGGAACTACGCGCAAGTTTTGTCCAACTTCTCTCTCGCTAGCGCGGCGAGCGTCTCGTATTAAGGGCGTAGACGACGCACCGAGGAACTTTCACCGAATGGGCCACCGCGCGACAACCCAGCGACGTTCCATTCCCGATATCCCCAGGTGGAATCGGCCGCGCTTTTCCGCGGCGGAAAAAGTGCAACAGGTCGAGCACCCGGTCGGGTTGCGATGCCTCGCGAGCGATTCTCGGCGGCGGTCGTTTGCAAAAGTCTGCCACGCGATTAAAAAAAGGAAAGGAAGGTTCGCCGGCGCTGAAAGTATCTTGACTTTCGATCGCGTTTGACGAGTGGCGAGGCACTTTCGAAAGTAAGAGTCGGCTGGGCCAGAAAACCGATTCTTTCTCGTAGAAAATCTGCAAGCGTGAATCTCCAGCGAGCGCCGCATTCCCGCTTTTCGCTAGAAAACGGTGGCCTGCTAGCGAAGCCAAATACGGAACTGGGTTAGCCGAGTGCCTCGCCATTCTCGGTTCCCCGAGGGTACGACAGTTCCTCTCTCCGATTATTCCTATTACACGATTCCCCGCGTCGAATATCAAACACAATAAAATCTGATATAGGGGCCCGCGTGGGCGTCGATAGCGCGAGAGGCGCGGCGACTCGCTCCACTTTTCTTCGCTCGCGCGAATCGAGCATCCTCGCGGATGGCCGCGATACCGAGAGAAATCGCTGCGGCGAGAGAACGCGAGACCAATATGTGCTGCAGCCTGAAATCAACGTGGCCGCGCCTCGCGAGCGAGTACGCTGCCGTTGGTGGTTAGCAACCGGTGACACGAAACGTCACTGCTAAACGAATTTTCGAAGCTGAATTTCAAAAGATCGTGCCTCGATCTACGTCTCGACCGTCGTACTCGGCAAAAGCATTGTAGCACGAGCCAGCGTTCCTCCTCTTTCTCGGATCGACGCGGCGGCGTAAAAACGCGACCTTGCCCGGCACGCGGTACACGCGAACTCGTCCATCCGAGCCGGCTGATTCATTTGAAGCAGCTAGAACAGCTTGGGCGCAAGAAACACGGCGAGGGAGAGAGAGCGAAGGAGAGATAGAGACGGCAAAAAACGCGAGCCAGCGACAAGGTGGAACGGAGAGGAACGGCTGAGCCGAACCGTGGGCAAAAAACGTGTCATGGGCGAGCAAAAAGAGGCTGCGAGGAGATTGGGGAAAAAGGCTGCGGTGGAATGAGCGACTGATAAGTGCGCGTTAAATGCGAGAGACGGTAGGGACGAAACAGAAGCGAATTAAAAGGATCGACGCTTATCTCTGTCCCAGCTCGCAGACCTCTGAGATCGAAGCACGGTGTGTCACGTGGCATCGAGAGAACAACGAGCGAGGAAAGAGGACTCTCGTTGCTACTTGCTGATGCCAGTGCTACTGCTGCAGGACGACGAACTCGTTGGCGCTGGGCGATGGAAACAGCGGCGTCGCGTCGCGTCGCTGCCGCCTCGTCCTTCGTCGTCGAGCTGCGACTGCGCCGTTATAACTGCGGCTTGCGGTCGGAAACACGTGGGAACCTGCGGGAGAAGAGGCTCTTCCCTTCCACTGTATTGGCGTGTTCGTGGGCTTCCTAGTGTGAGACCGAGGAACAGCTATGGGCGTTCGAGTCCCTCTGACTGATGCTCTTCGAACAGCCCCTGCCTCGTGTTACTCGAATGACTCAATCTAGAGAACCTCCGGAGGCGAGTGTCGAGAAACGTCCACAGGACGTGTCTAGAACCGGAATGATACGGAAGACGACTCGGTAGCTTCGTTGTACGCGACTCGAAGCGTCTCGTAGCCATCGCTAGCTCTAGCCAGCCGTGAGACGACGTTATGCGCGCAACGTCCCGTGGGAATCCATACCCGGCCGCACCAAGTGTCACACAAAGGCGATCCTCCCGCCCGTACAGGGCTGCCCTATGAATCCCTTCCGTGTTTTTCCACCCCAGACCGTGCCGTCCCTGATTCTACAAGGAATTGGAGAAATCCTGGGCCGCCATCCGACATATGGCGTCCACAGAAATGTTACGCGACTCGAGGAGGCCCTCTGCCATAAACCCCTCTCGCTTCAAGTGGCTGAATAGAGGAAGTCAGTCGATTACTGCTCGAGACACAAAAAAAAACAGGATAGAACTGAGAACCAAGACGCGGGCTTCCGATAAAACGACAAACCGATGAGAATTATTAGGAAGAGGAAGTTTCAAGCCCATTACGAAGGCGGGAAGCGAGGACATGATCGCGGGATGAAGACATGAGGCACCCTAAGTTGCTCCGCCATTACCTTGGGCACGTTAGCAGGATTAGTACCCGGTAGGTGATCGCAGCGAGACGCAACGAAGCGGTCTGACCCGCGTGGACCACTCCAAACTGGTTCCTAAAATGGTCCAGAAGCGTTGCACGCGCCAGACCCCGTACAGTCCAACACAAAACATCTCGCGGAAGCGCGAGATGGCTAGTGGGGGTCGAGATCTCCCACTCTCGATTCGGTACCACGTGACTGGGTTACCGGTAGCGTGTCTACATTGCTCGCGATCATTCCACGGATAAAAGAGGCCGAATAAATCCGGATTAAGCCGCGAACCACGTCCCCTCGCGACGTGGGGGACCGCAGAGACCATTTTAGGGGACCCAGCACGTGGAGCAACGTAACAAAGTTGTTCCCTTTCTTCTGCAAGGATGGAGGAGAACGTTACTCCACTCCAGTTTATGACCATCCACTTCTGCTTTACATTCCAAAGCATTGATCTTGTTACGATCACCTCTACGCCTTCCGAGTGAACGAATTTTACGAGGCAACTCTTCCTAGATTCAACAACGTCGCGAAATGCGTGTGCCCGATACGCTGGAACGCTGAAAAAGTGTCGGCGATTGTTACTCTCGGCGGGATAAGATAAAAATAGCCGCGATAACCGTTCAAGTGGCCACAATCAGCAAAAGGAACGACGCGATGAAAAATTCGAAGGACGCGGGGACGGCTTTTCGAAGTTTCATGTGGCTCGAAGGGCTCGTTCGAGAACTGCTCGACGACGAGCCACGCGACGTACCTTTCAAGGTGAGCGGGATTCGTCTTTCGAAAAAAAAAAAAAAACGGTCGGGGAATAAAGTGGAGGTGCTCTCTCTCCTTCCCACCTTTCCGTTCTTACTTCTGCGTGTTGCGAGAGTAGTTGGCTGGCGCGTACGCCTCTACGCGGGAAAATCTGAACGAAACTGGACGTGGATCTGAACGGCTCGAAGTCCGACTAGCAAGGGCGACCATAACCTTCCTCATCGTCATCATCCACGAATAATCTGAATTCCCCGGGGGAAAAAGGGCCGAGCCGCGTTCGAAGGGACTAAGAAGCGAGGCGGTAGGCGGTAAGCGGCAGGCGCTAGGCGAACTGGTCCAACGACATTTCCCGCGTCTCGCGAGGTGACGCGCGATTCCAGCAAGACGACGGCAGCCGCTGGCGCGGCTTCGCTGCACTTCGATCGACTTCCACGCTCGAAAGTTGGACGCGTATCCGCGCGCGCCAAGTTCCCTCGTGGAGCCAGGGACGAGGACGCGCACGCCAGCGGCCTAGAGGGACGGAGAAAGGGGAGGCGAGGTGATGCGCAGAGAGGCCAGCAAGAGGAAAGAGTCAGGCTGAGGTGAGACGCTCGAGTGGGAAGGTGGAGAGCGCGGGAGGGGTGCCGGCCAAGTTGGAGGCGGCGGAGGAGGTGGAGGAGGAGGACAAGGAGAGGAACGTGGAAGTGGGAGACCGGGGTGGACAGAGGAGGGGAGGAGGGGGAGGATTCGAGGAGGCGGCCTTGAGAACGCGGAGAGAGCAGAGCGCGAGGCAAAGAAGAAGAAGCAGAAGACTGAGAGAAGCCGAAGACGAAGACGATGAAGAAGAGAGATGGATAGAGAGGAGGCGGGGGGAGAGGAGAGACCAGCCGAGCCAACTCCAACGCCAACGAACTGCTTCACTGGCAAATCACTCGCGGTTCTCATCCCCAGCTTCGATTCTTGATCCGTGAATTAATGAACCGAGGACACGTAGGAGCGCCGCTCTCCGGAGGCGCGGCTTTCTGCGCTCCGCGAAGCGGCTCGCCACGGTGAACGTCGAAACCGCTGACCACCCCCGGTCCTCTGCTATCAACTAAGACCCCAAACAGCCGGTCAATTCGGACGCGAAATCCAACAGATTTGTCCCGTGCGATCAGGTGGTCTAGATTGGACGACGATTAGACAAGCGTATGGCGCTGCACGCGTCGCAGATGCAAGGCATTATGCAACTCCGATGATGTAAGAATCGCGACGTGAAACTGCGGATACAGAGGTGAGTATCGCTTTGTGAAACGCGGTGCCCAGAGTCTTGCAGTATAATCCTTGCGCGGGCAGCGCAAACGGATTCGAATTTGCACTGAAGCTGGACCCTGAACCTAGCCCTGCGATCACGCGCAGTAGTTTTATGTAACGGAGAGGATATATTTCGAGGAATATGTTTCCTTCAATTACGCGCTCTTAATGAACCGTTATTTACGGAAGCGCTCCACGTAACTTCTAATAGGTTACTGCAAAATGGATATTCGACAAGTTGAGCCCAGAACTTTCTGAAACAGTCTACGTACACCGAGTTCTGTGAGCACTCGAAAATCTGAACCACGCGATGTCCTGCCGCGCTGCTTCAACGAAACCTACCCCCATTTTCAATCCCCGGGACCAGTCCACCAGCCCAAGGACAGCCCTGTCCCAACCGTGCCCAGGCTTTCTCCGATAGAATCCTACCGAGATACGCTGAGAAGACTCTAGACAGAGGAACGTGAGAACCACTGAGCCCGTGAGAGAGTGTGCGCCTCGGCAGGTAGGTCGGTTGAACCCACAGCTCTCTACGGAATATACAGACACTTGGCGAGATTCGCGAGGTCACGTGCTGCATTTGGACAGGCAGCGCTAATTTCATTATTTATAGCTGAAGGCGTTCGATTCGCTCCGATCGGCCATTATTCCCGTGCAACGACACCAGGCAGAGTCCGCGCGTCTAGAAGCCAACCTACTAGGAGAGATCGTTCCCAACCTCTAGAACGGATTCGAGGCGCATCGGCTGAAATAGAACCGGCCGCGATAAAAATAAAATGCCCGATTCCACGAGGAAGCAACGCGGCACCCGTTGAAATCATCGTAAACTTTCGATTTCGTCGGCTAGACTCCAGCCAGCCACGGGGAATCGGAAATTTACCGCGCTCTGATCTCCAGCCGAGCCTTTTCAGCGGCAGAGATTCGAGTGCGGCTGTGTGCCGTCTATACTGAAAGCTGGCAAATTGGAGTGACTCGAACGATGACAAGCTCGGACAAATTGTTAGTTAAACGACTGATGAGAATATCTCGATGTGCTTTTAGCGAAGCTTCAGATTTAAGTAGCCCAGAGACACTAGTCAAGTGCAGCGACAGAACAAGTGACGCGAACGTTTGCATTACTCTTCCACAGGTAGCTCCTAGAATAACAAGCGCAGTATCAACCTGCATGATTGATTATTCGAAATCTCTGGTGTCCAATTCTCTCCGATATCAAGCACCAAGTCGTTTATCGGACCAGGGAAGATTCAGATCCTGCAAGTTTTCGAGTGGACACCGCGCGGGGCATCTACCTTTCCACCAAGCACGATGCTCGCCGAGCAGAGGGAATCGAGCCAATTATCTTCGAATTTCCGTTTGGTTCACTACCAGCCGCGATAATGCTAGCCGCTTATCGCACTATGAAATCGTTATCGCTCAGATCCCCGCCGATGCTAATCGATTCCAGTCTGTCGTCGAGCTCCTTAGCCCGATGGCATGCAAACGGTCAGATTTCGTGTCTTCGCTGAGATAAACAGCCTGGCAAATTCTACTAGTGCCTGTATTTCTCGAATTAAACGCGAATGGAACGCTCAGGCCAGGTAGGAGGGCTAAGCTCAGGCACGCTAACAGTTTAAACAGAAATTTGCCAAATTGCACCTGCCCGGCTGAATCCTGACCAGCGTCGGCGTTCCTGAGGTAAACCGTGACTCACGAAGACCACTCCAGTCCTTATTGTCACTTTGTCAGCTCTTTACACCCCTGTTTCGCCCCCGCCACCCTTGCGCTACGCTTCTATTCTCTTTGATAGTGGACAGTGGCATCTGAACGCTCGGTCACGTATACCTGGGCCGGGATTAGGTTTATCTGCTTCCTGGGGCGGCTCCTTCGCTTTGAAAGTAATTGGAAGGGACGGAAGAGACGGTACCGCGTGAATGATTGAGCGCGGCGGGGTTAATCGAGCACGTGGAAAAGCCTGATGCATTTAATAGGTGGACCGGTACAATGGTCGAGGGATCGAAACCAGGAATCAAATTGAACCTCGATGTTTGTGGTGCCATTTAGGGACAACTGGTCTGATTCGATTCTCGCTGGAGATTTGAGATAAGAGGCCCTTTCCTGCTCGCGTCAGGGATTGCCTGATCTTTGCTGGACTCTTCAGTGTGGACGGGAGACCCGAATGACAATCGACTAGTAGCCTGTTCCCGAGGACCACTCCTTTCTGAGTCTACTCGATCGGAGGGATCCACCCATCGTCGAGATCCACAGGCTATACAAAGTTGCACGGTGTTCCGTGTGCACGGACGTGCATTCCACTTTTCAGGCTCGCCTTGAACCTGCCCGGTTGCGCGAACAGTTTCACGTGAAACTGGAACCGACCAACGATACGGCTTGATACGCTGCCTGCACACGGCTTTATGCGCTCGGCCCGGTATCTCCTCGCGTGCCTTGCCGGCGAAACGAGCCTTTCCTCTTTCCACGCTCTTCCCCTTCGCGTCATCCACCGATTTACTTGAACCGCGACGCTGCTCGCGAACCGCCAGCAATCCTCGATACTCGCTTGTCTGATCGTCTACAGGTTGTTCCAGAACCGCGAGATAGGGATCAACATTGAATGTCGTGAGAAGCTACGGGAACGTTTCAGCTCGTGGCATTTGCATGTAGAGGACAAGTCCCTATCACTGCCTATCGCAAAAACTTGAATGTTTCTAAAGCCTACTCGACACAAGTTACTTCGGCGTCGAAGGAAAAAATTTTTAGCAAGCCCCACTGTTTGCGAATACACGGTCGGTGCCGCGCAGAAATTCGCAGCGAAAATGGGCGCCCGCAACGAGCCAAGGTGCCGATCCAGTATGCCGCGAGGCGATCAAGGTCCTTCTTATCCTACCGAGAGGCCGCGATAAGATAAACCAACCGACGGCGTTCGACTTCCGATCGTGCTCGAAACTCTCCGTTCGCAATCGTCCCTCTTTTTCAATTATTTTCCCTTCTTTCGTCGCTCTCTCGCGCAATTTCCATAAAAATTAAATCACGCTCAAGTAGTCATGACTCTTTGGAGTCTAACTCCGTTAGTTGCAGCGCGGGACCCCTAGCAAGCCCCCGATTCATCCCCAGGCATCGATCACAGGGCTCTGTCTAGGTGTCAAGCCTTGAAAAGGCCAAAATGGTGTTGCGGCTGTTGAACGAAATGGCTCGGCGACTCGCGCGAATGTAGCAGCGTGGAACGCTTATGTTAATGAGCCCTCACGATTACCAGACGGGGCCAGCGAGCAGGGAGATGATGTCGAACCGATAGAGACGTCCAGACCGGATACAAGGAAGGTCGAAGGAGAAGAACCGGATAATCGTCACCGTCCCAGCTATGCACTGGGTCTGTCTGTCTGACTGGCTGCCCTCAAGTCCAGTCCGATGTTCTCCAGACTAGGAAGGAAGTCGTGTTTCGCGCGTACACCTGCGCAAGGGGCGCCTCCCACCTGCGGGCCACCTGAACTTACGGATAGAAGCACGTCAAGGGGACTCTCAAGGCACCTGACTCGCCAACATGCTTGCTTGTCCACGGTAATTGGCTGATGCGCGATCAATCGCTCTTGGCCGCAGCTCCTTTGGAATTCCTCGCTGATCTGACGATTGTTCCGAGGGAAGTTTGGATAGCGGGTGCTCCACGAGTACTCTGAGGAGAGTTTCAAGCTTCGAGCGCACACGAATGCCACATCGGTTCTAATATCGTTCGAAAGCTTGAAGGTACATCGAGGAACGTTGGAAAGTGTGATAGAAACATTTGCAGGTATTCCCTGGAATGGAGCGGACACCCAGTACCGAAGATGAGCGGGGTAAAGTTATAGTCGAGATCGGATTAACAGGCGTTTCGGTGTCCTCCGCGAGCACATTCGCTCCGTGGCTACATTTCGAGACACGTTCGGCCGCGCAACGGTCACCAGGAAGATCCTGGCCAAGCTATGATAACGGATTCTCCGAGTATACTGTTACTACGCCCGAGAGAGCGTGCTAGTGAGAGACTGCCGAACGATTGGCACGGAACGAAGTATCGAGCCGTATAAGAACCGTCCGAAGTCGGACGCGACGAAGAATTCAAACGATTTCGACTTAGCCGTGCTTTCATACACTAACAGAAGAAGATGGCAGCTTTAAGACTCTCCCTCTGGATTCGCTCAAGTGTTGGAGCAAGCCCCCCCCCCCCCCCTCCCCAAAATGCTATTCGCAGGTTTAGGTCAGAGGGAACTTGTGAAACACGCCTCGTGCCTTTGCGACCAGCCACGCGATACAGCGTTTTCACAAAAGCTCGCGTGACCCTTTCGTCAAAGAAAGCACCGGCACGGCGTGCCGTTTCGCGTGACGAAAAATTGTTACAACCGTCGTAACGACAGATTATTTATTTATACCGCGACGGTGATCCCCTAATCGGAGCGAGATTGATTCCCTTCCGGGGCGTTTGCCAATGTCTCCGAAGCTAAGAGGGCTGTCGAGGTCAGACCCGATATGAATTCATCATCGCACGCGTCTTTCTCCTTCATCAAAGCTCGCGTGGCGATGGAAACATTTGGGGAAAAGATCTGTCAAGGACAAGTCGGTGGCTCGCAACACAGAAGGAAGAGGGAACTTTACGCGAACTAGGAAAATAAGAGAATAGCTGCTCGCAGGTCTCTCCAGAGATTTGCATAAACAGGCAATCAAAGTTCAAATCGGCGCGCGGACGAAAGATAAGCTCTGACCGATGTCGAGCGAGATAGCGGTCTTTGTTCCGCGTGCGGCCGAACATGTAAATTTCTTTGGCTTTTACCTACGCACATTACGCTGGAACTCATTACGACGAATCGTTGCTGATCGATCGGCGGGTATCACGGGGAACACGGGCGTAGAAATTACGTAAAGATTCATCACGCTCCGCTGGGGGAAGTTTGCGACGATACGCAGGCGGCAGTTTATTCGACAACGGTCTAGCAAGGTCGATGATTTACCTGAAGTAGTGGGATCCGAACGGCGAGCAGTAGAAGGGGTCGTTGTGCATGTGCGGCTGCCCGGGTACTCCAGGTCCCTGCGGATGCGTATGGGGCCCCATCGGGCCGGTGGTACCGCACATCCCAGGCGCCCCTTGAGGCTGCATGCCCCCAGGGCCCATCATGCCAGCGGCAGGGCCCATGGGATGGGGTCCAGGGTGGTGTGGCGAGCCGACCATGTGTGGGCCAGGGTGATGAGGATGAGGCGAGGGTCCTCCACCGCCCATGTGGGGGTGTGGAGCGTGAGGAGAACCGCTCATCATCCCGTGGGGCATGGGATGAGGGCTCGGGGAGGCTCCGTTCAAATGGGGTCCACCGGTGACACCGGCGTGGGGCGTCGGTGGGCCCCCATGAGTCGGCGTGGTAGCCGGCTGGGGTGGCGGGAGACTAGGAGGTCCAGTTGGTCCTGTGGCCGCGAGCGGCGGCAGCGGGCCGTTCGCCATGTTGTTTAGCTGGGTGAGCGAGGCCGCCGCCGACGCCATCGCCTGCAAGGGATTCGTGGCGCCGCTCGTCGCGTTGACGCCTAAGCCGCTGGTCCCGCTGATGCTTTGGCCTGTGTTGCTGTTACTGTTCGGGCCGACAATGCTGTTACCGTTGCTGTTGCCGTTGCTGACGGCGCCGGGGGTGCTGCTGGCGTTGCTCACGCCGCCGCCAAGGGATTGCAAGGACGGCGGCAGCGGTGGCGAGCCGGCGGGGGGCGCTGCCGGGCCCCCGAGGCACCGGCCCGACGAACCGGGGGCGGTTACGCTGCTGGGCGCTACCGGCACGCCGGCGTGGAGTGGTATTCCACCTGGGGGGCGCTGTGCCACCCTCACCGGCATCACTCCCCCCTCCACGACGCCCTTCACCCTCTCCTTCGAACTCCCGCCGGCCTGGTGAGTCGAGTACGAGCGCGGGAATCTACCTTTCCCCGATGCTGATCCTCTCCTTCACGTAGGTATCTTCCTGACCACTGATTCTCGGATCTAGTACCACTCGATTCTTCACTGATCACTCGGATATTCGACTATGCCACGATGCCCGTACAGTTTCTAACGAAGCCAATGGAGTGCGTAGAACTTCACTGGTCCTTGACGGAAATTTCGGTACAGGTCACTTCTCGTCAGAACAGCTCATCTATCACGACGTGTAATCACAATGAGGGGAGATCGCCGCTACACTGCACGGTATACTTTCTCGGCAGGAATTTGAGCAACCACGTGCCCTCGGACGGAAGGTTCGGAACCTCGTGTATCAGGAGGTTCAAGTTACTCGATATCCCTGCTAGTGACACGTTTCGCACGGGACACCGTATCAACATCCCGAGACGAGCTCACCGCTAAAACACCCACCGTCTGCCCCTCTTCTGTTTCGATTGTTACCCAGGAACAAGACCACTCTTAATCCAATCGATCGCGGAGCGTGCCACCTGTTCGCGTCTGTCGAACCACCACAGTCTCAACATGAAACCGCAAAGATTACCCTACGAACTTCAACTGGAAAGAACGAATCACACCAAAGAGGCCGGAAGTCACGGTGCACATTACCAAGGGAATCACCGACACACTACTCCACCTACTACAGAATCACACACTCGGCTGGCTTGTTTATATGCGACAGACTAACGAGAACGCGGCTCGAACGAGAACGGTCACCGTTTCGCTCAGCTAGCTACCTACGGACGAGTAGTGGCAGTTAATGCCAGCGGGCAACGAGGCATCCGCGGGGGCACGTGGCCGTCACGTCGTCGGCGTCGCGGTGCGCACCTACGTCGCGGACCAGCGCTCCTCGTCTCCCGCCCATCCTGCCGCCCGTCTTCTCCTTCTTCTGGCAACACTAGCTGCCGACTCCCGCGGGATCTTTTGCATCCCGTTGGCGGTCTCAGTCGACGCTCGGCGACCCAAACACCAGGCCTACGCGAGCACGCTGTCCTCCAGCTGGCTGGCCGCGTTTCGGCATAGTCCGCGACGATACGTCCCCGTTTGCTTCGTTTACCAACGCGTGGTTCAAAGACGGAACCCGACTCCAATTGGTCAGCCCAACTCCGAAACCCGCCTAGGTCTGCCCAGATCTCCGTCAGACGGGGGAGGGGGATCAGGGAAGGAAAGGACTCGCGTTTCACTCAACTGTCGTGCTATGAACACAGGAGAACCACTGAACACTCGAACTGAGAACACGAACGCGGGATAACGCGCGCGCTTCGTGTCAAGGAAACAACGAGCGGCACAGTACGCGAGCGCCTGTACACTCTCGACGGGGGCAATCGCGTTACTGCGGAGCGGCAGGCGTGGAGGCGCTGCCGTCGTACTCGGGCTTTCGAGGACAGCCGGCCGCTTGAGGGGAGGGAGAGCCACGCGAGGACACCGTGAGGGGGGAAACGAAGCGAAAGGAGCGTAGGGGAAGGAGCAGGCTCACGCACGGCGGAAAGGTGGGGAGCCACGTGAGCGACCCATGCCGATGTCCACGCAACCGATGTGGGGACCTTGCATGCCACCCCTGCATCCTACCTACAACCCTTTCGTTTCATTCTAATTTTCCTTCGCTCCGCTCAAAGTTCCATCATCGTCATCCAGCTACGATCATCAGTGAAAAACTTCCTCAACGGACATAAATGGCGTTATAGGATCATTAATAATAATAATAATTGCAGAATGCGTGGATGACAGAAATCGGAGCTCCGTTTCGATTTAATGTGGCAAATCGAGGGGCTGAAAATCTTATCTACGGCAAAGTCCAGCGAAAGACAGATTCACTTTCCACTGGAATCGAAATCCCCGGTGGTCTCGGGGAACACGGGGCAGGATTGATTCCGTTAAGATCACAAGAAGCCCAGAAATCCGATTTATCGTGTTCGGGGTCAAGTTGAGCGCATTTGTACGGCGTGATGAAGAAGAATGGTCTTCCAGCCTGACGCGGGGCGCGTGCGAAAGCGATCAAGGCTCCAACAGCGTTGCACGGAAGCGTCTTCCATTCCTTTCCTTCATACTTCGCCCAGATTTCCAGGGTATTTCACTCGACCCACGAGTCTCTCTGTGAAATTTTGCGTTGAACGCGATTACTCACGAGCCCTTTGACCGTAAATTCGAGGAGTCACGAGGGGATTTCAGGGGCTCTCCGCGTGCGGCATTTTTTCGTAAATCCAGTTTCGAAAGGACCCCGGCAACTTAATAACCGGATCACCGCGGGAGTAATTTAGGATTAAAAAGTAATCGACTCGATATCGTTCCGTCCCGTAAGGAAATATCCTACGACCCCGCCGTGCAACGAATACCAGATTAACTAGATGAAGAGAAATGGGAGCGCCGGAAAAATCGAAGCTCTTGCTGCAGAAAATTTGAGCACCTCGAAGAAAAGAGAAACAGAGGTGTGGTCCTGACCTGTTCACCTTTAGTCGATTCTTTAACACGAGAAACATTCGTGGCACAAACAGCCGCTGGGATCCTCGATTTTCACCTGTCCCGGTATCATACCTATCCACTCGAATTCATAGCTCGAGCATATCCAAAATTCTTTTCTGTCGTGTGAAGAGGCTACTCCAGATTGTCGAGGACGCGTGGAACAGGTTAGAAACGGTACAAAGCTAATAATAACGAGGCCCTAACCGCGGCCTAAGATACAGCACGGCGACTCAGGTAACTCGGTGCTCGGCACGCAGGTAGAGTTTGAGACAAGAGGTATCATTGTCCGAGTGCCAGGAGGCCGTAAGGCGACCGTTCACAAAGCGCTGGAAATTCCACGTACCCTCGGTCGTTTAACGGAAAATAACAAAGTTTTCCCTAACTTCCTTCATCGATCCCGAGAATCACGGATTCAACGTCTTGTTCCACTGCCTAAGTAGTTAACGTGGCAGCGCTCCCTCATTCTTTCATTGCTGATATCATTACGAAAATGTGACGGACAGTCGCAGCAACAAGAGGGACGGCTAATAAACTTTTAATAGATCTTTCTAAAATTGGAACAGTGGAAGATTATAGATTAATAATTCCCTACCCTCGCCAAGTATACCTCTGTATCTAGGCAAGACTAGAGCGGCCGCGTTGGAGTTGCTCAGGTGTACTTCAGAGGCTTCCAATGTAATTTCCAACACGTGGGTGGTGAGTTTCTGGGCTACGAGTCGCGTCACGACCTTCTAGCATCGGTCAGAAGTGCAGGGAGAGGGAGAGCAGTCCGGTCCCCGGCATAGACTACCAGGAATTCCCTGGGACCATTAATCTGCCCTCTGCGACACCCGGGGCCCCGGTTTCCCTCCCCCTTTTTCCGACAGCCACCCCTCCTTTCGGTCAGGTAAAGCGTGGCCCAAGCCACTCATTGTCCGAGCCAGGTTGTTGGCACCGATCAGAAACCACGATCGCGACCGGAAGCGGCCGCGATCTTTGCAGCGAGGGGGTCTAATTGCCCCCAGCGGGGAGGGATGCGCCGATCATCGCGAGAGAGCTTCGACTCTGGACGCGGAGGATGCGTGTTTCTCACATCGCAGCGGCAAAAGTTTGTCTGATAGTTCCAAGGTCGCGACTATTGGGTGGATTCACCCTCACATGGCGAGGGGGCCGCGAGGCCCAAGAGAAATCGCATCTCCAGTCACCCAGAAGCCTAGAAGAATTGCTCATTGATGGCGACCCACGCGAGGAACACGAGTTTCCAAGCGGCGCCGCGGCAGGTACACGCCGTCGGTGGCGGTCCGCTCAGGAATCCTCTCAGGTGACTCTTTGAAGGTTCGTCAGCGGGGCTGGAGGGTCTGCGGGCAGGCAACCCAGGCAGGCAGGCAAGCAGGCAGGCGAGCAGACCGACGGGCGTCGCGCAAGAAGGAACAATTAGAGGCCAAATAAAGACGAAGAAGCGAGTCACAGTCGAGCGGGTTCGCAACGAGCGTGTGTGTGATTTCGGTCACGCCGCGCGAGCGCCTGTACGTTGACCCCCGGGGAGAAGGAGAGGAGAGGAGAGAACGGAAAAAACGAAGAAACACCGGGGGCAGGCGGCTGAAAAAGGGAGGGAAAAAGACCGACGAGAAGATCGGCCAAGGAGAGGGGGAAGAAGGAGCGGAGGAGGGCAAGGGGCCGGGGAGAAGGGAAGGAACGAGGAGAGCATTTGCTCACCGTTCGTTCTTTCTTCCTTCAGGTCGGAGAGGGTTCCTCGACTCGCCTCTCGGTTCGAACTCGCTCGTTGCCACCACGGAGAGAGCCAGAACCGGCGGGGAGGGGAGAGAACCGAGTGCCCTGTACAACGGAAAGAAACGGAGAGGCGAAGAAACGGTGGGAAGAGAGAGGCAACCAGAGAAACGTTCAGGAGGCTGAGAACTCACTTCGAGACACCGAGCGACCAACGTACACGCAGGTTCGCCGCGAATTAATCGTGTCTATCGTCCGACGATGTTCGCTGGGGACCGCTACGCGCAGGTCCCCGTCCAAGTTCGGGTGGAAGACACTCGGTCAATCAAAAATACTCGCTGTACGTTCGAACCCATTGCTACCGATTTCAGAGCCAACAGAAACTGGGCTGCCTACCGCGCAGGACACAGCAGAGTCTGCTCCTTTATACCTACGGCAACGAAAGATCAGTCCGAACTGCAGTGACTAGGTGAGGAGTGTCGAATTAATCAAGCAACATCAAACAGGGGGCTCGTCGATAATCGACCTCTCTGGGCTATTGAACGTATCGAAAACACCGCGACGGCGGGGAGGGAGCAAAGTGGCTTCTTTAAAGTAGAGTATCCTGTCGCAGCCGATAAGTAATCTTGTACCGGAACACTGGAGGCGTGGATACGAGCCCTTTAAGAGCGGGTTCACGTGTATTCGACATGCGTATTACGCGTGCTCCGTAGGATTTGTCGCCCGTCTCTTAAAGCCGATTTCACAATGGAACGGCGAGTCCACTTTAAGAAACGTCACCCCCCGGTCCAGATATACATATTCCACGAGGGGGTCCCAAATCGCTGCGATCCTTCGTTCGCGACAGGTTCCCATTCCCTCCCTTGGAGCGCGCCCCTTAATTCCATCCCCTGACTGCTCCCAAGGAGCCCAAAAACCCAATTAATCAGTTGGGAAGTGGAAGTAACGAAGGCAGTCACCTGTAGATCCGCAAACGCCTCGGTAACCCAACGTCATTGAGCAAACAAGCATCGCGCCCTTGTACGACGGCTGCTGAAGTACTCTAAGCTCGATATACTTAGCGGTTACCCAATCAGCCCCGATCTAACCCGCAACTATCCACTAACTCCTTGGCGACATGCACAGGGCTACACGAAGACTGGTCGAATTCGAGCGAACTTTGGATTCACCGTTCTCCGACGACGGATCTCATTACCAGCACGAAATCGTTTCTTTGAGCGCATCCTGCTGGGCCTTTACCATCGATATCGAGCAACTTCGCAACAGTATCTAAATGCCTGATGAAACGGGAAAAGCTGAACGGGCGTGGTGGTTTGGAAAAAGCGACGAATAGGAAGAGAAGCTGCAACGCGGTGTATTGTTCGGCGAGAAGATATCGGGAGTAAAGCAGCTCGTAGCAGCGGATTAAGGGGCAATCTTTAGGGGTCATCTAATTATGCGGTAAAACAGCGTTAATTCGTGGTTAATTTCTTAACGAGATAACTGGAGGACGAGGCGAAGGGTGGCGTGGCCGCGTTAGAGCCTCTAATGGCTCCGCCTGGCTACGTCCGGCTAAATAAAAACCGACGAACGGGAAAGAGAGGGAGAAACAGGTGGATGATGAAAAAAGAAACGGCGGGAGCGGTGTGTTAATTAATTGGCGCGTAATTAAAAGCCGCAGCGATACACCCGTAGTTGAGGTAGTCCCCCGTAGCCGATACACTTCAAAGAATCCGGTGACGGTGAAAGATATCGGTTTAGCAGGGCGCTACCCCGCGACAAGTGGACTCTTCCTCGCGGAACCGGCCGCGTGAAAAATCAGAGTAATTAAACGAGGAGCCGAGGGGGCTGATCGAGTGGACGCGGACGATCCAAGGATTTCGAATCACGACGGCGAGAGACACTCGACAATTTTCGTCGAGCATCCCTTCTATCGCGGACAGTTTCGCCTCTGTTGCTTCAACCCCCGTAACAGCGATTCGACTGCTTCTCGGTGAAATTACAAAACAGTGAAATATATTACTCGTTCCCCATCGGGAACGTTGAATTTACCCTGGGAACTGACAACCGTCTGAAATCTAGTTCGTTTACCAATTACTTTGCAATATTACATAATTAGAATCGCAATCGAAGGTTCGATGAGCCCAACTAATTAAAATCACCGGGCACTCGACACCCTCTGTTTCCTTCACGACTAACTAGCATTGTTATATCATATAAGATCGATAAATTAATGATTACAATTACAAGTCCTATTCTTGCCCCTCGTGGAGACGAGAGGGATTCTTTATTTAACCCCCGGTACGCGACAGTCGCAAAAGAGAGCGAAATCAATGGCGCAAGGGGTGGGAAGTTTTTTTATCAAACACATTCCGGCGGTCGTTGTTTCTTCCGCATCGACGCCCATCAAAATAATCGATGTAGCCCGCGCATACGTCGTCGGAAAATCGCGCGACAAAGCGCGAAACCGCGTCGAACGCGAAAATCAAAATAATTAAACGCCGCTGTGACGTAAGGCCGTCGTTCCGGGCGTCCTCGAGACGATACTCTCTGGAGCGCTTTCTCTCTCCTCGGAGATCATTAAAAGGACGGGGTCGGCGAAGACCACTCGACGATGCCACGGACGAGGGACTTTTTCTATCATAAATATGCCGAAAACTTGTTCAACCGTTTCTTTCGTGACGTCCGCGCCGCGAGGAAATTGCCCTTTCCTTTAATGAAAACACTGCGAACTTGCTCGCGATTCGCATGCAGAGAAATCGGGAAATCGCACGCGAAATTTCGAACTCCCGCCATTCGTCTTTGAGGTGCACGAAGGGCGAAGTTGGAACTGGTCATTTAGCTCTCGTTTCGCGATAACGGGGTTGCAAGAATGCGTTACAAAACGCGAGTTTCGAAAATTAATCGCGTCTCGCTCGTATCGCGATCATTTGTTTTCCCCCCTCGATTCTCTTTTTCTTGCCTCGAACCGTACCAGCGATATTCTCGGCTTGGCGTCCCTTGGCGACGCAGAAAATGAAAAATACATTCTGTAGATGATATCTTGAATTATTCCGTGGCACGAGAGGAACTGTCGTTTACATTGTTGGTCGGCTTCCATGCAGAAATCGGGGCGATACCTATTGTTGAAGCACGCTCCTTCCATCGTCACGATTTGCTGCTACCTTGTCATCGACCATGTAATACAAATTTCGAATTCGAGAAGTAAAAGGAAAATGTCGACTCTTCGGTGACTAAGCTCTGAGAATTATTGTTCGCGGGCGATATTCCCGTGTAAAGTCTCGATTTCGCCAGCAGTCGAAAGACGGGCAGCTGACCGAACGTAATTAGAAGGGAATAATTAGAAAATATCGCAATCGGGCTATCAAAGGAGAGACGAGTCGCCGAGTGGACGTCGCGTTGGCTTGTAAAAACTTCCAGCCACTTTCGAACTCGGCCGGGAATGATCTCCGGGGCCAAAAGTGGAGCGAAAAGCAAAGGAGAAACTTTCCGCGGCGCAATCTTCGATCCCGCGTGTTTTCCGTCGCTTTTTCCCCTCCCCCTCCCCCGGTCTTTCCACGGAATCGTAAAAGTAATAGATACAAGTTGCGTTATGAATCTTATTTGCGGCGCGTGGGCCAAAGCGCCGGCCGTAATTCACCGTTTCGAAGGGACGGCTCCTAACGTTCAAAGAAACACTGCCCATCACGCCGACGCAATTCGACAATTCTCCAAGAGAGGGAATAAATCATGGATTATCGACACAGGGGCGGGCATTCATTATGCTACGGTGTCTCAATCAGTAAAGAGAACCTCTTCCCGCCGCGAATTCAGCCGCTGAGAACCACTGACTACGCTCGGTCGAGTCTAGCGAGGGAGTGAGGAAGAAAGGAAGGTGTGGGTAGGGGTGGGTAAACCAAGAGAGCAAGAGAAAGAGAAGGGGGCAACGGGGGGAGGAGGAGAGAGGGAGAGAGACAGAGAGCGAGAAATAGAGAGAAGGGTGCTGTGGGGGGTTGGATGGAGCAAGAGTAGGAGAGGGGGGGGGGGCAGAGGTTGGTGCCAGGGTAGGTTTTGATCAATATCTCGCCCCCACCCCACACCACCACCCTTCGTGACGGTACACCATGCCCCCACCAGAACCCCATCACCCGACCACCATGAATAACCAAGACCATATAGCGGCCTGCAGATTAAATACATCGTGGTACCATACGATCAAACCACCCTCAACCGAACCCACCCCCATGCGCCCACCGCCTTCACCGCTCAGCGCCGCTACGACGACCGCCGCCACCTCATCCTCCTGCTCCTGTTCCTTCTCCTACTCCCCCCCCCCCCTGGCAGCCCAGCGACCCTCCTCTTTAACAGCTACCACCGCTTTCAACGTCGTCGACCATCGTGTTCCCCGTAAGAACGACTGATTTGCCGCACCACCGCGCCGAACGGGGTGGCCGTGGAGCGACGCGAAGGGCCAGGGTGTGGTGGGTATGCGTGCCTGCGTGCGTGAATACGTGTGCACGGAAACCCCTTTTCCTCCGCATTCCGATCTCTCGCGTTTTCCCACGGGACCGACCGTGCCTCCGCTGTACGGAGCACGCGTTGCAAGGACAACGTCCCTCCGGGGACCGTTTTGCGATAGCCCTCTGATCGCGGATCCTCTGCCGGAGCCAGAAATAAGGCGACCGATGCGCGTGCTGCCTTGCTTCGACCACCCTATGTGGGCAGCTGGACCCAGCACGCAGCGAATCCTTGGGACAGTTCGTTCGCACGTCGGGGATGTATAGTTCAAGGGGTGGGTCTACCACCCTGATAAGGGCGAAACGGTTCCTAAAGCCAAGAACAATTGCCGAAGCTGAGGAAAAGAGCGTACCAACGTGTTAAACATTCCTGATCCAAGACGTGTTTTGACAGCCCACGGAACGAAGGAGTAGAAAAAAAAACGGTCCCCGTTTGAGAATAATCGAGGGTGCGCCAGCGGGGACCGAGCTCGGCGGTTTGCTATTAGGCGCTAATTTAGTTGTAAGCTATAGGGATGTCAGGAATGAAAGGGGTCCTCGGGGACGATGTTCGCCCTGATGGAGTAGCGCCGCTCCTCTGCTTCCTCGTTCCTTTAAGGAACGTATTAAAAGGGGATGAAACGGAGGAGCCACTGAAAGGAAGGAACGAAGGAATTCCTTGAAGGTTAATCCCCAGCGTCGCCGGCGCTGACAGTGACCCTGCATTTCAAAGTTATCATGGCGAAGTCTGCCGCTGAAGGCAAATATGTAAAGCGCCGTAAGTCCAAGGTCTAACTCTTTTAAACCGTATCGCGATACTTCCTAGCGAAAACGGTTTGAAAACCTTGTTTAGCGGCTGCCAAGTGACATAACGCCCGGCACGTCAGGCATATGCGCGCGCGTGCTACAGTGGCCGCATATAAATCAAGTATAAGCAATGCCCGCTAAGCATTTGCATTTCAATGAGCGGCACGAGTTGCAGTAACATTAATTACCGGACGATGATATGCTTTTTACTATAACACGGTAGCGCGTTACGCTATCGAGTCACGTGGTTTCGTCCGTGCGCGGCATCAGTGTCACCGTTCGCGATATGCGGGCCTCTTCGTTATCCACACACGGCAGTGCGTTAAGCGATAACGCCGTTTATTATCATCTTCGTAACTAATGCCGCGCCGTTAACCGACTAATCTCTGCGTCGAATATCGGGCGCGCCATTAGAGAACGTTTTGCGACATTTACAACGTACGCGACGGTTGCCACGTGCCTTCTCCACGCTGCGTGCTTATTAATAAAAAAATGACCGCGAAACTCGGGTAGGTTTCTCTGTCGTTCGCCTATAGGAGTTCTAATCTGAACGCGTTGACGGTAACGTGCCATGGCGCTTCACGCGTAGAATTCTGAACGGGCAGAAAGTTGCTGCTAATTTCTCATGGAAACTCGCCATGTCGAAACTTAACCAATTACGTGTTAATCGGATCAGTGGACCTTATCACGCGTGAAGCTTTTACTCCCCGAAGGCAAGGGTAATCAACGTTTTCGTTGAGTGTGACCAAAGCCATTGCCATAGCGCTCCATAAATCGCTCTAAGGAAATTGGCATGTTTGAAAGTAACTTCCCTGAATTTTCGATTTTGAACCATACTCTGTGTGCGGAGAACTGGGTGCTTATGGACATTTGTCGTATTCACCGAACGCCTTCAGGCGTTCTCCGCACGGAGCTCCACTAGGCGCAGAAAATAATTCGCGGAACAGATGATCCGAAGAAGAAGACGAAAATTTCATTCAAAGGCAACGCGCGAAGACCACGATTCGAGCACATTGGTTTCCAGCGGCGATCGCTCGGATTTCTAAGCGTCTCCCGCAGACCAGTTTCTCCACTGTTATTGAAATACTTGCTGCGTACTTACTCGTGCAAGTATTCTCGATCTAAGAGGGGTTGCCCTGGACGAATAACGCGCGATTGGATAAATGTTTACCCTGTGTGTGTACTGTGTATAGTTGCGTGGAACTATCGAAAAATCGATCTGACCAGAGAGAGGCCCGGTTGATTACGGAACTCAAGAACCCGTGAAACTTCAAAAGCGGTCGTTTATTGTTAGTTGCAGATTAGCAAACAGGTTTCTGCCCGGCCGGACCATCATCCTCCGGCTCGGGGATCTCTCTGTTTATACCAGGTACTGGCGGGCAAGAAAGGAATTACTCGATTCAATCGAACTTGCTACGTTTAGATCGATTAATCCAAGCCACGTTCCAAAGGATCTCTTCCGCCAGATTGTCCTTCTTCTCCTGTCCCTCATTGTCGCTCCCTTCCTTTCCCAATTCCTTTCCCTCGGCACAGTCACGAAGTTTCTCGGCGATTGCTCCGGCCGCCGCGTCCAGGAAGCGGTCATTTGTATAAACAGCTACGTCATTGGGTTGCTGGATTCGAGCAGTCTCAACGCCACGAACGTACAACTATGCTTACTACTGTTTCCCGTATGACGAACGTCCCAACACCGATTACAAGTGGAAACGTACGAAAGGAAAAAGAGCGAAGACGGTTCATATTGGTTTGCTGCGGGGAGACGCGTTCTCCGGGTAGCGTTTGGTACCGCGAGAGCGCGTCGTTGGTGACCAGAAGCGATCCATCGCTTTAAGGTTGAGCCCAGGTTCGTTGGTTCGCGGCTACGCCGTTGCTACTCAGGATTCCAGTTCTCCCCCTCCTCCCGGCTCCTCCCGCCCCGCCACGGCCCGTGGCTCTCGTTCGTTCCAACTCGCATCCCCGCACCCTCCGGCAACCCAACCCATCGCACCAGGAACCTGTTCCGCCCTTCCTCTCTCTTGTTCGTTGTGTCTTGTTCTGTCTCGCTCCTCTTTCCCCCTTCTTTCCTACTCCTGCATTCGTCACACCCTCTCTCTCTCTCTCTCTCCCTCGCTCTAGCGTCGGGCTGCTGCGCGTCTACAACCGTAGATATTACTGTTGCGTGTGGGACGAAGAGGGGGCAAGGTGAGAGAGCCAGAGGCCGGAGGACAGAGAAGAGGCTGTAAGAGGGAGAACCAAGTTCCGTGCACGTGCGTGCGTAAGAGAGGAAGAGGAACCCAGGCACAGGGTGGGAGTAGGAGGGGACCGGCTAGAGCGAGCGGAGGAGAAAGAAAGTCCATGCACGCGCTGCCATTGTTTGCAGCGTGTGTCTCTCTAGCAGCTTCTCTCTCTTCCGCTGTCTTCTTCTCTCTCCTCTCCGCGCCGCGGCTGCCTCCCTTCGCTCGTGCTATCCTGCTTTTCCTCCTCCACCTTCTCATCCCCCTCCCTCTCACGGTCTTTTTTTCACCCGTTCTCCCTCTTGTTCCCTCTTCCGAGCCAGCACTCTCGCGGCTCCGCTGCAGGTCCTTTTTTTCAGGTTGCTACGATTTTTGCCTACCGGGGGGCTCTCGCGGCGGGAGCGGTGTAAATCGCAGCGAACGGGGCGGAGGGGTGAGCCGACCAGAGGGGAGGAGATGGAAAAGTCGACGGAGGATGCAAGGTTACTCGAAGAAGGACGTAACTGGGCCGATGATCCTGCTAGCAGCTAGAGCGACAGCCTCTCCTCGACCTTTCTTCTCAGCGTTGCGCTTTTTCCTCCGAACGAGCGTGTCTCTTCTCTCCACACTCCACATGTCCCTAACCCGCCTCCTGCCGCCGCGCTGCGCTGCGCTCCCTCTCCCTCGGATCGTCTTAACGCGACGGGAGATCCGAGAGGAGACGTTAGCAGGACGATGATCTCCGCGGGGACCGTCTTCCCGCGCAAGGATCGGTGCTTTTGCCAGGAGATTCGAAATTCCCACCTATAGTCGGGACACGATCAACTGGACGCTCAAGGCCACTGAAGGGACATCCCCGGTCGCCGTTAATCCTATCCTGGCCTCACTGTATCTGTTCCATCGACTACGCTTCAACCCTTTCGTCCTTTACACGGCGTTCCACGGGACTGCCGAGTGGAACCTGAAGCATTTCCCGAGAGGAGTACAGCACCGAACGCGCAAGATGAATTCCCGCTTCCTCGTTGGAGCGAGGGGAGGAGGACGATGATTTCTCGAGCGTACGACTTCTAAACCAGTTTCCGCGCGGCCTGCTCTCCCCGCGCCGCGTAGAAGCGCCTCTTCTTTTCTAAGACAAGACCTTTTTGCGCGCGCCCCGGAGACGACCAGGAGGAAGAAAGAGGAGAGGGAAGACAGTGGTGGAGGAGAAGAAGCGCAGACGAACCCGGAGACACGCTCGGACACTCGTTTTTTCTGTCGCCTTTCAAACAGGTTTTACATTCGGCCAATATTGTCGTAGTAAAGTGTTCTTGTTTACCGTGTCGATAAGCTTGTCGCGTATCTTTTAAGCGGGTGCGCTTGTTGGCCGCCAATGGCCGCGGAGAAACGCAGCGCCGGAGGGGCGGGAGGGGGCGAAACGTTGTCGACGGGGCGGTGGGAGGGGGATTCAAACGCGCCAGAGGGCCGCAGGGTGAGTCTCTTGGCTCTGGACGTGGAGCAGAGGAACAGATAAAGAAGAAGTGGAGGAAAAACAAAGACTAGAAGAAGAAGGAGGCGCAGAAGAGGAAGAAACGAGCGCGCAGGAAGAAGGGAACGAAAAGTGGCAGGCCTACATTTCAGCCGCTGCAATTCCCTCGTTATTTTTTCTTCCACTTCTTCTTCAGTTCACCTTCCTCTTTTCCTTCTTCCCCCTTTTTTTTTAGATCCAGTGTCTCTTTTTTTGCTCCTTCGCTACCGTCCAACATTTTTCTTTCTTAAAGGATCCTCGCCGTCTCTTTGCGTCACCTCCCCGTTTCTTTTTCTTTGCTCCGTGCAACTGGAGGAACGTTGCGTCACTCGTCGAGCGCCACCCGTTAACGGAACGGGTCGACGCTTGTTAGTGTAACAACACAATTAATATGCAAACTCGCGTAGGCGAAATTGGCTGTCTATAGGGGCTAGAACGTAACGGGAACAAAAATAGCGCGCTGCATGCTTGACGAAAAGAAATCCCTCTTTCGACGCAGATTAGAATGCAACGCGAGGCGCATTCGACAAAAGTAACGATAACGACTGCTGGACGGTTTGTGCCTCAAGTACCACGACATCTCCTTCTGTCGGGTTCTATTAATTTCCACCGCAGATACTCTGTCCAAGTCCACGCGCTCCCAGCACCTTGCGAGCACAAATAGATCGATAGATCAATGGTGAGGCGTGCGTAAACATATCCGTAGAGCAGCGACAGACAGAGATCGCTTTCTGCGCTGAACTAACTCCCTGTAAAGCTAAACCACAGATATTCGGAGGTATATATCGCAAGCTCGTCGATACCGCTCCAGTCGGGGTACGCTACTTGCGTTAAAAGTGAACGAAAATATCGAAGGGGAGGTCTACGCAGCCGACGATAAATAGGCACCCGCTATTAGTGGATAATCGAATGGAGTATATCTGCGTGCTTACGTCGATATTGAGATCCTTGTTTTTTTTTTAAGTTTTTAAAGTACCGCTCTCTGAAAATCAGAGAAGCAAAAGTTTGAGCGCGCCCAGCAACATTATAGGAAATGTTATGCGGACCCAGTGCGCTTGGTCAAAGCGAAGGTGTTATCAAAGTAACCTTGGCGAGGGGGCAAGGAGAAAAAAGGCAACGCGTGGGTGGAGGCAAGAGGGTACTCATGAATGTGTACTTATTTATCGGCGATAAGATAGCCTCGGTCTGTCGATGCGCACGGTCACTCTAGCTGACGGCTATTCGAGCCAAGGCAAGAAATACATCGACAATGGAAATACTCGCGAAAAGTTGCCGTACCAATGAAGGATCGGTAATTTACGGACGTTACACGAACACAGCTGCGCGAAAAGAGGGTGGGATCAGCCCCCTTAAACGATCCCCGCCAATTAATATCTTGAAAGAAATTTCATGGAAGAAATGCGGAGGGGAAGAGTGAAGAATGGAGGAAAGAGGACCGCCGAAACAACGGCGGAACGATGTCAGCGGGGCAAGCACGTGAATTAAGCGACGCTGGAAATTAACCCCCTTAAGCCACCCTCTAGATTTACCCCAGGTGCTCGTCAGTGTCCGACCCTGAAACGGTGAGCGTCGTAAACTCGCTGCGCTCGTTCGTTTTACTGTTGTAAGAGGAGAACCGGCCCTTGGAATTCCGGCTGCGGGCATTCGAACAGCAAGAATCGTGATTAAACATTAACGGGGAGGTCTTCTCAGGATTTTTCGCTCGGACATTCCCTCTGTATCCGATTCCCTGCGTTCTGCAGCTGTCGTTAAAGTCCCGAGGAAAAGTTCTTCGGGCGAACTACGGGTTCGCAGGAGATGACACAGTGAACTCTTCTGGGAATAACTGCTTCTTCTCCTCAGAGTCGTCAATTGGCTGGTGCTTGTCAAAAGAAGGGTACCAGAAGGGCTGTTTGCGTTGAGCACGGCGAGAGGAACACGTGGACGATCATCCAGGGACGTTTTTGTCGAGCAAAGTTGCCAGGTGTCCTCCCCCCCGACGCGAAGCAGATCTGTTCAGACCAAGCCAGGAGTCTCAGTCTCGCAATTAGAGCACTTAAAATTGAATTAGCACGGTCCTCCGCGCAGACACCTACGAGATCCGAAGCTATCCCATGTGATCACGCGGCTGACATCTGCGACTAGGGAAATCTCGGTGCGAAGAAGCGATATTTTGAGTTAGTAACTTTCTTCCTAGCTCCTAAAATTAGCTAGAGAAACCTTTGGCTGGTTGCAAAGGTACTTGGGAATACCAGGGTAGCCTGGACCACGCCGATGGGTTGATCGACGCTGGCGGTCCAGCAGGATCATCCATGACCTCGAATCTAAACAATCGTTGAAGTTGGAAAGCGTGGGATTTCGCTGGAAGGTCCAAGCGGGAATTGGTTCCTCGGCCGTGTCAGGAGACACGTGCACGAGGGCACGGCGAAGGAGAGCCGCGGCAGGACGAGGGCGGAGAAAGAAATAGAAGGAGGAGGCAAAGCGGCTCTCATGAAAATTACCGGGCCGACTATACGGGCCTGAAGAGCGCGTCATCCCCTTTAACCGGGGGATTGAATTTTTCCCCGACGTGGAGCTCCTGGCACAGGGTGCGCACGACTCCGCCGGCCTGAACCCACCCCAACTCGCCCACTCATCCCCCGTTCTCCGACGGAGAGAAAGAGAAAAAGGGACGGCGGAGAGAAGCAGAGGGAGCAAGGGGGAGAAAGGGGGAGGCCCATCCCCTTCTCGCGGACAATAATTTTCCAGTGGTCGCGGAGGGTTGCCCGTGGCAACTCTTCAGCACGCTGGAGACGAGCTGACGAGACGAGCGCGATGAAATTGTCTCCCGCTCTCTCCCCCTTTTGCCCTCCCTCCTCTCTCCTTCTCCCTCTGCCGGCTATACGTGGTTGTAGGAAGCAAAAAATGCAAGAGCAAGGAGGGTGGCGCGGGGACAGGCGGGTGAAAAAAATAGAGAGACGGCGAAGGAAGAGAGGAGCACAGGGGCGCAAAGCAAGGCCGGGTGGGGTGGATTCGTTGGGAATTTCGCGTATCTTCGACGCCGGGGGTGGCCAAGTATAATCCTTCTGCTTGTATGCGAGAAGAAAGAGTCCTGCGGGGGTTGCCATTAAGAATCGGCCCTACTTTGGCCAATGTTTTTTTAGTGCCGTCTTCAAAGCCGAATGTAGGGGGAGACTACGGTGACGAGGAGTGACGGGAAAGGGGTGACTTTTTGGGATGAAGTGCCTATATATACGAACGCCGCGTGGTGCGACTTAAACTCGATAATAATCGAGTGCAATTACAGAGTCTCGATGCAGCCGTGAAGATCTTCGATGATCCAGCGATCCAGGAATCTCAGCACATGTTTCATCAACGAACCTCGAAGCTCGGATTCCGAAAAATAGCAGATTGCTTTGAAGGTGGAGCGACAAAGAGAAACAAAACCGTGGAGTGGGGCGGCAGATAAAAGGGGGAGATGTTGAAAAGGTGGTGGAGGTGTTCGCTTTGACGGATCCCCGTGTCGCCTGAACGACCAAGCGGATTAGCGGCGGATCGTGTGCGTCCGGCCGTCGGGAAGCGGTTCGCGAAGCGCCACGCTGCCCAGAAAGAAGCCGTGGGGGAGTGAAAACGGGAGCGGAGAAAGACGAGATTCGTGTATCAGGCGTATATAATTCAATCGGCGCCGGTCGCCTAATCCAATGGAATATTTTGACACGAGCACCTGAGCACGCCGGCCGAAGAAAGATGAAAAGAAGCCATGGAGCTGCGGCGCTGATGCGCCTACAGCTAGTCTTTAGCCGATCCCGCTGTCAACTCCCTCTCGATAGGTGTTTAATTAGCAGTGGGAGCAGGAAATTAATTATTTGAAAAATTTCGGGAGGAAAAGTGCTCTACGCGTTGGCCAACGGCTGCTTGGCAAAGCGAACCATCCATAGAGCGTTGCGAGAGGGTTAAGAACAGAAGACAAGGCGCCTCCCAGAAACCGATTAACACGCGGGGGCCCGTTGGCGGAGCTGCTTAATTTGCCCGCAAATGATTATACGGAAGCTATTCACCGCTGCGGGCATCTTCTGTATCCATTTCGCGCAAAGAGCTTAACGAGCGGATTACGGGAGGAGCTATCGAGTCGCGATGAAAGGGAGATGCAACGTCGATTTGACACAGCACGCCCAGGGAATCAGCGTGAACAAGCGGGAGCACGTGCGCCGTTCCACTCGCTCCGGAGTGTGCAACGCGGGCAGCAGACAGAGCTCGCGTTGCAGGCAAATGCACCTGGACGCCTACGTTTTCGACGGTACTACACCCAACTCCAACGAATTCGTGTAAGATCAAAGAAGAAGGCCAACTTTCCCTACCCTCCCATTGGATACTTGGTCACGTGCTGCGCGATAGGGATGCGTAGACGACGGAACTCTATAGATCTCAACTTAGTTTCTCTCTGTAAGTTGTATCGATGCACGAAAGGACACAGTAGCTCCCTTTCAAACGCCTCACCCTGTAGACGATCTTACGCGCGCGCTATGTGCGCGGGGGGTGTCTACATATTTCTGCACACATGCGACCGCTGCACGAACCTGGTCCACCAGTGTGCGCGGCTATGTACCGTAGATATCTATGTACGCGGACAGAGAGAGAGAGAGGAGCAGAGAGCGAGAAGATGCGGGAGAGGAAGAGAAACACTTGGACAAACCGAGAGAGAGAGAGAGAGAGAGAGAGAGAGAGAGCGAGAGAGAGAGAGGACCAGGGTCGAATGATCAGCCATAAACTGAGTCAGCGGGGATACTATTGTCCTCCGCCTCCCCCGGAGCAGCACCCTCCCTTGGTGCACGAGGTCTGAACCACCCCATGATTCCACCTCGTCCGCAGACGCGACTCGGGGGTGCAGCAAGCCGGGGCAGAAGCGAAAAGGAAGAGGTGACACCGTGAAACTATCGCGTTCGGTTGTTAACAAAACTGGACCGTTTCGGGGCAAGGACTCGTTCGAGAGGCGCACAGTGGTTTGAACAGAGAAAAAAAGTCATTTTTTGAATGTTAAGCACACAGAATTTTTTCAATACAATTCCATAGTAGGATAGTTGAAGCACCAGAAGCAACAAGAATTTTCTGTAAATACCATTAATTTGTAAGGAAATTATAATATGAAAGTGGGGGAACAGAATACCTGCAATTTTGAGTTACAAACGCACTATCTTACAAGTAAAATTTAAAGTATTTGCAAATTAAAAAAAAATCGCAATTTTGTTATTTGATTATGTTCATACTGAACAAATAAATTACATGAATTAAGTCAATGACACTATCGTTGATTTCAGTAGGACACAAGTTGAACAAAGAGGTATTTTTAATAATAGAATCGAAGTTTAATTAGACATAACTTTTTTGCGACAACTAGCGTCAAGGTAAGACTTAATACTAGTGGTGCATTGTACCTTTGAGTACATAACCAAACAGGTTTCAGCTGCGTAACCTGCGGCTTTGGTGTCGGGAGTATTTCTTCTATAACTTTTATCAGTATTTGGAGTATCTTGCTTTCGTTTTTGATAATATCGAAAAATGTTTTAGATAAAAGGTGAATGGTTTCTGACACTTCTATTGAGGTCCTCTACAAACCTGCACAGTTTCAAAAAAATCGAGGTGTTCGGGTAACCGAACATCCCTTGTAAGTCCCTCCCGCATAGAGAACAAGCACAGTCATTAATAAAATAGTTTCACACGTATAAGTTGTGCAAATATTCTTAAACAAACATAACTGTTGTACATAAAGTAACGTGTAATTTACGTATGTTAAAATATTAGTTGATAACGTCATCAGTAATATTAAATTCTTTGTTTAATATTATAGTAAGTTTGACATTTAAGAAGTAATATAACAGAAAATTATTCATAAATATCGAGAAATGCTGAAGTTACGAAGTTTTTTCCCCTCCTCCCCTATAGGTCCGACCACTGTGAGGCGTTCCAGAATTCTGTTTAGAGCTTGGAGGACGCCGGACGAGGATTCTTCACCCTTTGCATATTTCAATCAGAATTTCACCCCAAGTCAAGAAGAAAATGATCCTCATTACGAAAGAATACGGGGACACGTGATAACGATTAATGATCATTTAGCCATCATCGACCGCGCCAAAGACCGCGACTTCGTGTACGCGATATTAAACTTTCGTGCTTAACCGGCGCGTGCATAATTCATGATCGTGGGCAAATATCGCGGGAGCTTTAGCCTTTAAGGTTGTCCGAACGTGGACAGAAAACCGTGACGGGTAGACAGAGCCTCATGAATTATGGTCCGCGGCTGCGTGCTCGCGTCCATATTTAAATTAAACGATAATAAGGACCGTCACACCGAAAACGCGACTCGGTTGGTCCGTGATCTGTCTTGACCTTGATATCTCTGAAAACAGAAAATTCTTTCAGGTGATCCGGCAAGGTGGATACCTCTTTCTCTATCGTGGAGCATTAGGGATTAGGGATTAACCATCCTTAGGAGATCAGAGGATATTACGAAGCCCCGTTGCAAACGGCAAAAGACGGCACGCATACACCTTTGACGCGCGTAGGGCAACGTGTGGACGCGGCTTAAATCGATCAGCGTGAGTCAGGAGCGGCCTAAGAAACACGCCCGGTGCATAGCCCGAGGGATGGTGAGCAGTGGCATGCAACAGGCCACTAGTTCTTCGTAGAAAGAGAAGCCTCGTGTGGAAAGACTGTATGGATCCAAGCACTCACGGGCCACGGGTATTTATGCTCGCCTCCTTAAACAGTCCTTTCGCCCAGGATAAAAACCCTTCCATTCATCGAGCGAGCATCGCGGAAGCCAATTATCGTGCCCCATTTCTTAATTAAAACCGGTTCGCCGCTACAAAGTGTAACGACAAGTGAGAATCCTTTCAGCTCCAGCTGCCGCGTGCTCCTAAATGTGTCTTTAATGTCTCAAAAATATCATACGACGCCGAGGGGGTGCCGCATTCAATATCTTTCGATTAGCCTTGTAATTAAATCGCCAAAGGATTTAATTTCCCTGTGACGGGGCAACAGGGGGTCGAAAGAAGCTTCGCAAAATTATTGTAATTGCTGTGCATAATTTTCTAGGCACTGTACAAAGACAGACTTAACCTAATAACGTCAGATGCATTCTGCATAGAGGAAAGAGGCCTGACTGTCGATGAAGGGGTGTCCTTTTCGCCTGCGTCACACGTAATTGCGACGACTAACAATGTTAGCGGTTCGCGGTTACGATAATGTGAACGTCACAACCGCCCTCTAATGAAGGGCCCATTGCTCCCATCTGTGCCCTATCGCGTCCTCGAAAGATCCTTCGAAAAGAACAGCCCACCGATGTCGACGCAAGCGGGGGTGTTGGTCGTGTCCCCCCTCGCTCTCCATTGTAAATGTATTAAAGCATTAACTTTGGAGAAGTAAATTAAACTTACACGAACACTGAGCGTTACAGGAAATTATTTTTCGTACCCAACTTTCCCAGCTTCTCCCAACGATGTTAACAAGTTGGAGTGATCAAGTTTCCAACTATTCGCCCCTCCAGCACGGTAGGAGATATTTAACAGAGTGAAGTAAAATTAACGCGCAACGTTACTTTTTACTGGAAAAACCTCTCTAAAGACTAGCTTAAAAGACACACTTTAGTCACGTACTGGCCGCCCCGAAGGATCCACCCCCAGACGCGAGCAAACACACAGAACCCTTTATTCCAAACAATTCAGTCACGTTGGAAAGCTTTCGCGGTATCGCCTGTAGACTGCGCCATAATAGCCCATTTTCAACGGTCTATTTTTAGCAGGGAACACCCAGAACTCGATGCATCCGAGGAATGCAAGATCGGAACCAAGACTCCCACGGGCAGGTCCGAAAGACAATCCCCCAAAGGTCCCGGGGAGCAGAGGATCGCACGATAATTCATCGAATCCGTCACAGCCGCGGCATAATTTACATGGAAATTATGCAAACCGCGTGGGCGTGGCGTTCGATTGTCCACGGGTGGGGGGAGAGAAAAAAAAAGGAGACGAGGTAGAAAAACGAGAGTCGGACTCGTCAACGCGTCCCGGGCAACCCGGAGCACCGCGGCCAACTTTCTCAACCCTGCGCTCCGTGCACGTGTGCGTATTTATGCGGTTTTATAACTTGTTGGGTTCCACCCACTCCCCAGTCAATAGATTCTCCGCTGAATGGGCCCTGGTATCCGTGTGTACAGGGATTCGAGTGTCCCCAGGGAAAACCGACGGGAGGAGAAGAAGAAAGAAGAGAGGCCAGGCGAACGGGCGCCGGTGGTGGAAACATGAAACGTAGACGCGTGTATTATTTCCGAAAGAAACGCTCTCATCGAGATTGTTCGGTGGTGAATGAGAGGGGATTCTTCTGGCCGTGACTCGAAACGCTGCTCGTAACTGTTCCCGTTCACACAGAGAATATTTTCACAGAATATAAATACCATTTATTTCCCCGCCCCTGCCTGTCCTCCTCCACCCCCTTCTTCGCGCATTCTTTTTCTCTCTGTGGATCACTCTATCGCGCAGGCACACACACACACACACAGTGTCTCTCTCTCCCCCTTCTTTCATCCCTCTCGCACATTTTCGATCTCTTCATCTCCTGCACCCCCCTTTTCCAACTCCAGCTCCCTTGCACCCTCTTCCCTCGCTCTTTTACGCTCTCTCGCTTTTCTCTCATTTTCATTCCGTTTTTGCCTCTCCCGGGCCATCCCACCCTTCCCGCTCCTCTCGCACCCTCCGCCAGCCACTGTCAGCCGCGGTGTGGCTCATTCAGTGCGTTCGTCAAGACGGGCGATAAACTAAGTCACCCAGATATTTTATGCGGCGTGATATTGACCCGCGCGAATATGCCACGCCGCTGTCAAAGCGCGCGGATCCCCGAAGGGACGAAATATTTTTTCGGGCGCGCTGCCAATCGCTGACGTGACCATCCACTGTGTCAGCAGTGCACGTCAGCGGCTACGTAGTCACGGGCGGGTAAAGGAGAACAAGAAATCCTCGCCGGTGACGGGAGAACCGCGAGTCCTCCTCTCCCTTCTTCCTTCTTCCCCCCTATTTTTTTCTCTCTCTCTTTTTTTTGTTTTCACGACGCTGGGTGGTGCTGTTAAAAATATGACTATCGACAGGTTTACAGCTCGCCCGTGATTAATACTTGGATGCTTTCAGACGCACAACCGAGCGATTTCTCTTCTTCGCGGCAGCGAGTTTTTCACACCCCGCCCTGTCGTGTGCCGTCTGCCACCAGGCCCG
This sequence comes from Andrena camellia, assembly GCA_029448645.1. Classification (NCBI taxonomy): domain Eukaryota; kingdom Metazoa; phylum Arthropoda; class Insecta; order Hymenoptera; family Andrenidae; genus Andrena; species Andrena camellia. Next base: position 24,272,954 of record CM055678.1, on the reverse strand, counting down.
CGTATTTTCATCGAATTTTCATGGAACTTCGGGGCGCCTAGTCGCGACAAGTCGACATCGGCGAAAGGACCGCCACGGAATCATCGATAATCTAATGCTCGCACCTGGAAACGCGTAACGAGGTCCGTGCCGCGAGGCGCTAATGACGTCAACTAAACTGTCAGCGACGAGATAGAGGCTGTAACGGGCCCGCTCGCTCCTTCGTGTAAATATTTATTCGCGTCCCCGTGCCGCGTAAAATTGAAAATCTTCATAATGCGGGGCCACCGCGGCGCATACTAAGTCACGTATTAGCATACATCGCTTAAATCTTGATTCGTGTTCGCGGCGAGCCCTGTCACAGGGGAGACACCTGCTATTAGCGATGTGAAACGAACACGTAAGCAAAGGGACTTCGTTTAATAAAACCTCCAGCAGCTTTATCCAATCGAAGCGAGCAAGTTCTACTATCAAAATTATCCAGGTTAATTCGCCTGAAAGAACCGCACGACAGCTTCGAGCCTCATATTTCGAACAGAGTAGTCCCAAATTCAGGCCCCAAGGTGAAAAGCCTATTCCTCTACCTGCGTTTAAAATAAAAGAAAACCCGAGTACAATATTACTCGACTGCGAGAAACGGAATAAAATGACAGCTGACGTTGAGAGCCACTGGCCGTCGCGGTGCACGACAAGTGCATCGTCGGGCGCGTGTGAGTGGCACGTTCACGCAACACGCACACATTTCTGACGACGTTCCCTGTACGTGCACGGGACGCGTCGACCCGTGTGAGTGTGCATCGCGCGAATGTGGACGTAGAGTCACCGACACTCCTGCTCGTCCTTCCATCCTATACAGGGTGCTCCAAAACTAAGTGACCCAGTTTCTCAGCCGTCTTCTGCTCGTCTTGGGATCGAATGGAAGTTCTACAGATGCTACCCAGCCACTCTTTGCACGCGATACACCGGCCCGCGTCAATACCTGGCTCCTACACCGCCGCTCCAAAGTTTCTCCACAATGACCACGCTGATTGGGCAGGTAGAGCGCTCTGGGTCCCACGCGTCGCCCTGGTTCCAGTCCTTCGGACTCTGTCGACGAGGAAACTAGAAGATCCTGGAGTGGACTGCTCTCGCAAGACACTCGGGGTGACGAGTCTCGCCGCCCCCGCTTTGGTAACACCCTGTACACCCAGCCAGTCGTGTATGAAAGTATCTCGCGCGCAGCATATAAACATATTACATGGAAAGTCGAAGGGTGGGGCACAAACGGGGTGCCCTAAAAAGAAAGAAAGGCAAAAAAGAAGATTCGTCGTAGGTTCTCCCCCCTCGGCTTCTCCTTCCCCGCCCCAACCCCCCTCCTCCGTCGTTCGCTCTTGGCGTTCACGAAGCAACGCCTACGCGCCGGCAGAGAGTTACCTTCGGAAGAGAGAATATAATTGCGCGATCGATAAATTCTCCGAACGTGCATCAACAACTCCATTTTGCGCAAATAACGTGTATTTCCGCTAATGAAGTATGCCTTCGCCCCCGCCGGACAGCCTTATTCCCCTGTAAAACATTAACGCAGGTACGTCGCCCCGTGAAACCTTCCCCTCGCCACGCGAAACAAGGGGTTGCCCGGTGAAGTATGATGGGGGAGGAAAAGACGCGCCACAGGGCGAAACTACGCTTTTTCTCGATACGCGAGCAATTGAATTTTATCAAAATTGTGGCGGGGGTAGTGGAGGTTACGGGTCGTCGCGTACGGGGTGCGTTGTGAAATATCAAAGTGTTCGTTTCGGTTCGGTGGTACCTGCGACGATGTCGAAAGATCCGCGGAGGATCGCGACCAGCGGAAGATTGACAGTTTACAAAATACTTGAGGTTCCGCAGTTAGGTGACTCACCCTGTACGTGCACCAGGAATAACGCATGTATACATAGGCCATAGATACGTGGACCAACACGCGGCCGTACATAATGTGATATAACCCGCACGTACACGCGCGCGGCGCGGCGCGAACACGTGCTCGCGCGTACGTGTAGGTGAAGCAAGAGAAAGGGCAGCGAGGGGAGGGGGCGGTGGGAATCGAAGAAGGTGGAGGAGGCCGCCGGGGAGGGGAGAAGGGGGGTCGCAGGGGAGGGCAGAGGAGGTGGTGTACGGCGAAAAGCCGCGGCCAAACTATTGTCCGACGATGTATTAACGAGCAGCGATGCTATTGATGCGGAATCGGTCCGAGCGTCGCGTCGGACAAAAATTGGAGAAAAAACCTGGCGCGCGAGTGTGTGCACACGGTTCATCGAGCACCGCGCCAGAATCGAGCGGGGATAAGGTGTATTCGAATCTTTCGATAATTGGATTATCCGGGCAAAACGCTCGCCTCTGTCTTACGCCCCCTCGAACAGAGAAAAACGCCACCAAGTTTGCGCTCGGTCTAATTGCGCCACTATGAGACGGTCACCCAGAGGAAGTGCGCGCTCTTATTTCTTTTATTCGGCCGACGCCGACGCTGGAGGGGCGCAATCTACCGCCGCGCTGCCCTTTCGAGAGGGTAAAATATTGCGACGAGCGATGCACGAAACGACAAAAAAAAAACGGTGTAGAGGGACAGTAGTTGTCCCGCGAGCGGAAGCAGTCGGGATTTCCCAGGTCCCGTGTTTCTTCTAACGATTTTCCATATTTTCCTCCGCGACACCGGACGGGCGAAACTGTCTCGAATTCTGTACCACGGCTACCGTGTGGTATCGGCTCGAGATAGGCAGAAAAATCATAATGGAAGGGACGTTAAGAATAATTAATCACGGATTTATGTAAATCGATGGGAATAATGGGACGAGGCACAAATTGAAATCACCGCTCGCCTGCCCTATGATCATGCAGATAATGGCAGAGCTGTCGTAACTATCGTAATGCCTGTGACATCTTCATCAGCTTCCACTTTGCCCGATGGTATTTCCCGCGCCGCAACAATTTCTGCGCTCTCCTCTCACCTTTGATCTATTCAACCTCTCGGCAACGCGAAAATGCAAGATACTCGACCAATTTTAATATCCCTCCGCTTGTCACGATCTCCTACGTTAACACTGGCATTCATCTCCACTTGGAGCGACTGAATCGTTCACGGGACAAAAATCTGAATCTCCCGGAACGGACGTTAGTGTTCGGTATCGGGCATCGAACGACGCCTGAAAATACAACGAATTTATGCAAACTCGTGCGTCCGCGCCGAAATCGCCAGTCACGTTCTAAAAATTCGGCCGTAAGTCGTGCGTTTCGTAACCGCGACGCCAACTTTGCACGGAATATTCCTCTGCGGGATTAGAATGGCAAAGCAGCTGCTCGAAATCGTGGAGGCCGCTGTCACGATCGGTATCGACGATCGCTGATGCGAAAGACGATTCGCAGGAACGTCCAGAAACATTCATCTCGGGCGGTTTCCGTCCGACACTTCGGGTCCGCGGAGGAAGAAAACCACGGGGTAGCCCAGATGTAAAGATTTCCTCTGCCATCGAGAGGCCAAGGAGTCCGCGGAGCTGACATTCGCGGCGCCGTATGAATCGAAAATCAGAATCGCCCAACGTAACGGCGTTACGTCTCTCGCGAAGGTCGGAATTCGTTAAAGCGCGTGGAAACAAACAAGCGTGAGCAGACACCGCAGGGGGACACCAGGAATGACGGGGGACGAGGCGGAGGCAGCAACAAAGGGGGAAAGAAGGAGGCAAGGAGAAGCGACGGCGCAACGTAGGACAATATTTGTCCCGCCGGTCGCGACGTGAACTTTTGCGCCACGGGACAATGCTATTGCCGGCAACAAGCCGGGACAAAACTTCGCCGGGTTTTCGCAACATCAGGATCGAGCTCGTCCTCCGCAGTCCCCCTGTTCCCCTCCGCCGTGTGCCATCCACCCCCCCCCCCCCCCAAGACCCCCTCGTTCACCTGGCTGCACGGACAAGGCCCAACCCGCTTCCGAGAACGCATCTACATCTCGAGAAACCGGCCGAATTTTTATACTTCTAGACGGCGCGGGCCCGAAAACAAAACGACCTCTTTTCTGCCAATTACACGGGGAGCCCAAGGGGGCCAGCAGGGGACTGGAGGCTGACTGGACGACAGGCTACCGGGGCAACATTTTCCCGCGGGAATCGGATTTATCTCGTCCTCAGGGATTGGACGGCCGGAGAAGCCCGAAAAGTTCCGGGTCGCGACAGTCAACGCGGTAACGTTCGGAAGCTACACCACCTTCTGCATTCGCTACCTCGCCTGTACTCCTTCCGTCCGCGACTCCCGTTTCCACGACTTTCCCACGTTTCCTCGCATCTCTGAGAGTGGAGTCCTCTATCGGCCCCGAGAACGCCGACGGAAAGCGTGTCGAAATCATTAACCCAAATGCGCGAGTCGCGGGGGCCTGGTTCGAAGCGGGCGATGACGACGGGGCGGGGGTGGTGACCCGAGAAATTGAAAAGGTGCGATCGGGTGTCGATTTAAAAACGGACACGGAACACGCGCGCAAGGACAAGGGATTATTCCGTGGCGCTACACGGCGTGAGAGAGCCGGCTCGCTCCCAAGGACGTCGAACATCCCGTCTTTTGTCGAACGGACGAAAAAAAGGCAGCGAGAATGGCGGGGAGGGAGAAGGAGTAGAGACATATTGGAAGGAGGCGAGATGCAAATGTATTCGCTCGACGGTGAAGCCGGGCGGGCGAAAGTGTGCAGAAGGTCAGTCTTCATCGGCGACAGGTGATTACATATACGCGCGAGACACGCCGGAATTCAAGGTGGAGGTGAATTACCTGGCTCGGGATTTGAGGTTAGGTCTCCAACTTCCTCGAGCGACCCTGACTCGAGGTCCCCGAGTATCCTTCTTCGTTCGGTTATCCTTGATCGATGACGCGCGTGTTGAACCCGAGACGCGTGCGCTGCCCTCGCGCGAATTTCACGTGTCGAGGATTTTCCTGCTGTCCGACAGCTTTGAAACGCTCCGTACATTCGTTAGAAATTCTCGGATAAAAGGCTGGAAACTGCAACAATGTCTCCAAGCATGTCGATAGCAGCGTTCGCGCGGAATGCGAGAAATGATTGGGGGGGGGGGGGGGGTTAGTGCAGTTGACTGCAACCTCTGCATATCAATCAGCTACAATGTTGCTGTGGCAAATAACCGAGGTCTGCTACGTCGACGGTCTTACAGCGATGAATCGCGCTAATAGCTTGAGAGTGGACGGTCTGTTTGGCTGCTCTAGGGACGTTACATCATCGAAACTTGTTTGGCGCGCAAAAGAATAACCGAAAACCGTGCCGCCATCCATCATCGCGAAGTGGCGAACGTGTTTCAATTCTCCTCGAGCGATCGCTTAAACCGCGTTGTTTGCGCGTGGCCAATCTCCGTGGAGCCCGCGGTGCCGTGGGGGCCACGTGCTCGCGAAGTTAACTTAATTACGGCCAATTAAGCGTCAATTAACCGAGTGACACACGCGGCTCGTACGTAGAACCGGCGGACATCTACCGTGCTGCCCTATCGTCTGTCAAATTAACGACGTAGGAACACGTCCCTCTCCCCGGGGACGCTACCAAAGCTCTTTCATTTGATGAAATTAATTTAAAAACATTGCGATCCGAGGCAATTTAATTACAATGAAATCCAGCTGAACGCGCGGGCGGACAGAATATTTATAGTACCTATCTCCCAATGTTAAAGAGACACGAGATTAACCATTTGCGTCCTGACTTTTCCGAATTCTCTATTGTTCCATGCTGCGCCCATGCTAAACAGGGGTCTTTGAAACGGATTAATTAAGATAGATAGAATGATAGAATCCACTCGCGTCTGTCAATCACGAATCCATCAATTTTGATACAAAGCGTAATAAATCAAAGCGTAACGTTAATTTGAACATAAGCGGAAAGGAACGTCGGTTATTACTTGCGCCCGAGAGGTGTATTTAGAGTGCAAAGGGTTAATAACGAATCGGAGATCGAGAAAGACAAGCGTAACCACAGTCTGTCGCGATATCCAGCAGGAAATCAAGTTGTTGGACAGCGTGTCGCTTTCCTTTTTTCGCTGAGAGATCACCCGACGCTCGCGGGGATGAGGCGGCCGGCCACGTAATAATTAATCAATCGTGGCCCGCATCGGGGGCAAAAAACCGACCGCCGTGACGTGGCGGGGTGGAAACGCCGACAACAACACCGTAAACGTGAATATTGCCGCGTGGCAGGCAGCGATCTTTAAGAATGGTGGTCACTCGTAACGGCGTTGCACGCGTAGCAGCGTGGTGAATGAAAAAGGAACAGGCGAGCGCGGTTGTACGCACGCGGAAGATAAAAGGGTGAGCCACGGCTCGACGCGGTCTCCTTTTTCGTCGGTGCTCGATAATCGAGGGGGCAAAAAAGTGTGAACTAGTTGGAGAGAAAAGGTGAACAGGATCGCGGGCGCGTGGAACGAGGACGAACGGTGTTGCGCGCGACTAAGAACACAAAGGGAGCAGTCGGTGCACAACGCGCGCAAAAAAAGCGCGAACAACTACTAGCTGCGGAAAAAACAGGCTCCGAGACTTGGGCACGTGCGAAAAACTGCCGACCAAGTTGTACGCGCGGCGTAAGATAAAGGGCCGAGGCCCGAACAAGTTTTTTGCCAGTGCGCGGTGACCAGGGGGGGGGGGGGGGCGACAAAAGTGTGGAACTAGTTCCTAGTCGCGGAAAAAAGAGGGGACGGTGCGGAGTCTCGGACGTTTGCGAGAACAGGCGACGAGAGTGTGATACGCGAGCGCGGAGAAAGAGACGGATGCAGTGCACGCGTGCACGTGCTAAGGAAACAAGGGGAGCGGAGCCTCGAGCCACAGGATCGGGTTTCATATCGGCGATAGCTCGAGGGGGAAAAAAAAGTGTAAACAACTATTAGCGTGGAAAAAAAGGCCTCCGAAGTCATAGACGAGTGCGACCAAGACCCAGCGAGGTTGGAGGCGCGCCGAACGAGGACGGGCGAGCGTGTTCACACTTCGACGAAAAAACGCTGACCCACGGTGACCGTTTCTTTCGTCGGGGCTCGATGAAGCGGCGGTAAAAAGGTGTGAACTAGTTTTTTGCCCGGCGAGTCAGCCTAGTCGAGGAAAGAAAACAGTGGGCGGGTTAAAAAAAAAACGTGTCGCGGTGTCCTGAAAGGGTATTCCGAAGGCAATCGCTCCCGATTGTCGCCTCTGCTGATCGATCAAGGCGATGCTGACCTATCCCCTGGGAAGTTTGGAATACAGCTCTAGATCTGACAGCTTTTGAAACGGTTGATGAAGAGGAAAGGACTCGCGGGACAAGGGTTCCCGTGGAAATCAATTAACCACGGGCAGGGTACGGAGGAACCCTGTCAGTCGCTATTACCGGTCTCTTTTTACCCGATTCCATTTGCAGCACGTGCTGGTTAATGAAGCGGGTCCGCGGAAGGAACCGGAAAGATTTCAAGTGGAGAGAGTTGAGACGCGGAAGAGGAAGGCAGAGCGTGTGCCGAAGGCTAGAAAGACGGAGAGGAAAGGCGGGCTCTGCTAGGAAGAGAGGACGAAGGCAATGGGGCGACAAAAGTCAGCGGCGCTAAAAGCGCCACGGACCGCCGCTCCGGCTAGACGCATGAATAATAATCTATGATTAATAGAGCGCTAAGCTGCAGGTGACTGGCGCGGCATGAATGGACGTAGTACTATTAAGCGGCGCGTATATCATACCTATGGCGATACGGTGTAGTTTGGATGTTGTTACGTCAACAGGGACAACTTTGCGCGCGCGTCAACCTGAATTTCGCGGTAAGAGATGGGATCCTCGGTGACAGGGAGCGATTGCCCTGCGAGGGATGTAAGCCTCGACGTTAAGAGGGCCAAGCTTAACCGCGGAATCGCAATTTCAGGGCCCGGAATTAACAGCCGTCCGATAATTGCTAAAAATCGTTCGCGCACGATAGAACCGCGCGCATCGCTGTGTAATCAATTGTTTTTCGCCGATTAGTTTGCCGTACGCCATAAATTCGATGGACGGGAACCGTTTAAATCATTGTAAAGCACCGTGAATGGACCTAAACGTTGTTACCGTTGCAATTACACTGGCGAAACAGACGGAGCGCGCATTAAGTTATAATTATATCTAAATGCCGCGGCAAATTGTCCCCGGTTTATTGGACGATTTGCCACGCGTGGCCAATGTTTGTCAGAATAACGCGCGATAACGTAATTGGCGGATTCGCGATTCCTCTGCGCGCCAGCTGGGCCGTTTAAAGAAGACAAATTTGTTTACCCACGGTCGGATGAAAAATCCCGCTAACTACATAGAATCGTGCAACAAGAAAAGAAGATTCTAGCAATGCTCTTTAGCGTGAAAAACAAAAAGCATGCATCACCCTTCGCGGTTAATCGCGTCATCAGTCATTCCACGTCATCGTTCGAGCGGTAGCTTCCATGCACTACTTAGCTCTTTCCCCGCAGCGACTCGTAATATTTCATTTTCTTGATCGCGAAATTGCATGTTTTTACGCGTTGGGATGGATATCTATCAGGTGTGAGAAGATTCCAGGGCAACTGTGGCTTGTCCCATCTACGTGCTCCATCCTCGACATGCTAACTTTTCAGGCCGCAAGTGCAAATCCCCCAGTCGTCACCGTCGAAAAGGAACACGCGAGGGGAGCCCCCAGCAACCCGCGGAGAGGCAAGAGCAACGTAATTTCGGTTCTAACCGTGACCGCGGTCATCGGCTGGCGGTTCGCCTACGTAATACGTAGTAGTACGTATAAGTGGTAGGTAGGTAGGTATGCGCAAACAGCAAACAAGAAGTAGCTACCGGCTGCTTCCACAGGTGGTCGGGTCACGAACTGACCCCACTCCAGCCCCCTGTTTCCCTCTCTTGCCCGTGCGCCCACTTCCTTTCCTCTCTCCTCTGCTCTCCTCTCCTCTCGCGACTCTCTCTCGAGTCCTGCTTGACCCGCGGGCCACGTCAGGTTAGGTGTGCAGGTCGCCAGTAGGTCGAGTGAGTCGCGGAAGGAAAGGGAGAAGAAGGTGGGCCCGCGAGCGGCCACGTCGATTTGTAACGCAGGCATCCCGCGAGCCACGCTTTCACCCGCTTCCTGGCGCCGTCGCCGATTTTAACTTATTATACCAGACGAGGAAACGATCTCGGTCAAGCCTCGCCGGCTACGCGTTTATTTTCGCGCGTAATGGCACGCGAAATTCCGCGAGCGCGCGGTTTAAAAGGGGGCCAGAACTGGGCCACCAGACACTGGATAGGGAAACTCGCGGGATTCGTCGAGTTAGAATAGCAAAACTATTTTAGACATGCCGGCCGGCCTGATTTCCGAAGCTTTTCATTCCTTTCAGTCGCATTCAGGACTCCCGCTCCTCTGCGGATCAAGGGTATTTTGATAATTGCACGCTGCCGAGCGCCGATTTGGTCATTAACCAGGGGGAATTTACTTCAGCCGCCCCTTCGTATCGCGGGACGTCAACCTACCATTTGCACACCTCGTTTAGGGAGAATTTACGATCTAGCTGTAGGACTCACTGAGTGGCCGCGTTGCGTAATTACGAACCGTGGTCTAGTAAACTTTAGCAGGAAGTCAAGGTCGTGGTAGGTGGAACTTTACGAGGTGAGAGCTTCGTTCCTAATCTCTCGCGAAAAAGGAATCCCTCATTAATGTCTCCTCGCTACCCAACATCCGCGTGGCCGGGAGCTCTAAAGTACAGCGAGCGTGGTAAAAATTTCGATAACCCCGATACCCGGCAACGTTGAAATAGAGATTACACCATCCTCGACACATTCTTTTATTAGACGATGTTTCCATTAATTTTACATCCCCTCGGCAAATGAAATTCCGTGGAATTACAAGTGACGATAATGTACACCCATTACCACTATCTAACATCTATTTGCTATTCTTCCGGCTTACCACAACAAGGCAGAATCTTAAGTACACCGACCGGGGATTAAACAACCCACTACGCGAATAAGTTGCGCAGAGTTCTACCCTTGCAGGCAGCCGCCCCCTAATGTCTGCATAATGCAGCCCCTATTTCCCTCTCACGGTTCAATGGTCTCGCGAAAGGATCGACGACAAATTATTTCTCAATCTACCGCGTGCGAACCGAGCATCCCAGAAATGTCCGCCCGGATATTTTCGGGAGGGGGGGATGCAGTGGAATTATAACGTTCACGGATTCACGGCTAACCTGCGCTCCGTTTGTTCGAGCGGGCATTGTACGTTCGCCGTTGCAACACAAACGATCCAGGGGAAGCGGTTCCGAAGTCTGAACCAAGGGAGAGAAAACCGGGTTGCACCGAACCACGGTTGCCCGGTTGCTTTCAGTCGTAGGATGCTGAAGGCACTGCGGTTGCCATGGCAACCCACCACCACCGCAGCCCGATGTAATTATTTGAAAAACGCCCGCCGCAGCCCCATCCCCCGCCTGCCCACCCCCGGGGGTTGCTGGTACAGGGCGATGCAAAAGTGGCCGCGGTCTTTTGCACCGCGGCCAATCGAACTTACCATCCTGGCTGCGATTTCCAATTTTCTACTGCTGAATAGCCAATTACGTAGCTAGCGGCTGGCCGTGCAACGTTTAAACATCCACCACCTAAATAGCTCCTGATGCTTAAGAGCTCTCGCTGCAGTCACAGCTACTCGTGATCTAATAGAGTTTCTTATTGGGGGAGATTATCCTAATTGGCTGGAATTAGAATGACGCGATCTAAAGTGGACAGCAACAAGTGCATTTGAAACGGGAAGGTGTACTCTGTTCCAGCAGAGGCGTGGAAAGTACGCCGAATGCGCCGCGTGATTAGGGAGACGCATCGCCCTCGAGGCGAATCCGAAGACAATTCTCGCGGCATCTGAATTCGCATATGACGCTTCTCGCGTATTAATATTCCTGCGTCTTGAAGGGAGCAGGGTTTTTTATGTGGATTCGGATATTTCTGAAGGGAAAATTCGCGGGGCGATTACGTCGAATGGTACCTAAATGCCGGTTGCGACCAGTAACGCGCACAATGTTTCTCCTTTAAGCGAATCGCCCGAGGAACGATCATCATTTCCATCTCGTCGCGCCACTCCAAGTGCCGTAAATTAGGTCCGAGTTACGGCTCGCCCCCTCCGCATTTCTATCAAACATTTATTCGCCCGTTCCATCAAAGATCTCAGCGATGACTCCCCCCTTTTTTCACGGAAATCGCGGAGCTTTTACGAGTGGTAGCGCGAGCTAAACGAGGCCAGCTTTTAGTAATGCAAAGTGCCCGGGCATTTTTCGAGACGCCCGCCTCGGTGGTTCTCGGAACACGTTGGACGTTAGATTTCGCAACGATGGGAGGGAATGGCGGGCAATCGCTTGGCAATTTGCTCCGCAATAACGGAATGACGTACAGCGATTAAAATGCCGGCAATTAAAGAGCGGCCAGGAGAAATGGCCAGCGTGGAGAACAAGATTTTAAGTGGTCGCGGTTCGTAGACGCGGCACCGTGTGGTCTCCTGATAAAACTGGTAGGTGCAAGATAATAATGCGCGCACGGACCAACTTATCGCCCGCATACATCTCGATGCGAGCTAATGAATTCGTAACGCGTGCCCTCGCGATCGCCACGCACCAACAACGCGTGGAACGTCTTCCGGAAACACTTATCTGTATGGATCAATTAAACTGTTGCAGCGTGCCTTCGATGAGGCAGCAATTTGTCAGGGCGTTTGCGACCCTCCAGCGACTCCACCATTAGTCAAATTAACCGTATCTGTACCACAAGGCACGGATATTCGAGAGAGCGAGGGATGAATATCTCTCGATCGACGAGTCACTGCTTTCGCGCCGAGGATTAGAAAATCTGCAGGCAGAAGAAAGGTGGGGGATCGCGCTCTTGTTACGGAGTGTACGCGCGTTGCATCCCTTCGCGGCCACCCCTCGTGTCTACCTGAATGCTCAAGGGTGTACACGGCGCGACCGTAGCAGTCAAAAATCGCGAGCACGCGGACACCCGGGGAGTTGATCGTGGGAATACGCGAAGGAGAGATTGAATAGGTCATAACTGGAGTCAGCAAGGTTCCGCGAGGGTGAACGATTATCGACCGAGGAACGATTCCAATTAAAATCCAAAGTTATCGCTAGCGAAAAATGGAATATAGAGGGAAATTACATATCGGTACAGGCTGAAGCATAATTTTATAGTTTGATGGCCGTGACAAAAGAATGAAAGTATAACGAGGGAAACTTATCAATTTAATGGCTTCATTGATTCTCCGCCGTGCTGGCGAGTGTGGCGCAACATCATTATTTTTAATGCGGCCGTCTAGTGGCCATAAATTATGAGGGGAGCTGTTTGTTTAAAATTGCATTCGTCTGGATTATTCGGTCGTTACGGAACAACACCTAAAAATGGATGTTTTCTGTGACGGGGCGCGGTGTAAAATCGAGGGAGGAATTTACGCGACCCCGGATCGTCCCCCCGTTAATAATGAGCGCGTCGCTAATATTTCAACTCTGTACAAGGGCTTGATAAAAAGCGAATGTGTAAGCAGTTTCGCCGCTCCGAATGATCTTCCCACGAAAACGTAATTCAGAGGCACTGAGAATTGAGAGAATTACAAAGAGTCGGGGGAGGTTTCTGAAGTCCAGGTAGCGTTCACGTGACTCGCAATTACAACGGTACATCCAATTATCGACGTGTTAACGAGTACCGAGTGAAATCAGCGCCAGTAGGACGGACGGAATCAGTATCCTCGATCGACAATCGAACGAGCTTCTTTCCTTTCTAAAGGTGTCTAGCGATGGGCTCAAAACGCCACGGAGTCGCCACAAACGTGGGCCAGATTTCTCAAATACCTCGTGATTCTCTTCGAAATAAAGATCCCTCGATTCCTCCGTGCCCCTCTGAATAATCTGACTGCCCCGAGACGACTCGCAGCTCGACGGGACGATTCGAATCCGCGCAAGGGGGAATTGCTCGAGAACTCGCGAGTCGGAGGATCGAACAGCCATCGCTAGCCGATGTCTCGAGCAACGTGACGAAGGTGCAAGACGAGGAGAGGCCACGAATGGGAAGGTGGTCCGAACGGAAGACGAAGGAAGAGGGAAAGAGAAGGCGACGGGAGAGGTCCGTGGCGATGCTCACTTGTTGCTCCCTCGACTAATTGCCAAGTAATTGGCCCCGTACCCCCGCTCGTATAAAGTTTGCTTCATTGTCTTTAATAACGCCGTGACCTGCGCTAATGGCTCACGTCGCATTCGTCGGCCAAGGGGAACGGGGAGGGCCCGTTCTCGCCGAGGAAGGATCGAGTAGCTCGCGGCCGCGAAGAAAGCACCGGAAATTACCGAAGAAATGGAAAACGGGCCGGGAAACGCGTACAGCCCGGACGAAATAATGATTTCCCGTGGAATTCGATCCACAGTCTCCCCAGCTGGCCCCTGCTAATTGTTTCGCGGCTCACTTTCCTCGTGGCCACCTCCTATAATGTTTATTAAACGTCTATTAAACGAGGACCTGATTTCAGGCACGAGATTAAAAAAAAAACGCTCCCGAAAGTATAAAAGCCACTGGCCGGCGTAGGACCGATTTTCAGGAGATATAAGGGCTGAGTGATTTAAAAATGCCCCCCCCCCCCCCTCTAATCCCTGCCCCAGGCATTATCATAATTTTTAACCCCATGCCAACACACGCCGCCAAGTTGACGCGCTCACCATCACCATTTATCCCACCTGCGCCCGTTTCCCCGGGGGCCATCCCCTCGGCCACCCTTCCTGTGCAATTAGCACAAATGCGACCTCTCCTGGGGTGTTGCGCCACGTCCGAGAATTTCCTTAACGAGAGGAGCGCCGAGAGCAAAGGTATTCGGGCCTGCGTGACGCGTGGACAATATAGAGGGTGGCTGTTTCACGCTCGTGCGACACTCCCTCACCATTTTTGGCATAGATGACACCCGAGTCACCTCTCCGACCACCCTTAAACCTATCACCTACACTTATTTACTCGAGCACAGCCAATTAATTGACCCTTCGGCACTGCGCGCAAATATTGCTCCGCAAACATTACGCTATTTAACGAAAACAATATTTGCCGTTTGCTCGGCGCAAATATCTACCGGATCGTTTGGCTCGTAGGTGCAACCACAAGTCCCGCGCTTATTTTCACGTTTCTGTGTTTTCGTCTACGGGCCGATCGACGCGCGTGCTCCAGGCGGAAGCAGCAGCCTGGGCCAAGGGATTCGTGGGCCCCGGGAACGAGGACAATCCGCCTGCGACCAGATGGGCGATTGTGCCAAGAATCAAGAGTGACTCATTCCCTGGTGGCATACGAGCAAGCACGAACACACTGGAGTGCCGATGCAGATGTACTATTACGGTGCGTCCTGGCTAATTGTTCCTTGGTGCCTCAACTTTCGTCCACGAAGCTTGCACGGAACAGTGCCGTGCCCAAAGGAAGAGATACCGAGATTGTTTCTCGATTAGGAATCTCTTCCTGCCACGTACGTCTGCGAGCGAGGCTCGTTCAGACGGAGGAACGCATCCTTGTTGCGCTACACGGTCGATGAATAAAGAATCGCAGGCCGAGCGCATTCTAATGTAACGACCGAGCAACATCGGGTGGGTAGGTACGTGGGTCGCTGACCATACCCAACATTTAACACCGGTGTACCGTTACACAGGGTACGCGGGATGCCGATCGTTTCTTATCCGGATTAAAACTCGTTAAGGCATCCTGCTTACCCTTGGGGATGAAACAGTTTACGACACTCAATGTATTCTCGGGCCTGCGTCCAGGTAACGCAGTGGCGACGAAAGCTTTTTCGCCACGAGGAACCGTCGCGCGTTTGCAGAAACTAATGGTGAACCCTATGGTGCTTGGTCAAAAGATGCCACAATTTTCCTGGCCTAATTGATCGGACTACGTTAAAATCCACTACCCACGCCAACATTCAAATCGAAACCCGCTCGGTATGCGAACCAGTCGCTGCCAAAAATAGGGAATCGCGTGTTCACGCGTCACATGGGCGAGGAGGATACCTCTCGGAAGGATACCAGGAAAAGGACCACAGGGGAGGCGAAGGAAAACGACCGGGGGGGGGGAGGGGGGGGCAGAGAATCTCAGCGACGCGCCGGCTAGACGACATCGTAAACTTCGTCGAGGAACTTTTGAATTTTAGTAAGAGCCGCCCTTTCTCTATCTCCGTCTCCTCCCTCCATCACCCACGACTCTCTCGTCCTAGCCTTATAAATTAGAGGTTCCCATTCCTGCCGGGGTTCCCAGTTAAACTTGCGTCGATTAGAGAATCCCCCAGCAATCTGCCGTACCGGAAACTCGAACCGCAAGCCACGTTTCCGTCCCGAGGCTAGCAGAGGTCGCCAGGAACAGCGGGGGAAAGAAGAACGAGGTTTGTTGACTAGAAACAATACCGGGAAGAATGGGGCCAGTCGATAATGCGCTGGTAAGTCAACGGAAGTTGGCCAAGTTGTTGCTGATCAGGTAAGGGAGGCCACTTCCCGATAATTCGCAGCTGGAGTGGTGCAAAGTTGTTGCTCTTCTCAGCCATCCAATGGTTAATTCGCGATTGTTGGCGATCTCTGGTTCAACATTTTACCACTAAACTCCAACAGCTCACATTGCGAGCTGGGTATACGTAATCAGGGCGCACCCTCAGCATCCATTTTAATTAGAAGCGAACTCTCATTTCACCCTTCATCAACGGCAGACGATCGGCCAATGTAGCTCGGTGTTGTGCAACTGTTTAGACTTTGGACGGAGGGTGACCGCACCGAGGCCCCGGTTTTTTCATCGTGTGCTCACCGTGTACTTAGCATAGAAACGTCCTTCCAGGTCATAGGTATTCAGATTTCGCGTCGCCGACACCTAGTTTCCTCCAGGATTCGCGAAGGGTGCCACTGGCTGCGGCGGGTGGTCCCGAGGGTGAAGCAGCCAGATGAAAAGGGAGGGGTAGTTTGGTGGAGGGCAGAGGCAGGAAGGGGGAGGATCGAGGTAGGAAAAGAAGCAGACCGGCTGGCAAGGAGAGAAAGAGCTGGCGAAAGGGAGAGAAAGGAAAAGACCCGCGGAGAGAGAAAAGGAGAGAGAGGGGATAATTCCACGGCTAAATATCGGTAAAAATCAATACTATCTCTTTCCTCGGTGCACCGCCGCCGAGGCTAATAATGCAAAAGGAGAATATGGACCCGTGGAAAGAGGGCGACATATCGTTTCCTGTTTCTGAATGTTTGCTGATCAGTCGTTCCCGTTCCCGTCGTCGCGAATGAAATTTCTGCCTACGAGGTAGGGCAATTATTAAAACACAGAAACAGAGAGGGTCTTTCCTTCCTTTACAACTGAATGTAGCCCAAAATTCTGGCATTTCGCAACTAAGGGCTGTTCAACAATTAATTACCCGCCCCCTTTCCCCATGGAAACGATAAATAATACTGCGAAACTCCGCGCGGCCAATTAATTAACAATCAACTAATTATAATATTTTCCGAACGGGGCACCGCGAGCTTTGGTGGACACGGCATTAAAGAAATCGCAAACATAATTCCCATGAAGTTGTACAGGATTTGCTAAGAAGGTTTTTCATCCGTCACCGGAGCGACGTCTCCGTGAATCGGAGTGGGTAAAGTGAGCCAGTTGATCTTGCTCTGATTATAATGAACGTCGGTGCTGTGGCCACGAGGAAAAGAGCATAGTTAAGCGACGCTGACAGGAGATAGGCGGTGGTAGGGGTGCGCGGCACGCTCCTCGAGCAAGTGGCGCGCAGAATTGATGATTCAGAGTATACAGGCCGGAAACTCGAATGTTCACGGGGTACCGATCAATTACCGTGCCCCGTCCCAGAAACCCGTGTACAAACAAACCCTCCTTGCGGCTGGCCGGACCGCTATAAAGCGATGCGGAATTTCTCCTGCTCGTTTTCTCAAACGTTCCTGGCGGGTAACAGCGTGGAACCGCGGCCTCGACCACGACCTGAGACAAACGGACAACGAAACGCACGCCACAGATCCCGAATCGCGTTCCCTTTGCACGCGAAAGTGTAAACGGTGGCGGACGGACGCACGAGCGAGCTGCTTGGACCCCCGACCGACGGATCGCCACCCCATCCTCGCTCGCTCTTCTACCTACATCTATAGGCCTCACCCCTCCTCCCCGCGCCCGCACCCTGCCCCTCTTGCACCCCCTTGCTAGCGACCCAAACCAGAGGAGCACAAGGAGGAGACGATGGAGGGGGCACGGAGCTTCGAGTGGTTCTCAACGAAAATTTTTTTCTACGTCTCAGAGGCAAGGGGGCAAAATTGACGATCGTCGGTTGACGTGGATCTTACAACAGAGTGCATCGAGGAGCTTCGACCAGCCAGAAATGAAACGGGCGATAGAATGAAAAATGTGAGGATGCCTCGATTTTCGACGTATCCTCGACATGTCCTAGCTATCGAGCCGGCACAAGCGTTGAGTCGATCGAGTCTTGGACACGCGGCTCGGTAGAAGAGCCGCGGGGGGAAATCGGGGACGGGAAAGCGGTCGAGCGTCGTGGCGGAAAGCGAGAAAACGCGAGGAAAAGACGACGCATAATTTGCAGACAGCGCGGCACGCTGGCTGGATATCGTGAAAAATTAAAGTACTGGAAATATGAGAACCTTCGTGCCACCCCCCCCCCCCCCTCCCCTCACAGCCACCCTAGCCCACCCTCTCCTTCTCTCTCCACTCGTTGGTTCACCCGCCCTCCGTAACACGGGGTGGCTAGGAGGGTTTAGGGAGAAAAGGGGAGGTGGGTCGCGTACCACCTCCTACAAAAGTATGGCGTCACCCACCGCGGTACAACCCCTGCCAAGAGCGCATAACACGGTTTACTTCACTTCCCAAGTCTGTTTCGAACAATACGCGCCGCTTGTTACAACGTAATAGAAATAAAGGGGGAGAAAAACTAAAAGGGCGTCGAAGGAGGAACAGACTGCACAAGTCCACTTCATTCTGGCTAATTTATCTTGCTGCAATTTCTTCGCCGCCGGCCGCGCTTCCCCGAGGGAGAGGGGAGGGCGAACGGGGGTTGGAAAACGGGGAGGAAGAAGTGCGAACTAAGTTGCGACAGGTAGACAATTATTCAACGTCGAGAAAATTATATAGGGCTGCCGGGGGTTAATTAAAGCCTGACAGAAATTAAAATTCATATTAGGAGACTCGCATCCGCCGCGATCTTATCACTGCCGTTTTATAAATCCTCGTTAAGTTGCGGGCCCGGTTGTTTATGCGGTTCACGCGTGTTTCGAACCGAGAATCACCGTAAGAGGCCGGCGCGTTTCTCGCGGCCGCTTGCGATGATAAATTTTATATCATATCAATTACCCGACTGGCTCTACAGAGTATGCGGGCACTGCTTATATTCCCCGTCAATCATGCTCGCGAGAGCAATAAGAAGTATAAAAGAAGACCCCCAAAACCTGCCCTGCTATCGATTGATTTCGGATGTTCCTCACCGCCGTCTCCAAAACGAAATAATCCTCAGTAATCGGGAGACGATTCTCCTTCCAATAGCAAAGTTCCAAGTGAGCTACACATTTCGAATCGTACAATAAAATATCGGACGTTGCGGATCTACGTCGTTACACGATCGTCTCGATATTTTACCAGGGATTTAAAGCACTCGTGAATTCGAGCGCGTGTATACACGCGCGCAAAAAATTCACGGCCGCCCACGCATATTGGTTCGAAGCGAAAGACACGCGGACACGTTCGGCACGTTACGCGCGTCTAAAAATTCTGTCCCGGGTGCCATCGAAATCTCTCGGATCTCGCCTCGATAACTTATTACACGCGTTACAAGTTTTTTCTATCTTTCTAATTGAGACACGCCAGTCCTCGAAGTTATTGGCGCGAGGAAATTCGAATAATCCGTCCTCGAGCGCCCTCGCTGGATCCAGCGATCCAACGACTCACACCTTCGGGGGCGCCTGCCGCAAAACTATTTGGAAAACTGGTTCGCGTCATTCTGCCAGTCGACTCCGCACAAATTATACCTATTAGGCGGTTGTACACGGAACGTCTGATATGTTGCCGGACGATAACGCCGGATTCGTTAGAACGTATCGACGATCTAGACGCGGCTGCCAAGTTTAGCACCGCGAGGCATCGCCGACTTGCTCCGTTTGCAAAAAGGGTACTTAACAATATGTTTTCACAATGCCTGGCACCGATCGGGGAACGGTTTGGCAACGAGACAGGGAAAAACTTCCCTATCCACGATCTGAATTCGATAGAATTGGTTTTTACCGAAGACAGCCCCGGAGAAACTTCGCGGAACAGATTCACCCCATTATAACGATGGAAACTGGAATAAAAACGCGGCCGAGAGACGATCGCCCATCCGCGAGCTACCATCCTTCAAAGGTGGTCGCTACTTTCGCCGCTGTCTGTAAATCAAGCAGCGATACGTAACATCGGCGACCCTCGTGCCCCGAAACATCTGTAGCTTTTATCGCAGCGGAGCGTTCGGGCAGCCTCGGCCCGCGCGTGTAACCGATTTCGAGGACGAGCTGCCCCGGCTACGGGAGAGGCATTGAAAGCAATGCAAACGATCGGGAGAGCATTTCTAAAGGGCACGGGAACGCGGCCCTGCTGATGCAGGATTATCGAGAAGAATGCGGACTAACCGGGAGACGAGTGATAAATAACGGTGGCTACCTGCGGACCGCGTTATCTAGGAATGTTAGCAACCCGACAACGTCTAACACGCTGCGCTCTTATGTTTTACACGCAGACGGTAACGCGTTTTTCAACTCGGAGACTATAAGCGATTGGGGGCTGCTTTATCGCCGTTGCCCTTAAGGGACTCGAATTCTAAGGTCGCGGGGCTCCCTTAACGCGCGAGATATCGCTCGCACGGCGGATTATATAGGTACGAGCCCGACTTATCGCGGGCACGATCGATCGGCACGCAGTAATAATAAAAAAACAACCGCGCAGTTCGATCCAGCGAAACGGGGGATTTCCGAGAAGCGGACAGAAGCTTCTACTTTACGATCGATCTAATGTAAAACAACTACAGGCGATGGGCAGATACCGATTTGATAAATCGAACTTGCGGTTAACGCGCTGCTTGCCAATTAAGAGACTTTGCAACCGGTCCCATCATCTTCCGTTCGCTGCTCCATTAGTCAAACCACGATTAACCCATTCGACTGAAATAACGAGCCGGCCTCGTAGCGCATTGTGGCGCGATTTCATACAGTTAATTGAATTTAATTTGATGTCGGAAGGACTCGATGTGCCATACAACGAGCGCATGTTGAAACATATGCTTTGTCTAGGTACCTACTCTACTTAGAGCTATATGATCCGTGATATCCTCTGTTTGGGATGATCGCGATTAATAGCGTGTAATATCACGTATCAAATTCATGTCCACAGCTAGTACTGATCAAATGCCAGCCGACAGGGTTTCGCGCGGCCAATGCGGAGCAGATTATCGGTTCCATAAGCCTCGGCCGGCAAGCAACGCGTTTGTAAAACGGATTTCCAGGACTCACCCTTGGTCCATCCTGTCGACGGGTCCACCGGGCCCCATCATCGCGGGATGTCCAGGTCCGATGGGTCCTGTCATCGGGTGGCCGGGCCCGAACGGGCTTCCAGGCGGCATGCCGTACTGGGGTCCACCGAACGGCTGTCCGTGGGAAGGGAAGTGAGGATTGCCTGCCCCAGGAGGTACGAACGGTGGTCCCGAGGAGCCGGGTCGACCGACGAACTGGGGTGGAGCGCCGGACGGTGAGCCGAATGGACTCGGTCCTGGCCCATTGTAAGGGGGCCCCGAACTGTTGGGCGGCGGAGGAAAGCCCGACGAATTCGGCGGTGGTCCTGGGCCAGGTGTCGAGGAACCGCTGGGCGCTGGCGAGGCGGTGTACTGGGGTGTCGCGGATCCAGGAGGTGGTCCTTGGTAAGGAGGCGCGCCCGCTGGACTACCAGCACCACCGGGAAACGGACTGGGACCTTGGAAAGCGGCATTGCTCGGCGGACCGCCTGTACTGTTGTAGGGACCCGACCCAGGACCTCCACCCTGGCCAACGGAGTTCGGTGTATAGGGCGATGCCTCCGAGCCGGGCGGCGGGCCCTTCCAAGAGGCTGGTGTTCCCGGATCCTCCAGCGTGGTGGTGGCTGCCAATGGCGTGTTTAGGCGGCTACAGCCTGCAATTCAAATGATTTTGCTTTGGTTAATATTGGAACTTTTGGCCCGTAAGCGAGACTCTTGCTTAGAATCTGTAGAAATCTAACAGAGAGTTTTGAAACTCTGCAGAGAAAATGTAGAATGAATGATTATATGATGTTTAGAGTGATGCGTTAAAGGGTTGCCCGCAGTCAGCAGATAGAAAAAGAACGATTCTTTGGGAATTTATTTCAGAAAGTAGATGCATATTTTAATGCAAAGGTTTTGGTATTCAGATGAGGGACACTTTAACAGGTTATTATATTATGTTTTGGTATAAAAGTATTTAGTTATTGCAAAATTACAACTGATTTACCGGAAGCTGTTTTTAGAAATACGTTTAATAGTTTATCTAGTCTTTAATCGTCCCCTTTTATAAAATATTAACCCCGGACAAAATGGCGGATGTTAAAGTGAAACGATCGATTTTCGTACAAAAAAGGACTAATTTTTCATCCATAAAATATAAAAAAAAATTTTATGTTAAACGATTTTATTAAAAATGCACTAAAAACTAAAAAATAATTCTTTTCTTGTACTACAATTTCGATGGTGCTTTTTCATTCACTTTAAATAAAATCGTGGAGCAGGATATGTCATAACAGAATATGAATCAATTTAATACAGAATCAAGCGTGGAAATGAATTTGTTGTTAGAAAGTTTTCGTTCGCATTAATGAATCAAACAGATTGCAATGTGACTGAATATGAATCAATTTAATACAGAATCAAGCGTCGAAATGAATTTGTTGTGACGTATCCTGCTCCACGATTTTATTTAAAGTGAATGAAAAAGCACCATCGAAATTGTAGTACAAGAAAATAATTATTTTTTAGTTTTTAGTGCATTTTTAATAAAATCGTTTAAAATAAATTTTTTTTATATATATATATTTTTTATTTTCTAGTTTTTAGTGTTTGTGGATTTACATTTCCCAGCTCAAACCTCTTTACAAATATTATCTTTTATTCCTGTATAGATTTTAACATTTTGCTTAAACGCTACATTGCTGAAGTCACTAAAAAATCATTCTTTTCTTGTACTACAATTTCGATGGTGATATACTACGAATGCCTGCAAAGTTTTAGTTTTAATATTCGTACATATGTGACGGATCATTTTTCGATAAATTGTGTATTATCGGCAATCGCGATGCGACTAGCGACCAGAACGCAGCGGCTTTTTGTCGTTTTCGTAAAGAACGCGAGTGGCTGATTTCAAATCGTTTGGATTTGTGGTTATGGGTTTTACTTATTGACGACTGGGTAATTTTTTCACCCGCTTGGGATTAATTTTTTTTTAAAATATTGTATTGTCATCCAAACTACGCACGCCTGCAAAGTTTCAAGACAATTGGATAGTTGGAAGTGGGTTAAATTTGAGTTGCCAGATTTGAACCATAGAAACAAACATACAGAGGATCGAAGCTGAATAAAATCGTTTAATAAAAATTATGCATTGGAAAAACAAATGCTTCGATTAAAGACTAAATTCGAATGTCTAGAAGAAACCTACAAAGTTTTAGAAAGATTGGTGAAGCAGTTTTTGAGAAATCCTGGTCACCGCAATTGAAAAACCCATTTTGGGAAATCAGTTGTAATCGTGCAATAAAAAAAATACTTTTACATCAAAACATAATATAATAACCTGTTAAAGTGTGCCTCATCTGAATACAAACACCATTGCATAAAAATATGCATCTATTTTCTGAAATAAATTCCCACAGAATCGTTCTTCCTCTACCTGCTGACTGCAGGTAACGCCTTAAAGGGCTACCGTGGTCAGTATTCCTATAATATACTTATTCTAGCCCGTGTACATAAGTAACCTTGCTACCAGAGAATATAATATGCCATTCAGGCATTAACTGTACGTAGAATAGTAAGCGACATCAATTTGCAACTCTTCTGGTACTAGGACGGTGGAAAGAATGTACCTATTCGACGTAAACAATACCCACAGAAAGATCTACGCTCCCAGCAACGTCTTACTACATTACCGTGCAACGCGCCAAACGATATCCCCAAATTGTACTGTACGTCAAGGAGAAAGTAAGAGGAAATCACCATTGTTTGTCCCATTGGCCTTCATTGTCCTACGGTCGCCCAGCTCATTCCATCTCTCCGATCACCCACCGTGGCAAGAATCAGCACACGTAGCAGGGAACTCCGATCTCCTTCTGTCTCCACTTTGCACAGAGTCGCGAGGGATGACGAGTACGTCGCGATTCGGTTTATCACACGCGACACGACGCGACGCGACGAGCTACGGGTCTCACTCACAGGTCTGTTGGAGGTTATGTGCCGGTAACCTAACCTCTAACGCGTTTTCTAACGCGAAACGCGAGCGTCCGCGGCGCGGTGACGCTTAAAACGAACGGAATACGACTGGCGAACAACCTCGGCTGTCCATACCCGCGATCTGATGGAAAAGTCTGTAATCCAGCGACAACAATGGGCAGCTGTGCGCTCGCGTTGCCGGCATTTTCACTCCGATATATCGTCTGTTTCAAGACGTTCCACGGACTTCCCGGTGGAGATCCGGGCGCGCACCCGTTGCACGGCGCGTGCACAGGTCCGACATCACGCTAATCTTCATTCATCTTGCCGTCACATTGCAACAAATCCGTGATCCCCCAAACACAAATGGCCCGGTGCAACAGAGAGAGAAGAGGCAAGCGCGAATAAACACTACCAGAGTCAACAGACCAGCCTCGGGACAGGGACGTAGCGCGCAGGTGGCGCCACGACGCTCGCGCTCCTGTTCACACGCGATTCCTTCCGCAGGGGGAAAATCACCGCGGCAATTGTACGAATCCGAACGTAGATCTGTTTGTTTACCAATGAAAGGTTAGTCAGGCTTCACTCCCGGTACTAAAGATCGTTACGACGAGCGTATAGAGGCTCCACGGTCTTTCTTAAAGACTTGACGGGACGTCAAGACTCAGCTGTCAAAGGACAGCTTTCGCGGGACGAAAGCGCAGGAAGCCACTGACGCGAGAGAAAAAAAAGTCACTAGACTCCACCGCCACTTTCACTCGCGATTCGTCACCCTCACACGTGCACGGCTTGCGACGCTCAGTGAAATTACATGTACGCACGTGCACTCAGGGCTGTATCTAGTGGATGCACGCACCTTGGCCCACTAAACCACACTGGCTGGCTCTCTCGCGGACCACGTGTTCGGTACTCTCTGTCGTTCTGTGTCCCTCCTGGCTACCCGCGCCCGGGTGTCAACTAGATTTCTTCCTCGGTCGTAGCCAGTGATTGTTATTCCAAGCGTAGAGGCCGAAAGACGCTGCCATTTTTAAGAGACCGACCGCACGGGCCGACGCGGCTGTGACCGGTGCACCCTGACACCCCGCCCAAACACACCGAAGGCACGCCACCCCATGAAAGTACGCCTAGCTCCGTGGCGGTCGCCTTTCTTGCCTCGTTCGTTCCGTGCTGACTCGACCGTGGAAAAAATTGACCATCGAACGACACCGGTAGATAGCTCGGTCCCCCTTAGAACCGTTCGTATTGATTCCCACGCAGCACGCTACGCTTCGGGCAATTATGCGGCCGATATTCCTTGCGCGTGCACCCGAAACTTTTCAACGATTTTTCCCTAGACGACGAGCTCCCGGCTCCTACGCCAATGCGTCTCGCTTCTCTACGCGTTCCTTGGCCACTGCCAACCGCCGTGTCGCGTCTACCGGTGAGCCGCGCGATTAATTCGAATCCCTGAGAATTATCGCTCGGCCCGGCTGTAATTTCCGATCGATTAATCGAGAGGAGACTTGGGCAACGCGGTGTCGCCTGTTGCATGCGAGCAACGGCCGTGTGTACACGACGTGCAGCAAGGTAACACCGTTCGTTAGTAAACAACGGCGAAAAGGGCGACGCAGTTGCGGCGCAACAACAGCCAAGAGGAAACGATCGCGTGCACCGCGGCGCGACGGTCCAACCACTCGCATCTATTTTTCACACCTCCAACCCCCTTCGATCTTCGATCGAACGCTCGGGCCCCCGTGCACGGCAAAAGGAAAACTAACGCTCGCAAACGCACCGACGTGCCCCCGATCCTCCCCGCGAGCAACACGGCCTCTGTAAACACTGGAAAGTCGGTACTTTCTGCGTGTCGGAGGCAGAGAGCGTGGAAAGCACGACGGACACACGCGTCACCAAGCGGGGATGCCGAGGGGCGGTCGAGCACGAAAAGCAATTACGGAAAACACACGCGTCACTCGCTGCTCATTCATGGACGACTCGCGCGACTCGTGGTGGTGATAGTGGCGTGGCTCGTCGAACGATTACGAGGAGGTAAAAAAAATCAGATCGTACCTGGGATTCGCGGGAGAGAGCTGGCGACAACCGACATGTCCGCGTTCGGGATTCTCGTTTCCCGAGGAACTAAGGAAAACACGCGAGACGACGCGAGCAGGCAGCTGTTCCACGTGGAGCGTCGCCCACGGATGCGTACGGCCCTGCGCCGAGAGCTGCACCCCCGACCGCAACGGGACTGCGCCTCGCCACAGTTACTCTTTTCTGTCACCGCTACCGCCACCGCCGACGCCGCACTCGCCACTTTTACACGACGAAAAACCGTTCCGTGGTTCGCGCTGGGCCCTGGATCGGCCGTGCCTGGTCGCAAGGATCGTGCACTAGGCGGCAGCCGATCGCACGATCCTCGTAGATCAACGACAACCCCGCGGCTAGGGGTGCTGCTCGCGCCTGCAATGGCGCGCCGGCCGCCACATTTTTTCTCGATCCTCGTCGCTTTCAAAGTCTCTCTCCAGTCTCTCGCGGGAGACTCAACACTCGCCGGTTGACAGTGTCACCCTAAAAATCAATAAGGGGTTCACCCTCGACCCTGCCCACCCTCCACCTCCTCCTACACCTTCCTCCACCTCCTCCTACGCCTCTTACTCTCTGCGTTTATCCGAGGAACGTGTAGCGGGGGTCGATGGGTCGGCGAGGTTACGATGGTCAGACGACCAGTCATTCTATTAGGCGGCGATGCGACGCCAGGAGGCCTGCTAACCTTCAAACACCCCCCTCGTTTGCGCGGTTCGCGGCAAAGATAGCTTGCCGTGTCACTTTGATTCCTGAAACTTGCCCACGTTCCGCGCGGAGTACGCGTCATGCATTTCTCTTTACACATTTTCAGCGCAGGCAATGAAGAATGTTTCTCACAGCCATTCTTCTACTCTTCGACGTCATCGAGATTAAGGTTTTAATGGTATCACCGCGACAGAGGAAGATATAACTGAAATGCATTTACATTTCTAAGCAACGCGCGTTCATTTTTCCACCTGGGAGGTTTAATGCAGTTATGCCTGACGTCGCACCAGCTACCGCGCGTCATGCTACCTTGTTCCCCGACGAGTCGCTGGAATAGAAAGGCGGCATCAACGGGAAACTGTGCCGACCTACCTCACAGCCGCGCCGAAGTACCAGAAAATAGAGAAGATTAGTTCACGATGCCGGAAGTTACGCGGGCCGAAGTGCTTTCTAAAATTTTACGAGGCTATATTGTTACCCGAACAATCTATTTTCGTTACCAGCGACTGACACGAATTCGCTGCGAGACACGAGGTAGATCGTACCACAAGATAGAAGATCAGCTCCCGGGCGAGTAGAAACTCGAATCCCGAATAATTAATCGCTCATCGATAGAAGAGCGAAGCCTCGAAGAACGCTCCGCGGAAGTTCACGCTACCTTCCTCCCTATTGCTCCCGGATATCTGCTGTTTTAAAATCGTTAAGCGAAACGGTGACTTAAAGCCGCTGTGAGGACCTCTCCAATTTCGAATTACCTAAAAGAAGAACGCTCCCGTTTTCCATGCTCTGCGCGTCCCACCGTCGTCCATTGTCCTCGATTATCTCCTACCACGGCTGGTCAGGATCTCCCACAGAAGTTGAAAATCCTCGTGTTCCAAATTCCCCGGGAAATCATTGGCCAGACGCGAGATCGCGGAATGCCGATTGCGGCGCGAGTCTTTAATCGATAAATAATCAAGGTCGCAGCTGACAGAGGATAGGACCACGAGCATAGGAGGACGGTTCGCTCGCTGTCACGCGAGCATCGCCGACGAACTGTGTGGCAGTAGGCACGGCATCTTGATGCCTATCTGTCGGCGAAGGCACGACTCGATAACCCGCGATTCGGGGTCAGTATGGCCGCCTTTTATGTCCCGGGGACGGTGAAAAGTCGCCTTCGGTGACAGTTGATGCCCGGCCGAACGTGGAAGGCCGTGATACCGGGCAACTTGCGCGCGGCTCGCTCGCCTAACGAGGCCAGCTTTTCAGGCGAAAGCTCAATGAGCGATACACGTGTAATTAGAGGCTTGAATGGCCCGCGAAGAGAACGAGACGTACCGAGGAGAAGTGTCCCTTTTCTCATCCGTTCGCGTCAAATGCGACGCCTTCGGTGGTGAATGGTGGCTGCGTCGTTACGCGACGGAACAGTGTAAAAGCGCTCTGAAGTTTCTAGGTTCGTTATTATGCGCGGTAACCGGCAAGCGTAGGACAGAATGCTCAAAAGTTTTCAATGCAAATTGCGAGCAATGCGCCGGCGAATTTCGTAGACGGAACCGAGGATAATCTTCTTTCAGCGGGAGCCTGCATTTTACAGACGCTTTCGTTCTATCGGATTTTTTTCATAAACTTTCAACGAGCCCTGGCAATCATTAGCAGGGGATTTATGGTTCTAGATGAACGACTAATGCAGCGTTTAACTCGTTGCCAATTAAGTAATCAGATTCATCAATAATTTTTTATCCATCTCATCCCGAACTAATATCCCGTTTTTCCTGGCTGCTCTGAGTGAAAAAAGTAGCTCCCACCGCGAAAACTAATCCCAGCGCGGTGCGCTGATTTTTCCCGTTCCATGATAACTTTTTCCCGCGATGCCATGCGGAAATATCCGCCGCGGACGCGCGGTGAGCCGCGAGGTGAATGACAGTTGCGGACAGTTCGTACACAAGCACGTTCCACTGACCCTGGCTAAAACGATCCTCCGGAGGACGAGCCGAAATGGCCACCCTTGGCCGCACGTACTCTCTCCCCCGCGGACTTTCCACACTTCTGGCCCCCCCCCGGCTAGAACTGGCCGAAGAAAGCTGCGGCCCCGTTCACGGCAGATATTAGGATAAGTTTCATTCATACAAACTTCGGAACAAATCTCGACCTTCGAAAACCGCGACCCGAGATCGAAGTCTGCGAGCGACGCACGAACTTGAGCAAATTGAGTTTCACCGCGACCGACAGGGCAAAGTGGTTTCCTGATAGTTCGTGGGGAGCCCCGGAGTTTCTCATTTCCATCGGCGATCGTTTCGACCAGAGGAAGAATGTAAAATGTTTAGGTGCAAAGAGCGCATCGATGTCGTATGAATGAGAATGGCCCCGATAAGGGACTAATTACCCACGGAGCCTGAAACTCTAACGTGAAAGTCTAACAAAGGCAAACCAAGTCCGAAATGCACAGGGCCATTTAAAAAGACAGTCTGGAAAGTATCCGAGCCACTCGTGAACAGTTCGCAGCTGTTCCTAAGTGGAGTCGGAAGCCCGGAGTTCACGGCACACAGAAACAAGTTGGATCTGCGGAAAGGCACGAAGGGAAGGCCAGAAGAGCAAGTTCGTGGTTGGCTGGAGCGGGGTGGCACGAGAGGAGGTAGATGGGAACGAGCCGTCGAGGGGGAGGAGGCGCGCAGAACAGGAGGGAGAATAGGTCGATACGGTAAACTATTGTCTGGTGGGTGAAGTGTTCACGAGAACCGGGCGGAAGACGGCTTCGCTTCGGTTATATGCATTCCCTGGTTCGCACGAAACGCGAAGATATGACGTGCTCGACACCGCAATCATGTTCGAGCGTGTCCAAAGAAGCTTCGCGCCTTTATCCACGCCTGCGTTACCTTTGCCCGTCCGTTCCCTCGATCGATACCCTCGCACAGAGAGCGAACCCATTACCGACCGAGAACTCCAATAATCGAGCACGCTTTACCACACTTCAGTCTCGAAAGCGTATTTATTTTGAAAGTATCCTATCGATTGCAAAGCTTTTCCACTATTTTACAATATTTCGAAACATTCGTCGTGCTTTTAGTAATTAGAGAATAGAGACCGCGCGGTGCGAATACGTCGCGGCGTCATTGGTCCGCTGTGGAACTTAAGGTTACCGGAAGACAGTAGAAAGATTCATATTGAAATGTTTAATTACCGAATAAAGCGTTGTTTGCATGCAAATCCTATTCACAAGAGGATAATATCGTTTCCTCCGAAATTACGAGACGAGATGACATTCCAGTGGCGCACCCTGCAACAGAATCATTTGGCGGGAGAGTTGGCGAAGGTGTTGTTACGTCGGAGAGAAAAAAGTAGGAAAAGAGATTCGTCAAGGTGTCAGTACCCGTAGCACAGAAACTCCGCGAAGCACGAGCACGAGTCTTCCAGAATTTCGTCTCTGAATGGAGATACGCGTCAGCCGACGAAGTACACAGACGCGGTTTGGCATGTGGCGATGCCCGACTATCCTACCACGGGACTGTGTTTACACCGATTGTCATCGGGGGGATGGAGAGGTAAACACAATTCTACTCCACCACCTTGTTCCCATCGCTGTCCGTGCAACCCGCGAGTCTGCCTGTGTGCTCGCCTAGCTATGTGTGCTCCATAGCAACGCCGTTGCTATGTAACAACGTTCCCGCGAGTTCCGAGCTTCGATCGTGAAACTAACCTTTATGCCGACGATTGATAATTAACATTCAGATCGAACGAGTCCGCCGACTAATGAATTACCGCTTTAGTCAGGGAAAAAGCATATGCTGCCACGGTACTTTTCTACAGAAGATAGATCCGTGATTTCGTTTTTCTTTCCTGCGCGAGTTTGGATGTGTTCCATGCAACAAGGTACTTTCTACGTGCTGACAAACGACTGCGAGTCCACGTAATTCAAACGAAGGTCCGATCAATCTTATTTTCGATAGAATTCTCTGTACGCCGCAAAAACTTATACCGAGCGAGATTAGTCAGTATGAAAAACGGCGTAGAAATGATTTCGCGAGGCATACTGTTCGCGCGTCCGCCATTACCGAACTGGTTAAACAGGTTACCAGTTTATAGCCACCGTAAACAGATTTTAAATTTCGCGGCACATGCTTGTGCATTCCGCGCGCCATACTCTTTTTTGTCGTGTTCAGTCGTTGGTCGTGTCCGTGGTACTTGTGCATTAAAAATACATAAATTGACGGAATTCGTGGTGTTTTTATATGTGAGTACATATTTTCGAATGCTCTTACTCGTTTTTTCTGCTTTGCGTATGATTCTTTCACGTTACTTACCCGAAATGATATTAATTTCCCCGATTACGATTACGCTTTCAAACTCGCCCGTTGCTTGACACCAGAAATCATGTTTTTCGTACGTTAAATCAAACGAAAGTCTTTCAAATAAACGTCGACAGCGAAATCTTATCGAAATAAACGTTCGAATACGAAATTTTCGAAATGAAATTCCCGTTCGTTTGCTCAAACATCCGAACAATAAAGAGATCGTTCGTAGTAGATATTTTATTTCCAATTTTTAGGAACTGAAATGCCCATATAATAAAAAATATTTCGTATCGCATAATAATAATAATTATTATTAAATTGAGAAACGAGGTGTTATGCTAAAAATTCACTGCTAAGTGTACAAAATGAAGAAAAAACTCGCAAAACAAAAACGAACATAGACTTTCTTTTCCTTCCTTCGAATATTAATCGTTCTCTAATTTTCTCTTTCTCTCTCTCTCCCTCTGTCTCTCTCTCTGTTCTCACATTCGTACATTCGTATCTAGCGTCTTACTTTTTCATTCACCCTCTCCTCTCGTCTATCTCGCTCTCACTCTCTCTCCCTCTCGCTCTGTCTCTATCTCTCACGCATCCACTCTCCCTATTATTAAAAAAACAACCACAGGTAACAAAACAGAAGAGAAATAATATGAAATGTTCCGCATGGAATTTTGCACTTCCGTTTGTTTCTTTCTTCGTCGTTTAAACTTTCTTCTAGCTTTCCTTTTAGTCTCTTCTAATAGATAAAGGGCTCGTTTTCAAAGTACATACAAACGACCGTCGTTATCGTTCTATTTTTTTTTCAACGTCACTATCTAAGCAGTTTTATGGCACGTATTCTCGTACAAGCCCTTTCACCTTCTCTTCTTTTATTTGGACAAAAAGAAAAATTTGTCTTCTTTTTATGCCGCGGCTTCCCTTATCCGTCCTCTCAACTATCGCCAAACGAACCCCGGCGGAATTATACATATCGAATCGCAACAGTAGTAACGTATCCGTCTTTTTATTATATACACACACGCACGTTGAAATCAGAAGTCTTTTTTCTTTACCTTCGAATACGATTTCATCAGACTTGGACGCGAGTAAGATCTGTCTGAAGATCTTACGATTCTTTCACGCTGTCGACGGTCCCCGCTGATTCCCGATGCTTTCCATGAGAATTCAAACAACAAAATGTCCTTTTGCAATGTAGCACCATTCGAACGAGTGAATACGCCTCGAATTAAATCAACTGAAAATCTATTGTCGTACAAAAATAAAGTAATACATCGTGTTTTTTATGCGCAGTAATCCAATTGGGTGAAAAATTAAAGAAAAGGCTGTTCTGAACGCGTCGGGCGTCACCGGAGGACCCTCTTCAAACAATCGTTTAACACCGTTTCGGTAAGTTGCAACGGCACTCGTCTCAACCTCTTTCTCGGTTTCGTTTCGCGAAAGAACCTTCATGCAAACTCGGACAACTTACTCTCTGAAAGACATCGATAATAGAAATCGGATTTTCGCTAGAATCGACCCCGGTGAGGGCCTCCCTTAGGATTACGAATGCTTTAACGTTATTCTGATATTTATTTTTGTGTTTTTCTTTTCATCATCTTTATCAGAGTATCCTAAAACGAACAAATTCTATCGATACGTCTACTCTTAACATGAATATACCGCATGAGTTTTCAAATTTTCGCGTTTCCTTTTCAATATGGTCGGTGGCCCGCGATGTTCGATCACTCTCAGCAACGATCGCGCGCGTTTTCTGCTATAAATCAGTCGATCATGGTGGTGCTCGTTAACCAAAATAAAAAGAAATCTTTTCTCCACGATACACAGCGTGTGTCGATGAAAATCAAAGCGTAATTATCAGCTTTTTCCATGTGTTTTTTTTTTCTTTCGTTAAATGTACAAGAGATCTCTTTCTCTAAAAGTAATCTGCAAAATATTGCGTTGCACCCTAGTTAGATTATTTCTATGTACATACACATATATGTGTGTACGTTTGCATATACACATATATGTGTGTATATATATATATTATAGATAGATATATATGTAGCGATACGACTATCGTTGGCCACACTATATAGTCAGACAGCCTGTACACACACGCGTGCTCGCCTAAAACCTTTACGGTTCTTATGTATAATGTTGAAAGATACAATGCAAGGGATTTGCCTAGCTTAACGAATACGTGATTATATACATTATGTACAATGTCTCGTTGCGAATAACACCGTTTGCGTGCACTTAATTTTTTTAGAGCTGACTACGGATCGGTGTGTGTTTGTATGCGGTGTGAGAGATGATCGGTGTGTGTACATGTCGAGATACAATGAAAATTGTCCTAACTTATACGATAGAATAAGGTTCTTTCTCGCGATCGTTATACTCTACGATAAGATTTATCCGTTATACAATAAACAATTATATATATATATATACGTTCTGGCGATCCGTCGGCTACAGATCTCGCATATACACATATACATATATATATATATATATATATATTCAATTTATTTATTTATATATATATACGTATTTATATATTCATTTAGTTATCACATCGCACGTTCGAAATTAAGGAAATCTGACCCCTACGCGATAGAGAATCGAATTAATCTCTTGGATAATCTGCGTTAAAAAAATAATAATAGTAAACGAAAATAAAAAAAAGAAACCGTGGGTAGTCCAACTTGGTAGATTATTCCTTGCGTTCGACGTTGCGGCTTACACACACACACACACGTAAACATCGTGAAGAACAAATGTAGAAAAGTCGTCGTATATTTGCGTATGAAAAGAGTCAACTGCATTCGCATCGTTTGTCTAATGAGTACAGCATACTTTTTTCCCTTCCTCCCTTGTTTCATTTTTCAACAACTTTTTGATCGTTATCACAGTGCTTTAGTACGCTCTTTTTTCATCCCCCCCCCCTTCCCCCCTTAATATCGAATATTCTCTCGAAACATTACAAAAAAATTAAAATAAAACCGAAACATCCATTCGTTTCTTGCTTTACAAAGGAAGTAGTAGTATTCTCGTACTATATCGTTACATATAAAAAATTATTACCTACATTATTGCATAATATATGCATGTACACACCTATCTTTCACTGTAAATCATTCCATCGCCCTCGAACCTTCGCAGTCTACTCCTCTTACGTTTCATAGTAGTTTAAACTGCACTCTCTATCCCCGATACAAGGTGTTCGGCGACTCGCGATACCACAAATCGAGAAGAGTGTTCAAAGGGACACCGTTCAAATCATGAACGAAGCCGAATCCTAAAGCAATATACAACCGCGACGCACGGAGTTCTCGTGCTCGGTGCATATCCGCTCGCTCGTACCGATTCCTGAATGAAAATAGATTCGCGGCGAGAGAGCCCGACGTACCTGTCCGCCTATAGATAACGAGACCGACGCCCGCTCCACATCGGTCGACCTACACGAGATCCCATAATTTTCTGTTTGTCTACTTCGACGTTGGGGCAGCCGGCTGGTGCTGCCCCGCCATCCCCAGTCTTGGTTGCGAGGAAGCAAGTAATTCTTTGTAGTACGCGCTGAATTCCGGCGAGAGAAACGACGTGGTGGCCGTGGGTGGAATCGGTGGCGGGAACAAACCGTTATAGAACGCCGAATAGTACATCGGGTCCAGGATCGGTAGGAACTTGCCGGGCGTGTTCGTTGGCAGTTGCGGAAGGTAGGCTGCATTGCCTTGCGGCACAGCGGGCACGAAACCCGAGGGTATACTCGGGACGCTGTGTCGTCTGCCAGCCTCGTTTTGCCTCGAATCCTGCTGCTGGTGTTGCTGTTGCGTCATCAGCGACTTGTCCCCCTCGCTGATCCGACGCTGCTGATGGTGGTGGTGGTGATGGTTGTGGTTGTGGTGATGGTGGTGCTGCTGTTGTTGCTCTTTGCAGCTCGCTTCCACGTTTTTTCTCCTGTCTATACTCATCTGTTGTTGCTGTTGCATCGAGGCCATTCGATGGTACGAGTTCCCACTGTTCAAGTGATTCAGATTAGGTACGTTCGGTATGACAGGGTGGCTAGTCGGCTTCCTGGGCGTGTACGGTGAGACTGGATCGCTCCTCGTCGTCGTATACTTGCCGTTCGCGTGTTGCCTTCTCTGCGCGGGTATGGTACTACTCCTGTTAGGTGGACTGGGCACCCGAACCGGCGACGGCGTACCCGAGTGATTGTTCCTCTGCTTGGCGGGGTTGACGATCGTGATCTCGAGGTTGTTCGAAGCCATGGTACGGCTATCGAGCACGTTCTGGTAGCCGGGGAAGGTACTTCGTTTCGAACAATCCGTTGGTTTCTCTTTAGCCGCGGACGAGTTCCTCATCTCCAGGTTCAACGGATTAGGCCTCGGCACTACAGGTACTTTCACTATTTCTAGGCTCGGCCTCGGGAATACCGGTTTATCGGGCGACTTCTGCGTCAAGTCCAGCACCCCTCCGTGCGCTACTACGTCGTTATTATTACTTATGTGCTGCTGCGGCTGCTGTAAACGGTGCAGCGACGGACGATACTTTGGAGGGATAAGAATGTCTTTCGGGTCTCCGTAAACCGTTTTTTCGTTGTGCGCGAATATCGACCTCGACTGCGTCACCCTGGGCGGAAATATCCTGCCGTTGGGCACGGTCGGCGGTACGAAACGATGATTTCCTTGTGGTATCGTCGACGGTGCATGCGGTGGAACGTTCGCGTTCGCGTACAATTGCAGCAACGCGGCGTTGTTCGAGGTGCCGAGGTTTATCACCCGACTGTTCACCATGTTGTTATTCATCATGGTGGTGTTGTTGTTGTTGTTATGATGGACAGGCGGTTGTTTGTTCGGCACCTGTAGCCGTGCTTGGTGATGGGGATGCTGATGCTCCTGCGGCGACGACAGCATGTGCCCTATGTCTGGCGTGACAGTGACAGAAATCAGCTTAGGAATGGAATTCGGTGTGACTGGAAGTGGGTACGATATTGGCGGGTTCTCCTCGGACTTCATCGTCGCTGGGGCCGGGGGAGGATTGCTTTGTATCACGCTCGGTCGCGTGTCCAGGTCAACGGCAGTGACTTCGAGACCACCCTCGCGAAGGATCTCCAGTTTACGTTTCTTGAAGCTCGGAATGATTATCTTGTCCCTACTCGTGTCGCTCTCCGACTCGAGATCGATCACTTCTGGCGACCTCGGCGGAGCTATCGCCTTCTCCGCGAATATAGACTTCTCGCCGAACAGCGGGATGTTCTCCTTGCCCTGTGCCAGCAGGGTGGTCTGTTTCGAGTCCAGCTTGATCTCCTTCATGTCCTTCTCCGGCGGCGGAGTTAACGTTACGACTGTAGACGCGTTCGTTGCTACTGTGGTCACCGGCAGGACCGGCGGCGAACACGACGGTGGCACTTGCTGCGATATTAGAGGACTATTTAGCTGCCTCTCTAGGACGCTCTGACTTCCGGTACCGTTCGTGGGTGTCGTGGAGGGTGTACTACTCGGCGTCGAAATCGACGTGTTAGAGGAAGGTGGCGGACTTGGCAGTTGGCTGGCTTGCTGGCTGGGCGATGGCGTACTATTGGCAATCATAGTGTTCAAGGACTTCAATCGTTCCGGCTTCACTCGCACGCTACGCAGCGACGACGTTTTGCCGGTCTCCGATTTCGGTTTCTCACCCGTGAGGAACGACTAAAAAAAGAAACAATGATTACAAATCAATCATATTTTATACATAGACATCGAGTTTGTCCGTGTCCAAGTCACTTACTGCTGTCGATAGAATTGGTTGAAGGGGAGGGCTGGTGGCGGTAAGACCTGTGTCTACAGGTGGAGGTGTTTCCGATGTATACGGATCATTGGTATCTTGCTTAACGTCTTCAATCTCCTCGGATACACTACTAGTCTTAGTACGTCTACCAGGTGTCAGTCTCACTTTCGCTTCTTCGCCCCTCTGATACCTCTCGTAGGGCAACAGCAACCTGTGAAGGGGATCGTGAATTCCGATTAGCAAAATCTTCTCCCAACGAAACTGTAGCGGACTGTCGAACTGGACAAAGATTTATTTCTCCAGGGTTAGACGGTTCACGTAGCACTATAGCTCACTCTGGCAATCATCACGTAGGCAATAAACGTGATGATTGCCAGAGCCTCGGTTCGGTCGCGAGAGCCTCGACGTCCTTCATCAATATGCTTAGAGAAAAGCACCTTCCCTTCAAATAGTTGGGTTATTTTTCTCTGTTTTTGCTTTCCGTCGAGCGAGACACTTCGCTTATACATTCACCGCGGATCTCAAAATTGTTAAATTCTTTTCCTCGTTGGATTTCAGCCGAGATAGTTTACCTTTCGTAATGTCGACGAGTGATGGTCGCAGCACTGGTAGACCCTGTATTACCCCCGATGTCGTCGTAAATGGTCTTCCAAAGGCGACCAGCGCTGACCGAGTCATAACCACCCAGCATTTGCACTTTCGTATAAAACAGGAAGAGATCAACTGCAAGTAGAATACCGTTGTTATTCGAGGGCCTTCTGGCTGGCCGGTTGCATTCAATCTAAACGTTACTTGTCAAAAGGAAACACTGCTGTATATCAGCTTCGAACAGTACCAATCACTGTTTCAATTTAATGGGGAATGAACGAACGTTTCTAAAACTGACAAGGGGAGGCGACAGCAGTGGGGTTGTCGTTGAATGTGAATCGATGACACTCCACCGCTGTGACCTCTCCACGCGAGCGTGTGCCGTCTGAAAAGCATCTAAGCTTCGCCGCCAATTGTTGGAAAAATAGCGCAGATACTGACTCTGCCTGTAGCCCAGCAGTGGCATCTTTCCGACAGGCGTACCCCGCGAGTTCATGAAATTCTGCACGTCCGCGAGGAACTTCTTTTCCTCCGCGCTGGTGTGCCGCTCGCTGCGTCGCACCACCGACGAGGGTGGCCTGCCGACGTTCGACACCACCATGTTCGAAATCGCAGGTACACTCTTCGACGTGGACGCGACCGAAGCCTCGCTCTCGTTGCTCGATTCCCCAGGCGACGCGCTGCGCTTTTTGCGCTTCCTCCTCGGTCGTCCCTTTAATTTTGGCGCTAAAAGATCAAAGAAACACGCGTAATTAGTCCACCATGCGTGGAAATAAATCTGGTTTGCATCGATTAGAAATCTAGAAATTAATGTAAAAAATGGAATAATATTTCTATCAGTTTTGATATGATTTCGTTCTGAATGAAACTTTAGATTCGTTAAAATAATTTGTAATGTTGACAGGAAGGATATGCATCATTTCAAATAAATTGCAACGACATTCCTCGCAGACCGTGGCTACGTAACTTTTTCCTGCATGGTAACGATTGTAGGAGTTCGCTGTTTGTTTTATCGCGCACAAAGGGACTGGCGGTTAGCATCGCGGATTAAATAACACGATAATTCGAGTCTCGCACGATTTCCGTCTCGCTTCGGTAAATTGTAGCTTCACGATTGCGTGACGTTTCTTAATTTTCCCTAATGAACAGAAATTACGCGTAAAAATGAATATGAAATAGCAGGCATCATTTCGTTAGCGTCCATGTAACTTTTCATGAATTAAAATTATCTCCGCTTAGTGAAAAATCCCATCAACTTCGAGGCACGTGAGATTTAATGTTGTTTTCCTTAAATTTCATCGCGCAAAAGTGCAAGATTCATGACACAGTGGATCGATACGAACGGTTGCGTAACTTCAAAGTATAAATTATTACCGTTCGAACCGAGGTGCGTACTAAATAACGTTTCACCAATTACAGAACAACGATTAATCGCGAAAACGTAACGACAGTTTGGAACTACTAATTTATATTAACGATCATTTGCATTGCCCGCACAATGCAGACGGGCAACACAATGTAACCAATAAATCCCAGCACTACCGTAGAAAGAAACAAAGGTTTCCAGAAATCCATCGAGCTATCAAAATTGTACATTGTGTCACGTTGTTGCGAAATTTCTGAATCTATCTCGCCGCATGAATTCACTGTAAGTACGTTACAACTTATATTCACGCTCTGGTCATTTTTATTAAATATTACGGACCCACGCCACGGCCACGTGTCTTTGCTTTACCGCACAACCGAGTTTTCCATGCTTACCGATCACTTCAAAGTACACTATCTCATTCCCCTGAATTTTCATCATGATGGCCATTCTGTCTATCACCAGCGTAAACACTAACAGATCAATCACACTTGCCGCGCACAGTCATCGTGTCAATATCTCGCACTACTATTTTCACCATTCCGAACGGCACAATTGAGACAGAAAAACGTGGCGAGCCATAAAACGCACTTTGATTCTAAAATTAGACACGCACGTTTGTTCCACACGTCTTGATCCGGATTACTATCGTCTCTTCTACAGTTAAAGATTGCCCGAGCCACAAAGCAACGCGTCCCGCCTGAAAAGACGCGCTCGACTAATTCTTGCGATGTTCCTCGTGGCCGACCCTACTCGACGTGCTCTGTTGTTTTTTAAACTCTCGATGGACTGTGCTGTTGCGATCGCGCGCCCCGATCTCTCGCGAGCCTCTCTGTCGGTAAACGCTTCCCTTAGTCCCTAATTAATTATTAAATGGAACGTCAAGCTTTCGAACAGCAATGTAATACATTATGCTTATAACTGCATTATGTACATTGAAAACGCGTTTCAATATGCACAAAGGTCGTTCGCCGATTCCACGAGTTCATTTTGCTAAATGGACGCGAATCGGTGATACTAAAAGACAAATACGGACAAATGGAACCTGATCATTTTCATGAATTTCCAAGAGGGAGGGGGGTGAACTCCCGATCCCCTATCGGCAACTCGCTGGGTAACTCAGCTTACCTAGGTGGTTGCAAAGCAGCTCGTGAGTCTCGAGGTCCGGGTAATCAAAGGTGTCCCTGCAGAAGAGTATCCTGGTGCCTGGCGTGGCTGTGAATCCACCGAGCGCCGCTGCTATGGACGAGCAGAGCCAGGATGGTTCGGCGCCCTCGAGCCTACGGAGAAGCGCCCGATATCGACAGTACCTGGGGTACGAGAGCACCACCACCTTCGTCTGCGAGCCGCACTCTGCCCTCCTCGTGTTGTGGTTGTTCTCGTACTCTTTCTGCTGCTTATCGACGTCCGAGAAGTCGATGCCGGGGTCGGTGAGCACCTGAGGCTGAGGTATCTCGTACCTCAACGGGCTGCTCTCGGGGGATGACGTGGGAGTGGGCGGATAGGACACCTCTCGACCCCATGACCATTCCAACGAGGGCGACAACCATGTGACGAGGTCGTGCACGCGGACCACCACCTTCTCCGATATCGTCAACACCTCGTCCTGCAATCACACATTTTTATTTTCCATTACTCACCAGATATGCCCTTTGTCGAACGCACGGTAAAAAGGAAAGACCTTGCGTTGATAAAAGAGAAACGGATAATAGGTTACTCGGGCCATTGACGTATCGATTAAATGACCGAAGTTAAGTAAAGATTTATGCGGACTATAAATATTCA
The DNA here is from genome assembly GCA_029448645.1 of Andrena camellia. Lineage (NCBI taxonomy): Eukaryota > Metazoa > Arthropoda > Insecta > Hymenoptera > Andrenidae > Andrena > Andrena camellia. The sequence continues at coordinate 24,233,031 of CM055678.1, read as the reverse complement.
TCTCTTCGCAACTCTTGTACATTGTTGTACCTTTTAAACTGGACTAACAAGTTTGCTACGTAGCGTTCCATTGTGCTGCTTCGATATGCACAGTCATCCTTTTCCCAGTAAAACTTGAGGCATGGTAAACATTTATTCGCAAAATAAATGTTTTTACAAAATAGTAGCTTACAGAGATCGGATGAATTTCAATGCAGTCATGTGCATTTCCGATTCTACTACAAAGTAGAAAGCTTCTTTACCAATCTGACGCCCGGCCATTATTTTATTAATGTTTCCCCTCGACAGGTGGAGGCACCGTAAAGTCGCTGCAGCCTCTAAATCCCCCCTACCACCGTAATTCGACCTGTTCCCGGCTATATAGGTATACTTGTCGCGAGTGGAGCTAAAACACCTATGTATGTACCTCGTTATGTATACACATAATCCAGCGCACAACGTAACTCGTGGTTTATGTTGTACCTCGAGTGCATCGTTATCTACTCTGCTCCGACGATAATTTAATTGTCCGCTGATGCCGGAGGCGACGTCATTTTCACAAAGTTTGACCTAACTCTTGGACCTGCTGATTTGCGGGATTTAATCCGACTGTGGGATTCCTCTTGTCGCGAGGGCTTAGAGCTAACGAATGAAAGACAAACGTCAAGAAACAAACTGATCGATCCGACGACTTCTAGTACAACCCTGCAGAAATACCTACGGGGAACAGCCCGAAAGTACAATTTACGTGCTTCGTGAAATTCCTCGACTATCGAGATTACTCGTAATGACTAATAAACGGAGCCGTCGCGTGAGAAATTTATTGCTGAAACGTTGAGCTGTTAGGACAGGTCCAGCGCAGGGCCAGGGGCCGGTATAAATCACCAGGGGAAAGTAAACGGTGGCAGAGCCAAGTACTCGAGGCTCTCTTCTTTTCATCGCTGCTAGAGGATCGCTTCCTCGTAGGTCAACCCCGAAATCAGATCACAGGGTGACGTTTAATTAACACCGGGTCAAATAATTTCAGCCACGCAATCTCGAATAATCGTGTATCTATTCGTAAAACACGGCGGGGCTCGTTGTTACATTTAATTGACAAAGTTCCCTCGGTTACGACGTCCCGTCGCAATTAGCTCGCGCGACTGTAAGATTCGTTAGCGGGGAATCGAATCGCGCGGAATGAATCGGGATTCTAAGAGCAAAGTGAGCTTGAACCGGTGGTCTTGGCAAGTAAGATAAACCCATTTATCCGTGAGCAGAGGAGCCTCGAGCCAAGCAAAACGGCCAGGCTTTGACCCTTTGCACTCGCGAGGCGCCAGCTGAGTCAGTTGTAAGAGCCTGCACGATCTTCCGGGGGCGTCAACGGAATTGACAATGTCTTGTTTTTGTTCGGCAGTAATTACCTACCTCTCGGTCGAATAAAAAGAGCCAAGGGTCTGGTTAGGGGCAAGGATTTCATCGATACTCTGCCCAATAGCCCGAGGCCCCTCGCTTATTTACACACAATGTTCTATTTAGCTCGGAATCACTTTTATCATCTTTCACCTCCGTGCTCATCCGTGCCCCCTTTGAAACCCTCCACCTCCCTTCCACCCCCACCTGTCTTCTCTCGTCTCCCGATATTGCTACTTCCTCCTTTGCCTGCCAGCATCGCCTCTCCACTTCCTTCGTCGCACGCCCTTCAGTTATTTGCTCCGTTGTTTGTTCAGTCTCTCCATCGCTGCCCTTTCGCGTCGACAATCTGCTCTCGCGGCGTGCTCGGCTCACTCGGTACGTAACGCAGCGATGAGAGGAATTCAATGATCCTCCGGAAGTCTACGACGAAGGCGAGAGCGCTAATAGACCATCGGTGGCATCGGGGCAGGAGCTGAGCGGCGGAAGTATTCAAAGTCAGCGCATTCGCGAATGGTGGTCGCGGAAAATTGAACAGTTTCCCCGGAAACTATTTTCGGCAGTTGCGAGGACGTCGATCCCATCGCTATTCCGTGCACTTGGCCACGGACTCCTCTCGGCCACGTACGTTGCTGCTCGTTTCCTCTCATTGTCAGTCCAGCGGAGGATCTTGCTCCTTTCTCTCGGCTGCACACTTCCGTTATCCTCGCCTCCGAATCACGTTTCCGAAAACAAACCTGCCGTCTTAATCGCAGAGACACTCGGAAAAACCACGCACGGGAGCGGAATGGTGACCGAGAGGTATATCGGCGGCTACAAAGAAATATCTCCGAGGCTTCTATTGTGCGCCTCTGTTTTCCCGCTTTGTCCACGCTCGCCCCCTCCGCGCGTATTTATCGCCGTGATTTCCTAAGAGGGTTCCTGCACCTTGTATTGACTTTGTCGTTCTGTCGATGGCCCTTCTCCTCCCTTCTCCTCCTTGTTCACCCCTGTTCACCCTTGTTGCTCTTCCCCCTTATTGATTCCCGCGACACGGAGATATCGCTTTAATTAAATCTCCGCCGGTTTTTGCGGCATTTCTGCCCCGGGTCCCGCCGTTTCTTAACAAACACGAGGACTCTCGGTGCCGCGCTGATTATTCGCGTATTACATTCGGCGCCGCTGTTCCCGGCGACCGAGTGAGCAGCGGCAACTTTGTAATCACTTTAAAGCTGCCCGGCGAAACTGATGGCGGCTGTTCAACTCGCTATGCACTCGATTCGATTTAAATATTTAAACGTAGTTTTAAACTTCCCCTCCAAGTTTCACCAAATTGGTAATCTTTTGCTTTTCGGAGCAGCCACTCGAGCGCCGCGCAATTAACCGATTGTGCGCTCTGGGAAACGTGGGGCATAGATGACGGAGTCGATATAACAGTTCCTCGAGTCATCGAGGCTCCTGCAATGGGATTAAGCCGGTCAGTCGTTTTTGCCGAACGTTAAAAGCCACTCCGTGATTTACTGGGAAACCGTTCCAGGTTCTTCGTGCGTATGCATAAGTAAATATCTGCTTGTCGGCCGTCCATTTAAATTTTTAATGAGACCAGCCCGGAAAAGGTAATTAAACTTACGTTTCATTAATGGGCCAATGGGTATTTCAATAAATCACGTCCGCGGTGCGCGTTCGAACGCGCATATTTCAAAAGCCCCCCCGGCCAACTATGCGCTTGCAAAATTCAATTTAACAAGACCACTAACAGAGCAGTTCGGGGGCGCGAACTTATCTCAAAGAACCCTGCCAGGGAAATTACATACCTGCGTTTACGGTCCCTTGAAATATTACCACATCTGCTCAGCTACAACCATCCACAAAGTCTCGATGTTTCTCCATTAAAATGTTGCTCCGAAATGTCTGAACGGGGCGAAGCGAAAGCTCGAATAAAATGATGAAAACGGAGCCCAGCAAGCATCGACCCATTTTACGCCTAGAAAATTTGGCTAACTCGCGTCGTTTAGTCGCGCATTCAGAAGATGAGACAATCCCTCTATGCACCCGAGAGCATTCCCCTTGACTGCACATATCCGAGATGTGTATCTAAATACAAGAGGGTGGGCCGAAGAGAGACAGGGACGGCGGGGCGATGGAGGGATTATAGGGGCCGGGAGTAGGAGTGAAAGAGAGGGAGGAGGAGGAGAGAACGAGAAGAACCGAGGGGGGAGGAGCTGGTGCACGTGTGTAAGGGCAACAATGTGTGCCAGAAGGTAGTGCAATGTTGGCACAGACACAGGCGCAGATCTAACCCCAAACTCACGACATGGACAGTATGCACGGAATCATGTGGAAATGTATTCCGACGTTGCTATGGGGATTCCCTGCCGCCCTAAACACACCGATAACCTATCAATTCACCACCACCGAACAGCCTGGCGAAGTATAACAGGCGATAATGTCCCTCCGCTCGAAATAGGACATCACTCGCGCGGATTTTTACTTTTTACACAGGCCGGTGATTCGATCTGCTCGGTATTAGAAAGCCCAGAAATATTACGCACATTGCCTCCCGAATTGCCGCCCCCGTTTCCCGAATTCGTGTCTCCAAACGGCCATTAAAGAGTGGCGTGGATGGATTAAGTGGAGCCCCGGGGGGTGGGCCTAACAACCAATAGCGGGGGCCGGGAATGTTGGGATGAAAAGGGTTCACAGTTAACTGCTAAACCAGCGAAAAGATAGGGTAAGACTGCTCGGGGGATGTTTTATGGCACAAGTCCAAATGATGTTTGCGGCTCGGCAGAGAATACTAAGAATTGTTAATGAACTTCTGCTGGGTGTATCAGGAAAAGTAATTTGGAGTTTGCTTAACTCCCGCCCCCCCCCCCCTCCCCGTTCCCCGCTCTCCCCACCCTTCGGGGAAAGCTCGCAGATAACATTTTCGCCGAGGCCGCGATGTAACGTTTGATCTTCGAGGCCGGAAAATAGATTTCCCGCCAGGCCGCATTTTACGCGGGGACGCTGAATTATCGTTACATTGTTCCCGTCCATCCGATTATCGTATCGATGCTCCACATAAATTTTCCATTACCGTTCATGAATTACTTGCAACTCGGATTTCGATTAAACTTTACAGGAAAAGTCACCTCGACCCGCGGCGGTTGTCCAGCCCGTTCTGATTAATTTCTCCCCCCCCCCTCCTGCGGGGGGGGGGAGAGGGGAAATAATAAATAACCGTCGAGATTGTTTTGCCGGGCGGGGTATCAATTTTGTGTCCGGTACGCGATCGATAATGGGTGTCGCTGTTCGATATTGTTTCGCCGCGAGAGAAACAGAGAGATTCGAAACGCGTGCATCGTTTTAATAACGAATATCGCGATAGCGACGGAGGAACCTTAATACTTTCCCCTCCGTGTAACGCGACTCGCCCCCTCCACCCCGTCCATTTACCAGCGAAATTTATTACATTAAACGTAATAAACGACTTGTATACTCCAAAGCGTGCCCGTGATATTATTATCGTTCCCGGGGAAACTTTCTATCTATCTGGGTAATCTCATCTTGCGCCCGCCACCTCCTTTATCTCTCGTCTTTCACTCAACTTCTTAAGTAGTCTTTTGTAACTTAAATTAAAATAGACGTCAAGAAGTATTCCTGCGGACGCGACACGCGGCCACTGAACAGATAGAGGAAAGAAATCTCGCCGGCTCCTAGTCCGTCAGCGAAGTATGTAATCGGTGCGTTAGTCACTCGCCTCTGAATGAATATTACATACCCGCACGGTCGACGAATTCGTTTCTATTCTCGCGACGGAAAATTACCATTGTTTAATAAAAGCACTGTTTAATAGAAACAAACCAGCAGATGATCGCGTGAAATCGATCCCCATGCGAGAATGGCGATGGCGGAACAGCGTTAAAGACGAGGAGCCAGAATCGAGAGGGATGAAAAAAAAATAGCGAAGACCACAGTATGAATCCACAATGCTGCAGTTGACATATTCGCCGAGCGTACATAATACATTCATATGGGGCATCGGGCGGTCGAGGGGTAGAAACGCGTGGGTGGCAGCAGAAACGAAGAGGCGAGGGGGTAGAATCGTAGAGAATGGAATATGTAGCGTGTTGGTTTTAGCGACGCTCAATCTTCGCTTGTAAACCTCGCCGTGGGGCCATTATTTCGGGAGTCACGTCGTTATCTGCCCAGGAATCTCGTCGCTGAAAAGTTCACGTTTCGAGCGCGCCGCCGAAATCAAATTCTCCCCCTCCTCCGATTGTTTCCAGCTTTTTCTCTCGCCCGAGACTGCTTGGAGGGGTCGCTGAAGAGACGTCGTTCGAGTTTTATGGGTATAGAAGAGATTTCCATCGGGAGGATACTGCGGGCTGGGCACGCGAAATCCCGCTTCAGGGAAACTTTCACGGCTGTAGTGGATAAAAAAAAGAGAAGAAAATAGGACTGGGGGAAAGGTAACGTTTGTTTGCACGGGAAAATACGAACAGGATTAATTTCAACGGCTCGTGACGGGCTTAAATCAATAAGTATGAGAGCCACTGCGAAGCATAAATCATTGTTAGATTAAACCCTGGAGCACGCGGTAGTAGTAGATGGGGCAATGGCGCGCTTTCAGGAAATATAGGGTGACCCAAATGTTCCGATCTATATTTCATCGGGCCGTGTACCCGATCGACGTGGACAAGGGTTAGCCGAAAGTGGCTGCTAATTGATCATCTGACACGCGTTTATCCGCGCCTGAAAAAATTCGAAAATTCGAAAATTCGAAAATTCGAAAATTCAAAAATTGGGAAATTCAAACCCCGCGCGTGCCCCTCGAAAATAATACACTGTGTCGAGAGTCGAAAATCAGTGGTGAACAGTCATAATTAACCAGACTGGCAATTAGTGCGCGTAAAATGAACATGTCCGCCCCCGCACTTGTTGTTGGTACAGGGATGATCGTTCTCGCCGCGATTCAGACGTTTCGAATGAAAACAGAAGCACTTTGCGACCGTTATACGGGGGGATTCGAAGCTAAAAGGAATTTGATTATGCTGGGTAGTTTACACACGGTGTTTCTGGATCGATCGAGCCACCCGCTGTCTCTCCCACCCTCTTACTCTCTTCTCATCCCTCCGCTGGCCTCCTCCTCTCTTCTTCCCGCCCCCTCCTCCTTGTCGCCTTTCGCTCTTTATTCGTCTACTGTGCTCACCCTCTGCTCGTGTTTGTACATCTCTCCGTGCTGATTCCGTCGGGGGTCATGTGTGAGGGATGGGAATTACTTTTTAAAACGGAATAAACCGAAACGACATGTTCCGGGTCTGATTCTGCGCTCGATCGACACGCCGAAACAGACTTTCCGCGATTCCTATTTCACCCTCGGCCCGGGGAAAGCTGATCTTAATGAAAATTATTTCCCCGTTTACGGTTACTCGAGTATTGGAAGCGGAGGTGGGGACATTTCTGAGGAGAATGTTTCGTTGCTTTTATAACGGTAGGTATATCTGTTTTGCAATAAACTGAGAACCGATAAGATTACTTTCGAGTTCCCTTCATTGGAATCATTCGTTCCATTTCCTAGCTGGTCGGGCGTAGATAAGTAACAGAAACGGCACATCATTACTGACAGCATCGACGGGGCCGAGGGAATAATCAGCAACCCTCTGGACCTGTGTCAATGGAAAGCAATTAAGAATTCTTTTTAATCGTTTCAAGCCGCCTTTCCCCCGGTTTTTCACTGCTCGAAATTCTATAGTAACCCCGAGATAGAACTTGTGTGCACGGCCAAGACATCCTCGCACTAATGACTAATAACTCTTCCGCTACACAGGGCCCCTCGTATTTCTCGTCCTTTCAATTAGATTTCGGTGGACATTTTGCTGTTCATTGTAGTCCTCCTCTCTGACGAGGAGGAGGGTTTCGTCAATGAATTTAAAGAGACTCTCGAGACCCACGGGTTAAGATTTCCCTCCGTAATTCGATTATTCCGTTAAAATCCCGCGATTGTGTCGGCCCAGATGAACCGCGCGGACGCAAGGACGCATTGTCGAGTCGCCGGCACTTTGCGCTCTGATTTTTTAGTTATCGCCAGCAGCTGGAATATCTTTGAACAGTTTTACGAAACTTAAACATCCTACTTAAGAACTTCTAATTCCATGGAAGGAAAAACTTCTGGCCGAGTCTGCCGGGAGGCCGCGTTTTATGTTTCATTTCTATTCATTATTCCGATGCTCCTTGAACGCACCGATGCAAATTTTATCTTTTAACGCGCCCACCCGTCTGCGAGAGCAGTCCACCGCGATGGAGGATTTGAGTTAACGAAGTGCTGCCGACGTATCTCGTTAAGTCCCCGAATCCACCACCAAACGCACCAACCACGATCTCATCGATTAATTTTTAATAAAATTCCGTTAGATACAGAGAAAATGCAGAATTCATAGAGCAGTAATCTGATAACGCGCGACTGGGAACGAAGGAAACGAGGGGAAACTTTTGCTTCTTCGGAGGGAGAATGCACAACGGTCTGCATTGGCCTGTTTCTAACCGAAAAGAGAAGAAGAGAAGGCCGGTACCGTTGCAAGGCTTTATCGATCAAATGCATTTCCATGGAATTCGCAGCTCTTTGTATTTGAAAGTTGCAACTCGCGAAACGGGTCTCTGGCGCAACGATAAATTTGTTGGATAAACAAAATACGCCACTCTGTTGCGCAAATAAATCGCGGGCCCGGGGGAGTTCATTTTCGTGGAACACGCCTGCCGCCGAGTCGGGTTTAAAAGCGACGGCAAATCCCCTTTTAGGGATTTCCCGCTGTCAACGCGACAGCCTATTGCCAGCTAAACTATTTCGCGACAGATAACCGAGTTGGGTCCGCCCGGTCGTCCCTGCTTCGCAATCCACCCGTCATATTTCCATCAGACTTCCTTCTTCTCAGCCGCTACGGCACGCTCTGCTCCTCGATAAGGTTACGTGCGCGCAACAATAACGTTTACACCCCTTAAATTATTACGTAAATCCTCGGTATGTCCCCCATTGCGAGCGCGCTCCTGTTGTCTGGAGTTTGTATTACAGAAGTTCGAGCGTAACAACTGGGAGAATGCAAAATAGATCCCCTTAACTATTACGGTATTATCATCAATTTCACGATCACACCCAAGTTACTGTCCCCTATTAGAAATTATGCTAATCCAATTACACCAGACTTTCTGTTTCTCCACGTTTACTCGCCGCCTGTTCCCGCCCGAACTCTCGCGTTGGTGGCGCGATAATAAATTTTTCAAAGCGAAACTTTCACGCGAAACTTGCCCTCCTCGCTGTAACGCTGCCACCCACATGAGAAACATCCATGCGTTACATTCAATTACTAGGCAGAGACGCGTGGGGTACGCCTAAGACCACTAATTTTCGCTAAACTTCTTGATAATCTAATTTACCTGAATTCCCTGATAGAGCGCGCACGCGCACACGAATTTCTAATTAAACCGCCGACGAATAATTTTATTATTTCGAAACAAGGAGCAACATCCAGCCGCTGTTCCTCCGCGAGTCGATGAAACCAGGCTTGTCGAAAACTTTTTCGCGTATATAATACGGTCGTGCCGCGTACGTTAGTTAACGGTAACAATAATAACAATAACGGAGTGACGTGTAGATTTCGCGGAATGGACGCGGGAGGGGCGGAGAAAAGGGCAGAGGATTAAAAGTTGCCACCGGTCGCGCTTTCGTTGGGAAAAACACCGAGAACTCCGTGTAACTTCTCTTCCATTATTTGCGACGCGTCGATGGGGGGTGGGCCGCGGAGAGGGATAACAAAGTTTTTCCCGCTTCTTGACAATGCCTTTTGATAACGAGAGCTTGCTTGGGAACGGCGCGGAGCTAAGGGAACATTGCAAACGGGAAGCCGAATGTCGAATAACATTGTTGGAGAAGCTACAGGCGCGTAGGAAAATATTTATCGAGCCGCGGCTACTTGTCAATGGTAATAACATCCGCAACAAAGGGATATTCGTGTAACTCGGCAGCTTTCGCTACAAAGAAACGCCGTTCGACGTAATTAAATTATTCGCGAGCTACGGGGGCGTGCGTTTCGAGAGCACGGTCGAACGAGCCGCAACAAAAACGGACCCGATCAACGTGATTCCCCGGGAAATTTGTTTTAACCTGCAATTAATAACGCACCCCGTTAATTAACGAGCGCGGAGTACCCGGGCGGAGGACTGTTCCGCAAAAGATCGCGGTCAAAGCGAAATTCACATGGCCAAGTGCGTGTTTGTAACCAGGAGCCGATCCGGGGGGCGCAAGCAAAGCAACTGGCCAGAGCGACAAATTTCGGGACAGCAAAATTGGTAGAAAGAGAAAATTAAAGTCAATAAATGAATAGAACTTTTTGAAAAAGCGGTAGGGACATAGGTAATACATGTTTGAATTTAGTATCAAACTTATAAATTGTTTTTAAATCACCCATATAATTACTATTACCCATTTAAATCAACTATATAATCTTTACAAAAAATTTCACTCACTGTGAAAAATAAAATTTTAAAATAATTTTAATCATTTAGCAAAAATCATTTTTACCCAGAGAGGCGGAATAGCTAGATCGCTAATATTACAAATGTAAACAGTCTATGTAGTTGAGAATTTAGTCGACGAAATTTTGCGCAAAAAATGGAAAGGCTTCGCGATCGATTCATCGAGTTATCCTGGATTTTCCAAGTAACCTGCAACCGGTCTCCGAATCGAGCCATCAAGACATTCACCGGTCCCTAGCATTTTAACAAGTATCAGCGGCTGCGCGCGCGCTCGTTCCTCCAGGCCCGTTAATGACCGCTCTCCGCATCATTCGATCATTGCTCAATTGCCATGGAACATTATTATCGCGATTCCCGAGAGCGGAACGATAAATGCAGGGTCCTTGTGCACAATGTGCCCGAGCTAAAGGGAGGGAATCACGCGGTCTGCCGGGCCAACGATGGCCTCAAAACAGCTTCCACTCCAGTCCCTCCAATCACCTTCGATATTACTACCCGCAATAGTAGGTATGAATATTAACATTCCACCTGATTGCCACCGAATGGAAATTAACGCGAGCACAACAACGCCGCAAATCGCGGGACCTAATCGAGGATCATTGGAATTCTTGAGACACCTTCGGATCACGCAGCTCGATCGTTTCGGGAGCTTTCGAGGGACCGGGAAGGGGGTGTGGTGTGTATTGCGTGGATAAGAATCCTTGAGAGGGCTGAGCGAAAGGATGCGTAATTGGGGGGTAACGTAAACGGAGGGGTTCGTAAAAGCAAAATCGCTTAAACTGCCATATACCTACCTGTTTACCAGAAATGGTGTGCGTCGGAAGCGGAGGAACGATCATTGACCGAGGATGCCCGCGGAGTCCGGTTCAGCATTATTCCAATATCGTTCGCCAGGTAAAGAGCCGGAGAAACGAGCGACCAAAAAGAAGGCATCCTCCGCCGCGTCGAGGGAAGTATTCCCAACGAAAACTGCGACGCGATAAACCTTCTAACGCGTACACGTTAAAACCGGTATTACATACACGCCGCGCTGGTATACGCGCATAATAATACACGTACACGTAGGTACACGGGAGAAAAGTCCGCGGAGTTTCACCGACCGTGGAATTCATCTCGCTCTACGATCCCCATACATTGTGCGTGAGGCCATCGAGAACTGGTTTCATCGGGACCCCGAGTGGCTGTTTCATTTTTCACCGGGCGAACCGTGGAGGGGGCATTTTAATAGACGCCGTGCGCGACGCCAGTCAGTCTAAAGGCCCCAAAGGGTTGTCACTAGCTTTCAAGATCGTCAGCCGACGTAATTTTTTTCAACCCCTCATCCCCCAAATTTCACCCCCGGCTGTCCCAACTATCGATGCACCCCCACCCGAACGCCCTCCTCTCGATATTCCCGTAATATTCAGCACTCCGTCCCGAATAGTTTTCCAATAAGTTTCTGTCTCGTGTAAGCAAGCTACGGGGCTGAGATTCTATAGGGCAGGCCGATACGTACAAGAAAGAAACGCGCGGAGAATGATGGAACTCCGTCAGCCGGGCCGAGATAAATGATGACAGTGATAAAATGTTTATCCCCGTCGCTGTACCTACGTGCCGCGAAAATCGTTTCGTCGTAAGCTGCTGAAATGAATTTGAATTTATACGTGTAATTCTGTTCGTGACTATCAAGCCAGCGGCACATCGGCGCGTAAATTTCAGTGACCCGGAAGGGGAGGGGCAAGGGGGTCGGCAAATAAATTTCAATTGATTCGCCATTGAGCGCGTTTCTGTTTCGATTTCTGCGCGGGCTCGCCGAGCATTCAGCGAAAAGTTTCGCCGGCTAGATTGGTAACGAGCTAAGCGGCGGGGCGAGGTGCGGAGAGGGACGCATAAAAATTATATGAATCAACGTCTCGGGCAGAATCCGACACCGTGCTTCCGAGTCGCGGGGGCATTATGATTGCGGCGATTCGCTATGCTCCTCTTGACCGTGCACTCGTTCGCCGTAATCATTCTATTGTGAACAACGGAAACAATGTAATCGCCGTGCCTTGTCTCTATCTTCGACGTAATTAAAAAACGCGGGCCGCGAACGCGCCGCGGGGAGTAAATGCTTCCATTCACCGCATGGGAATATCGTACACGATTGGCGCGATTTATGCAACGAAGAGCATGCCTCTTCCGATTCCTCCACTTAGCGTCGCAGTTTGCGATACACAGCCAGTTGCTGGAAATAATATCCGCGATCAGTGGTGGGAAACTTTCTTCCCGCAATCAGAATCATTTCAGATGGCTGTTTTAAAGTCGGAACAAGGAGATGGTTAATTGGAATTAGCTAACTCTTAACTCAATTGGACCATCGCGCACTATCCGTATCGAGGAGTAGAATACCTATTCTGGGGCAAAGTGAACTGCAGTTCTGATGTGACCTGTAGGTTGCCCAAGTTGAAAGCTATTCTATAAGTCGCAAACATAATAGACCGCATACATAACAGAGTCATGCAACTTTAGCGAGGAAGCTATTCCTGCGGTACGACTTGCTCGCAGGGGTTCTCCGTCGATGCTTTTGCATCTAGTGTAGCAAACAAACGGACAAGAAATCTCCACATTTTCCTCGGAATCTCGAGATGCTTTAGGGGTTGTCCTTAAATTACGTAAAACTGTTTTAGGGGGAGGGTCACGAATTTCTTCTGTTTACTTACAATATGCAATTTCAAAAATATTACATAAGGAAAGGGGTTGGAATATAAAATCTTACGAATCCTTATACTGAGTGAGGGGCGGGGGGGGGGGATAAGAAATCGCTCAAATTACCCTTACGTAAGTTAAGTATGGCCCCTTATTGCAATGAAAAACTCTGACCCCTCGATTCGATTGGGGGTGTCTGGTAGTGTATTATGTAAAACACGCGCGATTGTTAGGTCGATTCCATTATCAGTGAACGGCTATGTTCGTTGGTGAAAGGATCTGTCCGTAAAGCAGATGTTTGGTCCCCCTCATCATTTTTCAAACGCTTTCGAGTTATTCTTTCGCGACGTTGATTAATGATAGAAGCGCAGCCGCATAAAAGATTCCCCGAGCTTCCAATAATGAAAAGGAAGGGTTTAAAGACTCTTCGACGAGCCATAACTTGCTAATGTTTTATTGCCGCGAGCATGGCTGTGCAGCAGAAGAGAAAGAAGCGAGGGAGGAGGGAAGGAGCCGGGTTAAGGATCGCGTCATAATTTTCGGAAGTCCGTAACTACTTAGAGCTTTTGTCCATCGCGCGCAAACCGTGCCAAGGCTGCTCTTCTCGCTGGAAACAATGAAACCGAGAATTATTTTCGCGCAGAGTTCGACTCATTACAGTTCGAGTGGGATGATTCAGAAATTTCTACAGCTGCGGAAGTATCCTTTCGTTAAATTTTCTACCAGCGGGAGTAATTTTTACGAGTCTTGTGTCTACAATTTAATAGACCTCGTCGAGCAATTACCACGGCCAACACTTCCTCCTGACTGCGTTACGGGGACGTATTAACACACTAATTGCGTTCCCAGAGCGAGCCTGGCTCGTAAAATCCGGCAACGAAAATCCCTGTCACTTGGATGTTCGGTTGTGCGGCCATCACGACCTCTCCATCCAGTAGAATCGCAAAATAAGGCTGGAAAAGAAGCAAAACAGTGTCTGACGCTTGACAGCGGCGGAGATGAAATCTCATGGGAACCCGGGGGAAGTCGAATGGGGGAGAATTTATTGCACTCTTCGGCTGATCGGCCTAACTAGACATCATTTTCTTTACGGGGCCACGTGTATCGCGCCACGTAACTTTTCGGCCCGACTTTTTTGCGGGCAATCAATGCTGTTGACTGGGCGAGGGATTTTCAATTGGTTCCGCGGAACGAGGACCGCCAGAAAGAGACGCAGCGACCAGTAAACTGTTATTTTTCTCCGGCTGCCTAGCGTTCGTCGATATCGCAATAAGTTTCTCAACATTGTTCCCTCGTTACACGAACCTACAGAAACTTCGATAATACTGCAACTACCCCCGAAGAACATAGTACGTTAACTCTCCATGGAAATCACGGACGAAAGTAGCCGTGTGTGCGTCAACGTACATAGGTACAACGGGCACACATACGGGGAAGCGTATACACGTCCATTATCGAAGCGGTACGTGATTCCAGAGAGTGGCGCGGCTCCTTGCCGAGCTTCTATAAAATCTGTTTGATTCGTTGGTTAACATCGCGAAACAAGCTTTATTGGCCGACATGCCTTTTATTTGATTATTCCCTATGGAATTTAACGATTTCCATGCAGCACGTTCCAGAGGATATTTAAAATAAGGGGTGAAATTTCACCCGGAATATCGTCATAAAGCTTATTCACGAGAACATGCTGAATTGCAGCTGAATGACGTTAATCTCGGAAAGGACGCTCTGGTTTGCACGTAATTATATCGTTCGATTCAGTTTCCTGGTGTATCGCGTTCGCAGTGTCACTTTATGGTTTGTACACACAGCGAATGATTTTTCTTCCCGTCGCCGTGCAACATGCATTTTTTGCCAATTAACCAAATACCATTACTGCAGGTATATGCTTGTGCCTATCAAACGGGATAATCACCATTCACGATTATTATTATTATTAACCAACTGTGTTTTCAATGCTCCGCTATTCGACGAATCCGTTTCGAACTGATCCTGCGTGCTAATGGTATTGACCAAGCATTCATTACGTGCCCATTATAATCTGGTAACCAGATTAGTTTCAATTATGCGAGATACGCGACCCTGATTGTAAATATATTCATCGTTTGAATTAAAATAGGTATTGTTATTCGCTGCGCTCGGTACGTATCGACGCACGAATAGGCAATCGAGCTGGACATTATTAGGTAAAATTCCAAACTTTAAAAAATCGTCCGCGGCGTCCACTTCAAGCTCCCATGAGTCGATCAATGAGATCGGTATAAGCTGAATGAGAGGCGAGATACGCAATTCCGTACGACCCTACGCGAGGCTCGGCTTTCTATGATATATTTTCGCCACGGTTTCATCAAGTGTCTACGAGTGACGCTCGAGACTCGTTTACCTTCCCGCCCGAGCTTGCCAATTTCACTGGCCACGCGTATCGCGTCAGTGGAAGAAAAATGGGGAAGTAGGCTGGGATCATCCAGCCGTTAAAGTAAACACGAATCCACCGCTGGACCATTCGCTCGAAAATGGCCCCGGGAAAATAAGGAGGGGGGCTTGTACGGAGCGTAGTAGCACCTCTCATTCTGTTACTACCGATCCCATTGACGAGCGAAGTACCTAGGAACGGGGAAGGAGGACCTAGCACGCGACTCTCAGCCCTTCTTTATTAATTGGTGAGGCCAATTAGCTGCGGAATGCACGAATTTACTGCCCATTGTCCTCGATGTACCTATATTCTACCTTTTGTTTCCCAGAATGTTAGTTCCTTGATGCAGATTTTCGGACTACCTCTGGCCAGCATCCTTCGTCCACGGGATCCGTGTCAGCATCGCGTACGTGAGTGAGTACTAATTAGAGATTACATAAGCGCTTGCCCGAACGCGGAGCTCCACTTACTTATGTGCTTTCTGATCGATAGCCGTTATAACATTAACATAACGATGTGGCGAGGTGCACTGTGTCGCCCGTAGATAGGTTATGATTTATGGCCACCATGGTGCACGAAACACGTAAATCAGTCCATTATCGTAGCATTAACGGCAGAAAAGTTGCAAAGCAAACAGTGCTGTTGGTTTATTGAATGTCGCAGATCCTAATTCGGCCACGGTAACTGGGCCTAATTATGTGGAAAGCTATCTCAATGATCTGAAACGAAGTTTTAGTTTGAAGATTTTAATTGTTAAAGAAAAGTAGCTTTATTTCTATTGGATATAGTTTATTTCTTGTTATTGCTTTTTAATGGATTATTTAATAGTGAGTAGTAAAATTAATATTATTTTAAATTTTCTGTAGCTTTTGTTTTTAAGCCTAAAATGAAACTATGGCTTGGTAGTTTTAATAATTCTGTATTGCAAAAGTTGTTCTATGGGTTGCTAATTTTTTGCAAAATAAACATCACAAAATTATGGGATTGATAATGCGTTTAACTACTGTTTTGTCATTTTGAGGGTTGGTAGCTTCCTGCATAACTAGGCCCAACTAGGGTTTGTCGGTTTTTAAAACCCGAGTTTAAAAACCGTTTTTTTTTATAAATTTGAAAAATTCGAAATGGATTTATGGATTTTAGTTATACTAGTTTTTTTTCATTTCGTTTTGTTTGCAGTGTATTTTATTGTGTTATATTTTTGTAGATCCATAAATATTAAATGAGCTAAAAAATTATACGGATTTTAGTTATTTAAATTTATTTATTTATTTGGTTTTGTACAGATAGAGTATATTTTATTTTGTTATATTTTTGTAATTCCATAAATATTAAAAAAAAACTGAAAATTTTTAAAGTACAGATATTTATTTTCTATTTTAATTTTATTATTTTGTGAAAATTTGAAAACCGGTTTAACCGGTTTTTTGGGAATAGTGGAATTCGAAAACCGTTTTTTTTCTTCAAAAGTTGGTTTTTGTATAAACCCTAGGTCCCAACTATGCTCCTCGATTACCCATTCTATCTTCTTCGCGTGCAGATTTATGATTTCGCCACGCATTTCCAACGTTATTATTACGTTAAAAGAACTTTGGCAAATGGTCCCTACGCTCGAAAAAAAAAAACAGCGGGGACCGAGAAGTACACAGAAATTAATGAACCCGAAAGAGACGCCCTTGCTTTTCTTCATTTACATAGAGGCACAAAACACTGGCAACGCGAGGGCTTCATTAATATGAGATTTCATTTAATACGATGCCACGAAAATCAGCCCGCACGTTTTGCCCTTTGTAATGGATGTGAAAAAGCGCTGGAGTACAGTCGATTTTGAAAACGAGACCGCGCCCCGTGTACTCCATACACCGTACTGCATTCTTATACGAAAGCAAGTCCCGAAATAGTTTTAATATTACGTAAAGCAACGAGCTGCGGCGAAACTGCATCGATCCAGTTTCGCGGGGCACGAAACTCTTACCGACGACTGTACACGCCTCGAGTCCATGCCGAGCAGCTTGCCCCGTTGCCTGTACTTTGAAATAGAAATGATTAAAGTTTTAATAACTGGTACGTCGCTTTGCTCGCGAGCAACATTGTCTTTGATTATGCCGGTAAAATAATTGTAGTGCATTGGTTCGTGCTGTTCTAAAAACTACAGGATATATACATATACACGCGCATGTTATTACTACCACATACAACCGTGCCGTTCTGATTATTATCAGCATTACTGGTATTATTATTTCGTTACCGAGGCGGTATCCACGGTCGCATTATAAAGTCTAAAAATATGCGATACTGTTTCACCATTCTCATTCTCATTGTTATTATTATTATTATTATTATTATTATTATTATTATTATTATTATTATTAACGCCGCTCTTAAGAAAGTAGGTAATCGAGTTATTACTACGGAGTTTCTATTCGATGGTAATAAAAAGTTATTGAAACGGGAAGCGAAGTGAAATACGGTTTTCATGTATCTCAATTACGACACGAATGAGTTCCCTTTCTTTCTCTTTTGGTCTTTTTTTTTCAGAAATCTTTCGCGAATATCGTGCTTTATGCACGGCTCTGTATCGTGAAGTGTATGTACCTTCTTTATCGCTATAGAAGCCCCGCGCGCGCGCACTTTAATGCTTAATAATACCGCAGGAAAACTTCTCTCGAAAAATCAAGAACCGAGCGGAGAATGAAAAAGAAGTGGAACAGTAATAAGTAATACCTTTTCAGTGGACGCGAGATATTCCCAGTTACGTTTCGCGAATTACAGTTATATCTCGTACCTGGTAAAACATCACGCGAAATGTTGACTGTCGTTTGTTATTCCCGGCGTAATGACTCATTCAAGTTCGCTCGCAATATTCTTCCGGCGCAAAAACTAAGTAGATTTGCAATAGCACTTAAGTCGACGTCCATTATTCTTTTGTACAGCCGCTAAATTGAATGTAATTCCCCTAGCATCCTCGAACGCGAAAGTTGCTCGGCAAAAGTGCCCGATAAATATGGATGCGTTGGTCGAATGATAAATTCAAACGCTCCTCTCCGGTGATTCATTTTTCTCACTGTGTCCCCCTTATTTGGATTCAATTAGCCGAAACAATTATTATCGTTTCATTTGCGGACCGACGAAAAAATACGAAACTCGGTTCGCACTTCGCCGGTCGTATTTATTAAGAGTCATTATTACTGTACCCCCGTCTCTCCCCTCCTCCCGCCAGCTTATCCCACCACATAATTACCCCTCCCATGATCTCTGTACATTTCGCGCGATAAACACGTCGAATAATGCTCGCAGCTTTTTAATCCAAAGTTTACAAACTTTTGGATGATTTCCAGAAATTCTATCCGAGCCACGCGGAATTCAATTAACCTTCACGATTCCCACCACCCCGAACGTTTTTGAATTTCGCCCCCTCAGCCGCCATATTTGCTCACCGTTCATTCTCATAGTTGCGATAAACTCATTTAAAAGTTGTTAGAATTTAACGAAATAGTCGTGCCATTTTATTCGCCCGGTTCTCGCTCGCTGGGCGTGTCCTGGGAACTCGTGTCGCCCTTTCTTTTTAATTGTAAAATATTATCTGTTTCGTAAATGCAATTTCATAAATGCACCGGCCGCCCCCCTCCCTCCCCTCTCGCTCCTCGGATCAATAACTCGGTCCTCGTTCTCCTCTTTGTAATTATCTTCGAATCCAATATTTCCTCCGGGCTCATTGAAATTTCATTTAAATAATCGCAAAAGTTATTCAAAGCTTATTCAAATTCAACGGAACGAAATGGGCTGTTTAATTCAGAGGCCGCAAGAATAGTTCGCCGGGAGCGTACGCCATCTGTTATGGAGTCTTGAAACGTTAGAAACTAATTTAGTTATGTTCCCTTTTCTACTTGTACTATATACTGGCTGGCGGTACTTTTACAGGCGTATGAAATTGTAATTTGGAAAATTATTCGAACAACAACGGGGCACCGTGAACCGTTAATTGAATCGTGAAAGCCATTAAAAAACGACACAGCGCTCGTTCGCGTTTTGTTTCCAGCGGAATGAATAATTAGTGCACGTCACGAAAACACAGTGCAAATATAGTCTGTCTTTATATGACAAATTAATATCCGCTGCTCCGTTAATTAC
This sequence comes from Andrena camellia, assembly GCA_029448645.1. Taxonomy (NCBI): domain Eukaryota; kingdom Metazoa; phylum Arthropoda; class Insecta; order Hymenoptera; family Andrenidae; genus Andrena; species Andrena camellia. The sequence continues at coordinate 24,213,962 of CM055678.1, read as the reverse complement.
TTTTAAATCTAATAACGCCTCGTCTCTGTCGAAATTTATTTCGTTTCTGCATTCAATCCCGCGAAAACAACCAAACGGAATCGTCGCCGAGTGAAATATTGCAAACAAAAATATAATTAATCGACGCGTCGTGCGGACTCGCGCAGTAAACCGGATTCCCTCTCTATTTTTAACTGTTTCTGAAGCCATCGAGGTTTCATTAGCTCGCGTATAAGTAAACGCAGAAAAACTTAATGGACGTTAGACAGGCTCGCGTAGGTACTTGCAACGCCGCGAAGAAATTCCCCAACGTTGAGGATACAATTTTTCTAATCCACTCCCGCCGCCTTTGGCAACAGTCGTCGCACGAATTTATAACCGCCGAATTATTTCGCCGAAACCGCTCGGGGCCGTCCGCTGCGTAACCTCAAAGTGGTTTAATACAACCAGTGACACACGAAGGATTACAAAGCGTCACGATGTGACCCGAATAAGGTTCTCCGGGGACGTTACTGCTAGCCCACGACCTCGTTCGAACTTTTACGAGCCACTGTACACAGACGATTCCCATACCTGTCTAATGCACGACTATAAATATTACAATCCCCCGTATGTTGAAAGAAGTTTTGCTCCTTTCGACAGTGAATCGAGACGGGGATGGGGCATTTTCCCCAGACTCCTTTTTTCCTCCCGCGGAAATCCATGCTACATGTTCCCGATGAGCTCTCTCGCTAGGTAAATAACGCCGTTTCGGCTGGCTCGGCTGTTGCGCGTCGATAAATTTCTTTTATGCGCCGGGGCAGAAGGGAAGTTCCCTGTTCTTGACACGCCTAATGTAACTCCAGAGAAATTGGTGTTTTCACTTAGGCAACGTAAACTTAATCCATTACCCGTTTCGAGACAACTTAGTGAAAATTTGCATTACATAAACTTGTTATGAAAGCTTTTTCTTCGTACGGTGTCACCGACGAGCGACGCTCCGCTGTTTCTTTCCCAGTCATTTCCTAATGACATTTTCTTCGCCAAGTCACCGTCCAACGACGAGCGAGATTGGTATTGGCTTTTCATCGTTCCCGAGTCGTACTTGGCTCCGATCGAGAACCACTGCCACCTCATAACATATTTCTATCAAAGATTTCAACGAATCCACGTAATTCTCAGCGACTCGAACCGTCCAACTTGGTAATAATGTACTAGGTATTTACGAAAGCGTTCTACGGTGCTCGGTGCATGGTATTAGCACGAGAATGCTTATTCTAATTACATGAAAATTACCATCGGAAGTTTTGTTGAGAAATATGATACATGGTTTTACCGTAATTGCATATTACGTACATGCTCGCATATGTTTATATGTACATACGTGTGTACGCGCATATATGGAGAGAGGAATAGGCTTTCTAGAACATAATATGTGTTGTATCGTTGGTAACGATAAGGGTTAATTAAGAAAGTGACTCGTAAATGGTCGGTTTCCAACAGAGAGAACAAACAGCCAGCCGGGGTTCTCTTGGCCGTTGGACGAGCGAAACAAAAGAAACACGAGGAAGATTTACCGGTGAACCACGGTTCTTTAATTCTATAGATACATCCCTTCTATATCCCCACTTTTTTTTTTAAATCTTTTCTCCCATGTAGAATCAACTCCAATACCGAGTTAATGCTGTTTAACAACGAAAACCTCCGGAAGTTGGCGGGAAGTTTAAATTACTTTAAGAATGTAATCTTACGTGCATTCAGCGCCGAGTTCCATTCGAACAAAGTGAATTGGAACTTTTGAAAAATAGAACGCGCTGTTCCTCCGTCGAGTACCAGAGTTGGATTTCGTTTATTATTCCCTCGTGCGTCTGGTCCTATTTTTTTTTTTTTTTTTTTTTTTTTTTTTTTTTTTTTTTTTTTTTTTTTGAAAATGAAAATGAGTTGCAGAAAGATGATCAAGCGAGTGTCAACGTTTTCATTTCGAAATCGTACATTCCATACGGTATACATTAATTCATGTATCGTAACGTAGGTGTATATGTATATCTGGAGCATCGGCTACTTGAAACTTGTTAAACATTATTCCCTGAATAAAGTTCAAAGCGCGAAGCACTTTTAATTAAACACATTCGCCCGACTCTCGCGCTCGCATCATTATTTTTTCATTCCCCACGTACGACGGCTTCGCAAAACACTTATTAAAGTGGTTCGTTAACGAAGAGATACTGGGGCAAATATATTTTGTCGGATTTACAATTAGCAATAATGCGAGACGTACGAAGGGGGTTAATTAATTAAGTACGTATCGATTGGCCGGATGATAATCTGCATCGTGTAACACGAGCTTCCCGCCAACATGAAATCAGAGGGGAGGGAAAGGGTGGGGGGAGGAGGTAGGAGGAGGAGGAGGAGGAGGGGGGAGGGGGAGGGGGCAGTCAACCTGCTCGTAGCAGTGGTTCTCATCGCGTTAGAATACAATTTCTGTTGGAATCGTTTCTTTCGTTATGTAATCGTGCTCCTCGAATTGTCTAATTTTCTTTTTCCCTCTTTTTTATTTTTCTTTTTTTTTTGTAAATTGCAACTCGTGAACCGAATGATATTTTACGATAACAAACCGAATTCTATTTATATGAAATTTTAACGAGAAGTTCCCGGCCGAATGATCCAATATTTGATCACAGACCGAGCTCGAAACCCTTTAGAGATCGCGATAAGATAACCGGAGAGGAATACGACTCCATCCTTTTCCATCGTTCTCACGAGTACCGTCGTAAATTCCAAATAATAATGCATTGTACGGGCTGGCGTGTTTTGTTTCTGAATAAGCGTGTTCTTGCCGGCGTTTGCATAATTTGATACGCGACTCGAGTTTTACATTGTATTTTCATTATCTTCATTACGCTGCAGCTCGTATAAAGTATTTCTCTCCTGTTCGCGTTTTACACGGGGCAAAGCATTAGAGGGATAGTAGAATTGAAAGTGCATAAAAGAAATGTTAGCCTAACGAATCTACGCGTTGCTTGCGCATCTGCGTTAACGAGGGTATTTTAATTTATTTATTGCGCGTTCGCCGCGGCTACGTTTTACTTAGCTTAATTTAGAAATGGACCCCGGCCCCGCCGAGATTTCATTTCAGATTTTATTTTCGCCCGTCGCCCCGGCCGATGTTGAATTTTCATTTCCAGCATTATATGTACATTTTTCACGGGACAACTCCGCTATCAAAGCGATTTCCATTAAGCAGCGCGTGCAATGTTTGCGAAAATCAATACACAGCTCGGCAAGAATTTATGCAAATAATATTCGATATTCCATGCATTGGATTAAATTTTAGAAAATCCACGCCCCCTGGCAGAAAAACTCAATTACCACCCCGATAACGGATGCGCCGCCGATAAAATTCAATTGGTACCGTTAGAATTGATAAATAAATGTCCTCCTGCTTCCCACCAATTACCCCGGGCATCCTCTCGTTAAACAACAAGCGTAAACAACGTTAACGCATGTAAATCTTCTGTATAACAAGAATGTGGTAATCGAGAGGCGAAAGTGAGCTGACGAGAGCTGGCTCGATAATCGGCTATGAAATTAACGTCTACTCCGAGCCTCTCGAATAATACGACAAATTGTTGAATAACTTGTAACGGCAACAAGCAGCGCCGTTTACATGCGATCAAACATTTATTACGTCGCGCGGCAATTTCGCCGGCCGACTGCAACTTTGCAGCGCGATATTTAAGAGTATTTTTTTCAGCCTGGCAATCGAGCGCGATAATGATTTCCATTAAGTCAGCCTTGAATTGTGAAACAACCGCTGTCCGCGTTATCGCGCGGTGATTAATTAAAAGCGCTTTAGAAAAGAAGACGTTAATAAAACGCGCCGTGTAACGGGCAAAAAGCGGATACGATTATTTATAGATCCTCTCGATTAGAGAATTTTTCAGTTTCCTTTTAAAACACGCTCGCCTGACCTACTTATTTTCATAGAAACTCGCGCATTAAGCCAATAAAACTCTGTCTTAACTTTGCAGCAAGAAAATACTCGGCGCTGCTTTCTCGATTTATGACGTAAACGCTATTCAACGGGAATTTACGATCAAAGTGTCTTCGCGTTGCAATAACCCAAATAACATTTACTTTGAGAATGTTACTCATTCAGCAAATGCGTTCAGCCGACAATCTAAAAGGCATACAAAACGCGATAAACGCGCACGAGCCTCGCTTTGCTCATTCCCTATTCAAAATCATTCCCGCTGCACGCAGCAATGGAAATAACGGTGCCGAGCAAATGAAAATCCACCACTCTCGGTTATTGCTACATGTATGTATTTCAACAACGGTGAATACGTCTGGCGATTGTGGAATCATTCCCCTTTTGTGCTCGGCAAACCCAACGATAAGTTTTCTTTAATTCGCGAAATTTCACGCCACTGTCGCCCCTATTACCTGATTCACGTGCAAGTACCTTACCGCCCTAGCCATTTATATTTTAACAAATTTCCATCAAATTTCCATTTAGACACAGCTAGCTGCGGGGCCTTTAAATGTCACAGGCCACGGTGCTCGCGAGTTTAAAGCTAAAGTGATTCTGCAAATTTAATATAGACTTCCTTTTTGCTAATTTTAATGCACAATTGCAATGTAACGTATGCTTTATCAAATGTCGACGCGCATCTCTCTTATCGATTGTGCTCGCGTACTATGCGGGTGGATGCTCCACACGTTCCTCGACCAAATATAAACGTCATGCGTATATTACCATAGATTCCGCGGGACATATCGATGTCTGCTTCTACAGGGACTCATTTCACGTTAAAGCCACATTTATCGTGTTCATCTATGACGGTAATGACGACAATATCAATGATCTCATTCCGCTCTACAATGATTAATCGTGCCTCGTGACGCGTATTAGCTCGGATAGCATTTCATGAAAATGCAATATTGTCGAATCGGCCGTGCCTTAATTACTGCCACAGCTTCCTAGATATTTCTACAATCGCAAACAGCCGAGGCCACTTTGCAGGATTTCATGTCGTTCAGATAAGCGGCGAATATCTCCACTATTACGTCATTATTACTATCTATATAAATACATTCCTCCGAGTTCCAACATTTTAAAGTCCTTCCACCAGCCTCGTTCTTATACACGCTTATCTCGCGATTATTTAATCCGTTTGGAGTATTTTTGGAAGGGTGCCGAATATTTGAAGCGGTAGGTAGTACTTATTAGACTACGCTGGCTGCAGGAGTCGACGGCACGATGTAAATTGTTCGCTCGAAGGAAGAGTTTTAAACCAGAGAACTATCTCGGCAGTCACGTGTCACGGTACACTTCGTTATCGAATATCGATAATGAAAATTTAAAGGGCCTTCGACGCTTTCGTTTTCCTCTCCTCGCGTTGCTTTGTGATAATCTGAGAAGCTTCGTAGAGGAGGATTATCGTTCACCTTCTGTGTCGTTTTACGTATCGGGAAAGAAGCTCGCGCAGCTTTTGAATAAATCTACGGCGGCGCAAAATGCTTTTCAGAAATCCGGGAATCGGATCGTCGAATTGATACGACCGCATCTGCTTAGTTTATATGTACACTGAAACTGCGTAGTCGAGTTATCGCGGAAAATAACTATTTACACGGTTCATTGTACGCTCCATCGAATATCCCATTACCCTCTCCGGCGAGTCAGTCCCACTTGTAGCGCCGGTATATCGTACGCGCGTCTTGCGTCTAATTACAATTTCGTCCGTGCTCATTGTTCCTGCATATAATAGACTTTATACACACGGTGTTGACTAAGTTACATTTTTTACCGCAGGCAACGTTTGCTCCGTTTAACGAGTACTGTACATCTTCGGAGGCCGCGCACCTCGCACCGTGCATTTCATTTTCCTTTTTCTGAAAGTCAGGGTTTGAATAACGTCGATGGAATGCCGTGAAACGAAACGAAATAAATCAGTCACGGAGTGATTCATTTCTTCGCGCAGCCGAAGACGACACTCATTGTCAGCCAATTTATGTAGCCTCGATTCGATGCCTGCAGTTCTTCCCCGCGCGTGTAATTCCATTTGTAATTTCAACCGTGGCATTACGCTGCATCTCGCATAATTTATAATTCAGGGATAGCTGATAATCGAATACGGCAATCTACCGAATAAGCCCCGCTAATTTATCAGCAACGGCCGCGTATCGGTGCTCTAATAGACACGAACGATCGAGCATATAATAATACGTTGCATTAACGCTCGTTCTGTTTTCCCAGCATGGCCGCCGCGCTAATGTTTATGATCGATTCCATCGCACGTAATTAGTCTTATCTCCCCGCGACGACGATCATCTTTCCCCCTAAACATGCGCGTTTAAATTAATCTCCATTTAACGAATCAACGAACTCGAGCGAAAATCGTAATCGTAAAAATTAATGGCCACGTTCACGGTAATTTCGCGAGGCCATTACCACTCGCATTATTGCTGCCGGATTTATTGCCTAATTAGTCTGTACTCGTTAACAAGTCTGCCTATCGAATTAACCTTGCGTACCGTCGCGGTGTCGTATAAACATTGGGGAAGGAGCGCCTCGGAGCGAAGTTGAACGCGGAAGGGGAACGGATGACGCCCTGTCCGCTTCCGAAAACGGAGATTTCGCTTGTCCATGGTCACGCACGAGGCGGCGCTCGATGGAAACGAGGTCAGATGGAAGCCCGACGCTATAAGAAGGCTGAACAGCTACAGACATTCGTAGCCCCTACTTAGTCACTCTGATACGGTGATTTTAACGCGAGGTGGCTATCCCGGTCCGTCGTGTATCAAAGATTGTCATCGTGATCGGCGTCGAATGGAGGCCAGCGTATACCGAACGGGACGGTCGATGAAGAAGGCCGTAGATTGGAGTAAATTCAGTTTATTACTTCATGAGTAAGCAAGAGACAAGGGAAGCGAGTAGTTTATTGAGAATTACTGTGATAAATAAGGCGGGGGCAACCAGTGGAAGAGGTTACAACCGAAGGGTGGGGAATGGCAACGCGAGGAGAACGATCTCCACTCCATGGATACCGCTCGTAATGTGCACCGTATGTAACCACCTTTCACATGCGCACAACCGTGTGGCCCCGTACCACACGTTCATCCGTGTTCAGTGCAAACAGTTGCGCGCACACGCGCGCAACCACCCCCTCTCGGTACACGCGTGCGTATTTATACGATACACTGTTCGCCGAGTGCGCGTGCCGAGAATTCAGTTTCGTGTGTGTACACAAACATGTACGGGGTGTAAAGAACGTAATGATCACAAGTGCTTAGGAAACCCACTGTCCCCTCTTTTCTACAACGGAAGCATGAAAAGCTTTCCTACGTGTACCTCGGCGAACGTTTAGTGGACGCGTTCTCTGTATTTTATATATTTAATTGCCAGCGACCACCGATTTTCTCTGAGCTCGGTTGGAGAGGAGCTATAATCCGGGATATTTCGCGGGGTCTCACCCTGTATAGGGATGCAGAGGAAGGGGTGGACGGCCGGAGGGGAGGGATACGTATACATAGACAGAGAGGTGGGTAACGGTCAAAGCTTGCTGCACTGTCACACAAATATGACACCGGTGGATCGAACGGAATTCAATACTGGTTTGAAATTTGTAATCAGATTGACGGCGAATTTCCGACGAATCGTGACAACATCATCTACATACATATACCGTGTATGGATATGCGCGTGTAGAGGGAGAGGGGACGGGGAGATTCGGATGACAGATGCAAATGTAATCCGGCTTGCGTTCCATATATTATTTCACTTTGCTAGCCGTGTGTGCGCGGCCCTGTGGGTGTACATTTGTGCGGGGCCTCGCGGCACGACGGACATTGTTGCACTGTAATTTTGCTAAAATGTACTTTTCACTGTTCCTATACAGCCCGGTATCGGAAAGCGATAAGACTGAAATTATGAGTTGCAATATTAACCTTCCAGCTAATATTACCGTGGGACGCGGCAATATTTTTCATAAACTTATGAACGCACAAGAGAAGATAAACGACTTTTTTGCGAAATCGCTTTTCTCTCTCGCTCTCCGTTTTTCTCCCCTCTCTGATAATGTTTCATCTCCAAATAAAATTGGAATAACTCGCGATTCGCGCGATCGGTCAAAGAGACCGAATTTAATAACCCGATTGCTGATTTATCTTTTTAATGCTTTTTATAGAATAACTGCAAATAAATCTTTTGAAAATCCAGTTGAATCCGATATTGCGAAAGTTCCCGTATCTCGTTATACAATTTAATCGCAAATTATGGCTCATAACAGAATTCACAAATTAAATTTGCATACCCAGAAACTGCAATTTCCAACGTACAGTAGCGCGCGCGGAATATATTTTATCGTCGCATTCCCATCGCCACAAATTGCAAAATTATTAGGTTTTATCGAGACGTAAAAATTCCCTCTCCTCGGGCCCCTGAAGAATGCTCGCTTGTTGGACCATTTATAAAGCAAGGCCCGCTTTTTATTTCACACGGGAAATCTCATAGCGCGGATTCTTCGCCCCCTTGCGATATTCTCCTCTTACCATCATACTCCGAAAGGCAACACGCGAGTAAGTGAATAGAATGATATATATCGTAGCGATAAAGTGTCTCCGTTTCATATACCGCAATATTTTCTCCGTAGCATGTCAAGCGTATTTTTCTCCTCGAGACAATTTCTTTCTTCGAACGAAAGTACCGACTCGTATCAAGCCGAGAGAGTGCCATTAATTGTTTAACGGCGATGGCATTGGACATAAATCCGTCTAGCATCTTTCTTTCGCGCGAGGCTACAACTTTAATCCTTGCAATCAAATAGCAATTATATAACGGCCAGGCAACTGCATCGATGCAATTATCAATTTTGAATCGTTTATGAGGCCCCGGAGCTTCGACGAGACTCTAATTAATTACGTTCGAGCCATTACGAAATTATACGAATCACAGCAGTAATTAATATGACGCTAATTACATTAATACCTACTTGCTTCGGTCGCTCGCGGGAGTAGAGTTAAAAATTATTCGCAACAATAACACTAGCGCTAAGCCTTTATTTACCACGCGCGCGGAACAGAAGCGGCGTAATGAGAAATAATTGAATATACAGAAGATCGAAGAGGGCTGCTCGTTCCCGTGTAATAAACGCGTTAATAAACGCGCTGAACTATTTATCTTCGTCGAAAGGTCTGTTTGTCCATTGGAAACGGTGATAAAAAAAGCTGAAAAAGTGGGAAAACCGAAAAAACCGAGCTTCGAACCGGAAGCCACCAGAACGGAAGGAGAATTAGATAAAAAGACGAGGCGATCGATACGGCTGTGCCATCTGGCTCCCTGCTCCCATAGAAATTCTTGTTTCTCCTTGGCCGTGTTTATTCTATGAATTTCGCGATCAACTTGCACGTACTCCGAAATACCCGAATGCCGTTCCACCGGTTTATTTTAGACGGGATAAATCGCGCCAGCAGATGCCGAAAGAAACACGAAAATACGATCACAAAAGACGGGATATCTCGGGGCCGTTCTAGAAGAATTTCTGCCGCGCGAAAAATTTATTCCGACCCGTAAGGCCGACGTTTAAATTATCATTTCGTGGCGATGACAGTGCTTTGGCATCGAGTCCATGGAGCAGAACACAGAGGGCCCGAGCATCGTAGTCACTGTTTCCGGTGGACTTCATTTAGTGGCCTGTCAAATACGTGACTCACAATCGGCCGGTGTGCCGAGGCGCTTCGCATTAATTATCGTGCGAGAAATCTGCGGCCAGGTATTCGTAGAGAAGAAGCCGGGTATTTCTGTTTCAGGTGAAGAGGACAAGGCGGGGCGGCTGGGTGAAAGAAATGCATTCGAGGCATGTAATCCGTTTATATTCCCCGTGACTGGTCGTTCTCTCATCAGTCCCTGTTACACGAGAGCGCGTAACTCTTCCTTGGAAATGTTTCAAAGCTCGCGTGTACGTTCCCCCGCGTTCCGCTAACAATGCCACCTTTGATTACGCGGCTATTCTGACATTTACCTTCAAGCTTCGGCCACGATCATCTAAATCGGGAGATTTACCGTACACCCGGGCTCCCGGAGATCTTATCGAAGCTACCCTTCCTAGATTTCCAAATTTCTGAGGTTTAAATTGAATCGTGATGTTTTAAAGGAATTCCGCCGCCGAGCTCTCGCGTCAGCTTGTACGGAAATCATGGCACGTATATGATGACGAATAGGTTTTATTTCCCCGGGCGTATCGAAATGGGCCGAGTGGAATCTGGAACTTCACCCTTCGCCCGTCGAAAGTAAATAAAAGTTGTGTCTCACGGCGAGGTATTCAAAACTTCGGACAGGGCAAAGAATAACACGGAAGCGCGGAGTCAGATATTTCGTGTAACTTCGCCCTCCCTCTTGAGTTCAATTAACGTGGCGCCCGTCTGTTTCTCGGGGAAATTTTCTTCAAGTCTTCGTCTTCGCGCAAGGCTTCGAAAACGGGTACTCCGGCACGCGTTAAAGGTATGAAAAGGGTTGCAGCGAGTAAACAGTATTGACGTTAGAGGCGGCAAGAGTGCCATGCGAATCTAAACGGCTAAATAACCTTTTTCTCCCCCGTGGAAAGAAAAAAACGTACATTTCTTATGTATTCGAATGCAGGGTATCTAAAAGGCGAGATAAACTTTATGCCGCACACGGGCGTGTTTCCTCGGGCGCGTTTGACAACCAACTGAGACGCTATCGAATTTATTTTCCTTTTTTTTTTTTATACAATTCCCGATTCGTCGCCGCGGGAGAAGTGGATCCTTCCGCCTCGTGTGACGAGAACTTCGAGGCACGATTTCATATTCCAACGAAGGAAAGTATTTTGCATAATTTATTTTACTGCAACTTCTTTCCACCTTGCGTCGCCCCTCTTCCCCCCTTCCCTCCCACCGTCGACTCGAACCACGCCCCCTTCTTTTGGAGCTCCTCTTTCTGTCTCTGTTCCCCGTTCGTTTCCGAACCGCGCGTATCAAAACTATCAGAATCAATCACGCTCCTTTTCGTGCCCGCGACCAACTACAGAGCGCTTTCGAATATTAATGTTGAAATGGGAAGGTCCGAGCCGCAATGAATTGTTTTACTTGTTGGCAAACAATACGGATCTGGTTTAACCGTTAATCGATAGGGTCGAGAGGGGGGGGGGGGGCGGTATTTGGAAAATTAATGCCCCGAACGAACTGTGCGTGGCTGGTTTCCCAGCGGCGAGGGAGTAATTACCTAAAATTACGCAACGGAGTTGCATTGCGTAGCGCCGTACACTGTCAGCGACGTTTATGTCGCGCGGAATCAGGTTTGCCCCTCGGCCGAGTCGGGGACAGTTTTAGATCGTTGGAACGGCCGCCAATTAACGCGAGATTAACGCAAGATTAATGCAAGATCAACGAAAGATTATTAGCCGTTCACAATGGCGGTAATTAATGCCCGGCTCGGGCCACGATTCAAGATACTCGATAATCTCGGTGTATCTTTCCCAATTAATGCCATAGCTGCTGTATGCACGGCTAATTAACCCCGCTGACTCGATCGCGACGGACTCGACGGCGCGCGCGATTCATATGAACACGAGTTATCAATCTTGGAAGCTTCGTCTTTCCGACATCGACTACCGAAAACAACGGTATAGGAACGAATATGATCCCTCGATGATATCCGAATAGATAGGTATGCAAATAACCGGGGACCCAGCGAGATCACGGCCGTATAATAAACATGTTAATGCCATAGTTGGCTTCGATCGAAGTGGAATAAGCGCGCGTGCCGCTCCGTGCCCGGCTGTTTTTCTTTTCCCAAATAAGTGGCCAAACATCTACATTCGAAATTATTCGGCTGCAAGGAGTCCAGCGGATAAATAGAAACGTTGAGGAATTCCATTCGAAAGCCTATGCATCATATTTCATGGAGCGTGACTGCGTAAACAAAACCGAGGCATTCTGACTTTAAATTATTTTTTACCTTTTTAGTAGAAACTTGTTTTTTAAAAAAAAATTTGCTATAAATTATTTCATGATTTCTAGTTTTCGAGTATTTTAATCTTTATTATCTGCATTAAGTCCTATGTAAAGCTGGTTTTTAAAAGACTTTCTTTTTACTATAAATTATTTTATGCTTTTTAGTCTTGGAGAATTTTAATCTTTATTATCTACATTAAATTCTGTAAAATTCTTAAAATCGTATAGACTAGCTTTCTTGCTAGTATTGGTTAGAAAAAGGGCAAAAGGCAATCGTTCTCTCGGTGGTGACTTTTTTCACCCCCTCAGAACATGGCACGTGGCCGTGAAACAGCTCAACGAAAGACGTAATTTATCCATTCGAATCCCCTCGAACGAGCGTCCGTAAGAAAAACAGCAAAGTTTTCCGGGCGGCGGCACGTGTAGGGGCCTCGTTGTAAACTTCGCGCCGCATAAAAGCATGCAAATTAGAGCTCGCGTGTACGTGCTCGGAGTAAAGCTCGCCGGGAACACTCTATTTTCGCGTTTAACCAACTTCATTCTCCTCCGATCAGCCCCATCTTTCTTAACGCATCCAGGAGAGCAATGACGAAACACGTAAAGATTTCATACTCAATATTACTTACGGATCTACTCTGTACTTGCCACGAAAACGTGAATGCAACATACCTGAAACAGAAACGGAGAATACCAAGATTAGACTTATTTTCTTCGATAAGAAACCAGCTCCTTCTTCTTCCACAAACACGAATTCTTTATTCGCTATTCATCGAGGACCGTGGTGTTGTTTATTCCGAAGCAGAAGTTGATCTTCGCGGAAGAGAATTGAAGCAGGAGGGAGCCGAAAGTGATTGCGAAAGAAGGCTGCGATTGCGGAGGGTGGAACGATCCTCGGCTAAAGGGGCGATGGTAAAGTGGTGTATCCATGCTATTTTAGCTACAGCAGCGCGTGCTCTCGTTCGAGGTCACGTTTGATATTCTAATTGACTCGTTTTACATATTAAAGGACATTCGGCTGACGGGAAAAGGACTTTAATTACGTTGCCAGCTCGCAACGCGCATTCAAGTCCTTAGCGAGCTGGAGTCAGCTCTTCTTTGCTCCCCACTCCCCCCTTCCTCCTTTCTTCTTCCATTTCTCTGATTAAGAAATCTAGAATGATGGAATCCATTACTCCGTACAATTCCCCGTTCGAATATGACGTAGTCAATTAAACTGCATGAGTTTCGGAATTACCAGGAATCTGCGTTCTCATCAACCCGAGTCACTGGCAGCTCTATCAATTATAGAGGGGTCGAGGCTAACAAAAACACGAGGAAATAGCCACGAATAGGGATATCGTTAATTTTCATGAAACGTCGCGTCGCGAAAATCGAGATGAGCAATTTCCATTTCGCTATTGCCCATTCCATCTGCTCGGTGGATGTGTCAAGACACGAAATTCTCGAAATAGACGGCCGCGCGCGGTGGTAGGGGAAAAGAGAAGCAGAGAGGAGGAGCGAGAACGGAAATTCGACTAAGAACGACGGGATCTTGCAATTCAATTCGTCATTGGAAAATTTCATTCGACCTCGCCTACATTATTCGCGTCTGACAGAGCACATAGGGATCTCCGAATTGTTCGAGAAGTCCAAAGCCATCGCTCAGAATACATGGAGCGTCTCACTTTTTCGCCAGATCGAAGACGGGGCGAAATTTTCGCCAAGGGGGAACGGAGCAAGTCTAAAATTAAAGGGAAATACAGTGGAAGGGAGGGTGAAAGAAGGATGATTCAATTGGAGTTCAAAGGCTGCTTTCGAAATACTCGACGGCCGGAGTGCGGTGTGCGTATTATTTAGTCAGCGATTGGCTTGACGAAAATAGTCCATTGCGTCCTTCCGAACCAACTTTCCTTGACGACCCGCCACGTACACTACCAAGTAAAACGTCTTTGAATCATCTCACGCGTATTTGTACAAGACTTTCCACGCCCGTGATTACGTTCAAGCGGGTGCAAGGTGATTCGCGCCCTAAAAGGGACATGGGAATCTAGTTTTAATATATGTAAGAATTACGCTTAACCAAAGTTCACGATTAAGCGTAAGCTTTGCGGACACCTAGTGCCACACAGAGGACCCAAAAATCACGTTGTCGAAATTCTAAACAGAATTCGTAATCGCGGGACACCTTTATCCTATAAAATGCCACAGTCTATAGTTGATAATATAGCTGTTTGATGAATTAATCCGATGCAACTGTAGGGGTTGTAGTGCCATACCGAGCGCGGCTTGCCAACTACCGTGCACGGTTATTTTGAGATAATTGCATTTTAAAGTTTAATCGCGCCGGTCTCGCTTACGTATGCGGGCATCGTACTTCAGACCTTCACTTTCCAGCATCGCGAAGCGAAGATATTATTGTACGTGATCGTTACTTGTGGGTTGTTGATAAAAAACACCACATAGATACCCCACAATGCAACGTGGCATTAAACGCTTCCGTCCCCGGTGGAAATTTTCTGCTAATTTCGGTTCGCAGCGCGGCTTCCCGAATTTTGGTCTGAAATTAACCGCTGTCTCAATTCCTTTGAAGCTGGAAGTTGGTCTTTTAATATAGCCCAGTGTTCGAAGAATGGTCGCGAGCACGTCCCTCCGCGGTGCCAAAACTCGGGTAACATTTTAAGCGACGTGCAACACTCGAGTGATCGATTCTGTGGCGAGTTTCCAAGAAAGTTAATCAAACTTTCGTCTCTCAATACCCACGGATGCAAATATACGGGGTGTGTGCCGTTTCCCCCCCGCTGTCTCGGAACGCGACGGCCCCCGATGATCGGAGGAGAATGTATCGCCCGCGAAATATTTTAATACATTTTTTTGTTGTTACGCGCGCACATTTTACGGCTCGTAAACGCGACTCTCACTTCCGATGGTACATGTGTCGCGATAGGAACATTGGTAGAACGGCGTGTCTGGCCGAGGGGTGGCAAATAAATGGAACGGCGGCGGAAGGAAGTGGCAAACAAACGAAAAGAGCGTCAAGGTGGAAAATATAAGGCGAAATGGACAAGCAAACAGGGGAGGGAAGAGCGCGCGGAGCTTGTACCTATATACGTGGACAAAATTGAATCTCGAAATGTATTCCATAAATAAATAAAAGGCTTTCGAGTGGTAACGGGGTTGACGAGGAAATGGCAATGGATGAACGAGTGGGGGTCGCACGAGGGGAGGGAATTTACACAGTTGTGACACATTGTGGAGGATGCGTGGGTGTGCGATGCGTTTGCGCGCGCTTGTTTACAAACGCCCGCATGTATTTATATCTCTTTCCCTATATATGAATGGGCAGCGTGAATGTACGAAAGCTCGTACGCATACGCAAATAACCAGCAGGAATAACCAACGCATAAAGGCCCGTTTACACGTGCAAGAAAAGCCACTCTTTTGTTTCTCGCTCCGTAAAAAAGAAACGTCACATTTCTACTCTTCGACTTCTAATCAAATATATTCTACCGCCCTGTGGAGGTGCAACCGTATTAGCGCAGTATTTGAGAACGTTTGAAGTGGTGGCTGTGCAATTTTTTAAAGATCGCAATATTCGGTTACACATCCGCGAGAGATAACAAACATTGAAGTTCCGGGGAATGTTCCGCGAGCTTCCACTCCCTCAATGCAATTTCGTATTGAATTCCTGAATGAGATGCACCGACATGTTCCTCCTTAGCGAAAGTTGCCGGGAAATATTTATCTTTCTCGGGAAGTTCTGTAAGGGGAAAACACACCTCCCCGTTGCAAATAGGCAAAGAACAAGTAGGTATGTTAATGAAATACGCGAACTAGTCGAGGCCCTCGTTAATTGCTTTTAAAATCGACAATACTTTGCTTGCCGAGATACTTATTTCTGAAATAGGACCTCCTAATTATTCGCGCAACGAACCCCCCGGTTTCTGAATAAATTATTCATGTTTCATTCTTCTCTGCCTCCGTCATCAAACAGCGGGAATAGTAAGTCAAACAGTAGCCAGTTAGAAAGCGACTTAATTATTCCGAAATATAAACTGTAAAAACGGAAAGCTCGAGTGGAGCGTTGAAGCACGTTCGTTTCCAAAGCGTATTTAACAACGTTCGGCGCAGTTAATTATTGATCAAGCCGGCAACTATGGATACAAAAGAATGCTTTATTCTATTAACCCGCTTTCCCTCGAAAACAACGACGTTTGCATTTTACGACCCCTTTAAGTAACTCGGCAAGCCCCGGGCTGTACTATTTCAATCGCAAACTACTTTACCACGCGAAGTAAAATAATATACAAGCGGGCTTCGCGTAATTCACGTCGCGCAGGTTAGTTACATTACGTTATTCCCTTATGAAGGAAAATAAAATCGCGTACTTTATCGCTAAAGTAAATTAAACTCCACCCTCCGCGAATACATACTTTCTATACTTTCCCCGAGTTTTCAACTCCTCTAAAAATCCCCGGGAACATTGATCGCGATATAAATTTCAATCGAATACTCTTCGTGCCCCCGCTGCCGCCGGTCGCCCTCCCGAAACTTTTGCCGCCAACTGTACGTTTATAACCCAACTGCCGGCCCCAACCCCGACGTTTCACAATTTCATACAATAATACGATGAAACTTTTTACTAACCTAATAAGAGGAGAAAGGGGGAAGCAACAGAGAATTACAAGCAGCCATGGAAAAGCCCGATAATCATCTTCATTTAAGGCTAACACGCGTCCAGCGCACGTGAACGCAAAGAGTAACGGCAAACGTCGTGTAAATCGAATTTATAAGTGACTGGCCAACCGGCCGAAACTTTGATGACATGACCCACTGTGCCCCGCAAATCGAATCAACCATCGAAACGATAACGTAAACACGAGTCCCCAGACTGCCACGTATTTTCCAGCATGTATCGTCAGCTCGGCGAGAAACTTTCATTTGCGCCCTTTATTAATTCGATTAAGCCTTCGACCGATCGACCGGAATTTCGAGCAAAAGCCTCCCACCGCTCGCTCCGCGTCTGTTTCCACCCTATCCTCGCTACAACCCTCTCCGGTGTATTTCTCTTTTACTTTCTTTGCGCCCTTAATCTTTCATTCCGCGCGACGTCCATGCTGAAATCTCGTAAATACGGACAAACTTATGGCGTGTTCTAAAGGGCTTTCACGCTTCAATGTTGCTTCATTTTCAGGGAAGAATATTAAGGGGTGTGCTCTTTCAGAAATTTGTTGGCGCCGCGGGTAGTGCTTTCGAGAGACGGATACGATGTTGTTCCATATTCATGGCTTTCACTTTCGCCTATTCTCTTTTTGCACGTTGCAGCGTATTTTTCAGTTGTCACGCTTTGTTCTGGAGAATAAACGGGAGGTCGTGCCGAAAGAGCCGGTGGTTTATCGAAGCGAAATCTAAACCCGGCTATTCGATAATAGTAATAGTATTAACGATCTTTTGCAAAACGTAACTTGCAAAATGAATTGTGAAATGTGGTTACCAACCGCTGGCGGGCTCTGCAAATTTAATTTAAACAATGATTACATTGCAAATATTTCGAATTGATTACGGTCGAATTACGATGCGATTCAATTTCATAAATTACGCTAATAAATGTTCAGAGAGACATAGTTGCGAGGTAGCGGGGGCTACCGGAGCAAATATCAGTTAATTACAATTTCACATAATGCACTCGGAACTGTTCAACTCTAATTCAGACCCGTTGCGGCGGAATCGGGTGCATAGCTTCCATCTCTATTATTACATGCATTAAAACCAATATCTCTCGTATTTACATAATAGAAGCGAGCCCCGGCCACGTCGAATGAAAAATTTCGGAATCAAATGAAAGTAGAATGAAAGAAAAACTGACGGGAAAATGACGCGGGGTAGAATGTCGCCTGCGTCGATCAATCGGCAAGCGTCTCGTGGAAAAATAAATTTATTATTACTTCTATTACACAATGGGGGAAAAAAGGGAGGGAGTTGTTTCTCGTTGGACGCGTAGAATAGAAAATCTGATTGCAAGAGGATTAATGGAACGTCCCTCGTTATGACACACTCCGATTTAATTTGATTCAACCTGCACAAAGTAACGCCGAACAGGGCCATAGAGCATTGCGGTTTCGCCGAATGCGTCTATTCGCTGCTCCATAAGATACCGAAATGCACTCTGCTAACTAAATGGGGGGAGACAGCAGAATAGCCCGGCGAACAAACGTATTTTAACCACCTCTCAACGCTCCGATCGATCCCATGGTAATGCTGTTTCTCTTCCCTCCCCCCCCCCCCCCCACCCTGTTATTCGAATTAAATACTATTCATCAATAAAACCGCCACTCACTGCCGGCAATTCGTATAAATCCTCTTAGAATAGAAGAATATCGCCATTCTCGTGGCCGTTACTTTTGTATTTTCGACAAAACAAACTTTTTCAGCCCTTTCATCCGAGTTCATTTTTCCTCCCGTACCCTTTTCACATCGGGCTTCGATTTTGAAAAGGAATCTGTAGAAACATTGATTTCTCGTCAACCGATATCGGACAAGCAGAACTGTCGATGCAATTCGCCGCAGTCGAGTTCGAACATTTCGCGCAAACACGATACCTACATCCCGCGTTCGAATACCTACCTACACAAGAATTGAAAATATTTTCAGAAAATTTCCCAAAAAATAGTCAACGGCGCATCGCCCTCCTTTTCCTGCCATTTCCCATTTTATTCGATCGATGAATTACTACATCGATATTGGGTATTGTAAACAACGAATCGTTTTTCACAAAAGTGACGTTCGCCGAAATTGCCCGCTTTAAAAGTTAACCATCGTTAGCTCGTGTCTGTACACGTATCTATTAATTTGCTTGTCAACGTTCTTTGGTAAGTGTAATGCGTTGTTCCACAAATGGCACCCCTTTTCACTTTGACACGCGTCGCCAGACGATAAGGACGACCCTGTAATCGAAACAAAACCCACATTCCGTGTGTGTTTGCACACGAATGCTGAGAGAGAGAGAGAGAGGTTTATCGGAGAAACGTGTGCGCCCTGATTTATCAAGGGTGAAACAGGATTGGCGTGAGCACGCATGTGCGTGAACGAGGGGTTGAAAGGGCCAAACTCGATTGTTGCGCGAAGGTAACTCTTGTTCCTTTCTGCGCGCCAATCCCTATGATGAACAATAGCGACATAATGGAGTGTCTATCTGTCGATCTATAATATTATTAAAATACGACGACATAACAGACTGCCACAACACACAGACATAATATCCTAGCATCCAACCACTCTCCGTCAAAAGTGATGTACAAATATGTCTGCCGGAGCGTGCATTGGTCACTCCCTTAGTTTGTGACATTTATTGAGTTTGCGCATGCACAGGGTCTAGGAAATTCCGGCCGTCGCACGCCGGAAATGTAGATGCTGTGTCTCTCGCACGCAATTTATGCCATAATCATCCATTTACAACACTAAATGTACTCCGTACTCGATGACCTCCTTGCGGACAGCAAAGTTCTATATGAATAGCAGTGCCGTGGCCAGTATTAAATGTAAATGATCTATCTATTCTCCGACTTGCGGCCCGCGCCTCCACGTTCGCCGGCTACGAATGCTGCATTTTACGTCCGATAAACGTGAAATAGTTGGAGAAATGTATAAATAGAGCTCGCACGCGGTAGCATTATAAACGGCCACGCGGAGTTAGACACGACACTATATTTATCGTAAAGAGTTTTATATTAAGCGGCGCGAGAAGGTGCAGCGAGGCACGTGAGTACTTCGAACGATATAAAATAGCCGTCATAATAATTTTATTGAACGGACGATTGTAACGCGCGGACTTGCAACAGTGATCGTCCTTTGATGCGCGGAAACACGATGACGTTTCTGCGATTTTAATACCGCGAAAACGCTCTCGAAACTATTCCACTGACAATGAGTGTCGTCGTTATTTTTCAATGAATTTCGTATTAATTAGCGCATTTTATTAATAACATTTATAACAACGAGTGCGCATTCAATGCCTCCTGTCGCAGTTTTAATTAAGATAATTAATCCCTTTTCTCGCGCGCTTTTGTTCGCGTTGCAGCGAAAACGAACGCCTGAAAATGAAATTATTAATCCGATGAAGCGTATTTAATTACGTTATTAAAAGATTTTTCCTCCGCGGACGGACTATTAAAAATTTAAATATCGCGATGTTAATTAAAAATATTTGAAAAACCCGTGCCCCGGCCTGGTAAAATGTTTCCCCTTAATCCTTTCACTATAAAAATCGCATTTCGCCGACTGTCGCGTCGGGTTCTGTATTCTTTGAAGCGCCGGTTTTTTTTTTTTTTATTTATTATTTGCTTTTTTCAAATTCAGCTTGTCTCTCAAAGGGAACGAATTACGTGACTGTAAATTAAAAAGCATCAGACTCGCGCTGAAATGAAAATAAATCTGGCTATATTAAACGACAGTTTATGCTGCAACGATAGCAATTTGCATTAATTATTTTTTCTCGTAAAAGTTCATTTTCCGCGTACTATTTCCCCGTTACGTTCCGCTCGCAGACTTAATTCGACAAAATGTAACGTCCTCGCGGGCCTGTAATTTCATATGTTGCGCGAAAGAATTTTTATCTAGTAATGAATCCTCCACGGAAACTACGTGGTACGTATACAAATATTTTCCAAAACATTCACGTTTAAAATTCGCGGACTTTATTAAAATAATGTTTGTTTCGGGAGTATCGAACATCTCGTTTCATTCGATATCGAATAACATTCACAGAACGATATTCCAATTGAAACTCTATTTTAAATTCATCGTAAGCAGGTAATAAGACGCGGGAAAAAGTTTACCGTTCGCCTCGGAAGGGGGCAGCAGCGTGGCGGCGCGCAGTAATATTTTTCGCGGGAGTAGCGTCACGACGCGTCGCCAGTCGCGATTTCGATTGCATCGACATTCTCAACTATATTTACATATCTCCGGGAAGCCTTCAATTTCCGATATCTTAAAGCGCGATATAAGAATCCCGGATCCCGATGCATTACGCGGCCTATGGTTGATTTCCTCACTCGAAGAGGCGAAGGAAAATCATGACACCATTATATCCGATCGAATATTCGTTTGTCGCCGGAGGAGAAGAGGTATGGAGGGCAGAGAAATTTCAACGATTTCGTGCTTCCGTTCTATATAGAAATTTTGTCGCAAAAACCTCGGGGGAGGGAGGGAGCGAGAGAGGAACACGGACAAATCGTTGCATAATGGTCAAAAGAAATCGCGGAGGGATATAGGTTTGTGGATGAAAAGAGAAGTACACGGGGGGGCTTTCGAGAGCTTGGAAGTCGCGAGTGGTTACTATAGCAACGCGGAAGCCGGTAAAATATTGTCCCGTCGAGTCAGACGAAGGGATGGGAGAGAGAGAGGGGCAAAGGTGGAGGCGAAGAAAAAGGAAGGAATAAGCAAAACAGAGAAGCGAAGCGGAGAGAAGAGGAGGTGTCCGAGAAGTGTGCGGCGAGAGGGGAAGGGAGCGAGAGAGGAGAGCAAAAGGGAAGACACGGTAAAAAAGAGGAGGCGAGAAAAAAGAAACGCGCAGGCAGCGCAGAGAGTTTCATAGAAGAAGGAAGAAGTTACGTGAAGTATTTATGTGGCCACAGAATACAGCTCGTCTAGATACGCGCGTAATACAGAAATTCCAGTAATCGTGGTGAGTCCACTTCACCGTTTCTCCTTTTTCACAAGGGCTTGCGGATTAATTAATACGAAGGGCAAAAATTATGTCCGAAAGCGACGTATGTATTTTAGCCGTCGGAGATGGAACGTATTTTTCCACAGAGGCTCGTGTGTCAGCGTACGTATGATGTACATATGTATGTATGTATGTACATAATACGTCAACGAATATCAAGGTCGATACACTACGTAAACATTTACTCGGGCTTCCGTTGCTGAAAATTTAATATCTACTCGAGTCTGAGATATAACAATGTGCTCCAATAATATTTCCTGAATTCATTTCTTCCCCGGGAATGCGCACGTTCCACAACGGCGGACAATAGTTAAACCGTTTCGTTGAACTAAGGTATTTAAGTGGAAACCCCGGGTCACAGGGAAAATAGTGAAATTACTCGCGAGGCAATGTTACACGAGGCGCCCTGAAAACGGAAATTAAGCCCTACAACGGCATTAGACTTGCCAAGTTATTTTATGTCTCGGACCGTTTTCTCTGTTTATCACGGCCCACTTCCGATGCGGTAACAAAATCTTCGACTTAATGAAAACCGCACGGCTATTCCGCTTTCGCACAATAGTCACAGACTTTCAGGTAATTACATGCCGCGAAACGTGGCGCGCTGAAGTTTGATTGAAAGGTTACATTCGGTATAATAATCGTGTGAGTTCGATTGGGAAATTAGAGGAGCGACTAAATTGAAACTCGACCCGCATCGTGTGATACTACCTCCCTTCGTATGTTTAATATCTGTTTCGTTATCTCATAAACTTTAACGGCCATTTTGCTACACACGCACACACTCAGAAATCGATGAGGCAAAAGTTCCTCGTCGGAACAAAGCAGAAGGACATTCCGGTCACGTTCGGCGACAAATCTTTTTCTTCGTATTTGTAACGATCTTGATTTTAAGAGACACACAGCTCGCGTGAAATGTGTATTTTCTGTTTTTCCTCGGGTAAAAGAGGTATCTTGATGGACAGAGCATACCATGCTCCCCGTTACTTACACACCGGTGAAAAATTAAACGTGACGTGGCTTTAAAATATAGCAGCGCTCCTTTTTAAATCTCTCATATACACGAACACTCTTCCGTGGAAACGCGATTGCACAAATTTCATAGCAATTATCTTACGTAAAGTACACTTTAAGCTTCTGCGAAAAATCTATATCAAGTAAGTGGAGCACCATCAGTTAATTTAATTCATTATTCAACATCTCCCAACTTCGCTTTTTCCATGGGTGTTCGTGGTTTCGCAAACTAAGTTAATGTTTAAAGAGTCCAAGCACATCTGAAAAATTCATTCACCAAAAATCATGCAATTCCAAGGATAAGGATTATTTTCAATCTCCCGAATTAACTCGCGAATAAGATGCCGATAGAAGCGAAAAGTAGGTTTTACAACTAGTGGCTTTTCGTGTGAATGCATCCTAACACGTGGGGGACCACGAGTGGGGAGAGACAAAACAAGTGAACGAGCTTTAGACGTGGCAACGACCGGATACACTCTCTCGCTCCCTCCGCGGCTCGCCCGTCCTTGTCCCTCTCCTCCTCTTTCCTCTTTCTCGCGTAACCGTGTCAATGCATCCTTCTGTCCCTCTCGCCGCTTCCCATCCTGTCTCTTTCCCGCGCTCACTTTCTCGCTTACAGTCTTAGGTATGCACGGGCGGCTGGAGGGGGCAGCGAGCACGAAAAAGCCGAGAGGGTTATTATTTAAGGCCGGTTGTCATTGACGGAGACAATAAATTGACAAAAATAACGAGGCAGATGGGGAGGGAGTTTGTAGACTCTGGCCAGGTTGGCCAGGTAGTTACGCGTTACGTTCGACTTGATAAAATGTTCAACTGCATATTAATGTATGCACACCCTCGCTCCCGCCTGCTGTTTGTACGCCGCACACACACGCGCGGCCAACGCGATGCATTTAATCGCTCTTATCGCGTCGATACTATTTTTACTCTTCTGCCATTTCGATGCACAACGCTTTTTTTCCGTTTGCGAGCACGGTTTTTCCTTTTATTCCGCGCGGATCTAATGAGCTCGTTTCGCTTCCATTAGAATTCCGTTATTGCCCGTCCTCGCATTTCGCTCGTGGCATTACTCGATACAGCGGAGATAATTTCAGCTTGAATTTTATATATATATATATATATATATATATATATATATATATATCGTGGAAATAAATCTTGCGAATTTATGAACTGTTTCCGAGGATCACGGTGTTGCCCGGACGAAAGTTTCGCGCGATACTCGATACCGCTGCACTGGCGTTTTATATGCAACAAGGAATATCCACCATTAGTTAGAGACACGACCTGTTTTCTTCCATCGCGGATCCCATTGCGACGAGGAGTGCACGAAATTTTTCCCATTCCGGAGCGGAGTTAGGTTGTTTCACTGTTCATCGATTTTATGCAAAGTTATTTGCTTGGCCTATTTCGCGAAGGGGACGAGCCACGGGACGCACAGAAATATTCAACCTCTTCAACCTACAATTATTATAAAAACTTCCCTCCGTTCCCGTCTACCCGTTAATCCACTTCTCCAAAAATCTTCTTCGAAATAAATCATCTCGGCTCCATCGAAACAGCGTCCGAATCGTTTCAAAGATGTCAGCAACGCTGGGATCCCGATTATTCCTCCCCTTTTCCCCCAATCGGTTTGTCATTTTTCTCTTTAAATTCATCACTCATTCATTCCCATTTTACTCGATGGAACGAATATAGAGCTCGGTAGCTGGCACGAGTCCAATTCACTCTTATCTATCAGTCGCAGAATAATATCGGAAAGCATCGCGAACGTGGAATTAATTTCCGTCAACAAAAAAAAAGGGGAAAAAGATGAATGCCACGCCCCACAACAATGCTCAACTAGCCGATGGGTGAAAGACGCTTTAACGAATGCTGGCACACAGCTCTAATTAGCGACGATAATTTCGTCCCCCCTCCCCCTTTCACGAAAAACAGCTCCCCTTTGTCATATGCGAGCGAGCCCGGCCTAACGTCCACCTGACCGTAACTCGGCCTAACCCAGACCTAATTTCTACTCGACAGACGATACCTGTGGGTTAGATAACCGATCTAATAGAATGATTGGCTTGAATCTAAATTGCGCTTCAATGTAATGCATATCTGATATAATTGAGGACAGTGGGCGCGATGCGGAGCCTGCCCCACCGACGAGAGGGCACAGCCGATTGAATAAACAATACCGGCGAACGGTCTAACGAAGTTCAATTATCGGTCGAAAGAATTTTATTTTCGCGGGGGGGCCAATGGATTTTAATGTACAATTAAAATTCACATCTTCATTCTGCAGCTGCCTGTAAATTTTGTAATAAAGCTGCATAATTGAGAGCGGAGTTGCATAATGAAGTTGCACCGCATTGCGGATGCATTATCGCGCGAGGAGAAGAGAACATCACGTTGAATAAACGAATTTTCCATTAACGTTATACATGTCCTGAGAAACACGCTCGAAACAAAAATTATTCCCCGCCGCTTCGTAATACAGCGGGCGGGGTAGTTTTAATATTCCTAATTTAAGGTTAAGATTTTTAATTAAACAAATCCCGATCCTGCCAGCGGCCGGGATATTTTTGTTGGCTTTTCATTAAACGGATCGCGAAACAGTTCCTACGGCATTCTAGCCGAGGTTTTTTACGCCGACGCGACTAATAAAATAAAATATAAGGAAACAAGCGGACGTGTTTGCGAATGCTAAAAACTGCGTAACCTTCGCGGAGCTCGCGCCTATACGGGATGCAATCTTTTAGAAGGCGTTTGTCAAAGGCTTCTAGTGGAGGACGTTTTGTGTAAATTGGCGACGTTCGAGTTTCAGGTACAAATATTTAAATGAAACACGTGTTCAAATTCACGTTGCACATACAAAACAGATGCTCCGTGTCGACGCCGCCCCTCCACCTCTCTCTCTCTCTCTCTCTCTCTCTCTCTCTCTCTCTCTCTCTCTCTCTCTCTCTTTCTCTGTCTCTCTCCTCCCTCTCCTTGTCGCGTTGAGTATCAAAGGGTGGGGCGGGCTTGAATGCATTATGCAGTATACATATATGCGTACAGCGCGTCGATATAGCTGCATTGATGTGCATTCATTTTGCTCCTGTTGCAAGTTTTCAAGCAATTTAGTCGTGTAAAGATTCGAATCGCTTCGTATTTTTATTCGAACTGAAAAATGTAGAGAAGAAATATCGCTTCTTGCTAATATAAAGCAGTCGTGGCAGCTCGGGCCGTTCGCATTGGCGCAGGACCCGGGGGCTTGTAATTTAAAAGATTGCAAACCATCGAACGTTCCGTGATTCGATAACATATTTTAACGCGGAAAGGTTATTTGTAATTACGATGCTTGATGATTAAAGTTAACGCGAGGATCGCGAGTATTAACTGTGTAATTTCTATCTTGGAGCGAGTAATAATAACATTTCAGCCGGAGATTTATTTTACGAGCCGGCCTGTAGAGACCGTAATGCAGATATTGATCTGGCCCGAGTTTAATGTCACTCACAATGTTATTTCGACTAAAACACACAGCCGTCGGAATTTCAATATTTAACGTGCACACCTCTGTCCATTTTTAAATCGAGCTGCACACGCCACGGAATCGATCGGAATCACGCTGACAACGGCGATGAGGAAAAAAAAAAGGACGAGAAGAATGTCCCCGAATTAGAAACGCGACGTAATTTACGACGCGTCACGGATGATCGCTTTCTCTTCCCGGAATCGAATTCGATCGGGCGTCTATCGATGACAATAAATCGGGGACGATCGGAAAATTATCCGATAAAATAATACTGCGAGGCCGGCCGGTGATATATTCTCAAGCCGAAACCATGAATGAAGGTGGGTACATATACCTACGCCAAATTGAAGCCAGGCTACGTGGCTTTTAATTAGAAGCTTAAGACGGTGTGTTAAGATCGTGTGGCTTCCTTCGTAAATTTACGACGCGTACGTATGCGTACACGGATTGTGTTCTACCACTGTGTACGTGTTCAGTAGCTCTCAACCAAGGAGCACGCGGAGACCCTTGAGTTTCTTCGAGGGGTAGGGGAGCAACCCCTACGTAGACGGTAAATATGCCAGCGATAATTTAAATTGATAATACCCGTACAAGCACCCTTTAATGAGCTGTGTTATCAGTCAACGTTGAAAGCCAGCGGATCGGAGAAACGATAGATGAGCATATTGTGCCGATCAATGGCAGAGAAAATTGCATTTCCTAGTCACGGTTGTTGCATTTTTAACAGCAAGGGCTGCATAGATTATATCCACCGTCGGTACGAGGGCGAAGCAGATGCAACGGTTACCAATAGAGTTGCTACCACTGGTCGGACAGGGGCGGGGCGGGGGAGGGGGGAGGGGGGTAAATAGAAGCGCAAACAAACACCTCCGGGGTTCATATTTTTCAACGACGCGACGGATTTTCGAGCATCACGGCCGTGTGTCGCGCGAAAGCAAATCCGTGACTTTATAGCGGAGATATTTTCTTTTACGCGTGTAGAATTACCAGTGGGTCGTTCGACTTTAACGAGCCTAATTCGGACAAATTTTAATTGCGCCCAAGCTTTCTACGCGCATTAACAGCTATTTAAGAATGAAAATAATTGATCGATCGCGTAGGTTTCGCCAGGCGAGTCGAAAGTTTCTAGAAGACCGTCCGATTGGCTGGCGGGCAATTTAATTACGCCCAGAAACGAGTAACTTGGCCTCGGTACATGTGCTCGCCGGCTGAAAACTGATTTCTAAAACTATTCCGGCTCTCAAAGGTCTATTGACTTTGATCTCTGATACGCGGACTCGGCATATTCCCCGAATACATAATAAAGCGATTTACCCCCTCCCCTCCCCCTCTGTAACCAGCAAGAGTGTGCCACGGAAGTTATCATCCCGATAAATCAACAGACATCAATCGGGCATGTACCGCGGTGGTCCGTAATTTATCGAACGGCGCACCTTCGGCTCTCGATATTCAAATTCCATCGCAGCCATCGATCGGGGCATCTTCGAAATGCACCTGGCACTTGTGCTGTATCCACGGAAAACTTTCAACTCCGATACAGCGTCGATCCACTCCAGAAGACTCGAGGACTCGTCGATTAGTTTCGATGACGAATGAGGGGAAGGCACGCGTCCCCGTCGTTGCAATCAATTGCTGAATAAACAATAAAGGGATCGTCTTCCATAATAGTATATACACCCCCCCCCCCCCCTCGCCACCCGCCGCAACCTCTATAAAAGCCATATCTCTGTAATTCGAGGACAGAGTATCAGCAGAAATCCCAAAGTAATTTTCTCCAGCGAAGTCCCCCCCCCCCCCGCGTCAGCAGTCCCGCCTTAAAGGAGATACCATCGACAGCGAAAGATTCCAATATTCCAGCGCACGCAACGCCGTTTACAGAGCTTTTTGTGTAAGTCGTTCACCGAGTGTGCCACCGCAGTGTGTGCGTTCTGTTGTGTTGCACGCCTACACGTACACACGAGCGCATCCATCCCTGCCAAGTGAGACTAGAGCGGAGGGTGAGAGGGTGCGAGAGGGAGAGAGAGGAGCGATAGTGCAAGCTGGTAAATTAGAGAAGAACAGGGACAGAAAGGCAGGCGAAAGGTGGAGACGAGGGAGAAGGGGGAGAACGAGAGGGACACATCCATTGTGAAATGGAGGAGGACAGGTAGAGCGGAGCGGAGAGGCTGCTGAGGAAGAGGAGGACAGCCGACTGGGGGGAAAGTGGAAAAAGACAGATAGAGGGACGTGCAGGGAAAAGCTAGCGTGGGCAAATAGAGAAGACGAGATAGGAAAATAAACAGGTGAAGGAGGATAAAGAGACAGATGGAGTGAACGGAGGAACAAGGGAGAAGGCAAGTGACGCGGGTGAGATAGTGGCAGAGGCAAGAAGAGATCAAAAGAGTAAAGAAGACAAATAGACAGAAATCCGGACACAGAGCGAGCAAGAGAGGAGAGATAAAGAGAGCAACACTCGGGGTCTCGAGCTGGTGCGCGCGCGTTCGCGTATAAGGCACTAAACCCGTTTAACTGTGTGAACGATAATTGGCACATGAATCATGCATTTGGTTGTAGCCATGTCACTCGGTATACGTTCCACTCAGGCAACTTTTCGAGTGCACGCATGCACGCAGCGCGTCGTTATTATGCATACAATGCAAAATAATTATCGTAAACGCGAATCAAGCTGCACGCCATTTGCATTTTGCCCCGCTAACGGCGGCACCGTGGGACTTAATCAGACCATTGAAGAGCGGCCAAAAAAATCGGGCCGAGCAAACTTTCATCGTTTCCTTCCATCGCTGCCCCGCCATCGTCGGCTACAGTCTGGTTCTACATCGAAGACATTATCCGGAGTAATTCCGTCGAGGAAGAGGACTATTCGGCCGATTATTATCTGTACGATAACTACTTAGGGAAGAGGATTCGTGGAAAAAAGTTGGCGCGACGATGCGTCGTTAATACACACCTAGGTATATCTGATTGAATAACATCCGCGATCGAATTCAGACCACGTGCATCAGAGGAAGGATACATGTACGCGATGAGTAACAATGAGATATAGATTTCAATGGTGCCTTAACGATCTGCATCGTCGTGCGCAAACCTGTTTATTGAGTTAACTCCGCGGGCATTGAGAATATCGACGATACTATCGCTGCTCCAGCGAACATCCACGGACGAGATTTCCAGCTTTCATTAAACATCTTCCTGTCTTTTATGCTCCCTCCTCGCTAAACCCGCACTTTGTACGCTAATTCCACTTTGCCCCAGTCAATTCGCGGCGCGTCTACTAGTTTTCACATTTCGTAATATAAACTACCTTACTCCTGCCATGCCTTGCCACAAACACCCCGAACGTAGGGGGACTTACGATGCCACAAATATCACTGGCCCTTGTAGCTCCCCTCTTGGGACTTGTAGCGACTCGCCCCGTACAGTATTCAATCAGTATTTACCACTGAGGAAAGTTGCCAAGACTCAGGGAAGCAATCTAGCTTCATTGGTCCTCGTTCCCCAGAATATTTCACTCGACCATGGGACCTTCGTCACCAAAATTAACTCTCCGGCCTGAATTTTCTAAACGTACACCCGCGTAAAGCAGATATTTCCATATTTCTCATAATCATCCCTTCACCCCGCCTCTGCCAACTCTTCGCCGCCACTCGTATCTTCAGCCTCGCTGTTCAGCGACGAATTTCCCTGCACCTGATTAAATGCTTTCAGCGAAGTTGCATTACACGTAATTCCACGCGGATAACTTTGTGCCCCGGCGTAAATCCCGAAAACACGTACGGAAAACGCGTGGAGAAGGTAGAGGCCGAATGGACGATGAACTAGCAGAGCCAACGGAGTACATGGCGGTAGCAGAATTTTATGATAATTATGCATTTGTCGCTGGTAAACGATAACACAGAAGTGCACTCAGCCGGGCGGATAGGTGTCGAGGGGGGGAAGCTAAGTCGAAATGCAATTTAAGCTTGGCGTAAATGGATGGTAATTGTTGGAACAAGGCGACAGAGTCGCGAGCCCTGCTGGCGATCAGGCAAACATTGGATGTACTAGGCCGGATTATTATTTGCTTTATCGGTAGCGTCTGAACGAATTTGTATTGTGTAGTGGCCGTGGACGAGTGCGCCTGCACCGCCGCGACCGATGACATGCAAGTATGCATGTCAAATACAGGGATAGGAACGAGCCGGTGAAAATCGCTTTTACGAGCCCGCCACCCTTTGTTCTCCATTCTCGATGAATGTGTCATTTACTTGAAACGCAATCGGCGAACGATAATTGATCGGATCAGATAGTTTGGCCGGAACGATTTCACCAAGGAATTTGATGGACGGACGTCGGAGCAGCTGCTCTTTTTGCTCCTTCGAAACGGTCTGCGAAATTGTAGAGACGAACAACCGTTTTAAGGAGTCTTGTAACGCCCTAACAAAACTACCGTTGTTTGGACCTTTTTTTTGTCACAAAAAGACTGTTTACTAAATTGAAGTTTTTTTTTAATTTATTGATACGTGTTTTCAGAATACAAAAAAAAATATTTTGGCAAAAGCAGGCATTTAAAAGTAAGAAAAATATTGTATCCTCAAAACACGTATTGGTAAATAGAAAAAAACTTCAATTTAGTAAACACATTGTTTTTGTGACGAAAAAAGTTGCAAACCCCTCAGCAAACTATCGTGGCACTTTAAGTGTATTACAGAACGTTGACGCGTTCTTTCAATTTAGATTCATAATGCTCGTAAATGTGCAGGGATTCGAGCACTTTAACGGGGCCCGTAACACTGCCACCGTTCCTATCCGAAAAGAAATCAGGAAGCTCCCGGCGTCGCAGGTTTTCAGCGTTAATAAAAACGTCGTTGGGAATTTATGCGGTATTAACGACACTTTCACGACCGTGTAGGTACACTCTCCTCGATTCGTTGCTGGTAGCACCGATACGTTGATACTGCCGAATTACCAACTCTACGACCACGAATTACCAACACTGGGCTACGCGAATTATCCGCTCTGGCCGGCCATTATTCCGATAACCAATCAATAGGGTGGTACGCGTGCGGGAGCCTCGGGATTCTAACGAATCGTTAAAACTAATTTCGTTGATGCACCGCGGCTGGATAGTTCTCCGGGCGATGTATGTTTTATGAAGGTTGAATAGGGTTTTGTGTGATATCAAGAGTAGCCAGTAGTTGGCCACACATTCGCCGAGTGGATGAATCGAGCGATGAATGATTAATGCGCCGGTTACTGTATTCGATACCGTTGATAATCTCAGCCAAAGTAGCTTTCACGGTTCGACATGTTTAAACGTGTCAACCGCGCTAAATTAAAGCATACGACCCGTTAATATCCCGCGGTTTCACGCTTTTTACCATTGTCGGTGTAATAAATTCCTCCCACGCTGTTTAATCACCCGCGTTGGAAAAATGTAATAATAACGGGCCCCATTGCAGTGATAACGGCGGAGAACACCTTCCCTCCCATCGCGTCTATATTTTTGTCAAACTGACACTGCTGAACCGGCTTAATTTCAGTTCACCGCGCGCCGCTGTATGCATATATTCATGCGCCCGTGTATCCGCACCGCATTCCACATTGACCGTTTCCTCGTTCGGCCAATTGTTTCCCAGGCGGAGAGCCGGCGTCGCTCGTTGCCCCGGCGATGCAACTCGTGCCCCCGACCCGGCAAACTTTTGCCCGAAAGCTGGCGCAATATTTGTGCCCCGCCGCCTCCCCCGCAACACGGTTCGAGCCCCTTCAATTTGTCACGACTTGTCAAATTTTTTTCATTTACATTGCCGCCAGGAGATCCGATTCCGGGGACCGCGGGCGCAGGCGAGCAACGAAATGCACAGAGCCGGAGCACGTGGGGGCACCGGGAGGAGAGATGGATCATTAAAATCGCGGAGAATCCGAGCACCTCTTCCCGCCGCTGAAAAGTGAAATCTGCCGAGAGGATTTATGGGCGATTCAGCCGCCGGGATCTTTTAATTAATGTCGAATGATCGTAATGAGTCGTGAAATTATGTAACGTTTGATTAATGACGCGTCGATGCCGAGCGCGAGGAACGACCGGCAGGAACGATTCCGCTCGATGAATGAATCATTGCGGCGACTTTTCTCCTCCCCTTGGATGAGTTGCTTATCGCTCGTGCCTTTGTCATACCAGTCCCCGGGGGAACTAGGCCGTCGACCGCGGGCCGAGGGGGCGCCGAAATAGGTGTATCAAAGTCAGAAACAAGAAGTAATAGTCCAATATACTTTCGCCGCTTTTTACCCGAGCCGAAAACTCGTGTTTTTTCACTCCTCGTCGATTACAGTAGCCCCGACAGTGGATTTTTTTTTACAGCCCATCCACTACACGCAAAGATTAGCACGCGAACACAAAAGGGCCAGACGGATGCACGGTGTACGCCGCGCGTACGTATCGTAGGGCCGCGGGGAAAATAAGAGGAGTAAAAAAGGCGGGCTGGCGAGCGAGAGGGACGGGCGGGAACGGCCGGAGGGAGAAGGACGCCATCTGCTACCGGCAATGAAATATATCCGCGTGGAAAAAAGATGGGGAAAGAGACGAAGAAGGAGCGAAATGCCCGGGAATGTATATAGAAGCACGCGCGACTAAAAAGAGACTA
This sequence comes from Andrena camellia, assembly GCA_029448645.1. Classification (NCBI taxonomy): domain Eukaryota; kingdom Metazoa; phylum Arthropoda; class Insecta; order Hymenoptera; family Andrenidae; genus Andrena; species Andrena camellia. The sequence goes on along the minus strand of CM055678.1, from coordinate 24,181,195 downwards.
GCAAAAAGAGGCGGGAAAAAGCGTAACCTGCAGAGATTAGCGGGGCTCGAACAGCCAGGGGAATTAACCCGTTAGGAGCATGAGGGTAATTGAAAAATATACGCTTTTGAGCAAATTGTGCCGCTCGCCGCGGGATGAATGCCGGAGCCGCTACATGTAACCGCTTTGTTCATTCTTGGCCACTGTTGCTCGGAATCAATCCAATTCCGGGCGCTCGCCATTTCGCATAACCTTGGCGGGCCATGCGCGAAGAAAAGCCCTCGTGCAGCGTTCTGTGAAAACATTGTTGCACCGCGGCGCCCATTCCGCGAGGATGCGTTTCGCGTGTCGTCATCACCGCTGCTAGCGGCGCAACATTAATTCCGATTATTCGTTCGTATTTCAGCCACTTACGACTATCCATTCGAGGCACGCCGCGCGCGGCTCCCGCGAAACAGGCGACGATCGATTAACACGTTTTGGTATCCGTTAATGGGTCGCGTTCATGAATAACATCCATTTTTCTTCCGGTCGTGGTTAACGCGCGAGATGCACGCCACCCGATTAACCGTAATTCACTGTAATTCTCTGCCAACAGTTTTGTGCACGCGTCACCCTCCTAAGTCTGATTTCCTGCACCGAGGGAAACGCGCGGCGGTGATTAAGTGCAAACAGACTCGCGCCGGCCGTTCTGTATAGATGTTAACGCCGTGGTTGCCCCAGCATTCTAATAACCGCCGGGCCCTTGCCATCGTAACAATTTAATTTCCTTTTACGATATCCTCTGACCGCGTGACGTTACGTAAATTCCAATAAGCTGGATATTATTTCGATCGTTTGTATACTTCCATGGCTGTCGGATTGCACGGGAACACGCAATACCCGTTATTATTTCCCGCGAATGTTCTTTCTTCAATTACGTAAACGCCAGCGGTCGCAGAATAGCATGAATAGTTTGCTTTGGAGCCTCGGTTATTCCGAATAGCTGGCTTATAGTTATCCAGCAACTTCATTGGCCGCGCGCGCGCGCGAGTGCTGCCGCAGTCGTGTACTTACAAGAGCGTGGAATATTCCAAATGCATTTAAAATCTACAACTTCTTCCATTCGCATTCGTTTCTCGGGAGTCGTCATTCGATACTTGATGTTCCTAGAATCGCGTTTACCAAATTGCTACGTGAATAATAAACGGCAGGGGGGAATGGAATACGACGTCAGCTGGAGGTAGGGTTGCCAACTTTAATAACTATAATAAAAAATAATAAAATCATAATAAAGAATAAGTCAATTTGTAAAATTTTATCGATGTATCGGAAATATAGTATTTCTACGTATTATATCTTTTTCTCACGGTATACAGTACACTATACAAAAATATAGTACAATACTATATATTAGAGTTCGGGTGGCAAGCCTGGGGGAGAGGGTGGACCACAGAATCGTTGCTCCTGATTGCCATTAATTAATCTACTTGCCTCGGTATGAAGACCTGAATCATCGGCTACTGAACAGAACTCTACGAACGTTTCCCCATTTTCCCACCATTGTCCCGAGCCACCTGCTTTCTTACACTTTTTAATCAACGCGAAACGTCGCGGTCGTGGTTAATTGCTCGCCCCTCTCCTCGTTTTCAATCGGTCGGGGATTTTATCCGCGGAACGCGAAACGTGACGCAGAGAGACTCGACCGAACGATCTCTGCGTCTCGTTTCGGTAATCGAACGTTACCCTACGTATCGAGCAGAAGTATTTTTTAACGGGACTATATGCCCGGAGAAATCCGCCGAGGCCTGTTCCCCATTGTTACCGGTTCTGAGTTTCAGACGGGGTCGACTTGGAGGAATGTAGAAATTCTCGACGCGACGTGTCGCAATTGTAGTTTGCCTCATCGGGCTCCGGTTGACACACTAATGCCGAGGTGTCAACCTGAAGATTTCCCTCTCCGTAAGCCCCACTGTTCATTACGCGCAACACCGAACACTTTGCATCTGAATACGAATAACGATCACTCGCGTTCAATCATCCGCCATCCGAATTAAACTCTGATTGTATAGCGCTGGCTGGCATCTAAATTCCCGGGACATATTACTGGGGCTCGACAGTCGTCGGCCAGGGGATTCGTCTCGCAAAGATTAGAACGGTATCAGTGGCGGATTTAAGGAAAAAGGCCCAGGTGGCAAACGTTCCAGATCTAGAATATCCCGTATACATAACGGAATTACAAATAAATTGACGCCCGTGTGGCTTGAAAATTATGGGAAACAAAAAGAAATATAGTGTTTGAAGAAAATCATAGGTAATTTTTTTTTAAGATTGGGCCCTGATGGTTCTTCCGAGCAGGGGCCCATTAAATCCGCCACTGAGAGCTATCGACTCGAGCAACTTAAATTTAGTAACGCGTAGTCGAAAAACGTGACGGACCTCGATATTCTTAGCAGACTACCATTAAATGATCCACCGTGATCGATATGTTTTTGAAAAAGCCAAGAGAACGTGTCCTCGCGAACGACGCATACTATTTCAATGGCAAAGCGATGACAAAGCGTTCGCATGAAATAACAATGGACAGCGCGGAGGAAAATGGATCGAGCGTGCTAGCTGGCCAATACAACCTGCGATTCGCACTCTTTGCTGCTCGTCTCGGCGATGGCAAATGAATTACATGGACGCAACGAAGATCGTTAACGAGACGAGAATCTCGGAGCAGAGCTATCCGTCCAGCGGAGGCGAAGAAGCAATTTAAGGATATCCAATTTAAATCTATTAGCAGCGAGTCGGAGCAGCGAAACTACTGGTATTAATAAATGCATCGGTCGTTGTTTATGGCCTTGGCACGATGCGCTCTCTTTGTTGCTCGGTTCAGCAAAGCAGAGCCCCTGATCGAAAGTAAATTATTTCCGCGGAAAATGAACTACTACCGGCTGTGAGTCACTAATCTTGCAGAGCATCGGATGAGAAGAAAAACATTGCAACAACTTTCATGACGGATTAATCTAGAATCCTGCAAAGGATTCCCGACACCTTATTCCGCGAGGTAACGGGAGAAAGCAACAGGAGATTCTAATGAGAAAGAAGATGTTCGGTGGAAGAAGAAGAAACGATAATGAATCCGAAATAACGAAAAGTCCGGTATCGGAGTCTCCATTGTGGCCGCACACCTTTCATCAAATTCTTTTTTCTTTTCTCCGCCTCCCTCCTTATCCCACTTTCACGCCACCCTCCCTTTCTTGCCATCCCTCGGCGTGCATGCCCTTGGCAGTCTCTTTGCACCTTGTAATCCCCTTTCATGGGGTTTTCTTACTTCCGCTTCTGTTTCATTTTCCTCTTGTCCGTTAGGTTCCTAAGGTTTCTCGAGCGCTCTTCCGGTCTTTCCTCACTCTTTTGTAATTCCACATGGTAAATAAGTAAGTAGCGGGAACAATGAAAGGCGGCGGAGCAGAGGGGGTTGTCGCTTCTTCTCGATTACATCCTGTCGTGGTTTTTTAAACGGCCGTTGCTACAGCACCGTCAGATGGAACTCTTAATTAGCGGGGTCCTCCAGCAGCCCGAGGATACCCTAATCGACGGCCCAACTTCTGGACCCTCCTCGTTTACTTCGAGAAGATCGAGGTGCCGAGGAACTCGTATCGCTCGGAAGCCAGCATTTTCCAAAATTCAGGGCACGGTGTTCGGGCGATCTCGTGGATCCAAATCTACTCGCAGCCATAATTCTCTCGTATAATTAGCGTGTTTATGAGCGTGGAAGCAGATACCTTGTCTACAGTTACCTTTACGCCTCGTTTCAGAGCGCGTGTACAAATGGGCACGTATTATGCGCCGATGACGCGGCGTGCACGCGTGTGTCGGCCCAACACGTTCCCCGTGCACCCATAATCGAATAAACGGAGACACGGTAAATTACATGCTGTCCATTCACGTCCAAGATTTTTCCTATTACAGTATTTACGAATCCCACGAATCCACAGCTGCATTACACGCCAGTTGCTGGCCGACTGTGGGCTATTTTGATCCTTGTAATAAATACTCGATTATCTAATCAACGCTATTGTGCGCTCGGCTCGGGTCGTATTTCTGTTAGGCTACAGGCGACTTGTCCAGAAAAACAGGGAATATTCCAACCGACTCGTACATTAATAGAGAGAAGGATATATTCTGTTTTTGCGGCGGCAGGGAGGGAGGCAAAGACAACTAAAAGTTAATAGAATTCGCGGTGACTTCTTCGCACTGACAACGACAGAGGAAGGAGTGTTAAATAAAAGAACGTGGCGCGATAAATGGCTCGTGAAGCGGGACGTGCACCGACGCAGGCGCGTTAATTGTTTCTATAATTATTCATAACCGCGGGAGTTTTAAAAATGCAATCCAATCGACTGTAAATTATGCCGCGCACAATATTATCCCTCGATGCCCGTGACAGTTAATTTCCTGTTTTATTGCCGCATCGATCGGTAATTAAATTGCATCCAACAACGGCCAACACTTTTACGCGACTGGGGCTTTGGCTCGCTGCTTTTGTTCAATTCCAGCCATTTTATTACCATACATTCGTTAATCCCAGTATTTAATAACGTTTCGCGCGGGGCCAGTGGTCGATTCCGATTTCCGCGCCATGTGCAAATAAAATACTTTTTATTCCGCATTATGTATACGCGATGTAACGCACTCTATGACCGTTGCGTAATCGGCGAGCAGTTGTTTTTCATGAACACGATGTAGAATATCGAAACTCTATTCGCGAACAGCTGCTACTCATTCCGCGGAGGCATTATTAAATATCTTGGAGGGGGATAAAAGCGGAATAAAAGGATGAGGCCCGGGATTTTTTTTTAACGAACGCTCGCGACATCTGAGAAGAGAAATAGTTCGTACCTTCCCGTGCATACCGCGTCAGCGTGTAACAAGAAAAACAATTCCCCCCGGCCCGTACAAGCAAAGTAATTTGAATATAAAAGGGTTAAGTGTCCCATTGAACGTGCAGCGAATAACAAGCCCACTCAACAGAGACCCGAATATTTTCGCGAAAGGAGATTACTCTTTGAAATAACAGAACGGCAGCCTCCTTGACTTGACGCAAATTCCGACTATAATAAAAACAACAGAGTGACGCAAAAGACTTGGACCGCTGTGACGCAATCGCTTCGTTACTTTATACTTTATAAGCTCGCCCCCGTCCTATAACTTTTTCGATAAATTCATCGGGAATTCTTGGCAGTATTTCACCGAACGACAAGAATGTTCGAGATACTGACAAGCAGAAAGAACTTTTAAGGAATTTACAAGGAGGATCCGACGAGGGGGGGGGGGGGGAAGGACGGAGGATAGGGGGAAGAAGAAACGAGGGAACAGTGAAATTTAGCAGCGGGGGGAATGTTTAGCAGCCGAACATTGCAACCGGGCGTTAGATGCGGGAACAATGGATATTGTCAGGGCTGATCCGATTTTGATACTCTCCGAAGGTTAAACTTCGGCAAGGCGATAAAACCGCCTCCCTTTTCCCGCTCGATATCCACCTCGATGACAATTTAATAAATCCTTTATGCAGCGTTACGAGCGATCGGCCGCCGAGCCGCGCGCCGGGAGAAAGTCACCGAGCGTAATCGAATCAGAATTTTATGACTCATCGCTTGTTCGATTGTGTTGTTCCGCGGTAGGTTAGGTAATAAACGCCAATGAGAATCGCTTGTTGCATCGGCCGGTTGTAACGCGACAGATAGCGGGAAGCTGCTTTAAGTATCAGACTAAACGCCGAGTTTACACAGCTTTTTGTCGCGTAATAATTAATTAGCAGACACGCTCTCCTTCTTCTAGCCTGACCTTTTCCGAGCGAAAGATTTCATGAATGCCCGGCGGTGGGAGAGGAAAGAGGATTTCAAGTTCTTCAGCCCGACCACCCTCTTTTTGCTCATTTTCAGCAAACTTGGGGTCGAATCGCGGAAGTGTTTTATTAGAGTAGATTTATTATTATTCGAGAACACGACCTTATTCCCAGGATGAATTCTATCTGTTCCCCGAGAGTTCACTGAAATTTTTAACGCGGCGAGGAGTTAGGTACCCCGACTTATCAAGTTTATGCAAAGTTGTCGCGACCCATTTTCGGGATCAGAGGGGCGGCTCGATTTTTATTATATATTTCGAACGTAGGTTGGCGGGAATTTAATTGCGTCTCGCAAGCTGCCCCGTAACAAATCCGTCCAACGAAACTTGCTAATTGAAAGCAGGGGCCATTCTTCCTAAAGGAAAAATCTACAGTGGAGGAGAACTTTTGCCTCGACGGGGCGCGCTTGGCTAAGAACGTCAACTAATTTGTCTTTCTACTTTCCATGGAAAGAGAAGCACGCAATCTACATATCAAATGCAACTGTTCCGCATAAATCTCACCTATCGACGGCTGCGAATGCGAAACCCCTGCCACGAGCTTGTTAAAATGCCAACTCGAACGTACCTGGAACAGAAAATAACGCGGGACGTGAGACGAGGTGTAGCGAAAGGAATTCCTGAAATGCCAATTGAGAACCGCTGCATTGGACATCCAGCGTCTCTTGGGAGCCAGAGCCTCCCAAAAGACACCAGAAAGAACGTGTTTTCATCGGTAAAAGGACTTGGGCTTCTTTGTAACGGCGTTTCCCCTCTTTTTCCCCCCTTAACTCTTGTTTGCTTGCTCTAGAGGAGCCAGTGGAGATATATGTATCTATTTTATTGCGTAGAAGTCTATAATAAAAGTGCTCCGTGGCTATCGATCTTCGGTGCTCAAATTTCATTCGCAGAATATTACTCGGCTGTGACTTTTCATTTTAACGATAACCAGTCCGGGGGCATTTTCTTCTGTTTGTGCAACGCGAAAGCCCTGGACGGTCGATCGATTGGACAAAGAGTTTAATAACACTTCCCTCCCGTTGTATTTTTAGCCCGACGGGATTGCAATTTGCAAAACGTCGGAGTAAATGTTGCGGAACTGTGGTGTCGGGCAACAGACATCCAGCAGATCAAGAGCGAATGCGAATTTGCATACTCCGGCTACATTGTCGGGCATCTTGCTTTACGCTCGGATAGTAGGATATCTTCGAGGATACTTTAACCCCGAATCCATGAGTTTCGTTCGTTCTTCGTGGAGCAGCAATCGCTATTGAGTCATTTGCTTTCTATAAACGCGCGTTCCATTATTTCTACAGGAGTATTCGTATAACAGGATTACCATATTTGATAAAACCGAGCTCCCTGGGAAACTCGGCAGAGACTTGGCGCACGTTCGTTCCTCCATCGACCAGTTCCGTTCGGGGGAGGAGAAAGATGGAGAAAATACAGCGATTTAATAAAGCGCGCAAGTGGACGAGGAAATAAAGGTGCACGGACGTAAATCTTCTCTCTACAATCTAATCTCACGCAGCAATCGGATTAACCTTTGATCTTATTCGTAAGAAAATACACCCGCGACGTCTACGGCGATCTTCGAGCATCGATTGGATTCCGCCCGACTTTTCCCCGGCTACTTTTTTCCCCCCAATGTTTCCACGAAAATCGCATTTAATCCGGCGGCATAAAAACATCGTTGTTTTCCTTACCGTGAACCGCGGTGATGGAAAAAATATCGTAGAAACGGGAGGGGAGTTTTTAAACAGACGAAAAAAACATGTTTTCGTATTTTACCAGCGATTTATTCGGGTCGCTGGAGCCTCTGTACTTACGCAACATTAATGTTTCACGATGCTACAATGCTACATTATATCGGATTAAGATAATAGCATGAACATCAAAACTGTCTACTCGTATTGATCTCTCGGCTTTCTCCTCGCCACGTTGGTCTCACGTCGTTTGGAGTACAACATCCCTATTCTGCGTCTTAAATATAAATCCTGGAAACACGACGGGGAAGAGAAAATTGGTGGACAAGGAGAGAAACAAGTGTAGAAGCGTTTGGAGTACGACTCGCCAAACAAAGGGTGGTGTGTGGGTACTTTTTTTTTTTTTCGTTTGTTTGAAGGAGCGAGGGGGGGGGGGCGGATTAAACGGATTATCGATTTGACCTGGCTGTCCTTCAACCTCGTTGCAAGGTGCAACGGGTCATTCATACATATATATGCGGGCTTCGTAATAGAAATTGACCATCGATTCGGCATTTGGCTCGCCGACATTGCTCTCAGCAGCGCGCAATCAATGCGACGATAAACCGAGTGGCTTGAAACGAGAAGCAATGATAAGCCACCTCTGTTCCCCCAAATTGAGATTTCATGGTTCTAGTTACAAGGCGAAGCGCAAAAAAACAAAACGCGCGTGCCGGTTCTTTGCAGCCACTGGAAAATAAATGCGACGCCCGGTGCACGGCAACCGAACAAAACGTTCGCGAGCATGGACAGAAATTAAATGGCACATTGTTAAATATTGGCCGAGTAAAATTGTGGGGTTTCAGCTGGATGATTCTCAATCAGTGCCAGAAATCCAAGCGCTCCGCGAAAATTCCATCCCGACGATAACACAATTATGCCGGGGCGAGGCGGATGAGAACCGCTGCGACGGATCACAAGAGAGGCTCTTCTACAATAAGGTTGAATAATGAAGCATTATCGTGCACACTGGATCCATTTGTAAAATCCATTCGTTTGGTAAATATGCATTCACATGCAAAAATGAAGAGTTTTACATTTCACGCATCGATAAATTGTTTTATGCCCGTCGTGGAATAATAATGAAATATTACGAGGCGGCAGGAACTGTAATGGCGTCGAAATGCTCGCGCCGTGTTTTTCGGCCAGTTTCGTAATTTCATAAATGGGCGCTCGCAAATTTGGGATTTTTAACGTGCGCCCCTGGCGCCGAAAGAAATTCCATTTCATGACGTTACGTTAGAGGATTTATAAATGTCTACGAATGTCTTCCCTTTGTTAAGATACCCCTTCGTTTTCACAAACATTGCATTAAAGTCCTCCTGGCTCTGTTCCCTCCATCCGTGTACAGATCGATCAAAAATTTTCCCCGCCTATTCGCGCTCGCTCCCCGGGTACACGGTACGGGTGGGTCGAAGGAAATTTCGATACGATACGATCGAGATTACGCGTTTCGTTAGTACAATTAGCAGATACGAAATAATAACGAGGCGAACGCGGTGATAAAATGATGATGAGTACCGCGAGATTAACGACAGCGTCCGGGAGATCTCCAAAGGGGGAAGAGAGGGGGATGGAGCAGGGAGGGGATTAGTAACGTCAATAATAACAGTGGCCGAGTAACGAGGCCAAGAAGGAAAGACAAGATAGCGAGGCAAAACTAATCGAGCGACTTTTGGCAGGCACTGTACCCAAGTGGTAGCTATCATACACACGATTCCATCATATACAATTCGCGTCTGAGCCTCGGCCACGACCAACGGCGCATTATAAATAACTTTCAGTATCGTGAGATGTGTATCCACTTGAAAAGCTACACACACAGCGTGTACACACGATGAAATTATGAATTCCCTATTTACAGATCGTTAATAATCTCATTAAAAGAGAGAGAAAGAAAAGAGACAGACATTTTCTATACATATTTCCATATTCTACGCAATTCAAATGGACGTACAGGCTGTTCCAATTTACCTGGTATTTAAAATTTATTTAAGTTCGTGGTACGTGAGCGCCCTTTAGAATTCCCTGGAACAATCGAAATCGTGGGGAATTTGAATGGCAGCCTATCTCCTCCAATCTGAAACTGGTTGTTATCGGCCATTTAATATACATAGTCACCGATAAGAACGTATCCCCACCAGCAGTCCGCGTTTCGTTTAGTAAATTTCTGTGGCTTTATTTATGGGCGGATATGGGTGCGCGTCACGCGATGCAAGTGCACGAACACGTGCGCGCGCGCAGCTCTACTACTCGAGGAAATTATGCGACTGTATTACGGCGAATCGAATCGCTCGCGTAATTTCAAATGATAATAATGTTCTCGAGAAATTCCGATCCCACGGCATTTCTCCTCCCACCCCTCCCCTCCACTATCCGACTGTCCTCTTCAGCCGTGTTTACATGCGGCACGCACAAAACGTGAGCAAAACACGTGCGCGTAATAAGCAACAATAACATCAAGATAGGGGTAAGTCGGCGAGCAAGTGACCGGGGCCTTGAGCTGAATGGAATTCTGGTAATTAAATGGGCCTCTGAATGAACGACGATAGGCTCTATTCGGTGACCGGAGATAACCCCCGGCAGATAATGAAATTCTTCGATCCGGCCCGAGGCTCCATTTCTCCCCTGTTCGCCTTGTGATCTCGCGACTCGCGTTTATTAATGCGTGTTGCCGCCCGATTTCTGCGCGGTTCTGTCCCAATGTTGAAGAATTCAATACGCTCAGCCCTGGCTCTCGTTCTTGCTTGTTAATCTTTTCCGCTTTAAGGATACAGGCCGCGCGCGCGCGCGCGCGCCCGAACTCGTGAGCTCGAAGAAGCTTTACCCGATGGTACAGTACCGTCGAAAAGTTGACGAGGCTCCTCCGTTCATTGGCAACGTTCGAGGAATACCATGTGCGCGCTCGTCCGTGTGCCTGTGTGCCTGACGTATGCGTGACCGTATCATGTTTTATGCATATTATGCCCGTGCACCTCGCAGGGCGAAATATCGCTGTGATTTGCAGGGGTAAGAAAAGGAGGGACGAAAATATGCGCAGGATTGTAACGATAAAAGGATACGTATACACGCCACTTCCGCTTAACGTCTCTCCACCGGGCTTAGTCGCTCTCTGTGGATCGTCTTTTTGTTACGGTTTCCGATTATCTGCCGGTGCATGCGCGATATATTTTATCACGCGGCAACGTCACACGTTGTAATTAATATTATAACCGCTCGCGTCATATCGTGCGAAGGAACGCGAGATTATTCAGAATCCATTGGTCTGAATTTCTAGCAAACGCTGGCCGCCTGTTGGCTTAACAGACCCGGCAGTTTAAACGACTCTAAATGGTCGATACGCTAACGGGTGTTTTGTGACGTTTACCGAGGGACATTTGCACGACCAACAAATCAATCCTGCGCATTAAAATCCGCGAGTAGAGCAACTCGTGCGGTTCGGCAATTCGCATGTGCCGGGGATGACGATTATTTTTTAAGAGCACAAAAAATTAGGCGAAATATTTTTTCAGATTGTCGCCAAACAATAACCGTTTGCCCGGAGTCGTTTTTTCCCCTATCCTTTAATACGGCTGATGTTTTTCTTCGCAACGCTTTCAGCCACGTAGCAGCTGAGTCAGCCAAAGAATGATTGCACCAGCTGTACAGCCGACACGAGAGCGCATCGTTAATTAATTATTTTCCTGCGGATAATAAGCAGCTACTGAGCTGTTCCTTTGTAAATCAAGCGTTCCTCCCTCGATTCGTGGTCTTATATATATATCGTCGAGAAATTTTTGTCGACTTACAAACTACCACTCGCCAAATGAAGTTTTCATTTTACGAGCGAGAAAGAATTAAGGCATCCCCGAGGTGTTAATTGTCTTTGGTAATCGAAGAATATTTTATTCAAAGGATCAGGACTCGTCGGGCGAGAATTGGTTCGGCAGTATTTATAAAACTTGTAACTTTCCCCGGCGAGTGTTCGGATCGCTTGTCCGTTTCTTGGTCTCGCGAGTCGGACTTGCTCGCGCGATCGCGTCACTGTTCGTTTTGTCATTGTCGCGTGTAATTATGCATATGTTGGTACGCGCTCGAGTGTGTAAGGGAGATCGGCGACACCTGTATACGTGCTCGAATAGCGGTGGACGTGAAAAGATTACCGGCGGTTCGAACGAACCGTCGAACGATTACAATGAAATATGAGAATGACGTGGTTATGTCTAGGCCCCTCCAATTTTCCGAAAACCGCTTTTGAAAATATGTAGAGCACGGGCGTGCTTGGCAGCGTATAATGATAAGAATAAAATGAGGACGCCACATAGCGAACGCAAAATGAATGCTAAAACGTACAGGTCGTAATAAAACCGTGCTGTAGTCGCGAAATTATTTATTATCGCTGAAGCAACGTACGCAGAACCGCTACTCCTTGTTCCCACGCGATGTATATTTTAGAAGTTGAATCTTATTTTCTCCTTTCGTTTATCTCACGACTACACCTCGCCGCGGAGTATTGAATTCTTTTTACAGGCAAGCGCGTTATGACTCAGTGATGGGAATAAGTCGACTCCGCTCGTATAAGATACACACGCGCAACGAATAATATCTGTCAATTGTTTAACGCTGTTAAAAGACCTTGAGAGATCGTATTCATTTCTCATTCCACGCGACCATTGTTTAACAGTTTCTCAAACTTATGCACATCCGCTCTGTTCCATTTTAAATGACGAAACCGATCCGCGCGGTGGGCTTAAGGAAAAATTATCGCCGCGTCCCGAAACGATGCATCGTTATTTTATGGCGTTGGAAAGAAATTCGAATAGAAAAATAAGCATTCGGGAATGTCAGTGAAAACTGCAGACAACGCGCGAACACTTCGCGGCTGTCAGTTATAAACCGGTGCGCCTCTAAAACGTTTATCTTCCCTTCCGTTTTTCTTTTTTTTTTTTTTTTTTTCGAATAATAAATGTTTTCCTACAAATGAACGATGAATTCCCGTCGAAAATTCCCGACAGAAATAGAGTCAGTCTCTTTGTATTTTCGCACGGGAAACTTTATAATGCACGCGCAGACCAACGGCGATTATAATTACAAACGTTTGTTGTATTTTAATCACGTGTTACCGCGTGCTTCCTATTACTGCCACTGGCGCGTATGTTCATAAATATTTACGACAGCCCTGAAGTTTGAATTTATAACGTTCGAGTAAACACACGAGCGCGCGATGCAAGAAGTTCGATGCGCGCGCGAGCGCACGACCACCCATGTCACGAGAGATCGTTGGAACTGTTGGAAGGCTAAAGGAGTTGCAGCGTTTTTTTATCGTCTGTCTTTGGTGGTTGTACAGTAGTAATACGGAGAAAGATGGGAAATCATGCGACGGAGGAAAAAGATGAGAAAGAAGAACTTTATACGCTTTATCCTTGCGGAGGAAGCGAAAGAATTCGTGAAATGTAAAACAGGCAGGACTGCTAATAGTCCGAACCCCGTGACATCTTTTTTTACCCTTACTGCGTCAGAAATCTTATAATATAAGTCACACAAATAATCGAGGCTTCGTACGTGCATGTTTATTCCCTACCATTCGTGGCTACCTGCCCCTGTTATGATGTATTCTGAATTCGAGGGCAAACATTGACGCCCTTGTCGACATAGCCTCGAGCAATCAGTATTATTCGGGCCATGATAGGGCGTGGAACTCTCTCCACGAATATTCTTCGCGTCGCGTAGATTCCACGTGTGTATGGAACAGTGTAGAATGAAAATCGGGAAAGCAGCCGCCATTAGACCGTGTTTTAGCGCGCTGATCCAATCCCGCAACATCTCGATGACGAAGCCTCAGCTAGCAAAATGGTATGTACCTAAGTTTACCATTCTTTATGGAATTGGCGATTTGCGTGTCCCGAATTGCCTCGTAATTTTAGTACACATCGGGTAATAGACTTGTCAGTAAGGTTAGAAAACGAGAACTCGCTTGAATAGGTTTACATAAATTGAAAGGCATTTGATAGCGAGTACGCGAAGTACAGCCGCAGGCCGTAAAACACGCGCCAATGAAATTAATTAATTTCCCCTCGCGGTGGACAGATATTCGCCGTTTTATGGTCCGACAACTTTCTAGTAACTCGAAATTATGGCACTCGATCACAAATTGGTGTTCGGGACGGACGCGGAGCCCTCGATTGTGTCCAATCAATAAACGAATAATAACCTTGTCGCGTAATGGTCTATTGAATTGCATTTAATCGATTCAATTAAGGGGCCAGGCTAGCTATAGAAATATTCCCGCTAGAATATCGTAGTGGCATTATGGCGGCTCCCCTCATTGTTGCTGCTCGTTACAAATTTGAACGTTTAAGTTGAAATGTAAGTACATTCCGCGGCGGTAATGTTATTCGACCGGCGGTATCCTTCGAATTAATTCGATGCGTGCAAATCGTCGTAAAGGAGTCCTTCGCTTTGAAATTGCATGAAATAATAACGTTATCAAAATACAAGCCGTTATTAAATTATAGTGAGAAATAACCGCTTTGGGCCTGAATAGCGAGGGTCACCTTTTTTCCTATTATTGTGAAACCCTCTCTGAGCCAACCGCATAAGAATTGTCCCCGGAGGGAAGCGTGGGTGCAAGCATTTCGAGACAATTATTTCGCCGCGCGGCAAACTGCCAAGGACGGTACATAGGCGGCTGCATCGGTGGCTCCGCGCTCGAAAACCTTTCTCCGTTTTTTCGTCACTTTGCGCCGGGAAATCAAGCCAATAACCAAACACGAATGCAGACACGGTCGATTTAAAATTTACCCCCTCCTTTCGGCCGCCCGCTGAATCGCCATTTTCCACGGACAATTGCCGAAACGTTTCGAGATGAATTCGTCGGGGGGAAATTTTCATTCGCGCTCGCCTCCCGCGATATAATTGAATTCAATCGAACGCAAATGGGAATCGCAGGACGGAGGCGAAGAAGGACGGTTCTCATTTCGTGAATTTTACATAATGAACGTCGCGCCTTATTTTCTAAAACCGGCCGAATATTTCGTCGAGGCGAGGATGTGATGTGGTGCCGCGATCGGAGAGAAACACTTTGTGACTGTTACGTATCACTCGAGCTCTCGATAAGTAACGGCACCGTGGTATTAATTGCTGCACTATGCAAACACACGCGCGCCGTGCAAAACGTTTACGCAATGGAATTGATATCAGCGCTGAATGAGAAAAGAAGGAAGGCATTTCGCCGCGTAGGCTGGTTGCCAGAAGCGATTTGTCAACCTGTAAATCATAAATCGCACTGCCACGATTTTATGATCTGATCTCCATGTATGCACCGCTTCGAAACACGAACAGCAGGCTACGCCAATGGATTTAAACAGACTGCAGGCTCGCCTGTATCACCATTGGCGTATAACGTCCCACTAATCGTCGCTGTGTTTGTCAACGTAATACGTTATCTGGCTGATCGAATGATTTTCCAAGGAAATGAGTTAACAACGTAATCAAACAGCCACTCTATTATTCGGCGGCTATTTATATTAACAATTCACGATTTTCTTCCTCGCGAGATGTCGCTTGTTGACAAAAAATCAGTCGGTGGAATTGTCGTTGGTGATTTTGTACTCGAGTGGGCCCGATTTTTTTTTTGCCCATTTCTCCGCGCTGTATATTTTGTAGGCAACCACGTTTCAATTCTTTTCTGCGAAACGCTGTTGTCACCTCTTTCAATGGACTTCGTTTAAAATTTTGAAAATCATGAATTCACTACTAATTTATTTGAGAAGAAGTCGAGGAGGCCGACGTTTGTAAAGTTCGCGAATGCTCGCGTCGAGTCGCTTTTTCGCGCGGGAAAATCGTTAAGTTGACGACTATGTAGAGAACTCATAAAGAGAAATGCACGACGCGTATGTGTGTTGTGTATAATACGTGAATACTAAAGCCCTGTACACTCGACGTTGCCTGTTTTAATTCAACGCGCCGGGGATAAAGTTATTCGAGGCAACTTCTATAAAAATGTATAAACATTTGCTGGAAGCAAGTAGCACGCGAGCGAAAGAAGCCTGTATATCTCATTATTAAAACATTCTTCTTGGAGCGAAGAAGCCAACAGAGTCAAATGAGCCTTTTATTCCTGGAGATAAACGAACGAATTAATTAGAAATTTCTTCCCTTAAACAGCCACTGCCCCGCCCGGCTGCTTATTATTATTCACTCGCCAGTATTACTTTAATGAATTATTTTCAAACGGCCGCTGACTTTATTATTCGTAAAACGCTCGTCCACGATGAAACTCAATCTTTTATATAAGGAGAAGAAGATCGCGAAGCAGCTCTCGCGAGCTCCTAAAGAAAAATTTATTTGAAAGGAGACTTTATTCGTCCCCGCTCGTCCCTCTTCTATTTTTAACGTCTAATGTGCTCCGCGATAATCGCGATTTTTTCCCATTTAATGCACTCCGATAAACGTTTATCAGCCCACTTTTATACTTCCCTGAAACTTCTTCCTGCCCACCTCCGCGCCCCTCCACGTACTAGAATTCAATTTCTTTCGCACGAATTTCACAATCGTGCTGCCTTCGTTCCCCTTTAATTCTGTTACGATTGTCCGTTGCTTCGAATTCTACTTAGCTGACAGTATTGACAGTGTCGTTGACCAGACAGGGGCATAATAGCACACGGTGGCCATGTTTTGGCAGTTTCGAATATTCTGCGCCCTTCGCGAACTTCCGAATACGAGGCTGTTACTTCGAACTTGCTACGAGGCTGTTACAGAGCTATATGTTCCTACACGGGTCAACAAACTTGATTTTCTTTCGACTCGCGAAACAAAGGGGAAAGGAAGGAAAGTTGGAAAAGGGTCGGGCCGGGCCGGGCCGGGCCGGGCCGTCGAAGGGTTAACGACGTTCGGCGAATTCATCGCGCGGGAAACACACTTTGAAGTCGAAATGACGGGCCACGAGTGATTAGGGAGTGGAGCCAGTTCGCGCGTATAATCGACGCTAGGCAAATAACGTCTCGCAGGGCCGAATGGCGCGTTAACGAGCACGCCCTGCGATTAGCTATGATTTTCGAAATCAAGTCCACGCCGGGAGGAAAGATACGTATGTATCTCGAGCGTGGCGTCACTGCAATTAAACAACGCCCCTCTGTTCCTCCAGATTTGTTGCAGCTTCCCAACGCCAACACTTTTTCGCCTTCCATCCTTCCGACATTACGATCCGTCCGTCTCGCTTTTTAATTTAAACTTGCGACCGCCCTTATGCGCGCTCTATCGATCCCGAATTGTTCCCGCTGCGTTTATAGAGGAAGGCAAAGATCGCACGGGGAAACAAGGGCCGGGAAGCGATAATTGCGTATTTCTACGCTCGCTTCTCCCTTGGACACCAAGTTCTTGGACAAACGGGGAATTTCATTGCAGCGAAACGTCGCAATTCTGTTACGCCCCCAGCCGTATTTTACTTCGCGGAACAATAAACGCTAGATTACGTCCGCCGTGAAAAAAACTTTTCTCAATTTCGACACGAATTCCCTTGATACTTTACGATCCTCTGGCGAAGCTAAAAATTCCAGCTGAAATCATCTCTTTCGAGGGAATTAATTTTTTTCTCCCCGCTCCTTGTTTAATACACTTCGGCCCCGGTATATTGTTTCAGCATGCTCTCCCTGGAGAGATGAAAAAACCTGTTGGTGAAAAAGTTAAACTCGTTTCCCAAGTACATATTTCCTGCTTCTCAAAGTCATTCGCGAGCAGCGGCCGAGGTGATCGGGAAGAGGCATTGCGCACCGCGCACCGCGACCAGATGAATTTTCTAATTCGTCGGGGCACCGATAAGGCGGCGAGCCTCGGACAAAGGTGGAATTGAAACGGGAACTTTGGCGCGCGCGAATCGCATTAATCGCGCGCTAATTCCTGCGCGTTTAATAAACTTCATTCGCGATGGATTATCCCTGGAGGCGGCGCCAGCGATTCCAACGAAAACTTAACAGGACCGGCTCTGTCGAATCACATTTTAATGAACTGTGTGAATTAATTAAAACTGCTGAATACATTTGAGGCAGCCCGGGAGAGCGCATCGCAATCCTTTTGATGGAAAGTTGGGAGAATAGTTTTCAAAGCGAGTCTTCGTTAATTTTTGTACTCCCGGGAGCTTTAATACCGGCAAGCGCTCGATTATTCCACGCAAGTCGCAACATAAATTATTTATTCAACCGATGGCCTTGCCGAATCGATTCGAACTTACGACTACGAGCGAAGTTGCCGCTGAATGGCGAAGTGAATTCCAAAGTTGGCCCTTAATTCCGCGATATAATTCGAGCACGATTGAGCGTGGATTAAGCCGGCTACAAAATCGAATTATCCACGGGCCAACCGCGCGTTTCCATTCGAAAAGTGCTCCTACACGATGGAAGCTGTGCGTTACACTTTTGCTGGATGCACGGTTGCGCAAGATTATTATCGATCGGAGCCCCGGAGCTGAATTCTCAAATAACGCAGCTTTTGTTTCCCCCGGTCGTCGGGGGCCTGTATTAACTCGAATTTCCATCTTTCTCCTCGGCTTTTCCCGGACTCCTCTCCACGTGCCTCTTGAACGTGTCTACTTTAAAATCGTGTATCGAGCAAAGAATTCTCTGGTCTCCTTTTGATCATGCCACAGCAGACGGAGGGGAAATGCAATTTAACCCGTTGCATTTCCACTGTTTCCTCTTTTTCCCCCCTACCTTTTCATTCCTTTTCGTACAACACGCCAACTGCCAGCTGAAACGAAACTTCTCGGTCGTGTTTTTCGTAATTTCGAACAGCGTAACTTGCGAACTCGACGTACCGTTAAGTCAACGCACTTAGCGGCATTTTAAGGTGTTCCGATAATTAGCAGCGGCTATCTCGAGCGCTGCCAGTGCCGCTTCTACAACGGCGAATTAGAAGTGTTACGACGGCGTTGTTTACAAATCGCGGTATTAGTCGTAGAAAAGAGCGCGCGGAACAAACAGCTCGGCGTGCGATAACGCGGACAAATCAGATAGGCGGACTGAAGTAAGAAAAACGAGCGAGCCGGTCGGCAAATAAGGATAATCAAGATTGTTGAGGTAATAAAAAAAAATATATATATATATCTGCCGAATCAGCGGAGAACACTGTGACTAATCGGACTGCGAATAAGAACGTGACGTCACGTCGGCACGGGACTTGAACGTTGCACCGGTGTTTTCTCGGCCGACCGAAAGAACGAAACGGGAGCGTTTCGTTAGCCGAAACGCGGCGCGACGACGACGGTTCTCGCTGTCTTGTTACCCATGTCCCTCCGTTCGCAGCTCGCGGAACTGATTATTTAATGGAGCGTATTAAATTACAACGATGAATTTGTAGTGGCTAATGCAACCTCTGCGGCTGCGGCGAGCACGGTCTGATAAGAATAATATAAAGATAACGTGCAGCATTTATCGCGTGGACTTAAAGTGTCATATTAAATCGTACCGCGCGGGGAATTAGCGGGCTCTCCAAAGTTGGAGCTGCACGCTCGCCGCTTTATCGTTGTCGTTGTACTTGTCGTTGCAAACTACTGACACGGCCCGGCTACCGGTCATATGCATGCGCCGCGTAACGCCATCCACGACATCGATTAATCCCACCATTATACGATGGAAATGCAGCTCACAATCGATCAAACGTATTCTTTATTGATCGTAATGGAACGCGGACGTTGGAGGCCTGATCGTTAACGGGCTCTTGAATTCGGGCCCGACTATTGCGTAGAGTCCCGGATAACAGCTTCTGTTCAACGCTAAAAGTCTTAAGAATACGTTTTTCTCTGCTGAAAGATTGGAAGCAAAGGATTTCAGACTGCGTCGAACAGAAGCGGAGGGAAAATTGTAGCGAGCAAGCGAGGGGAAAGGAACCAGCTTTGGACAGGTTGGATCCAGCTTGTTTTCAAAAGACACACTCGCTACGGGTAACCCCTCTGAATACCAATTAACGTGAATTACGTGGCTACATGGAATTCGAGACCGTACTTTGTCTCCGTCCCTCCTCCGCCCCTGCCGATGTCTCTTTCTTTTTCTCCCGCAGAGCCAGAACCCCAACCTCTGTCCTCGTCCTTCTCCCTCGCTTCACACTCTCTCGCGCGGCTCCGTAATTAATTTGTGGTGGTCCAGACGCGGCGAGGACGCGTACACACCCCAGTTTTCTTCCTTTTTAATGCGATTCCTAGCCTTGCCCGAGCGATTTAGTCCCACCCCAACTGAACGCAACTGTCAAAGAAATTTACTTTGGACGATAATTTATCCTCCATTGAACCCAGATTTCCACAATCGTGGATCCCAACGACATCGATTTAACGATTGGAAAACGTTTTTAAATCGCTAGATCTCCATTTGGAGATTCTGAATCGTATATTTCTCTTGTGCTAACACCTGCGCATTCCTACGACCCTATATCGCGCGGAACGGCTTTTCTACAATTACTCGGAAGGTTAATAAATATCCCGGCACTGTCCCGCTTCTCTTTTTCTTCCTTCTTCCGTCTCAGCACAATCCATTGCAATGACGGAGCACTTGACAGCGTCGCGATAAAATCAGACGCGCGCGCGCGCGCGCGCGCGCGCACCGTTGCAGAATAGCAGCGCAGTTTAATTGCTACTTTGCTGCGGCTCGTAACGAAGAATTCGGTTTGGACAATTATGATTTATGGAACTGCGCCGGCATAATGCAAATTTAACCTTTACTCTGATTTCAGGCCACCATCGACGCTGAAACGACTTCGCGCACTTACGCTCGCTGTAATATTAATGGGAATATTGCTGATCCTCCTTGAACAATATTCAAAGCGAGTTGTAGCAATTTAAAGTTTCCGAGGAATCGAGATAAAGCTACAGAAGTGTTCTTGGAGGTAATTCCAGCATTTTTTAAGAGGGCAAACTTATTCCCTCGTAAATTTCATCTCGGCGAGTTCGTTGAAATTTTTAACACGAAGAGGAGTCGGACTGTTCTCCTCCGTTCATCGATTTCATGCAAAGTTATTCTGTTTGCCTGACTTCCTCCCGAAAGAGAAACTCCGGAGCACAAATTACAACATTAATTCAATTAAACTTTAGTTACGCCGTTCAGTATTAAAGCGCAATTTCAACATTCCCCGTGTTCAAACATAAATCAATCTTCTCCTTTTCAAAATCTAGAACTCGTAGTTCCTCCAATAAATACACAAAAGGGGAGCAGCAGAGAGGAACGATCCACCGTTACAAAGTGTTTCCCAAAAATTAATTACAGCGATCGTTTCCATAACGAAGGCAATAACGTTTCCGAATATTTCATAACAGTCGATGCAAAAATACTCTCCAGAAATTTTCTCTACAGCAAGAACGATCCTCCACCGAGACCCCGGAAAAAAACGAAAAAAAAAAGACAGAAATATTCATCGAGAAAAATATTCCGCACCTGCACACTACTGGTGCATTGTAATCCAGCCTTACGTTAAATCTAAACAGCCTAGCGCGACAAGTGAAGTTGGAAAATTGCTCCGCAACACGATTTATGATTCGGCGAGGACAGGAAATCGCTACGCGAGCGGATTAATCATGATTAACCGCGGCCGCGCTGCCATAATCGTTTGCAATTCATTTCTATTCTCCTAGGCAGACTGATAACACCCCGCTAATCGAGTCGAACGCATTCCCTCACCCACGAGTTGACAAAGAGGATTAACAGTACACCCCTAAAAGTGCCCTGCGAAAGGAGATCCTATACTCCGTTACACCTGTGCAGAGGGGGAAAAAAGACCCATTTCCGTTTATCCTCGAACGATCTCACGAAGGATACGTATTCTGATGCAATCGTGGGCGCAGATCAAATCGTCTTATTAATACACCCGCCGGCGAGGGAAGGGAAGGAGCCGCGCAGCCCTAAAAGATCATCCCTGAAGTCATTATCGTCCCTTGGAAAAAGCAAAAAGGATACGTATATATGTATACACACGCGTGTATACATTCACGCACACGTGTACGCGCCGGCAATGGGAATTCACCCCTGTGAAAAAAGTTGGTTTCATGGTCGGGAGTCGGGGTCTCGAGTATTGACAATGAATAGTTTTCTTCCCGTGGCAAAAGGCCGGGGCTGGCGGGGTGTGGGGCGGGAAGAGAGCGAGGGGAAGTGGAGAAGAGAGAGCTTGCTCGCTGACGGAATAGAGCGAGAGAGGGGCAGGGAAGGAGAACATGTGGCTCGAGCGAATAGCTGTGAGCGAGACAGAAGCGCTTTTGGAGGGGGGAAACAGAAATATAGAGAGATAAAGACACATGGAGAGACAGAATGGCAGATGGAGGGGGGAGGGTGGGGTGGCGGAGGGAGGCGGAGGGGGGAGAGAGAGTGCAACAGCCAGAACAAGAAGACGAGAAGGAGCGAGAACGCGCGATAGAATGAGAGCGATGAGGGGAATGGAGGAGGACAGAGGGAGTAGCGAGGGTGGGGGAAGATTTGATAGGAGGGATGGGTTACCATGGAAACGCGTCGTACTCCCAACCAGCTCAGATAGGATATATAGGTATATATATATATGTGTTTACATACCTACATTAGATACATACATTATAGTATTATACGGCACATGTACAAGATACTCGTACGAGAAGAGCCGTAATTTGTAAGTCGATTTCCTCTTTTCTCTCTCTCCTCCCTCTCTCTCTCTCTCTCTCTCTCTCTCTCTCTCTCTCTCTCTTTCTCTCTCTCTCTTTCTGCAACGTCGCAGTGCAGTGCATCTTAAATGTTGAATTAGTATAACGTTAAATGTTAATATTTGACACGAACTATTTGTCCTATCTCTTCTTTCCAGGCTTTACGTGCGATTGGAACATCTGTGTATGCGCGCGTGTATTCAACAATGTTTAATGATATTTCTACTCCGCTGTAAACTACAAGCATATATTCCCCCGGTTTAATTAATTTCGAAGACAATTAATTTTATTGGAAATAACGCAACAACAACACTTTACGCGATAAAAATAATCTCTCGAAATTGCGAGTCAATACAACGATGAAATATATTTTAACGAATATTCGGTATTTAAATCAACTCTGTCGAAATGAAACCGTGATGTTTGTTGCGCCCAGTTTACAATTTCATTTTTGAATTCGCGTTTGTTAAAGCGAAATACCTAGCAAGGAAAAGAAAAAAAAAAATGCGCGACGCTAAAGAATATTTGGTAGTGACGTGTGCAGAGATACGAGAATTGCTTTGCCGTATCGAATAGGCGTAGATAAATATAATGATCACGTTGGAGTTGCTCGCATAAATGTAGATCAATCCGATTGACTCCCTATTTACACAGTCAAAGGCGAAAATCAGGAACAAGCTATGCAAAGACGAGCGATTCATGGGTCAATGAGGCCTTAGAGATACTTTAGAAATACTGTGTTCCCCTCTCTCCATAAACGAGCTGGAGTCCGGGAGGGCGCAATGGCGTAGACCACCGCCAACAGAAATAGAATTCCAATAAAGCAGGTTTTCAAGTGATCACGTGAAAAGCTTGCTCCTGCCCGCCGCACAACCAAACACACTCGCGCGCCCGCGCGCGCGTTTGCATGAATTTGAATAATAATCGTGTTACGTAATTCGAGCAGATTACGAAACCGTTTTATCTCTCCTGTTAATTACGCCTCTTATTACAAATTGAAAACATGCATTCCCGCCTCTATCTACGGGGAATATCGTGTATCAATATTTACACTGATTAAAAAAAAAAGGGGTAAAAACGGAAACTCAACAGAATTGAAAAATTCTAAGGAACGCGTAATATCGGCGTGTAGGTATGTACTTCGCATACGCTAAAAGCTAATCGCCTGAAAACTCGAAAGATTTTTTCATTTCACCGCGAGTCCGGCATTTTTATTCATAACGAAAACACGTCCGCGTATTGCCGGCGAAACAGATGCCGCGATTTCGCGAGAACGATCCGCTCGCGGTCAATATTCAACGCGGTTAGCGTACAGTTCTTTTTAAGACGCCGTTAAAATAGGAATCCAAAACATTTATCTCGACGACAACCCCCCCCCCTCCCCCCGCTTCCATCTATCCCCCACTGTCGAGTGCCGTGCACAAAAATCGAGAGAGCCGTTGGGACTGCAAAATCGATAAATTATTAATCGTCCCACGGTAATTACGGAACGATAAAGTAAACTGAATTTAACTCGATACTTAACCGCAAATATGTACCTGCCCACCTCCCTCCGCCGATCCCCCCGCACCTCCGCCACTGCCCCACCCTCCCCTGGCCCGCTAACACATCGTAAAAGGTTTCGATAATATTCGAATCCGTTGAATGCACGTTTGTACGCTATATATCGATCCCGTGGAACTCGACGAGGAAGAAAACGAGCAATATAACCGAAGAATGCTCCATTGAAAGCTCGTCGAATGGAGGTTAGGATATCTCGATATCAGGGCGCGCAGAAGCATCTTGAGACTTTTCATTACGATTTGAAATTAAAATTTTCTTCCCTCGAATTTCCACGGGGTGATCACCGTCGCTGATAATATCGCGACGCGCGGTGTCACGTGCTCGAGGCCGATCTCGCGGGCGCGCACGCGCGACCGCTCATCATTATCGCGCTTTCATTATTACGCGGACAGGTTAATTTTATTAGGACCCCCACCACCGCTGCCAACGCCACCCTTCCGAAGGGGGCGGCGTTCTTTTTCTCTTTCCCTTTCATTCGTTAACGATCTATTTTTCTTGGCATGCGGAGCTTCCCCCGGAGCGTGAACTGGTTTCGAACGAGTGCCGTGCCTTTTACGTTTTCTGGTTTTTGTGCTCCTCACGGAGGGAGACAAGGGCCGACGACTTTTAATGGACGACAGGGCGAGCTCCATAGGCGTAAACCGCGATTGTATTCCCCGTTTCAGGGTGTAATATTCCATCTACTACGACCACCAGATACACGATAAGGCGAATACGCTCGCTGCTTTCGGGCAGCTCTCTTCGACTTCCCTCCCCACTTTCCTTCGGCCCCTCGAGTTCCTTTGACGCGCGGAGCGTCACTGTTATGGCTAGAATAATATTTCTGGAGGCTGACGAGCGACCCATAAATTTCTTCTTACCACCTCAAATGTCATTCGCGTTTATCAGCTATCCTTAATGTATCTCTCGGTCTCCGGGGTAACAGAAAGCTGCCGCGTCACTTTCATCCCCTTTATTTTATTCAACGGAGCTCATCGATCTTCCGTTCACAGCTGATACCTCCTCCATCAGGTCCACAATCGTGTAACACGTATAATATTCTCCCGCCGCGCGGACCTTGCCGTCCCACCTTCGTCGGAGTATCGTTTGACGTTTCTCTTCGTGTAAACGATAAAAATATGACCCGGGGCCGGAGGTGGTGGCGTTTGTTACTCCCGACCCGCTATTGATCTTCCCAATCCGAACTCTCTCGTGTAATTGAATAATGCAACACGGCGTTATTACACCAACTCCGTTACCGTATTTCCTGTTTCAAGCTCGCGTTTCAAAATAGTGTTTATGCCGTACGAGCTGTAATATTATTAGTCGCGGAAGGGCGGTGGGGGGGGGGAGGCTTGCTGTTGCTGACATTTAGCGGTTTATTAATCGATACATTCTCTCCGCCGCGCTTTAACGTTTCATGCGAATGTTATTCCGTAACAGCCCCGCTCTGCTCGTTACAGTTCGCGTTATTTCGTTTGTCGTTCGTGTTACTTAACTCGATCGCCGGTGCGCTCCGCGGAGAAGTATCGAGGTCCATCTCTTTCCAAATGTACCTCGTTAATTTTAAGTGGCGTGTAAGTCCCCGATGGCTCGATAGCATCGGGCTTAAAAGGAAGAAAAACCTACCGAGGGACCGTTAATGACGAAAACCGGCAATATAAAATTCAATCGGGGGGGGGAAAACGATTCTTCGAGCCTCCGTGCGGTTAAACAATCGATTTACATTTGTAATTCGACTGGATCCGCCGCGGCTTCTCATTAGCGAACAATACGATATAAATGAATGACAGATGGGTATACATCGAACGTGCCTTTCATTCGTTCGGCGATTATCGGGAGCACGGTTTCAAACACGTTTGCTATGGACTCGTTCGAATGGTTCGATAGGGAAACGAGAGCGCGGACTAGCAGCGGGGGGGGGGGGGGAATAAATTGTATGAATTCGATTGCTTTACTTGACTTCTACATCATATTTCCTGTAACCGTATCCCACTCCCATTTCGCCGAGGTACCGGTGTGGGTGCATGCCTCTTTTCAATTAACGCGGGACATTCGTCAAACGAGCATAGAAGCGAAACGTGTACTTGCTTAAAAAATTCCATAAAAATCTCGTGTCCCGCGTGCGTCGTTATCGCGATGAAAGAAACAATTACAAAGACCCGTGTGTACACACCTTTCACAGCCGAGTGGTTAACGCGCATAGGCACATAAGGTAACCGATAATGCGTTAAGTAAGCCGGCCGGACGTGGAAGAAAAGGGAAGGCAGCGACATTCGTGTTGGTGCGAAGCAAGAGGTATTTGTTATCACTTCGCCCACGCCTCGGTGCAAGTAATCATTTCACCGTGAAGGAGCATCGCTTTTAAAAATACCGGCCCAAAATAACCGGCTCTTCTACGCGCGGGAGCTTTAAATAAAAATGAAAAAAAACAACCTGCCTCCGAGCGAATTACACTCTTAGGCGTGTTGCGGCCAGTTTATCCGAGGCTTTTCAATTGCGAGCCGCTAAATATATGCGAGCGGTACGGTGCTAATGTTTCGAACCTCGTCCCGGGTCCGATCACAGGATTCATCGATCCCCGCCTTTTAATTCTCACGTCGTTTCTTCCGTTTATAGAGCTTTACGAACCGCCGAAAGCTAGGGGACCTTTTTCCGGGCGTTTTTACCGTTGGCTACATTCTCGATTAAAGGGGCCGCCGCATGAATATGCAGGTGATTGCTGGATATTTTTTAAAATATCCATCGGCAAGGATACAGTCACGATTCAAAAACGACGTTTCCAGGGGAATTGAAATCTGGACCGGTGGCGGCCGAGGTGAAATAAAAATGCAAATAAAATCGAGCGCCGCGCTGTTAAAATCTATTTCAAACGGAATCAATTGGTATCCATTCGTAAGTGAAATAAACTGAAAAACGCTGCGGATGGAGCTGGCTGAATAAATAAATGCATTGAGAAATCCGTCTAAAAATTTAATCCCGTCGGACGAAAAGTTCCATTCGCCGCTGAAAGTGGAATAAAATTGGGAAGAAAACGGGGGTTACGTGTCGCGTGTCCGTTTCAAATGTTTTCAAGTTTGCGGGGCAAAAGGGGCTTGCTTCGTGCCACGCGGCCTCCGTGTGTTGATCATTAATAGTAAGTACCTTTCCGAATGATTATTTAACAGTAAGTGAATCCAGCGGTAATCGCCTCGACGCAAACGTTGCGAAAAAAAAACACACTCGCTGCTTCCACGACGAGAAGCTGAATACGTTTCCCGAGACGAGTGTCGGTGAAACAATTTCTAAAGGCTCGACAAGCCAGCGGTGCTCATGCGGGACGAGGCAGCCGGCCAACCGTTCATTTTTCTCGAATCTCGTGAGAAGGACGGAAAGGGCACCGCTTCCGCGCGAAGATTGACGATTTAATTTAAGAATTCCCCATTCAGCGGGTTCCTTCTGCTCCTCTCGGGGATATATACGCGAATTTTCCTCCGGTTTTCCTCCGAAAGAACCAAGCGGTGCTCAGCCATCGCGATCTCCCCGTCGGAGAACCGCTGCCGTAAACTAGCGACGGCTTTAAAACGTCTCCAATTTCACTTAAAAATTCCAAACGAACGCGAGCGTCGCTGATCGCGGGGCGCGACGAGCCCTCGAGAATCGGAGAATCTTTGCGTCGCGTAACTGTCTTAATAAATCTGGAGGGACTCGTGAAAGGGGGTTGACGCGACAACGACACTTGGACGAATGAAGTAACTTCCACTGGCGTAACACTTTGCAGCGGAAGAATTACGCTGCCCTTAAAAGATACTTTAATGTCTCCGGCACTGAAAAGGCAGTGGAACAGAGTAATCTCTGAAGTTTTTTGCCTTTAAATAATATTCAAAACGATTGTGTGATTAAATTGCTTGAGAACTCGGGGAAGAGAGATCTGAATGCCTATTGCTATTACAGAGGGGAAAGAACAAGAGGAAACGTTCCTCGAGGAACGAGAGAGTGAGAGAGACTGAAGGAGGACAGGGATCAATGGCGAATGTCAGACAGAGGCGGCGAGATCCACTAGGCGCTAGACAGAAGGGGGAAGGTGGAGCGGCGAGGGACGAGGAGAGAATCTGGGAAGCGAGAGAAACACAGCGAAACAGAAGTTGTACGACGAGGAAGGAGTTAAATACTGAAGTAAAGGATCAGAGAGGGAGGGAGGGAGGGAGGGAGGGAGAGAGAGAGAGAGAGAGAGAGAGAGAGAGAGAGAAGAGGGTCGGCAGAACGAGACAGAGAAGAAGCAGCGGGGAAAGGAGAGATATTAGGAAAGTGAGAGAGCCAGAGATTGTCAGAGAGACAGAGATAAGAGGGTTAGAGGGAGGAGAATCCCTTCCATCCTCGGTTAGGGAGAGTCCATACACAGTTGTGGAGTTGGTCAAAGGTTACTATACAAGCAACGTGCGCGACTGTGTATTAGAATTATCCAATCCCACCCAGGCTGTACAGACTAAACACGTAATGTACAGTAGCGCGCAAAATTACCTTCTTCGTGAAACTCTTTCCTCCCTCGCCGCGTCTCCGCACATTTCGCCACACGTTTACGCCTCGACACGACTGATTAAAATTCGGCTAAAATTTCTTCCCCTATAACGCTAACAGCAAGCTATTTATTTCAGTCAAACCACAGCTGCCCCTATTAATTTGAATTTCTTTTTCTTCTCCCCGGTTCCTAACGCTCTATTTTCAATATGAAATTTTAAGCCGTAGTAACTTTAATGCCGAATCGATCGCCGAGGCCTGCACCGTAAATTCGAATTTTCAACGAGCGGCGGATGTTAATGAAATTAGTATGATAATTATTAGCACGAGGGTGTGCGCGACGCGAGTCCATTTTAGGACACGAGGGAAGTCCTCCTTAAACGGTCGATTGCAGCGTGTCAGATTCTTTCGGTGCTCGTCAAATATTCAATTACTGTGCAAGAGAGCGGTTAAAGCAACGCGAATAAACGTGCACGAGGCCATAAAGGAGGAGGACCTTGAAGAAAGATGGTTGTAGCTCCGCTCTGCGTCGGCCAACGGGCTGAATAGGCGACTTGACATAATATAAAATCGCTTCACCAAAGGGAAATATTTCAGGAAGAATTACCTTTGTATTCCCTGGCAGGGAATCGACATGGCCCTTCTTCCTTCGTTTAATCAAACTCCCTTCCCCGAGCAATTCCTCCCATTACTTCCAGGCCCTAATTTTTAAGAACCCAGCCCGTCAAATTCTCCGACCACTAACCAAACCGACGAGGAGAATCAAATTTTCGCCCGCCAGCTTTGAAAAAGTAGACTTCCGATCGGCATACTAATTGATCGGTAACAGGAGGGCGCAGAATCGCAACGATTACGCGCGAGGCAGGGCAAAAAGTAGCGTGGAAAAGTGATTGGAGCCGGGTGGACGGAAATAAAAAGGAACTCGACGAAAGTGACTCTTTTTACTTGGCCTGGCATTGTAGCGTTCACGAGGGCACTCTGTATTCGTCTATGTAAACCAAGAACGAAAGCGTCGCCGCCAACTGTCCAACCCACAAATCCCACATGAACGCGAGCCGCGATGCGCCCGTGATGGTGAGCAGGTAAACACGCACACACGCGCGCCCGCCGGGCGTGTGAACGCGCCTTAAGCATCTGGTCGTGGCTATCGGACGAGACACATACCGTCGGCCACGAAAATGCATGAGAGCAAACACACAAACGTGTCCCGAACCTGTCGAGGGGTTCGAGAGATCGGGATCGCCCTGGCTACTCTACCTGTAGCAATTTAAAGGTTAATGTCGCCCCGAACGACCGATATAAACCCTTTCCTCGTCATTATCGTCATCGATATTATTGCCGCCCGGCCCCCGATCTAGCCCCCGCCGTTTCTTTCTTTCCTTCGCCTTCCACCGATGCGATGCGACACGATCGGACTTTCACCTTCGTCCGACGCTGATCGAGTTCCTTCGCGTCTGGTGGTCCTCGCGCGGACCAGCACACTAATCACACTAATTTCATCAAGTAGAATCGTCAACGGAGGGAGCCGCAGCTCCCCCCCCCCCCCGTCTTATCGATCGGATTGAATTCTTGGGCCGTCCGGTGTAGGCACCGAGACTTTATTTTTTTTTTTTTTTCAAGGAAAAGGTCCTTCGCAAAAAGATATGCCCTGTGGGATTAGGGGTAACATGTTTATCGGCGCTCATAACTCGTCGCGTTCGTTTCAGCGAGCCCTGAAATCGGCTCTTTGATTACCCATCAAAATCCATTTTGTGCCATCGAGCGGCTTCCTCGGCAACCCGGCGGGAAGCAATAAAACGCTATGTAAGACGAGAGAACTGGCGGTCATCACGAATTCGATCGTACCGTCGACTACTTATGGGCCAATTTTTCTCATGTCCCTCGCCCCAGAGGGGGAGCGGAGAACAGAGTGAAAAACAGGGGGGAACGATCCAGCAAAGTTTAATGAAACAGTCCATTACGGGTGACGATGGAGAATTTTGTCCGGCCCGTCGAATTAATCACGATGACGAATAATGATTGATTTTTCAGCCTGTCAGCTCGGTTTGCGAAAAAAAAAAAGCAAAGGGAAAAAACGGAGAAGTTTAATCAATTAATGGGCAACAGTGGAGCGGGGTCATTAAATTGCCGACTCCTGTCATAATCTATCTCACCTCTGGTCGGTTAAACTTGGCTAATAATTCGCCAGATTGGCGGCGGCAGTAGGCATGCGCAACAAAAACCAATAACACTGGCTCTCTCTCCACTTACCCATACAGAGTGGCTCTACACCCCGCTCTATAGCCTCCATTCGGCACCCCCGTGGTCCACCCCCGTCCTTTCCGATTCCTCCCTAACCCCGACATCCCCGGCAACCATGCGAACCACGTTGCAGCAACAACGTACCAACATCGTGCCACTAGAGATGGGAATAAACCTGACTCGTACGACACGTTTCGGCTTCCCCCTCTCGGATTTCATTGCGACACGAATTACGGGGCGCCCTTATACCTCGCCAAAGTATATTCATCATTCGTATGAGAAGAATCGATCGGTTTGTCGCGAACATATTTGGACGTGGGCTGAAGCTATTTGCATGCCGCGATTGTACACCGCTCGCTCGGAGCGCAACTATGTGGAACAGGCTTTCTACCTTGTTCGGTCGATTTATAATTAAAAAAAAACTAATCATCGAGACACGGAGAGGCAGCTGTAATATAGTGTAATTATAGACTGTTGTATTATGTTACTTTCTACGGTGGAATATAGGTTACCGTAATCCATCCTCATTACGCTTCTTACGCTTTCAGATGTATCAAATTCAAATGAATTAATCACCGCTGTTTCCGTACATTGTGGAAGCAGCCGCGCCGAGCGCGTTTCTTCTGAAAGCAATTAAAAGTTGGAGCGCCTATATAGACTCCGTCTTCGATCCAACAAATCATACTTGTCCCATTTCTGTCGACGTTCGACGCGCCGTATCAACTGCTCCAATCGACTTCAATTCGCAAACAGTCCTTCGGATCGATCTGGGCTTGCAAACTTTTTTTCGGGAAAATATAGTAGATAAAAAATATAGCATATTTTGAAGAAAAAAAATACCACTTTACAGAGGATTGTGGTGCAAAATGAGACTACCTTAAAACAACAACATCTTATTTTTTAAATATACCTATATTTTGTCTACCTAGATCCGAGCATATGGCCCGCCGAATTCGCATAAATCTCAGGGAACGCTTAATGACCGATAGACACCGATGGGGAGCAGCCAAAATTTCCGTTTTATTTGAACAATGCCACGAATTTACTCGGCGGCAGATTGTGCTCCCGTCTTTGCACATACCGCGAGTACATCTAATTAATTAGTCCTCCGCGGGGCAACGAGAGAGAGAGAGAGAGAGAGTGCAGCGCGGCCGATCCTAGCCACGCGGTGATTGTCTACAGGGGCATTTTGGATCGCGGCGCGACGGTATGCCCGTCAAAATCGGGGATCGATATTCGGCAGTGATCGATGGTACGATGCCATTCCGACGACTTAAGGGCGAAACTGGACCGAACTTGAAGTTTAGTCGATTTGTGGCGTTAATGGATTTGCATCGATCCGTCGATTTAGCGCTCGACGAAGGGAACGATGGTTTTATGGACGTTGGAAAAAAGGCGCCGGGGTGCGATGTGTTGCATCATTTGACTGGCGTATCGAGCAGGAAATTTGCGCTCCGCGTGAAACATCGAATAGAAAGAAACAATTTCAGTTTCTCCGTGTAAACGCTCGCGGATTTAATACCATTCTCTTTCTATTCGTGAAATATTGAACCAGCAAATCCCGAAATTCTGTTCCCCGGCCATGTTTGCTGTCGCAGCAGATAGGTACATGTCTGGCTCGCGCGTCTCGCGTCGCGAATAAAACGCGGCTCGTTTAATCATCTCATTGAGTTAATTGGCTGGCTAATAATTGAATTAAATATTTTCCTAATTATACCGGCCGGCGATTTGATCGCGTGCATCGTGAATGATAATTAAACGTCACACGTAAACGAGAACTACTCGGAGAAATACGCGCGAAAGCTTGGAAGAAATTGGGAAGAAATTCTGGTTTAACCGAAAGGAACGAATCGACGAAAACAAATCGATTCTGCCAATTCGTGCGAGCTTTGTCAGTCATATCTGCATGAAGCATTACCACTGTGCGGACGTGGTTATGTAAGTCGCGCTTCTGAATAGGAACCTTTACAAACGTTGCATCGATTTTTGTGCGTGTACGTACAATCACTGGCTTCGGGCACAAAGTGGAATTAAAATGGTCGTCGTGTACCGTCGTTGCACGCGCTGCACTACTGCGCGCTCTCGAAAATAAATCAAGCACGCGTTTAAACACGACGGATAATTATATAATTATTTACAGGCTGTTTATTCAGCACAGCGTGAATTTGAATAAAGCAGATAATTGTATTGAGATTTTATTCCGGTCGTTTGTATTTTAAACAAAGCGTCGCCAGATAAATTCGAGCAAGTGGATGTTATTCCTGTTACCCCTTTAATATCGTTTCTCCTCTTTTTCTCTCGCGCTCGCATTTTTCGTTACGTTCCCAGCAACGACTTTGCGAGCGCCAGGTAAGGACAGAAAATGTGTAAATATTTATGAAGCAGTCTTGACGCTATTGAGCTTTGGAAAACGTTCTCGAAGCGCGTTAAACTGCGATTATCGACAAATGCGATTCACGTGTGTGTATATTTTTATGTATTTTCCTCTGTCAAACATTCCCGTAAATAAAAAGAAAGGCACGTTGTTGGGAAAGGCTCTATTTTGTCAGTGCCATTATTTCTTTCCGACGCTTTAGCACACGATATTGCACGCTGGGAGAAGCTACAATGGGGATTCGCGACAACGAAATTCTCTGTAAAATACTTCTAAAGGGGCACAAAGTAGAAATTTTACGGGACAGTTAGTCACTATTTAAATGAAATTTCCTCCGCCCAAGCCCCCATTTCCTTTTGTCCCTGTGGCGAACGTTAATTGCATGCATTTCCATCTTAACCATTTTTACTCGCAAGTAATATTTCCTAGTCGGGACGTAACGGAACAGCCGGACACGCGATTCCCGTACAAACGTGCCCCAGTTCCGTTGCAATTCCCCGGACTTTATTTCGCTAATCGTCTTACGCGACAGCGACGTATCGCGTAATCGTTTCTTTTCTTTCGTCCGTTACGGAGCTCCCCAACTTTGCCCTTTACTCTCCATTTGCTCCATCCCCCAATTACACCCGCGTTGTCCTGGACCCTCCAAATTTTTCCGAAAGTTCTCGGCCGAGCTTCCATCGGTTTCAGGCCGCCCACCGCCGGGGCGATTCGACGACAGGCTGCTCGAAATTCGATAACAGTCCCGAAGGGAGGCTACTCGGGGTATATCAGAAACGATTTGTCACACGTTGCACGGAGTTAGCCGGCGAGAGTTAGGTGCCATTTATTCCCGAAAGGTTTCTCGGGGACGACGGTGTGGCCTCTTAACCGTGCCCGCCCGAGAGAGAATAAACGTGGACTTATATTCTGACAAAGCACGGGATCACTTCGAATGGGCCAGCCTCTGAAGTATAGGCGGAAGATGAGTTATAGATAGATGGCCGTTCGCTGGCGGAGGAAAAGGCAGCAGACAGGTTAATCGTGTCGTGTGTGCAAGGCTTAAGGGTACGTTCACCCGATCGCGGATTCCCCATCGTTCTCCGCACACCAGCCGAACAACAAGCAACTGCGTGCACGCGAATTCCACGAGTTTTATTTAGAACATTGAATTATTCTAACGCGACGAATGCATGCTCGGCTGGTGGGTCGAAGGAGAAAGACGACGAGGCAGGGGCGGCCGCGAGGAAACCCTTTCGCTATTTATCGAATGAATTATGCAGGCCAATTGGACCCCCCCCCCTCCCCCCTCCCCGCGAATGTAAAACGAGGAACGTCCCTCTGCCGATTCGACGGTAACAATGACGACAACGGAAAGGCCGCGATAATTTCCAATGCCCGTGGAAACTGCACGCGGGGAATCCGCTTAATGATCGGAAGAAAATGAGAAAACTCCAGGGAGCCGCTTCGATAATTAAATAACGATAACGGGGAGTCGTTCGTCAGCAATTTTCTGATTAACAAATAACAACGACGCCGACCGTTCCCGGTCGCGGTCTCGCGATTAATATCGATGGTAGTAAGCCTATCTGAAATCAGCTTGCAAACAGAAGTGTAATCACTCGATTATAGTAATTCAGCGGGGGCCATTTAATGCTTCAGCGTGGGAAGGAAAGCAGCAGAGCGTATTCGAAATCATGGGATCGTATTTTGGCGAAATTGGACTCGACGACTCTCTTCGAAAGAGGGAAGAAAATGAAATAAATTTTGTTTCCAACGTTCTAAGACGCAAAGTTATCAGTATCGTTTATTCTCTGGAATCTGCACACTTTTATTCGGGCCAGCGAGGGGGCGAGAGGGGTAGTTGTTACGGCGTTGCATGAATAAGAATTTCTTCATTACGCCGGATTTACAGCGGACCCCGGCTGGAAAACGCTGAAAACGTGGGAGCGAAAGACAGACGAACGCGCGGAGGAGAGGGCCGCCTTCGCAGCGAAGGCGTCGCGGCGCTTATCACCCGGGTCCCTTTTCGCCTTTCTATTTCGCCACGTCGTTTATACGCGGCCCAGTCAAGGAATTGTCCGTAATTGCCGTTTTCTTTTAAAGAATTCGCAGCGAGGGGAATAAAATGAAATCAGAGCTGGATGGATGGAAGCAGACCTGGTAAGAGAGCGAAACAGAGAGGAAGAGGGTGTAGCCGGCTGATAGGGTGGAAAATAGTGCCAGTAATTGCATGCTATCGCCGGTCGATCGTTTTGTCTTTCGCCGCCAAATCGCTTTAGTCGCGAATTTTCCGCGGAGTTTTCGTCGTTGCTTAGCTCGCGAATTTATATTAAACGGATCTGCGTCGATAATTTCGAGACACCCGGTAGTTTTCAGCGGGGGGGGGGGGGGGGGGAGTGACTAGTGGATACTCGATTAAAAGGACATCATCGGCGATCGTGCCATGAAACAGAAAGCTGTGGAAAATATTATGCGAGCGATTTATCGCGATTCGTCCGTGTCGCGTGTAATTGACGTGATCGATGAACACGCGCGAACAATCGAAAGGTTCGATTCATCGAGACTATCGAGGAACAATGTTTATCCGACAGCTGCAGAGTGTCCCGCTTTTAATTTATTCCCGGGACCAGAAAGGGTTGCGGTATACACAGGCGCACCCTCCGCGACTCCCTCAATTATCTTCGGAATTATAGTTGCTCGAGGCCAAGCGACGCTAATATCTGTTTCGCGAGCGCAATTTTTTCGTCGACGCTCGCGATCGATCGAGACGAGTAAAAAAATTTTCACGGCAGCTCCTCGCGGCACGGTATTTCCAGTATTTCGTCCGGAATTTACCGAGCTCCTGGTTACTCGGCAGTGGCTACGTGAAATTTCCAAGTAAATCTGACAATTTGATAAACCCAGAGGTATCGAAAACAAAAATTCCCAATTTCCCAGGTTTTCGGCCTCGATAAACCCTGGCGAATACTTCTTAGCACGTTTAATAGCATTAAAACTAATT
Source organism: Andrena camellia (assembly GCA_029448645.1). NCBI lineage: Eukaryota > Metazoa > Arthropoda > Insecta > Hymenoptera > Andrenidae > Andrena > Andrena camellia. The sequence continues at coordinate 24,145,361 of CM055678.1, read as the reverse complement.
ACACAAAGTGCATTAATGGCCGCGGTGCAATTAGTCCGAAGTTTCGAGCCGCCGGTGGCTTGTAATAATGCAACACCGAGGGAAATGTGCCTGGATGGAGGAGCCGCGGGAAAATCCATGGTATTTCTATAACCTTTGAATGCGATAAACGAGTTTCCTTAATTAATCGACTGGTCGCGGACGTAAAACGTGCATCCAGCGGCGTTACGAGAACGGAGTGTGATGCTCGTGTTGCTCGTCCGCGGAGGCACGCGGCGCGTACGTGTGTCGCGTTTCATAAAACTAACATTTAAGCCGGGGAATGCATTATTCATTACGTCATTTCTGCGGACAGTATTAGAACGTAACCTTGTCCAGCGCGCGGATACTTATTTCTACATACGGCCATCGCATAATAGAATGTTACGCTTTAAAAACTCGCAACAAACGACCAGTATTCGATCACCTTTTTTCTTCCTCCGTTACGTGATCGATACCCGCCCATACGAAAGCAGTTGCAGCGGCATAACATCTTTAGTAAGCTAATTGAAAAGTGTAGGAGACTGTGACGAGATAGGGTGAACGTGAAAAAAAGGGTGGACGTATCGTTAGATTCATTAGAGCGAACCCTTCAACACTTTCTTGCCCTTAATAGTCTTGTACCTGCTCGTCTCCCGCTGACCGCCCCCTCGCCATTCTCCACTACCTACCCCCTCAGTTTTGGCGTGCTTTGGGGGTAAACACGGATATCGTTGTCGGGGCTCGAGCAATTAGTATCATTCGGGCCGTGATAGCGCGAACTCATTTTTCACGCGTAGGTATGTTGCTGACAAGCGAACACCGCGAACCCTTACTCACCGAATGAAACCCACTGGTTTGTAGAGTGACTCAAGACGAAAACAACGGTATATGTCATTCGTGCGCAATCGCCCTTTAGGGGCGTGAAAACTAACCCCAAAGTCAAACAGGCACTCCCACTTTTTCGCAAATATCTCCTAAAGTACAAGATGCAGAACAAAATTTTTTAAACAAAAGTTTCATGGTACAACGAGCGCTGCAAACTCGCGTTAATAAAATTTTGAAAAGAATTTTTAAAAAAATAAATACCTGAGGAAAAAACTTTTTTTTAAAATTTCGTTAACGCAAAATTGTAGCGCTTAGTGCGTCGTTAAACTTTTGTTTGAAACATTTTTTTCTGTCTCTTGTATTTTTGGAGTTATACGCGAAAAAGTGGAAGTGCCTGTTTCACGGTGATTGGGCACGAATGAAACATACCGTTGTTCTCGTCTTGAGTCACTCTATAAACCCACAAAGCTGCGTTGCAATCGGTGAGTAAGGGTTCGCAGCGGTCCCTTGTGAGTGACATAACAGTGACATAACAGTTTTTAATAATTCTTTTTATACACGAATGAAAATTGAGACACCAGTGGCAGAACGAGTCACGAGAACTGTTTATTGACTGCGAAGTTGCATAAGTTAAAAGAGTGTCACTGCAGCTGCTACTAGCATTTAAAAAATTGCGCCCCAAGAGTAGACAATCCTTTCCAGCTATATCTTCATCTCGAAAACGAAGCCTCGGGTTGTAAAACGGTATGTGTTCCATCCATTTCTTATAGCTTCAGAAACTTGCATATTTAAGCTTGTCCCGTAATATTCCATTCGTGAGAAATTGCGTTAAGCGTTCGTCGGGAACGACGAAAGGATAATATATGTGAAATCTGAGAAAATTGTGCGCCGCAGCGTCTTTTTCCCTCGTAATAAGAGCCGTTAAATTCTGTTCCTCCGTTCCCTCGCAAAGCCTCTTCCCTTTGCAGTTCTAATATCCCGTCCCAAATCCTCTCCGTATTTTTAAACTCGATTTTCCCGCAAACGAAGTCCACTACAAAAACATACTCTCCTACAGAGATAATAAGAATATCCTGGCCGATAATAAGGACGATTTCGTCGCGATTTGAACGCTAGAATGACCAATGGAAATTACTTGATTGGAAGGCTATGCATACAAATAGATTTATGCAAATGGAACGCGAGGATTCAAAGGATAGCAAGTCCCCTTATTTTGTTTCTGTAATAACGCGCAGATGGAATTATCGATTTCAATCGAACGATCGCGCGCAGCGCTTCCAGGCGGAGAATTCGATAACACCGATACACTCCACTTTTTCGAGGTTCCTCCATTAGCGGGAGGGGGTGGGGGGGGGGGGGGAGAAATAAATCTATATTTTGTTTTATGACCGCGCCGCGAAATTCCATGAATTTTTCAACCCCGGGACCGTTTGCCCGTTATTCCATTTGTTTAGCTTGCGCCAATTGATTTCCTCTCCTCGTCGATTTAACGCGGCTGTCGTTTCTCGCTCGCCGTCCCATTGTTTATGCAGCCACGTAAATTCGTAATTATCCGCTATTTTATGTTGCTTCGCGCTCGAATTTATCGAAGACGCATTCGAGCGCTGGCGAACAGTGAATATTTACCGACACGCACGAAATTATGCAACCGGAGCGGAATTCGAACGCGCAGCACTGGAAATTTCGTACGCTGCCCCCTTTGCCGGTTGCCGTCTTTCACGCGGACATGAGCTATCGAGACGAGTGGCGGATAAGGCATTTCGTAATTGATATCGCCAGATGGGAAGCTGCGGCTGGCGAGGGACACTGGAGGAATCAAAAGCGGACTCGCTGAAGGAAGCGGTCGTTAAAGAAGCAGCCATTAGCATGTCGTTAGCATAATACAAGGTGAATTTGATTCCGAGTACACGAATGTGCCTCGGACGGTATCGCGGCCGCTGGTAATCGCGTTATTATAAGATACAGAATTATTATTCTACTTAAGCTCCGCTTTTCTCGAACGTCGCAGATTCAGCTGAACGTGATCCGCTGAAATAAGTAAACGGTGTCTCGTATTCATACCTACGCAGAATGGTAAAACAAGACTGCCCATCTCTCTGGCAGCTTACAGCTCCTCAAATTATATGTCTCAGCAAATACTTTAATTGGATTAATCGTACGTAATACTACGGATTCTTTTAACGAAGCCATTATTCTTCTTCCGCGCACCGGCAATCTCATACACCGATCTCTTGTTTTTATTTTCCGCAGTTCCCCGCTGAAACGACTCCAATGTCACTAAAGTGCCCATTATCTGATCTCATTATCTGATGATTCATCCTCCACTCGACATTATCATTCCTTTTTGCTGTACAGCCTGCACCAAAGGTTACAGCAATTCACAGCAATGAAAATAAATATTCTGGTTTGCGAAGCTTCTGCTCTGTTGGGACGAGTGTTATTTGAATATTAGGTAAAACATTTAAAAGTCTCTTTTATTTCATAATCTCGCGATATCGCGACGTCTCGTGTTTGCAAGATCAATTAATATACCGAGGTTTACCACTCGAGGCTTCGAAAGACACGGATCGCCCGTTATCTTATCTGCAACAATTAACTCGAACGAAAAGTTACACCGATATAATTCATTTGATTTAAAACAATGAAGCCATCTAGCTGATTTATCGCGCCCGATATATTCTATTCTACAGACTCTGCTCAGAACCGACACAGGAGAGAGAGAGAGAGAGAGAGAGAGAGAGAGAGAGAGAGAAAGAGAAGAAGAAAAGATATCACTTGAGTAATCCGCCTGATTCGTCATTCGAAGCGTTTCGTTCCGTTTCGCAGCTGAAACAAATCATGCCCGCGTCTAGCGCGAACGAAATTACTTCTCCCGCGATACTTTCACAATAAAAACAATGAAGCAACCCGACTGATTTATCACTTTAAATATTACTTTCTATTTTCTAGCACAACTATTTATGCCTCGGCCTCGCCATAAACCACTTCCCCGGCATTATTTCCACAATAAGAACAATGAAGCAATCCGTCTGATTCATTGCTCGAAACGCTGCCTAGCTTCTATCTCGTGGATCGAGCAACCTATGAACGACTAGGAAGAATCAGATGCGTACAGTGTACAAGTAGCTGGAGATACGTATAGTGAAACCGTACAGTCAGCGACGCGTTAACGCAATCATATTTCAGGGGTCGGGATAAGTCGTTGAATCGGGCTTACCGACGGAGCATAAAGGACCGTCCACAATGCCCCACTTTAGTGCCCCGTGCATCCATCAATGAGTTCAATAGAAACCGAATGAAAGGTGAGTTACGCGCAGTACGCGACCGGTGCGTGGGGATAGGCTTTCTTTTTTCCCCCACGGCTTGTTTACAGGGACTCGCTTCCGGGCGCTGAAGCATGTTTACTTTAAGGCGCGACCTTGCCAATTTCGCTGACCGCGCACGCGGCGCGGGTGGAAGAGAAATAGGGAAGTGGGTGAGAGCCAGCGGAGCGTAAAAGTAAACGCATCTTCAGCGTCGAGACAATCGGCGGGAAAACAGGCGTGGGAAAATGAGCAGTGGAGTCGCGTGGAGCGTACTATCGCCTCCCGTTCAGAGGGACACCTATCCCATCGAAGAGAGTGGACGAGGAGCAGTGGAGCAGGACTCTGCGAATGGTTCCGCGGTGGTCGAATTCATCGGCTGCTTTCGTCCCGAGTCGCAAGGTGGCGCTGTGCAAGCGTCGAGGAGGACGGCGTGCTTGACGAAAGTCGAGCGTCACGGGCATGGAGGTAATAATTGCTGGCCGATGGAGCAGCGAGACGAGGGAGATAAAAGTTAAAAGGACTGACCTCTCCGTGCATGTCCCTTCGGCCGTCCGGGGTGTTCTCGGGCAAGAAGTAGAGCCGTAAAGATGCTAGAGGCTGATTCGGCCCCCGGCTGTCCATCCACAGCAGCTGGAGCTCCCCGATGCTGACGAGGTCCGCATCGCTCCAAAGTTTCGTCAGGAAGAAGCTGCCAAGGCGAAGCACTCGACCGTTCCCTACCCTCACCGCTTTGTAGAACGTGTAAGGGCCGTGGCTGAAGCAAGCACCGCCTAATAACTGCAAGAAAAATTTCATTTGTACAAGCACTCGCCAGAGGGCAGCGGATTAGAAGGCCCCGCGCGAGGGCCGTTTACGCGAGGCGTCTTCCTCGTCGCTGCCAGCGCCGCCACCGGTCATCGCTGTTATTTTTACAAGAAAGCGAACGAACGAAAATAAGACAACGTCCGTTGTCAGCGAAACGGCCGAGCACGCTCGGCACCGGTGCCCGAGCGTGCTTATTTGCGAGCCGTCAGTTTGGTTTTATGGACGTTCGTCAAGTGAAACAAGTCGTTAGATGACTCATATCCCACATGCCAGCGGGTCTCATTTGTAGCAGCGCGCTCCTTTGCCAACCGTTTACCGGCACCACCTTTGTCTAGGCCAAGCAGCAATTTTCTTTTCCGGGGTACGATCGGGATTGACCTTGCATCGGCGGGAATCAGTCCCCGACCGTCGCGAGACACTTGCAGCATATTATACGCTACTATTTTATTTCGCTGCCTCGATCAGGAAAGTTTCCACATTCGTTTTGCGGTCAAACCTTGAGCTCGTTCGGGAGGCTGAATGGGAAGCGAAATATATGTATATGCATGCATACACGTGGCGTGTTTAAATTCTGATAACGGTAGAACCTAATAGAGGCGGGGTAATAAATTTTCTAGGGAGCTCTGCAAATGATTCTCCGCGACACTGTATAGGTACAATGCCGAATATCGATGTGGCTCGCGGGAATAAGGGGAATTTGCTGTTTACAAAGAAAATTGATAACTAGCGAACGCTCGACCATGATCTTTCCCGCAGGATAGTCGTCGGAATCGTTTTACATAAATTTCGTAGCGAGTTTGAAGGAACATAGTTGAGTTATTTTCGTCCAGAGTGACATTCAAGCGCGAGTCGTGTTTAGATAAGATTGAATTTCTTTTCTCTTATCGAGCAAATCGTAAATACGCGTACAATGACGAGTAGAAAATCTGTTAACGCGCGATAACGAGTGCCTTTTTATTGTGAGGAGCGATCGCAAACTTTTGACCGCCACTGTACGACACATAATGAACAGTCGCGGTCGAGTCATTCGCATCGGTTGATATAAAAAACGTTTATTATTCTACGAAAGGCGAAGAAAAAGGGAATTCGAGAAACGAAACTCGCGTACAGTGCGTACAGTCGAGCGCAAAAGTCCCGATGCGCTTTCTGTGCGAACAGCGAACCGGGCAACCGCTCGGGCCCGCGTCCCTCGCGCCTCCTCTCTTTCCCTCGCTCTGCCCGCTTCTTTTTTGCCAAGATTCAACCGTCACCCGCGTGATTAACGAAGCACGCGAGGGCACCGATGCGGTTCCGTGCAGTCCCGAATTCAGAAGTGCATCGCGCGATCCGCTCGCGTATCAATCACGCGCGATACTCGCCCAAAACGGAACTCTTTCGCCGGACTGTACCTCTTACGATCATTAGACCGTCGAGTAATATTTTCAACGACTTATCGCTCCGTTTTCTAATTATATCTACCTTCGCGCAACGCCATTTAATTTGCTTGAAAGTTGCAGGCAAGGAAAGTTGCTGCCCCCTTTTCCAGGGGGCTTCTTCTGTTATTCGTTCACGCGACACGTGAACCGAATGCCTAATTCTCTCTATATTTTAATTAAGCTGCACTCGGTAATTGAAGCGTCGTATTACGGGCACGGAAGCGTACTCAGCCAAATGAAATCGCAGATTTAGGAAAGCAGCGCCCTCTCTCGCTCTCCCGGCATTCTGCAGGTAATGCATTTCCCCGTCGATTTCGAAAATACCATTTCGGTAAAAGCTTTCAGTTTCGAGAGTGAAAAGCGAATCAGAGGGGATGGATTAAATTTCTTATCGCCGAGCATCTTTCTCAGGGGAGCCTCGAGGAAAATTTATCTCCGGGGAAACTTGGGAAAATTACAATTTCCCCGGGTTACGGCGAGAAAAAGGCGAGCCTCGAAATTCTACTTATCAGAAATGAATCTATATTTCCGGCGCCCCTTTTTAATCGGCCTGCCAGGAAGCTAATAATTCGTGTTCCCACCGATTTTAATATTTGCAAAGAGAGGAAAGAAACGCTGGCTTGTTTTTTTTTCTCATAGAAGAACGAGTTAATACAGGCGCAAACATCGCGACCGTATCGAATTGCAAATGCGACGTCCCGAGCTTTCACGACAATGAAAAAGATTGCTGTCGTAATTCAGAATATCCAATAGCAAGCGGAGTGCAAAAGAAAAACGCGCCACGCGCCGTCTCTCTTTGCTTAACTCGACGACGACGACTCCGGCACTCCACACCAGCAACGCGTCTACTTTGCAGCCGGCGGAGGGGGGCCGGGGGGCCTTGTCCATTGCTTCCTTTGCTTTATTTACACGGTCGATTTGAAACTGAACGGATTTCGGGGTAAAAGCGACGGGCGCGAGAGGATCGACGATTTATTGGCCGGAGACCTATTCCCTCTTGTATCCCACTCCGCTACATAGCAAAATGTAGTCTCATAATTTTCAAGTTCCCATCTTGCCGGAGGGAACGGCAAAAGAAGGACGAGCAATCGATGTGTGGCGCGATCGAAGCAGCAACGCGGAGGCGAACGCTCGTTATTTAATTCCGAATCGGGTTATGCACGAACGTCACCGAGCGTCGCAAAGATGCACAATTACTTCGTTAACTCTAATGCTTCAATGGCACTGCTATTTCCTACCGCGATTGCATCGAGCTTAATTGCCCGCTAAGACGACCCGGTAATAATCTATCCTCGCGACACGCCACTGTCGACACCGGGCCCAACCGTTTCCTCCATTTCCACTCGACTTTTCTGCGCTAGCGGTGAATTTCTAAAAATTTCTAACAAGCTACATCTCATAACTGTTAACGGGCCCGGTAGCCTTTCACTCGGCATAAACGCGTTTCATCGCGGAGTTTATCATCAAAGCGACCATCACGGTAGCAATAATAGTAATAATTATATTAATAATAATAATAATAATAATAATAATAATAATAATAATAAAATGCAAGGGGAAACGACTACCAAGCGGTAGAGAAAAAAGTTGCACTCGAGCCGGTCGTTTGAATGAAAGTTCGCTAATGACCGTCTCCGATCCAAGGTGCACGGCTCTCCCGGTCTGTCAATCGCGAGGGGACGAGTTACATAATTGAATCGATAAGCGCGTGCACGAGGTAGCCGCCGGATGAGCGCCACTGTCATAACTATTTCCAATGTTTTAAGGGTACAGTCGCGGCCAAGACGCATCACCGCCTGGCCTCGGCCACCACCAATGGTATTTATAGCGTTAATCTCGTTTCTCTGCAACACACAGCTGCATCGCCTGCAAAACCCCAACGCCATTGATATCGCAATTGCATCTACCTACCGGGCCATACTCTCTTTTTCCCATTTTTTTCGTTTCTTTTTCTCTATTTTTCCCCAATTTTTTTTCTTTCCTTCCTTCCTTCCTCCCTTCCTTCCCCTCCCATTTCACCCTGCCCCCACCCGTCGCCGCCGCCGCCGCCTCCCCCCCTCCCTCGCTCTGCCGCCACCCCACAATGTGTCCGCGTATAGTCACTTGGCTGTTGTGCATGGATTTTTGTGGCGCGTTTCTGCCTTCATTATTTACCCACACAGAGACTCCAATTACCATTGGCGTGAGTGCTCCTTCTCCCTCTCCGCGCGGCTCTCTCGTGCGCGCGCGCGTACCGCCCCTGCCAAATATTTCCTCGCGTGGCATCGAGAGCGACAGCGGCGCATGTATTATTCAGCGCGCGTTGTCGATGCCTCGTTCGAGCACATTTTATTCGTGTACACACGCGGAACGTTACGATCGGTTTATTATTTATGCTTGTTGTCAGTCATGCCCAGTGGCGCTCAGCCCGCCCCGGTTCTCTCGTCCAGGTCTCGGCGGCCAACGGGGCAACAGAGAAGAAAGAATCTATTCTCTGTCCAGTCGAACGATGGCGGGGCATTTTGGCGCGCACTGTACGGTTACAAGTAGCTATGAACGTGTATACAATTAACGCGTTCCAGCTCGACGTCCCGTGAATAAGGAATCGCGCGAAGACGCGTGAGAACGGGCGTACTGATAACGAAGAAAGAGCTCCTCGTCTAGTTTCGGTGCGAGCGTTTCGAAATTTTCTACTTTCGAGCCGCGCTGTACCTCTGAACTTTGTCTTTCGCTTCGTTCTCCCGCGAACGCCTCGGACACTTTTATCAATCCCTAACAGCTCGCGGCCGCGACACGCATAGGCGAAGGGGAAGAGAAATAAGAGGGGGCGAGGGAGGTGGAAGTTACGTCGATGAGATTATATCAGCGCTTAATCACTGTGTAATGAAAAGTAATGAAAAGAGAAACATCATAAACAGGGAGGCCTCTCCGTCGAGCACCGTTTGATCGCTGCTAATCAACCCGCGAGGCTATCGAGACGCTTCTAACGAATTATTTATTAATCGATAGACTATGACACGGTTGATCGGGCTCGAGATCGAATTGGACGACAACAGAGAGAGCCCATTTTTCCTTTGAAAGCTACGCGAATATATAACGTTGGCGTGGTGTATTTCGCAACGGGGCCCCCTAATTGATTAAAAATCGATTCCGTCGTCTTGCCGCCGGTACCGGTGCTGTTCGGACGAAAATAGGTCAAGCAAATGACTTTATGAACTTAATGAGCAGAAGAACGATCTCCCCTCTACGCAAAAACCTCCGAAAGCTTTTCGAAATAGAGCGAGACATCTGGAGGAGCGATCCTTGTTGCGCAGGAGCCCGTTTCGCGAACTTCAGAAATCACTAAGAGTCGGGAGCGAGCGAAGCAGCGAAGAGGCAACGGAAGACGAAGGGAAAAAGGACAAGGGGGAAGGCGAAATGATTACTCCGCGCAGAAATACTGACTACAAATGGAATATCGTCTCATTTCTGTAATTACTGTCGGGGAGGGGGGGGGCTGGTTTCTGAGAGAAGCACCACGCTAATCGCACCAAGAAACCAGCGTATCAGCCAACAGCCGCCCCTTCAGGATCTACATCACTCGAAAGCGTTAATCCCTTAACTGTGAGTAATTATGCACACAGGAAAGCTGTAACGCCGTGTAGCCTTCTCGTTAAACGTAACCACTGTATCGTAAAGATTCTCTCGATCTGTCCATCCCCCTCGTCGTTCTACTAATTTGCATTCAGCGTCGAAAGCGACATTGCTCTTTGGAAAAGAATTATTGTTAATTTTATTTCACGATCGTTCACCCGGCGCTAACCAGGCTACCGAGCCTAGATTAATCCGAGCCAGGGTAATTATCTCTCATAAACAGCACGCTATCGTTTCGATTCCCTTTCCATCGCCTTTGCTTTTATTCTTCCAGCGGAGTACCGTAACAGTCCCTGCCTGTTGTGCCTCTTCAGGTTTTATGTAATAGCCGTTGCCTGTTTTTCCTCCGGCAACCGAAGGCAACATTGGACGAGACGGGGAGAAGAAAAAAGCGAAAAGGAGAAAAAGGAAGGAGAGGCGGAAAGGGGGAAGCTGCGCGTAACATTTTAAGGCCACGCAGAGGAATATGATATGTGGCCGTAGTTCTCGTAACACGGAATTGCGAGTTTTTCACCATTCCTCTCGCGCACGCTGCGCCACCATCGCCTGCAGCACGTTCAAACGTCCATTATAATTCCGAATACCCAAGCGATCGGACCGTTACCGACGATTAGCCAGTTGTGGCACTCGGTTGAAGCTGTCTTCGAAAGTGTGCGATTCCTAGCTGACCCTTTTAATTCCCCGGCCCGAATGATTTCCCGAAATTTCCGTGTCGTCCGAATTAAAACGAGGGCCGGGATACGATCGAGCGCGACGTCGCGCCTGAACGGAAAGGGTTTAAGGACCAAGCGAGCGGAACTTTCGTTCGAAGCCGATGTTTTACTTTGCTCGTTATCATCCAGATGTTCTGGTCGACCGGCAGAAACGAAAATATCGATTACCTGGCCGGCCTCCTCTGCCATACCTGGCCGGGGCTTGTATTCGCGTATCCCTGCGCTTTTATTTCGTGATTAATCGCGACGGCGATTATAAATAAAACTAACATGCAAATCGGCGATGGCGTGCGTGTCATCTGTGGCTGTGGGAGCGCGCAGGCGCGATTGAAAAGTGAACGGCGGCAGGGGGAGGGGGGCTGTTTAATAGTCATGAAACGAAATGTGTGCGGGCTCCTCGTATCCTTGACTCGAGCCGTAGATTGATAAAACTGTAGGCAAAAATAGATTGTTTACTTTGCGTATCGATTAATTATAAAAGGCAGAGAAAAAAGAAAGAGGCGATTGTCTCGTTCCATCCTCGCGATTCGAATCAATTTTGTATATACGTGCAGATAAAAGAATGTAGCGCTTCTTTTTTTTTTTTTATTTTTCTTTCTCTCTTATGTTTTTGAAACAGAGAATTTAAAGAGATTTCTACGGCGCACAGTGATATTGAATTTTCAGGCTTTCTCTTTGTTAGCAGAGTGTACGAGCAAAGTTTTTAATCCCTTTATTTCAGATTTTTCTTTCCCGGAGAAATATTTAATCCTGATGGAAATAAAAATTTCATATTCAACGAAGAATTCAATTCATTAGAAATTCAGTGACTGAGAGAATTACGAGAGCATATTGCGAGCCAGCAATTACATTAAATAAAGAATTTTAAATAGAGGAAGTTTCGCCGGCTGATGAATATTCAGGCGAGCGCGATATTAATATAAACAATGCATACGAAAGAGGATCCCTTTGGATGCGTTAAAACAAGATACTCCGCAGTTAATCGCCGGCACAATGATATCCATTATGTAATCGCTTGTCAATAAAATGACGAATTAACTCGCTCCTCGTCGTTGTAATAGCGAACGGAGGCTATAAAAAGAGGCGTCGGTAAGTAACATACATCGCTTATTTAGCTTGGTTTACGTAAGGGAGCCTAACGTTAACGTTTTCGTTTAAAAGCGTCTGGGTGAAAAGCGAAATAAAGCTGCACAGGGTGTCCCGTTCGAAATCGATCCGCTGGAATTTCTGTAACACAAGGAAAGAGGAAGCTGCCAACAGATTCCGTTTTCACGCACTGAAAATTCAGAGAAAGCGAGGTGCGGAGAAGAAATTGTAGTAAACATTACCGGGGTAGAGGTAAAAATCTCAATTAAAAGCTAATCCCTCTACGCATGGAGAAGGAGATCGATATTGCCCCGTAAAAGAATCACGTTGCAAATGGCCGAAAGAAAGTCGTCGTTTCAAAGTAACTACGTACAATCGAACAATATCCGAAACGGCCCGTCCTGTGTCTCCGGCTAGTGCTCGGAAAAGAAAAACGAGTCGTGCACACCCGAGGGATCGAAAAAAGATGGGATATGGGGCAATGCCCCCCGACCCCTCCCCGTTCGCTCCCCCCTTCTGCCGCTTTGCCCCTCGGTGTCTCATTGTATACCCTCGCCGCGTGTAATCGCATATATACCAAGCTGTCCAAGCCCTCCCGTGTCCCTCTCGCGATCTCTCTTTTCCATTTTCCCTCCTTCTCGTTACTGTGTCCGTGTTCCTGCCCGCTTGTTTGCCTCTCTTTTCCCGATGATACTCCTCCAAGAGAGCCCCGATAGCCGCGTCTCCCTCGCGCCGACGCGAAACTCCCGCCATCTGTCTGCCTCTAGAATGAGTTTTACTAAGCACTTTAAAGCTACCGTCACAACGAATGACTCACCCCGACACATTAAGGGGCGATGCATAAGCGACTACATAAACGAATAACCGAACGGGGCACAAATCGAGCCGAAGACTTTACTATTCGCAGCTCGAACGGGATTTCCTTCTCTTTTCTTTTTCCCCCGGTTATTCATTGGCTTTTCTTCGGAGGGTCGTGCGCCGCTGGATCAATGTTACGAAACTAATATAGAAGCGAATAATAGAGCTGGATAACGACGTCGCCGGGAACAGATACCTGCGTTTCTTTTTTTCCACGAATGGTAGGTATGTTTTAGCTTTACGAGGAATTAAGATACTGCGTTTAACGGCGGAGTTTCCTGCTCCCTTGACTTTGTTCGGATAATTCGATTAGAGCTGTTAATGGAGCACGGTTGGTTAACGACTATTCGCCAGCGGTTGTTCGCAAGGCAGCCTGAAATTTAAATATTAGGATTGTCGAATATGAGTTCTTCGGAGTGGTATATACGCGGCCTGTTGGAGGAAATTCTTGACGGGTTTATTACACAAGCAGCCACCGTTTTCACGAGTAAATATTCCGTTACTCGAATAATTTATTTCGTCCCGCCAATCGATATCGGCGTTAAAGTGCATCCAGAATGAGTTCTCGCTGTCTGCCAATTGTTGCCAGCCAAACACTCGATGAAAACTGTTTAACCCCTTCAAACATTCCACTGTCGCAGCTCCAAGTTGGCTCAAGCAATTAAATACACTTTTTCGCTCTGCCTATTTCCACGCAACTTTCAAGGTATATCGATTTAACCAAAATAGAGAACCGGTGAAAAGTATGAAGCGAATGAAACGAGAAGTATTGGCGAAATAGCGCTCGCTGTAATTACCATACAGTCTGCTGCAAAATTTATTCACAACCGGGGCCTTTCTTATTACGTTCGAACCGATATACAACATTCACACACGTGTTCCTATTTTCACTCGGATTTAGATCCCCATTACACACGGCAGGCGCTGTTTGTGAGACAGCCTTTAGGCCACACGTGCACACACGTCGCCGCGAAGGGTCCTCCGAGTAGCGATGGCCTCACAAAATCTCTCCCTTCTCCAACGTTCCGACGAATTCATTCCCACAAAACGTATTATACTATTTCCTTCACTCGGACGCTATTGTAGCTTCTTTACTACGCTTCTCGGTACTCCCGAAGCTTTCAAGAACACCCAATCTCGACGAACAATCGAGGCGTCGGGAGTGTTTCGTCGGGCGGTTGATCTGATTTGAGGCGGCTCGAGGCTGTCGCTGGCGCGTTGCACTCACGTGCGCTGCAGCCGCGTAACGTGTGTGTACGCGAGTGAATCAACACAGGGGGAACGCACACACGGTCGATAAAGACACGTGTATGCACACTCGATACACGATATATGCGGGGAATTTGACTGAGGTACGTAGCACGCACACTGCTACCTCTTTGTAATACGAATCAGCGAATAGGCACACTTGACTCGTCGGCGCATCACCTCACGCAACACTTGCGGAGGCATTTAACCCTTTGCGGTCTCAGGTATTTTTCCAATTCGCCGTCCGGCGATCTCCGCCGAGCGCTAACAAAATATTTCGCGTCCAGCAGTTTTCTTGGACACATCTACCGGCAGCGTTATCTCCACAGCGAAATAATTCGCGCGATCGAGTTAGCCCCGCGTTAATTGCACGCGCTTTCTCGTCGAAAAGCGGCCGAATTCTCCTCGAGAGCCATTTCGTTTCGATTAAAACGAGTGAAACGCGGCTGACCGGAATCCGCCGCGATATCCATACCGAAAGTAATTCGTAATGCGCGCGGGAACATTTTTCCCGAGCGGAGAAAGCAATTACTCGAGCGCGCGTTGCATTTAATAACGTTTCGCCGGAGTGACGAGCGCGCCTCGACCTCGGAATTGAACATTTATTAATCGCCCGTGCTCCGGACAGAGTGGCGATTAAATACTTTTTAGGATAGCCTAAGAGTCACTTTCGACAAATTACCCCAGCGATGTGGACACTCTTAGAATCGACCGCGCCGGGGTAAAACCTACATCCACCGCCCACCCCCCGTTTCCACGTCCTCCCGATGTTTCGTCTCCCTTTTCGCTCGTTCCTCTCACAAAACCCTTCTCCGGTTCCCTCTTTCGCCAACTTATTATTACCCTCCACCTAGAGTTACCCACCGTCATTATTATCATTTCGAAGGGCTCCGGTCTTTACGAGGAAACGGAAGTTTATTACTAATAAAGAAATATTCGGAGGGGGACTGGCCCGTGATCCTCTAGCGAGCTGTCGAGCGTAGTCGTGAATAGGGCCCTATACGCCAGAATGATCAGAAGTCACCTTGGAGATGGCTCCGAAAATGGAACCGGTTCCCAAGCGCGTATATAATTGGGTCCCGTCCTCTGACTGGCCCTCTTTCAGAATAATCAACGTTTATTTCGCCGTTTAGCGCGAACAGGGTGTCAGCCCAGCCGCGCAGTCGTTTTGTTCACGGTCACGAGGAAACAGCTACCCCGTTTCCGGCCGGATGGGCCCCTACGAATTTTCGACCCTCCTCGCCCGAAGGCCTAAAGCCTCTCGCGACTTCTGCTGTATTGTAATTTAGGTATGCTGTTTCTTCGCTTTTATCTGCCGTCGAGTTCTCTAGAATTTCTCTCGGATCGATATCGAATGGGCGAGCAACGAAAAAATGCTTATCAATGAACAATGTGTAATTCTTTATTCCCGCGCTGGTGAATACAGTATTACAATTCATAATTTAATAATTTAATGCGAAAATGTGAGCGCGATATCGGTAACTGAAATCCTCGGTTTCCGAACAACGAGTTCTTTTATCGCAGGGGAAAATTCAGCGAGCGCCGGGATGAATGGTAATCAAGATATACGACGAGCCGTGCAGGAGACTCCATTCAAAGGGAGAAAGCTCTTACGATGATACAACGTTCCCATCAAATATCCAGTAAAAGGATACTTTTATTTCCATGTTATACACTCTCGTGTTCCTTATTTTATTCAATGGATACTGATAGACAGAAATATTGGAATACGGGCGCGCGCGAGGCAGGAATTTTTCTAAATCGTCCGTGACCTAACAAAAATACGTTGCATAGACAGGAACACTTGTTCTCGTGTCTCACCGAGAGGACAAGTAAAAATTTCTCGCCACGTATATCACGGCTGGAATGCCGTGAACAAGTGTTTAATTCCATTTCTAATTTCTCTCTGTTTCTTGCTGTTCTTAATTTCAATCGAGATCCGTGTTCAAAATCACGGAACGACTCGGGAATCTTTTAATAAGAAGATTATGTTTTCAGACAGATTGCTGGGATCGATCATCGCCGTCTTTAATCCGAAGTCCGAAATCCACTGGGATGGAACGAAGAAGCAGCGCCTCTTTCTTTTAAACGCAATCGTGAACTTTGTGGACGGAGAAACGTTTCTCGTGGAAGGGCTGTAATGGCGAGTAATTTCATCTGAAACTGACTGAGATAAAGGCTTGAGAAGTGTGCCGCAAATAAATTTTGATCTCAAAGCGAGAATAACTGGAACAGAGAACAAATAAAAGATGTTTCTACGATGTTGCAACTAAACTTTGATGTACTGTTTTGTTAAATTGAATAAATAACTTTTCTAATAAATCTGGTGTATCTGTCTCACTTTTTTAATCTTGTCGATCCCAAATCAGCTCCCAATTCACTTGCCATTCATAATTACTACATGCCACTTCGCTCCAACACAAGTCACAATTCACCCCTTAAACTTCTCGTATCACATTTCACACAACACTTTCCACACCACTCCTACACCTCTCACACATAACTCTTACACTACTTCCACGTCTCTCTTGCACTTTGCATATTCCACTTCACATGTACTGCTGTCAACACCGGAAATCGTGCGCAACAAAGTGAGTATTAAGGTAGGTTATGCATCTCCCCGTGAAAATGCAACAAAGTTGCAAAGGTCAAATTTTTTCCACAATGTTGCAAATAAAATTTCCATGTTCGGAAATCAAAATCGCGTGTTGCAACTTTGTTGAGTTTTCGCGCATTTTCGTTTGCAACATTGTTGCAAAAATTTGTCCCTTGCAGCTTTGTTACGTTTTCGCGAGACGCTAAACATAAATTCTTACCTGCGTACTTACCACATTCTGTACGATCAGACGTTATAACTCTTTTTAAAATAACGTCAAGCTCGTGAAAACGTAACAAAGTTGCAAATGACAAATTTTTTCCAACAATGTTGCAAATGAAATTTCGCGAAAACGTAACAAAGTTGCAAATGCCAATTTTTAACAATGTTGCAAATGACATTTCGTGAAAACGTAACAAAGTTGCAAATGACAAATTTTTTCAACAAAGTTGCAAACCGAGATTTTGATTTCCGAACCCCGAAATTTCATTTGCAACATTGTTGAAAAAAATTTCCCTTTGCAACTTTGTTGCGTTTTCGCGAGTTCTCGTTTGCAACATTGTTGAAAAGTTGTCATTTGCAACTTTGTTACGTTCTCGTGAAATTTCATTTGCAACATTGTCGGAAAAATTTGTCCTTTGCAACTTTGTTGCGTTTTCGCGAGGCGCTGAATAATTAACCTAAGTAGTTACCTGCGTACTTACCCGAATACTTACCACATTCTGCACGATCGTAATCCGATTAGTTCCTTAGTTAAAAGCATTGTAGCATTGTGTAGCTTAAGTGTGAAGTGTGGTACGTGTAGTGTAAGTGTGAAGTGTGATATGTGATGTGTGAAGTGTTGTGTTACGTGTAATGAGTGAACTGTGAATGGTGCAGTGTTCTCGTTTATGCGAATGAAGTTACAATAGCGGAATTAAGCTTCTCGCGAAAAGCACACAAAGCTGCAGACCGTGATTTTGGTTCACGAACATCCAATTTCCATTTGCAACATGTGTTGAACAGAGTTATCGTTTGCAACTTCGTTGCGTTTTCGTGAGAAGCTAACTACTTACCTTATTGCGCGCTGTCGTACGATGACTGGAACCCCAGTGAGAGCAGTACATAAATAGTGTGAAGTGTGACGCATGGTCTTAATTCTAAGTCATTCACATAATCAATTCTGGTTTCCATGGTAATTATTTATTAGAACACATTCGCTTAGAGGTTAAAATATTATCTAGTACAGATCGTAAATGATTAGATACATTTATGAATGTTCATCGTGACGTCTCGCTTCACCACATCACGTAACTGATTGCGCTTCCAACAAACTTTAACTAATTTACGCGTGCCACGTTAAAAAGCGCAGCAGTTCGCTTCTTCCTTCCTCTCTGTCTAACCCTTTTTCTTTATTTCTCTTCCCCTTTTGGTCCGGTTAATTACTCGCGCTGACCAAAACTCGCTTATACGAATTATTTCTATCGAATAAGCGCGAGAGGGTCCCTGTCTCTCCTCTTTCGCTCTCCTGCAACCTGTGAAACGTGAAATTACCAGTCGGATTGAAACGCCTCTTCAATAAGTCTTTTTGATGTCCCTCGGTCGCAGCGACTGTCCGTCGTAATTTCTATTAACGTTATAAACTGCGCGAGACACGTGGCAAGTTCTACGTTTTAATTGGAGACACTACGCGTCCCGTATTTTTCCATTTAGAGCATCCGTGCGCCTCCGATTTTTCTAACGTTAACGGGATGAAAGAGAAATACAGATTCGAATTCCGCAGATTTACACGCAAGCAAGAAAAAACTGACATTTAATCCCGGCATAGTGGATTGTCGAAGAGGAAAGAAAAATATTAAACCCCGGAAATTTAGTTCACTGTTTGCTTCTTTTTGACACGGGGCCCCGATAATGGGAACAATAAACCCGTCGAAATGAAAAGGCAATTGAAAAATAATGGGCGAAATCGGGGCGACGCGCGAAGGGATCGGTAAACAAAGGCTCGGAGAATTCCGGGAATTTCGAAAACTCGCACGATCGTTGTAAAAGCAGACGCGACGATATTTGATAAAGGTGGATTTGAAACGTGAGCGACCGAGCCCGAAACAGAGCTGCCAAATGAACAAATCATACGGTATTTCGATTACAACGATGCGTTCCGTAAAATCGCGCAAACCGCGCCCAACGTTAATCGACGAGGCTAATTTAATCGAGAACGGCCGGCTGGCTTTGCTTTCTATTCGAAACAACGCCACTGAAATTCTGTTTGGGCTCTCCTTCGTGAAAAAGAAAAAGAAACAATAACACGCGACTGTTATCGCGACGAAGGAAATTTGTTTTATTTTCCAAAGCGACAGCTGTCGTCGATAACGCTCCGCCGGCCACTAACTGATAAACGATTATCAGCCGGACGAGATGCTATCGTGATAGATTAGAAACAACGCGAGGGATTTGTTTCGCGATTAATCGCAATCCCTATTATTACCGCACGGAGCCCCGAAAAATGAATTATTCAGCGGGACGAGCGAGCGACAATGCAACACGCTCGAATCCCGAGGCCGATACAGAAGAATGCGAGAACGAGTTCCACTTTTTTCATCCTCTAAAAGAAACTTTCCAGGTAATTAATTTTAAACGGCGCGCGAGTCGTACAAGCCGGGGGGGGGGCCGCGGGGGGGGGGGAAGAATCGCCAAGCCGGCTAAATAGTATCTTAATGATGCAATTGTATGAGCAATAATGCGCCATGGAAACGCTGATGCTGCAACGTAACGCCACGCAAATACGAGCGTACGGCAATAATCACGCTTTACTATTGTCTATATGGTAATGATAGATATTGCGAGATTATTCGACAATGCCGGCAATGCGAGCGCTTTAAAGAGCGTACACACAGGTTCGTTATTAGAATCCCTCCTCTCCCTCTTTCCTATCCCCGGCAAAAAGTCGCGGCAACAAGTAATAGTTGAATTGAACGGGGCTACGTACAGGGCTGCGAGAAACAAATCCGCAAAACAGCAATCAGCATTTTGCAAGAAACGTTGTTCCGCGACGTCGCGTGCAACTGCAGTTTCCTCCGTGTCGCAACGCCGCGATCGTAATTGTTATCAGCGCTTAATAGCCCCCGGAGGCTAGTTTCCATCGGTCGATCGAAATTCTAGCCGTGCCCTCCCATTTTTCCCCTATTTATTGTTAGTTGTTATTAATTCGCGAAAAAAAAAGGAAGCGCGCGCGCGCACGTACGGTTGACGCTCCGAAGAATCTAGGTTATCCCGTGACGCGCAACTTTAATGCATTCGCCCGTCGTTTATTTATAGGCATTTTCGGCATTGCACATCGACACCGGAGATCCATTGTCGTTTTTCAAACGACCCATAATTGCAGACCCGATCGCGTGCGAGCTGCTTTTTTTTATACGATAAACGGGAGATCGATTGTCTACAAAAAAAAAAACAAGAATGAAATATTTATCAGCCGACTGCGAATGATTTAAAGAAATCGCTACGCAAAACGGGCAATCGTTTGTGTGTATTTCAACTGCGTATTTAGTATTAAACACTGAAGGGGTAGAATATTGGTGGAGCATAGTTGGATATCGAACGGGATTGTTTGTTGACTCGATTGAATTTTACTCGAACACAGCTCGTTACGCTGAGATCCCCAGTACAATATAATCATCGTTTACCTCGAGAGTTACGCAATAATATTGTTTCGTTAATGGATTGCCAGCGGATTCAATCGCTCGTTCGGAGTTGTCAATTGTGTAACTCGCGAGGCGGAACGATTCGATCATTTTCCATATGAAAATGTGTGTTTCCTTTCTTTAGTTACCAAGCGCGATCAGCATGCCGATATTTCGCGGCTAAATATCTACCGCCCTGGCTGATTGATACACTGTTGCAACTACCAACGCTTCACTTATTGCTCCTCCGGCCCGAGAAAATATGTTTTCGTGACAGAAAGTTTGTGTGCCGTTAGCTCGAAACGCGATCGTTTCGGACAGATTTACCTATTACAGCGTGTTATTCATGCCGCGGCGGTAGTTTGTGTTCGAATTACAGGAGAATTGTTCCGAGAGATTGTTCGAATGGCTTGAATTCAGCTTCCAGCGGGGAACTCGCTCGCCTATTATTGCACAATCGCCGATGATTTCATTCGTCCATTTCGGCCCGTTCCATCCGCTCTCGTCCAGATTAATTTATATAATAGTTCCTTATTTTTCGCCCCTTTCTCTTCCTACGGCGAGATTAATCTCGCCCCTCGCCAACGTCGCCCGCCGGTTCGTTTCTCTTGCCACACTTCTGTTCACCATTATTACAATCGTTCTTTCTAAACACCGTTCGCGAGCCCACTTCATTCTAATCTGTACGAGCCGCGCGCCACGGCATCCGTGGGTCCGATGAATTTTTCATTCGACTGGGCTCCTCGGCCAGTCATCCAAACTGATTCAAGGGAAGCATTCCCTCGAGCACTTTATATCGAAGGAGAATTATCTTTGCTGCGGCTTGCGTCCTCTTATATTACACAAAAAAAAAATTAAAAAGACTTTAAGACCAATTAAAAAAAGTATTTTCAATTTTTTTTGTATAATATAAGAGTAGCTTAATAATTTCGAAAAAGATTTATTTCATTGTGTGTTGTATTTACTGAGAAAAATATCTGCAAAATTTGTTTTTAAAACATTAAAACCGTATTCAAAAAGATAAAAATGCACTAGAAAGTAAAAAATAATTTTTTCCCTTATTTAAATCTGGCGCTGACTTAGAAAAATTGAGAGTCGCGGGTTAAATAAGGGAATAAATTATTTTTTATTTTTTTGAAGTCGGTTTTAATTTTTTTTTTAATTGACCGCATCGCCTTCTTTCGAATAAAAAAAGATCATCAAAATCAGTCCATATGCTGAGGAGTTAGGTATCCGGGAACAAACATATAAAAAGAAAATACATACGGATCGATCTATAACCTCCTCCCTTTTGAAGTCGGTTAAAAATAGTTTAATTTTTCGGCCGATCAAAATAGAATGACCCCTTCATTTCGCAAATTTACCTTTTATATTCCCCGGCAAGAGCTTCCAGTCCAAAGCTTTCGATCGATTCGTAGAAAACGTGGGACGTGGTTGTTGGAGCTATTTAATTTCGCCCACGCGTGGTGCGTTTCCCTCCGCGTTCCCAAGCCTTTTCCGAAATGCGAATGAATCCTCGGCCGCGAGAAACACGTTTCAGAGACCACCTTATAAGTGAAAGTAGCTCGTCTCCGTTGCGCGCCGGATCGATCAGCCTTTTTTTTATATCCGATTATTCTCCGCGCCGGATGTGCACGGTGTTACGTTGTCGGCGACGCTGGGGGTTGTCCCAGTTACGTGGCCCACCCTTACGCCCCAATGCGAGGGCCCCGATATCGTAATACATAATAATCGGCCCGAAACGCGATCAAGGGGAAGCACGCAATTTCCAACGTTTCACTCTTCCGGCGATATTCTACAACCGGATGATGAATATTCAACGAAGCCTCGGGGTTGAATGATTCCGATCCAGTCAGTCGGCGAACCGCCGGCAAAGGTTTGCCAGCAGCATCGAAAACACCGAAAGCAAGCTGCCCCGGGTAGAAGAAGACACAGTGGATGAAAAAGGGCGAAAATCTGCGGCGACCGGGGATGGAGCAGAGGCAAAAAGGGGGCTGTGTGTGCGGGGATACGTGTGCACACAATCGGGGCGGTCTGTTAAATAAGCTGACACTCAAAAAGTGGGTGGCTGACAGTTCGAAGGGAGTCGCGCGAAATCAGGAATCCCCACGGGCGCTTTTGTAATAACTTTAAAGGGCGCTTTCCAAGGAATTAATCGCGACGCTGCTGCTCCCTATGCTCTGCCATTTTTCATGTTCTTCAAATATGGCTTCACCGATTTCTTTAAATTCAGATGGACATATTTTATTAATAATGAAATTGGTAATTTGAATAATTTTTTTTAAAATTTATATATTCACGGAAGTTTAAATTTATGATTGAAATTGAATAGGGGAGATGATATAAATTTCATTATTTTATTTTAATAATTCATTGAATTCTTTTAAATTTTTTATTTCTGAATTTCATTATATTTTATTATTTAAACAGTTTAATTAAAATTTTGATTTGTGGGATCAAGTACGTAATATTATTACTTCGAATTATTTTTAGAATAATAATTTTTGTATTTTTATATTTGTGATTGGTTTATACGTATAATTTTAGGTATATATATCGGCGTCATTCGATTTCGGATTTCCCCTCAAATAATGAACCGCCCCTTTCCCTAGCAAGCAAAGGGAAGCGCATAAATGAAGCGGAATAACAATCCAGTATTCGGCGGACACTGTTGGCAGCAAACTATGAACGCCAACAAATAGCCGATATCTTTCGCGAGGCATTATTAATTCCCCCGATAACGCGCTATCTTTTATTCATGGAGGGAAATGTGACGATAAAGCGGGAGTGGCGGCCGCTTACAGCAGCTAATTTCCCCGAGAACTCGAAGAAACAACGCGCACTAGTCACCTCCACCCTCTTAGCCCCTTCTTCGTTACTTCGCCAAAGCGAAGGATTTCCTGTCCGGCGCTCCCCGCCGCGGTTATCGATATCGAAGCGTAAAAGAACGCTCGAGAAAGTAGCAAGTAGCTTCAAAGAAAATAGAATTACCTTCATTTCGTCGGAATGAAAGGCTTCAGCGCAACTCTCGTACCTAGAATTAATGAAACTCGTTAATTTCGCCGGGCCGCGCGCGGGCCGAAGTATTCAAAGCCCTCGGAGGGAGTGTGCTCCGTGGCGTTGAACAAAAGTGGAGAAAAAAAATCGGCGCGCTCAACAATAATATACAGCGTTAACGATCCCGTATTCTTTCGAATTACCAGCGCTCGCCGAGCGAATCAAGCTGCATTTAGGTGAATGGATTTTCGCCCCGTCGATGCATTATATTTCTTGCGGCAACGCGGGCTGCATAATCGATGGAATGCCACATAAACGAGAGGGCTGGCTGTTTCTCTCTTTCCCCCCTCGCCCCGGCCACGGTCAATATAAATTCCGATATTTCACCGGTTGGAAAAAGGCAATTACTTTTGATACGTGTCAGCGCGGAAGGTAATCGCATCTGTCATAAGCATACGGGGAAGATAAGTTATCGCTGGTAACTCGATTCCTCTCGCTCGTGTGCACGGCGGCGCACGCGAGCCTGCCGTGTCTTTAACGATCATTACAAGAACGTCACACGAACGATGACGAGGCAATGGTCCTTGGCGAACGTTCGCGATCATTAACGGAGCTCGATTAGCCGGTGATTATTTGAGGTGACTGCACGGGCCACGGGTGTGGATCCGTGGCCAGATCTAGCGGTAATCTCCGCTCGACCCTGGCTCTCTTACAAAAAGGGACGAGTCATCTAGCAGCGGGAGGGGGCTGATCCCGATCCCGGCGCGAGGCATAATCTCCGAGACACTGGGACAATACTCGGAGTTAAACTTTCTCCGCGAGGGTGACTAGATTCTATCAAACGGCACAATTTATGCTAACTCGAGTGGCATCGTAACGAATAGGATTGTCCCTAATAACTCGTGTCAGCGGTTGATCCGGCGCGAAGTAAATAACGAAAAGGCGGCGGGGAGGACAAGGGGAGGAGAGAGAGAGAGAGAGAGAGAGAGGGGAGAATAGAGACTTGTCTCGTTTCGTGTTGCAGCGCATGTCGAGTGACCGTGCGAACTGGAAAGTCGTCGGTGTGCAACGCGCGCATGATTGTTCTCGGGCAGCTTGCCGCGATTCAGTAATTAATTCCACGTCCCGTGGAATGTAAATCATCGCTCTGTTACCCAAATGAATGTCAATAAAACGTTTCCACCGCACGAAGAACCAATCGCTGAGCAGATTGCCTCCCGAGGTATATGAGTTGTCTCGTCGTTAGGAAATTCATTGAGGGATGATTCGATTGAAATTCCTAAGGGCACTGGCCTCAAAGTATAACTACGTGCGCGGCGATGGGACGTTCGCCAGGTAATACCAGGGAGGGTTTTTGGATCTGCGGAGCCCTTCGCAAGATAAATTAAAGCTCATCAACGGAAACGCGATTAAAGCTGAAGCGTATTTGATATTTGAATAATATTCCCGGCTTTATTTCGCCGGGGCTTTCGAGAATACCCGATCAGAGCGGGGCGACCTGAATCCAAAAGTTATAGGTTATTTCGCAGTGTCTTAAAAATTTCAGCGAAGCAAAGTGAGCAAGCGAGGAGCTCGTAGAAATAGAATTTACGATGAAACGGGACGACATTCTCGAATAACGGGCCGAGTCTCTGCCGAGCAGAAGATCCAAGGAAATTAACCAGCTTTCGGCTAAACAAAAATGAAGCGCCCTGCGAAACGTTCGTTTGCATTCGCTGCGTAATGCCCACGAAAATCCCGATTCCTCCGTTGAAAAGCAGATTTTACTTTTAACGAGCCCCGAGCTCTCGCGCCGGCGAATTAAATGTCGGGTTTGTTTTTCGCAAAACGACGTCGGGGAAATTAACAATTCACCATCGCGGTTTACGAATCGGCTTTCCGATGCTACAACGCGCGGTGGAGGGGGGGGGGGGGGGGGGGGGGGCATTTTTGTCGCATTACCATTTCAAGATTAAGCTCCGAGGTGTGCCAATAAACTCGGCATATCTCTTTCGACGAAGCTTTGAATTCATAGTCTGTAGAACTCACTTGTCGCTGGGTGGAAGCACAGAGGAGCCTAGACTTTTGACCGGCAGTGCATATAGTTCGTTAATAATAAACGCTATCGCGCGGATAACCCTACGCCACGCGATTTAACGAGGGAAGAGCCGCGAGAGGTTTCCTTCGCGTCGGATCATCGATTGCTACGATCGATCGCGAACGATCCACCTGCCCGTGGCCTGGCCTGCGAGCAATCGCGCGATCGTCCATCGGGGAGAGTATTATTTAAAGAGCCTGTAGCTGGATAGAGCCTGTGTCCCGACCTCTAGCATAATCGCGAGACACCTGGGGGATCGGTGTTGCACGTTACTGCTGAGAAACCGGTTCCCCGATCACTCGCCATCGAAAAGAATATTTCAATGACGGTTATTGCTCGCCTGTCTATTCGGACGTGTCTGTTTGCTCGATTAATTGGAAATTCCCCGGGCTTCGCCCGGACAAATGGACATTTTAGCAATTCGCAACGCGCCATTTTGTTTCTCAGCTTGTCAAACTTGAGAAGAGTTTGCGCGATAGAACGAATGACGATCGAGCCTATTTATTAAGGGTTCATCCATTCTACTTCGCCAGTCGAAAAAGAGGCATATTTTCATGAATTTTGTATTTTTTTTTCAAGAATTTTTTTTAAAACTTAAAGACTTTTTTTAAATAAACGGTTGTACATTCGAAAGTATATATTTTAAAGTTCTTGTTGTTCTTTTTTGCACTGCGATATCTAAATAAATAATGGAATTATAGGCGGTCTCCCGGCAGCGCTTTTTTATTTAAGCACTTTACGGTGACCACTGTAGCTTTGACCTGGTTCATAAGAAATAAAAAAAATCGACCAAATTTAGTTAGTCCTTAATCGCGGTTTTTCATATCCGTTGCGTAGTTTTCATTTTACGGATGAAAAATGATGAAAAATGAGAGCGTTTCTGTGGCGAAAACTCCATTTTGTAGTAAATTAAGTTTTCGCGATAATGAACGATCAAGGACTAGATATCCGCGAATTTTTTATTTCCGATGAACCAGGTCAAAATTAGAGTGGTCACCGCAAACTACAGAAAAAAAATCGCTGCCGGGATATTGCTGATATCTCTTTTATTTATTTACATTCTCCGTCGCAAAAATTACTACAAGTAGTTTAACATGTACACTTTCGAATACATAAAGGTTTGATTAAAAAAGTCTATTCAATTTTTTCCCCCCAAAATTCCCGAATATACATGTTTTTTTCAGACCTCGCGGGTAGGCATAACCCCTTAATGTACGGATTTTCAATTTTTTCTTGGCTAAATGTTTACAATCCCTTGCTGTACAGAATTGTATTTTTCATGTTTCCGAAATATAATTACAAATGTGTGGATTTAAATAGCAGTGTTTGTGCCTTAAATCCACACGTCTGTAATTATATTTTGGGAATATAAAAAATACAAATCTATACAGCAAGGAATAATAAATATTTAACAAAAAAAAATTCATGAAAATAGGCCTCTTTTTCGACTGGGAAAGTAGAATGGCCCCTTAAGCTGCGCACGGGCGTGTAATTAATTAAAATACTAGCTCCGTTCCCGGCGCATATTTTCATTTCGCGTGTCGCTCGGCGAATCTGGAATACAATGAATTTAATGAAGCTGTAATCGCATGCAACTAGATCACGAGCATCCGATTTGTCGTAATAAATAGTATCGCGTAATTAGAACAGCATTTCGGGGCCGCCGAAATACCCAGCGAAAGAAATACCACAATTGCGCGGAATGCGGGTTAATTAAAACTTTCTCGTCGATCAGAAACTCTTGCTGGAAACAGTGGAGGGTTACAAACACGTTACAAATGACGAAAAAGAAGAGGACGGAAGCGTCGACAAGCAATAACGATCATTAAACAGCTCATTAATATTAATCCAGCCCGCGGCTCTTCGTGAATTTCTCCGAACGGAGGCTCCCGCCTGTTCGATTCACTCTTACGTATCTCATTGTCAGAACAATCGACTTCGAAATAGCGAAAATAGTGTTTCCCAAAGATTCCTCGAGGGGTACGATGGAAAATTGACAGCACGCATCGCGTGCAAGCGTAAAAGAAGGTAGAGTTAAACTGGCAAATACGTCTGTTATGCAATCATTTCCCCTTTGCAGCGAGTTGCCACAATAATAGAATGCATTTTCCATTTGCTCAATTCCCAGCAGTAATTACGTGGCACCTCTCTATCGGGTTTTGAATCCATTCCGCCGTCGCGTCCACCTCTCCCGACCCGGCAGAATTGCGAGCAGAGCTTGAACGCGGCAACAACCGAGCAAAAATTGCTTCTGTACACACCTGACAGCGGGGGCAGGGTCAAGAGCGCTTCGACGAGTACCTCAAGTCCGCGACATTACTGGAAAAGGACTTAAAGCCGAAGGAGACCTCGCTAGCAACCTCTATTCCGATCGGTAGGTACTCGTTGTCCAGCCGAATCAAACGAAATAATAGTCGATTTCAACGGCGAACGACACTCCGAGGTGATAATACTCGGATAGCAAATTGATTCTGATCGGTTAGCACGCCGCTGGAGTTGGATAAAAAAAGGAGCAACCCCACCGCTCATAGTTGCAAACCCTTCGCTCGAGAATCGATAATAGACTGCACGGGGCCGGCCACGATGAAAATAAAAAAGGGGAGAAACGTTCGATTTACTCGGCGGGACCGTAATCTTTCGTTCTGCACGGCTGCCGATTTGTCGCGCGGCCGATTGACAGTTTGCGCTCGGATTTGTTTATGCCGGCCGATCGAGACTTTTACGATCAAACATTTCGAAATGTTCGACTGTTTCGCGCCTCTACTCGCCGAGTACGAACGAATTCGAAAGCGATAATCGTCCGTCTAATTTTTCCACGGTTCGCTTCCACTCCCCCCGCCGACGTCCGCTTTTCAACGACTCGAGAACCAGTAGAAATGCTGTCCCAATTTTTCGTAACAGTCATCCTTTCACGTTTGCTCGACCGTTAGCGTTCCAAGTATCCCCGGCCGAGAAATCAAAATACCAAATCGCTGTAATGTTCGGTTAATTAACGACGAGCGCATCGCTTTCACGCGACTCTCGCACGACACCCAGAAAGCTAATGGCTCCTCGAGCCGCGCGCGCGCGCGCGCTTTGTGTTTTTTAAATTTCGATTCGTGACACTTCCGAGCGATTTCCGGCGCAACAGCTGTCGGCTGCAACGGAATTACAATACAAATTGGTTTTTCAATCGCGATTCGAGTTACACGCCCAGGCACCGGCGAAATTACGGAACGGCCGTCAGTTAAAGTTATTTCGTTTTGTTGTATAAATAAAAATACAAGCGGGGGAAACATCAGAGACCTATCAGGGACACCAGCCCGTGTCTAAATAAAGCACAGCGAAAACGCTTTTATAAAAGTTCAAGCGGCTTATGATTCATGGGCCGCTCGAACCGCCATATAAAAACGAGGAGGAATTAACTTTGGATATCAGGCACGACGAGATATTACGTTCAAATTGTAAATTATTTTTCTCGAGGCCGATTTATCGCTGCCAACTGATCACCGAGGATATCAGAATTTTGTTCGAGCGGGTTTTCGCGGAAAAATGAAAGTACGCTTCTTCTAACGCAATACGATTCGGATATCGTCCTAATCTTTTTATCTACGCGACAAATGTCGTTGGTAAGGACAGCTGTTTAAACGAGAAGCGGAGTTTTTACCGGTGCCTCGCGCGCAACACGCCTCTTTCTTATTTGGTGACACAAGAATTTAGAAGATCGGCAAGGCCGAGGAATTGTTTCGCGTCAAATATTTGATTAGAAAATTCGTAGAGAAATAAAAGTCCAGGCGAATTTCATCTCGCTGGCGTATGTATATTGTTTAGTGCGTATTTCCCGAAAATTATGAGCACAGCGGAGGCAGGGAGGAGCGCGGAATTCGCGCAGCGTGGAGAACTTTTCCTCGCAAGTTGCAGGAAAAAGTTGAGCAAAAACTTCCCACTAAAAATGAAGCGAAAGATCGCGGTCGGAGAATACTCAGCATCCCCGGCGCATCTGTCAGCGTTTCAGCATTTTTTCGCAACGAGGCCACGAGCAGAAATTTTGTTTACTCGCAGAATCGATTCAAAAGCAAAGCTTCATCGCCGGTTCCATCGAAAAATCAACCGGCTCCTATCAGCCATCGGTTCTCTTATATTCTAACAAATCATATCGCCGATCTCGACGGACGATCAAACTACCCATCACCTCGAGTGGCGTCCAAATTTTATTCCTTGCCAAACAATCTATCAGCCTGTCGAGTGGGGGGCACTCGAAAAAGTTGACCGCAAAAAAGCTGCCCAAGACTTAACGGAGGAAAGCTCGAGCGTCAAAGTGCGAGCGAAACGGTCGCCAGTTTCATTCGTCAAAATCGCGACGAAGCGATGCGTGCATGGTTCGCCCGATGGCAGCAAACCTCAGCCATGATGTTGGGCAATTTATCGAGCTAAGAAAGCAGTTAGACCTTGCTCGCGCGACCATATAGAGGCTGCTTGACGATCCAGGAAGTTTTCGAGAGGAGAGACCGGATATCTTTGTTGTCTGCTCGTAAACGAGACTTATTGTTGCTGGCCGTAGCGTATTCTGCTTGACCCGGTTAGGAGGCTGCTTCGAATCCCTCTTCACGCATTCGCGACATGCCCACGCTCCTTAACGAACGCATCGACCGCGGCTGTTTGCCCTTCGGGCCTTGAAACGATCGCAAAAAAACAGTAAAAATGCGCGGTGAACGTCACCAAAGACAAATCTCCAGTACACGTACAATCAGATCGATAAACTCGAAGCGACCTCTATTGATACACTTCCCTTCTACGTTTCAATTTACATGCGCCTCGTAATATCAAGTTATCAGCCTATCCAGCAGTGTTCACAAACGCGGTTAAAGAACAGAATAAAAAGGCAAACATTTGCATTTCATCAGCACACGTATCCTCCGCTCGACAAATTCCACGGACACGTTCCCCTATCTTATCGTTTCACGCGTATCCAAACAGTCAAACAATCAAATCCCTGTCGCTCGATAATGCAGCTTCACCTTACGTTTCCCGTTCCACGGGAAAAAGAGAGTACCTAATAAACCGTGATCACGGAAACAAGTCGATCGCGCCCACTCTCTTCCCCCGCCCTAATCGCTTGCATAATCGAACCGTCCCATCACGACGAGAAACACAGCGCATAGGTCCCCCTATCAGCCTCGAATCACGCCTAAAGATTCGAAAAGCCCGAGAGCAGGGTCATTTTTAATGCATCTTTCGAACCGCGACTGGACGATCGGCGCGATTGAGTTGAGAAATCGCGCCAATCTCTTCAGCGCGTCGGAGCTTCCCGCGCAGAAATTCTGCCGCGGAATGCACGGGCTTGGGACTAGGTCGGGCTGACACAATGGGAGGGGAATAAAGATGGTAATGAAAAGTTATCAATTTATCCGCTCCGTCGGTCACCCCAGGGCACGACACTTCCCTGCAAATGATATTACGACCGCGAAGGGTTAAGAAGCGAGCGTTCGCCAGGGTGGATCATGGTGGTGTCAACGAGGCACACAAAGACTCCGGGCCTGAGAAAATTTACTGCCAATTACTTTTTGCTACTCGTGAACGCTAGGCTACGTTCCCCGGCGTCTACCTGGCGGACTGAAACCTGCTGAAGAAGTCTGGAGAGGGTAGCGAGGGGGCGAGAAGCCAGAGAACGACAGAATTAGGGGGAACGTCAAGGAGGGAGACGGCTAAATCAAATAGCGGGCGGTCGAATTTTTTTAAAAAGAGAAACCTGCGATTAGGATGATTAATAAGTGGAATATGTACATCGGGGACGAGTTGTCGAGGGGACGTTGTAACTACAGCGGGTATCAAGATCGTGCGGGCAAGACTAGAAGAGGATCTGATAAAGGCGGATGGCATTTACGATAGTTTTATCGCTAATGCTGGGCTGTATGAAAGCTGGAAACGCGTTTGGAGTTAACGATGCAAACTATTGTCGCCTGTGCTCGATGTAAACACTGATAAGCCCGCTCGTTTGATCGGGGGGAGGGGGGGGGGGGGCGTAATTACGTGTTAATAATGGCTCCTGAAGATTGACACGCGCCTCGAGGAATACCTTCACTCTCTGTTCCTATCATCGCATGTATCGGAGTGAAAAGCACCTTACGATTAAGGGGACTAGGCAGCCAAATCGCTCCACTACATCAAGTATTTTTTGCGAATTAATTACAAGGAGATGAAAGCAAGCACAGACTTTTCCTTTTGTACAGTGTTTCTAACTATCGCGCAGAGTAAAAAAATTTTTTTTCTATCTACATATCTATTTCACAAATCGCGCCACACGAGGTTGATTAGATAGTGTCTTAGAAAAAGGATCTTTGGTTCTGCCCTGATATCGAGCTTAAAAATAAAGATAAAAGGGTTTCCTTGGAATATGTTTCTCCTAGAACCTGCAATGTCGGTCTGAACCCCGGAAAAAAGAATCGAACCAAAATTATTCGAATAACGACTAGGAGAAGGCGATTTGTACGATAAATGTCGATTTTCAGAGTGCACAGATGGCTGATTTTTTTTATCTCGGAAACTAAAGCTTTTACACTTTAATGCTGAGGTTCACGCCAGAAAGGATTATATTTGGAACATGCTGTAAAAATTTCAAGTCGATCCGAACCTCGGTTCCTTCACAATCGAGGCAAATCCACAGGGAAAAAACGCCTACGCGTCAGACGACTGTGGCATTATCAAAAAAAAAAAAAAAACAACTTCAGTTTATAGTATTAATAAACATTACCCAATAGTACTAGCCAGAATTTGTATTCATCTCCTTGTAATTAATTCGCAAAAAAATACTTGATCTTCGAGCGATTTGACTGCCCAGTCCCCAGTGACCCTGAAATCCCAAGATTTGCAGCAGTTGCTTCTAAAAAATGATTAGTCACGCGTCCTTTGTTCTCGTTCATCGGACCCCAGGATTTGAGCCAGGTCCAGGTTTAGATCCCTCCTCGTCAGATGAATGAAGGAAGCAAAGCGAGCGTTCGAACACTTTCACAACCGACTGCGAGGATTCGAGGGACTAGAACCCGTTCGGTGTCTTGGCACACTACCAATGGGAAACGCAGAATCTCCGTGCATTAACATATCGCGCTGTATCGTCCAGTCGTAATCGACGCTGATGGATTTATCATCGCGCCAAGATCGATGATCCGCGCGTACTCGCGACTGTTCGCGTTTGCGTAACGCTCCAGGCGTGCGTCGCCGAGTTGTTCGACCCGAAAATGTTAATAAAATGCGGTCCAATTAGCCCGCGCGCACACGCGCAGCGACCACCTAACCGGTGATTCATTAATTCGCTACCGATATCAAAGAAACAAGCCAGCTTTGATTAAAATAAGATGTACAAAATGCGCGCCGGCTGTTTGCGCATCGGCTGCGTGTGTGGAATTCTATTTATTCGGGGAACGAGTAAACTCGCAAGGATCGATTCGAAATTTCGCTCGGTGCCATTAAGTATTCGTTCTCGCCGGTGGCTCGCTCAGGATTTAATCTCGGGGACAGCCGAGTTGAAAGGATAAAAATATTTTCAATGCAAATTCAATAAAATTCATTAAGTGACTATGAAAATTTATTTAAAGAATAAAATCCAGTTTTTTTCTTCTTACAAAGCGCCTTCTTTGGGGGGGGGGGAGTGCCAGGGCCCCTTGCATTATTTAGCAATAAAGAAATTCGTGATTCGATTAATTATTCGTCGACGCGAGGTAATAGTTCCGTAGAAGTGTTCTCGGCAAAGGCGAGCTAGCAGAGAAAGAAGCAGAAATTACTCGCGGTTATGACTGATGGTATCTAGGTGGCTAACGCGAATATCCACGGTTAATTTGCCGAGGAGCCGAATGGGACGTTTATGTAAAATTGGGGGCAATTAGGTTTTTGCGGTGACCATTCCGAAGCGTACATTTGATTACGGTTCGACCATTCGTGTCAAGGATGGATAAACTTTAGCGGAGTGCACTTCGCCGCTCTAAAGGACGAATTACAGAGGAATAATGCGAGGACTGTGAGCGGAATATTTATACGAAATGGATGGGCAACTGTGTGTTCTAAGCGATTTTGACGGCGCGAGCTTTGAGCGCGCTTTGTTTCATTACGGCTCGATAATTTGTGTCAAGGATGCGCAAAGTTTATACGCGAGTACGCTCGCTTACCGAACACACTGGCGAATCGAGTGACGAGAGAATTAGGAACCGACGGACGGGCACAACGCCGCGCGCACTCTCTTTTTTCCTTTCTCCTATTTTTCAGTCCACGAATAACGAGGACGTCAAGTTTGCGAACAAGCTATAATGAAATGGAAGGCGACCGTGTTTTTGGAATCCGTGACTTTGATGTTTAGCATCGAGTGCCGTGTTTCGCACGGCTTGATAACTCGCCAACAAACTTGTTTAAACTGCATAGTTACGTATGAAGTAAATTTATGGCCGAGGGAAGGAGCGAGGGAGGTCGAGCTCGCGTGTTGCTTTTAGCCAGTGATCGATACGACCGCGCCGCGATTGTTATTATTAATATAATACAGTTGAAACATGTTGTTGTTATTATTATAGCGGCGCGCAAATGTTATCGCGTTGTTGTTTAAACGCGAGCAGGTTTAAAGTTAAAATTTCCGAGCAATGTTCTCGCGGCGGCAACAATCTATATTACGATAATTTAACATTTGCGCTTCGCCGAGCAATTGAATATTATCAGAACCATAAAATGACGAATCGCGCTCATTACCGA
Organism: Andrena camellia; assembly: GCA_029448645.1. Classification (NCBI taxonomy): domain Eukaryota; kingdom Metazoa; phylum Arthropoda; class Insecta; order Hymenoptera; family Andrenidae; genus Andrena; species Andrena camellia. The sequence continues at coordinate 24,111,457 of CM055678.1, read as the reverse complement.
GGCCGGAAGTTAGAGGGTGTCATTACCTATTAACTATCAATACGCGTGAGTAATGAAATTCCCATGATAAAACGGCGAAATCCAGATATTTAATCGTATCAGCTCCGAAGCTGCCCGCCACGTCCAAATATCAAGCCCGATACGCTCGGATATTTCGCCCGATACCGATCGAAGTCGAGATTTCATTAATTTCTCTGATAGCACGCGAGATAAAAGAAGGAACTCGTCGCGCCGCGAAAACCGGGCGTAATCGCGCGTTAGATTTTGTAACGTTATTCGCTGTTTATTCTATAATGCATTCAAGAACGGCCACAGATAAGCGACATCCGATTGTAATTCACGTAGATAAAGTATAATCAAGTTAACACGGTCGCGCACTTTTCCGTCCCGGCACACACGACGAACGCATGTAAGTACGCGTGTACGTGTATATTACGCGCCTCTTGTTCTCTCTGCCTCTCTCCCTCTCCCTCTTTGTAGCAAGACTCGTTTTCGAACTTTTTCGTTTTCAGCCAGATGAAAGAAGCAATGCACTTAATCGCGTGAACGCGTCTGTGTACTCGGGCGTACAGTCCGCTCGGAAAGCGAGCGGCGCACAGCTGCGGCGAAAAGTGCATTCGGGTTGCGCCGCGGTCGCACGCTCCCTGCGTGCCTGGTTTTTTATCAATCAAAAGCTTTTGGCCGAACTCTGCGTAAGTAATTTGTCAGCTGTTGCGGTCCGATTTGATATCGGTGCACGCGCCGCTGCGCGTATTAGCCTCGAGGAGTATATTTAAAATAGGTCAGGTGCTAGTGTGCACTACGATCGGGAACTGTTGAAAATACGTCGCGCTGACCAATAACGGTGAGAAAACAAATAAAACCGGCGCCTTACGACGAAAATAAATGGAACAACGATCCTCGGCGCTGAATTGCAGCGTCCAACAAATTTATCGGCATTCGAAATATACTCGATTCGAGGGAGGTCGCGACACGAATCACGATACAACCGAATAATGTATCGTATTATGTTAGTCATACTTTACTTTAGTTGCAGAATCTCGCCGAGTCGCCGCGGTGGTTGCCGGCAATTCCCCGCCCGCGATATTATTCCGCGCTTCTATTATTCCCTTCGTCACTATTTTCGCCGCGGATTAATATTAATGATCATTTCGCGAACGAATAAATTATTCGTTCGTCGCATCGGAATGCGAGGGAATTAACAAGTAGCATCGTTAACGAAAGTACGTGGCAGACGGATTCGGTCGGAGGAGGCGCGCAATGTTAAGTAATAAAAACGACACGTGTAACGTAAAGGGATTTAACGAGAAGCTTCGGCCAAAGAGCGCTGCGATTACGAGTACGGAGTATAAAAGTCTTACGTTAGATGAGACCCGAGAATACACTGCTTATTTTATGACCCTCGCTCCTCCGTTCCTCCGGGCTATCGTCAATCGAGACAAAGGTACAGCTAAGTCAAACGATTCCTACGAAATCAATGAATTGAGTGCAATAAAGCCACTGGGTTATTTAAAAATGATAAGAAGTTGCTCCGTAATGCTAAAAGCAATAAAAAATGTGTTTGGAAAAAATAAAAACTAATAAGATTAAAATGTACTTTTAGTTTTTTCGAGCGTACTTTTTTTTTACTCTCCTCGAAAAGTAAATTTACGCCACTTTCCTGTAAACCATTTCTACTCTCGACAAACTTCAAGCAAACTTATCTACGAGTGATTTCTAGCCCACACTGTGGACACTATTTATTCGACAATAAACGCGAAGTAAGTTCTGCGGGCCAACAATTTGGAGAGCACTATATGAAATTATCTATTAGCGAGCGCCAGATTGTATATTCATCGCTATCCTTCCCTTTGTCGTCGTGATACTGTTACGGCGAAATTCGTTGCACTGCCTGTTATGCTCTTGACCATAATCGTGATAACTGCACCCGCAAATGTTGGCGTTACGCGTTGCATCCGCGATACTCATCGCACGACGAAAGCTCATTAAAGCACCTAAGCGAAAACAAAACTTTGTCCCGCCTGGAAACACGAAACCCTCGGTCGATGATCGAAGGAATATTGCTTTAGGGAGGGTATAGCGAATTTCTTACGTTTTCCTACAAAGGAAGTGGAATCAGGTAGCGTCTTACGCAATATTTTTTAACCTGATTTTCAATAAATACAAATTCTGTCATTAATGTTCCAGAAAAGTATTTTTAGTTTAAATTTCCCGAAACCGAGTTAAACGAATTATATAAACCTTTAAAAGAATTTTAATAACTGAAGAAATGAAATGGAAAAAAAATTTCGTAAAAAAGAGAGGGGAGGGGGTTGGAATATAAAACCTTACGAATTCTTATACTAGGTGGGGAAAGAAATCGCCAAAATTACCCTTACGCAATTTAAGGACGGCCCCTAATGTGAATAAAATTTTTAGGAACCTTTAGCTCGAGGAATACATCCGAATAAAAGAAATTAAAGTTACAATATTTACTTGTCGCTGCAAGTATTTTTACTGACAAGTTTTCCTCCTTACTTCTGTTTCGTTATGCACATGATTCGTCGTTCGATATTCATTAGTTTGAAAAACCCCAAGCGCGTTGCATAAATGCATTTTAAGTAACCTTTTTACATTTCATCACTTGGCATTACAACACACACACACACACGCATCGTATTACATTTCTATTTACTTTAACGTATCCTTCGAGATCAATAACACGACACGATTCAGCTAAACCTTTGTTCGTACATAAGCTATCTTTGCGATAGTTCGAACGAGGTCAATTGCTCCAACGATTTCTTTCGATTATGCAAATAAATCGCCACGAATTCTCCCGTCCGGATAGAATAAATGCTCCACGCACGTAAATCGTTGTTTCTTTTTCTTCCACGACGCTACGTGGCAAATACTTCTTCCATTACTTGTACACGATAACAAGGCCATTAGTATTATATCGATAACGGGCTTCAGTCGTCGCTATCAGCACCACAATTATTCTAACAGTCACACAGCCGATCGTTCACATATTTTGCATTCTCGTCGGTGCACGCTCGGCCCCGTCCTCGACGTTTTTTAAACAATGCGCAGCGCTGCAACATTGTCCGACGCTCGATTACCATTATTAATTACGTAAACGTAATTGCCCGTCCCGCATTGTGTCAATTAACGCGACGTGACTAGGCACGCTCGATTCAATTCGATTTCCCTTTATTTAGGATAGCTTCGAACTTCCACGATATTAATTATCGATCTCCCTCGCTCTATCTGCCGACTCCTCGGAATTAATTTGCAGAATTTAATAAGAAGCCTGATTAAAGCGGAAGAGGGAAGAGAAACCGAACGCGTCCCGTTCGGAGACACTCGCTCTCGCGTGGAAACGATTGCAAACAGAGGCTCTCCCATATGCCCAGGGAAAGAAATAACAGAGACCTGACACAACACGTACCTACACGCACGCGGGCCCGATTCTGTGTTGAATTGATTTCATAACATTCCTACTCGAAAACGCGGTCAGCCAGACTTTCCGACGTGACTGTACCCCCTCCCGACTAATTTTGCCGATTAGAATTTTAACATGACATACAGTCCGCGGTAAAAACCGCCTCGCACTTTTCCCTCTCGCGCGCGCGCGCGCGGGCGCCTCCTCTCGGCCACGATCCTTGCGCTTAATTTTCCAATTCTTGTAAATTCAATCCAATTGCGGAACACCACTTTCTCTTCTGGCTTACGAACTTTCCACCGCGAGTATAAAAAACGTGAATCCGGACAAATTTATTTCCATAATATCGCATAGGTACCTGCACCTTTTTCGTCCGAGGAGTTACCGTTATTACCATAGTCAACAGTGTCTCTTCTAAACATCGCTGCCCGTATCACGTTGCATTCGACGTAACCGTTCCCCTCGTTCGCAGGGCGTTATCTTGATCGAACGAAAGCCTCTTATCGACTCTTTATTTCAATGGGTGCCCCAGCACACGCGATCAAACGACTCTAAACGAGCCCGTCGATCTAACGACTCGTCGAGAGGAAGAAAATTGATGGGCGTACCATTAAAAAATTTCACGTTCCCAGGATTCCCCCGGCCCCTTCCACACCCGTCTCGCGAAATAATATCGCGGCGAAGCGTGTTCTATTGTTCGCGTCAAATCGAGACACTTGTTTCTCGAGATCCGCCCTCACGGTGCAATTTACTCTGTAAAGTACGAGTGAGCTCCGCGAAGCTACAAAAGTAAATTCCATTAAGGCGCGCAGCAACGGGGTGCTTTCCTTTAATGTCGTTAGCAGGAAAGAGCGGTAACGCGAGCAGTGGCGGTGGTGTTCACGGGGGGGGGGGGGGGGGCTCTTCGAGGCAGTGCGTTAAGAAATTTAGACGAATATCAAGGGTATTCGGGGAGTTACTTTATTAGCGAGGTCCACTTTCAAAGGAACTCCCAGTAGTTGCGAAAACTACGTGGCAGTTGGCTTCTTTGTTTACCCGAGAATTAGAGAAAATTATTTTAGCACAAGTTACAAGGGGAGCTATCACCACCGCCACAATCACCGCTATCAATATTGTCAGTGGGGCACCTGTCCCGGCACAGCTCGTTAAATTTGATTCAAGCTGTACGCGTGTGCGCGCGCGCACCTACCGATACCAACGCGTCGCGCAAAGGCACACGACGAGAGAAAGAGAGAGAGAGAGAGAGAGAGAGAGAGAGAGAGAGAGAGAGAGAGACATGTAAACACAGAGCGAAGTATGCGACCGCGTGTAACGAAATATCTTATGCACGGCCGATTACCGAGTAAATTAATGACGAGAGAAAACAGGGTCTGGTAAATTCTGTGGTGATACAACCGAGAACCGAATTATTCCTCAACCAAAAAAGTAAGTTATCCTCGGGCGAGGAAGACCTTAGAGGAATTACGGAACACCCTGTATACGTGGAAGTAATAATTCTCCAACAGTTTTCCTTCGAGCGCGACAGTGTGTGCGCATGAACCTCGAAACGAATTATAATTACAAATGTAAAGCAGAGAACTCACGGTTTTCCGAACGAGGAAACATCGCGACGCGATGTACTGGGTGTGCGAAACAGGACTGTCAAGGCTTTTTGTGGAAATAATTTTGCCGCTTCAATTTACTGGAACCTGTGGTCGTTATTTATAAGAAGATGTGAATAAAGAATAATTGTCGTTGAGTTTTAAATATAGATTCATTGGTAAAAGCCGCAGCCGTTACTTTTTTTACACCCTGTACGCGAGGACCTATATCCGTGACGAATTTGTGTATCATTTTGATAGAGCGAGGAAAACATTGTTCTGCGAACGCGGCCACGAGGTTTATTAATAACCAACTCTAACGAGAAAAGAAGTAACACTCGACGAATCACGAGATAATTATCTTACTAGCAGTTACGGAGCATTATTTTTATCGGTGCTATATTTGCGGTCGATCCGTGCCGCATTCACGAACCGAAGAGAATCAAGAACAACAACGAGCGAATATTATATTACATAAATCACCAGGAGCGGAATGATTGCCGTGAGAAGTGTTTTTGTTTGTCCGTGTGTATGAAGGCTGCGACGAAGTTATCGACAACGTGAATTACTGCTCGACCAACTGAATTCCGAGTTTAATCTCTTTAGAGATGTCGTGCGCGCGCGCGCTCGCTCCCAAACGCTTATTTGCGTAATATTGAAATCCTTAAACGTAAATAATGCGATGTCAGCCGGTCCCGCGACCGCGACGCAATTTTCCTCGAGCGCGAAAAATAGATCTTTTATCGAAACGATTTCGAGCGTCATTTTTCCGCACCACGGTCCCGACCATTTCCAGAATGTAAAGCCGTGCAATGATAACGCGGTTTTATACACTTGATGCGCGAATCGAACGGGACGCCCCTTGGAAATTACAGCCAAGGTAAAATAAATGTTTTGCTATTTTTTACGACTCTCGAATCGCGCTCGCTCGCTCGCTCGCGCGCGCGCACGGAAAGAGCAAGAACGCGTGTACGTATGTATGTACGCGTACATTGCGGGCGTATTCGCTCGGCCACAAGGACGGAGCATTATTTTAATCGCTATCCACGTATTATTTAATCCTATGCACGGAATTAATAAACGATACATCGGCGTGTACGCGTTGTTTATAAAATTTCCTTTCGCTCGGTGAATTATTAAATTTCGAAGTGCGTCGTTCGTTTAAATTTAATTAAATCCTGCAATTTGAATGTTCAATTGTACGCGAATCGATTAAATCATAATCAGTTGCAACTGAATTCGTTCGACGTGAAAAAATACAAACCATATAATCGTGGAATTAACATTTATTGCCCCGCCCAAGCTGCCGCGGAACCTTACTTAATTTGCGAGTGTATACAATGTTGCATAATAAACATCATTTCGCCCTGCCTCGCTTATACTCTAAATAGCATCGCGTCCTATAAATATATAATTTTATTACGTCATAGACGCTCGAGTATAGAGGTCGCAAGGGGGAATGGGAATTTTCGTTGGCGCACTGATTATTATTGCATCTGCCGCTAGCATTTCATGCACTTTGTATTTCCCGTTTCAACGACTACTGGCACGACGACGAGAGAAGAGAGAAGAGAAAGGAAGAAAAGGAGCAGGCACAAATTTCTACAGACTCTAAACAGCCCTTTGGAAAAGCACGCTTTATTCGAAAAAGAGACAGAGAGAATATTTTAAGCCGTCGTCCGGATGACGGTGGGGTCGGAGGGGAGGGAGAAAAACGACGGAAAAAACTGCACGAGGAGTTTGTTGTATCCTCGTTATGAGGAGAAGACAATAGCGAGCGCTTCGCGCATATTACGTACCTACTTCTCTGTCGAGTTACGATAACAAAAATGACGCTCACCGCCCCGACACTGATACAATATAATTACCAGTCGTGACTCGCGACCCCGCATTATCGATTTAATTCTCAAATGTATACTTTCAATTCGTCCGCTGACACACGGAACAGAGGTGGGAGGGCAGAGAAAGAGATAGACAGAATTGTAGAATAAAATACAGAAGAAAAATATCATCGGCAACTAAACCAATGGAATTGTCCCCAGTATCTACGGGTCGATTATTCTATTAATTTGGGGAATGGTAAATACCCAGGTAAATAACGATAGATTAGGTAAACGTTAAAACAATGGGACAAAAGACTGACGATAATAAATACGTCAGTGTCGCGAAACCTCTGGTCGGGGACTGTACATCCTTTCCACGAAACGTTCCTAAATATAATTTTTTTTTTCTCACGGCAGTGCTCGCGGAACGAGCGAGCGCGCGCTCTCTTAAAATCTCTTTTAAAACACAAACGACGCTCTATTTATTCGACGACGTGTACCATAATATTTCATCCTAATAATATAACGGAAGCACTTATCGATTCGACTTCTCGCGGACGCGTGCACGATGCACACAGTGGCTGTTGCGTGTTATTCCTTTCAATTCTCTCCCCCCCCCCCCTCGCTGCTCCAGGCGCGATGCCATTTCGACTACAATAAAGACGCTTTCGAAAAGTGAAAAAAATAATGGAGAGAGAGAACGAGAAGGAGGTGGGATCGAAAAACCGAGTGACGAACGAATTCGGCGGGAGAAGGTGTGTATTGGCGGAGGGGGAGGGGGAGGGGGTGTAATTTCTCATTAAATCGTCGTTAGGACAATGCGAGTCGAGGTGGCTGTGTTAAATCGGGTTAAGGCACATCTATAAATACCTCACTAACTGAGAATGAGAGAAGAACACGAAAGAGTGGGAGGGGAGGGGAAGCGAGAGAAAGAGGCACAAAGTGTGCTGGCAGAAGTGTGAGAAAGAGAGAAAGACCAAATACGCGGAGATAAAGAGGGAGCAAGGAGGAGCGAGTGAGATATGTAAACAGGGGGGAAAGAGTAAGCAAACATACGAACGAACGGAACGAACGAGCAAAAGGGAGAAAGAGAGAGAACGAGAGAAGAGCGACGATAGGGTGAGGGAACAAGGGCGAACAGGGGGAAGGGAGAGAGGGGGGAAGGGCAAGAAACGTGCTAGTGGGAGAGAAAAAGAGAGATAAAAGCAGAGTCACAAAGTTGACAGAGAGAAATGAAAATGAAACAGAGTAAGACGACGTGATAATAACGGTCGAGGGGGAGGGGGAGAGGGGATTGGTACTAGTAATCAGTCCGTATAATAGTGTGGGCACATCGAAGATACACACAATTGCATTCGTTGCCAGATGCTAACTATACAAGTTCGTATCCCCACTACTGGTTACCCCTTCCCCCCACTCATCAGCACGCTGTCACTTCTGCATTACGGACGAGTGGCGAGGAGAACACGAGTCCAAGTAAATTCGAGGATGAACACGAGAGCGGGGCGAAAAAAGACGCGCGGAATCCCGCAGATGCACCTATCCCACCGAATCGCCGGCACGCAGAGCGACTTACTTTAATTTATACACGATTGTAACAACTTTGACGAACAACACTCACCTCTATCTTTTCCATTTCTTTGCTGCACGGCTGTCATTCACTAGTATTCCCACAGTCATCTAGGATCCTTTGGCACACACACACTGACGGCACATAGCGCGATATATGACACAAGCTACACACGGGAACGCGGTGTGCGTGTATCGAAACGATATAGGTTTGACGCGCGCGGACCAGCGACTCACGGTGCGGCGCACGCCGCTGTCCCATCAAGACTACTTTGTATTTACTCTAATTATGTGACGTCACGGATACACTGCTCCCCCCACTACTAGCCGCCGGAGGCGCCCGACCGTTGGCGGGAGCGCTCGACCTAACCCGAGCCCGAGCGAGCAACGCGCATGGCGCGGCTACCCAGTCACCTGTCGTCTCTCCTCGCTCTCGTAGAACTCTCGCTGCAGTTGCACCGTGCTCCTCTGGCAATTTTCTGCATCTTCTCCATCTTTTATCGACTACGCGCACTCGCGACGAGCGTTCGCACTCATCCACGATCGTAATTTCCACTTCGTAATACCGACTGGTGCTCCAGCTACGTTCGTATCGCGATAGAATTCGTCGCCGCGACCGATTCCTGTGCTCTAACCTTAGTTCGACGTACGAGCTTGTGCTGCTGGTGGTTCGAACCCTTGCGCCTAAATGAGTTTCGGCGTTTGTGCACACGTATCGAGGATTAACTTTCGATGGCGATTCGATCGTGACTGAATAAAGCTTCCGTGTGCCCCGACAGTAGTGCCTATCGAATAACCGAGAATGAGGCGGCATAAATCCAGCCATATGATGTTTTAATGGTTACTTTAAGGCGCCGCAATATGTTCGTGTAACGCGTGGATTGTGCGCCGCGAATTGTTTCAGACCTGTACGTTGAATGTAAGTGTTGCAGCCTTTCGTTACTTTGTAACGTTTTAGCCACGTGCGATGTAGCGAGTCGATAGGAGAGTGCGTAATAAATGACACTGTCGTTGAAAAATCATATTTGTTTGTTCCATTTATTACCCAAAACCTCGTCTCCAATTCCCATTTCTCACAAAACTAGCGTTGTCCAACGTGCCTGTCATGCGAATCGACGCCTACTGGCGGAGTAGTCCAACTACATACGCCCTCCACGTACATATTGTGCTTCGCACGTTAACATTCTTCTCTTATCGCTCCCTATAATTAACAGACTCACGATATTCATCCGCTCGCGACATAATTCTTCTTTTATTTGTTTATTTATATATTTTGTTTCTTTTATAACTTTCATATTTCATAGGGCTGAGGTTTAAGTGTTGCTCCAGAAAAAGATTCTTGTTGCAGCGGAAGGCAACGTGCACGAGGAAATAGGAAGGATATAATATATATATATGTGTGTATATATATATGTATATCGTAATATATTTACAATAAGCGTTAGAAGAAACGTGTTGATTTTAGGTGTCGACAGACGGATTTTAGGCCTATTTCGCGGGACACTGATTCGCACAGTGCTAGGATCAGCAAACTAGATGCAGGCTGTTACAGATTTAATTGTAGTAATTACTTCGTTGTCCATGTTTTTTGTTTTTCATTTTTCTCTTGTTCACTTTTTCCTGACTTCCCGTTGCAGTAGTTTAAATAGGAAGGAAAAAATGTTCGAGGAAGCGTATCGAGCGAGAGACGGCCGATAGCCGTCAATCACCTTTTTAGGTTAGAATGAAGAAAAACGATCTTACGCTCGAGAAATTGAGCGCCTAAGGGTATTCGAAACAGCGAACTCATTTGCGGCGTGTTGTGCGAAGAAATTATATTCGTCGGATCGATGCAAAAATAACAAAAAAAAAGAGAAACTAATAGGCTCAAGTACCAAACGCGAGAAACGTTACGTTCTATATATTCTATGCGATCGTCGATACGTATTTTATTATCGTAAAAGTGTCACGCTAGTAAAAGTCTATATTACGATAAAAAAATATGCAATTTTTCTCAGAATTTATCGATTACCGTTGTCTATCGTTATTTTCATTATTTATGCATCAAACCAACCCGATAGAGAGACGCAAGGCTTTGGAAATCGAGAGCAAAGCAAAGCTCGCATTATTCCATAATCGATCTGATTAATCCTGCGCAACCAGGGATAGATGTCTCATGGCTATTACGAGAAACTTTTCTCCGCCAATTACACGCGTACCGCAAACCGTTTCCAAGTCTTTACGATCTTTATATCGTACCTATCGAGGCAACGTTAAACCAAATAATGAACGTACATATACCGCACCCCCGTTTTCGCACAGTGAAAAACACGTGGATCTTCTCACAATGTAATTTGCACCGGAATGGAACACTTTGTAGCACCAATTAACGCGACGCGAAGACCAACGATTCCGTTACGCTCGGAATGGTAATTGACACGACACGATCTAGAATACCGATACGGCGAGTACATCGCGCGTAAGAATTGAAGATTGGAGGGAAAGAATCGCGACGCCACAACTAACCACCCCCGTGATCTAGCCAAGGATTTAGGAACTATGATGAATTTTTCCCGCCAATGTCGAGACCAATGATTATCGAGGAATTCGTCGCGCCTCTCGTAACAGCCATTTCGATCGTGCTCGCGAATTTTCTTTCGAGCTTGTGCAAGGTATAAGAAAGTGTACGAAATAACGACGGAACGTGGGTGGCTCAGGTAAGATTACGATTATCATTACGGTTAAAGATTCCGGAACAAATTCTCTCGCGGATTCATAGCGATACGGAGGCAAATACGTTTCTCCCCCATTTTCTCGACGTTTTAATGGAAACGTCGCGCACGTTTAAGCGACCGATTGTTTTCAAGCTCTTTGGTCGGATACGTTGCAAGTTTAACAATGCGAATTGGACTAAGAGTAGGAATTATGTAACGAATTTTATTGCACCGTGCCATTTTGTTCTATAACGCGGTCAAGGTAACCGTGCGCGACACACTGTGTTACAAGACACGATGCTCCACGCTCAGAGGACAGTAATTTCTTGTGCATTACTTCGTGGTAATATTCCGATTAAGTATAACGTCGCTGATTTGTCGAATACTTTTTGGATTGCCGTTCAAACAAGTGAATTCGAAAGGTAAGTAGTAAGTAAGTACTGATTCGGAATTGACGCGCACTACAATGCCGGTGCACACTGACAAGAATGATGAATCGTAGCAAAGAAATTATTGCTTTCGCGGGCAACCGATGAGAAAACCAAATGGGTACAAAAGTCGCTGAGAATCGTGGAACTGATCTCGATACACGAGCTAAATTATTTACTCATTCACGTCGATCCAAGACTTTGTGCTCAGACACGGAAGCAACTAAATCGAAATATTTAAAACGAACACAACCCACTAATACCAGTAGAAAAGTAATTGACGCGGTTTTACGCTATTCTTGCCAATATGCGTGCAATTGAATTCAACGATCCCCCACTGCGAAATCACTCGCGCTACAGCCAATATCGGTTCCGTTGGTCCTCCAAGAGTCAATGACCAAAACGATGAAAAACGACGAAACAGATTTTCTTCGATCCTCTAAACGCATCAGTGGTAAAACATCAATGGAATTGCAGGAGCCTCGGTGCGTCTCGTTAGAAACAACCGATTCCTGCCCGGACCCGAGCAAGAGAAGATCCCGATCTAGACGAGTGTTTCTCGAACAGGGCCAGCCTCCAAGTTTTACAAAGTAAAATGGCACAAAGTATTAACGATCCCACTAATACGCTTCGTGGTCGTCGGTCATTACAACAGCACGTGAATAAATTATAGCTACAGAGAGCTATTGATATAGAAATAGAAATCTGAATACCTCTGAAACCATTAGTTTCCAGCCTCCGATGTTCGTACCCAGAATTTATTCGCACCCTGCGGCTTAAGGGCGGTTCCGTTCGAGAAGCAATCGTCCAGGTCGCGATCCTCCCTTGCATGTTCGGCACAGCGATCAGAGCACAAGGTGTAGACTGGGGAAAATATCACAGCTGGCCCCCGGAAACGTTAAAAATCGAAAATAAAGGAGGGGCTTCGGGGACCTTCGAGAAACCGCACGGTCGCCCCGGCTACGACCTTTCGCACCTGTTCTACGCGACGTCGTCGATAGAATCGCGTCTATGAAACGTAGAAAAAATGATACAAATAGTGGCTACCTATACAGTCCTTAAAAACGGCTCTCACCGGCGACCCAGCCGGGCCGACCGAGCTTCTTTCCCTTTTTCTTTGCGCGCGCGGTATATTCATATTTATACACGTACATTCTGTAACGAATAATAATATTAATCGTATGATCGTCGCTAATTAATATTATTATCATTGGCTCGCACGCTAGACCGATCGCTGCGACGGCGCGCCGACATCACACGCCCGAGGATAACCGTTCGTCTGGCCTCTGTTCGGTCGTTTGTCATTCATTCTGCTCGCGACCTTGGAATCCGGCGATAATTAGAATTCGGTGTAATCAAGCACCCCGGCACAGCGATTTGCTTCTACTCGTGTCTGAAAGAAAGCGTGTCGAGGTCGCACGAGGCTTCGAGGATCTCTGCTCCGGACTCTACTCTACACAGGGAGATTATAATCGCGAATCGTTCGACCCCGCGAATTTCTAAGGGGTCGCGCGCTCCGCGACCACTGGTCGCTCTTCTCTTCGCGATAGGACTTATCCGCCTGGGCACGAGCGATTCGTAATTCAAAGTCTATCGTGGATTTTTCTCGCTAACGTTAAGAAGCAACCGATGTCGCGCTCGTTATCGGCCTTCGACTTCCTTTGTGCAACAAGAAACCGAATACACCGAGACCCGCACTCTCGTCAGTTACGCACGGTTTACTAAACAACCACGCTCACGACTCACGTTTATACAATACTGGATAGAAACACGCACCGCAAATGTATAATACCGATTACGATATCTCCAAACGAACGATCGATATCGGGGCCGACTCTCCGAATGTGCAACGAAGGCGTACAATCATGATAAATAGAACGCTAAACATGGGAAATAATCGCGAAATATAACAGCAAGATACCGGACACCGGTATGGATAGACTTTGAAGCTAGATAGACCTAGCATGATTCCTGAGACCTTCGCGATGTCCAGCGAACCGTTTGATATGAGGAACCGTACGCAGAATTGTGCCTCTTCGTACGCTAGTTGAAGCCTCGCACGAACGCGGTGCTTTAATGTCGTTAAGTTTCTTAAAATAATTTCTTTCTTCTCTCCCTCTTCTGTCGGTGATGTCGCTCGAGGGCTCCCATCGGCGAGAACCTCCCCCTTCGGGACACATCATCGATCGAACGTGAAAGATTACGCCTATCGCAGCAACCGGTGCACTTTCAATTGCTACGATCTTAAATACAGTTCGCTTGCAAAAGCTACCGATAGGTTTCTAACACGAGAAGCACTACTCGTACCGGACGTACTCGGGATGAATTTCTCGTAGATTCAAAGTGATACTTAACTTCTTCATTGCGATTGTTCGTGAAAATCGGACAGTGTTCTTCTCCGCGAAGTTCGATCGATGAGTCGTTTCGCGAGAAGAGCGCACCCTCGAGCGAGCAGCACGACATAAATCGCGGACCTTCCTATCGAGTAATCGAACTTGTGGCTAATTATTCCGCGTCCCCGCCCGCCGTTCCTCCGTCGCCTTCATTGCCGGCATCTCCCCGAGTTTCCACTGTTCCGTCGACGGACAACTCATTCACTTGTATTCTATCTTCCGACTCCTCTTCGACAGGCTCCAAGAGCACATCTTCCCGCAGGTCTTCGCACTCCTCCACGTTCCCCTCGGGCTCCACGACGGTCGTTTCCGCGTCCACCACTTGACTCGCGGAGTCTTGCGCCGCTTCCTCGGAGGCGACGATATTGTCGACGTTTCTGAAGTCGTCCGCTACATTCTGCTCGATCGTCAGTTGCCTGACAGCGTTCTCCAAGTTGTCCCTCAAAACGTGGCTGGTCTCGTTCTCGGCGCCCCGCCAAGTGTAGGGCATGAACGTCATCCGGACTGTCTGGTAGAGCTTCCTGAAGCCCAGCTTCTTGTACAGGCTCTGGCTGGCTTCGTTCTCTGGACGTATCACTACGAAAGGCTGGTAGCCCCTCTCGGCCACCCGTCTCGTCAGGTACCTACGATGTGTTCTCTCGTGAATCCTCGCTATACCAAACGAACCGCGATTACATTCTACTTTCAAGGGGCTAGGAAAGATTTCTACCTTGCTAATTTCGTCCCGTAACCCTTCCTCCGGTACTCCGGCTTGGTCTGCATGGAGAACATCGCCCCGTAATAGGACTGCACCATCCAGGCGGCCAGGTTCCCCTTGAAGAAGACCCCGGCCGCCGGCAGGGACCTGATCAGCCGCAGGAACACCTCGTGGCACTCCATGTCGTTCGCGGGGTACAGTTCGTGGATGTTCTCGGCGTGCTCGGCCTTCAGCGGCAGCACTTGAACGTCGGGATCGGCGTCCGCGTCGGTCTCCACGAGGGCGGCCACGCTCTCGGGATTCTGGCACGCGAAAACGTCACCCACCACCCTCTCGATGGTCCCGGTGCCCTCGTAGAGGCGCGTCAGCTCCTCGGCGATGTCGTAGTGGACGAAATTGATGTAGAGGGGCTTCGACCAGTCGATCAGAATGTCCTCCTCCCTCAGCAGCTTCAGCAGCTCCAGCCGGTCGTTCGGACAAAAGACGCCCACGCTCTCGTAGAGCAAACCTTGGGGCTGAAAGCCGGGCGGAGCGATCAGGTTAGAGGAAAGATTTCTGGCTCCGCGGCACCATCAATTATTCGTCGCGGGTCCCGTTCAACGCTTCAATTTCCAGAATCAACGAATTAGCGTGACTGTAATTAATCGCTCGGAAATATCAAAGTTCGCGCCCTCGGTCGTACTAATTGACAGACCGGCGAAGGGACACGAGTAAATCGCGGACGTGGTAATTAACTAAAGAGCTTAGAGCCGTCGGGGGAGAAGGAGTCACCGGTGACACTGGCAAGGCTATTCGACCCAAGATTGGCCGAAAGCCAGCGAAGGATGTGGGCCAACTTTTCTACACCCCCGATGATACGCGCGCGGAATGGGGGGGGGGGGAGGGGAGGGAGCGAGATAAATGTGCACGACTCACGCGACGTACATTTCCTTTTTAATTTTACGATTACTGTTCACGAATCGAGAACTGTCGTTGAAGAATCCTAAGGGCCATAACGGTGCCTCCCGCTGCACGTCCAAGTCACTTTCAAAGAGCATTAAGGTAAATCGATTTCACCCAAGATTTGTGTGGGTCGCGAGCCAAGTAGAAACTGCAATAACATCTGTCCGCGGGAGGGAAACACCGCGCGGCTGATGTCTGATATCTCTCCCCCCCCCCCTCCCCTGTAATGCACTCGGGGGAACGGGACTGCATCGACTACGCGGCGAGCACACCGCTGGGAAGCATTATCGATCACGGTCCAAGAGTAATCCGACGCGAATCGGGAGTTATTTTATACTCACGGATAGCGTCATCCCTGGGAAGTGCAAGCAGATCGCATCTCGGGGCCAGTCGTCGGCCACGTAGAAATTAAAGTCCCATACTCTGTCCCGCGTGTAGGTCAGCAGAGTCTGATGGAACTGCGAAACAGAGAGATAGGTAAACTTTACGATCCGCCGAGCTCATTCTTCCTTTCAGCGCCCCTTCCCCAAATCGAGCGCGTCGCGACAAGTAGAAAACGACGAGTAATCCCCTCGTGCCGCCATTTACGGGCCAATTGGCCCGCGAATGAAACATCTTTTCATGCCGCGCGGAAGAATCGGAAGAGAATACCGGGTTCGGGTCGTTAAAGGGGAGGTTTCTTTCGCGCAGCACGCTGAGTAGAGGCAGCGTCTGAAATGAAAGGGTAGATATTTACGAGGAAGCGCAGCAGGATAAAGAGGAATCTAGCCGAGGGCGATGCTCCAGACCCCGGACCTTAAAATAACTGCCACGTCTCTGCCTCTGATACACCCCCTCGTATAAACCCTCCCCTGCCCGCTAAAAATCTCCATATTTTTCCAGCGAAAAAGGAAAGCAGGGGGGCTCCGAGTTGCAGTTAACTCACTCGCTCCTGTCCCCGACGACAGAGTTCATCAACACTTTACGCGACAAAGTAGAGTGGAATGCTAATCGAGCCAGGCTTTCAGCTTCTATTAGAAAAATCGGGACTTAGCTCGTCGCTCGGTGGAAAGAATCCCCCAAGTCTCGGGCAGCAGCGACGTCAGACGCGGAATAAACAGGCCGAACGTAATTTACCTGGGCAACTATATGAGCCAGTGACTCGGTGGTAACAAGCTGCCGGTTGAAAGTAAGTAAATAATCGACAGTGGAAGCTATTGCGGAACACGTAGCCTGTCCTAGATTTTATATAACAGCTGCACCAGCCGGAATGGCGTATCATGTGGGACAACATACATACTCGGCAAACGTACCAGCGATTTTATGCGTCAGTTCGATCCAGAATTTTAATACGCCCTTCCCGAGAAAGACACTTGGCGGTGGCGCGTTTCATTCGTCACGTGACGTCGATGCGGTTGTCTCTGTCCGATTGAGCTTTACATTCGAGTGCTCCTCGGACAAAAGACCGGCCGCGAATCTCCTCGCTCTCGCTCCAAAGGAGAGAGCGGTGCTTCCTGCTTTTGAAATACCTGCCGGCGCATATGCAGCGTAATAAAATGTTTCGCATCTGATGTGCAACCGGTACGAATTTGCATATCAGCGGCTGGATCTGGACTAGAGCCGGTAGAGCGACAATGCGAGCGAGAAAGCTGCGCGAATCGTTGCCGATTTATTCGGTGTCTCTGCGACGGAACCACGCTGCCCTCGGAGGCGAGCCCTTTGGCGAGCGACTCGCCGCGTGCACGCGAGATTGATTCCCGAGGGAAAATTAAATTGCGATATCGAGTAGGATATTAAAAGTCGGAGCTGCTTCGAGGAGGCCTCTCGCGTTCAATTTCGTACACCGTCTGCGCGTAAAGTGAATTCTAAGGAGAAGGTTAAATTAATATTAAGTTCCCTTGTCGGAGTTGCTTTTCTGAAGATAGACGAAACAACGTTTATTAAAAGGCTTCCTGCCTACTTTTATCCACCCTACGTCAGAATCGCGGATGGTAAAGTGAAGTAGCAATTAATGCGGCGAGTCACTTTCAGAAATCGGTTTAACGAGATTGTGCGGACTCGACGCGGGCTGAGAGCAAGTTAAAAGTCATGCAATCTAATTTGCCTGCTTTAAGGATAATAATAGAACTGCGCGTGAACCGCGATCGTCAGGAATAAATGCACCCGACAGCTTTAAATTCGGCATGTAAACACGCTTCCACGCGTTCCCCGTCTTCTTCCCAGGAGGAATGAAGAGGAAAGTCGAAAAGGGCTCAGAGAGCTCGGGAGGGGCTCGATTAATACCAGTCCAATAAAATTCTATCGCCTTGCCACTCGCTGCCGCGGCAAACAATGCCCCGCAGCTCGGCAATGTTAAAAGAGGGGGCAGAAGAAGGCGCCGCAGCCGCCACTTCGGCTGGAACGAAGAAAGGAGAGAAAGGAAGAAAGAAAGGAAGGTGAGAAGTGCTCGATCAAAGCTACTCGAATCATTATCGAGGCTCTTTCAGCCGCGGCTCGTTAAGCATCCTCGTGGCTCGTGGCGACCGGCAGGCGTGCAAGAAGCATCGATTCCAATGCGGATTCGAAAAACCGACACGGCATCACGTGTGCACGTCCACACACGACCTTGACCCTGCCTCCGCGCCGGATACTCCAGCTTTATTCCGGGATAAATGGCTGCGGCCTTTATGCGCAATCATTTCGTGCTGGTCAGGCGTTATAGCTCGCGGCACGAGTACCAATGGGCGTCGTTAAGTCTTTCGAATCGCGCAAACGGGTAATACAATGTCGAGCGGCAGGGAAGAGGGGAGGATAACGCCTGCAGCCGCATCCCGAGGGGTATTCTTCGCGACCTGAGCGGATCGGGAGCTGGGGGGGGAGGGGTCGCGAGCCGCTGCTACCGCACGCTTGCGGGGCTGGAGAGAACAGCAGTGGCGGATTTAAGGAAAATTGCCCGGGTGGCAAACGTTCTGAGGGGTCCATTTTGGGGGGAAAATGAAGAGGTACTTTTGTAAAAAAAAAGGGGGGGGGGGGGTAAGCGTAGTAGTGCAGAAAAAGAAATATAGTGCTTGGATAAAATCGTTTTTACGAAGATGGGACCTCGGGGGACAGGGGCCCAAAAGGGGCCCACTGGAGAACAGAGATTAATAACAGCGGGTTGAGGCTAGATGGACCAAGCATGAGTCACGAGATCTTCCCTGCGTACAGTGAAAAGTTTCCCTGCTCGACGATATCGCGTGGAGATTACGAGATCGCCGTCGAAAGGTGATCGCGGAAACGCGACCCTGGCCTTGACTGCGGTACACCTTGCGCATCGGTACCGGAATCAAGGTGGCGTGGCCGGTACTCGTAATACCGGCAGTCCTGCCAGTCGTCGACGAGCAGGAAACAAAGCTCTTTTAGATCGATAACTCGTTGGGTCGAGAGTGAAAGGTGTAAGAAAGAGAGACAGGTAGGCAGAGAGAGAGAGAGAGATGCAAGCAGAGACTGCCTGCGATCAATTTCGCGCCCTTTTCTTTTTGCACTCCAAAGACTCGAGTAGTTAGGAAAATACTGGACTCGGGATAATAACGGCACCGCTCGCTCAACGAGTCCATAAGACTATACAAAGGGGGCATTATATTTCCGCTAGATGCTCGAGTATTCTGAATATCGATTAGCGTTGCAAAAGTCCGGTAAAGCGATATCGAAGTCGCAGTAAATGGCATAGCTATTGCTGTTGCGCAACGGTAGCCTTTGATGCGTGAAATTTCAGCAATGATACAGCCGCTATCTGCGCAATATCTTCGGAAAGCGCGTTTGAAATTGTCGGGCCTCCCCGTTCCACTCGGTTCTTAATAAACGTGCGTGCCGCGCGTTACACTGCGCATTGCAAAACGATTCAGGAGGCTAGGCGTCTCCGAGCTTTGATAAAAGGATAGGAGGATGAATGAATCTTTGCATTAACGTTAAACGAATGGCCACGCAGAGGTGGGCGAGGTTTATTACAGCTTTCCCTCGTAAACACGCACGCTGACCGATTATCGCACCCCGACGCATATCATTTGCGTTAACAGGTGTCTGTCACGTACGTCCAGAGATAGCCGTGTGCGGCGGGGGGGGGGGGCGGGGGTCGCGTAAAAACGCTGAACCTTCGTTTGACGAGGCAACGAAAGCAGTTGTAAAAACGCACCGGCCGTTAATAACCGCTTGGCGCGCGACTCGCGTGGGCGGTTGTGCTGAAAAATGTCAACGTGACATCGTAACCGATCAATAATGCCACACGCCGCTTGTGTAACGCTGCAGAATCTCAGAGGGGACTGAGAGAGCAACAGGGAACTCGCGCAGCTAGCCGTGTCTGCGGTGCCGGCGGAGGAAAACAGGAAGAAAAGAGGAGGAATAAGAAATCGCCTGGCGCTCCTGCCAGCTTTACGACGCCGCGTGCGAATATCGCGGCGAGAAGGCCGCTGCAGAAAACGGCGTGTACCAGCTGAGACCTTGACACTAACCTAGCGCAACGGCCGACACTTAGACCGGGTTGCGGGCGGAAATACTGCGCGAGGATCGCTTCCTTCGCGCCGATAATCCCGTCCCGTCGATGCTCCACCTTCTCCCTGGGGAACCCTGCGATATCTTCTCCGCACTGCTGACCCAATTCTTCCGCGAGCGCGTGCACACTTTTGCCCGAGGGTTGGTCGCGCTTCGCTCTCGCTGGGGAATCGTCGAGCGATCGAGGGGAAGTGTCAAAAGATCGCGTTTACCGCGTCCCAAGTTTCGAATAGAAAGCTAGCGGTAAAACGCGAAGCATCTTCAAAGGCCCCGGGCTACGTGCCGATGATTTAGAGGCAGCAAGCTCGAGCAACGCCGGGCAGGTGTTGGCTTTTGTTCGTATTAAATTCCTCCGGTGAATTATCAAGGACTCGAACACGTAGAGATCCACGTTTCGCAGATCCTCCAGGCGGCATTCCGACTCTATGGTCTTGCCAGTGCACGACTTGCAATTAGATTCGCGTGCTTCAATAAAGGACGAGCTTGCAACGGAATGTCATTGCCGAGGGTTGAGTGACGAATTGGTTTTCGGTAATGGGACCCCGTTTTCGATATCGACCCTCGGGATTATTATTAGCCGAAAGGACGGCCTCGAGGGGGAATAGGGATCATTCGTAAGCATTGAGGGAAACTAATTTGCACGGTTAAAGAGGGGAATTAGGCTTTTCTGGGGCGACACGACGTCACTCATGACTCGTTAAGGTTTTATAAAAAGAGGAAACAGCACTGTGACAAGCGACGATTCGACTGTGGGAAGCTTGCAGGCGTGGGAGCTTTGGGATTATTTACGTTCGAGCAGAATTGCACGCACCTTGAGGGATTCGGGCAAATAGCCGGCAAGGAAGTCCAAGAGCTGGGACAGCTCCTCCTCGGCGAGCAGACGAAAGTTCCAGCCTCTATCCATCGCTTCGGGGCACTCCATGCTGAAACTAATTACCGAGAAATCATTGTGTAAGAGGCACGAACTTTCGAACCCCGGCTGGGCCTTCGCCATAAAACACGTGACCCTGCGTGCCCGCTCATAATGTCACCCGTCAAATTCCCTTTTTCACCCTTTCGGTGACTAAGAACAACCTTCGGAAATATCTGAAATCATTATGTCGCCTGAATTCGATTAACCTCTCGTGAAAGAGGACAATTTAACTCTGGAAATACCTACGGCGAATCGTTACCTAACCCCCTGAAGGGGATCAAGTTAGATGGGGAAGGAAAGATCGCACGAGCGATAGCCAGACATGTGCATTCCCCACCCTGCACACGGAACCCCTGTACCTTCCTCTGACCCGTGTATTGTCCCGAAAATTACTTCCACTACAAATTAGTCTCAGATCGATACGAACATTAAACGTGCACACGCATCCATCGCCGATTACATTAACCACGTAAACGTCGTTTTAAAAAAAAAAACTCTCTTGCTCATCCTTGCGTGAGGTGTTTGAGAAAATCCTTTCACAGGCAGAAAGGATCGTATCTATACGAGGAATGAATTCGTTGAAAGCGCCACGTAACTGGGTCAGCGAGACGCCTATAAAAACGGTTAAAATTCAATGAACACCGACAGTTTGTAAAATTCGTCAGCTCTTGGTAAATATAGTGGAAGCTCGCCGCCGTAGGTGAATAATCGATCGGGCTCTGACAAGGTATCGCAAAGACGAAGGTAAAGGAAAGTGGCCTGTCATTAGCAATCATTAAAGATGGGCGAATCACTCATAGGTATATTAGCCTAATGTTTCTACGCGATGTAGCAATTATGTAATTGTGGTGTTACGTCCCAAGTAGGACTAGAAGGTTCCCCTGAGCGGTTAAAGTGTTTCACGTGGTTCTTGTTCCTTTTAAGTGCCAAGGCAAACCTTCAATACGCTCGAGGATAATGGAGGGAGGGGATTTGGAGGTTGAAGGAGACTGACAAGGGAAGATCCCGAACCGGGAAATTAAAAAAATTCTAACACTTTGTGAATATGTAGGGAATTTCCTCCCGATTATAACGCAATTTTTGTTTGCTGCCCAAATTCAATCCAAGGGGGTGTAATTGACCCCTGAAAATCCGGCTATTTTCCGATTTTGTGTTATAACTTGTGAACTGTAAAACAATTTTTTTACCAAACGATAGATCTAATTAAAAGAAGTAACTTTTGTCTTGAAACTTTTTTTTCTATCTCTTACAGTTCGCGAGTTATAACACAAAAACGGGAAATAGCCGAATTTTCAGGGGTTAATTTCACCCCCTTCGAGTGAATTTGGGTAGCAAAGAAAAATTGCGTTGTAATCAGGAGGGAATCCCCTACGTATTCTTCAAGTTTCAGAATTTTTTGAAGTTTCGGTTTCGGGATCTTCCCTTGTGAGTGGACCGTTCCATATAACAAATATAATTTCTGACAAATAAATAAATAAATGTATAAATATGAATACAAATGAAATCGATACGGACTCGGTGCCTACAGGTATACGACTTACACTAAAGGTGCAAATCCACGAGGAGACAAAAATATCGTGTCTCACATGACACTTTAATCTCACGAGACGATTATTTCATTATTTTATTATTTTTCAATTGTTTTGCCATTAGTTTCATGAAACTAGAGTCTCCTGAGATAAGTCTCGTGTAAAATCTCATCGTGGATTCGCACCTCAACGGGAGTTAAACGGCGCGATGCTATTGGGCTCAAAATTACCGGACCGCTTTGGTCTGAAAAATGCGCAAAGTGTATCGCTGTTACGCGATATCGGACAACTCAGCAGGTTCGCTTTTCCAGGTGGAACAAGCGAATGAGAAATATGGGAGAATTGGAGTGGGCGTTTAAAACGTCCCTCTCGTCGCGTCGCTGGAGAACCGGCGGCTTCTGCACGCTCAAGGTCTGACTTTGAGCTATCGCGTGAAGTAGAGTACGCCCGTGCCCGGTCAGACTCGTATCCATCATCGTGCGCGTTAATCGCTTCGACCTTCGACGCTGGGAAAGAGCGAACCGCTCGTTAGAAAGTGATAAATGAATATTAATTCGACGGATACGCGGGAAACAAACTCCCTTCGAGTCTTGGAGGAAGGTCGCAGGGATGATCGTCGAGATCGAGTCGTTAACGAGCCGAGCTGCACCGCGGAAAGTCGGTCAGGATTTAGCGACGCATGAATATTCCGTGGCACAAAGAATTTACAGCCTCGGGGATCTAGGGATTTGATGAACATTTAGCACCTGATACCATAATGAAATAAAGAAACCCCGGTGATTCTTTAATACGATGAGACCGACGCGATCTGGGTCTGTATAACCTTTGTCGGACCACGAATGTCAGCTTACCTAAGGTTTCTAATTATTTCTCTCTTTTTGGTGCGCAAAGCAACGCTGACTAGATCGCGACGCATGTATCGCGTGTCAACCATTATCTACGCGTGCAGCGTGCTTAGCTACACGGGCAATGCGGGCATTGCCATCAACGGCATCGATACGATCTATATTTCCCTCGCTATTACCCGATAATGCTAATCTTCGATGTTACTGAAAACAATGCGCTCCGCCGCCCCACTGCAGAGATACCGCTACGATAAATATTGCGACAAGATGCTGACATTGATTGAAATTCAGATAAGCCAGCTGCCCTCTTAACTTCCTTATTTCCAACCACCCCGTTTCATTAATTACTGCACACACTACTGCCGACTCTCACTCGCCTGAGTCGTCCCTCCCACTATCGGTCTGGATAAACGGTGCTCCACTGTGAGCGCAATAAATTATTTCCCAAAGGCTTCTTAGCTTCGGAAGACTACTGTTTAGGCGAGATTCTGCGGAAAGTGAGGCCGAAGCAGCTTCGGAATCGTGGCCAGGCCTGCTGACGTAAATCCAGACGTGGCACGATCCGCAGCATCCTCGGCTGAGTGGTCGAGGGACAACCGACCAGTTTATCGACGAGCAGACGAGCAGACGAGCAGACGAGCAGAGACAGTGAACTCGCACTGGCTACCCCGAGAAGTCACACCGATGTCACGATAACGTCACAACAGGAAGCACTACATGATAGAAACGAGTGACGCGCAATAAACGAGCCCCCTGGAGAGACTTACCTACCTACCACCGCGGATCATCGTTCCTACATGGCTCGCGCAAACACGTAAACCACCGTGCACCGAATAGACACAGCCAGATATCGCGCAACATCGATTTACCTGATTGAATAGCTCGCGTGATCCTTCGGCCAGCGGGTGGAGAAATGGTCCTCGGGATCGACGAGCGCTTGATTATCGAAAGACACGAGAATTACGCGGCACGAGATCGGTCGAGGGTGAGAATGGCCGCGGGCTGTCGTCAAGGGGTAGTTCCAACGGAGGCACCCGCCCTCGCCGCCCCCTGAACCCGCACTGCCGCCCCTGGGCCACCGTTACCCTCCGTGCACCGAACGCCACCGCGGTGGTCGTAGCGCAGGCGCCACGTCAATCCAGTGCCGCACCGCCGGACACGCGCACCCCGTCCCGACAGAATTCTCCTCGAGATTCGAGGCCACGAGCGCCGAGCATGTTGCCTAGGAATATTTCACGTTACCGGGCAAGCAAATAAACGTTCAGCCACCGAACGATCGATTGGCATCTTCCTTCGCCGGTGTTTCTAACACCTCTCTCGCGTGTTATTGCGACAAGAACTTTGCTTTCGGACGTGTCGTAGCTGCGGCTACACGCGAAGATCGATATTTTCGTAGAGATAGCACCGAGACGTGGCTACATTTATCAGCCTGTTTCTCTGTACTGCGCCTGGCGCGCAATTTCTACCCAGGTGCATCGCCTTTTATCATCGTTCCTTCGAGCCCTCACCCCTCAAACTCGCAACCCTTCCCGCAACGTTGCACCCCAATTTACGGATGCGACGCGTGGACCATAACTTGATCGCAAATACTCCGCAAAATGTATTGGAAAATAATACAGCTTATGCCTCGTTCTCACATCGTGTTTATTCGCTCCCCGGAGCAACAATCCCCTTAAGAAACGCGTGCAAGCGATATGCAGACACTGATAGACTTATAGAAAAGACGTCTGCTCCGGGGAACGGTATTTTCGAACAGTTACGCTCCTATGGCTAGTCATTGTCGTACGGTACTGCGCCCAGCGTCGCGACGCAGGAGGACACAGCCTCCACCACCGCATTTTCGCAAATCGATCCGACTGACAGAGACAGGAAGCCGCGTGCCCGGTAGTCTCGATGTTAAAGTTGCCTACGCTAACAGCACGCGGAACACATGACACGTACGATCGACGGGAAAGTTACATTGTAAATCAAGTGATTGGTGGCGAAAGGTGCACGCAAGTGGACAGAGCGGGCTAAAAGTAAGGAGAAGATCAATCAGACGTTCAGTGTTGCACGCGAGCCGAAGGTCCCCGGAATATCCGAGCTATAAGTCCAACTCGTGCAGTTTTTGGGTGCACGCGCTTGTCGCCCCTTTTCTAACAACGTCGAACACCTTCATGGGAATCACCCACGAAACGAGCCCCGAGCCCTGAGGGTGGATCAATCGAACGAACGAACAAGTAGGAAATCCAAGTAGCGCTGCGAAAGCTACGGTACGGTAATCGTCTTGCCATGTGGCAACGGGGATCAGGTCGAAATGTGAATCTAGTGCCTGACCGTTGGCCTTAATAGAGATCGAGTAGGGATGTTGCGGATACGATAAGAATTTTCTGGACGTTCATCATAGGAAAAGTCAGTGTCCTTTTAGCGAAGATCCGCGCAACGGTTTCTTTATTGATAGTGTAACGGAGTAAGGAAAGCCAGGTGGATGATAGTTTGAGTACCAGAATAGGTGTGCCCATCGTCGCTTGATATGTGGACGAGCTGGTTTGGCGCAGGTACCCTCTACTTTCTGATAACGAACACATACATTACAGCTTTAGATATGTACGTCATTTAAAATGTCCCTCGTTATCTGGCGCATCCCCTCCTTCAGTCAGCACGCATGCGTCCTCAGCTTATGGCATCCGTATCAACATAACCTATAAACTCGTACATTAGGTTTCCTCGAAAAAGAAACTCGCGTAAGCCACACACAATTATCTTATTGAATCGTTATTGGCAACGTGTCTCGATTAAAGATCAACCGCAACGGATTTATATCGTAAAAGTTGGTCGAAGAGCTTCGCGTGACTCGTGCAACGATGACCGTTATTTTGGAATAATTCTTCAACGTTGGAAACGCATGCTAGTATGTAGAACAGTACGCCTATGTCATTCCACTACCATTCATTGTAATCGTAAAACACGCAAATTAATGTTTCAAGGAATACTTGTAAACGATGTATCGCATAATTCCCCGTTCAAACGGAATTAAAATAAACTTCTGCGACAAATCTACCTGCAGCGAAGATCTCTAGTAAACACATGAAAAGTACAGAATTTGAAATATTCCTTTCGGGGTTGCCTTTACCGATTCCCGCACGTCATAACCGTCTTTGAACGTCGTTCGAAATTTAAACTCGCCGTCGTGATTTTTTTAAATGAATCGATCATAAATTCCAATAATAAGGGAAAGAACCCTCGCAAGAAAGAAACTGCAACGATTGTTTCAAAATATGCTTACGATGGACAGAAAATACTGCAGTTCGCGTCTCATGGTTCAATCGTGTCCCAGCGCGGAAAAATTATCGACACACGGCAATGAATTTTAATCGTAGAATGAATCTTCGAAGATAACGATTGACATGCATAGTTTACCTGCGCAGGACGCATGCACTCGCGTGCGACTGTAATGACTGGAACTACAACGTCATCATTGACATTATTTAGTTGAACCTTTTGAATTTCGCGAACGTATAGAAAAGTTGTAGTTGCGAAGATTCGTTTGCACCACGTCCCTAGCAAAATTTTCGAACGTGAGCGATAAAACAGAAGTTACCGCGTAGAAAAAAGTGTAACGCAAATGTTTCGTCCATTTTGCAGATTACATTCACAAACTGAGTATGTCCAGGAGGAAACTCTGTGACAGACAATTTGACAACGTGGATTACACACAGCTTACAGAAACTGACAATGGTTTTATCGATTCTCAGGTGAGACACCGTCGATTTATATTTCGTGTAAACTTTCAATGCCATCTTTCTTTCCATTGCAACGAGGACTATACGTTTGACAAAGCAACGAAACATTTCGAGTGAAAACGAGAAGTGACATTACAGCAGTTGATATCAATTAAAAGCAATTACTTTTAACAGTTTGCGCATCCGCCAATAAAAATACCATGGAAGGCCATTACATTGGCAGCTCTTCTCTTTGTTGGAGGCACCATCATGCTCGTTATGGGCAGCTTAATCGTGACTGGGCACATAGACACGAAGGTAAGATTTTTTTTAAAGGGATACTCGAAGTTGCAGTGTATAATTATTTTTTTTTTTTGCAGTATTCAGACCGTATGTGGCCAGTAATAATTCTAGGAATTTTAATGTTCATACCAGGTGCTTACCATATGAGGGTAGCTATTTTAGCGTACCAAAAAGTGCCGGGATATTCTTTTGATGATATACCAGAGTTTGATTAATGTATTGACGTTTTTTACCGACAGTAGTTAGGAATTCCAGGTTTTTATTAATGCATTTTAACAATACACCATCGATGTTATTATTATTATTATATTTCCTATGTGTACACGTTATGATCACGGTACGACTTTTCAAAAGATCGTACCATGACGGTCCATAAAAAATAATTACGATTAATACAAAAAATTGTTCACGATTGTATACCGCTAACAGCCTATTTGGTTTCATTATGTACCATATTTTAAAGCAGTAGACAATATGCAACCAAGAAACGTCAAATTATATTTTATAATTTATAATGAATTGTAAATAAAGCAAATATAATTACATTACTCAGAAATTAAAGTGAGAAACATGATGCGCATGTGACGTTCGGGGACAAACGATCATTTTCTGCGGATTGTAGCACCGCAACCATAAAAAGAAAGTATAAAAATTACAACGTTCTCTACGCGAAAAGTTAATCATCATCGAATCAAAAGTATATATATATATATAGATATCAGACAATTACGAAATTGTCATTGTCATTTATCGAGTTGAATAAAATAATTATCGTTGTGAAATAAAGATTCAGTCGAATTACCTAAGATTGTAAATATCGTCGAACGCTTGTATTTTGTAACCTGCATAATTTATCGTTTCTTGACTTTGCCAATAAAATAGGCGGTTTAAATTGTTTCTCTAGTATAGCCGCCATTCGCTTTTTAGTTGCAATAATTCTGTTATTGTTTTGTTCATCTGCTCCTCTGTCGCAAGCAAGTTGCGTTTCCGAGGGGATAGTCTAAGAAAACAATAGGAGCTAATTACTCGAATAGATGATCGTCTTACGCAAGCATACTTATCAAAGGTAATAAAGTTGAACAGTTGTACAGTGAATGTAACTTACTTCAAACTGAACGTATATCGAAAGCTGTTGTAAACTAATACGATCGATCGCGTGTCCAATATTCGACGAAAGTTGTTGCATCAAATCCAAAATCATGAGATATATTTCTTCGTTGGTCCAATCGGTATGTATAATAACATATGTTGCTGGATGAAACTGATCAGAGAAGCATACAGACGATAAAGGCACGGGTTTATTTTTAAAATACGAAGATAATTTGTTCTTGACCTACCCGTATGTTAGAATATATGCCTAAGCCAATTGCATTCTGATGAAACTGCATAGCCAGATCTTTATCGATATGAACCAAAGCAGCGGTCAATGCACGATGCGTTATTGTATTTAGCGTAAAGTTATAGTTGTCAATTAGTTTTCCGATATTTATGATGGACTCGTGGTCTCCTTCCAGTAAAACCACTGGCACTATTTTATTCACGGAACGCGTAAGATCTAAAAGTAATAAAATTAGCTTCAGCGATTGAGCGGTACACGTTTATTTTAGTTGCACGAAGTTTATTAGCATTTTCTTACCTACTGGGCTGAAGTTACTAGGTTGATCATCAACCAAGAATTCTAAAAGAAAAATTGCATGATGTGGAGACATTTTGCAAAGTCTATCTAACAAAAGAGCTACTACCTGTGCTCTTATGCGATCATCCTTAGCATTACTCGGTGTTTCCCACTTACTACGATTAGTTGAAATAATATTAGTTTCTGCAAAAAATCAAACATTTCAGAACAATCGCAACTGAATATCGGTGTGATTCGAGGCAAGGCTATCCGTTGTGTTAGAAAGTGTACCAAGGAAAATGAAATGCTAACTCACGCTTAAGTAGGGTGAAAGCTTTCACGGGTTGATCATTTGCTAAATATATTTCAGCAAGGAGTAGAAGAGTGACAGCGTCGATCTCTTGCAAGCGAATTCGCATTTTTATCATAATGTCAACGTCTTCGAGTAGTTTAAATGCAAGCACCCAAAGTTCCATTTCAGCTAAACGGGCTAAAATATGTATAGCAACATCGAGCAGTATTTCATACAATACAGGTGTCGCCCCCATTTGGACTGTAATGTCCAAAAAAAAGAGAGAAAAAAATGATATTAGGTGTAAGAAAACATCAGTATTAATTAAAAAAAACATTCATACCTGTTCAAAATATCTTTATTTTATTTGTTTCAATTTTAATACAAAAATGGTATCTGGTAGACTTTAGTATACGTTACTATCTTAATAATGAATATCTTTATTTTACATATAAATCAAATCTCATCATTCAGATCACCCTAAGGGGTGATCACTATAAAAAGACTGATCTGTCTTTAATGGTAGAATTTTAAGATAAGGCAAAAACTTGAGAAAATTCATATAAAACTAAAACTGTTTTAAGGGGCACCACTGCCCTGACGGTCAAATTACCTTAAAGTTCAGTTACCTCTACTACTACCTTATTCTAAAATTTCCACGTAAAATGAAAAGCAAAATCGTCAAATCATAAAAAATAACAATACAGGAAAACAAATTTCGGTACATGGAAAAGAAGTTCACGTAACAAAACCAAGAGTTCAACGATTAGGATGTTTCAGTGAATAAATCCGTACCTGCAAACGAAATGAGCTTACTCAAACGGGACTGAGAACATTTTACTTCCTTGCACAAAATTTTATAACATTCGCGAGAGAAAACCGTCTTATCTGTTGGTTTAGCGGCATTAAGAATCCTCGTCACGTGGTCATAATCATCGTGTATAAGTCCTGTCTGAAGACTCTGGACATCTAAATAAAACTTCCAAAATATTCTCCTGCCGTGAGGGGAATGTGGTTCTGGCAAATCATCTAAAAAATGAACATAACAATAGAAATAATAATGCATACAAACATACGAAAGTTACGGCGAAAACAAAATGTAAATGAGTTTGCTAACATTTTTACCTATTGGATGTAACACAGGGCTTTCATTTTGTGCATTGTTGTTATCGTCTCGTTCTTT
This sequence comes from Andrena camellia, assembly GCA_029448645.1. NCBI lineage: Eukaryota > Metazoa > Arthropoda > Insecta > Hymenoptera > Andrenidae > Andrena > Andrena camellia. The sequence goes on along the minus strand of CM055678.1, from coordinate 24,081,042 downwards.
CATTTTAGGAGAAAACTCTGTCCAGATATTTTGGATAATTGTTGCAGGGTGTTGACTTGTAGGTAATGCACTTTCTGTCTCATGCACTGAATTATTTACATCGGGTGCAGGAATATGTATATCAGACTGCGAAGACGAGCTTTCCTTTATCGTGTTGTTTTCGCGCGTACACTTAAGTAAATTATTAAAGCGTAACCATAATCTCTGATCGACCGCGGAACGAACTTTATTATCGAGTTTAATTACTATATTTCTATGTACGTCATGGACGTTCATTCGCGTGGTTACACATTCTCGTACAATAATTGTGATAATCTCTAGTTCTAAATTTGGTACTTGTAACAGTAAAGCCTTTAAAGTATTCCAATATGTACCGTTAATTATATGATGTATGATATGGTTCTGTAGTATTTTCACGATCCAGTTCACAAAGTTGGAATCATTATGATCTACGATTCTTGCTAAAGCATTTACAACTATTTCCATAGAAATATTCATTCTTTTCCAAGTTACAAAAGTCCACTCAGCTGTTTCGTTGGTTGCAACGTTCAATTCATATAATCTTTTCAATACTTTTAGTACAAAAATGGTGTCTGTATAATGTTGTTTCACTAACTGTTCGTACATATTACTTAAAAAGCTCAGAAAACCCATTAACACTAACTTATCTATCACTTCGAATAAACATCGATCACCATTCATGTACAATTTTGTTATAAGTCCCAGAAACTGTGAAATAAATAAGAAAAAAAGACAATTTAACTGCAAAATTTTTTTAAAAATTTCAAATATGGTATATGCATCGTGTACGTACATTATGCCCAAATTTACAAGCTTCCATACCGCAATTACCAGTCCTGATGTATCTATAACAATAGCGTCGGAAGCACTTTGGAATCTCAGCTTTCTCTACCTTTGTAGTTCCACAGTTCTGTGGATTTTGATGAACCCTCGGTGTTGCAGGAGCTACTTCTTTAGTGACAGGCATGCCCAGCCTTAATGCCACTGGTATTCTGTCTCCCTTTGGAGTAGTATTTTGGCCGTTATTCGCATTGATAGTGTCATATGTTTTATTAAATTCAGATGTAGTTCTTTCGTAATAATTGTTAAACACATGATCAGTCATGACATAAGGTTTTTCACTACGAACCAACGACTTACGAGAATTCGGTTGAGCGGAAATAACTGGACTATCATACCTGCAGAAAAGAAGGAGAATATTATAAATTATAGTTTACTACTAATTAGTGCGAAGGAATTGCAATTACTTACTCTTCCATAAGAGTTGAATCCGCATACAAAGAAATACAGTCAGTGTCAGTGTCTTCGTCATCCGTTGCAGTCTCACGATCACAGTTTGTTTTACCTGCAACTACTATCTCATACTTCGCAGGTGATTTCGGCGTCGATGATGTTATCTCGCTTGGTTTCCATACATTCTGCAGCGAATTACTGTCTTCTTTATTAGTACTGTCAAAACTAGTACTTGCTTTCTCTTCTACTAAATTTAAAATATCTTCTTCGTTCTTTGACTTTGTTTCTGGAACATGCGCAACAATAGTTGGCTTACTAGAACCTGCAATTACCATTTGGGGCACTGTTCCAGCTGTACTTGACGCAATAACACTGCCTGCGTTATCACAAACGTCATCATTCTCGTGTTTTCTACCAAAATTTTTAAGGCAAACACTTCTATTTAATTTTATTCTTTTTGTACCTTCATTTCCAATACTTTGGTTACTATTTGCACGTTTGTCTTTTGATAAATTTACTTTCTTATACAAATCTTCTGCTTTGGTACCCATTTTTTCAGTCTCTTCTTTAGTACGTACAATCTTTTGCCTGTCTACAACACCACGCTCCGCTCTCCGTTTTAAAGCATTATTGCTACTCAATGAACTTTCAGTGTTCATCCGAGTGGCAGTGCTTACATTGTTTGAACATTTGTTAGTAGTAACAGTGGTGTCTGTTGTACAATCTCTAGGTGGCAATACTTGCGCAGGAAGTGCGTTGGCTTTATTACCTCTAATACTGAAATACTCGCTACTGAATTTAATGTTGTACACTTCATCTGAGACTTTAGTTGAGAATCTATCCTTGGATGCAGTTGTCTCCACAGTACTAGAATCTTTTTTATTATTATTTGCTTTTACATTTGCGCAATTCTGTTTAACAGAATCTTTCACCTCTGCTACTGAATTATCTGATATTTTTTTATTACTTTTTTTAAGTACATCATCGTCTCCACTATTTAAAAGCTCTGCCTTATTAATTTCGGTATACGTATTATGTGATTTATATTTAGAAATGTTGAATCCCGGAGAACTCTTTAGTAATATGTTAGGGCCCAATAAATCTGTACCTTGTACATTGTCGCTAATTTTAATTGTATTTGTGGGTAAAACAGTTATTTCACTAACAATTGGCATCTTTCTTATTTTTCCTACATTCTCACATGGAATCCTATTTAAAACACTATCGCGATCTATAGCTTCTTTTTTCAGTAACAAGTCTTGTTTCTCATTTGTCTCTAAAATAGTACTTTTTTCATTTAGATTCTGGTCACCGCTAGTGTTTGATATTTGCGCATTTGGTGTACCGTTTCGAGGTGAATCTATCCTCTTAGGTACAGGAGTAATTGTCGTTGACACACGCTTAAGACGACGTACATAATGTTCGATATCTATACATTCATTATTTTCCCTCCTATCTTTAAATGTGTTAAAACTTATGCAAGGGTCATAATTGTTATTATTACTTGCGATAGACGTATTCAATCCCAAAAACCCATGGTTTGAATCTGCCCTTAAATTTATCGAAGATACAACTTTATCTTCTGTTTTCTGCTTCAGATTATTTATTCCTGACCTTTTGAATTTATCACAAACACTTATTATGTTTGCATTTCTATCATACCGTGCAATATCTTCTAAGCAAACTTTCAACTTTTTAGCATTTCTCAATGCTTCTGCTTTCAGAATTGGATCTGTGTAAATATTAAATACACTGTTAGTAGAAAATTGATATAAAACTTGAGAAATAAAATTTTCAGAACTAAGAATAATGCTGACGGGAGACAAAATATTCTAATACTCACTGTATTTTATTTCCCATGAGTTAGCTGCATACATAGTTAATGCACGACATTTACTTTTAGACAAGGTATTAGTATTTTGATGTCTCTTTGACTCGTGTAAAGGCACTTGTACGGGTGTGTTTAAGTTCTCTACACTACTACGTCTATCTATTATAGGTTTTACAGTCCCATTTTGTGGCAATATGATTTTCCCATTCCGTGATAATAAATTATCTATATCGAAATGCTTAGTTTCTAATATATCTTCTGTAAGACACATTGACTGACTTTCTTTAGAACTTTTATAATCTTCGGTGCGTTTGGATCTATCTCTGAGCCTACCCTTGATATTCCATTTATTCTTATTAATTCTACGATCTTCTTCAACGTCTATCATATGTGGTCTGTCCTGAGGCCAGGTATCCATCCCGGCTTTTGTCATTTCTCTCATATAGTTAAAACCTAGAATCTACTACAGCCAGACCTTATAATTCTGCTGCTAAATACTTTTTATTTTAAAGTACATCTAATACCCTGATGACACACAAATGGAAATCGACGTGAGAATCCAATTATAAAAGCATTTCCTGCAGACATTAAAAGATTTTCACGCCACAAGTACGTAAAGAAAACAGTGCACAGTTCCTACGATTGCTTTTATATTAATAATCTCGTGGAAACGTATGCACGACGAAAATCCATTCAATCGATAACGATATAAAAGTTCAGATAAACTATTAAAAATTGCAAATTAATTAGAGTCACATTTTATCATAACAGCGTTAAATATCGAATTTCGGCAGAAATACTTATGTTAAGTATTCTAAATGAAGTTAACAAGCAGTACGAAGATTCGATTTTGAAGCGTTCACGCTGAACGCAGCACGTGTACGTTAAAACAATGGGTATGAACTACGTATGTAGTTATAAGACGCACAGTTATTCTTACCGACTTTTTCGCCTTTTTCCACTGGAAGACAAGAGAACCGCGGAGTTTGGCTAGACACTGCTGTTAAACCTGAAAGATGTTTAACAGCGTATACGATTCTATTCGCGCGAAAAATCTCGCGAATACGCGTGATTTCATTCGCTGCATGTCACCGCGAAAATATTCAAGCGTGCGCAACAGATTAGCGAGAATCACAAGCGTCGTATATCGATAAATCGATGCGGGTAGTATCGAAACAATTGTTGTTTCTCTCATCAGCCTTTTATAATTTAAAACGCGCTCGACACTTTACATGTGACTTGAATTCAGATTTAGTAGCCCTACCTTCATCAGCCCTCTTCCTTCAGTGTAAAATAATTAACACTTGGTGCCGTCCCATTAATAATTGTTCCTCTCGAACAATCTTATTAGTTCCACGTTGTCCCTACGTTGCGCGTTTCATTCGCAAAAATACGATCGCCTTGAGTTCACTTCTCTAGCGTTTTTACGATCTGTTGACACCGCTGATTCGAGGATCGGAATGACTAAACTTTGAGGCTGCGCGATTCCTTAAGTGTTTATGTATAACAGAGATTCTCTTGGTCGCTAAAAAATGCAGTGGCACTCCGCCGAGGGTACAGGAACACCGTCTACGAAACGTCGGTTGGTAAATTTGGAATAATAGCGTAATCAATCGATCACAACAAAGTTCAATCATTTTCAAGTCCAGTTACGCTTGTTATCTACAATCGCGCGGCGGAATTTGTGCGGACCATTTTGAAATGCTGCGGCTGAGAACCCGATGTCCAGGTATGTACCATTCGTTGGATAAGGAGAGAGCATAGTGCAATGGAGAACGGTAGAAAGAGAACGAAAGAAAATAAACAAGTTGACCTGCGTAGAACATATAAATGATATACGTAATGTTTGCAGCATAAAACGGTGCAGATTCGTGTAGACGTGTAATAGGCTGATGTAAATTGAGGGAATAAATTATTGAAATAAGTTAATGAATGGGTCTGAAAATTCTTTTTGGCTGTACTACGGTATGACCCAACCATAGTAATGAACCGAAATTATGAGGGGTTGGGCGGGATGGTGAGAGAACCTCTAATATAAAATTTTAGCTTGGGGTATTTGTTAGTTTCTGAGATATTAATAAAAACTTTCAGCATAATACATTGAAATCTGCCTATACAGACGTTACTAACACAATCATCTTGTCGCCGCTACTGTTTCGACTTCTCACAGCCGACGGTATTCGTATTGGTTGGCGCTAGGTTAATGTGGGGGGCGCGTAAAGTATGGTACCGAGCGATGTAAGTTTGGGAATACTAAGAATGAGACTGCAGTTACAAGCATCGCGCGATTAGGTCAATACCGCTATTGTATCGTCGGGTGTGAAACAGTTAAAGGTGACGACAGAATGATTGCATTAGTAACGTTTCTATAGGCAGATTTCAATGTATTATGCCGAAAGTTTTTTATTAATATCTCGGAAACTAACAAATACCCGCAGCTAAAGTTTTATAATAGGGGTCCTCTTTCCCTCCCTCCAAACTCCTCAAAATTTCAGTTCATTATGATGGTTGGGTCATACCGTAGTATATCCTTTTTTTTCGTTATTACACAATGAAAGAAAAAAGAAATTTAAAAAAAATTAAAACCGACTTCAAAAAAAATAAAAATGCGCTAAAAAGTAAAAAATAATTTTGTTCCTCATTTAATCTACGACCCTAAATTTCTTTATGTCAGCGCCGCATCATTTGCACTGTGTAAATCTGACGCCGACTTAAAAAAATTGAGAGTCGTAGATTAATGATTTTTGCGGCCCTTTATATTTAATTAGAAATAATTATTTTAAAATATTCTTTTTCACAGTGAGCAAAATTTTTTGTAGATATTTGTTGAATAACAAAAGCCTTTTGTTTTATAAACAATCTAGTAATTTAATGGGTGACTTAAAAACAATTTAATCGTTTGATACTAAATTCAAGTATGTATTATCTAGTTTTTTACCGCTTTTTCAAAAAGTTTTGCTTTTTTATTGATTATAATTTTCTCTTTCTACCAATTCTGCCGCTCTGGACAGTTGCCCCGCTTGCGCCCCCTTAGATCGGGCTCCGAAAGTAGTAAACGATATGTGTAATCTCTATTGTTTGCAAATTGTACATTCTTATCACACGCGGTGCAGTATCGACGTGACATTCGAGGGTGGAGTTCCATTGACCTTCAAAGCAGACCCACGAAATGTTCTCGGATAAGAGTTGGAAAGGCGCGTGTCATTTATTAACGCAGCTGTGGCGAGTAGAAAGTCGCGTGGTCATAAAGAAGCAAATGGCCAACGCGTCTTTGCACGTGTAGGACAATCTCAGCCTGAAGAGTGTCCACACTAACTTTTTCAGAAAACAGGCGTGCCTCTTGAAAATAAGCGTCGAGGTTTGGAAATACAATGGATACGCAGGCAGGCACTGCAGTGTGTCTGGAAAAAATCACTCGAGTGGCTCGGCCATAAACCTTTCCTCACGGCAGACACGTGCGAATGTCGCGCGGCAAAGAACCACTTCTACTTTATGACCCCGTCATTTAACCCAAAAGTTAATTCCAACCGTTAGCTTTCACTTCATTAGCAGCTCGCCATGTGAATTTCACCAGGGGTGAAAAGGCATTTTTTCGCCTTCGCCCCACAGCTTGTATATCCAGGTAGCCTTCGGTTGAAAAAACGTCCGAAAAAGCGACGTTGTAAGGTTTGCCCATAAAACGACGAATCTTGAAAGTTGTCCCGACAGATGATATTATTACAAAAATCGCGCAGCGCTAATGATAATAATATCGTTCCAATGGTAACCGACAATGATACCTTTATTTATGAAACGACTTTTAAAGAGAGTCAGTCTATTTCTTGAAATTTAAAGTGCGTAAACGGTATTGTCCAGAGTGTTGAACGCCATCTGTTCGTCAATCCAGTCGCGTACATGGGCAACATTTGCGTAGACACCGGGGGTACCATCTTCGCCGCAACCGATTCCCCATGCTACGATGCCCGCTTGCTGGTACCTGGTGGGATCGTTTTTACTTGGACACACGAGGGGACTTCCTCCGTCACCCTAAAATAAAAATTGCACCGTATGAAGATCGAACGCAATTGTCGACACACCTGTTCAGGCGATGAAGGCTGTAGCAAGTTCAAGGTACCTTGCAGGTATCCTTGCCCATCTCTCCACCGGCGCAGATGAAACTCTCATGGAGGTTAAAGTATTTTCCTAATCTCGTCTTTCGCAAACTGTCCTGGCACGTGCCGTGTGGCACCACCGACAGATCTACTTTCTTCAAGATCACTTGGTAGTGACCCTCTTTGCCTGAAAGAATTCGCATGATCAGTGATTTGGTTTTCATTAACCTTGGTATAAATTTTTAATCGCCCAATTAAATTTAACTATCAAATTATATTAAATTATTTAATTCCCAATTTAATTTTACATAAATTATATAAATTTTTAATCAACTTGCACGAAAGTGATTAACATCCTTACCGAATATATCTTTGCCCCAGCCGCTGGCGAAGCACTGAGATCCGTCGTAGACGGCATTCCGCTCTGGCAAGCAAACGATGTCGATGTTCTCCGCGTAGTCAACTGGCTCGGACAGAATTAAGATAGCGACGTCAAAGAATAGTGATCCAGCATTATAGTTCTCATGGACGATCACAGACCGAACCGCGCGGTCCTGGTGCGGATAGATTTCGTTCTTCGTTTGCGTGTCCCATTCTCCCGCGCGAATTTTCAATCCCGTGGGTTGTTTCCTGTTTGCAAAAAGTTACCGCGGCTCGAACAGAACAATCTCATCAGCGGAAGTCGTTCGAAATCGCTTCAACGCTACTCACCCGTATACGCAGTGAGCGGCTGTCAACACGGCTTGTCTGTGAATCAGAGAACCTCCGCACTGATAGACGTGCAGTTTCTCATTCTTCCCGTCAATCGTCTCCTCCTTCAATATCGCAACCATCCACGGGAATTCACCGAACTGAGCTTCGTTATTAGAGTTACCGGTGATTCTGAAGCCAACACCTCGGGGGTGCCAATCTCCGCAGCCTTTCCTTTGAAGAGGAGGTGGCGTGACTTTGTCTTGGATCTTCACTGTATCTGGAGGCGTGCAGCAAACATCCAAGTAGTTTTCGCAGGCACTGTATCGTTAAAAAGTCATCTTCAAATACCTCACGTCCATAATGACGGAGAAAGGTATCGAGCACGGGAGGGTTCAGGCAAATAAGGAGGGATTAAATTAAGGCATACGCGTGAATAGCGCTATACATATACCGATATCTCGGAAACGATCGACACTGGTGTACCTGATTCCGAATAAATACCAAAATATTTCTATGAATATCTCGAAAACTAAAGCCAAGCGGCGGTGACGTGTATAGGAAAAAATTATTCAGAATCATGCCCCCAACAACATATCTAAATTTCGTCGAAATCGTTGATAAAACCATAAAGTAAATAATTACCGCGGAGAGGAGGCACCAGAACCGATTTTGAAGTCAATCAGCCCGATCCCGTCTTGTATAATGGTCCCATTGCGGCACTGGTAATAGGGCACGCATTCGCAGTTATTGGCTTGCGGTACCTGCGTACCCACAATAGTTGGTGGTGGTGTGCCAAATACGGTGGCAATCAAACCGTCCACGTTAGGATTTCCAACCGGATTGGGAAACGCGCTCGGGGTTGTCTGTGGCTCGGGTGCTGGGTTCGGTCCTGCGTTCGGTGCTGGACCGAATACGTTCGAGATCAGGCCATCCAGATTTTCGTTGTTCTGCTGAGGCGATGGCAGAGCCAGGCATGCACTGGCCAGGGCCAGTGTCAATAATGTCCTCCACATCGCGATCCTGATAATCCTTGAACAACGGCCAGAATTTTTCAATGCTTCGACTACTTAATCGTCTTGAGGCAAATATTCCGCAAATACAATACGCGAAACACAAAGCTTCAAGGCGATCGACTTCTTCAAACAGGAAGCCGCGCTCCGAATTCGTTTGATGCTCGCAGAGCTGCGAACTACAAAGTGTGTACGCTTCGGTATCGAACGTTTCGGCTCGCCTTCATTGCGTTATCGCGTAGAAGGAGAGAGTTATCGCTGTCTCATCCACCGCGGCAACAACAGAAGAAGCGACTCTATTTATAGTAGCAACTAAAAATCTACAAACGTATAAGGTGTCGAAAGATATCGCTGAAATATAAAAGCGTACTAATTAAGTGCGATCGATGCAAATATACACGTTTCACGGTCTCATTTTATACGCGGAGATGTGTGCGTACATTGAAACGTAAACTGACTGTGAGACACAAACTTGGTCGCTAATTGTTGAAGAAGGTCGATAGGTGTGTGAAATATTCGCGATTAGAACTAATCTTCGATGGCAGAAGTTTCCTCTTTGGAATTTCCAAGACTTATCGTTAGCGTGAAAATAAACAATGCCACGCGTCAAATCCGTAATCCAAGAGGTCATCGAAGGGGGAAAGTAAAACAGAGATTAAATTGAAACGGTCAACGCGAAGGTTTTCTAACTGAGACTGTTCTATGTAATAAATTGAAGATCATCTCAATAGATTCAAAGAAAAATCAGCGACTTCTCTCTCTCTCTCTCTCTCTCTCTCTCTCTCTCTCTCTCTCTCTCTCTCTCTCTCTCTGTCCCTTTAACGTCAGTCTTTGGCAGTTTTCGGTCGAAATGTGTGGTTACCTCTACTTTTCACTGTTTGTAACTTTCCAGCATATATATATAACTTACTTAAATCTACAAACGGGATTTTTAAATTTTCGTTACAGGCTCAGATAAAAAAGTTGAAAAAACGGTCCTCACTATTTTGATCGCTAGTTCCACCAATTGCAATCTTTTTTTAAAACGTCGAAAGCTGTCACCTAGCAAACCATTGGCGTCCGGAGGGGGTGCAAAAGGGGCAGTTGCCCCCCTGGCTTTTCAGAAGAAATCGCTTATTTTTCAAAAATGATCTTTGTTAAGTTTATTTAAAGGGAATATTTTTAAATTTCGGTTTTAAATTTTTAATTAAATTGGCACTATAAAATGGGTTAAAAAAGCAAGAGGGGTATATTTTTCTTTACCAGCTATCCATAGTTAGCCCCCCCCCCCCCCCGGAAAAACGTCTCCGGACGCCCTTGTAGCAAACTAATCCTTCTAGCTTCTCAAAAAGAACTCACGTCGATTAAGCCAATTTTAAACAAGTTATTCTGCTTTAAAGGATGTCCGAATCCTTTTACGGCCCACTGTAGCTGTTGAAACTCACGAACGCATGCCTGAGATTCGTACATATCAGCGGATTTCGTTACATTGACTCTTGTAAATGAATTCAAAGATGAAATGAGCAAATCCGCCAGTTGATTGTACGAGCACAAGGTTCGAGGCGAGGAAACTTGGGCACTGCTCGATCGCGAGATCGTGTTTCAAGAGGGCGACGATCATTGACGATGGTTCGCGAGGCGTCTTGTAATTTCTCAGCGTGTACTCGTAAACATAGCGTGTCAGGAGAATCGGCGAAGCTAATACCTGGATGGCTGGTAGACCTTCGGAATCTTAACAACGGGAAAATACAAGTTTTCACGTGGAATTGAAAAGTAATTGAAATTCCAAGCGGGTCGAATTAATCGCCCAAGTGCTACACCCCCGAATACCGTGGATTCGATCGAAAACTATAAGCTACTCACTGTGAATTCAGTTTAGGTACCAAGCAACCAGTTCTCTGTCCAAGAGGCGACACGCGTATGCGGCGTGATGGATACCGGTTCCGTGATTTGCCGAGGTCCGAGCATTTATTAGAATCTCCCCACCGTTACGCGCGATCTCTTGATGCGTTATCGATGTAACTATACATATACATATGTACATGTTGCCCCTTGGCAGGACTCAGGCTCAGGCACCTTCGATTTCATCGACGCGAGGAAGGTGGTATTCCCCGTGCTACCTTGTATCTACATCAAAACGCTACACGTTTCTTGGAATTTTTCGTGAAACAATTAGAATTTCCTTGCCCAGCGGCGCCATACTTCCTCTGACACTTCAAAAAATCCTCACACGTAAAATTTACCCATTTCGTACCACCTGGCACGTCAACGATGGTATCGCCGCAACAATGTGGACACGGCTCTGGAAAAAGTAGATGCACGTTTTGCGCCAGAAACAGGTCACAATAATAGGCAGGGCTTTAATCATCATTAATGACGGATGCAGATTTTGTGATAATTCAAAGCGCAGTGCGCACATCACGCTTCCTAACACGCGACACGCGACCTAACAATACACAGATAATTGATCATCAGTCGTTGAGTATAATATACGAAATTGAACTCAACATTCTGATGAATGAAAACAACGTTCGATATTTCTTTTGTAAGTTAACATTCAATATACACAGTAGCACGAGACTGTATAAAATTAGATAATGCAAATATATTGCGTAAAGGCGCGTATACGGTGTGGTACAATTATTAAAAATTATATTATTAAAAAAAGAAACTACTCTTCCACCGTGACGACGATGTGATTTTTTGTTGCACATTGCTGTGATCAGTATTCGAACCTGGGTTACTACGGCCACAACGTCGGGTCCTGACCACTAGACAATCACGGCTACTGACTGTACGATCAAATTTTTCAGTGACATTCAGATTTCATGTCGATATATCTTACAAATCATTGACATTTATATTTCACATGCATTTCAATAAAAAAATAAATATAGAACACATTTGTGAGCCTCAAAAAAGGGCGCCCATTATTCAACCCAAAAGATAATTCCAATCGTTAGCTTTCACTTCATTAGCAGCTCGTCATGTGAATTTCTCCAGGGTTGAAAAGGCACTTTATCGCCTCCGCGCCACGGCTTGTATATCCAGGTAGCCTTCGGTTGGAAAAACATGCGAAAAAAAGACGTTGTAAGGTTTGCCCATAAAACGACACATCTTGAAAGTTGTCCCGCCAGATGTTATTATTACAAAAATCGCGCAGCGCTAATGATATAAGAACGTTCCCATAGTAACCGACAATGCTACCATTATTTATGAAGCGGCTTTTAAAGACGAGTCAGTCTATTTCTTAAAATTTAAAGTGCGTAAACGGTATTGTCCAGAGTGTTGAACGCCATCTGTTCGTCAATCCAGTCGCGTACATGGGCAACATTTGCGTAAACACCGGGGGTACCATCTTCGCCGCAACCGATTCCCCATGCTACGATGCCCGCTTGCTGGTACCTGGTGGGATCGTTTTTACTTGGACACACGAGGGGACTTCCTCCGTCACCCTAAAATAAAAATTGCACCGTATGAAGATCGAACGCAATTGTCGACGCACCTGTTCAGGCGATGAAGGCTGTAGCAAGTTCAATGTACCTTGCAGGTATCCTTGCCCATCTCTCCACCGGCGCAGATGAAACTCTCATGGAGGTTAAAGTATTTTCCTAATCTCGTCTTTCGCAAACTGTCCTGGCACGTGCCGTGTGGCACCACCGACAGATCTACCTTCTTCAAGATGACTTGGTAGAGCCCCTTTTTGCCTGAAAGAATTCGCTTGGTCAGTGACTTGGTTTTCATTAACCTTGGTATATATTTTTAATCGCCCAATTAAATTTAAATATCAAATTATTTAATTCTCAATTTAATTTTACATAAATTATATAAATTTTTAATCAACTTGCACGAAAGTGATTAACATCCTTACCGAATATATCTTTGCCCCAGCCGCTGGCGAAGCACTGAGATCCGTCGTAGACGGCATTCCGCTCTGGCAAGCAAACGATGTCGATGTTCTCCGCGTAGTCAACTGGCTCGGACAGAATTAAGATAGCGACGTCAAAGAATCCAGCTCCAGCATGATACTTCTCATGGACGATCACAGATCGAACCGCACGGTCCTGATGCTGATAAATTTCGCTCTTCGTTTGCGTGTCCCATTCTCCCGCGCGAATTCTCAATCCCGAGGGTTGTTTCCTGTTGCAAAAAGTTACCGCGGCTCGAACAGAACAATCTCATCAGCGGAAGTCGTTCGAAATCGCTTCAACGCTACTCACCCGGATACGCAGTGAGCGGCTGTCAACACGGCTTGTCTGTGAATCAGAGAACCTCCGCACTGATAGACGTGCAGTTTCTCATTCTTCCCGTCAATCGTCTCCTCCTTCAATATCGCAACCATCCACGGGAATTCACCGAACTGAGCTTCGTTATTAGAGTTACCGGTGATTCTGAAGCCAACCCCGTCGGGGTGCCGATTTCCGCAGCCTTTCCTCGAAACAGGAGGTGGCGTGACTTTGTCTTGGATTTCCAGCGTATCTGGAGGCTTGCAGCAAACTTCCAAGTAGTTTTCGCAGGAACTGTATCGTTAAAAAAGTCATCTTCAAATACCTCACGTCCGCAGAGACGAAGAAAGTAAATAATTAAAGTAAATAATTACCGCGGAGAGGAGGCATCAGAACCGATTTTGAAGTCAATCAGCCCGACCCCGTTTACTATAATGGTGCCATTCAGGCACTGATAGTAGGGCACGCATTCGCAGTTATCGACTTGCGGTACCGACGTGCCCACAATAGTTGTTGGTGGTGGTGTGCCAAATACTTCGTCAATCACACCGGACACGTTAGGACTTCCAACCGGGCTAGGAAACGCGCTCGGTGTTGCCTGTGTTTGGGGTACTGGGCCCGGTCCTGCGTTCGGTGCTGTACCGAATACGTTCGAAATCAGGCCATTTAGATTTCCGTTGTTCTGCTGAGGCGATGGCAGAGCCAGGCATGCACTGGCCAGGGCCAGTGTCAATAATGTCCTCCACATCGCGGTCCTGGTGATCCTGGAACATCGGCATTGGATGCTCTTATATTGCCCACATTTGCCCCGCGCTAAATGCCCTCACCGAACAGCCTTGAGCGAAACCAGATTTTGCATTACTACGGACGCGACTTAACGTCACGCGAAATGCTTCGATCGAGGAGATTTCAATGCACGTCCCACAGTAATCTCCCGAGGAACATCGTAAGGACGTAAGAGATTATCAGTAAAGTATCACCCGTGTTCTTCTTTTGTATACATATAAATAACGATGACCTCATGGACTCATGGATGAAACCGGCGATGCGAGAATCGCGCACATCCCCCCTGCCTTGGCATTGAAAAACCAGACGAACCCGTATCAGAAGGTAAAAATTCAGCCGCGTTTAGCATCGAATCGCTCAATCTTCCCTAATAGGAATGATGTCTTTCTAATTTTATGATAATCTTAGCGCATTCAAGGTGCCTGTATATTAATCATTCTCCGGAATAAATGCTCGCGTAGAAGGGGAAGACGAATTTGCATATCGAATGTGCCGTGATCAATGCGTTTGAAGCAAATATTCCACAAACACAATACGCGGAACACAATGTTTCAAGGCGATCGACTTCTTCAAAGAGGAAGCCGCGGTCGGAACTCGTTTGATACTCGCAGAGCTGCGAAGCACAAAGTACGCTTCCAGTGACGCTTCGGCATCGAAGGTTTCGGCTCGCCTTTATTGCGTTATTGCGTAGAAAGAGAGAGTTATCGCTCTCATCCACCGCAGCAACAACAGAAGAAGCGCAGGGGATAACGATCACCCTATTTCGAGAAGCGACTCTATTTATAGTAGCAACTAAAAATCTACAAACGTATAAGGTGTCGAAAGATATCGCCGAAGGATGAAAGCGATGCAAATATACACGTTTCACGGTCTCATATTATATGCGGAGATGTGTGCGTACATTGAAACGTAAACTGACTGTGAGATACAAACTTGGTCGTTAATCGTTGAAGAAGGTCGATAGGTGTGTGAAATATTCGCGATTAGAACTGATCTTCGATGGCAGAAGTGTCCTCTTTGGAATTTCCAAGACTTGTCGTAAGCGCGAAAATAAACAATGCGACGCGTCAAATCTGTGATCCAAGAGGTCATTGAAGGGGGAAAGTAAAGCACAGATTAAATTGAAACGGTCAACGCGAATGATTTCTAACTGAGACTGTTCTATGTAATAAATTGAAAATCATCTTACTAGATTCAAAAAAAATTCAGCGAATTTTCTCTCTCTCTCTCTCTGTCCCGTTAACGTCAGTCATTGGCAGTTTTCGGTCGAAATGTGTGATTACCTCCACTTTTAACTGTTTGTCGCTCACAGCTATGTATGTGCGTTAACCGATTTTGATAAACTTCCCAGCGTGTATATGAACTTACTTTTATCTACAAACGGGATTTTTAAATTTGCGTCACAGGTTCGGATGAAAAAGTTGAAAAAGGCGACCTTTCCTATTTTCTTCGCTAGTCCGACCAATCTTTTCAAAACGACGAAACACGTCACCTAGCAAACTAATCCTTTTAGCTTCTAAAAAAAAACTCTAGTCGTTTGGACCAATTTCAAACAAGTTATTTTGCTATAAAGAGTGACGAATCCTTTTAAGGATTCCGTTACATTGACTCTTTTAAATGAATTCAAATATGAAATTAGCAAAGCCGTCAGTCGAATGTACCAGCACAAGGTTCGAGGCGAGGAAACTTGGGCACTGCTCGATCGCGAGATCGTGTTTCAAGAGGGCGACGATCATTGACGATGGTTCGCGAGGCGTCTCGTAATTTCTCAGCGTGTACTCGTAAATATAGCGTGTCAGGAGAATCGGCGAAGCTAATACCTGGATGGCTGGTAGACCTTCGGAATCTTAACAACGGGAAAATACAAGTTTTCACGTGGAATTGAAAAGTAATTGAAATTCCAAGCGGGTCGAATTAATCGCCCAAGTGCTACACCCCCGAATACCGTGGATTCGATCGAAAACTATAAGCTACTCACTGTGAATTCAGTTTAGGTACCAAGCAACCAGTTCTCCGTCCAAGAGGCGACGCGCGTATGCGGCGTGATGGATACCGGTTCCGTGACTTGCCGAGGTCCGAGCATTTATTAGAATCTCCCCACCATTACGCGCGATCTCTTGATGCGTTATCGATGTAACTATACATGTACATATGTACATGTTGCCCCTTGGCAGACTGAAGCTCAGGCACCTTCGATTCCATCCACGCGAGAAAGGTGGTATTCCCCGTGCTACCTCATATGTACATCAAAACGCTACATGTTTCTTGGAATTTTTCGGGAAACCATTAGAATTTCCTTGCCCAGCGACGCCATACTTCCTCTGACACTTCAATCAGCTCCATTGAGGAAAGTGCGCAATCCCTTAATTGCCATATACAAACAATGATACAATTAGTTGGAACGATTTTAGAAAATTGTGAGAACAAAGGCAACGATCGACGGCAGAGTGCAAATACCTTGACACGAAAATGAACGATCCTTAAAACGGAACGAGCTTCAATTCCCATGGACAATAAAATGCTTTTTGCCTCATTTAGATTTCCGGCGGAAAGAGTCTCTGCGGAATTAAACGAGGTCGTCTACAATAATTATTTTTTCCACGACAAAAACAATATCATAAAAGGTCTCTGTTAGATTCTTTATTTCTATATAGAACCTTCTTAAGTTCCCTGCATACGCGTATTTAATTTCAGCTGCCGTGTGTCTTCTGAAACGTGCTGGGCATTCGATACGTTCTCGGAATTTGTTAATTTTTCTGTGTCGAGGTCGAATATGGTCCTTAATTCAGGTTTCTTGGAAGAAGCTACGAAACCAGCGAAAACCCCGCCTCCAGATTTATGTTTAGTCAATCCCCTACGAAAAAATCCTTACACGCAAAATTTACCCATGTCGTACCACATTGCACGTCAACGATGTCATCGCCGCAACAATGTAGACACGGTTCTGGAAAAAGTAGATGCATGATTTGTGCCAGAAACAGGTCACAATAATGGGCACGGCTTTAATCATTATTAACGACGCATGCAGATTTTGCGATAATTCAAAGCGCGTCACTCTTCGTAACACGCGACACGCGACCCAACAATACACAGATAATTGATCATCAGTCGTTGAGTATAATATACAAAATTTAACTCTACATTCTGATGAATAAAAACAGCGTTCGATATTTCTTTTGTAAGTTACCATTTTCGCTGTGGATCACGTATCCCCTATTCAATAAACAAAGTAGCACGAAACTGTATAAAATTAGATAATGCAAAAATATTGCACAAAGGCGTGTATATGGTGTGGTACAATTAAAATTTTTATTTGGAAGAAAAAAAAAATATTAACTTCCACCGTGACAATGTGAAGCTTGTGCACATTGCCGTGACCAGGATTCGAACCTGGGTTACTACGGCCACAACGTAGGGTCCTAACCACTAGACGATCACGGCTACTGGAAGAATTGGTTGTACGATCAAATTTTTCACTGACATTTTCATTTTATATGGGTGTATCTTACACATCATTCACTTTTATATTTCACATGCATATCAATAAAAAATAAACATAGATCACATTTGTGGGGGGTCTAAAAGCTTTTAGATTTTTGGATAACTGGCATACCAAGGGAGGGGGGTGGGGGAACTTGTTTTGTTGAAATTTATTTTATCGACAAAAATTAAATTCCGTTGTACGAGATCGTGCCGTAATTTAATGTTAGTTGTTGAAACAACTGCCAGGACGTATATGTAAAGTGCCTTTTTTGCAAATAGACGAATAATCAAGTCACCCTGGTCAAGGACAGCTTGATCTTAGTTCCATTCGCTTTTTATCACTGAACGATAAGATTCCTTCGTAACTCGTTTCATTAAGAGCGAGTAGTATAACTTATTTCGCTGTAAATAATTGAAGTCGGCCTTGGAAATACTTTAATCGAGAGGTGAAGAAACTTTCGTCGAATGTTCAAAGGTATTGTTAGGCCCCGTAAGTGGCTAACTGTTGATCGATCCACTGTGTATACTGCGCTGCATTCGTGTAAACAGCGGGTACGTTCGACGTGCCACAACCGATTCCCCAAGACACAATCCCAGCCTACGGAGAGAAAAAAGACAATTTCCTAATGGTCAGTAAATTAGTTTACGACCGGTCCATTTACCTGGAAGTATTGTCCGGTGGCCGTTGGGCAAACTAGTGGCCCTCCACCGTCACCTCGACACGTGTCTTTGTTCGCCTCGCCGCCGGCGCAAATAAACGAGCTGTGCAATTGAAACTGCGGGCCTAAATTTGTGGTGCGAAGTCGGCTTTCACAATTACTTCTATCGATCAGAGGAAGCTCCACCTTCCGTAACTCGGTTTGATACGTGCCACCTGCAATTTCATAAGTTGACGAGTGCAACAAGTATCGTGACACCAGGGTGAAAACAGTTGTCACTGTAATCTCACCGAACGAGTTCTTCCCCCACCCTATGCCAAGGCACCTAGCACCAGCGGGGAAAATCGATCCCTGTTGCGGTATGCAAATGGGAGCAACATTTACGCTCTTGTTAACCGGTTTGTCCAAAATCACCAGCGCTATGTCGTTGAACAGAGCAGCGCTGTAAAATTGCGGATGAGCCACCACGGTCCTCGCGCTGATCTCTTGATAGGGCACCGGCTGCCCGCTGGGTTGTTTTTCCAGGTCCCATTGACCGAGATGCGCCACCAGCCTGCCGCTCTCTCGACTGACAACACAGTTCCTCAACTTCTAATAATCGGAGAATTTGCGAAGCTGACCTACTTACTTAGTGACACAGTGCGCAGCCGTGAGGACAGCTTTATTGGTGATGAGGGACCCACCGCACTGGAACAGGTATTTGCCATCTGGCTGTACCGTGAAAAGGGCAACCATCCACGGGAATTCCGCAAAATATGTTTTACCGCTGTCCACGGGGTAAGGCTGCGCTGTGGAAATAAAAACCAAGTGAAGGCAACTGTTTACCCCCCCCCCCCCCTAGCAGTATGCCGAGGCGTTTACAACAGGGTCATTATCTACCTGGCGCGTACGTCTTGTTCTGGACACCACATCCGACCTGCGAGAACGAAGCTTCCCCGTTAACTATGCTCTCCCCTGCCCCGTCCTGCAGCTCGCGAGCCCCTTGCCCAGTTATCGAGGCGGCGCGACAGCAAACCTCATCCGCGGATGCACAGGCGGAGAACCTGGGGTCGATGGCGCCAGCGCCGTCCCAGCTCATCTCGTTCCCCGGCGTGCACAGCCAGCTCTTCATGCAGTAACATGCCTGAGGGGTGCCAGAGTACCTGACGGGCCCCAACACCACTGGAATCCCATTAGAGTAGACAGGATTCACCCCCTGACAGCAGGTGGTTGGGACAGGGCACGTTTGCTGGGGATAGGTCACGGGATTCACGACCCCAGCCCCGTTACCGCACTGAATCGCTCCGCCGCACAGCACGCAAATCTGCGGCGATACGACTGACGGGTTGTTTGGATACTGAATCACGCTCGATGGACTGCAGCACACCTGATTGCTGCTGGGGCACTGCACGCTTTGCAAACGGGGGCTGATCACACCTTCCCCGGATGTACCAATGATCCCGTCCGGATTGCATTGCGACGCAAGTACGCAGACACAGATCATAGTAGCTGCGGGCTGCGTAGTTGGGAACACCACTGTGGGAAAAGTCGAGGTTGTGGTGGGCGTAGTTGCTTTCGTTGTGCTTTTGGTCGTAGTTGTCGTTCGCATGGTTGTAGATGTGGCGGTGGTCGTCGCATTTACGGGGCGGCAACATACTTCCGAATCACCTGTACATCTTCGATACCTGCTCGAAAATTATTCACCCTCAGCCTCTTGACAATCGGGTTGCAGCAACTTCTCCGGTTTACTGTCAGCAGAAGAAACTCACCGAATATCGATTGTGCCAATGCTATCTACGGCAACAGTGCCATTAACACTGCAGAGGTAGTAGGGTACGCAAATGCAGTTTGCAGTTGGAGGAGTAGTCGGGATCGTCTCTATGTTCTGGACCTTCTTCAGCTTCAGTAGGTGGAAGAAGAACAGAGAACTTGATTGCTTGCGAAACGGGCTGCCCAGCATTTTCGTCGCGCTCTTGCTTGGTCCTTCTAGTAACGCCGTTCCCGAGACTATCAGCACGATTGTGGCAATGTATGCTGACGTGAACAGTCGCGACATGACTTCTTTCCTACCCACTGGCTCGTCCTCTATTGAACGATTTTTAACGCGAGTCCACGTTTATGTAGACAGGATGCGCCTAGTGCTTCCTGACACACTTGGAATGTCCAGAGATTCAGATAGGAAGTTAATGGTCGCTTTTGTCGGTTGGACCGATCCTCAATATTTTTTCAAACAATAACGTACCTATGTGGCCACGTAATGGGATTACCCGTACGCTCGAAGATGCAGCAAGATATAAATACTACTATGTCACGATTATGATCAATTTTGCCGTTAAGCAATCGAGTAAGAGCGATTATTCGAGCAACTCGTTGTAACCGTCACAATGAATGACCTACTTACTTGGTGACCGACAGAAAAGCGTTTAGACGTTATTCTAAAATATCGCACAACAATGGTGTAACCAGATGGTGCACACCCGCGATAAACAATATATGTTAATTTTATGAATGTTTCCATTGAACTATTTGGATTTGAACATGGAGAAAAAGGGACGCGAGGAATTGCTACAACTAAACACCACAAGGCAGAAGCTGGATTACTTCCATCAGTGTTAAATGTAAGAAAGAATTTGTGCTCGCCGACGCGTGCACCACACGAAACACCAACAATTTCCATGAAACGGCTAGTCACGCGATGTTCGACGACTTACGCGTAAAGCATTATCTCCCCATTTTTCTACTTTATTCACGTGCCACCTGCTGCTGATCCTGCACGATTATACGTCAGCAGTTTCTGATCATATAGAGACAAATAAGGTTAATTTACTTTCCGCTGTTCGCGTCGATCAGTAGGGCGCCGATACACCGTGCGCGTGTATTTTTGGGAGTACGTTTGGTGGGCAGGTAAAAAGAATATAGTGGTTTAAACTGGAAATATGGTTTTATAAACATCAATAATCATGATACGTATTATCGGACTACATACACTTAAATAGTAACACGCCAATAATAATAATATTAATATAACATAATATAATAACATTAATGATAAGAAAAATTAACGAGATACAAATATATACCATATATATTATGACGGTAGTACGCAGTGTGCTTAAAATAACAATACGAAACTGGCGAGCGTGTACAAGCATTATATAAAAGTTCAGCAGTGACTTTGGCAAGCCAAACCAAATGAAAACAATCAGTCACTCCTTGTGATTCGCATAAATCCAAAATAAACAAGCAAATCGGCTATTCATTCATATGCGAAGATCCCTCGTTTAACCATTCTTATCAGATTACTCGGCATCGTTGGAGAAATATAGAATATGCAACGCAATGGAAGTTAATATTTGTACAATTCTTGCGGACCAAGCTCGAGAAAGTATTAGGATATATTAACAGTGAAATGATTATGGCACACAGCGCCTCTCGTGCGGCCATTATTACGTTATCACCTACCGCTCTTAATCGTAAACGGCTGCTGGCGTCGGATTACGGTAACGTCATCCCGTGTTATATAGCGAATCATTCGCTATAGGTGTGACGCCAGCGAATCACGGCAACCACAAGTTGTAACTCTAATGAAACTATTTTGTCTCGGAGATTCATGCTAACGGGGATTATTAATCGTACTATTGTTCAAATGAAATTTCAGCAGATCATGCGTCGGATTTCTCGGGACATCTGAATACATTCGTCTTGCAATTCGGCACTTCATTTTATTCATTCTTTAATTCCCACATATCACTTTTAAACAACATTAGTTGTTTCATTCTACAATAGGATTTACTACTATCATTGACCTTTACGAATAGTAATACTTGTCACCGTCACATTAGCTACCGTACGTAAATTCTAAGTAAATCTCCATAAAAAAAAATCGTATCTTACGTTAAAGCATAGAAACAGCAGGCTATGAATCGATTTCTATCCCTTTGCGGTCATAAGTTTACTTAACGTCGATATAAAGTTAACAGGGAAACATCGATAACTGTTCTAGAACTTCTCTGTGTGAAACAAGAAAGACGTAGTCTCGCAAAGGGGCGAAGAACGATTACTTGGCTGTCGTTACAGTCAATGATACTTATTACATAGTATAATAAAACGTAACATTCGATAGTTAACGCCATGTCATCCTTATTCGGTACATATATCCTAACACATGTAAATACCAATAATTACTATAGGAACATTAACCATAAAAGTATAATAATATACGGTTAACTACTATACATAAGTTCAACGAGCTTGACTCGCTCTTAGTTCGCTATATATCCTTATAAATTCAAATTAAAAGCTACAATACTAAATTCGATTCGAATACCGAAGAATAGAGAAGAATAGAGAAGAATTCCTGAGAATTCCCTACTTGAATAGCATCACACTAAGCAGAGCGTGAGCAATAAAATTGTGTTCTGCGTCCATAGACAGACTTTACATTGAAGATTAGAAAGAATTATTTAATTACGTAAAGAAATCTCTATCAGTCCAACGTCTGATAGACGTTTTTGTAGGCAACAATTGTGCAACTCTTTAGTCACCAATTGTGGAATATTCTGTTACCAAAAACTGTATTGCAATTTTCCAAAATCGGTTCTACATCCGATTAATTCTGAATCGATCTGTATTTACCTAATCTTAAATTAACGGAATCATCACAACCACCCTATCCTATACTAACTAATGTACAATATAGCAAATGAAACAAACGATAAATATATATATAATAGAATATCGAAATCGTACTCTCAACTTATTGTTACTGCCGAAATTTCGGAAGCAATCAACATATAACTCTTTCCAAAAGAAACACTATTTGCGGGTCGCAGCGCAACGCTCGCCGTAGGGTTGTTCTCGATTCTTTGTCTGGCTCGATTTCGCGCGCACGTGTTGAACAAACCGTGTCCTTTTCGAACCGCTACGCCCGGCCAACAAAAAAGCCACTGCCTGGAAAGAGCCTCGATCCAACCATCAGCCACAATCCAAGTATCGCAAACAGAGGAAGGTAAACACGACGACGGCTTTTGGGTAACTTGTCGCGATGACCTTCGATGGGACCCGTGGTCGGACTTACAGGAACGAGAGACTTTTGCACGGCAGGTTCGCAGTTCCGCGAAAAAAATGACATGTCGGAGAAAGACAGAGGTAGATGCGCATCGAACCTGGACGAGAGGAATCAGAGATATTGCGCGTACAATTTATTTGTATATGTACCTATTGCCCGCTCGCCAGCGTTCCATAGTCGGTTAGATTAAAAATATAACGAACGAGCGCTGCTAATATCTTTCTACACCCATTACCTGCATTCGATCTCATAACCTCTTTATTTCCTAACTCTACCATTAATTAGGATTACACTGTAAAAGGAACTTCAATTAAACCACGAATCGCAGTCTCTGGTATCAATGTAATAACGTTCAGTTATACATAAAAGACCCTCTCTCTCTCTATAAATACGAGGAAAAGTCACTCCAAGTCTAAACGGATTTATTGTTTAACGTTAGAATATGGTTTATTTAACTTAATTGGGCAGATTAAATGCAATTCTCAGAATCTGTGCGTCATAAATCACTGAAGGACCTAAACTTGGTAAACTGCTCGATCAAACTTCCAAAATGGTCTCTCGCTAAACATCACAATTTGGTCGAGGTAAAAGTTCAGATCAAGAGACGAGGATGTTTTACTGTTAAACGATTTGCGAAGGATCTGGTTGCACAGGCGACAAACATTCACGGCCCTCGTATAAAAAAAGATTGTTTCGTTCGCATTATCACAGTACTAGTTACCTTTTCTCGTATCAAATCTTATTCGCTTACGAACATCTAAAAGTCCCTAGAAAAATATTACCTCGTATGTACGAGGTAAAGATGATCACGAATTTTATGCTGATACAGTTAAACCCTATCAGTGTCAATGCGTGTAAATCCACAGACGTATCTAATTAAAAAAAAATTATAGTATCAAATGCTAGGTCAGTATGTGCCTACGTATGTCTTGTCTGTAATAGTGGCCACACGTTTGTGATCTCATTTATTTGTTAATAAACAAAAGAAATACTGTCGGCGAGACTATTTGGCACGTTATATCGTTATAAATAGTTCCTACAATTATGTATCTTTGGATGCAGCCTCTTAATACTCTGGACAATTCGTGCGACAATCACGACCATCTTTTGCTCGACGCATTTACTACGAATAGTAAGCGCGTCTTCTGATCTGTGCAGGATACGACAAAGTAGGCTATACTTCTCGAAGTGAGACAACTACACTCTATCGATTATAATAGTTCTTGGGAAAAGTATGCCATTTTGGTACGTCTCGTATCGTTCGCCTTAAGCTCTCGAAACTTATTTTACATTCGCAACATAGTATGTCGTATCATACGAACAGGAGGAGATAAGGCGATATTTAGGTCACGATAAAATGATGCAAAATAAATTTCAACCACTGCACGATCAATATTCTATACGATGATATGTAAGAGCGCGGTTCGAACAGTAAGGCAAATATCCGGCATATGATCGACTGACGATCGATAAGGTAATACTGTTGCACGAATTATTTTTAGAAATATTATATGTATATTATATATATATATAGATATATATATATATATATGTATATATTAAAACGCTTATTCTCGCTCAATACTTTGGTTCGTTTACTTTAAAGGATGCGACGGTACGATTACCTGCCAGCAGATGATACCGAAGAACGCGCGAAGTTTTTCAGTTTCTGCGTTCCTGGTGTACGGGGCCCCTCGACGAAAACCAGCCGCATCCTTTTCTAGCACTTAAAAGAACGCTACTAAAACGTGCAAAACGTCACGCGTGCGTTTTACTTGACGCGTCGTCTGCCCATCGAGTTTCTGAGCAGCTTGAAAGCGTTTACTGTCGTCAATGTTCCAGGGGTCTTGACGCTCTTGGGGCAGTACTTGACGGTATGGGCCACATCGCCGCACGCGCCACAAATTGGGCACGTGTACGCCCTATAAGCACACAGAAAGAACGCTGTAAATTATAAGGGACTTGGCACAGAGTCTCGAGGGGTTCTTAACGGGTTTCAAGATGTTTGTTCCATCGAATTCTATCGAGTATGCAGAAAAAATGTGGTACGACTTCGCTTTTCAACGGAGAAACGGTCAACGATTTATTTACCTTAAGACTGGGCACCGGACTCGGCCATCAGCGTCTTTTAGCAAGTGCTGTCGGTAGTAAGTCTCCTCTTCACCATTGTTTCTACAGAAAACGCATTCTGTGGGCAAGGGTTTCTTGTTCTTCTTGCGACGCGGTGTAGTCTCCGGCACCGCACCATGGTCCAGATCTGGACAGTATTCGAAATCGCGACCATTGTGGCGGAACTCCTCCATAACATCTTCAACTGAAACACCATTCATTCAAAAATGCAAAAATCATCGTTAACAGATTTCCGTGCCGTTTACCGAAGCGTGCACCGACTAAAATTCGAGAAGCAATAGTCGTCGTGGTCTCGAGTACATAACAGTAATTTTTCGTTCAAAAGCGCTCAACGATCGTTTCGTATAAGGAGAAAAAAGAAATATATACGCATCGACTGATCACTGCGCAGCGTTTATTTTTCAGTCTGAGGCTTTTTCGAGGGCCTGGATTCGAGGAAGCATAAGCGGAGAAAATAACAGCCGCGGTGTATCGGGTTTCACAGTTTGTAAACAGAATCGTCCTATTTTTCGAATGATGCGGGGAAATCGCACGTTACCCGTCTAACCGAGAAGTAAATATTAAATATCGTAAGTACAGGACGACTGGTGTCGTTTAAAATCCTTCAGCGAGGTGAAAAAAGTTTGATGACTTTCGACACAACTTATCTGTTTTCACCCCGAATAGCGAAATAATCTCAAAAACATTTGTCCGTTTGTTTCTATTTAAGATAATCATTTGTTGAAAACCGATGAAACGCATCAGAAGAACGTTGGATAATTTTGTATCTCGTCTCGGCGAATTCCATTCAATAAAACAGTTCCACGAATCCTCTACAGTAAGTTATTCCATGGCACGTTTTAGAACAGAGAATTCCTCTTATCGATTCGTTTGTTTACAAACGGAGGAAGGTGTTCGGCTAATCAGATCACGATCTAACGACGCGCCAACGATTTACAACCGAAATGTTGGGTTTGAAACTGTAATGCGTATGGTAATCCAAAAGAATTTTTATTCAAGATTCACTTTTATCGAAGCAACATTTATTTCAATGCAAATGTAATCGACTCTGTCGTCGGAATCGCTCAAAGGGCGATCAAGTTGTGGTATTTTTCAGAGAATACAAGGCGATAAATCGATAAAGTGAAGTGGACCAGTCGCGGAAACGACATGGAATGTAAAAAGAAAATATCTCCCTTGAAATAAAATGTTTCCACGAAGTACCGACCTCTTTTAATGTAATTCAACAGAAACAAATGATCGACGACGGACAATTTGCGACAATCGAAGGGTGAAAAAAGTTCTGTATACAAATCGGTCGACGACGCTACTTTATCTGTTGTAATAAAAGAAGTTTGCAAGAACAAGTTGGAACAC
Organism: Andrena camellia; assembly: GCA_029448645.1. Taxonomy (NCBI): domain Eukaryota; kingdom Metazoa; phylum Arthropoda; class Insecta; order Hymenoptera; family Andrenidae; genus Andrena; species Andrena camellia. Next base: position 24,054,497 of record CM055678.1, on the reverse strand, counting down.
GAGTTACTACATGAGAATTTGCTAAAATGTCTCCTCGGCAAAATAATTAAGTAACTTTTAATTAGAAAAGTGGAATAACATATTCACAACGACATCCTTCTACGACATAAACAATGCACGACGCAATTATCTAATAAACAATAGTAAATTAATTTGTCATCAAACTTGACAGTGGTTTTCGTACGTAAATGTATGACACAAAAGGATCACATCGCGTTTCATAACATGACACATTGTAGGTCCGTGTGTATTTATATATTCAGAAACTTGAATAATTATTTAATTGGAATGATCTGTAACCAACAACAACTATCATACATTCCCGAAGCATAAATCGAATTCTACGAAACAATCGATCTACACTCTCCATATCCGATTTCCATTAAAAATAACAAAGTACAGATTAAATAAACTTACCGGTTGGAGGAGGAGCCACTTGGGTCTCGATCGTGAAATTGGCGAACAATCTCTTCATTTCTTCCTCCAGGCTGGTGTTGAATGGGTAGAAGAAGTTCGACACCTGAGGCATCGGAAGTTGTTGTTGCATGATTGAGACATGCATCATGATCAAAACCGGGGGATGATTGCGGAAAGTTGCGAGGAGAAAGATCACAAGACTGCGTACACAACCTTTTGAAAGGGAAGAGACACGCCGAAGAGATCGCGAAAACTTTTAAGTGGAAACTGCCGAGCTGCACTGCACCAGTTTCAAAATTCAACTGACGAAGCTGGATGTCACCGGCGGCGTCACCGCGATGATCGCGGCGCGATCGGCGAGCGCAAAGAAAGGGACCGGTCGCAGTGGTGGGGATGAAGCGAACGCTCCAATAGAAACTTGGGCCTGGCATACCAAATCTGTAATTTCGAACCAGGTATAGGATAGATCTAAAACCATGGGCGAGGTATAGAGTAGACCATACATGCCACGTAAATTTTTGTCACACAGCTCGTCGGCTCTATTGTTGGCGGCGGGGCGTTGGGGGGGGGGGGGGGTAGCGCCCATTTTGAGAAACACGACTCTAGAGACCCGTTAGCATGTGCGTGTCGCATGCAACGTTATCGACTCATAGTGAAATTCGATCGCAATCCTACTAGCGGTTAGAATTCAAACTAAATATGATGAAAATTGAGTTTTACCTGCACATGGAAATGCTACATCTTGGAACCCAATCTGAGCTGATTTAATTCCATTTAGACCAGGCTTGGGAATTAAGTGCTCTTTTTTTCAGAAGTGAGGCGTTCAAATGCATTTTTCTCGAAATCATGATTTTCAAACGTGTTACCCACGGTTACTCAAAAACTATTGTTTATTTTTTAAATGTTCAAAAAATAGTCCTCGAAAATAAATATTACAATTTTTTCTTCGCCTTTATAAATAAAAAGTGTTCGAGAAGGATTTAAACTTTCAAAATTTGAAAAATAATTTTTTTTTAGTTTTTCGGACTTTTTTCAAAAACCGTTTGTCGCACGAGAAAAAGTAATACAGCATAAACTATGCTTCTTGTCTGGATCTACGACTTTTATTTGACATATTTTTTTATGAAATCTTAAACTCGAAGGTTGTTATATAAAATCGACTTTATGAGCTGTTTTATAATTATTTGAAATGTTCAAGGGCCCCTGGGCCCCTTTTCCCGTTATCCGATCGGGATCGAACTTAACACGGATTTTTCTGTTATTATTTGGAATTATTCTGGGGTCTAATCTTTATGTAGCTGGCCAGGTTGAAATTTTCCAAAGTTTCACCTGTAACAAGAAAAATATTTTTAGTAACTAGATTTTGCTATTCCATAGAAAATGGGACAAATGTTACAACGTAATTTCATGTACGAAAATCTATTAGCGAATGGAATTGTGCAACATGTTTCTTGAAATTAGTCATGAACACTACTGTATTTAATTTTAATTCCTACCACTCGTAGCGTTGTAATCTTGATTTAGACTGAGTCGATAACGTTGGGTGTGACACGAGAATGGTAAGAGGGCTCGCGAGTAGCGAGTATCCTTATTGGATGATAAGTCTATCATATACCTGGTCTGTGATATAATATGGGGATGTTTATTATTTTGTCCAAAAACTGTAGAACAAATACCTATAGCTTTTTAATACTTAAATAGTATACATAAACAATAAGTGAAAAACATTTTTAATCGTGATAATTATATTTTATTTCACATAGCAGAAATGATTTTCGTATTATAGGTATACCTTTCGCATTGCGAACGCGTCATTTATGTAGTAGTGTGGCAAAACAATAGGCTATCTGTTTTCTTTTTCAGCGTTTGCGAAATACATTCCGTGTATAAATATATTTAAATTAGTAGGGAACTGAATGTAAACAACGTCAATAATATGTTTACTTGTACGAAATGCAGATCCTTCCTGGAGCATTGAACCGTTTAGAATGTTAAATTCACCTAAGTACGGCTGCCAACAATTCTAGTTGGTCGGATAGTATCGCGTGATTTTATTTACAAATCGAGCCCTCCAAATGCGTCAGAAGCTCTTTTATATAAGAAGAAATTCACACAGCGAAATCAGTTTAGAGAAGCAGTTGAGCGTCAAACAAGTTTCTGCATTCAGCGTACGTTAATTCCAACAACTACAACATCAAGCACTGATAATTACCGTTTATACGCTAAAAATCAACAGCCTAAAATTATCTATATATCTGAATCTTAATTAATATACTCGACCCCGACGGGAACGGGGGGAAGAAATGTCACGGAATTCAACCATAAGACATTATCAAAAATTCATTCTTTTATCAAGGTATGTTAAATATACAGTTTTATAACCACTTTTCGTACACATAACCTGATACATATACACTTTACTTGGGAAATTCCTATCCTTTTCATACTTGAACGAGTTCTTTCCATACTTTCCGAGTTTGCACAGTATGTACATATGTACATATGCCTACGTATATTATCTATGCAGGTATTCTATAATCTATACGCGAGAGCGCGCGTGCGTGTGTGCGTGCGCGCGTGCTCGTTCATATACGTGTATAAGAAGGTGCAACATTAGGCTGACGTCCAAATTAATAATAGTCACACTTACTTACCAAGTAAATACTCTGCTTCGCGAAAAGTCATTGTTAAATTAAGAGAGCGGCGAAGCATGTTTGCGTATCAGCTGATTTTGACAGATGCCCGAAGAACGATATCTTTCGGTATGATTTAGTACTACTTAGCTACTTACATTTACCACTAAATATGTCACTATGTAATAAAAAAGCTTTGGTTCAAGTTTAGTCTCTAGTTTTCTAAATCTATTTTCCAAGTATGTTGACAATTATATGAAATAATTATTCTTTAATATATTTATGATTATTATGTATATCACACATTGTTCGCACTGTATCATACCTATCTTTTTGTGTCTCGAGTATTATTCTCATAGGTTAATTGCTCTTGCTAATTTACAGACAATTGACGAATAGTGCGGCAGGTAAGAATGATGGGGGAAGCATCGATAGAAATAAATTCTTGGAACATATAAATGTTTTATGGAAAACCAAAATGTCTATGCAAAATCATTCTAAGTTTCTGGTGCAGCTGAAAGATTACTGGCACAAATCTGGCTACGATAAAAGCCTACAGATTGTTTTGTCCAAAGATTGGATAGATTTTCTACAAAGAATAACGTATGCGCAAATCAATACCTTGAGGAAGTTATCGCCTATGGAATTTATGAAAAGTACAAGCGATAATAAGACAGCGGACATAGAGAAGTATAATAATAAGGAAATAGAAAATAAGAAAGTTATATTAGTGGCTAAGGAAGAAGAGACGTTAGTACCCAATCCCTCTAAACATCGAAAAGTATGTCAGGTACTTTATAATTTATATACTTTATATTCCCTTAGTATGGGAAGATGATTTCATGCAGGGGGATATAATTTTTATTTTCTTGTAATTTCTTTACAGCCAACTCGTGAAGAAACTGCTGTCGGTGAACATAGATTGGAAGCGAAAGAACAGTCGTATGATCTTTCGCAATTTCTTGGAGCCTTAATCTTTAAGTTAACCAGTAAGAGCAGAACAGCGACCTTAGTCATACCACCAAAGTGGAAAATAAATGTCCATAAAGATATACCAAAGCATAGCATCGCGTCCAGAACTCGCCATGTTTTAAACAGTATTATAACTGCTGAATCAAACGCTTCGAGGTACAGGAGAATCGAAGATTTGTTGAAGCATGTTGACCAGTATCCAGAGGCTAGGCATTACGCGATCAAAGAGGGAGCGATTAGAGTGTTACTCAAAACTCGACGAAAGACAAAGGATGAAGAAATAAAAGGTATGGAGCAGCTTAGAAATAGTGTCACTTTAAATGAACGTTAAGAATCCTAAGACAGAAATTTTACAGCATCTATAAGAGAAGCACTAGCCGTATTAGGCTATACCGATCCATTGCCTGGAAGAGGTATCAGAATTCTTTCCATCGACGGTGGCGGTATGCGTGGAGTATTGGTTATAGAAATGTTGAAAAAGCTTGAAGAACTGACAGGGAAAAGAACGCATGAAATGTTTGATTACATATGCGGCGTGAGTACAGGAGCGATTCTCGCAGCTACGTTAGGTATGTATATACATACTTTTCGACCGATCGTTGGGTCTGTTTGTAACAACTCCGTCGCTAAGCTTGCTTTCTTCTTTGTCCACTTTGCTTTATTTTCGAAAGGAACACCATAATTATTCATTGTGTGTTTGTATACATGTAGTTGTTCCAAAGGATACCTTGTGTTTCTTCTTATACATCTCAGAAAATTTACGATTATACTTTTCAATTAAAAAATCACAAAAAATGAAATATATTTAACGAGCCATATAAAATGACTAATCTCCTATGCGGCTTCGTGAAACTTTGATTTCGATTTCGAAATTTTGAAATTGAAAACAACCACATTGAAATCGGCAAATTTACAAATTATTCGTCACCGTGACTGTGATTTATCTGTCTATTATTATTGATCTTTGTGGATCCCTCAGGTGGACATAAACGAAAATCGTTAAGTGAGGTATCAGAATTGTACAGGGAATTAAGTATTAAAGTGTTCACTCAAAATGCTATAAAAGGGACGAGTAACTTAATGTGGAGTCATGGTTACTATGACACAGCACTTTGGGAAAAGCTATTGCAAGAACACTTGGGCGATAAAATTCTCATAAAAACTGTTCGCGATCCAAATGCACCAAAGGTAAATGTTATGCTTCATTTCTATCGAGAATCGAAACTATTTCTTAAAAATTCTTAGGAATTTCTCATTTCCAAGAAAACTCGTTGTTCAGTTTTCAGCCATATCAGCTGTAGTAAATCATGAGCGTGTAATGGCGTATGTGTTTCGAAATTACACTTTGCCACATAGGGTAGAAAGTCAATATATAGGATCCCACAAGCCTAAATTGTGGCAAGCTATAAGAGCATCTGCAGCGGCGCCTAGTTATTTTGAAGAATTCAAATACGGCGAATTTCTTCATCAGGATGGAGGTAGAGTTGAACAACGTACTTTAAAAGACAGCGAATATTTTTACATTAGAGAAGAGTGATTACATGAATTCCACAAATTCCACAAATTCCACAGGTATATTGGTAAATAACCCTTGTGCAGTTGCGTTACACGAAGCCAAACAATTATGGCCAAATAATCCGATTCAGTGTGTAGTTTCATTCGGAACAGGAAGAACACCGAATCGACTGTCCGAGAACAATAATGAGCCTATGGAAGTAGCGATCTCAAGTTGGAAAGAGAAGTTCTATAAAATTTTAGACAGTGCGACCGATACAGAAGGTACGTGCGTAATATCCTGAAGCATCTTGTACTGTTGTATGTGATAATAATTGTCTTTGTTACGCAGCTGTACATACAATGCTGAACGACCTTCTTCCCGAACGTGTTTATTTCCGCTTTAATCCGTATTTGACGGAAATGTTGTCCATGGTAGAAATACGGCCAGAGAAGATCAATCAATTAGAACAAGATGCGAGAATGTATATACGGAGAAATGAGGAGAAGTTCCAGAAAGCTGCTCAAGCCTTGTTACAAAAGAGGCGAATCCAACAAAAGATTGTAGACTGGACTGTGTTGCAAAAACAAATGTCAGGTCTATGAATTCTGTGCATTCCATAACTTGTAAAAAAACACCAAAAGTTATGTAAGCATTAAATTTACGTCCGAGCGCGTTCGTGCGTGTGTACGCATACACACATATGTACATCTTACCATCAATGTATTTTATGTATAGATAGATATGAGGAAAAATTCTTTATTGTGTGACAATTAAGTATTAGTAGTTGGTAAAGCCTTATAATACTTATATGTATATGTAATATGTATTACTGTGATTGTTATCATATTCAAGTGATTTACTGCTGTTCTCAACTTGTTAGCGCACTTACAATTAGTACGGGCATACGATAAAGTAAGTAGTAGTGATACTTGTTGTATGGTTAAAACTTTAAATGTCTCGCGTGCGCGTGTGCACGCGAGCACGACCAAAATACCTTAAGGTAATTTCACGTAATTATCAACGTAATTTATACTTCACAGACATTACACTGTATCGTTACGTTTTAATCTTGTACTGCTTTCTATTTTCCATACATGTCACCTGTACCGTCTTTACGAATCAACCTGGCGAATCTATTAGTACAGAGTAATCTTTTGAATAAAATACAAAAAAAAAATTATTCCCGTAGAATGTCTTAATAATAATTAAACTTGTCCAAAATAATACTTAAAATAAATAATTTCTTTCCTGTTTTTTAAATTAGAGATTATCCGTTTTCAAATGATACGTCAAAACAGGAGCGCATCTGGCGCTAGTGTCCATATCGCTTCTTGTTCGCGCTTCCGTTTCCGCGTGCACCTCTGGATTATTCTCAATTATTACTGTGAGTGTACAACTTTACTGTTGCGTATCCATGTAATCTGTTAAATATTCCATGTATTGTTACTGGTAAATTATTTCTTAGCATTAAGTAAATACGTTCTAAAGCAGTCTTCTTATAGTAGTTACGTATTCAATAATCGTACGAGTGGTACGATGTCGCTTAGAAAGCCACCTAACCTTGAAATTTGTTTATTACGTCGTGACTGTTTGAGTGAAGTAATTATTGTTTTAGATTCTATAATACGGAAAAATGGCAAAGTCTAAGAATCACACCAATCATAACCAGAGTAAGTGCAACGAGGTTTATTTACAATATTGTTTCACCTGTAAAATTCACGAGTATTGCAAAGCTAAATTAACCGACTTCCAAAACATCAAATGTAATTTATGTGCCTTTCCTTTGATTGCTAGATCGTAAAGCTCATCGGAATGGTATTAAAAAACCTAAACGTTACAGACACGAGTCTACACTTGGTGTAAGTCAATGAGAACTTTTATCAACACTAATCGGTTGGTCTCAAATCCAAAAAAGTATTTTCATTCTACTTATTACATGTTTTAGATGGATTTGAAGTTCCTAAGAAATCAGCGTTTTGCAAAAAAGCACAATTTGAAACCAAAAGAACAGCTAAAGAGGGCTGAAAAACACAAGGCTCTGCGCGAGGCTAAAAAATAAGTTTCTTATTTTTCAAAATGACTCTGTTATAATAAAACGTGAAAAAGCAATAACGCATTACATCCGCTTCATTCCGCTGTATAAATTACCTACGTTCCTTTCAGCTCTATACTATTTCTCCAGAGCATCCTGGTATTTCTCTAGTGCCTTTGAAATGTAAATAATATATGTTCGTACATATGTGTTAGTAGAGATGGTATGTTTTCTTATCAGGGCCAATGCGTATTTTCGTAATTTTACATTTGAATTCGATTATGGAATGTCGACAAGCGGGATCACATATGGGGCTGTGAGAGCAATAACAGACTAACCCACGTTTCTTTCGAAATTGAATTAGTAGCAATAACGTATTCTAATAGACTCTACTAATCATATAAAATGGGGAAAATTTTTTTTTTTAATGTGGATTGGTCCGTTGTCGCTCTCACTGCCTCGTATTTGCTTATACGTACGTACGTTACACTACTCTCATATAAATTCATGATAGCTGTCATGGTCGGACAGAAATGTTTGAAAATGGCTATAGTCGAAAGAGAATAGAAAAATATAGGCAAGTATGTGTAATTACGGTAAGTGTTAAACAGCAACACCTGATATTTTGATAAAAACGGTCCGTTTTTGCGAAGTTCAAAGTACATATGCAATTCTTAACTGATATTCAAATGATTATAGCTCGAATCCAATATGGCGGCTGGGCACGAAACAAATGACCGTTACATGATGAATTTTGAAAATTCATCGATTCCGCAAAGAATTTTCTTATTCAGCGGTAAAAGAAAGTCCGGCAAGGATTTTATTACCAACATTCTGCAAGAGAGGTAACGAACTTTTAATCGCAATGATAATAGTAATAGTAATAATAATAGAGTCTGATTTAACATATGTATAACTCATGACTCACGATACACATTTGTCAGAATTGGTGCTGATAGAAGCGTTACTGTAAAATTGTCGGGACCAATCAAATCTCATTGGGCTAAATCATTGGGCCTCGATATCGATCAACTGCTCGGAGATGGAGAATATAAAGAAAATTATCGTCTTAAAATGGCTAAATGGGGCGAAACTATGAGGAAAAAGGACCATGGATACTTTTGCCGCGAAGCTATAGAGATGTATAATGGTAAGCAATTAATTTCTCTGCATAATAAATACAATTATTTTATCGTTTTTAAAGGAATCTGGTAGAAGGAGTACATAGACATTGGCATAACATTATATCCTTGTATCCTTAAAGGAGTCATTTCACGCATCATTTCATCAACAATTTGCACAAATTTGTTTTTAGCATACAGCAAGCCAATATGGATAGTAAGCGACGTACGAAGGAAAACTGACATAGAGTGGTTTATAGAAAACTTTGGCGGCGCGTGTAAAACGATTCGCATAGTCTCGGATGATGTAACTAGAGAGAAGCGTGGCTGGACTTTCGTTGCGGGTAAGTAGAAAAAAAGGAAAAATTTACTAATTATCTTTGCTAGCAGAGCATTATAATAAACTGTATCGAAACATATTTTACATAGGTATCGATGATTCTGAAACTGAGTGCGATTTGGACAATATAGACACATGGGACTTGAAAGTAATAAATAATGGCAGAGATATAGAGTGTATATTGCAACAGATATTAGAATTAATTAGCTAGTGTTGTATTAGCTACATCAGGTGTACAAAATAAGAATGTTTATTCCTGTATATATGTATTTGCGTGTATATTGTTGAACTTGTTACACTTGTAGCAAACAAATCTTCTTTAATCGGCTATATAGTAAGAGTAAAATAAAGAGTATACAAATGAAAGGTGGATATCATTTTCCTTGCGAGTACTCGCAGTGTATTCGAACGAATTGAAAGAGTCGAGAGTTCGTTTCATTTACCGATTAACCGACTGTATATTTTAAGAAATGCAGTTATCAAGTGGTTGCGAGGTTAATAAATTTCGCATATCGCGTCGTGTTCGTTCCTCTGTTTAGTTATACAATCACCTCACAGGCATAAGTTTTCAAGAGGCTATTGGCTGTTTTTTCATTGTTTTTTATTACCACCATTCCTGTATGTGTTTCCCCTTCCATCACTGCAGCTTATCCTGCCGAACGCTGCATACATGCAGCCATACATACGATGATTGTGTGTTGTTTATTTTATAACTACGAGTCGTGTCGTAAATCGTAAAAGACTTTGCGTTATCGAACGTTAAGTGGCTTGAAAGTATATACCTAGAGATCGTTTCGTTAACTTTTGAAATGGTGGATCACTCACTACCGTCCGATATTCTTGACGATCTAAGCAGGTTAGCTTTCAAAGATTATTCTTATAAATTACGTTTTGTACGACTACTACATTGGTTGTTAATCGTAATATCTTATTTCGAAACTAATAGGCTAATTCTTTTCATTCGAATAATATTTTCAGTCGGTTTATCATCAACGTTCCCGAAGAAGAGAGGAAAGATTTGGTTCGAATATGCTTTCAAATCGAATTAGCTCACTGGTTTTATTTAGATTTTTATTGCACCGACGAAAACCCGAAATTAAGACCATGTGGTATGAGGGAATTTGCCACGCACATCTTTTTTCACATACCATTTTTAAAACCACACGTGGCTAATATAGACAGTATTCTTGAACAATGGCGAGAATATAAGCAAAATGTTCCAACATTTGGAGCGATTGTGTTGAACGAAGACTTGACTAAAGTATTACTCGTTCAAAGCTATTGGGCAAAAAACAGTTGGAGCTTTCCTAAAGGCAAAGTCAACGAGGACGAAGATCCGTCCCACTGCGCCGTTAGGGAGGTTTTAGAGGAGACTGGGTTTGATATTTCAAATTTAATCGATGAAAACGAGTATATAGAGTCGGTGATAAATGAACAATTAGTGAGATTATACATAATATGTGGTGTTCAGAAGGATACAAAATTCCAACCAAAGACACGAAATGAGATAAAAAATGTGGAATGGTTCTCTTTGGCTGACTTACCCAACAACAAGAAAGACATGACCCCGAAAGTAAAAATAGGAGTTGGTCCAAATGCATTTTTCATGGTTATTCCTTTTGTGAGGTAAAGGTTGGCTATAATAGATCCGGAATTCTCAACATGTTAGCATCACTTATACACGTTATTAAATTCGTTTAACAAAGCATTGCATAGGTGTATGCGTAATATGTGCGATTGAGAAACATTTAACGTTGAACTTAAGCAAAATGTAACAGTGAAATCGCAAGGTAGAAGATTAATTAACGTTTGGCTAAGATCTAAGGTTTTTCTATGTATTTCTGAATAGAAGGATGAGACGTTGGATACAAGAAAAACATTTCCGCGAGAAACATGTAAACACAGTACGAAGGCACAGACACAGATCTCTTGGTGACGTTGAAAGCGTTTCAAAGGGCAAACGACAGCAACAGCAGCAACAACAACAGTTCCCAAATTCCATTCAGGTTGTTAAACGTTATTTGTTGATCGTGTTGCAAGTACTTTGCTCGAAAGTTACCATAAATTACTTGCAGAGCGAGATTCCAGCTTTTAAGGACTGTAAAAACTTTCGACAATCTAATACTTCTCCCGCTCGAAGTCGTCGTGGCGTGTACGATAATAAAAATGCCATGTCTAAAGCAGCAATTAAACGTAATTTATTCGGTGAACAAAATGAAGATGAAACTTGTTCCGTTCTTGCCGAACAATTAACGGATAGCCCAGGGGGTCAGCCATCTTGCGCATTTCTAATGGACCCAGCTATCCAATCTGTGAAATGCAACGAGTTCAGCTACAGAGCACAGGCTTCCACGAAAGGACTGAAAGGTTTATCGAGTACCGAGAAAGTTGCCTTATGTATACATAATTCATTATATATATATATATATGTATATATATTTATTTTAGATGAAATATGTCAGTCCCAGGAATCTCGGAATCCAGAATACGCAGAATTTCCAGAAGGAAATATAAAATCTTTATTGTTTAGTAAAGCGGCGAGTAAATTGCAAATAGATCTAAAAACTATACCATCCCCGTTTGTTGCGGTGGAGGATAGGAAAAATGCAACTCGGAGATATTCGACAGAATTTAGTTCAATAATTTGGGCGCAGTTTAAATTCGACAGACAAGCGATACTTGGGTGTTTATAAGAGTCGCATTTTTAGGAAAAGGAGGGTCATACTCGGCAAAATTCATGCTTAAGGTTGTATTAGATTTTTACCATATTTATACAAATTTAACGAATAATCGCGGATAAAACTTTACAATAAAATGTAATTTTAATCATTCATGATCTCATAACTGTTTCTTGTTAAACTGTAATTTGAAATTGAAATTGAAATGATCTTATAACGTACAATATAATATAATATAATGATAAGGTGAATACATTACTCATTCTCAGTTGTAATGCTTCCTAGAAATTTAATGTTTCCTTCCTTTTCTCTGTCATATACCCATGATGATGATAATTTTGTAACAGTGAAAGGATGTTGGTACAACGATTAAGCGGAATTGCAAGTGACATGTTTACAAGTTGTAGGATTCAGGGTGAACTTATATTATTACTTTGGATATTAAGAAAGTCTTATGTACGCATGTACGTATACATATTCTAACCGCCAACCTATTACACACAATGATAAGGAATCTATGAGCACATAATTTACGCGTTCGTTTTACATGATGCACGTACATGTGTTAACCGAATATTTGAATATTGAGCAATATACTTTGTATACCTATATAGTATGGCAAAGACGCGCGTATTCCATGTATTTATGTGAAAGTAGGTAGGTATTACAATTCACTTTCCAAATAGACCGGTGCAGTTGGCAAAGGTATGTGCTGATTTTTTTAAAACAAAGACATTTTAACGTCCCTATCACTTGAAAAGAATAAGGAAAGCAAAGAGAATCAACATGAGGGCTATAATAAAACACAGTACTTTGCGGAGAAGTACCCGGCCTGTGCCCTGCACACTTTTGATAATCTCGTTATTTAATGCAAACACTACTTTACTTTCTTCTATAAGTTTATTCTTAGTATCTTCGTCCAATGTTTCTGCAATTTTGTTCATTATATCGTGCATATTTCGCTTAAGTTCAAAGATACTACTATTTTCAAAGTCTGTAATATTACTACCACTAGTCTGAATTTCATTGAATGGCAAAATCTTTTGCATGAGCAGTCTCTTTTTGCGTAGTATGATTCCTCCGCTAAGGAGACCCATGTACAGATGATAAATGTACGCCATCAGTAAAGTAGGATCTGTATCTTCTATTTCCCTTAAACGCATCAGATATTTGATGACACTGTCCCTGAGAAGAGTTAATAATCTCGTTCAGCTTTTCAGATTTTAAACATTCTCGATAAGTATGGTCACATAGATAACAAAGTCATTTGATTTTATTAAAGATGAACATTCGGCGCTTTCTATGCGCCGCATGCACGTACCAACATATAATATATAAATATATAATTTTATATAAAGACTATACCTAGGACTGTAGTTTTTCATCCATCCTTTCCCTAAATAAAAGTCAAGATCGTGTTCGAAAGCTTTCGTACGCTTAAGCTCGTCGAGTGGAAATAATCCTATTTTGGTGTTTTGTAGCCTATCCATGGCACCTTCCAAGTATCGAAAGATTTCATAAAAAACCAAAAGACCATCCGCCCATACAGTGTCATCAAGAAATCCTGTTTAAAGCCGACCATATTTGGCAATGCAGTAACATATTATTTTATCCAATTTTTTTGTAAGTATATGAAAATCATATCTAACACAGCATTTATACAGATATGTACAATCTTTTTACCAAACTAGGGAAGCATTGAGATCGAGTCAAGTACTAATAAATACATGGTTAACCTACGTGTTACAGACAATAAGACTACATAAAAATAAAAGATCGAAAAACCACTGGATATTTATTTACTTGAAACTTGCAATTTATCTTACCAAATGCTAATTTTGCATTTACTAAAGTGTCACTGACTGTATGAATTTCTTTCGTAGCTTTCCGCATCTTTTTACAAAATGTATCTTCATCTTTGTTCCACATTTTGGTAAAAGTCAAGCGTATTTCCAATAAATACTATATAACATTAAAGCAACTTATGCTGTCATCTGTTTCTTTTAAATTTCTACACATTTAAAATCCTTTAACGATCAGAGACGACAAGTTGGAAGCACTATTTCGCTTTGAGTTTGGCATTTGCTTTGCTGCCTACGACATTGTTACCTATACACCTACATGTACTCTATACCCTGTGTAGTATGCATGCATACTTAAAATTTTTAGCTCGCATCAGTCAACTTGGTCGGCAAAGAAGCCATAATATCTGACAAATGCGTTCAGTACCATTAGCAAGGTATACAGAATTTCACGTAAACTTTGCAGGGTAAAACAGAATGCCCACCCCACGGGGATATTTCCTATAAAATATATAAGGTAGGATCACTCTAATCTCAATACTTTACGAGATATTTCAATGTACCTATCTATACACTTATTTATACAGCAAACCCAGCAAACTGTTGATGAAATTTTGTCACTTTTAGCTACTAACCGATAGATGGCAAGCCCCATCAAATTTCACGGAGGGTTTCCTAGGTTTTGCGCGAGTATATTACATGCCACTTGATTGCGCGCGATAATTTGAAAAGGTAAGGGAGCGAATGTTTGGTTTAATTATAATATTATAGTTATTTATTTCATTAGTCAGCAACTAATTAAACGAAATATTTATTAGTTGCTTTGGTAAAATTTTCTTAATGTTTTATTAGAATTCATTGACCTTTCGTGCAGACAAGCCAAATAAGATACAGTTATACCAGCGAAAAGTTGGATAATTTTTTATTTAACAGTGGCATGCCGAGTACTGTAGTTGACTGGGTTACAGTTTAACACGTAAGTACGAACAATAAGAATGGTATATTTATTTTATGGATCTGTCACGAGAAAAGAAATGTCTCTGAGCGGTAGTATTTTGCATAATGCACGTCCTCGTAACAGACCTTGCGGAACAGGTCCATAGACGCGAGAATCAGTTGAGTTATTACTATTATCTCCTTCCAGCCACACATGCCCATTTGGTACCTGAAATATTGCCTGACTATGTAACGATAACAGTTCAGCTCGCAAGGTCAGCTGAGAGTTCCTCAGTTGCAACGCCAATTATAGAAAGTTTAAGCTCTTAATATTAATGTTATAGGCATACCGTGATTCCATTTTGCACTTTATCTCCAGGTAATCCTATAACTCTCTTGCATATGTGTTGTTTGGGTTTAGAGGGACATTTGGAAATAATTATGTCACCTTTCTTAAGTTTCTGCAATCTTATAGATATACGCTCTATAATTAACACATCGTCGCTATATAATGTTGGCTCCATCGATGGACCTTCGCACTATATAATATGAAAATTATATGGTTGAAATAGTAACCGGAAAAACCACACGGTACTCTGCTTATAAGTATTATAACACGAAGCTTCTCACCATAACGAAATCTCCTACGTATTCACAGACACAATGTATT
The DNA here is from genome assembly GCA_029448645.1 of Andrena camellia. NCBI lineage: Eukaryota > Metazoa > Arthropoda > Insecta > Hymenoptera > Andrenidae > Andrena > Andrena camellia. Next base: position 24,039,398 of record CM055678.1, on the reverse strand, counting down.
ACACAGGTCCATTGCACGAAGTTTTTTAACAGTTTACGGAAGATCATAGTCATTAAGAAACACGGATAATTGTACATAATACATATTATATTTAACACAGCTACAGAGGTTAGGTAGAAGCTAAACTCATGCCATTCAGATAAGTTGCACTATCGCCTATAAATCTTCTGTACATCACATATGTTGCGACTTTTCGTCTGAAAAAATAAACAAATGAGTTGCACAACTTTACTGTGCAAATAAATAATATACAAAAGTTTATTATAAATATTTGTCCGTTATAAGTTAAATTACCCGACGAGCAAAATCTGTTTACCCTTGCTACTGCTGCTACAGGTGCTTACAGTTTGCGAAAGAAAAATGATAATGGACTTTATATAAGTACAACACGATTTTTCAGGAGTATATGTACATATGTAAGTATTGTATATACACTCCGCGTCAAAATTAAAGGAACACTATAATTCCCCGACAATTTTGGTCATTTTCAAATGGCTGTATCTCTACGAAAAATGGTCGCAAAAAATATTTAAAAACCGCATTTTGACGCTTGAAGTTTCTAGTTTTTGAATCAAGGACTCAAATTTTTTTCATCCCTTATGATACTGTTTTATCAAAACGAAGTTTCAGAAATTTTTACCTGGTTTGAACGCATGCACGAGCCAAAAAAAAAAATTTCCGGTAAATCCAACGAAGACCTCTTATAGAGCGAACATTTCTCTTTAATTTGTTTTTTTTTTTGGTTTTGTTGTATGATTTTTATTGGCCGAGTTATTCACGATCAAAGTAAAAAAGATACTTTTCGCTTTGAACACCTATAACTTGCGAACTCATGATCGTAGACAAATTTTCATGAGTGTTTTGGAAAGCTAAGAAAATTTTCTTTCAGAACCTATAGTTGCCAATTTAATGAGATTTTGTTTAATCGTATTAAATTCACTTTAAAATGATCCCAAAAATTGCATATTTACCATTTTTTAGAAAACATGGTGCCACATCAAATTTAAATTCAAATTCGAATTCCAAATTCGAATTCTAAATTTAAATTTAATATTTTAATAAATTTTAATAATATAATAAATAAATTTAAATAAATAAATTAAATAATATAATAAATAAATTAAATAAATTAAAATAAATTAAATTTTTTTTTAATAAATATTGATAATTGAAATTTAAATTTAAATTAAAATTAAAATCCGTCCGTCGATAGAGCGGAAGAATATGAGAAAATTTGGCTGGAAATGCCTTGAAAATGAGCTTGCCCGCTCACTGTCGCAAGGATAATGCTTGGGGCAATCACGTTTGGCGGTGTGGTGTACGCCGCTTGTAACGTACTTAAAGGTTAATAATTAACGCGATCTGGCGCCTCCACTGTTTACCAGGCTGCGTATAGATACATCCTCGCATTTGCTTTCTTCGGTGCGTGTTGGTGAAATTGTCATCAGCCGGCAAACAACACCGACAGGTGGTCGTTAATCGGACACCTTGCAAAAAGCTTCGGTATCGTATCGACACGTATGCAGCCGCTCGATTGATCGTATTGGATTACAAATTGCCACGGAACAGATTGCCGTCGTTTACGGGCTACGATCGCACTCATCGTCAGAAACCGAAAGTAACGAGTTTCAGCGTTCCTTTTGCCAGCTGACGCTTGTTACGAGACGCCGCGCAGCGCGGCACCACGCCGCTCCTGGGATACATTTCGCCTCGCGAAATCCTTATCAAGGATAGAACATCTGCTGATGCTGATGCTGGTCGTCGGATGATTTTCTCATGAAAACCTTTGGTTGGCTTGTGACAGCTGTCCAACGGTAACTCCTCGCCACGCGTTTAATCGTCAACGTAGTAGGTGGACGTGGTCGGTCGGGCAACGAAAGATTTTACCTGCGGTTACGTTAGGGTAGGTACTTACAAAAACAATTCACCAGACGCGACTGGCTTTGGCCTATTGTCAGCGGGCAGCTGCGTTTCGCGCATCTGTTTTTCCCCGATGTGGAAACGAATGTTGTCTTGCATTCCTTTTAGCGGCAGATGAAAAGCGAGGAGTAAACAAAGGGGCAAGATTAATCGGAAAATTACTGTCAGTTTGTAGCGAGGTGGTCCCGGTGCCGGCGCGGCGCGACGTTTACCTAGTCGTTCTGATTGCCACGGGTGTGTAGTATATTGTACTACATATAAATATGTATTCCAGGAGGGTATACTGTACTTTTGTGGAATCATTTATAGAATGTTGTACTAGTTATTTTGTAAGAGCGTACTAATATCGAGAGATAAATTGTGCTCGGTCGAGTGGTCCAAGCAAACCACGTGATCGGCAGGTGGGATTGCTTGGTGGCGGTCCAAACTCCAAAGGGCAGAAGCAAGATCAATAAGAAAAAGACTGGTTTTCCGTGATGCATGGCGCACCTGCTCTTCCCGGCTACACCAGGAGAATGCATCCCATCTCGCTCGCAATCTTTTACCAAACATCTTCAGTTCCGTCGATTGACTAACTCGCGTTGCTTTGGCAATCGTGTCATTCCCACGAGCCTCTCAAGTCCTGGACACGATTACGTGCATGTATCGACATACTTACTTGCTTTTTTTTTTCTCGTATGAACGCAGGCTCGCCCGCGGCAATTGTACACAACCATTTTAACCATGCTGTTTTGTAATTTGTACTCATTTGTGCTGTCATTGATTTCGTGACTCTATGGGTAATAATTAATAAAAGCGTGAGTAATGGAAGAAAGCTCGGAAATGATGGATCGGATAATTGGTGTGATCCTAAGCAATTGAATCGGTAGGTAACGGGGATTCTGTTATTGTTATCCGTGCAATGAAAAGTAAAAAGGAAAGAAAGTCGATAAAATAGTTGTAGCGGTGGTTGCGAGGACGAAGAGAACCTCTGGCGGTAAAGGAGCTGCGAGGAGGAATGGTGTAGCGGCCGATTGGCCAATGAGAGGGTCGGATGTGCAGCGCAGTGCGCGGTAGATTCGTGGCACTGTGCCGGGGCTGCTCAGAGCGAGCGTGGACGTTTACCGTGATGTGACTCTCGATGTTTTCGAATCATTTCTCGCCCCCTCTGATCTTTTCCGTGTTTTTCCGGTTGAAACACGCTTGCTCAAAGTCGTCGGTGGTCGTCTCTATCGTTCTACGTTTCTTACCGTCGCGAGTGTTTCTCCAGAGTGATCGCATCCTCGTGAAGAGCTACTCGCCCTACTCGCCCTACTCGCCTTACTCGCTTTACTCGCTTGGATTGTTGCTGGAATCTGTTCGTCAGCCGGTGTGCGCCCAATTGCGACATTTTCCGTATTTCGTAGATTGCAAAGATGCATCGACTATTCGGGTCGTTGACGATTTCGTTGTAATTTTGCCGCAAATCACTCGCAGAGTTGGACATGATAGGTGTGATCGCGTGTCGAGGACATAGCAGATCTGTGCCACGCTTACCGGCCATCAATGGTGTCGACGTACAAGTGCGTGATCGGGCGGTGTAAACAGTTTGACCGCGTTATACTTGATTGTGCGTTTTCCGTATCGTATCGTGTTGTGCCGTTCCGTATCGTGTCGCGTTACGTCGCATCGGACCTATTCAAGCCGAGCTGGAGCGAGTCGCTGGTTATTCATAAATCTCTTAGTAAATGATAAGTTGTTGGAGAAATTGTCGGGAGTGGTAGTTGGTTTACGGTAGTTTGGCAGATCTGACTTGGTCGAGCTGCGCCCATGCCCGTTGGAAATTGCCAACGTTAAACACAGGATTGGAGGAGCAGAAAGGTGAGTGCGCATAATTTTATTAGGGTGCGTTTATCAAGCATCGTTGCGTTTTCACGTTTTCATAAACCATTGCCGTCGTCGATAAACATTTACCTACTCGCGTTATTAAATCGCAAAGTTATTGTTGCTCGTCGTCTAAACTTCTCATTGTATTCCAAACAGTTGTTTCTTTTTATGATGAAACCGCTTCATTTTTAATTAAACGAAATGCCAGGAGTGTGACTCTGTAAGCCTTGACGCATCTTGAGTAGGGAAGTAGGGAATAGGTATGTGTATATATATATATATATATATATATATATATATATATATATATATATATACACACACACACACACACACACACATTATGTGTTGTGTCGAGGGAGGGTAGGGAAAGAATAATAGGAATTATGATAAAACGGCGTGGAGGAGCTGTTTGATTCGTTCATCCAGTTTAGAGACCAGAGTCAATGGTATAATAGGAATTATGTACACCTAGGGGGTTACTTGGGATTGGGCTACACGCACGTCAGTCAGAAATATTTAGGCATGTATATAAACGAGATTTGAAGGAAACGGAAAATGCGGCACGACTATCGGGCGAATCTTCAAAGTTATGCACAACTACGCTAATTATACGTTAGTACCTGTACCTGTAGATTCGGTCGTGACGCGGCGGGCGGAATAACGGCGTGCCTGGCTGCCTGCACGATGCACGGTGCACACGCGTACACGCTTAACGTCGCGTAACGAGACGGCGACGAGCAATCAGGAGCGCAGATGGTAGGACACGATATTGCATCGTTGAAAGAAAATTGTTTGGGATGGTCCATCTAGAATATCTAGATTATGAAGAAAGTGTACAGAGCTATGAACGATTTAATCGTTATCCGATCTGTTCAACTTGTCCATTGGGTATTTACAGTCGGAATTCGATTTAGGGCTGGGTGCATTGCAAGTTATCCCTCCTCGTACACAGGATTTACTGGAAGTTACGTAGGTAAAATGATTTACTAAAATTCTCTCAGGTAAATGGAAAATTCTCTAGTTTTAAAATGGAAAATCTCTATTTATCTACATTCTTATTCGTCAACACGAATGGGATGGAATTGGATCGGTTCGCTTCATGAGTTATGTGCCAGCAAACGATGCAACTTTTGTATCGAACACCGATCACACTACCATCGCTTTCTTTCGCGATAGTCAACGCACCAGTAGACTGCTTGGTTCACTCATCGTTACCGAGTTGCGTAATAATTGCTGCTGGCATGTGCCGTGCACATATTATAGTATGTTGCCGGTCGACAGGAGGTTCATTCACGTTTAACGTTTGACTGATTGTGAGCCGCCAGACATCGCGCCTGCACGTGACTCTGTTAAGAACGAAACTTTGCAACGTATTTAAAGGGGCCTCCTACTATTCACCTACGTTAGGGATTCCTTTTATCCTGGATGTGAGAGCACCGATGTGTTGGGGCTCTCTTTTCTTTTCTACAATGGTGAATCGTTTAGCGATATTTGGCTAAAAAAGAAAACTCTTGATCAAATCATCCGTTTGGACTGCCACGTTATTCCTCGCGAGACGGGTGCATCCTTCCATTAGGATTGGATTATCTATTCGCTGGACTGGTAGAAGAGAGCCGCCTTCGGGGTTATTTTTGTCGTTTCGTCCACCCTCGTTGAACCGAGGAAGAGAGAGGCGGGAGACCCTCCTGTGGATAAATTTATCGCTCAACAACTCATTGCCGAGGGTTATTCCGAGAAAGGCTAGAGTTTGTTTAGTGGAAAAAAACGTATTGTATGCATATGTACATTAGGGTGGCTTTTATTTACTCTTGATGAATTTTTTTTTTCAAGATTTTCTTCGCAGCAATCCCCAGAATAGTTTTAAATAATAAAAAAAAATCCGTGTAAAGTTTGACCCCGATCGGATAACGGGAAAAGGGGCCTAGGAGCCCTTGAACATTTCAAATAATTAAAAAACAGCTCATAAAGTCGATTTTATATAATATCCGACCAAGTTACTGATTAAATCAAAAAGTATGTCAAACAAAAGTTGTAGATCCCCGGACAAGGAGCATCTTTTATGTGTCGTGTTAATCGTGTTACAATCACTGGAAAAAATTTCGTTTTTCAAATTTTGAAAGTTTAAATGCTTATCAAACACTTTTTATTTACGAAGGCGAAGAAAATAATTGTTATTTTTATTTTCGACGACTATTTTTTAAACATTTAAGGCGGAGCATTGCGGCTTTAAAAGTGCTACTATAAAACAAAATTAGACTAAACTAAACTAAAATTAAACTAGGCTTTGATGAACAAGTCACCGAGTGCATCATTTATAAAGAATCATTCAACGAAGAATTGGTGCAGTGCATCAAATGCAAGAGTTGGGCTCACGAGGATTGTACAGACTAACAGAAAATATCGATCATTTTGAGGAGGAGGAGGAATGCTCTTCGTAGATTTTTCCTCCCCTGATTATGAGTCCCAAGTGTATGTTTCGGAAGGGAATGTATTTAAACGGCGCGCATTATCACCGATCGATATGATTGATAGTTGTTTCTAATTCTTTCCCATTCTTTGGCGTGTCTGATACGAGATGCGAAAATGAAGCCGATTTGACATGGTCGCGATCCGAATAGCTTTCGCGAGGGGATAAACCGTGTGGAATTTTTGGTACCGCCGTTCTGTTGGTACTATTGGTACTGTTGGTAGACGAATACGAGTAAATCCGAGCGAAGAAGGCGCGGTCCGGGGTCGGCAGAGATAGGTAGTAGGTGCGCGTGTGCGCGTTGGGATCGGTGGGAGGTGTGCAAGGGTAAGAAATGAGAAGGGAAAGAGAACGAAAAGCCGGTCTCGGATGGAACACCTGCTTCACAGGTATGCGATCCTTTCCACTCTTTTGCTGGCTGCCCAAGTGCCCAACCGCTTGGCGAGCGCGCTCCGGCGCGGCGGATTCCTTGTTTCTTGTCCACCACTTGTTTCTTACACTTGCCAATACTTGCAGGATTATCTCATCCTATGTTGTAGGAACTTTTTTTTTGTAAAAATTAAATGAATTAAGTATAATTGTCAAGGTATCAATTTTTCTAGAATAGATTTTCGGCAAGTCTGAGTGACGCATGAAGTAGAGACCTAAGGTTATCTGTTTTCAGTAATATCGACTTTTGCCCCGGGCCCCGCAAACTCTAAGGGCGACTCTGAAGGTGACAACGCGTTACGTAGGTCCGATACATGTAGCTACATTTGTATTTTCCACGGGTGCGATGCCACGCGTTGTGTGAGTTGTGAGCGAGCGCGATATCGAAATGGACGAGGCAAGCGCGGTTCTGCAATGGAACAGGATGGCATAGCAAGTGTGTATGTAATATATTTGCCGTGAGTTCTCCGTCGTTTTGCTGTTAACGCGAGCTCGACACAATCGTTGACGCGAGCTCGTCCGCTCGCTTGCAACCGGCATTGTGTATTTCATCGTATCGTGCACCTATATAGGTATAGGTATATACAATATAGGCACCTACATGCACTGTATGGGGCTCTCATCCATTCCGGTCTTGTCTCCGTGCGCGATACGAACGTTGGTAATTCTTGTTTGTTTTACGCGCCGCCATGCCATCCCACCCCGTCACTGTTGGATGGAGCAAACGGCAAAGCATGCGAGCCCGAAAGCTCCGATAGGATTTCACTCTGGATCGAACGTCGCGCCGCGCGTTTCCAAACCGCTATCGAACGTATTATCGTTTATCCTCCGCAGGCATTTAATTTCGAGGCACAGGATCAGGATGATGAGGGGCAAGAGAAAGGCAGGCACAATGTTAGAGTTGGGGGGTAGTGTAGCGGCGCGCGGGCGTTAGGGAAGAGAGGAAAGAGATATAAGAGGGACGGAGAGCCATGCATATCGAAATACCGAAGCTGGGGCCACGACGAACTGTATGCATTTAAGTCCAGCCTCTCAACTTTCCAGACGACAGAACATGGGTTTTCTCAAAAGCGTGGCCCGGGCATGGTCACTGATCAGTACCTACGGGAATTGGGCAACTCCAACTTCAAATTAAATTGCACTAAAAACTAAAAAATTATTCTTCTCTTTTACTACAATTTCGATGGCGTTAATACCACTTTAAATATATTTAATGGCATGATATATTCCATAACAGCGTACGAATCGCTTTAATACAGATGCAAACGTCGATATGAATTTGTTGCGAGAAAGGTTTTATTCGCGTTAATGAAAGAAAATGTTTTAATTAAAGGATACAGATTGTAATGTGACATAAAATTGATAAACTGTAGTTGATGATGTTCCACTTGCCAATCGATACTTCAACTTCTGGTTGCACATGGTGCCCCGCGATTTTATTTAAAGTGAAAAAAAAAAACACCATCGAAATTGTAGTAAAAGATAAGAATTATTTTTTAGTTTTTAGTGCATTTTGAATAAAATCGTTTTAAAATTTTTTTTATATATTTTTTTGCTATTCCGGCCAATTGCATTTTTTTTTCAAAACGACGCAACACGTCACTTGGCAAACTAATCCTTCTAGCTTCTCAAAAAAACTCGAGTCGTTTGGACCAATTTTAAAAATGTTATGCGATTTTAAAGTGAGCCACTGTAGGTATGTAAAATCCGCAGAAATGGGAATAAACGTGGCGTCTGAACTAGACAAGACTATTCGTTCCGTGCGAAATTGATGCGAGCAACCGGCTACACCGCTACATAGTAGTCGGTGGGGGGACTTTGTTCTTGAATTCTTTATCCCCGCGTGCGTGTGTGGGTCCGCAACCCGATAGTTGAAGCCTGGCTGCACAGTTTGGAACATGTTACTCCGACAAGTTTCATTGTTTCTGAACAGTTTATCGTAACCCAACACTTGACGCGCATACCTATTGCGCCACGCAGGTTTTTACACCCGCCTGTCTGCCCGCCTAGCGCCTGTCCATTTTCTCCATCGTCCGCTCATCTACATTCTTATCTTCCGATTCCCCGAAGATATCACAGAGTACATTTATACAACGTAACGCAAACATATTGAAAAGTTCTACGAGTCAAATCTATTTCGTCTCACCTCCTAGGATTCCCGCGTCTGCTAGGTATTGTAGCAGGCCGAGAACGAAACATACAACACACGCTTCTTCACTCCACAGTCCACACCCTCCTTTCTGCCTTTCCTCCTCACTAGTTTACGTGACAAGTTGCGTGCTGACCTGCAATGCTTAATGCTATTTCTAATCGGTCGATATCACAACCTCGTGTTCTAGACCGGTTAAAGAATAGCTTAGCGCTTAGTGGGCAGTGGTGGTTCTGTCGACCTTTTTCGATCGCGAGTATCGTTACCTTCGCCACTTTTTTTCTTCCCGACTACGTGGAATAATTTATTAGCGTAGAGGCAGCAGAGTGTTGGATGATCGAACGATCATCGTTCACTGATCGTGGAATAACAACACGTTGATGGGACGATATTGTCGATGCTTTTATCGTATAAAGAGATTAATTAATTGTCAACGGATGGACCGTTTTCGGAGTCTGACAGAATGTCACGAACATCGCGAAAGTTGAGATGGCTAATCGAAGAGAATGTTGATGTTCTGCAACCTACCTATACGATCACTGCATTGCGCAGGTATCCAACGATCTACCCCGCGGCCGCCACGTATGACATGTATTACGCCGATTACGCGTATTATGTTTAGGTTTTGCACAGTTTTAATTACCTCGTGTAGGTGACGCGCGCTTTCGGGCTTGCTCCAAGTTAGCCGGAAGTTCTATGAGGGAATTCATTGGCCAAGGCAGGGGAATCGATATCGATATGCGTTCCGTCTGCGAACTCTCACAATCATTTGTATTCCGATTATCGGAAGCTCCGCGGAATTTCCTCTGTCGGATTTCAATCAGCTCTTCGGGGTATAATATTATTAACGCGCTCACATTTTACTATACCTACATATGTATCTATGTATTTCTACCGACTACACAATCTACGCGTCACAAAAATTTGAAAAGTGTTCTAAAATGCCTCTACTTGGACAATGTGTTTATCCTTATCCGTTACCATTGATTGCCTCTTACAATTAGCTGCTCACATAGTCCCAACACCTACCTACTTGTGTTCTCGAGTATTTTTTCGCTTTCTTCGAGAAATATTCCCCCGCGAGTGAAACATCTCCGAGGAATAATTTCACGGGGATACGTTGCACGTGGATGCGTTTACTTGCACGTTTATAGTCGACTTGCTCGCAACCCGATACATCCGTATTTGATTACTAACACGTGACACACGCACACGCATTATATATGCGTATGTAGGTATTATTGTTTGACCCCGTACCAATGGATAGGTAAGTAGGTGATCCAGTGAGAAGTATTGCCCCGCTGACCAGCTGGTTTAAGCAGCCGATTTACCATGACCGAATCCTTACCGCGGAAATTATCCAAGGTTAGGACAAAATTACGCGTTGCAACGATGAGAATCGTGAGATTGCCCGTAACGCTGTGGAACCTGATTCTTCTCCCCGCTGTCGGGTAATACGAGTACGTTACGAAGCTGTCACCCCGTTTACAGGTACCCACTTGTTGGCTTTACCGTTTACCTAATGAGATTTACCAGTATCCAATTACTTAAAGTGCTTTTCTAATGGTCGCTCCAACTCGTATCAATCAAATTTCCCTTTGGCCTGGCAGCGCAGTTCGTCGGTTTGGTCGCTCTATGTATTTATTAGTAATTTCGTGAATTAATTTGTCGCGAATACATGGGAACTGGTATGATAGCAGCGCATACACAGGAACATCACAGACCATCGAGGTTCAGCAATTTTATAACTGAATAATACAGTTAACGTATTTCATTTCAGCTCTCTTCCAAATTATTCTACCTTTGCTAAGTATTCATTGAATAAAATTTAGTAATCGATCCTTTGTTCAACGAACCGTATACACGAAACAGAAAACGTCTTATCGAAAACTCGATTCGAATGCGAACGCAACGCGGTAACCTTGTAAAAAGTGTAAAAGACAGATGTTGAAAGTTCGGTCGATCCACCGCGTAAAGTTTATGTTTCCTGACCGGATCCGGCCGAGGGACGCGAGGGACGCGAGCAACGCAGCGTAACCAAATATAACACCCCGGACTCCCTTCTGACGGGATTCGCAAGCGCGTCAAGTTTCGTAGAGCCTCCGCTAATCGTGTTTGGGACCTGTTCGACAGGAACGGAAACAAGGTTAAGCGAGAACAGAACCCTGCGCCTATCTACATAGGTTTGTACAACTTTTCTCTTATACTCGCGTTTCTCTTGTAAATCGCGTTTTACATCTGGGAATGGCAGTTGTTTGGATTTCGAAGCTGTCGTGTCGATAACCTTAGCCTATCGACGCGCGACCAACCAAGTATGTATCCTTTGCGGAAACAGCCCAATGGAACTGAGCAAACTCGATCCTCTGTCAATCGTCCCGTCGCGTGGTTGCCAGCCCAATTCCGTTCGTAAACGCATTAATATTCCCGATTGGGGTAATCCAAGCAGGAAGGAAGCCTTGATTTCACCCGGATTATTAGGGTTAGCGTTCATTTCCGTGGGAACCTGTCTAAAGGGAAAGAATTTATCTCGCTCAGATTTCGAAAGATGGTTTTGTTTTCTCATAAAACATGGCAATCTTGGTGGTTATAAAATACGAAACAGTATTATGTACTTAGCTATGCAGTCAGAGACATTGAATTCGGTGAAATGGCGGAGAAATGAGGTATAGTTGTGAAACGATATGTAGGCAAGTCATTGGATTAGGAATTTCAGAGAACGTTTCGAAGGAATACGATATTCGCGCAATTTCTGTCCAAGCCATGTTTCATTTTCACAGGATTCAGCCTCGTCTGGTCTCGTCTCGTCTCGTCTCATTTCGCCCGTTATTCGACAGATATAGGTATGCGACTTTCTTTTTTGGAGGGCAAGATCCGCATATAGGTTCCTAGTTTCTATTGCGGAAAGCAAAGCATATCGAAAATCGATGTTCCCGAAAGCATATCTGGCGGTGGTTGCCAGCGGCGGCATCACCAAACGTCGGATAAATCACCCAAGTGTCGGTTAAAGGAGTTGAATAGATATTTGGTAACTGAACGAATGTTGGAATAATATATAAATAAATCGAAAATACAATCGTGTGTTGTGTAGTAGAGTTTAGATTGCCGGCGCGGCGTTTAGTAGTGTGCAGCATCAAGTATTGATTGAATGGGGGGTTAAGGACAGGAGGAGTGATGAGAGGTAGGTGGAGAGAAGAGCGAAATGAGGATGGCTGGTTGGCGGAATAAAGTGCGGTAAAAGGAACGAGGAAAATGTGAGAAGGACTATTACTTGGATCGGTCAAGTCTGTTCACTATTAAAGCGATGCTGTGAATCGAGGATATGGTTGATGGTCGTTGTAATCATTCTTACGATGGAAATGAACCGAACATGTTATAATTGGCGCGATTACAGGCGCGAGACGCTATGAGCGTTGATTGTAATTGGCCGTGGTTGCGAAATTTTTAGATAGGGCGGGAAACGGGTTAATGATATACATATGCTAAGCTCTCGAGTTGGCGATTGGCTGACACGTGAGGGTGAAAAGGGTGAAATTTTGACCCGCTTTTGTTATCGAGATGGCGAGTAGATTGTTGGTTCGATGTAGGGCAGAAAATATGATACTTGAAAGTCTAGAACGTATGCAAGCACATGTAACATAACGGGATGTCCTGCGATAACTTGGGAGTTTGGGGCCATGGGGGTTGGTGAGGTTGGTGAGGAGGGATGCTGCGGAATGGCGTAGATTTCAATCTCGGGGGTGACTCATCGGGAATAGCCGAAAGTTTGTTGGACAAATGTCTCGAGGGTCGTGAGTGTCGTGAGTGTGGTTGAATACTTGGGGTGGCTCTTGTATTCGACTTTTGAATTTTCTCCGGGAGACCCTCCGGAATAGTTGCAAATAATTAAAAAAGAATCTGTGTAAAGTAAGAGCCCGATCGGATAACGGGAAAAGGGGCCTAGGGGCCCTTGAACATTTCAAATAATTATAAAACAGTTCACAAAGTCGATTTTATATAACAGCCTTCGAGTTTAAGATTATACATAAAAAAAAGTATGTCAAACAAAAGTTGTAGATCCAGACAAGGAGCATATTTTATGCTCTATTACTTTTTCTCGTGCGACAAACGGTTTTCGAAAAAAAAGTCACAATCACTGAAAAAAAATTATTTTTCAAATCTTGAAAGCTTAAATCCTCCTCGAAAACTTTTTATTAAAGGGCCCCTAGGCCCCTTTTCCCGTTATCCGATCGGGCTCAAACTTTACACTGATTTTTTTTTTATTTGAAACTTTTCTGGGGGGTGGCGCGAAGAAAATCTTGAAAAAAAAATTCACCAAGAGCAAATAAGAGCCACCCTAGTGGTGACTCATCGATGGCGATCGGGGCGTAACCTTCTAATCTGATGCAATGTAACGTGCCGTCAGGAGGGCGGCCTAATAGGTATGCACGTCTGTACATACATATTTCTGTTCACGCATCAACTTGCTCGATTCTTTCAACCTACTTACAACATACATAGGTATATACCTATATGTATCATACTTGCGAGTAAAGTTTCAGAATGCATGTACTTCCCCTTTGTTTCGATAGAGTGGAATGGAGTGCCAAGATTACTCGTGCGTCGCTTGTCAGCACTCGGCATGAAACGAGCATTCACACGAGTCCAACGAGCCAGAGCCTAACCTATGGCTCGTATGGATCGGCCAAACATTGGCATTGTAGATCAAAACAAGTCTGATTGTCGCACATCTCTATGTAGTCCGGCCCCGTCGTTTCAAAAGCTGTACGTTTTCTTAGTTCCCTTCGTGTCGAGAGAAGATAGAGTCGCGGTTCTCCACGCTCTGGTCGACGTCGTTCTATCGATTTACCGGAGGGAAAGCCGGATAGTAGTAGTAGTGGTGCGGGCAGCAAACACATTTTCATTTAGATATTTATTTTTTATGAATTTCCATTTATTTTGTCCATATTCGTTTCGCCAATGGGAATTTAATCTACCGATAGAATCCGCGATTACAAAGTCGAGCGTATAATTAAATATCTCGCGAGTAGCGCGACAGCTATCTAATTAATACCCGTCCAACTTGTCGGCGCACGAATTCGAATTTTCAACGTGAAAATAATTGTCAAGCTTGTGTCCATACATTATTCAAGTGTTACTTACGCGTTGAGCGTCATTGTGTCTCTGTCTGCTGATCAGTCCTCAAGTACACGCAACGCAAAGTTGAATTTCCTAGCGTTCTGACGTACCTACAGGGCCAAAGTAACTATCAACTGCTCGCAATCAGCTTTAGTCATGGCCTAGCCATGTTCTAGACCGAGACTCTAGCTCCCCAGCCAGAGAAAGGGATTAGAAGTTCCTGGGTTCGGCTGGAAGAGAAGCAGCGATCCATGGGGTGCAAAGCTCTCGCTGGCAATCCTCCAATGGGATTTTTCTGCGGATACTTGCCGCGATCTCCGACTTTTGGGGTCTTTTTTCTGGTTTCTGTGCTCGATGAAGAGCTAGCTTGCGTGTCCAGCGTGTGCAGTGTCCACGCGGGTAGGCAACGTTCAAGAGGGGGTGCTTGTCGATAATTGAGGCGTTGACGTCTGGCTGAAAACGCGCTAGTCTCTGTACAGCAGCGATCGCTGGCAGGCTACCAACTACTCGTCGCTATTGATGCCTTCAGTGTTGACCGATAAACAAAAGGGCTCTCATTGTGTATTGTCCTCGATGAACGAATGCAGGGCGAGAGAATGCATCCAGCGGCCAGCTTCCGCCCGAAGGATATTAAATTTCGAGATGGGGAGGAGTACTCGTAAAAGAATTTTAGGGTATTTGGGTAAAATTCAGTTTTAGTCGTTTCGACGAAAATGGCGAAAGTGACGAAATAATTTTACTCCGATAAAGCAAGCGCGAATCTCTACGAAGATAGGTTAGGTAGCTACATAAAGGTACGTAGGCCCCTGCGAAGGAAATAACGAGTAGAAAACCAAGGAGTCGGGTGGTATATTCATACATACATACGTACGTATGGTTAAAGTTTATGTAGCAACGAATAGAAGGCACTTTGCATCGTCTCGAGGGTGTTTGACGTCCGTTCTTCACCTTGTCTTGCCAGGAAAACTGCACGAGTTTTTTGTTTCTACTTTGTTTCTTGTACCGCGAACGAAAGAAGGGATAGGAGAAGAACGGAAAGGTGGTGGAAACTAGGGTTTGTCTGTTTTTAAAAACTCGTTTTTATTTATAAATTTGTAAAATTCGAAAACCGGTTTTTAAATTTAATAAAAATTGTACGTATTTGTACGGATTTTAGTTATTTTAATTTTTTTATTTGGGTTTGTATAGATAAAGTATATTTTATTTTATTATATTTTTGTAATTCCAGAATATTAAGGAAACTGAAAATTTTTAAAATAAGTACAAATATTTATTTACTACTTTAATTTTTTTTTGTGAAAATTCGAAAACCGGTGTAACCGCTTTTTTTTTGGGAATGGTGGAAATCGAAAACCGGTTTTTTCAAAAGTCAGTTTTTGTATAAACCCCAGTGCGAACAGCGGAATAAACGCGGGGTCATTTTCGTATTAGTTTCTTGCGTTGTTGCGCAATTAACGTTGGTTTTCATTTCAGATCCATACGCACAGCGTGGAAGTTGTGTTTCGCGTGAGCAGCAAAGACACAGAGGCACAGGCAGAGGCGGTGGCTGGTGCTGTGGCTGCGGCTGAGGCTGAGACTGTTTGGTCGGTGAGTAGACTCTATCTACATATAGGCGAAACTATTATATTAATAAAAATTACAGGGAATTTTGCTGCTTTCCGATATCAGATTAAACCGTCGCGTCGAAAGAGTGGAAAAGGGATCGAAGGGGTTCGCGGGCAAATTTCTACATTTGAAAGCTTGAAACTGATATAGGGGTAAGCTGCGAACTCGCAATTTTGATCGGAATCGGTAGTTGATGTTCCCTAGAGAAGAACGCGTGAACTTGCGATACCTGCGCGCAAGCCAGTGGTAGCTGTTAGCGTGTCGGTCCGTGTTTCCTATTATACCCGCGGCCATTCGTCTCCACGAGTTTTTCCAAGAGACCATTGGCCCGGGCAACCTCTTTGATTTTTCCCTTTCGCGGGGGAACTTTCCTTTCGGGAGAGGGTTAGCATAAAACATCTAGGAGACATAGCATACGTCATACACGCCTTCCAATTTATCACCATTAAGAATAGAAATGTAGCCTAGGCACAGATAAGTACGCGTCAATCGCCATACGCGTAGTATGAAAATTTGAACGACCCCCCTTTGCAACAAGAGCGGAGAGGTTCTCTGGTGGGAGGCGGTTAAAAAATTCACATGGTATAATCGAGTAATAATATAATATTAATAATATCGAATAATAACAATCTATATATAGAATAATAATATCTACTTTTAAGATGGACGTTTCGACAAATGTCCTCGAAAAGTTGCGTTTTTTTTCCTTAACAATTGGGCCGGCGCATGTGGTAAAAGTGGGAGGAAATAGTTAAGCTGTATGAGCCGCGGTGAGGGGTTTAAGGACTTTGCGAAGAGAAGAGGAGAGAAGGAAGGGAGTGGGAGCCATGCGTGCGTAAGGGCACTAGAATTATCACGGTACGCTAGCCAGCTCTTTTCTGTTCTCTGAGGCTTTTGTATGGCTCGCTGCTGCGGGATTGTCGCGGTCGCGGGTACATCAGCTCGATCATTTTCATCGTTGTTGCGTCGCGGTCGTCGCCGGTGTCACCTTTAATCGTAAGACCAAGGCCACGGATCCATATGGCCGTGAATAAACGCTGCAAATAACGGAACACGCGTCTCCCTGAACAATGGGGGACGGTGCATTCTTCCGTTTTTCCTTCAATTCATATTGCTTACGGTTCAAGCGTTCTTTTAGATCAGTTTTAACCAAGGGCAAATGGACAAAATCGCAACAACTGCTGACACTGTACACAACTAAGTGAGTTGGCTAGAAACGAATGCCTCGAATTAAGTCTAATTTCTATTCCAGTTGAAACGACAGATAATAAAGAAACTCCTCTTTGTAAATGAGCCCTTGGAGAGAATACATACTTACCGAATCATCTGCAGAGCAGCCCCTCTTGCAAAACTCGGGGAAATCTCTCTCTCTCTCTCTCTCTCTCTCTCTCTCTCTCTCTCTCTCTGACTCTTTTAAATGGTTAAATCGTGGTCGTGAAATTTGTGGAAATACAGCGGGGGCTGATTCGCCCACGCCCACCCCGCAAGCACGAGATACATATACATACATAAATGTCGGACGGCGAGTGGGAAGCGCGATGAATTGAGAGGAAAGTACCAGGGAACGGATAAGACGAAGCATAATAAAAAAATTAAAACCGCTTCAAAAAAATAAAAATGCGTTAAAAAGTAAAAAATAATTTTGTTCCTTATTTAATCTACGACTCTTTTATGTCGGCGCCTCATCATTTGCACTGCGTAAATCTGGCGTCGACTTGAAAAATATGAGAGTCGATTTTTTACTTTTTAGTGAATTTTTAGTTTTCTTAAAGTCGGTTTTAATTTTAAGTCTAAATTTTTTTATTTTGTACTTTGTAGTTATTTAAGTTATACAACTGCATTTATTTAAATAACATAATACATAATATAATATATAGAGTACGAAAACGTCAGCAACAACTTTGGGGCACTATGGTTGAGCGAGAAAGTTACTCTCGGCCTCTTTTTCCTTTCATGTCCCGTTGCTGCCCGCTAAATGCGTTTGCCGCTTTTTGTTTCAGGCGCTGTCACCGCCAAACATGTCAGAGCTTCGCATCGATTGTTTGGAACGAGAGCCCTGGAAGCTTTAGACGATCGCAGACAAAGCAGAAAATCTGGTAAACCATTTTCGCTTACCGTAGTGCGTACTTGTCAAAATACTTGCATAGGTGTTGCGTAGGTGTCGTGGAATTTACTTACCTAAATTTTTAAGTCTAGTCTTGTGCCCGGTTCACTATAGGTATAACAGATTGAACAGAGAGAACCTATTTGCTATATTTCTTTGCCACATTTCCTTCTGTACTATTTTATTCGCTGATCTCAAAGTGTTTGTTGTTTGGTCTGTCGCTTGCAAAGTTGCTCGATCGGAACAGTTTTTCGGCTTTCTATAATCAGAGTGGTAGAGTGTGCAGAATTTCTCATGGCCTTTGAATCTGATTGGCTACAGGTACCCACTGTGGGGGGATATTATTAGATTCGCGCGAAACGCTGGTGGCTCGTTGCGCGCGTTGTTGTTGGACGCGCTTGAACGGGTTGCTGCGATGTTTATTTTCTAGAACAAGATGTCAATGACTGGAAGCTTGATGGGATACGAAAACAATAACGAGGTAAACCAAGCGAAATGTAAGAAGCCGTTGAAGCCACTTCCGATCGTGTCCAGCATTAGCGCCAGTGGCGTCACTACGACTAGCAGAACGAGAAAGCCTCGAAAATCCACGAAACGTGATTCGTGCATACGAGGCCACGTGAATAGCCTGTGGTCTGTCTGGTATGGCATCTTGGCGGTTGCTTTCCAAGCTTACATAGGCTTGAGATACGCAAAACGGTTTGGCGGTGAGTTGATCCGTCCAGTTTTGCTTCGCGTCTTCCTACAAATGATTCTGTTTGTGGCAAATGTGGCAAAAACGTGTTACTGTTTCGTTACCGTTGCAGCGTATTTATCATTACCGTGGCCCGCGGACGCACCGCCACCGAAGGTCGAATTGTACGGGTGTCTGGTGTTGGCTGGGACCGGGGTGGTTCTGCTCCCTGTTCTTCTTGGTGCAGCTTTTCTAAAGCTTGGTAATCTGGCCAACGATGGAATAAAGCTCGGCCGTCATTTGAGCGCGTGCTCGCGCGACCCACCGTCGTCGCTGCTTACCAACAATCCTGACAACAGTGAGTACAACTTGGAATTAGCGGGTTAGAGAAGGCGAATGGGTGAGACTGTCGAGTTGCCGCGCAGAATCAATGAAAGAACGATTTGTTGGGTGGCCTGTTAGACCTGGCGAACAATTTATGGCGGCACGGAGGACCCACGGCAGCGTTTGTACACCTCTGCACGGCTATGTGCTTTCTGCTGCCCTCGCTGCTCATGGAGGCTAGGCTGATACACGCGGGATTTTTGCCAAAAGGTAATCAGCTAATTCTCTGCCAAGAACGAGCAACCTGACCTACTTGAAATTTTCTTTCGTCATTCGATATCCCAATCATCTCTATCCATGTTTATTGTTTTCCTTCTCGATATTAGAAACGTGGCACAATATTCCTCTCACTTACAATTATTAGGCGAACGTATCAGAGGTAGAGCTAATTGTAAGTAGTGCTGCTTCCATACTATGTATTTGAACAGTCTTGTTACTTTCACTGTCATGCGTTCAAGGAACAAAACACAAGGGGGAAAGGTTCTTGATATATAGGTACTTTTGTGTTGCACTGCGAACCCTACCCGTGGTCGTCGGTAATTTTCCTGTGTAAAGCTTTCGTCGCGTGACCACGTAGGTATAATTTAGTTTGTCAAAATAGACCGATCTGATAAATTTTGCAGCTCGTTAAAGTGGACTGTGGGAAGAAATTGTGTGCATGTAGGTATATCAAGGAATCAACTCGACTGATCAACTGAATTGCATTGCGACGCAATCGGTTCTCGCAGTCGCGCTACTTTTCTTTTTCTTTTTTTCTTTATCGTGATCGATGGTCCTTTAGCGAGGTCTTCGAAGGGTCGCGTTAAAATAATGACGCTGTAATGATTCGGTTGTTACCCCGATCAAGGTAATTGACAAGCCAAGATGAGAGCTCACACTTTCATTGTGATATTTCACAATAATTAGTGTCGTTTAAACACATCACGACCATGTGATTGTTTCTTGTGTATTCGCGAACCCGTCGCATTCACCATTTCGTCGAGCGTAGCAGGATGAAGAAAGCGACTTCTGACGAGATGTGGCAGTTAATTGGTATTGTTTCTGTTGTAAGACGTTCAAGTTCCCGTATGGAGTAATAAAGGGATTCGGGTGGGTGGAGGCGGTCGGTCGGTCGGTCGGTTGGTCTGTTGGTCGGTCGGTGTGTAGGTATGTAATAGGGCAACTTCGTCCTGACTACGTCCTGGTTCGAGTATTGATCGGCCAGGTGTATGCATACAGTTTGCTGCAGGATTTCCTGTTCGTAGAATCCTCCCACTATGAATTGCTCAGCCGTGTTTTAAACTCTGAGAATTCCAAAGCAATTTCGCTATCCCGTTCCCTTCGCCGATTGATTAAACGCATAATTCCTCGGTACACCGTTCGGTTCGCCTTAAGTCCTCCTAATGCGATTCATCATTTTTCTTGCAGTATGCTTTCGCACTTTGTAAGCGTGAGGAATATTGAGCTTTTGCCACTGTATCTTTACAATACCGGCATATTTGCATAATACCGACGAACGCGGTGAAATTCGTTCGCTCCGAAGTCTACGTAGACCTACTACCTATAGATAGAAAAATCTGTGTAAAGTTTCAGCCCGATTGGATAACAGGGATAGGGTCCTAGGGGCCCTTTAATAAAAAGTGTTCGAGGAGGATTTAAACTTTCAAGATTTGAAAAATAATTTTTTTTATTGTAGTTTTTCGGACTTTTTTCGAAAACCGTTTGTCGCACGAGAAAAAGTAATAGGACATAAAATATGCTCTTTGTCTGGATCTACAACTTTTGTTTGACATATTTTTTTATGCAATCAAGAACTTGGAGGGTATTATATAAAATCGACTTTGCGAGCTGTTGAATAATTATTTGAAATGTTCAAGGGCCCCTAGGCCCATTTCCCGCTATTCGATCGGGCTCAAACTTTACGCAGATTTTTTTTTATTATTTGGAACTATTCCGGAGGGTGTCCCGAAGAAAATTCAAAAGTCGAATACAAGAGCCACCCTACTACATATATTTAAAGCTACGTATTCGTTGGTAATGGTAGTTACGCATCTTGTAGGTTCTCAATCGATCCGTTGAGCAGTCCTAAAATGGGATTTCCTCCTTTACAGAAGCGATATGGCGAACAGATTTGGATTGGGTAGTGATTCATCGCGATAGACTGGTTGTATCCAGCTTCTTGAATCCAAACGTAAACCTTAGCATCTTCACCGGGTTTATAACTCCTCAGCCTTTCGTCACTTTAACGCCGGCCGATGGACTCAGCGAATCGACGAACGATGTCACAACCAAAACTACGACCACGACCGCGGCGCCAGAATTTTCTGGTATCGTGGACGATGTCATCGAATCTCCCATTCAGGTGATCACTAATAAGTTTGAAAGCTCGTTTCGGTCCGCGAATATCGACCTTCCCCTATCCAACGCACGGACTTCAAGTACTGTTGCCGCTCCGAGCAACGCTACTACCTCCGGAACGCGAGAAATTCATACGACGACCACGA
The DNA here is from genome assembly GCA_029448645.1 of Andrena camellia. NCBI lineage: Eukaryota > Metazoa > Arthropoda > Insecta > Hymenoptera > Andrenidae > Andrena > Andrena camellia. The sequence goes on along the minus strand of CM055678.1, from coordinate 24,018,221 downwards.
CCATGACCACGACCACGACCACGACCACGATGACAATGACGATGATGACTGGAACGGGAACGGGAACGGGAACGGGAACGGGAACGAAAATGACGACAAGGACGGCGACTGCAAAAACTATGGCTGAATCAGCTATAGCAACGGTGTTAACGTCGACTTTGACGCCTTCGACCACTCCGTTGCCGACGAAAATCTTGAAGAGTACTACAAGCAAATACGGTGGCATTGCTAGACGTCCGACCGCAAAGACCATCATCAGAAATAGTACTTTAAAGAATAGATCAAAGACGAAGAGTTGGGGGAGAGGGTCGACGACAATTAGACCAGCTAGAACTGTCACCGGAGGAAACATGACGGCCCAGAGTATGTCGCTGACGATGAATAGGTTGGCAGATTTGGATTACCCGGAGAAATTGAATCTGGAGCTTGAGGCCGGTAAGACTGATTGACAGAAATGAAAATGTTGTTGGTTCGATTCGGCAGAATTCCCACGGATATGTTATGGTTTCCCGCAGCCGAATCTTACGGGCCCATTACTCTGGAGTACTTGAATTACGCGATCGCCCTTGGCGTCTATTCCGTACGGTATCCGGCAGTTTTCTGGTCGTGCAACAAAGCGCTGGGCACAATTTTCAGTGTTCAGTTGGTTATGAATTCAGCCCAGAGCTTACTAGCCTACGTTGGAATGTCTGTCCTTTATAAGGCAAGTTGGCACAATTGTCGAGCTAGCGAATAGATATGTAATGACGAGTGTTAAAACAGGTTCAAGTGGTAGGACCTCTGAAAGTGTTACCGGTGCTGCGGCAACAGTATCGAACAGTATCGAGTACCACCAGCACCATGTCCAGCATTTTTGGAGACTCTTACTTCTTACTGAATCCGCACGTCACCCTCGTTTTGTTCGCTCTGTCGTCCCTCCTGGTTCATTGTTCCAGCATGGTGATGTATTTCTACGCTTACGGCAGGTAAGTGGATCGCTAGGTAAAGTTGTGGGAAAGGTGGAGAGAGTCGGGCGAGAGCTGGACAGAAGACAGTTTGTTTGCCATTCGACAGATTCACGGCGTTCCTGAACCAGGAACGCGAGCGTCGAGTAATCTTACCGAAAGAGAATCGAGATGGAAACGGCTGGGTATACTTCATCCACTGCACCGCTCTTTGCGTCTTGTTGGCGATCGCGATCTGCAGCGCGCCTTTACTCTACGACTACAGCGTTGTATATCGTAGCAGCCTGGACGGCGCGATCTTGGCATGTATCATCGCCACTGTCCTCCACCTGTTGCTCTGGTTACTCCTCTGGATATTCCTCACGATCAAGCAACGCTGGACATTCAAGCTGAGGGTTACGATTGGTCGAGCCACCGTTCGGTCAGCGAGGTCGGTGAAACTCGTGACCGACGTGGATCTATTGTCGGCCAGAGACGACGAAGAGGGTACCAGTGCGCCGCTGTTGGTGGTCGGTAACGGTAGAACGTACACAATTGCTGACTCCTCGCCGAAAAAGGCTATCATGAGCGTGATACAGAAAGCGGCTATCGAAAGGAAGGCGCGCACTCAAGGTAATAAGACCCACCATGCCGTTCACGCGCACGCTCGTCCCTTCGTCCAACAGAGTTTCCAATTCGACGAACGAATGAATGAATTGTTCGGTCGCGCAGGGAACTCGGATTCCGTTGACGGTGAATCGACAGCCGACGACGAGCAGATCTACTGGTTGAGGCCAAAGTTACGTCCATCGCCGACTCAATCACCGAGCGACGCCAACGGTGCGCCGACTACCGAAAAGGGCTGGCTCAACAAGAAATTGAAGCCCAAGGTCACCTTCAACGACCTGCCTAGTACGTCAGGCTCGCGGTAACTACCCTCCTCCCTCCTCTTGGTGTCTTTCAGTACATCTCGCTGTGCCCGCTTCCGCCAATATGTAATGCTTGACTAGCCAACTTTCGAGAGAACCGCGTCGATCTCTCAATAATGCCTCCAACGGTTTACGAGATCTCCGCCTTTCTTACTTAAAGGTATCCACGATCTACATACCTATTATAATTGCTTTACAATCCGCTTCAACGTTCTTCGCTTCCGCTGCTGCGTACTCGTACCTTTCTGATCGATCTGTCCTTTTGCTTACTCTTGACAATCTTCACTCTCGATCCCATTTCCTTGATCGCTCTCAATGCAGAACTGTCGCGCGCCGCACCGGTAATCTCTTGTACGGTTTGTCTTTATCTCGCTTGTCTGCTCTTCACTTGTCACGCGCTAGAGTTCATTTATGCCTGAGAAAATCCTAAATTTCTTTCATGTCTGACATTTATTCCTTCAATTCTGCTGATCGGTATAGGCCAAGATGAGCGTTACGTGGTATGGAGCGATCTTGGGACACCATACCATGTTTCTCTTTCTGTTTTTATCCTTGTTAGTAATCGTGAGAACCCTCGGCCCACGAAATACATTCGTTGCGACACACTCTGGTGCGTTTATATTTCAGTAATAAGGGAAAAGCCAGACGAGGTGCCGGCGACAGTGGAGGCCCTGAGGATGACGGAGACTATGCCACGTTACGGGAACTTCCGTTGATAACGTCTCTGGATCCCGTCGACGATTCATTGTCCGAGGAGAACAAGGTACTCGACCGTCCCGTTTGATCGTGTGCTAGACCCGTTTTTCACCGCCGTTTCACATTCCGTGGACACTTTCGTTTAAAAGATGCATCACAAGGTTTTGTTCGGTACAGCGCGTGGCGCAACTACATCGAATCTTATCCCGTGATAAGCCTCGCATTAAACTCGAAACACTTGTCTTGTTCGCGCGTCATTTGATAGGTCTAATAGGACTAATAGGTCTCAGGCCCGTATTCCTTGCTTTAACGGCTTTTAATTTCGTTTTCTTTTGCTTTGACAGTGGGAAAGATGGCTGATATCCCATAGGGACGGTATACCTAGATTTCGAGACGTAAGACGCACAAAAATATATTCCTTAACATTCCTGTGCTTTCAAGCGCTATTATTAACGTTTAACCATTCCGCGCGTGTGCCTCTGAAACAAGTGTGCGTTAACAAACAAACACAAACACACACACACACCCCCAACATGTTTACATACCTACATGTACAACCATTCGTTTGTTTTACCGACAATGTCGTTAATCTGTAAAAGACATAATATAATTCTGCCTTTTAGCTGCCGGTCTACCTTTACAATTTACCCTTTCCCCTGGATTATCAGTCTCGAAACAGTAATAATCTTGGTAGAATTTGTTCGCCACCGTGAACGATACCAATGTGTATCGGGTGAAACATTCGAATAATATATTTTCCAATTGCAGAATACAGAAACGTCTCGAAACAAGTAGGTATACACTGTATACTAGGGTGGACCTTATTTTTAGATTTTCAAATTTTTTCGGGACACCCCCTAGAATTGTGCCACTGGACGAAAAAATGTTCTGTGCAAAATTTCAAGTCGATCGGACAACAGGAAACCGTTCCGCATCGAATTTGAAAATGTTTTATTTTTGTAATTCCTTACCACTTTTGTTCGTGTTTTCCTGGGGGGGGGGAGGGGGGGGGGTGTCGTCTGCTGCATCGCGTGGAGTGGTCAGATTTTCTTCTGGACCCTTGGTTTTTGAAATATACAGAAAGATGTCTGCAAAAATTGGTGCATTTCGAGTGTCCTTTTCCCTTTGCTCTGTTATTTATAATTATATGGAAAAAAAATTTAGACGAAAGTTGTACTGTTTGACAAGGTAAATGTAATGCCAACGGAAAATTTTTTTTATGAAGATTAATTTTTGAGATTTCAAGGTCATGATTTTTTTTTTGAGTAGTCTTGTATTTTGTGTAAAAACACAAACTCAACCGTATATAAACATCTATATTAACGATATACTACCATGGAGAAAAACGAGTTACAAAAATATAACATTTTCAAATTCGATGCGGCACGGTTTCCCGTTCTCCGATCGATTTCAAAGTTTGCGCACATTATTTTTTCTTCCAATGGCATAATTCTAGGCAGATTTCAAAATTATTTTTCGACAAGAGTAACTAAGGTCCACCCTACAACACAGTCGGGAAATCAATTTTGATGTTGAGGCCAATATTTTCTGACCCGACTGTGAGATTCTTAACGCGCTTAGATTAATCGTTGGAACAATTTCAACAGCTGCTCGAGTGCGTGAACGACGACCACGTGACTTACTACGCGAGTGCAAGTCGCGACCTGCAACCTTCGGAAGGTGACCCCTCTCCCCTGTTGACCTCAGACCGTCTGCCCGATCCTACCTCGGAGCCACTTGCACTTCCACTTGCACTTGCACTTCCATTACCACTACCATTACCACTGCCACTACCACTGCCACCCCCGACTCCAACAACTGTACCGACCACCGAAGTTATCACGGCGCCACTAACCACTAACACCCAGGTAGTACTAACAGTCTTGGACATTCACTCTTTAACTCGGGGGTGGGCAAACTTTACGATAATCAGTTTTCTTTCAGGAGTTGGAACGACGATTCGAAAACAACCGGCAGGGCGGGTGTCGATAGGTCGGTCTAGTAGTATGTTAATTGAATGAATTTAGTAAAATGAAATGAGATGCTGGTTTGCTCACCCTTGGTTTAACACCCTTGGATATCGATCATAGTTTCTTTTCCTATTTACACGTTTTCGTTTTCATTTCTGTTGCTGTTCTCCGTGTTGTTTTCGGCCTCGGTCACGGTTCCGATCGCAGTCCCGTTAAGATCTTTTTTCCCCGTTAAAATCAACGGTACGTGGATGTACGGCTCGTTTCAGACGAACGGAGGACAAACGCCGCGTTGCTTGCGCCGAGCGGACTCGGGGATGCCTCATGACGAGTTGACACCCCGCTCGGATTCCTCCAACTCTCCGCCGTTGGATGCGGTGGGTAGTGGCAGCGGAGCAGGCTCGCTGACTGGTCACAGCAACACTAGCAGCCACAGCGAGACGTCTTCGAGCGGCGTGCACAGTAACGCGAGTAACGCGAGCAACGGTAGTTGCCAACGACGGGCGACCAGTGTGGACGATTTGACCGGCGAGCAACGAGGAGTCGCTGAAGAATCGCGAGATCAATGGCGCAGCTGCTCCCTTCAACGCGGTATTCAGCCTCCCGCGGCAACCATTGCCACCTATTCACCTCCGACAAGTCGTTCCGGCACTAGTCAGTCCTTCTCTTCGCCGCAATACGCAAATCACGTGCCACTGTTCACGAGCATCAACTCCAACTCGAGCACAAACCCAACCCCAAACCAGAACCAGAACCTGAAAGCAACCGTGAACATGAACGGAAACGACACGATCGCTGGCCCCGGTTGTCCAGCCGTTATCCTAGAAAATCCAAACGAAGCGACCGTTGTGATACGACGCAAACTGTCGAGGACGAAGCTCACGGAGCCTCTGAATCCGAACGAGGAGCCGTTCGGTCGTTCCACCAACATGAGAATGACGTCTTTCACCGAGAGCAACGACGTGCGCGTGCACGCTTCGTCCGCCACATTGCCGCACTATCCGACCCAGCCGGCGGTTACCTATCCTCATTGCTCCACTATGCCATTACCTCACGCCTCCCACAGCATGGCTGGCTCGCATATGAGTGGATCGACCGGAAGCTGCGGATCTGTCCCAAGACACACTTTCGTCACCCATCCGCCGCAGGTACACGCGACAGTCCCCGCGCATACCACCTTACCTTCCCATCATAACGGCGTGAGGCTTCTTCAACCAGTACCCCCGAACAATCCATTTGTCAAAAGGTTCCCGCCGGTGCAGTTGCACACACAGCCCTGGACTCTACCAGGTCATCACACTTTCCCTCAAGCGCCGCCAACAACCGGTAAGCTGTCGGTCACTGCACAAATCAGGCAGAGCGATCGTGACTCTGCCAACTTCTCGATGGCCAGCAGCGGTGATTCGGATACATGTTTACCCCATTAAACACCTCCTCCTGCCTCGATTTTGCCTTTGCCATTGCCTTTGCCGTTGTCGTTGCCTTTGCCTTTGCCTTTACCCTCGCCTTTGCCTCTGTTATCTACTTATGCATCACCTATTTAGCTAAAGATTGAAGCGGTCGTTGCTTCCAACGATGCAATCGATCGTCGAGGAAACGCGCTTCGAGTCCTCCGAAGATGGAAAAGGTTTCTCGCAGCGTAAATCTCCCGAGGTGCATTCGATGATTTATTTTCTATTTTTGAATAGAATATCCGAGTACGTTACCGGAGTTGACCTTTTCGTGTTTCGTCGTGCAAGTTACAGGGAACAGGGAACATGAATTTGAACGGTAATCAGTGCAAAACTACATATCATCCTTTTGCGACGCATCGAGGAAAAGCATCGCCGACGCGTATGACTTCTATTTTTTATAAATGTAAAGTAGCTGAATGTTCTTATTCATAAATGGAAGCCAAAAGATTTTTCTAACGTTGGACACGTGAACCTGGTCGTAAACATATCTCACGGGCCCACGAGAACGCTTGTACGTACAACACTCGATCATATTATTGAGGGCGATGAATGTTTGGGGATAAAGCCGCGGAAACCTTTTCTCTCATCGGTAAAGCGGCTCGATGCAAGGTGAAGTCGGCATGCGTTTGTACAGCGGCGAAGCAAAGACAATTAGTTGATTCAAAAGGAAACGAAGCAAACAGAACCGAATCGAATCGATGTGAAACTTGAGTTGTTTACTGTAAACTTTGTTCAAACAGTGTATGTACATTGCCATCGTAACCGTAGGTTGTGCCGGCGGGAAAAAGTTATTTTCCTTTCTTTCTTTCTTTCTTTCTTTCTTTCTTCTTTATTATAATAGCCGTCTGCACCAAATGCTGTCTTCCCTTTTCTTTTTAAGCTAGCCGAGTCGATACGAAAGGACTGACCGGTCGATGACAAAGCGTATCGTTTCGTACAGGCTAAGAGGTTGAAACGAGTGACGATGGCGTAATTGTAAGCGTAAGCGTAAGATATACTCGATGATTTCTCACGTTTTACACCTAATTGTAAGAATTACATATTCCGAGCCTGGTGGTTCTTACGTAATGCTCGGGAACGGTTTTGTGCAACGATAGTGGACCGACGCGACCGTAAGCGATAGTGGCTACCCCTCTCCATAGTCGGGGGCGGTCCGTCTGTATAATAATTAATGGTCGAGTAATAGGGGGATACCTCTCGCGCGTGCTGCCTCGTGTAACATTTTCCATTCGATACTTTTACTTTTCTAATTGGTCGTCTTGTAGAAAACTTGGTTCAAGGCTGCGACCACGTTCATTCTTCTCTTCACTTACGGTTTCTCTTTTTCTTTTCTTTTCTTTTCAACTCGTTCCTTCTGTTCAGAAGGAAGCGGAAGCGAAAGGGAATGAAAGAAAAGAGATAGTTTTTCCGTTGGAACGAACGAAAGGAATGAATTGAACTGAACGAACGTTAGACGAGGTCAGGACGTGGCGGCTGTTAGGAAAGGGTAAGTAAGGGAACGATTACTGCCACTAATTGCGAGAATCAATGGATCTCTGTTATAGACGTACATGTGTATATTATATTTACTTGCTCGACTATTTCATCGACTGCCATGCTACATAGATATTTCCTCTTTTCGGGGGACTCGTGCGTTACACACTACAGCTTTAACGCTTCCCGCGCACTAGCTAGTCCGAGAAAATAGATACTTGCTTTCTTTCCGCGACTGTAGAACAGTTTTCGAAGACGCAGAAACGGACAGTACGGTACGGAACGTACAGACGGACGATTCGCGCGCCTTTATGCGCCGCGATACGCGAATAGAAAGAGCGTAATCGGCGATAGTGCTTGTAGCCGTAGAGTTAGAGGTCGGCAGCTAGAAACGATGGAACAGAAATTCATTTTCTTTCAAACGATCGCGTATGGTATAATAAATTGGTAGTGTAACAAAAGGGAGACGCAGTCGGCATAAGGGTTAGTATACCCACGGATTAGAAGACGCCTAGTTTCTTCCTAACAGAACAGTGATAATAAGAGAAAGATTGTTCTCAGAATCTGAAATGCTCTCAGAGGTTGCTGACATTTTTCGAGGAAATTTCTGAAAATAATGGTATTTTTATGAAGAATCTTTACAAACGGCTAAATGCAGAGAATAGAAAAATAGTAGCACGGCACAATGTCGCACTACTATCTACCTATACAGATGTAGATGAGAAGCAAGCACAATGCACCACAGCCTTTGTTCGACCAATTACATTACAGATTTTTTTTTATGCTTTTACCGTTTACGTCGCAATCACCTCTGATCTGTCTTCTTCTTCTACGTATGTAGATAGCGAGCATAGGCGACATAACGAGTGTGTAAAGTAAAATTAGAACGAAACGCTGCTCAAAAAAAGTTGGACGAAAAGAACACGTTTATTTTTAAATATCTCTTTGAACCGCGTCGAAGCGGAAGGTACGATAAGTAGTTGAAGCAACTAGTAAAAGATAACAGGTAACAGGTCAGTCACATCGATGAATCCAATCCGTTCATCTTTACTGCAATACATAGCTTGCAAACGAAGATGGGACATTGAGCAAACTGAATGTACGAGTGTCTTTTTATACGTAATCGGATAAGAATTTGAATCGCGGTTCCTTGTATTTTTTTATGCACTTTTTGCGCGATGGAAACTCTATCAAAACGGCTAACAGTAAGCCGTGAATACATCGTTTTATGCCAGCAGTAGCAGTGTACCAGTAGCAGTAGCAGTAGTATCAGCAGCAAGCGTAACAGTAACAGTATCAGTAACAACAGCAGGGTCGTTGAAAAGGAAGAGCAGCGATCGGGCCAGTGCTGTCTCTCGCGGAATTATTTTTTTAACGTCTACGGTCAGTCAGCCTCCGTACTTTGTTCGTTTTGGATGTCGGCTAAACATAGGTACATAGAAACTTGGACAGCCGAGGGATGGCTCTAACTCGAAAAAAAAACCTTATAAATACATAGATACCACCAGTCGTGCGCTCTTGTGCAATGCGAAGGGATTAATTGTTTGCCACGTACTGATAGACGAAAAGAAACTTTGATATTATCGATTTCAGAGCCGTCCTGAACCAGTCGCGTCTCGAACATATTGTAGGTAGTATAACTATAATTGAAAGAAAGCGAATCAGCAAGGAACAAGATTGGGAGAAAGAGAGAGAGAGAGAGAGATTTGTGCGTGAGAGTGTTAATCCGCTATTCCAGACATTACTTCGAAAGCTGTATATAATTAAGGAGCGAGGTTGAATTTGCGAGAGAGCTGTGACAGGGAGCGTGAATGTCAATGTAAATGAAGCATTCAGCGAATGTGTACGAATAATTGTATAAAGACTGATTAGACTAGCCTCGATATTTATTCGAATTGACTGTTAAACGTTATCGTTTCGCGCGCTTTGGAATACTCGCGGAGCGCGCTACACCAAAGGTATTCTCGACCAAGGTCAATTTTTCTCTTATTCTTTGACATTTTGTTGGTCGCTCCGCGTTGCGTCGCCTACTCCTTTACCGCGTCGATATAATCGCGGAGACGATTATCTACATCCATTGTGTGCTTTCGTTCTCACTTTCGTTTCTCAGGCGATCGAACCAGATCGTCCGCAATACCTATACATATACTATGTATGCATGTACATACATACGTACATATTCCGTAGAGCGTAGAGTGTCGAGTACATCGTTATTATATATATACAAGACTATCGGCCTACGAAAGAGTCGGGATATGTAGGTATGTACGTAGAGTTGGTTTCAGGACCAACTAAAAACTAAAAGCTAAAAGTTAAAATGTTCGTGACACGAGATTGTAAGAAAGACAGGAATCGTAGACACAAGGATTACATGTTCTGGTTTTGCGTGCCATTTCAATTTTTCGCAAACCCCACCACCTCTCTCGTGTGCGACTTTTCCATTCTTAACGCTAACTGTGTTTCTTTCCGACGCCGCGCCGACGGAGAAGCCAGCATGCGCTCGACGGCACGTGAACGGTGCAGAGGGAAAAAGAAAAATGGTATGCGCGGTTATAAGAGCGACATTATTATCGTCACAACGTATAAATATTACTCGATGCATCGTACATATGTACTTGTGTACTTGTGTATAAGCAAGCAAACTAGATGTAAGCTTTGTATCGTTTCATTTACCGAGAGAATAAAGGTAAATTATTCGACGAAATGCGTATAGAAATAAATGTTTTCACCCTCTCCCCCGGGCACGACATCGACTCGCGATCCCAGCTATTTAGGAACGACCTTACAATTAATCGTAAGTATGTTTCGGTGAAAGAAGGGGAAAGGGCAGGGAGCTCGTCTACATTGTACGTGTTCATCAGGGTGGCTCTTACTTACTCTTTGTAAAACATTTTTTCAAGATTTTCTTCGGGGCACATTCCAGAATAGTTGCAAATAATAAAGAAAAGGGGCCTAGGGGCCCTTGAACATTTCAAATAACACAAGTTTACAAAATAAAAAAAATTCTGCGGCAGATGCCATTATTTTTTTCTCGTGTAAAATGGCCCGCTGACTCCGAAAATAAGGTGTAAAAAAAATTCTATCGATGCGTTGTCGAGATATCGACAGGTGAACTTTTTACCCGTTTGTCGAAACGGTGGTCCCACTTAAATGCGAATATCTCGTGTTGCGAATCACCGATATGGTCGAAAATTATCTGAAATTAAAGATAATTGAATCACCAATAAATGTACCTCGTAGAATTTTCAAATCGGTTCAGTAGTTTGGGTGAAATCGATGGAAATATGCGAATAAAGTCATTCTTTCGACCGAAATTGAAATCGACAATTCGTTTAATCATCTGGGAAAAATCGAAATCGTCAAAATGGGCCGAGTTTCTCATTCCTTACGTCGAGTCTGCACTTTTACGAAGAAAACAAGCGGCTACTGAAGAAAATCTATGCATAAATACCGAAGCTAGAGACAATTGTGCGAAAACGCTAAAATTTCATTTTCTCTTGGTTTACACTTTACCTGGCTCAAACTTTACACAGATTTTTTTTTATTATTTGCGACTATTCTAGGGGTGCCCCGAAGAAAATTCAAAAGTCGAAAATAAGAGCCACCCTAGTGTTCGTATGGTAAAGTACTGTGCAGCGTGCAATGTGCATTAATCGATAGCAATAGTTTTATTGTTTGTTTAAACTGTTTAAATACATCAGTATACGCACTACCCGGTTTATGCGTTAGCTATCTTTCCTTTACTTACATCATTTTCAACTAAACAAGATGCATGGAATATTAAATAGTTCCCTTTGAAATTACAATTACGTTATACATATATTTATACATGTTCTGTCCGATTCAACATTGTTGGAAAGTGAGTTGCGCGAACATACCTTAGGCCCTTGGGCTTTCGCTGCATCGCTAAGCGTGTACTGGTCATACAAATGTCTAGATATACTATAAATAGAGTAGATGCGTGTACTTAGATTATAGGTACTATACGTGCATCTCTCTTTCTGTGTACGTGTATTCGCTTATTTATATTTATAGTTATGCTCTTATTTATTTCGTCACGATGGCGATAGAACAATTATTTACATAACATTGTAATAAGCTATGACTAGACGTATCGACGTATCGACGTATTGACGTAGTGACGTATTCGCGCATTCACGTATTGACGTTTTAGGATAGGTTTCGAAAAGTTTCAGAAACACTTGAAAAAAAAAAAGAAAAAAACGAGAGAAGACATTAACAGAGGGAGCCCCGAGTGCGAATCTTGTTGCTTTCCATTTCATCGCGCCACCTTATTTCGATTTGTTCGTTGTACAAGTATGCAGATACGTACTTTATCTCTATATGCGATTGTTGAACTTTCTATGCGCACTTTCCTATCCGTACGCGTATATCTGTTATACATATCGCTCGTTCGCCGCAACAACGACGCCACTCAAAGTTTGCAGTTTTTGAGTTATTAGCATAGAAAAAGCGGTTGTTGTCTAACAAACCCGTTTCCCCAAAAATCGTGAATTTTCAGTTATGTCGTTGTTGCAGCGAATGAACGACACGTGCATATACCTACCATAGGATAAACAAACGATTCGTTCGTTGGTCGTTTATACGTAACATGGAACTAATTGCAAGTATACTTTTACAAAGATAACGACTGATTATTAGCTACAACCATGAGAGATAGCATTACATACGCGTGTATTACATTGTAGTTCTCTTCTATACGTATGGTATAAAATGCTAAGCGATACTACGCTTTCTACTACTTGGGACTCGTACTCTCAACTACTTACCTAAAATCTTTTCTTAATATGTACGCAACGCAACGTTATCGTTTAAAGTTCTCCTTGATTCGCTCGGTTCGTTTCTCAATTCCTGCGGGACCAGTTTAAAGTTTAAAGACTTTGAAGTGGACGATAAACGATGAAACGTCGCGTCGGGAAAATGGTGCATGCCAAAGATGGTGAAGAGAAAAGGTTGCGCCGCGTAATCGCGATAAAGCGTGGAATCGGGGGGGAGGGATTCCCTCTTGTTAATCGATACATAATCGCAGGTACGCGGACGTAGGTATTGACTCTATTAAGACAAGACATACATAAGTAGGTATTGCGCTGGAAGGAGGATGGAAATTATCCGCTAACTAACAATAAGCTAAACGCACGGTAAGTATACGCGTTACGGATTACAGTTATATGTGTATGTATAGGTACGTAATAAGTGACGATATAAAATCTACGATTATAACAGGCAACAAGTAATACATAATGCTCGTCGGGCCGACATCGATCAAACGACGCGACGCGACGCGCGCGTCGTTGTACATACCTTCTACATCTACATACTTGGATTACATTTCACGTTTAACAAACGATGCCTACGCTGTAACGCGAAGTTGCTTGTTGGAAAATTGCTGGGCAATAGGTAGGGGTAAAGGACGGGTAAATGGCTTCGTTGAATCGTACGAAAAACTCCTAAACCGTAAATTGACTTTTGATTTTCGAGCAACGTGTCTAGGATCACCCAAGCTTTTCCAGCCTTTTCGAAACGTAATCCTTTCCATTCACTAGTTATTAGAAATATATCATATATATATATACATATGCGTGTACCTATTATACGTATGTACATAAGTACTGGCTACAAACTCTCTGGAAAAACTCGGAAAGAAAGGGAAAGGTTGTGGGGAAGAGATGATTTTTCTAACTCGCCACCCTCGTGATTCGTTTGAGAAATATACGTTTTACATGCATACATCTCCACTGTAAATTTTATCGCTCGCAGCCTCCTAATTAACGGAAACGTTAAGTAAAAAAAATGGTAAATGTGGTTTTTTAAACTTTTTTTGTGAGCCTGTAATGAAAATTCAAAAAACCCGTTTGTAGATTGAAGTAAGACGCTGATTTTGGGAATTTCGCGATTTGCGACCTTTAAGCGTTTATAGCTCAGAGCAACGTTAACCGATTGATGAAATAGTTTGATGAAATTTTAGCCATCTATACAACTTACTTCAATCTACAAACGGGTTTTTTGAATTTTCATTACAGGCTCACAAAGAAAAGTTTAAAAAATGACATTACTATTTTTTTTGCTATTCTGAAAAATTGCATTTTTTTCAAAACGACGAAACACGTCACTTGACAAACTAATCCCTCTAGCTTCTCAAAAAAACTCGAGTCGTTTGGACCAATTCTAAAAAAGTTAGGCAATTTTAGTAGTAAACTTTCTTTCATCCGGCACTGTATATATATATATAGAGAAACGCCATCTACCCAATATTATTATTACGTAGTATGGTATAGAATTCCAGTTTTTTTGAGGATTACGAACACGTATAGACGTATTCCGTTATATAATAAATATTTTCATCACCTCTACACGTGTGTATACTAGTGTTCCTATTTTCGAGAATTCTTTCTCGAGAAATTTTATAATTGCTTATTTCTTATTTCTCGAGTAATACTGTTTTTCTCGAGAAACTTTAGTCTAGGAAATCGCGAACGTAAAAACGCATCTACAATTTATAATAAATCTTATTGGTAACATTAGAATCTATACGAATTACAACAGAAAATCTCAATAGACAATAGATTCGACATTATTGACTGGCGAAGGTGCTCTTAAATTCTTATTTAACAATTTAGAAAAATTGTCTATCTACTGAATTAAGTAATGAGTTTCTTGTGGCTACGAAAGAAAAAATATCGAAAAGAAGAGTCAAAACTATTGCATCCCTTGGAAAAGTGTTGCATAGGTAATCCAGTATCTCTTCAAAAAGATTCAAAAGACGCGTTTTTTTCATTTAATATCCAAGACAGATGTGTATAAAACGACAAAATAAATTCCAAGTAGCTAGACTTTTCGGAAAATATAACAGTAACTTACGGATCCTCGAAATGAAGAATTACCATAAAAAAAACAATTCCAAGAATTTAGTATCAACCAAGAAAAAGACAAATTCCGGACTTTAACAAAGGAATTTCATATTTTTCAGTCCACTGGAAGGACACCCAATTTGCCATAACTTTTGGATGTGCTACAGAAAATTGTCTACAGCTACAGATTTTATCACAAAAAAAGAAGAAAAGAAATAGTTTAGAAACTATTTTAACACAAAAGAAGTAATGTTTCGCTTTGCACAAGTTTTGTATTAAATAAAAATCAATTATATTTAATATCTGTTTTTCATTTATACAAATTTTATGCAAATTAGACAGGACTGAACAATTAGTTGAAGTTTTCTTGTGTTTTTGATAAATATTATCAACATTATTCCAAAAATATAAATTTTGTAATATTTTCTTCAATTTCTCGAGCATTCTCAAAAAGTACGACGTGATTTCTGATTTCTCGAAAAAGAAAAAATATCGAGAAATCAGGAACACTATGTATGTGGGAATAGAAGGAGCCTTGAATCCCTTACGATCATACATACGAGTTTGCATCCCGTGTCTCATTCGCTTTTCACCGACCCCATTCAAGGGTGCGAGTGCACGCGAGGGAAACATTGAAATGGGGAGCCGTAGGCGGTTCTCGGATATTCTACAATCTACCCTGTTAACTGTAAATAAGTGTCGTCATTTAACTGCTGAGTTTACGCCTTCGCTGCCTGCATATATGTCTACCGCAATCTGAGTCTACGTGTATGTACATATAATATATTATACATGAATACACTCTCGAATCACCTCTCGGCATTCTTCTAACAATAAGGTCTGGTAGACTTTGCCACCGTCCAATCCGAGTTGATCACAAGGAACGCGTAACGTAACGTAAGCTAAGCTAACGTAACGTAACGTAACGTAACGTGTAGATACTTTCATCGGATAAGGCTGCGTTAATTATTGTCTTTTTCGTTATCGCTCGTGCTCGTTAAAGGTTCACCGTCTTCCGTTTTCCGAACTTATCGCGGATTCTTCTTCTCTATTTTTCTGCCTTTTCTTGCTCGTTTATTCCCGCCCCAGCAGAAGCGTAATTACAACTTGGGATTAGGATCGGAGACGGAAACGGAAACGGAAACGGAAACGGAAACGAAAGGGGGGGGGGGGAATGAATATTCTTTCTCCACGCGCGAATAGACGTGACATTTTCAATGATATTGCAACCTCGACAGTGCACCAACTCGTCGTCAATCAGTTTTTGATAGAAATGAAAAACGAAGCTTTTATATACGATATGCGGGTGAAAACGCCATTGGTCCGCGAGAATTTGGATTCTCTCAGCGTTTGATATTGTACATATGTGGCTGCTTGTTCGATAAGCAAAGTCTTTGATGGAAAAGAATTTGTGTGTGGTCATTTCCCGGAGCGCATAAACTGCTATTTCATTCCGTACAAACTACTTGGACTGTTGGAACATTAGACGGGCCTTCATTCGTCCAACGAACCGTGTCTGCGTATTCGTTAATCGCAGACAATTCTACTGGAAGCACGGCCAAGGTTTTCCGTAGATTTACACATCAACTCTACAAAGCAGTACATATTTATGTATGTACATAATTACATATAATAGGCAAACGCGTTGAAACGAAAGCAAACGATGATGGTGTGCGTTCGTATCGTGAAATTGGTAACGCCTACTGGTCAGCTACATTGTATGCATTGGCAAAAACGTACCTACATATTTATTATGTATAAACGAGACGCGTGTGTCGTACATTAATTTGTGCCCGTAGTGTGTACTCAAGGGACCCGTAATATTTCCTCTTAAATCCTTTACTTTCAATTGTTTTTCAGTTTCACATTGAATCACAATTAGCACAATTCTATTCAGCGCGCCCCTGCTAATGCGCGCTCTTCTTTGATCTCGACAACTAACAATAAGTAATCGCTTGGACGTTACTCTTGCGTAGATTAATCGCCTATCAAACAGCTATTCTTTCCTCAATGGAGATAGAAATAATAAGTGGAAAAGATTCGGAGAAACCATAACGCGCTTTCGCGATGAAAAGCTGCGCTTTCAATAATAACGTAATTATTGGCAAACACACGATCCTAACAAAGTGTTATGGCAGTACGAAAGAACGAATGTGCGGGCGGACGGACGGACGGATGAACGAATGAACGAACATAATAAATATCGATCGTAATTAATAGCTAATTAAAGAAGGGATAACGCATCCCATTTAATGTAAGGTAAATGCGGCCAGCTGTTCACTGAATTGCAGATATTCCTCACTGATTTCACGCTTCGAATGACGGGATACATAAATTCCTTGGGTTCGGTTTTACATGCTTTAATTGGGCGGGGGTGGGATTACACGATTAAGAGTACGAAATCCTACTAATAGGAAATATAACAAGTTGCCTAGATAAGAAGTAGAGTTTCAGAGCATTTAGACAAACTCGCGATAAGTTCACAGTGACCAGTAGGTTAATTGGACTTCTAAAGAGCAATCGCCCGTAAGATTATGCACTGGGAAGCCGAGACAAGTGCATAATATCGAGTGTCGAGCTGACAGACTTTAGGGCTTAGGCGTTTGGAAGGAAAACACGACGAGCCGATTCGATCAGCCCTATCCACACCGACTCTAAACTGTCTATGTATTATTTAACAATCGCTTGCCTTAATACTGATAAATGTATTGTCCGTTTAAGTGGTTCCAAAAACATGCAAATATGCTAACAGCTAAATCTCACCGTCAAGCCTTCACAGTCCACAACCATCCTTTACTCGGTATGCTTTCTCTCGGAAGAAGGCTTAATCGATATTGTAGAAAGAATGAACGGAAGGAAACGCGTTATTCTTACAACAGCATCGACAGCATTATTTATCACAACGCCAAGGGTATTTATCCACAGTCGACTTAGTAAGGTGTACACGTGACATACACTTTGGTCCGCCAACAGAGGACACGATTCTCTTGGAAGTAGAAGCGCACGGCGTACGTAGTCGTTGGTAGATACCTAGTCGTGTCGCTAAAATGTTTGTCCGTTCGGGAGACCTTACGAAAACCAAAAAGTTTTACGCCCTGCCCCAGACGCGAGAGCCGATCGAAAACTAATAGTAAGTATGTAAATACCTCCAGGACAGACATTCTAGCGTAAGTATGTACATTAGGGTGGCTCTTGTATTCGACTTTAGAATTTTCTTCTTACGTGTAAAGTAAGAGCCTGATCGGACAACGGGAAAAGGGGCCTAGGGGCCTTTGAACATTTCAAATAATTATAAAACAGCTCACAAAGTCGATTCAAGGTAATATCCGACTAAGTTTAAGATTAAATAAAAAATATGCCAAACAAAAGTTGTAGATCCGGACAAGGAGCTTTTTTTATGTTGTGTTACTTTTTCTCGCGCGACAAACGGTTTTCGAAAAACGTCCGAAAAACTAAAAAGAAAAAAAATTCCCTCAAATTTGGAAAGTTTAAATGCTTCTCGAACACTTTTTATTTACGAAGGCGAACAAAAAAAATGGAATTTTTATTTTCGAGGGCTATTTTTTAAAAATGTAGGAGAGGGCATATACCGAGATATGCCAAAAGGATAAAAAAAATTATATATTCTCAGTGTTTGATATGTCAAGAATGTTTTCTGAAAATCTGGGACCGAAATTCGCAAAAATATCGAGGATATAGACATCAGAAGTGAGGTAAAATATGTTCGATATTTTTGCGAAATTCGGTCCAAAATTTTCAGAAAACATTCGTGACATATCGAACACTGAAAATATGGAAAAAATTACCTTTTTGGCATATTTCGATATATGCCCCTCCTTAAATTTTTAAAAAGCAATCCTCGAAAATAAAAATTCCATTGTTTTAGTTCGCCTTCGTAAATAAAAAGTGTTCGAGAAGCATTTAAAAATTTCAGGGAAAAATTTTCTTTTTAGTTTTTCGGACGTTTTTCGAAAACCGTTTGTCGCGCGAGAAAAAGTAACACAACATAAGAAAAGCTCCTTGTCCGGATCTACAACTTTTGTTTGGCATATTTTTTTATTTAATCTTAAACTTAGTCGGATATTACATTAAATCGACTTTGTGAGCTGTTTTATAATTATTTGAAATGTTCAAGGGTCCCTAGGCCCCTTTTCCCGTTATCCGATCGGGCTCCAACTTTACACATTTTTTTTTTTATTATTTGCAACTATTCTGGAGGGTGCCCCGAAGAAAATGTTGGAAAAAAATTTTACCAAGAGTAAATAAGAGCCACCCTAATGTACACGTGTATCTGCTTCGATTCCAGGGCAACGTGAAACGCGCGTGACACGTGTCGCTGGTTTCTGTTGATCTGTTCACGGTGTCCGTGCCTCGTACTTTTTCTCTTTCGATTCAAGTGAAAATGAGCAGAGGAGTGGAAGAGGAAGTGTACAGGTGAAAAGAGAACGGAGAAAAGGGGGCAGCAGGTGAGAAAAAAGAAGTGGATAAAAAGTAGAAGAATAAAAAGAAAAGAATGCTGTTGGAGCGTTGTGGCGACAGTTGAGTTCTTGTACACACGATCCTCCACCCTGCTGTTTAATTCGAAGCTTGCTACGAGTCGCATTCGATTAAAACAAGCTAGGGCATACCGGAGGATTCATTTCACCGAAGATGTTCAGTTCGTAGAGCGAGGCAAACATGATGAACACCAAGTACCAAAGCATCAATACCACACCGTACCGTCGGTCCAACTTCCAGCCATTCAAGTGGGTCGCTAGTACCAAAAATACCACCGTCGACAGCAGAGACACCGTTGAATACGTTAAGCCTGCGCATCGTAAGAAGAAGACGGGAGAAATAGATAGACAGATAGACAGAGCTAGAGTAGGCGGGAGGTGAGAGAGATTTTAGAGATGTCAAGGAGGAAACGAAACGAGACGCGATCCGGGCGGAAAGGGAACATCTCGTCGGGCAGGCTCGCCGCGAACTTACCTCGACTGATGACGTTCACGTGCGAACCAGGTTGTATCATTGCAGTTTGTATAAACCATGGAAGCCCAAGGCAAACTAGAATATCGAAGACGTTGCTGCCGACGGCATTGCTCACCGCCATGTCACCGAGCCCTTCCTTTATCACCGCCAACGAGGAGAGTGCGTCGGGCACACTGACACCAGCAGCGACGAATGTCAAACCCATCACCGTATCAGGTATACCAAGAGTGCTACCTGCAAAATCAAACATCATCGTTGACGAGAAAAAGGATTAACGCTTCCTCTTTCGAATCGTACTCTTAGCTACCTATAATCGTGATCATCCAGACCATGATGTAACTGTAGAAGCTGATCCAAATCATTGAAACGCAGAAAGTAAAGGTGTACCAGTTTCGAAATTTCTCTTGCCGGCAATCGGGCATGGTTGCGCGACACATGAAATGAATCGGGTATACCAGCCCCCAGGTGAACAAAGTCCATTGGCTGGCATCGTTAGGCCTTTCGAGGGGCGACACTTGATTCGGGTCGGGCTCCTTCGCTTTATAATATTCAGGCTGCTTCGGAGGTGGCGGCTCGGTTGTTTCTAAAACAGCACCTCCTGTTCCTCCTGCTCCTCCCCCTCCTTCACCTCCTCCTCCTATACCTGCAACCAACGACACAACGTTTTTCAATACCTGCGGCTTAGGGTTTATACAAACACCGACTTTCGAAAAAACCGGTTTTCGAATTCCATTATTTTCAAAAAACCGGTTCAACCGGTTTTCGAATTTTCACAGAAAAAAATACAATTAAAATAGTAAATACATATTTGCACTTATTTTAAAAATTTTCAGTCTGTTTTAATATTTAGGGAATTACAAAAATATAACAAAATAAAATATACTCTATCTATACAAAACCAAATAAAGGAAAAAATCCTTAAAAAAGAAATCAGCTATTTTCGACCTTATTCTGCGATCTTTAAGCGTTTATAGCTCAGAGTAACGTTAACCGATTCTGATGAAATTTTAGGCATGTATACTTGGGCAACTTACTTCAATCTACAAACGGGTTTTTTGAATTTTCATTACAGGCTGACAAAAAAAAGTTTAAAAAACGACCTTTACTATTTTCTTTTACTATTCCGACCACTTAGCAAACTAATCCTTCTAACTTCTCAAAAAAAAAACTCATGTCGTTTGAACCAATTGTAAAAGAGTTATGCGATTTTAAAAGTTGTAAACTTTCTTTCGACCGTCACTGTACACACAAAACATGTAGAGCTTACCTTCGTGGGTTTTAAACTGATCCGTAACAGGCGAATTTGGACCTGTGTAAGACAGACGATCCTCCTGCAGCGACCGATAACTCACGAGAGCGCTTTCTTCCGCGGGCTCGTCATCCTTCGGCAGGAAAGGTATATTGTAAGATTTCGCCCAACGTTCTAGTCTCGTGTTGAAAGACAACGCGACGCAATACACGCCGTACATGAACAGCATAAACAGAGACTCCATCCTGGAAGCAAGAATTTCTTCTGTGTAATAACTGCGATACAAGTGGATAACGCCAGTATTGCTCGCTCGCTAATATGTACAATAGAACATCTTACCAAGATATCGATTCGTTATAAATTGTGCCGAGCATCACCAGTATCGATACGGCATAGAAGAAACAATCCCGACACAGGGGCCACCAATTCAACTTGCTCACCGTGGAGGTGCAGAGACCGCATATCGATATCACAAACATTATATTGAATACTGCGCTGCCAATCACGCCGCTCACCTGCAATCATAAGTTACGTATAGCGAGAGGACAGGTAGGGTTACTACTTATTGTTGCGCGACAGGTGTCCACCTACTCCGATATCATCCTTCGCAAAGAAAACGCCGATCACAACGGTAGCCAATTCCGGTGCGGACGAACCGGCAGCCATGAAAGTTGCTCCGGCAACATCCGGGGACAATCGTAGTTCTGCGTGCACCAAGAAACCGATAAACGTCGATGAATCGATCCTCGTCATTTTTGGTCGTCTTTCATTCGTTAAAATTCACGGTACGATATATTACAGGTAATAATATACAGATATTTAAATGATCAGGTATCGACGGCATCGCAGGAAAGCGCACGGTTGCTTAAACATTGTTAGAGAGGTTTCCCCATTGGGTTCGAAGAAATTATCAGCGAAAAGATTTTTAACTTTTCACGAACAGGAAACGAGAAAACCTTGCTCGATCATATCGCTATGTAGGTAGTTAAATCAGCCGCTCTCACCTTCGCAAATCCTATCCAAACTGGAGACAAAGTAATCG
This sequence comes from Andrena camellia, assembly GCA_029448645.1. Classification (NCBI taxonomy): domain Eukaryota; kingdom Metazoa; phylum Arthropoda; class Insecta; order Hymenoptera; family Andrenidae; genus Andrena; species Andrena camellia. The sequence goes on along the minus strand of CM055678.1, from coordinate 23,996,645 downwards.
TCGCAGACAATAGCGAGACCCAAGAACGTATAAACGGCGACCAGAATGTGTATGATCAGTCCACCGTGTTTCCTAGCATTCGGTCCCATTATCGGCCGTGGAAACTGTTCGATAGCAGGTGGTGAACAGTTTTCCCTGCGCGGCCTCCAAGTTGCGCGTTCGTATTTCACCGTGGTTATCGTCGGTTCCTAAAAATTAAAACCTCAATTAATTTAATATGTGATATAAAGGGTAGATCTTGCACAGATTACGTTGCTCATTGGAAAAGAAGAAGAGACGTTGCGTCTGACCGTTGTGGTTCTTAGAACGATTTTGGTTGCTAAAACAGCAGGTTTCTTCTTCGGGACGGCCTCTGTGCCTTGGGACCGTTCCGTCGGTTGTCCGCCGCCTTCTTTTTTCCCCTTGTCCTCCACTGCTTTCTCATCTTTCCACTCCTGCGTGCTCTTCTCTGGTTCCTCGTGAACCACCTCCCCTTTCGCGTTTCTGTCTTCCACGACATTCTCCACCTGGAGGGTGGTGGGTTCTAAGGTAGATTCTGGAGTCCAGCTTTCCTCGTGTTCCGTGGAACTGGGATCAGAAGACAACGATGTATCCTCGGTGGGTGGCTTTGCAGACGTGACGTACTGTACAAGTACGTAGATGAGGAGAAGACCAAAACGCAGAGGCCATCTCTTGCGCCCTGAATTACGTAATTGGACCTTCATTGTCCTCGACTGAAACATGTATTACGCGTATTGAAATTAACTTTAAATTTCAAATCAGCATTAAAAAAACTCGGACTAATGAAACGGTCAGAGTGATTTGATAGCAACGACACACACACACACACACTTTCCTTAATAATTTATCTACTATAGAGATATACATATATTCCTAACGTTTCGCGATTCAATGAAAAATTACAATCTTTTCATTTGGATGCATTCATATTTCATATCGATCGTAATATGTAAATAATTGTACCTATTTTGTACAATAGTTGATCGATATTTTAAATTTCGTAATCACTTAACCCATGGCATCGGCTTCGTGCCTCGTGAGACGGGCAACATTCAACATTTCTTGTATTTTTATAATGAGAGTGTTAGCGATACGAGATACCACATGCCCCCCGATATAAGCAGAAGCTGCAAAAGCGATCGAGGAAAATTTGCTGCCGTCGAAATCGAAAGAAAAGTAAACGATGTACAAGAAATTTATCGAGTGGCGAGGTAACCAAACAGACAGTGGAGTCTTTATCGCAAGCAGTGCTTTTAGTTTCTTTCTTTTTATTTCATTAAAAATGCAATCGAACGTGCATATCCCGAACCCGGAAATTCAAAAAAATCTGAAACTTTGTGAATACGTAGGGGATTTCCTCCTGATTACAACGCAATGTTTCTTTGCTGCCCAAATTCACTCTAAGGGGTGAAATTAACCCCCGAAAATTCGGCTATTTTCCGATTTCATTTTGTAACTCACAATCTGTAAGAGATAGAATAAAGTTTCAAGACAAAAGTTGCTTATTTTAATTAGGGCTATCGTTTGGTAATTAACAGTTCTTACAGTTCGCGAGTTATAACACAAAATCGGAAAATACCCGGAATTTAAGGAGTCAATTCCACCCCCTTAGAGTGAATTTGGGCAGCAAACAAAAATTGCGTTGTAATCAGGAGGAAATCCCCTACATATTCACAAGAACTCAGAATTTTTTGAATTTCCGGCTTCGGGATCTTTCCTTGTCAGCAGGCTTTCAAAAACACACCTTTCGTGCAGGTGTTGAAAAAAGTATTGCGCGTGACAAGGGAGAGACGCAAGACACTATTATGTTATGCGAGGCGTAAGATACATGTACGACGGTACATACCTACATAAAAAATAAGGCGTCCGCAGTGTAATTGGAAATTTCTTCAAACTTTTGTTTCATACTACCTGGAAGGTGAAATCCAAGTGTATCCGGTGTGTGCTGTATGTGCATGCGCGGGTACATGCATACAAGGAAGTTCAAGGTAAATAGTAAAAATAGTATCGTTTTACGTTTATTGCAATTAGCGTATGTGCGAGGGAGCATAGTAGAGCGTGCAAACCGAGTCGGCAGTGAAAGTGACCCAATTCGCCGTTCCTAGCAATCGTTAAACGGTAGGGTAGGGTATGAATCGAATCGACGCAGCCGAGCCAACTAAAGGTCCAGCTTACCCCTTTCATTTTAACAAATCACTCGACGTCGTCAGCAATCTCTCTCGCATGCTCCAAGCATGTATATGTACATTGTACATTGACACCGAGAATTTTGCCATTCAAGCGACAAAACCAACTATTTTAGGATGAAGCAGCTAGCCGACTACGACATTAGTTGGCCCATTATACTTTAGACTCGATCCCGCACAAGTGTGTTGATCACAACGGGGTCGTCATCTTTGTCACCGTCATCGCCGTCCCCTACCGTTCGCCAGACTGAATATTTTTACGGATGCACGGCAAACTTTATTATCGCAGTGTCGCAGAGGAATTATTGATTTACATAAAAGCTGCGGGTTACGGTGCGTTCTCGACGTGTTGGCTAGGCATGTAGGCGGCGTCTTCTTGGTTACGTGGGTGTCGTGCTTACCGAGCCACCCTTCGGTTAATACCTATCACGTCCGCGGCTGTTAACGATGACAACTTACCGTCCACGTCACGACGATATTCCAGCTCGCCTAGATTCTATTTCACATTCCTCGATCTCCCTCGGCTTTCCTTGCTTCCTTTTGGCTCGCTGCAGCCCGTTCCCTCCTTCGGCCCACCCTCCCCTTGCCCGTCGTCAGACTCCTATTGTTTTCGCACAGTCTGCGAAACTTTCTTCCCTTCTTCGAGTTGCAAATTTAACAGATCCCCGTCCTTGGTCGCGAAAAGCGTGGATGCGCGCGTACGCGCTTATCTTTTCAACAATCCACGTCAGTATAATACCTATATGTATAAGTATCTTTCCCTTCCACCGACCGATAGAGAGTTTATCGCTCCCTACTCGGCTGCGAGCGCTGCTCACCACTGCTCACTGTGCTTACGTCCTACTACCGTGTACCGAATGAAACTTCTCTTCATCCCTCTTCGCGTTAACCCTCCACCCTCTCGTTCTGAATGTCACGTGGAATGTACGCGTGCGCGCCTCTGTCAGAATCCGTCCCGGTAACGATAAAGGTAAAAAGATACAAACGGGCTGACACTCAGGTATAAGTAGAGAGAGAGAGAGCAGATACGTCAAGTGCGAGATGCATGTGACAGTATACGTGGGCGATGCGATCGAAGGGCAACGAGAGACGAACAAATTAGAGCAAACAGGTACTTAAAATAAGTACATAGTATCGCAGAGAGAATTACCGTGTCCAACGAATCTTACCAATAACCAATCAATTATAAGCGGAGCGGAGCAGGCAAGTAGTGTAAATAATTTCATCGAATATGAAACAGCGAAGCTGGGGGTAGGTATGTGCTGATTTATTTTCAATCTGTACAGCATTTGTAAATAAAAAGGCAGTTAAAACTTTTATTTTGTAAAAATCACGCAATTATCGTATCGAGTATCGACGCGATAAGAATTACTCTGTTTACAGGTGTTATAACAGTTACTTATCTACGGCACACAATAAAGGATCAAAGTGTCAGTCGTGTTAGGTTACACGGAATAATCGGAAAATCCGTGTTTTACCAACAATTATCAATTTGTACTCGTGAACAGACTTTCCAATTTTATTGGACGCGCTATATGTATGCATTGTAAATTCCATCAGAAATCTTCGTCGTCCGTATATTCACATTCTATAATTCTCGTGATCTCGGCATCGTGTTCTTGAGATTCATCTTCCGACAAGTGCGACTCACCTTCCATAAACTTGGCGAATCTGAAAATACCTCTGTTTCAATTTCAATATCGGGTAACAGTAACGGTAACGGTAACGGCTATAGTTTTTTTTTTATATAATAACCTTAGAGGATCCTTTAATCTTAGAATCGTTTTCCAAGGATTACATTCAGGGCTAGCGCAGTATCCTTTCAACGCATTCAATGCTTTGTTAGTTTCTCTAATACCCTCTTTACGATACTGATCGTCGGTTAACAACTTTCTTCTTTCAGGAAACATATTTTTCCTAATTAAAACAGGTATACATTTATAATACATGTGCCTGTTTCTCACTATTACTATTACCACCACTACAACGGCTATTCTATTAAATAGTTTGGTAATGAAGCGAACACGTTGCCCACGTAAGAAATATACGTATTATATAGTAAATATATCATAAATTACACATTAAAATTCTAGAAAAACTCAGCATATTTCTGCTGCGTTTGTAATAAAATAAGGAGGTGCTTCGAAACGAGAATGCAATAATATTTTATTAAAACAAATACAAAGTATAATTACAGTTTTGCAATAATACGTTTCCAATTAGAACACTCAAGTTGCTTTTGTGCGACATGCACCGACCGATTCGGTAGGAAAACATCGAATTAACACTTATTACGGCGTCGACGACCGCTAAGTAAAGGGAAATATGTAGCTTTAAATTTTGTTTGAACAGAAATTATGTACTTTTGTCATTAACATCACGTTATTGAGGAAAATTCTTGGCAAACTTAACGATCAACTGAACTTACCAATAAGATTGTCCTTTCCTAACTACGACGTCGGGAAAATTATAAAGAAGAATAATTACGATACAACAAAAAACTGATGCTTCATGAAAATAACTGCTATAATACATTGCAATCAATCCCCCTATCTAAATAAATCAAATTCATCAGATATTAATACGCTGAGGAGAAATTTCGCATTATTCGTTAACTATAAACTATAGAAATGTACTTAATATAAATGTACAGACCTGCAGAAACCATTCGATAAGTTTCTTTGTTCTTGTATTTGTAACCGGACCAAAGCGGTAACAAATCACAAAGCTAATAAAGGTTGTTATCAAGATGTACCATGTGACCCATTCCCTGTACACCATCGCAATTAGTTGTGCATTTTCCCATAATGCTTGGATAAGATAGAAACTCATTGTCCAACCAGTGGCGATCATCAAATACATGAGTTTACCCTTGAATTCGTTAGCAATGCGTATTAACCATGCGTGAAACAGTTCTTAAAGCATACGTCGAAAAGATAACTTACCCGTGGTAATAATTTGCTAAGTATATATACTAAAACTATGACGGAAGTAGTAATCCCAAGCGCGATACCACATAAGTAATAAAACAATGGATTTCTGCTTAGCTTATGCGCGCTCCAATATACTATAGCGCCTAGCACCATTAACATTAATTTGAACATATCGACACCTATTAAAGCAAGCACGTAATGCATTTAAAAATCTCACTCCAGTTCCTTTTCGAGAATTCTTTCTCGAGAATTTCTCGAGAAATTTTATAATTGCTTATTTCTTATTTCTCGAGAAATACTGTTTTTCTCGAGAAACTTAAGTCTAGGAAATCGCAAACGTATAAACGCATCTACAATTTATAATAAATCTTATTAGTAACATTAGAACCTATATGAATTACAACAGAAACTCTCAGTAGACAAGATTCGACATTATTGACTGGTGAAGGTGCTCTTAACTTCTTATTTAACAATTTAGAAAAAATGTATACCTACTGACTTAAGTAATGAGTTTCTTGTGGATATGAAAGAAAAAATATCGAAAAGATGAGTCAAAACTATTGCATCCCTTAGAAAAATTTTGCATAGGTAATCCAGAATCTCTTCAAAAAGATTCAAAAGACGCGTTTTTTTCATTTAATATCCAAGACAGATATGTATGAAACGGCAAAACATTCCAAGTAGCTAGACTTTTCGGAAAATATAACAGTAATCAAAATGAAGAATTACCATTAAGAAAACAATTAGAGTTAGCAATCGCAAAGAGCCTTCAAAAATTTAGTATCAACCTAGAAAAAGATAAATTCCAGACTTTAACTAAGGAATTTCATATTTTTGGGACGCCCAATTTACCATAACTTTTGGATGTGCTACATACGATCAAGCCACCATCCACTCAAAACGAAAGAAATTTTTCTACAGCTACAGATTTTATCACAAAAAAAAAGAAAAGAAATAGATGAAATAGAAAACTATTTTAAAACAAAAAAGTAATGTTTCACTTTACACAAGTTTTGTATTAAATAAAAATCAATTATATTTAATATCTGTTTTTTAATTTATACAAATTTTGTGCAAAGTGGATAGGAATGAACAGTTAGTTGAACAGTTTTCTTGTGTTTTTGATAAATATTATCAACATTATATTATCCCAAAAATATAAATTTTGTAATATTTTCAATTTCTCGAGAATTCTTAAGAAGTATGAACTGATTTCTGATTTCTCGAAAAAGAAAAAATATCGAAAAATCAGGAACACTAATTACAACATAATACATTTTAGTTTGGCTTTACTCACGCGTTTCAGTCATGCTTATTGTATATTTGTACAAATTAGAAGGATACGGCGATACGTATACACCCACACATGTATTCTCGAATGGATTGATTTTCAATTTATTACTCTTTTTGCTGCCAAACAAATTGAACTGCCAAGATCGTTGATTATCATCATGCTTCTCTATAACTTCTGTAGGAGTTTTCCCATCGTACAGATCATAATTCTCTATGTTTGTATTTAAGTGGATCTGTAATTTGATAAGTCGTTGATCTATATAAAACTAGAAGGACCTGTTTACTTATTACATGGCAACTTGAAAGCATTATTGCTTACGGTGAAACTTTTCCACATGTGTATCAAATACTTTGACATGGCATTATGGCAAAATATTTGCAAACCAGGCTTGTCGTTCTCGAAAACATCTCCTGGCATTAGAAAATGTACTGAAACGTAGCAACAGAAACAAGTCATATACTTAATATTCCTTCTTCGACGCATGACATTGTGAATGGTGGCAAGTTTTGATACATCTACATTCTGTTAATATTAACTTAATGTAAAGTCGACAAATGTAGGGGATGCATATTAAAAGTTTAGCGTGACATACTTGATTCGGTAGTCGATGCAGATTCTGTGTAAAAATAATTACAGAAAAGTAGAAATATAATTGTACTTAGGGGTTGAACGATTCTGGTGCCCATTTTGTCAATCATGAACGAACTGGTCGATCTGATCGGACTGATCGAATTGATCAGTGAATCACTCTTAGCACTCTTATTCTCAACTTAATATAACTACTACACACGGTTATGGCATTCTGAATTGAGCAGTTGGTTATTTGAAATTCGAGATCGGCAATAATCGATTGATCCAACTGTTCCTGTTTGACTGTTGCCTTTGCCTCCAAACTTCACGAGGTAAAACGTGAAAGTAGCGGGAGTCCGACGGTAGTTTGAAAAACTTTAACACTCTAACCTTAAAAGTATTGCACGTATGAATGTATTTAAAGCAATAACATCAGATCTTAACCGAGTGTGGAAAATCTTTTATAAGTACTTAATGAGCCAGTTTATCACGATACAGGGTAGGTTGCTGCTACGTATATCACATTTAAAAATATAAGTTAAGTATTTATCTTGTCGCGTCTTGAACAATTTGTCTTAAAAGTTAGTTTAAGGATGTATCGGACGTACAATATTAGACAAAAGTATATGAAATTTGAAATACTCGAATATCTACGTCTTGCGCATAGTAAAACTTGAAACAAAGATTAGAAAGAACAATCTCACAAATTTTTATCAACTTGGTACCATTTTGAAAATAGGTCCAATACATCCTTAAACGTCTAGTTGCCTGTTTAATTAATTCAATTTATATAGAGTATCTGTTTTCATTGATTTTAGTCGGACAATGCGGAAACCAGATCGGTTCGGCATTTTGGCCTTTGGCATTACACGAGTATGGTATACAAACGACCAATACTGGTACAAATTTACTCAGAACCCAAGACAATCACATTAAAGCCATAGGTGATTTACCTGACGCATTTCATAGTTTCTTTTCTACACCTGATAATGCACACGGTTCGTGCTTCGAAACTATAGGTGATTTAAGACGAGCTAATGTTAAAGCCAGGGTATACCATTTACTTATCATTTACAATAGTTCAATTACGAGGCGATGGTTATTGTCAACAATTTTATGTCACACAGGCAGTATTAATAGATATGGAAGATAGCGTTATAGCAGGACTGAAAAGGGGTCCGCTACGCGATCTGTTCGATGAAACTTGCGTCGTAACAAATTATCCAGGATCGGCAAATAATTGGTAATCTTTTGTTCGGACATTTGGTATAATCTTTAGACAAAAGAAATCCTATACATAGAAGTTTTAGGGCTGTCGGTTACTATACTCATGGTACACAGTACCATGAGAAATTAGAGGACAGTATAAGGCGTGCCGTGGAAAAGTGTAGTCGGTTACATGGTTTCCTAATCGTCCATTCTGTTGGAGGTGGTACTGGTTCCGGTGTGGGAACAGCAACTTTAAAATTATTAGCCAACGACTATTCGAAAGTAGACAGGTATTGTCGCGATTTCTTGACAATGCGTCCATTCCATTCTGATTATTCCAACTATTAACGGCTAGGGCATAGTATAAGGAATTAATCTTTCAGATTAGTATCTTGCGTATATCCAACAGTTATGCAGGACGTCGTTACAGCTCCGTACAATGCGTTGCTAGCGACACAAGAGCTTATAGAGTACGCGACATGCGTGTTTCCTGTTGAGAATAAATCACTTTTGGATATATGCAATGCACAATTGAACAGAAAAGAGAACACGGATCAGATAAAATACAATGTTTCTTGTAAACCGTTTCAAGATATGAACAGCATCGTCGTAGATATGCTCCTCCACTTAACTAGGTAATTTTGATGCATACCTCGGAATATTGAACTTGAAAGAATAAATACTACGAAAAAGGAATATATCCTTTTTAGCGGGTCTAGATTTCCTGGTAATCTAAATATGGACATGAACGAATTATCGACGAATCTTGTAGCGTATCCGAAACTGCATTACATATTTAGCAGCGTAAGTCCAATGGCTCTAACATTACCGACGATAAATACTATCCGAGGAGCAAAGTAAGTATGTATGAATATTTAATTCTACTGCACGCCACTGTACGGAATAAAGGAAACGTTGTCTGTTGTTGTTAGGCTGCAGGATGAATTATTTACTAATGCATGGTCGCGATATAACCAGTTGATTGAAGTAGATCCACTACAGTCGAATTCTATAATACTAAGCGCTGCGCACATTTCAAGAGGAAATTGTTCTATAACCGATTTAAAACGAAATATTGAAAGGTAGCATTTTCTCCGGAAAGGTATCCGTCTGATGCAGCCGTCCAACAGCGTTTACATTTTTAGATTTCAAAGTAAAGCCAAGTTCACGAAATGGAGTAGAGAAAGCATGAAAGTTGGTTTATGTTCTATACCTCCAGCCGGACATTCAGCCTCTTTGCTGTGCCTCTTAAATTCTACTGCGATGTCATCGTTATTTAGAAACATAACAAAGCAATTTACTGTGTTGTATAGGAGAAAGGTAATACCAAGGTATATAATACCTTGTTCACAGAGATACAATCATAGAATTACATTAAATGACATTACAGGCCCATGTGCATCACTACACGCAAGTACGTGGTTTCGAGGAAGCACATTTTGCCAATAGCAAAGAGATAATTATGAATTTGATTACACAGTATAGAGATCTACAAAGTGAAAAGGAAGCAGGCATTTCTCGATTGCAAATAATTTAATTATGTACACCCGTTTTCAATTTTCAACGGGGCATTATAAAACTCTTGGTAACGTGAATCTATTTATTAATTCGATTCATACATTTACAACGTAAACAAGATTTAATAAAAATAGCGTGTCTGTTGGCAATAACTGAATTATATTAGTTGTTAAAGTTTCATACTTTGCGCAAGTTCGTATCTATAAGTCTAAAGAATACTCTGTTCGCTAACTAAACATTTGGAATATCTGGAACGGTGCTCGCGTACGCGTTACGTAACTGTAAAAAGCTGTTCAAAATCTTTTAAGGACCTAACATCTTTTGGCCTGTCTGTAAGTATATATTATTAGCTCGTATCGATTAAAGTTTTTATTTATCATGATTTTAACTGGCCGGTATTTGTGGCAAGCCGAACTCGTCAACCAGGACGCCGTCCTGGAACAAAAGGATATCCATTATAACATCAATTTTCTATATTACCTTTAAGGGGGGAGACCACTGTAATGGTCCGAAAAGTAAGGGTGTTTTCGGGAACTTATTTCAACCAAACAACGCAAGTAAATCAATGTATCGCTTAGTTAATATGTACTTATCGAAGGGTAAAAAAAAATTTTTCAAAATTCAAAATTCCGAATTCAAAAAGACAAAAATATTTAGAAACTGGAAGCCTACGTCTATTACATGACGATAAAAAATGTCAAAATTGCAAAAAATTACAAAATGGCGGACCACTGAAAAGAATCATGTTTTGGGGATGCAAAATTGGGGAAATATTGTTAAAAAAAATAGGCCGTTAATTAAAAAAAACTAATCATCAGGTAATAGTGACGGGTTTTTCGTAGAATAAATGCCCTTGCTCGTGTCAATTGGACGTATAATTTTCTCTGAAGATTGTCAACGCGGTTGGAAAATATAATTATGAGAACAACGCGTTCAAAGTTCCGCTCGGTTCAGTCGCGCGCTTGACGCTTCGCGGAAAATGTTATATCTTCGTCAATTTTGCGAATTTCTTCATAAAATTTGCATAGGGCATTCCTGAAATGTATGTCTTTCAGAAAATGTGAAAAAGAAAAAATCGATTTTTCCGATTTTTTACAGTGGTTTCCCCCCTTAAGTACTAATAAGTAGCAAGAAGCTATACTTATAAGTACAAACCTTATTCCTCACTGAATTTGCACCAGGTTCTTTATCAGGAGCATTCGGCGCTTTGATAGCATCGTCTAAGTAACTGGTATCTTCGTCGATATCTAAGTCATCCCCGAGAGCTTCTAATTCGGCAGCCAATTCATCCTCGTCTATATCTGGCATACCATAACTACGTCCCATTGCTTCTTGTACTTCGTCAGCTTGTTCCAACATGTCTGCCAAATCATCTTGAATATCCTATGTGAAATTCAATTGCTATCAGGTGAAAAATACCGAGCTAACGAGCGTTTCATATACTTACCTCTATATGATCTATATTGATATTTTTAAATTCCTTCTGCATTTGTTTAACTCCTTGCTTCATGGCGGTTACGGTTGATTGAGTGTCTTTTAACGTTTGAGTAGCATAGTTTGCTTGATCCATGTTAAATGCCTGTTGACGCAAATTATCCACCTGTGCTTCGTACATTTTCCGTTGCTTTAGAATACGCAACGCTTTAGCTTTCACCGAGTTCTTTGCAGGCCCATCTCTCATTTTCACCATTTGATCCTTGTACTTTTTCAATTCCGCGTCTAACTTTGCTATCTTCTTTTCCGCGGTATCTGCTCTGCTGTCAACCTTAGGGAAACATTAATAATAATTGACTACGCTTTAATTTATAAATACTGTAACGTAACCTCTTTAGTGTCACGAGAAAAGGTAAATTTACCCCAGCGATGCAGTCGATCAGACTCGGTGGTGGTTCTTTAGGCTTGGCCCGCCCGAAAAGTCGATTCATTTTCCGTAGTTGGAAAAGATGCAAGAAAATTGACTATCGTCGCCTTAATTCTCAATGCGTCAAATCGACCAGATCCAACTAAATTTATTAAATGTAGTAAATCCGACTGATATGGACTGATCGACTGATTCATGAGGTCAACTGGTCAACTGCTGCATCTGCTGTCAGGAAAGGTATAGGATTTGATATTGCCCGCTATCTAGCGGTAACTGAGCAAAACTGACCTTTACAATTAATTTCTGACGCGTATTTAAATTCTTTCCGCAATTAGTATTTTCATTCCTACTGCTGGTAGTGGTGCACTTTTATTGCTGACGATCAGTTCTGAGCCGACAACGTTGGATATGACACGAAGGGCTCCGCAATCGGGTGATCGGTCTGTTCTATACCTCGTCTGTTCATGTACCGCCGCCCGAGTTGGAATGTGAGAAGTTTCTCTGTCGGTAGGTAACCGGAGAAGTCACTTGAATCGTATAAAAAGTTAATATTAAGGAAGAAAGAAGAGGCGCTCGGATCGAATGCATTGGAATCTTGGAAATTGAGCGGACTCGTAACAACTTAAGTATTTTTAGTAGAATGGTATCGGGATCGGTTCGATCGTCGGGTCAGCGCCGGTGTTGGTGTAGGTTGTAGGTGATAGGTTGGAGGTTGGAGGCGATGGTTGCGGCTGCGACTGCGGCAACAGCCACGGCTATGACGGCGAGGGCGAGGGCGACAGCGACGACAACGACGGCCGCTCGAAGGGAACGCGCGTGCGTGAGCGACGTCGCCGCGCGACGCAGCAGCGACGTAGCGACGACGGCGCGGCGTCGACGAGGACGAGGACGAGGTCGAAGCGGCTGGCCGAAGATCGCCGAGCGCACGGTTACGTGGAGAGACTACGACTGGTATGGTGTGGGTCGCAGAGCGGCCACAGTGTTCCAAAAGTCGACACGACGCATGAATCGTATTACGCGCGACGCAAAGCCACGGAACCGCGTTGTCGAATCGCGCTCTCTTCACCGCCGATCGTGAGCTTGGTGAAGCGCAGCCGGGGAACGCGAACAGACAGCCGAGTGCGCGGTTTGAAACCAGCCGAACCTATCACGGCAATCTTGAAACTCTGAAATGCTGGGGAATCGGTAATAATTACACAGTTCCCGGTTGAGAAACACCTACGACAAGGGAGGAAACGCGCGAAATGTGGTGTGAAAGCAGCACTGGTATACTCTACGAGCAGTAACCAATACGCCGAGTAAGCGAGCTGTCGATAAAAAGCGGCGTTAGATCGAGAAAGGAAGAGCAAAATCGACGGGCCATTGGAAAAAGTTGCCAGAAGCAAAGGGATCGTGGAAAAAGTTGACTACGGTAATCGAGGTCCGACCGTCAGATTCGCGAGTCTCTCGCGCGCGACAGTGTCCATAGGGTGATTCGTGTGTGTAGGTGACGCGATTCATCGATGTATCGGGGCTCGATCGATCGAGCGATCGTCGCCACCGGAAAACAGTGACGGACGAGGAGCTCGTGAATTCCGTCGTAGTAAATGTCGTAAGGTGATAGGCAGCCTGCCTCTCGCGGTAGGACCCGATGCTGCCCGAAACGTTTGCGGCCTTTTCGTCGGGATTCTGTGTTGTGTGATATGCCAGTAGTGTCGCGCGAAGGACGAAGGATCTGGAGCTGGAGTTGGAGCTGGAATTGGAGCTGGAGCTGGAGCTGAAGCTGGAGCTGGAGCTCGAGCTCGGCTAGTGCGTGAACGCGTATCGTGAGAGAAGCGCGAGATTTACCAGCTTCTTCGTGGTATTCGCGTGCTCGTGTGTCCGTGTACTGGTCGAAGGCGAAAGGTCGCGTCGCATTGCATCGCATCGCATCGCATCGTATCGCATCGTATCGCATCGTATCGCATCGTATCGCATCGTATCGTATCGTATCGTATCGTATCGTATCGTATCGCATCGCTTCGCGCCGCATTGTGCCGCGTATTTTGGGAAGAGTCCAAGTGGTCGTTCGGTGTTGGTCGGTAAGGAAAATTATGTTCGACAGGGACTAGTGAAGACAGGAAGAAGCTGCGAGCATTTTTGGACGAAGAATCAAAGTGCCGTGCGAGCAATGAGTTTAATGGAGCGGCCGACAGTTTGGTAACATAGAGAATGCTGTGGAAAAAAGGTCGCTGCCGAATTACACGGGGGCGACGCGACGCATCATTACCGTGATTTAATCAATTGGAAAGTTAGCGAATCATCTTCCTGTAGGAAAAGTACAAGAAACGGAGTCGTGAGAGAAGAAGGGCGGAACGACAGGATCGAAATATCGGCGTAGTCTGGTTAGCTTCCGGGGTTTGTGGGTGTTTTTACGCGTACGTTGTGGATCGATAGTTGTCTCGCGAGGTCTAGTCGACTGGGTTGACGACGTTCCTGTCGGAAAGAACGGGAACGTTACGCCGAGGACGGTCAATCATCGAGGGACGAGCCCCGAAGAAAGAGGGAGAGCGAGCGGATCGAAAGGCCGCGAGGCAGGGCCAAGTTTGGTAAAGTTGTCGATAGAGCTTGGTCGCCGACGAGACGCGATCCGCGGATCTGCGGCCCATAGCCCCTAGCCCTCTCTACTTTCCATACCATCCCCCGTGATTTATGGGGGACTTTAGCGCGGCCAGCCTTTTCTCGAACACGTTGTCCGTCACAACGAAATCGTCGATCGGTAGCAGCGCCAGTACCACCGTAATCATAAAAACCTCGACGATGCAGGACGATCTGTTGATTGAGAAACAAACAAGTGGCAAGCCCGCGCCGCTATCACCGAGCAGTGGCCTAGAAACCGTGGCCGGACAGGAGAAGACGAAAGACGTGGTCGAGGTCGACAGTATCTCTATAACTCCGACGACGCCCTCCTCTACCGAGAAGGATATCACGTGTAGCACCACGTCCACCCTTCAGGCTTTCTCTGACCCCGGCAGAGTACCGAGTTTGTGGTCCGCCCCGGATGATACCGGACTTCACGCGCTACCGGTCAACGGATCTATCGCCGCCTTTCAGAATTTTCCGACCGGTGGCGGTCCGACCGCCGGTTTGTTCGCCGGTACCGGAGCGACCGTCTCGAGTGGCGCACGGCGCGCTATTACGGCTAGCCACAATTTCTCCCAGCAGCACAGTAATACCACTGCTCCCACTAATAGACACGGACTTCAGGTGTCCTCACCTCAGCAGCAGCAGCAACAGCAGCAGCAACAACAGCAGCAACAACAGCAACAGCAGCAGCAACAACAGCAGCAGCAGCAGCAGCAGCAACAGCAGCAGCAACAGCAACAGTCATCGGTGACGTCGCATCCAGGTGTTTATCTACCTGGGAAAGGTTACGCAGCATGGTCCGGTGGGCCGCAAGCGCCTCAACAGTGGGGTCCGGGACCGCAAGCAGCCGCGATCGCGAGTCCCGGTCTGTCGCCGTGGAGTCGTGGTAGATCGGTGCCGAATCTGCCTCCATTGCACTCGTCTCTGCACGCTGCTGCTGCGGTAGCAGCTGCCGCTGGACTCCAGGGGAGGAAGCCAAGTCCCACGTTCCCCGGCCATCCAGGGCCAGCGGCACATCCATCCTGCATCAGCCCGGTGAAGTTTCGAAGGAGCACCTCGTATCCGGGCAAGGGCAACATGTATCCACCCCAACCTGCGCCCACCTTCGAAGTCACCGCTGCCGAGGATAGAGACTTGTTACAGTTGCAACCGTTTCAGCAGGTTAGTAAATTTCAACAGACTCTCGCGGTCATGTTAATTTGACGTTGTACCAAGCACCACGGATTTGTGAGAACCGGATAATGGTGTCGGCATCATTTTGGTTTTTGTCATTCGGTTCGTTTCGATCCAAGGGAGATATCTTCCTGAAATACATAGCTGCATCGGCATCGGCACTCTTGGTATTGAAATTTCCAAACATCGCTCGTTCAATTCTTTGGACAAGGAGAGCGTGACTTTGTTTAGCGATTGCCTCGAAAGCAAAATGTAGCTGTTTCTCCGATTTTTTATTCTGGCATTCTGTTATCGATCGCTGACCAGCTGCGGTAGAGGCTACGTTATAAAGCTGCAGCGGTAATCGTGCAGTATCGTCGAAAAAGTATATATGTACATACCATACCAGTAGCTCTAACTTCCGCAGTTTCGTTGGTGCACACACCCGATGCCAGGTTATGCAACTACTTCGAGACTTGCATTTAAATTTAGACGGTGGAACGGCTGTTTCAACAGTACCTCGCTACTATATGCTCGGCATGGCGTCGCGTCGTCATTTTTAAGCAGGACACCGTGCGCTCAGATTCCCAAGAAATCTCCGTATCTTCAGCACACTCATATTCGCCATCAATCTTATTGTTAGTCCCATTGAATAAATAATACAGTATACTCGGTTTAGAACGACGCGCGCTAGTATTGTAAAATTGTATTATCATAGGTATAAAAAGGTATTTGCGTGCCTCCACAGATACTAATCACCGCAGAAGATTTGTCAGAGTTTCTGGAATATATGTATGTATATTATAATATTTTGTACTTTTAAACGAGCACGCCTACATTCATACATGGAATCATGTGACAGATCTGTATCGTTTAGTAGGGTAGTGTAGGTACGCGAGCGCGGTCGAGATCGAGATCGAGATCGTACCCTATTTCCTTTTTCCTAGCGTGGCCCGCGAGTCCCGCGACTCTACGTAGAAAGAGAAAAGCTTTTCCGATACTTATTTTGTCGTTGATGTCTGACCTAATTCCTTTCCTACGTGGCAGCTCTAACAGTGACTAGCAGAGGTTTGAAGCTCAGCTATTTTAACCACTTGTCAAAAATAGACCTGCATGCTATCCGAGAGAAACGGCGTATTTCGTTATGCTGGGCTAGAGCAGTTTGCAGTTTGCACAGCTCTTCCGAGCGAGCCTTTGCACGTGTTTCGTTCAGAATCACCTTAAATCCCGCTACTTAAGTAGTCTTTCACTTTTCCGTGTTCGAAAAACTGAAAGAATGTTCACCCTTTAGTAACGCAAAAGTTCATCTTGGCCGGTGTTATTGTGTTGCAATTCATTTGTAACTCATTCAAAGCATATTGTCTGCACATACGTTACGCAGAATTCTCCTGGATAAGTAGGATTATTGATAGTAGGAATCGCGTAGAGTTTATTCCATCGATTGTGGCCGCATAAAATAAGACGTATGTAGGTAAAGTTGAAACATGGTTCATCAAGTTTATCGATATCAGTAACCTTAGGTAACGTTGTGTCGATTACAAACCACAGACGAATAATTAGCTCGAAAGCAGAGGCTTCTTTGCCAAGTCGACGCGTTTGCAAGGTTATTTTGAATGTTTCTCTTCGAAAATACCAGCGCACGCACCGTCTATCTCGAAGCATCTACGATCGTTTAAATTCACCCGAAACCCCTTTGTGCAGAGTCCCGAGGCAAACTAATGGCATTAATTATCTTTAAAAAACGAAATCGACGAATACGTTTAGCAACGATTCAAGCGGATCGGTAAAAAAGGACGCACACTCCGAGACGGTGCGTAATACGCGCCGCAATTCCTCCTGTTCGTAAGGAAGATGCTATGGTTTATACATTTTCGGAACGATACAGTTCCGAAGTAATATTCGCCGGTGTAGAACGGTACAATAAGTATCGCACGCGGCACGAATCGATCGAAATGTACCCGTGCCTGGTAGGTATGTACTACGTTAGCGAAAACCGTGTGCTAAAGTAAAAAAATGCTTACGTTCCAAGTTCGATAACTGGTTGGTCGTCATTCACCTTGGAAGCGAATAATACGAAGCGCGTGCTGTAGGACACTTTTTAAAATCGTATAACTTTTTTAGAATTGGTCCAAACGACACGAGTTTTTTTGAGAAGCTAGAAATGCAATTGGTCGGAATAGCAAAAAAAAAATAGTAATGGTCATTTTTTAAACTTTTTTTGTGAGCCTGTAAAAAATCGTGAAATTTCAGAAATCAGTGATTTTCGACCTTATTCTGGGATCTTTAAGCGTTTATAGCTCAGAGCAACGTTAACCGATTTTGATGAAATTTTAGGCATGTATACAACTTACTTAAATCTACAAACGGGATTTTTAAATTTTCATTACAGGCTCGGATAAAAAAGTTGGAGAAACGACCTTTACTATTTTCTTAAAAGTACAATTTTCGTTACTCACTGTACATAGCCAGTCGGAGCGCACCACGAGGATCGACCACGTCTGTGCGTTTGCTCGATTAGGCTAAACATTTCCCCTTAATTAACTGCTACACAAACGAGGAATAGATAATCCTTCTAAACTTCTCGAGCGAAAGGCGGAGATTTTTCTACTGGTATTTGTAGATAGGTACGTTACATTGAAGGATCGGCTGATGGTTCGCGTTCGCGGTGACTAAAGTAGGTAGTTATAGCGATTCTATTTGAAGTCGACATCGATTCGAAAAACATTGGACGCGCGAAGATAAAGGTTTTTATTGGGGTTACCTTGACGCAGCAGGCGTCGTTACACCTTGCCGTCGAGATATTTCATTGCGAAACCGGCGCGGTGCGGCCTCCGCGTACGTCTCTGACGTAATAAAACGCGAGCAACGATGGTCACACGCGCCACCACGCTCCAAGATCTGGTGTTGGACGGAAGAGTTTCAACAGAAACGCTAAATCGTATAGCCGGCCGAAATGTAGGCGGTGGCGAATGGCATCTGGTATTTGGCAGCGTGCGGATGATACGCTAGGCAACCACTCGAGAATACTGATAAAAGTCAATTAACTCGGTTAATCGGTTGGCAGGCGTGTTACTATGATACGGGACGTAACCGATAGTAGGTAGGCGTTGAAGATAAAGACACGATAATTGTCACTACCAGGAATCGAAAGCTCGGGGCAATGAAAGATTTACGGTGGATGAAGCGACACGAGATTCTAAGCAGGCTCAACAGCTAATTGGAGCGCGGAGTGCAGAGTTTACGGTAGCTGCCTATACGCAGCGAAAAGCGTAACTGCACTCGATCGGCCTTGATCGGATTTGTCCTTGAAATAGTCGGTAAACGGAGAGGACAGTGGTCGTGGTCGTGTTCGGGAAACATCCTGCTGCGTTTTGCTCGCTGATTGTCATTCACGCGAATCAGAAACACGCCAGAAGAGGAAACTTTTTCAAGCAATTCCGTGGTCGCGGAATATCTGGATGTTAACCCAATTTAAGATCCCTCCTATTTGAATTGGCTAGTGCGCCGGTGCAGAGTGACCCGGTACGAGGTTTATAGGTCAGTCCGGTTTCGCGCGATATAGATTTTTCGTGCAGGGCTCGGCATGTCGTGCGCAATGCCCAACCAAGATTCTCCGAGTTTCGCATCGCTTCGGCTCCCTATGCTCGCTATTCCCTCTTCGTTGCTGCGATTTCCTTCGTTATCGAACGTCTACGTTCCCCCGCGTACCTCTATTAAGCATTAACGGACGGAAAACGGAAGGAAACTGTAGCCTCGGCCCGTTCGACAACTCCAAGTAATTCACTGTAATTCGCTTATAACTTTTAACAAGATCTCTCGGTTGATCCGGAGTAACGCGATTCGCTATTCTTTCGGTCAACTTTCTCAACGAATAAGCATTCTACGTAACGCGAAAAGTCACTAACAAAATTAAGCCGGCTGGTAATTGTATCGAGTGGTTGCGTCATTTAACCTCTCGACTGGCCCAATAAAATCTATCAAACTGCAACGCGTGGCCCTGATAGGGATAGGGATAGAGTATAGAGGGTATGCGCGAGAGGTCACCCGGTATCGAACGCGTCACCTTGCCGACGCGACGCGACGCGCGTTCGCAATACTCGCATTACCGGCATGCGACATGCTTTTCATACAGACGTTATACCCGCTATTCTTCATAAAAAAAGATGCAAACACATCGATTGCATGCACTCTGGCTTACAACGAAAACTTTCTCATATACATTGATGTATCCGCGGGTAAACAACACTAAATCGAACGCAATGCTTTTGGAGGGAAAGGTATGGCAAAGGAGGTGTAGCAAAAAATCTGCCACTGTCACTATCTTGGATAAAAATGCACTGTAAATATTTCCGCGGGTAAACAACACTAAATCGAACGCAATGCTTTTGGAGGGAAAGGTATGGCAAAGGAGGTGTAGCAAAAAATCTGCCACTGTCACTATCTTGGATAAAAATGCACTGTAAATATTTCCACCGGAGGGCTGTATAATTAAATAGAAACGAGTGGAAGGATGTCGGCGGCAATCAGCAGCGATAGTAGCGCTCCGCGTTCTCCGCCCTTCCGCCCTGCCTGCCTTTCGCTCCACCACCCGTTTTCTTCCCTTCCTAACCGTTCCTTCTCATCGTCAGCTCCTCCTCGCTTCCAGCGACGGTGACCCAGTTCGCGTTAGCCGGCTGGAATCGTTACTTCCGCACACGCCTCAGAATCCAGGTTACGCCGCGGCGCGCGTCGCGACGCGTTGCATCGTCCCATCCCATAAAATCCCGACTTCTACTCCCCGTCTACAATTTTCATACCTTTGCACCGCCTTCCACCACGATTTGTCCCCTGGCATGTAGATATTCGCTGCGTGGATTGGTGTCGCATCGTATGCAGAGTGTTGACGTGCGAAACCTAATGGGTGCCCCGAGAGCGAGGAGAGAACACCCATCTTGCCATGGTTTTGTGTCGCGCACGTGGAATACGTCATCCTGTGTTCGATGGAAATAGAGATGCATTTTAGGCCTGAGATAGCAAAAGGGTGTGCGTGTCTGGCTTGGCGCGTGAGGCGCGTGTGGCGCGAGGGCCGAGGGAAAGGGGAGAGTGGAACGGTACACTACAAAACGCGCGTAGGACAACGGCTGCTAGCTGAAGAACGCTGGCGTCTAGACCGAAGCGACGCGACGCGACGGGATGCGCGAAAATGAAGGACTAGAACATGGATATACCTACACCTGAATACGTGTACGTGCATGCACTCGCTAACAACCCCTTTTACGGTTCTCTCCTTTTATGTGTCTTCCCCGGTCTTGTCTCGTCCTTTTCTTCTCTGTTTCGATGCATCGAGAATTTTCACGGCAGAAAGGGTTCCCTGCCGCCTTGTCCTTTCGCGAAGCGGCAATCGTTTTACTCGGTAACTCGATTTCGTCTTATCAACAAGACCACCCGCCTGTTTGTCGCATCTGAAAATCCAAGGTTGGAGTGGAGTATCTTCGTAATTTGAATTGAGCTTCTGCTAAGCGAATTCACAGAAACGAACCAAATGTGCCAGTGCATGCTGGTGGGATGCCGTTGCTTTTTATGAGCCGCAAACTTTGGGAGTGGGCCAATCCCGTTCCGGGCACATGCTTTGCAAACATCGCATGGCGCAGAATCCTGACTCGCGGCGTGTCCTCGTACGCGAAAACTTGCCGTATGCTTGCTACACAGCCTTTCCTTTGCGGCTTCTTCCGAATCATCTAACTTCTAGCGTTTTCCTACCCTTCCAGCTTTCCGTTCCATCGCTCTCCCCTTCCCCGATAGAAATTTGCGCAGTGGCTTCCTCCCGGAGGAGTGGCAACCTCCCAGCCGATGGTCCCGACACGAACCTGCTAGGGGTGGTAACGGTAGCAATGACGATCTAGATCCTAGATACCGACGCGACGCGGATGGTAGGTATTTAAAAAACTGCACCGAGGAAGCAACGGCAAGAAGCGTAGAGTTCGCACGAAGAGCGAAAATAAAAGGATAAACACCAACGCATTGACGAGAGTAAGATGTGGACCGCACAGAAAGTTGGATAAATGATACACAGAATAGGGAAGGAAAAGGAGCGAGGGATCGGTAGAGTAGGCAGGGTAGGCAGGGTAGGGGTGATACTGTGGTGGAGCCTGCACAGAGGTGCTGTCGACGCCCTGCCGCTGCTTCCTGGTTTCCCTATATTGATTTTCTAGCGTGCCTCCAGCTAGACGGAAACAGAGCGGCGTAGAGAGAGAGAGAGAGAGAGGGGGGGGGGGAGAGAGAGTGCTGGTTCGTGTTTGGCTCGAACATGAAGAGAAGAGACGAGCGTACACGGAAACCGGCTACCCGAGCGGCGAGCGCCCGTGCGCTCGTTCAAGGCGTACGACTCGCCTGCGCTAGCACGCGCGCGCGTAGCGTGGGTGTGTGAAGACCGAGGAAGGGGAAGTGGGTTGGAAGGAGGAGGGGAGCAGGAGGATAGAGAGTCCATGCTTCACGCAAGAGGGTGGAAAGAGTACGCCTAGGGGTTGCGAGCAGTACGAAGAAGATGCGAATACGAAGAAGGTGGGGCTACTTTTTGCACCTCCGCCCGTGCCGCTCGAGAAAGATGGGGGAGGATTATCTGACGTCGTGCTAGGCCCCGTGTACGTGTTGTTCGTTTCTCGTTTTTCGACTGGTTCTTCAGTTTCGTCGTCTCTGCTTTTTAGCAAGAAAACTTCTCATCTTCTAGTTACTTGGAAACGTACTTACATTTGTGGCCGTATGTATCAACGTACCATCAAGTATTCGACGAGAAAATATGCTGCCCACAGGTTTGCCGACTTGTCGCAAAGGACCAAGTTCGTGTAGACTTGCGAAGAGCGCCAAGTAGTAAAGAGCCACGCACGGTTTGGACAACATGGTCAGACTGTTGTGCGTTCAGAGTTCAGACCAATCACGGCAATGATCGTGTTCTTCCTTATGCCACCCAATCTCTCTTCACTGATTACTTGTCAAGTATTTGAGGACAGATTTTTTCGCAAGGCCGATGCTTTACCTGTTTGCTCTAGCCGCGACTCATGCTAATTTTCGGCCGAAGCCGTAAAAAGGGGCAGAAGAAGCCGATGTGGCTGTTAGACCCAGACATATACATATATTACATAGGTACACGTACATATATAGCTGTGTTAATCCACGGATACCTTTTAACTAGAAAGAGAAAGAAGAAACTGGTACGTGCAGCAAAAGTAGGTAATCTTTCTAACCAAGATGGTTGTTGGTTGCTCTTGTTGGTGGGTAAGTTTGACGAGAAATAATAATTGACCGATTTCGATGTACCTAACTATTCAACTTGTAGAGCCGCGCAGTGCACGGGATCGATACATTCCTCTTCGTGTCCTCGATTATTTTACAATTAGCTCACGCGATGTCAAAGTTGAATATGATATACCGACCTGGCGATGACTAGAACAAGTGTGTAGAAATCGGATATGCAGTAGCAAGTACATAACAAGTACACAGCAACGCGACAGATTGCGGAGTAGGTGCTAAAATTTCCTTGGATTTGCAGCTTTCGATCGGTTACATTTCCTTTTCCCATAGGTACGTACATATTCGCTGCCTTCTTTCTCACGCGTGCTACCTTTTCTGCTAATTTTTCCTCCCTTGTCGATCCTTTTCGACCTCCTCTGCGACTGATTTCGTGCCGGTTGGAAAATCTTCAGCTGCGCACGAACACGACCTAAAAATCCGCAACTTTTTAATTTTTTGATGAAAATCTCGAATTTTTACGAACCATATCAGAGGTTTGGCGCGAAATGGCACATGTTTTACACATCCCGTCATTTTTTCAAGTCGATCCGAACCTCCGTTCATTCGCAAATACGGCAAAACCAAGAGAAAAAAAGATTCGAGAAAAACGTGTTTAAAGTTTCTGGGCAAAGGCGACTTAATATAAACCAAGCTTCATTTTATTCAGAAAAGATAGTACTTTCGAAAAATGCAATAAAAAAATCGATTTTTCGACTGCCTAGTCCCCTTAAGGAAGTAGGTATGCAATAATGTACCGCCTATCCGCTATCGGATTGATCGTTTTGTGCGACATCGCTGCGAGGTAGCCATCTGATCGAGGCACTTGATCCTTCTGAAAAGGCTTTTCTTTCGACCAGGAGAGCTCGTTTCGATCGTGCACGATAGGGCAGAGCCGATGAAATATTTAAATTCGCAAGCCGCAGGGCCTGCAAGTACCTAATAAGTAACGCGAATCCGTTGCCGAGTCTAGCTCGCGCGAGCCATTGTGCGCGCCACCTTCAACATTTATTCCAACGCTACTTAATAACTTTAATCTTAATTCTTTTCATCCACTTTTGATCGCCACGAGAAAAAGGAATCACCCAAGTAGTGTTGTTATGATTTTGCAGGATCGCATGACGGCCAATGGAAACTCGCCGCTGGATAGCATGAGGACTTTGGAGCATTATTTGACCGACATCATGCGAGCCGGCGCCGTGGATACACCGGAACACGTGAAAGGTGAGTTGCGACGATTTTTTAATGTCCCGTATCGCGATCGGAACGAACTACGAAGCGAAACGCGATATTCAATGCGATCTACGCGCAAACAGTCGCCAGCTACGGGGGGGGGGGGGGGGGGGCAATAATGCTCTTAAATGTCGCGTGTCAACGCTTGCGAATTGGGAATGCCCTGGAGGAATCTCTTGAATTCTCGTCCCACGGATACGAGTTTACTCGTTCGGGAGCATACAGCGGACGGGAATGCGTTAAGAATTCAACAGAGGGTCTCGAAGCCGAAGCCCAAGTCCGTTACGTATGCCAGCTCTGCTCGTCGGTTTACAAGTCGAGGCGATTTTTCACTTGGCACGTTTCTCCATTTCTACATGCATAAATACATTCTACTCTGTTGGTCTCTCGGTCACTCTGCCTTTCAAGTAATTCTTCCTAACTAGAATACTACTTTAGCAAGTATCGTTCAAGATCTGTTTCGTGACAGACCGAAAAGTCCCCGTCGATCGGCGGAGTCGTGACGATAGGATACCAAACTATCCGACCATCAAGATATGGCGCCGCATACACCAACCCTGTTCGGCACCCTCACCGTCCACCTCGACGCGACTCTACTCGTTCTATCCGCACCATGCAAATTCTACGCGACACTGTATCCACGCGTCCCGCTATCTGTGGCCTAAAATAGCATAGAGATGGAAGCAAAAGAACAAGGCGGCTGACGAAAAGCTCTCTCCTCGCTTTCTTTTGCCACCCGCGTCTACCCACCCTGTCTGGCTGGGAGCTCCAGGAACCCTCAGACAAGCGTTCTCGCGCTTACAGTCAAGGGCAAGGGTGGTACCGCAAGCGCGAGCGCGAGCGCGAGGCCTCTCCTTCCTGGCAACAGCGACGGCCATGGCCATAATCATAATCACGACCTCGACGGGAGGAGAGCTCCTTGCTCATCGTACTCCCGGACGAACTAGAGTATAATGATCATGCGAACATAATCATTAATAAGCAGAGAATTATTTGTCACCGACAAACATGTAATAGGGTACCAATGTTATGAAACGTTCGTTTCTGAATCTGAATTGCCAGTCCAATTGTCGCGTCTACGCCCAGAACATCGTTAGGCGATAAAGGAATTCTCGTTACGGATCTACTCGTGAATGCGATCTAATGGCCAGGTTCGCGTTTACTTCGGCCAGCCCGATTTGTCTGTTTTAATGAAAACGGTTTCATCCATTCTGCCGGGGGCAGCTTTTTAAGACGGACTTATTATTCCGCAATATTCTTGTTACCGATGGCAGGCCCGCGAGCAGCTGCCAGGACGGGGTTCGGGATGAGACGAGTAGATGAGTAGACGACACGGCCGTGGGAGAGAATGCAAAAGAAGCTTTAGAGTAGATGACACCTCCACAGACCGGCGACTTCATTGTATCGCGTAATTATCGTTTCCCTTGGAGGTCGGAAACCGTGGGGGGATGTCCATGGCGTTCCTCGCCGTGGCTGTTTCTTTTCTTTGCAACCCGCCGCAGACCCTTATCCTCGCAATTAAAGTCCGGCAGCGATCGAGACACCGTCAGGGATAACGATCCGGCCGACGCCGCGACGAAACGAAAACTTCGCGTCACCGTGCACCGTCCCGACAACCGAGATCGCACTGGCAACGTTGCTGCGTTCCGATAGGAACACGAGAGCAAGCAAAGCGTAACAAAATCTTCGCGATAGCGATAGAAAAAGCTACGAAAGCTTAGTCGAGGTCTCAAAGTATTCGCGAGACTCGGCAACAGAGAATTGTCAAGGCGATTAATCGGACACTGAGATTCCTTTTCGTTTTCTGTCAGTAGGGTCCGGAGGGGAATGAATTTAATTTATCATCGGTGCAGTTCGCACCGTATATCGTACATAGTTAGTATCTGCATTCTCGTTCAAAAGACGGAGACATCGTTGATCGAACGGAATTGCTCAGAAAATTGAGCATTCGAGTAGAAATGTTTGCAGTGGTAAAGAAAATCTCGGCTGGAAGAGGTAGGAGTAGGATCGAGTGGAGTCGAGTCGAGTTGGGTCAAGTCGAGTCGAGTCGAGTCGAGTCGAGTCGAGTCGAGTCGAGTCGAGTCGAGTCGAGTCGAGTAGAGTAGAGTAGGTTCAGTCAAGTCGAGTCGAGTAGGGTCAGTCAAGTTGAGTCGAGTCGAGTCGGGTCGGGTGGAGGGTACGATAGGATAGCATCGTAGCGCGAACAAGTCTTTATTCTGGAACAAAAACGTCTCTCGAGGCATTGTAAGGCTCCGTCGAGTGGGCGTGCTTGCTACGACGCCATCTTTAGAAGTGTCGGCGTGGCACTTTAAACTGCGCTAGTAGGTCAAGTCGCGGAAAATCCAAGCGTAACCTCGACGTGAACGAAGCCGTGGCTCCCTTTGACTCCCTTCGGCTTCGGCCGAGCGAATCTGTTCCGTCACATTTCTTCTTTCCTCTGCGCATTTCCCCATAATTAATTCGCGGTTTTCCAGCTAGCTGGAGGCAGTTCGTGTTACTGTAATTACCCATAACGAATTATTATCGTCTACGGGCGTTAGAAGCGCGATCGACATCGCGAAAGGGGTGTGACGCTGTGGCGGCCGCTGTGATCGCGTGTTTAAAGTCGATAAGATCGTTCTAAAAATAAGCAAATCGATTTGGCGTTATTTACGCCTTTGGGTGCCGCGCAAGCCGCAGATACGTAAATATGTACAACGCCGCTGCGTCGTGTCGCTTGTATAATAACTCCACGTGGTCGGAAGTTCGTAACTTGTCGAGATGATAAAAGTGTTTTAGCAAAACGGCATGGTGGAGGAAAGGCAGCGTCGGGTCGTGTCGTGTCGCCGTTTGAAATCGCTTGGAATCGTGTGATTCGCGACGCTTTCGACCCTAGGATGAATCGTGTGCGTGGATATTTTACAGCAACAGTCTAGTTGCAGGTGCCGACCAGCTTTGCGTCCTTGAACGCAAGCCGCAGCCTTTACGATTGCATTCTCTGACCTATATTGTGATTACGTGTGTCGTATAATCGTTTAGTAACGCCCGCCGCGCCGCGCCGGGATTCACGGAGGGTGGTTTTACCGTCGCTCTTGAGCCATCTAGGGTTTCATTGGATCATACTTTCTCCCCATCGTTCCCTTTCCTCTACAGCCGCCTGATGCGTAGGTATATAATTGAAAAAGGTGAATGGATAAAGAGAGCAGCCGCGTAAATACAGCCGGCGTTGAGGGGATGAAACCTCGGAAGGAGGGAGGAACGATTAATTTTACCCGCGCTGCTCTTCTTCCCTTCTTTTCCAATTATCGACTGATCGATATTCGTCCGAGGGGAATCGTTTCTTCGGGTTGCAAAAAGTCACACAAACCGATTCGCGATCGCTCAGTTGTCTTTCTAGGCTACCGTTAAGTCACTCCGCGTATCCCGCCCGAGGTCGAGAATCTTATCGATCCTGCTAGAGACCCCAAAGCCGCGGCAGCGTCGGCGTTGGCGATGGCTACGCGCTGCGAGGACGACGACGACCACCACCACCTCGACCACGACTGCGGATTCCATCTCATTGTTGCTCCTAAACGTACACTAACACTCGCACGCGTGTACACGTTTGGAAGGTTTTTCATGTTGAAGAATCATGGTAAGAAGGAGAATCCCTGTAGGTACTAGTTTAAAGAAGAAGAAACTCCAAAGCGATAGCGTTTCTCTGTACGAACTCTGATAAAGTAGGCGAGCGCGAATTAGAGATAATAATCCAAAAAATGTAGGTAACGCCCGATAAGGACGTTACGACGCAAACAGTAAGCGCGTGAAGCGATAACGCGTGATTAAACTAAGAATAGAATTTGAAGCAGGTTGATGGGCTAGTGAGATCCGTCGCGATTCAACTAAAGAACTGTTTAACGTATTCAACTAAATGCCCGTAAATATGGATGTTTTCATTTGGCTTGGCGCTTTGCAGCTTGTTTGTAAAGTTCTGACGAAACCGGAAGATACGGCAAAGCGTTTGGAGGGAAAGACGACATAACGTACGAGGTCGCCAAGCATAGATGTGCTTGCAATACAATGAAAATGCAATGCTTTCGGACTAATAACCATCGATCGCGGAAACGTTGTGTTCGACTGTTGTAGCAGGCAAAAATCTGATCGCTCGTCCAAGTATCGACCGAGTACGCGTGCCCGCTGAATCATTCGCCAACCAAACCAGGAAATATATATGCTGCCATCTCTGGGGGGTCTCTTGAAGAAGCCGCGATCGCTTGGTACCTTCTACACGCGCTAAATTCAAACATTTTTCACGCTTCATTCGTGGCAAACGGAGGAATTTGGACGATCTGTAAAGCACTTGACGTAAGGCGGGTGCGGGTATAGGTGTAAGTTAAAATGAATTAAGAAGCTGACCGAGGTTGTAGTCGTCTATCGGGCCTGCGGAACGGATCGCAAGTGAGCCGAGCGGGAATCGCTGGCTGTTTGATTTTTCATGCGATTTCTGATGCTCGTGAAGGGGTTCCCTCGGAAATGATATATTCGGAGCTGACCGCGCAAAATGGCACAGGAGCTTATTTAGATTCGATCGGAATTGGCTGGTTGCCTATTGACCAACTGCCACCATCAACCGCATTGCAGTGACCTGCAACGCTACCTCGAGCGAATTCGTACTTTCGTAGAACATATAGGAATGCGATCCTTGAACCGATATTACTATATACCTTAACGAGGCCGTGTTCCATCATTTTAATATTTTCGAGAATGTTGATACCCTTTTCGGATGATAGACGGGCCCGGCCGCCGCGCCGTGAGAAAGTGTTAGCACCTGGATCACACTACCCGATCCGCTTGTTGTTTTCTTCACCATGGTCAAATTATAAATAAACATTTGTCGGCAACCGGGCAAACCTTTGTATCTTCAGTCCCGAGCCATTAGCGACGTACGCTTAAGCCGCTATGCAGCTCGTCGACGAAACAAAGCTCCGCAAATATCCTGGGGGGGACAAAAGGCTTACGTCAAAGAATAAAAAGGGCGAAAGGGTGAAAGAGTAAGAGTGGATGAAAGCGCTAGACAGACGAGCGACTGGCACACGCCCGACGATGGAACGATGGGAGGACGATGAGATGATGCGACTGACGACGTGACGATCCGGACTCGCTTCGGCACAGCGGAAATCCTCTTCTTGGCCTTACGCTTGAAATCTGCCAAGGTCGCGTATTTAATCTTACACTGTTTTTCTCGTTCCTTGTATCGTTTAGGTAGGTACAAGGGACAAGCGGCAAGTTTGTTTTTCTATTATGTTGAAACGGGGGGGAAGGCCCATCCGATATCATCATCTTTCTCGATCAGCTCTTCCCCGCGAAATTTGCGTCGTTGGTTTGGTTACTTTTCTTGCAACACCGTAAATATAGCTGTTGCATCGATCGATTCGCGGCTATCTAAGTAAGAGTACAAGGTGTCAGCAACGTTTTCGCGCAGTTTCTAACTAGTAAAATTCGAACAATTAGGTATACCTATATTACCTAGACACGTTTAATAAGCGTTACAGTGAAGCATACGGGGGCTGGTGAGAAAGTTCAGACTAAAGATGGGGAGAAGACAGAAGCGTCACCGTCCTTACGATGCCGATGGGTAAATACTAATTGTAAATACCTACGCCTTGACAAAAGAACCGACGTGAGAAGCAAATACAAGGAAGGAAAGTGAGAACGGCGGAAGTGGGTGAGAAAGATAAGGGAAAGAGCGAACGCGAGGCAGGGTGCCGTAGACGATAATCGAGGTCAGCGAGAAAATTGCAGGAACTACTTAGGAAGAATCGGTCCACCGCGACGCGACGCGAGGCAACGCAACCAGCCGATTTCATTTCATCGATCAACCTCTCTGTTCCAAAGCGAGCGTACGTTTTATGTACATACATACGTATGTATCTATGTGAATATATGAAGAATTTCGTGTGCGCGTGTCCTAGGGGATGGATATTGGAGCCTTTCTCGGACAAGAGCGCCGACCCCCTTTTCTTCCTACTTACCTATCGCTGTCCCCGTTGTTACTCGAAGCCAGCGCGTTTCAAACAGCTCCCGAGTCCCGACGCGGACGATTCCACGTGTTTCGAATATAGGTTCCTACCTATTGTTCCGATAGTGGAATTTCAGTGTGCCTGGCCCGTTCACAGTAATGTTCACACAGCTCGAATGAAATTTGCTGTTATCGACCGCGGGGTTTCTGTTTCAAGTTTCGAGACGACAGACTTTCACGAATATGTAAATCGTTTGGTGTTACAAAATTCAGAACGGCAGCTTACAATTTCTTAAGATGCATTTCATTTCTCAGGATTTCTGTTTCAAGTGTTACGCATTACCATAAGTAACTTTGTTACTTTCATTACTGCGGAAGTAGTCGATGAACGAACACGAGCCGTCCGTTTATTCACAACAATGAAACCGCAAAAGGAACGACAAAAATTCTTCCACGATCGTTCTATCGCGCCAGCCTTCAGCAGGAAAGATAGGCACAAGCTAAAGAAGCCCGACAAATAATGGAAGAACAACCGTTACATAAATTCAAGGATACCTCGCGCTCGCGCGCGCAGTATCAGATATTGTATTCACTGAAAATGTTGTATAGGTGATGCAATTGCGCTTTCTTGCGACATACCTACGTCGCGTTTTGCGATCTCCAAGACGCTGCGCTGGGTAGGCTGTAACGGAGGGTTGCGTACGATAACTACGATATTTAGATTACTTCCACGAGTTATGCATTTGGACCACTTTGAGTGATTCGTTGAGCCGAAACGTGTATAAGTACAAGCGATTTATGTGTAGCTATGTAGATATGTGTATATCCTCGTAGCGCGGACAGTATCAATTTTTGGGCCTGTTTCGGCTTATCTCCTGGAATATACATATGTGTGTAGTTCTTATTGCTGTCGCAACGTCTGCTTTCCTCGGTAAACACTTCGGGGCACCCTCCGGAATAGTTTCAAAATATAAAAAAAAAATCTGTGTAAAGTTTGAGCCCGATCGGATAACGGAAAAAGGGGCCTAGGTGCCCTTGAACATTTAAATAATTATTTAACAGCTCACGAAGTCCTTGTCCGGATCTACAACTTTTGTTTGACATATTTTTTTATTTAATCAATAACATGGAGGATATTATATAAAATCGACTTTGGGAGCTGTTTTATAATTATTTGAAATGTTCAAGGGCCCCTAGGCCCCTTTTTCCGTTATCCGATCGAGGTTAAACTTTGTACAGATTTTTTTTTTATTATTTGGAACAATTTTGAAGTGTGCCGCGAAGAAAATGTTGAAAAAAATTTTACCAAGAGTAAATCAGAGCCACCCTAGTAAACACGTTTCACGGTGGCCCGCTCCTTCTTGTACTTATCGTTGCTAAGTAGAGCAGTTACAGCTGATACGCGCCCGTACGTACCATTCACGGGTAAAAAAGGAGTTTGATGAAACGTTCCTGATGAAATGTCCTAAAATCTAGATTCTAGAGGATTGGACAATTCCAGTAATTCCAGTAATAACGTTAGTAGCTACTTTCACTTCGGGGAACGAGCAACGTTTTGTTCTAATGATCGAACGATGCATCTGTCGCTTCGGTATATGTACCCATGTATGTGCCTACATAGTTGGGTTAGGCGTGAATTCGCGGAGAATTCGGGACGTTGTAGTTGGACCAGCCAGGCTTATTCGAATCGCTTCGATCGAACGCAACCTGCATGCCGTAGTGGTGGTGGTGGTGGTGGTGGCGGCGGTGGAACGGGATAACAATTAACAATGCCGCGCTCGGGGTTGTGTAACGTTCCATGGCCGGCCCAGCTTACTGTTTTATGCCTCTCCTTGCCTCGCGTTACCGTATTATCGCGTAAACGAGTGACAGGCCCGCTTAGAATGAGCTTATGTATTCGTTTAGGTAGGTTGCTCCGGGGCACGAATGCCTCACGGTTATCGGACTGCTATGCCGGTTCCGTCACCGATAAGGCCCACGACATCGCGATACAAGACCGCTGCTCCGTTTTCCACCGCGATTAAAACGAGGACTCGGGTGATTCGTAGCAGAAAAACATTGCCCACTGTGTTTATTATTATTATATAGAGCCAGTCCAGTTGTAGATGAAGCTGCCAAATTATTAAAAATTACCGATTCGTCAACGGCAATTCTTCCCCACTGAACGAGAAGTGCGCGGAAGGTAAAAATCAGGTAAAAGTGTCCGTGAAACACGTTCTATGAAAGAGATTAGAGGAGAGAAGAATCGAGTCGTAACTCGTAACCCACGATGAGGCATCCGCGACGCGTGTATCGCTACAGCTGTTTTGGTAGTCAGCTGGTCCAACCGCACGCTTATGCGTCAGCTATCGCGCATAAACTCCAAGTCCACAACGGTGTACGTGCACACTGCACACCGAATCGTTAGGCTTAGGAATGGAAATCTGACGATGGGAGAAATCCTTAATTTATAAGAACGTTAATGAATCCATATTGAATTGATTTGCACGGATCGACGAGAAACGAAAAAATCCAGACGAACGGTGGTACGAACTATACTTATCCCCCGCTGCCATGCCGCCTACATGCCTGTCGAAAAACTGAAGAAGCCAGCCCAAGTGGACGGGAAAAAGTGTAGCGCTCGAGATATCGAAATGCAAATAGGAACAGTTTTCCGCGACGCGGGATTTCCGATATCCATTATGCATGGGAGCCTAAGTAAGCGCACATACATATGTGCATAGATGCGTTTACATACCTATGCCTCTATGCCTCTACGCGTCAGCGACAGTGTTGAAGCCGGGGTAGGAGGACGAAGTTGAAGACCGACTCGAGAGTCGGAAGACAGAGTCGGAACGAAAACCGGCACAGGCCAGAGCAAGGCGGACCACGCGCGGCTGATATGCAACGACAAGGCTGACAAGCGTAATGGAGGAGAAGGCCGAAGGATGAACACAAGTCGAGTCGTTGTCTAAATTTAGAAACGCTCGCGCTGCTAACTTCCGCTTATTTTAGCTAAAGGGGCAGCCGTTTCGACCGAGAAACGAACGATTCGTGCGCCGTCGCCGCGCCGCTTTCCTGGTTGCCGGTAGGTACCCCCTTTTGTCGTTCCTATAATACCTCCGCCGCGCCACGCGCATAATACCCATAAATAAGAACGCGATGATGACGACACGATTCTTGTGCGTGTTCGATTTTATCCGCGACCTTATGCGAGCACGCGGCTCACACTTTCTAGTGCAGTTACAGTTCTGTTAAACCACCTACTGTTTAAAGTTAAAATATTACAATATCAGTTTCTATTTCGCTAAATTCCAGCATTCGGTTGCGCAGCATTCGAACGAGTTGCGCCCCCCGAGCAACGTCCTTTATGCATGCACTAATTTCCTCTACGAGCTTCGTACGCAAATTCCTTCGTGCCCCCTTCCTCGCTGTGTTTAGAGTTTTCATTAACGACGAACCGATCGACCGCCGTCGAGTGGTTGGATACCACTTACCAGGTCGCGTTACGAAATATCTATGTACGTATGTATGCGCGGACGCAGAAATCGTCGCGCGTTAAGAAAGCGTAACAGCGAACGACTGAGCAGTTTCGAAGCCAGGCGCGCTAGTTGCTGGTGTTAAATTGAAACGCTAACAACCGTTCTCCTCGACTTTAACTCATACTCTGCCAGAAGTTTCGTTTACCAAACGTTTTATTGGATTATCGTAGACACTTGAAATTCACAGATCCCCGCATTTGTAACTTTCACAATAGATAATAATGTGTATGTAGATAGATATGTGGGTACATAGTTACACGTAGGATAGCTGCAGGTAAAGTTCTTCCTTGGTCTTCCTTAGCCCACTCCAAGATTTGATTCGTAATTTATCACGCGACGACGCGACTGCTGCGTAGTGACGGCTCGTAAAGCTCGTCGATCTTGAGCCTTTCAGATTCAGATACAATGTACATACATCCAGCGCGCAGCGGTTACTGGCGCGTTCGTAAACAACTAGTTTCCGTGCGTAGTCGTACGTAGCTTATGCCTTATAATGTATGGCGTGACTCGTCCGCGATCATCGCCCTTTCCTTCGTTAAGACGATACGAGCTTCCACTTATTAGCGATGCGGCGCGTATACTCATTAACCGTGTACAAGAAGATCGGGGCAGTTTGTGCGCACTGGACGTTAGCCACGGCAGGACATAGTCCTTCATCGTCGTCGTTACATAGGAAGGCTATGAACAGTCGGGTGGCTCTTATTTACTCTGGGTGAATGTTTTTTCAAGATTTTCTTCGCGGCACCACCCATAATAGTTGCAAATAATAAAAAAAAAGAGAAAAATGCATTTGAATACCTCACTTCTGATATTATATCTTCGATATTTTTGCGATTTTCGGTCCCTAATTTTCAGGAAACATTCATGACATATCAAACACTGAAAATATGATTTTTTTTTATCTTTTTTGCGTATCTCGGTATATGCTCCACCTTAAATGTTTAAAAAATAGTCCTCGAAAATAAAAATTTCCGGGTCTTCGAGAGGCATTTAAACTTTCAAAATTTGAGAAGAAAAAGTTTTTTTTTTTTAGTTTTTCGGACTTTTTTTGAAAACCGTTTGTCGCATGATAAAAAGTAATAAAACATAAAAGATACTCCTTGTCCGGATCTACAACTTTTGTTTGACATATCTTTTTATTTAATCAATAACTTGGAGGATATTATATAAAATCGACTTTGTGAGCGGTTAAATAATTATTTAAATGTTCATGAGCCCAGGGGCACCTTTTCCCGTTATCCGATGGGGCTCAAACTTCACATAGATTTTTTTTATTCTTTGGAACTATTCTACAGGGTGCCGCAAAAAAAATTCAAAAGTCGAAAATAAGAGCCACCCTAGTGAACGTACATATATACCTGCCGTATTTGTTATCGCGTGACCGTTTAGAACGGTTCTATGAAGAATTTGGCGAATAGAGAAGCTGGAAGGAAACCCCGTGTTGTTACCTACTTGGTAGGGGCTTGGATTTACAAACTCTGATCAACGAAAGGAGGAAAGCAGGGTTTAACGGTGGCGGCTCATAAGTGGAAGTAAAGGACAAAGCTGCTATAGGACAAGTAAGTCGCATTTGCACGGTTGCTTTGACGCTCAGTAGTTATGTAACGAGTGTGCGTCACGAGGCACACACGGATACCTTATTGACACGGATTCGCGAGTGCGTGTATGTTGCAACAAACGCTCGCGCTAATAATTGTGTCGTTTAACCTTGGACATCAATTAAACCATCCTCCGTATGGGTGCACCTTTCGCGGCCGCTACACATGGAGAATGTTGGCTGTACAATCACGACACGACACCACTACTACGATCATATACCTGTGCGCGCGCAGCCAGTACATATACACCTATATTTGTACGCAGTTTCCCGCGTTAGCAACGTGTAGAGGCGTTTACCCGTTGTATCACGGTCCTGTGACACAAAGTTGTCGCATTTTTCGATGAATCCTGACCGTGGTGGGATTGCATTTGACGAAAAGATTGGGTGACGCGCAGAGACTAAACAATTGGCACGATTTATTCACGGATGGGTGACACAGCTTTCACTTTTGCTTTTGATATTTCGTTTTTCTCTCTTACCGCTCGAACGGTGGATGTTCTCTTCGAGAGGTCGTAGCCGACGAACGAATGCAATGCAGGGACAACCCTGCGAATACGCAGATGCATTAATATCCTGATGAGACGATTCGTATATTTTTCTGGGGGGGGGGGGGGGGATTTACGCTCGGCGACCATGCATTCCTTTTTTGTTGGAAACGTTGCGGCGAGCGGGTAAAAAATAATCGTGTGGTATGTTTTAAATTTAAATGACGCGTCGTGTTCTTCGAGGTGTAGTTCACGGCATTCTCCACAGCAAAGGTTGCAGACGCGTATAACGGACGTTACGTAATTATATCCGCAATAAGACGTTGACGCGGATTAAAAGTTGTAACGGTACGTGTAGTTGTAAACGTTATCTTGGTCGTGATACGACACTGCATGCACCGAGCGCTGTCTCCGCTGAGCAAGCCTCGAAAGGAACGGGGGGATGGACCAACGAACGTGAAAAACTGCATTTCGATTGCCGTAACGATTCAGCCTGCCAGCTGTGCAAACCTTCTTCAGTCTGTGGTGCATTTGGAGAATGGAGATACCGATTTGTTGCAACTATCACGTGTACGGACTGTGCGGAGAAACCGCGTAGAAGCGGATCGCTCGCGTACAAACAACCTTGAGTGTGTTATCGAATTTCTACGCGTGTCGTCGTTGTCATTGCACAGCTTTCAACAAAAAGTTACATCTCTCCCGTAGCCATTTAGTGAGAAGAGGGTCGGCATTGAACTGACGGACGGTGCAGATAATTATATATCCATCCAGTTATCTGGCTGAAAAAGAAATGTAGCGTATCGTTGCAATTGACGATTCGAATTGACGTGATACAAGAAAATTCATATAGACGGATGCATGGAGCACAGCACGACAAACGAGCCGTGCGCGCGCGGTTTTTGAGTCATCGCGTTTTAATGCTAAACCGGCGAGGGATGCAACACGAGCGCGTTCACCAAGGGGATCGTAACGCAGCAACGCGTGCGCGCATCTCTGTATGTATATGTATACATGCACCTATGCTTCATTCCCATTTTTAGTGTCGTCATACTTGCTCGTTAAGTAGCCGTGCGCTGTGCGTCGTCGTCGTCGTCACTCTAGAGTCTAGATAATGTCCTTAACGCACATGTGTGTAGTTTCTCCTGTCTTTCTTTTTTATCTTCGAACGTCTCATCTCCTTCTTTCCTCAGCCCTTGTAACACGCACTCCACCTTAACCCCATGGCAACCACGAATGCCGACCATCACTCGAGCTCAGGCTCGTAAATCGAAACGATCGCGCCTACCCTTCTTTTCACCATCACTTTACGTCGCGTTCTTCGATATATATACATACATGCGAATATACGAACGGGAGAATGTGCGTGAAAAATCAGTAACCAGAGATAGCCACGATTTGCGCAATACTCGAAATCTTTTTGTCTCAGTTTCTCCATATTCTTGTGTCTGAATAAGGGTGACACCTTTGTTGAATAGGTTTCTTGCGTTCTTTCTACATATCTGTGTATATCTCCCTTTGACTTTGACTCTGACTAATTTTGACTCTCACTCTCACTCTCATTCTCATTCTGACTCTGTCCCACTTTGACGGTCGACGTAACTGCGTCTTTGTTTATCGAGAAATCCGTTCTCGCTCGATCTGGCCGACGAGAGCGGTTTCTCGGTCGGCGGCTTCGTCGGCGCCATCGATCCCTCTCGCGTGCGCTCTCCTGCTCAGTTCTGCCTGTGACAAAGGCGCACGCGTGCACGCACACACACGCAGCATATGTGTACACTCGATGTAGCTTCGCCCTCCCACCACGATCTCGCCAGCTCTCGCCGGGAATCGACTCGACTCGAGTCGGCTCGGCTGAGCTCGCCTCGCCTCGCCACGGCACGCTACCCGCTTCCTCCCACGCCTGGGGGCCAGGGACCATCGCGGAGCGGCCATTCTTGTCGCGAGTTTCGAGCGGTGTGTATCGTATCTCGTGTCCGTGTATCGCGCAACCGCACTAGTCATCGCGAATGTAACCGCAACCGTAACCACGCCTTTTTCCAAAAACAAACAGCCGGTGGTGCGCGCTCGTCGGAAA
This sequence comes from Andrena camellia, assembly GCA_029448645.1. NCBI lineage: Eukaryota > Metazoa > Arthropoda > Insecta > Hymenoptera > Andrenidae > Andrena > Andrena camellia. The sequence goes on along the minus strand of CM055678.1, from coordinate 23,959,168 downwards.
CCAACAAGTCAAGTGAAAATAGCAACGGTGGAAGCGACGAAAGTTAGACGACGAGATTTTTTTGGTGCGAGTGTTCGATCTAAGCTAGTGCGCGACAACGACTACAACCAGGATCGCGACCACGACCACGACTGCGACTACGACTACGACCACGACCACGATCACGACCAAGACCAATACCACGGCCACCACCACCCCTTTCCTGTCCGTTCCGTTTCTCGCGTCGCGTAACCTCGCAGTGCCAACAAACCCTTTCGCGGTTATTGGCCGTGACGTGCATTCACTTGTGCTCGAAAAGGAAGACAGCAAAGGGTTCGACCGCGACGTAGAAATCTTACGATACGGTGTGGAATCGAAGATTATCTCGTTGTGTGTACTGTGGCTTTGGATAGCAGTGGACGAAGAAGAAGCGGCGACCTAGGAGTCATCGGGAAACGGTAGCCCGTTATCCCGGTGCAGTAGCGGCCCGGTCTGGCTATTCGCGGCCATCAGTGTATCGTCACTGTCCGTATGTGTGTTGTGCATAAACACGAAATTTCCGATGCTCTGATCGCCGCCGCTTGGCTATCTAATCGCGTACTGTCGGACCGTGTTGTCCGCGGTGTGGCAAACGCGTTGAAAATCAAGAGTCGATCGCCGAGGTGAGGTTGAAAAAAGTGCGCGGCAGTGGCCTGGCCGGCCGGTTCGACGACGCTGGACGAGTTTACGCGAGAAAACGAGTTTACCAGCGCGGGACACGCACCGGTGAAGTTTCGTGTCCCCGAGTAGTTGCCCAGCGACCCGGATCCAACCGGATAAACTGAGGACCGAGCAGCGAGAAGCAGTGTTCACGGCTTGTACCGGAAGAAGAGATACCCGACGGGAAGATGTTTCGTGCATACGGTGCTGCGCCGGCTGAGACACCTTCCACTGCCGACATCTACCCGTGGACTACTGCATTCCTCAATAAAGGTGCCTTTACTTGTTTACTTGTATTCGTTATGTAGATACACCATGATTAACGTATACGGTGAGAGAAGGCGAGGCGCGTTTGGCATGCCAGCGAAACGTCCACTTTCTCGAATTTCGAGGAGGTTGCGGGGCCGTGGCCGGGGCCGGGGCCGGGACCGGGACACCGGTGACGCAACGGCTCGCAGCCTGGCCGTTTTCGGCTCGAACCGAGAACCGGCGCGTGTCTCGCCACGTGACCGGGACCGCACTGTCCCTTGCGTTTTTCTCGTCATCATTGTCATTGTGTCGTCGTCGTCATCATCGTCATCACCGTCATCGTTATCATGAACGTTGTGATTCCGGACGCCATATCGTGGTATTAGCCCACGCACTCGCGGTGTGGGAGAAATCGACAAGCTGCGAAAAGTCGAATCGATTCTCAGTTTTCCGGTGATGATTAGTCGGTAAAGTAGATGTCGGAACGTCTTTCCAGATATTAAAACAGCTAGACGAGAAAAAGTTACTCCCCTTCTTCTTTTCTGTCCGCGAATCGTATCAGCTTGAGTTACGCAATTGGTTCGCTTACGAGACCGGAGTCGGAATGACGTACGTGTTTGGATCGAATTTACTGATCGGTTGAAGGGAAAAAGAGAAATTGTTTGGTTTTGCCGGTGCGAAGGAATAACGGGAGCGTAAAATTCGATCGACGAGCAGAGAACGAAAGAGGAGGCAGACCGAAAGCAGAACGCTTGCGCGTGCACGTGCCAGGGGAGATACCGCGCCGCGGTCGGGGCTTGTGTCGTGCCGTGTCGTGTTGTGTCGTGTCATCTCGTCTCGTCTCGTCTCGGCTCGTGTCGCCCTGTGTCGCGACGCGTTGAAACGGTCGAACGGATGATCGGACGGAAGGACGAAAGAACGAACGAACCAACGGACCCATGAATTCTCGCGAAAGAGGGGCCCTTTAAAGTTTAAAAGGTCCCTCTGGTAGGTCAGGTGCGGTGCACCTGTTTCACGCTTGCGTCCTGCGGAGCACGCGCGCTTGCTGCTTCAAAACAGAACATCCCAGACGTCACGAGATACCGAATACACGGGGTGGCCCGAAAGTCGCGATGTGATCCTCTAGGTAGAGCTCGTCTCGGCTACGTTGGAAAGTTCAAAGTGGGAGATTTTTCAATGTTTCAAAATCGATTTACTACTTCGAATTAAATTAATGATAATAGATGCGATATTTACTCCGTCATATTTCATTGGAATCTTTAGTCCACTCCGTATTTCGTCGAGTGGTAGAGTACCTTGACCTGACCTGACCCGCGCAACTTTGCATCCTATTCCCCGGGAACATCGCATCTTCCTCTGTCCGTGTACCGTGGAACGCTTTTGTTTCCGCGTGGTTTACAACTTCTCACCTCCTACGTATCGGCTACTCAACGAAACATCGTGGCGTTACGCTTTCTTTCGCAAGCTCGAAAATATGGTGTGTTTTTGCCGGAAGAGGGTAGAGTCTGTCGACGCCAAACAATATTCAGCACGAACGTGGTAGGTGCAGCACATTTCTTATCGAGCAAGTCTCTGTAGAGAAGATAAGAAATATCGTTGTCCCATTACGCGTGAGAATTTCTACGAACCAGGGAATTTGCTGAAGAATTCTCGAAAAACGAGGAGGAATTGCACGTCGTTTCGTTTCCTTCATTTCGCTCCATATCATAGATACCGATGTTGTTTGTCAATAGCATGTCTATATCTTTTTCCGTGAAAGAATGGAATTAAAAGACGCACGTTTCAAGATCTACACGTTGGACGAAGAGGCCATGTTGCGTGCCTCGGTATATAATCGATAGTGTCCTGGCATCGTTTGCCGTGTCTACCCTCTGCGCAAGTTGTCCGATGGACAGAAATGGGACGTATTTCTCTTTTCTATTGACCGTTGTTGAAAATGTCACTGCCCCAGAAGTTTGTTTTGTCGCAAGGAATTGGACGACAGATGAAACATAGACATGGGGCATCGCGGTAATAAAATGTCCTGATCACGAATTGAAAAAAATTTTTGCCAGAAAGCAATCGTGATAAAATGTCAGCTAAAATGGTTGTTGATTTTAATAACCTTTCGGCGAACAAAATGGCTTCCCGGAGCACTGCAAAAAACTAGCCCACACTCCCGGGAATGACTGGATCATCTGAGAAGAAAATACAAAGAAGATATATAAACAGGAATGTATTATCTTTGACCCAGCGTAGAATTTTTTCAAAATTCGAATTATTTTGGAAATGATATCAGTTTCAAGAATTGACTTTAATTTTTTACATAAACATTTGTACTGAAATGCTTGTAAAAAATCGAATAATTGAAATATTCAAACAATTCTACGCTAGGTCAAAGATAATATATTCTTGATTATATATTTTTTTTGTATTTCCTTCTCAGATGATCCAGTCATTCCCGGGGGGGGGGGGGGGCAGTCTTTTTGTAGTGCTCCGGGAAACCATTTTGTTCGCCGCCATTTTGTACAATTTTCCATAAAAAAAATTTCTAACAAAATAAAGACTGCTTTAAAACTATATAAAAAAATCCAAGCCCTATGTTTTTATTTATACGAACAAAAAAATCCCTTGAGGGTGGGGTCCTCCCTTAATATCGCATTACCAATGGAACGTACGACTTTCAAGAAGGACAGCCGACGTTTATCGCAAAACCTTGATAAGATATCGATTTCATTCCCGAGTAACATGTAGCTGCCACCTTTCTGCTCTAGGTTCTCGATCGCGACGCGCAGTTTACGTTTACGTACCCGCTAGTTAAAATCACATGGTTGCGACCAAAACGTTTGCTCTATTATGTATGTATCTGATTGTGAGTTCCTCGTTTCTCCTTGTTCCTTGAACGCGAGAAAGGGGGAAGCATGGAAGGCAAAATATGACACATACGGGTATATAGGTGTACATATCTGATGCAAGCATGTGCCTACACATGGCCACGAGCGAAGCGAAGGTGACGCGAAGAGGATTCGCCAGATCGGAAATTTCCAAGCGCTGCTCGGCGTGGATTCGTAAGACGATAGCGACATCGACACCGATCTACGTATTGCGTGTTATCGAATGATTTTTCTCCATACACTCGAGATACAAGAAGAGTTGCAGCATACTCGATCGGCAGTGTATAGTCGAGTTGGTAAAGGAGGAAGGACGAGCATAGATGAATCGAGCTGGCCCTTATCTTGCTTGGTTGGACCTGTTCAGGCCACGGAAAAACGGAAGAGTTATCAGAAGTGAGAGCCGTAGGCGAGCAGGTACGGGTTACGCATGTCAACCAGAGGGCATTCAACTATCGATCGCATAGTTTCAGCCAACCTCTACCGAGCCACATCCATCCTTCTTCTTCTTCTTCTTCTTTTTCTGCCCCTTCTACGTTTTCTACGCTGCCATTTATTTCTCGCGACCAAGTAATTTCGAGGAAATGCTTTGTAGTGAAATTGTGTTACCTTGTTACGATACCTACTTAGTTGAAACGAGCTAGCCATCAGTTTTCGGATTTTCGGATTTTCCACTTTGTACTTTGCCTTTGCATCCATTGGATTAGAACGAACAAACGAGCAATGTACCGCGTACACGACATTTGTCGTTTCGAGCATTTCCTCCACTTTTCTCTGTCTCCCTGTTTCTCTCTCCCCTGTCCGTCTCTTCGCCTCTCTCTGCCGGCTCCTTTCCGCCAGGCAATACGTCAATAACCGATTACGGATGCGGGGTGACGTCAGTATCCGGACGGTTTGGCGCGTTCTTTTACGCTTCCATGGTTGTGAGATCCAGGAAGCAGCAAACAGCAACGTGGGCGCGCGTCATCGTCGCCGCTGCGTCAACTTTCTCCATCCCCAATTCCGTCTCTGTTTCTCCCTATTTTGTCCGACCCTCCATCTGCTCGTGACGTTTTCCGCGGGCGTAGGTATCGAGCGACGCGGAAATAGACACGGGGAGAATGAGCCACCTCGACAGCAATAACTCCATTCACGAGGAGAACGCACTCGTATGACCGTACGCATCCGGAAACCTCTTGCCATTGATGCAGGTGCAACGAGCGACCGGCAGACTCTAGAAAATTACATACCTACACAGCGTCTCCACTCTGTAGGTATCCTTTACCACTCGTTGTCGGCGTCGCGCCGCCCCCGCCCGGGAGAATTCGTGCTTTCGCGGTACAAAGGATTTTCACGGAAGGCGTCTGGATGAGTTGCGTGCTCGGTGTTGCGCTGGTTTTGCATCGCATCGATATCGTGAGCGGTAGGTGGTAGCAACGGTAAACAAGCAACAGTGGACAGGAAAAGAGCGAGTGGAAAGACTGTACGGGGAGGGGTGTAAGCGCGTGTATGCGCCATGCGGGCCAGCTGATCGACTAGGCACACGCACGTGTATACGCCACGTACTATCATACTATGTATGCACCTATGTATGCGCCTACCACCCATGTACGAAGCATTTACGAAGCGTGTAGTACCTACGAACCACGTCCGGTTCGACCCGATTGCCTGTGGACTTGTGCCAATGCGTTTCGTTAATGATACACGAGTATCGGGCCATTTAAATTTAGTTGGACTCGTCGAATTGCCCGCATCCCTTGCCTCCTCTGCTGGTTTTCGGTTCAGTTAGGCCGCTAGGCTGGATGACGAGTGCTTAGCACCGATCTCCACTGCTGTTCCGTGCTTCGAGACGTGCAATCGACTACTTGGGTCACGTTCTTCTGTGTTTATTCGAGATTAAACATTATTTCGTTCCCTCTGCCATGGCCTTGCCTTCTCGTTACCGTCATCGAACTAGCAAGTAGCAACGGTCGTTTGGACGATGCAACCGAGCCTGCAAGAAATTCAGTTCTTCAAAATCCCTGTGAGACAAATGAAGCGTTTGATTCGCAAGCTTGGGACGGCGCGGCGCAGGGTTCGATTCCGTCTTCAGTCCTGAGCACGGGATCGTGCAAGATCGGGCGCTCCCGCGTTGCAAGCATCGCAAACGTTGCAAACCTGCAACGACGGGAATAGAATTGAAACCGGCTGCAGGGAACGTTGCCTTTTTGTCGACGCCACTACTTTTCCAAGTCCGGCGCGCCTGTCGCGAGAAACGTCCGTGGCGAAATTAAGGGGGGAATTCTATTCTATGGGCTAAAAACGTAGCAAAATTGGGGATTTTTTTTTTTTGAGAAACTAGCGATTTGATTCGTCTGAAATTTGGACCATATTTTGATGCATCTTTGAGGAAGCAATAGTTTTTTTTTTATCAATTTTTAATAACGAATATAGCAGTTATACATGATCGACCAACACGCCGCGCAAAATTCCTCGTCCTCTGGTGTGCATGATATTTATCTTCCTGGTAATCTAAAACAGAAAAATGAAACGGAAATATAAATGAATTTTATATTTTTCATTTACTCTAGAAATGTAGTTTAATAAATAGAAAAATGTTTTATTCCATTACTATAATTATTTTCGTCGCAATAAATTCCTGAAAATCTTTGAATTTATCGGCGCGCTAACCGGAATGACCCCTTAAGTTCACCAGTAAAGATACCCAAGTACTTATTGTTAGTAGATAAAGATGGTGGTCGTTGAGCGCCAGATTCAAGGGTTACATCGAATTTCCACCGATTGTACGAACATGGGCGCTCAGAATCTCGGAGAAGTCGGCAATAAACGAATATCGAGCCTGATACAGACAGGCATTAAAAATTATTCGCTATTCTCTGCCTCTATTTGTCGCTCGAGCGTTCGTTTCTTCGTTCCTTGACCTTTGCTTCGTTCATTCTTCCTTGTTGTTCACGCTTTCTCTCTCGTCACTATTTCCCTGCCTCCTCCTCTCATTGTTGACTAAGAATAGAGTATATGTACATACCTATAATACCTAGTTATAGGGAGCGTTGAGAAACTCACCTTTTCCTTCCACGTATAGGTATATCTACCTTTTCAGCCAGTCACCTTTTTCTCTCCCCCTTTGCAATTGCTCGTGATTAACAACAAATTTTCCTGCTGGAAGAATTTTGCACTTTCGTCGGGGTGGGTGATAGTCTGTCCGTTGCGCCGGCTATCCATACCTACTCGTAAAGATGAAAGCTAACAGGTGGTAGTGTCGAGGTAAGTAAAAGGATAAATAGAAGATGAGAATTGTTGCAGAACGATAATGTAAAAAGTTTCGGTCGGCAATTTGTTCCTGTTTACGATATCATCGGGTCAGTACTTATAACGAATCATTATTCAGGCAACTTGGTATTGGTGTACATAGGTATGTAAATTGATGGGATATAATTGGGCACACGAATAGAATAGAATTTCGGACGGAATATTCGAGAAAGCCTTTCTCGTGTAGGTATGGGACGCACAAAAGCTATCCTTATCTTTGGCTTGCTGCTAGGAAAAAAATAATGCGTACGTAGAGGTGGTTAACGGGAACGACGCGTGCATCGTCGCTGGTTGCTTGAAAACTACCAAACGATGCGATGGATTCTCTTGTCGAGTACTTGACCGGTTGAGCGCTTGAAAGGTGGACCTAAGCATGCTTTAATTCACGTTCTGTCGACACGCGCATTGGCATCTAAATCTTTATCGATTTGTCCCGCGTTCAAAGTCCCATTTCAGCGGCCAAAGTTGGCTGCATCGTGCGCAACGAGCGCGTATTATGCATTGTCCGTGCGTAACGGAGCTAAATAGGTTAATATGCACATCCGTATCGTAGCTCGCGTTATGTCACCGATGCCAACCTAATTGAATAGGCCGGCCTCTACCACCGGACTTCTGTGCCTTGAGACTCGTTGAGAATCGTTGGGAATCGTTAAGAATCGCGTTTGCGCCGCTATCGAAACAGCACGGAGACACAAATCGATCCAAGTTGTCTGCTGACTTTCGTTGCGTCTCCTTCAGGGTAAAGGTGTAAGAATAAGGTCGCTTTCGGTTGCCCGGCCGATACAAGGCGGGCGACTACCGCGGTAGTCCAAGGTATTCAAGTCTGGGACCTAACTCAACCTGTTATCTAACGCTTTCACCGAGCGAACGTTAATTTCTTTGCCACGCGATTCGCCAATGATTTCAAATTGTATTACAAGACGGCTCGTGCTAACGACGCGACGCCCCGACTTGAGTAGCTGTCGCAGATGCCACGACAACGTTTCTATCATTCCGTTTGCCGTCTCCGTAACATCTCTCGCAGTTATTTATACTTACCTAGGTAAATCTAGGAATTAATTATGAAATTGACCGGCATAACTGTAGAAAATTTACAGCCGGTATCGTGGTTTTGGCAATGGTTTTCGGAGTCCACGGTGTCTGGCGCTCGTTTATTGTCGCGCGAATTTCCGCGATGACCACTGGAGGCAGTTATTACTACAATATACGTACTTAGGCTCCTTGGACAGGCTGTCGAGAAACTCGTGTCGCGACATAGGCGGACGCTTATCGATACGGTGCGGCGCGGCGCGGCGCGGCGCACAATAGGGGCAGAGGTAGGGTATGTAACGCGTGCAAGCAGACGATGCGGTCGACCTTCGCTCGATGTAATATCTACTGTTGAAAATATTCGCGATTATACAACTCGAGCGGCTGGTTGGCTGGTTATTCCGTTCCGTCGCGAATACCCGCGCCGTGCGATACACTCCTCTGCCACCGTGGAACCGCGCAACCGACTTTATATTATATCATATAATACATATTCAGCCTGACTCGCGAACCGCGATTATGTTCAATGTTTTAGCGAAGAATGCTCGCTGAGAAGTTGGGGCATAGGTACGTAGGACATATTTAAGTAGTTCGCTGACTTGTCCGCTGAATGGATCCGGTGTAAATTGTTAAGGCGGCAACGGAACATTGATTTATCGAACAAGCTTCGATTCGATGTTTGTCTCTATGTTTCGAATCACGGACAGATAACGCCGATCATTGCGGCGCGGCGGACAATTTAATTGTGTGCCCCCAGCGGTGAAGTGAAACGCTTGTATTTAAATGTCATCGCAGCGAAGAAGGAACAGATTAACTTTCATTGCTGACGATACTCTTTAATTTCGACTTTTAACACATCGATGCGAATCATTCTCCGATCAACTGCCGACATGGCTGGCAAATTTTCAAATTGTACTTGTCCCAGGATCAGGGAAGGAAAATGTTTTGCGGTTGACGGAGCTATATTACGGTAACGGTACAGGAGATTAGTCGCGACGAGCGCATCTCGCAAATGGTTGCATAGTTGCCTCAGCCTGGGATTTATTATTGGCTAATTTTTAACCATTTCCGCGGGAACAGAGTGGATCGTTGAAGATACATTCCTAATTGCCCAACTATTTTGCTCTAAGGTTGGTAGCGTGAATTTTAATGCTTCTGACTTGCCGACGTAGTGATACTCACTGACAGTATTATCGACAAGAATGACAAGCTCGTGAACCGAGTCGGTGGTGAGTTTTCCGATGCTCGATTTTTAAGGCACGCGAGTGCAGCGATCTACCTATATAGGTTTGCGTTATGCGAGTGCTTCTGGTTTCTGGTTTCTGGCTATGCTTATTCCCTTCACGGTTGGCAGTCGTGAGTGTCGCTTTCTCGATAAGCCGTGTAAAACGCAGACTTTTTCGAAATTGTGAAACCGCGTTTGACCCACATGCCCGACACAGCGGGCTTTCGAGTCGATACTTGCGACACTGTCCTGCAACGTGATCTCCGAGAACCGCACGCGAGCGGTTCATTTCATTTTTTGTCTCCTCCTTTCCTCGTTTCTCTACCTTACAAACCCTATTTCTCTACGATACCGCGGCGTAGGGCGTAAACCTACGTATTATGCGCAATACGTAATCGTCTTATGTTGCCACCCACGGGCGTTGGTGTTGATGCACGCTGAACAGCGCTTAATTGATTTTCATAATTGAATCAAGGTACGCTAAGGGATCCGCATTTCGCAGCCGATTAGATGAAATTTTAGGAGATGCTTTTGACACTGACGCGGCATTGCGCCGCGCGACGCCAGGCTAAGCAGTACCTGCTAACGTTTCGAAATTAAAGATTACGCGATTCACAGAAACGCCGCGCCGTTCTAATCGAACCTCCATGTTTCTGTTTCAGGATACATAAACTGCAATGCCAACACACTGCAATCGCTCGCACAGCTACATGGTGAGTGAAAGACGGCACATTAACGGTTTCATTAACATTGATAGGAGGCTCTCCTCCGCAACGTATAATTCCCTCTTTTTTCGTCGCAATCGCTGAAAAATGACTGTACTTATCTCGATAGCCAATTAGGTGCACACGCACCTTCACCTTCGGTTCCTTTCCTTTCCACCTTTACTTCTTTCCTTCTTTCCGTTGTCGTGGATTGTCCTCTTGCAGTCCCGTTGCTTATATAGTAGATACTTGAAACTTGAAACCACGACCTACTCTACCGAATTGCAAATTCGCGATGCAGATTTGAATCCCGAGTACTTACGTACGCGCGTAAAGAACCGCGTGGCTGTCAATCGAGTGGCTGTAGCTAGTGATTGACCGAAGAAGAGCAATCTGAAATTACGAGTGCGTGCATCAAGTTGTACCCGCGACAGACATACCTAGACGAAATCGTACGCGTGGCAGACACGCATCAGGTGGTTTGCTGATGGGACGATTGCTGCGGAGAATGAATCTTGGAGCGTGAAATGTGAAATGCAAGCGTACACGCGAGAACTGTTTCGTAACGAGACGCGAGCTCCGCGCAAGCCAGTCTGTATGCCGCATCGACTACCCCACTTCCATCTCGAACGTGTCCAACTAACTTGGCCGTGAAAATCTCGTTGTTTCACCGTTTATTCTTCCTGCTTTGCGTGAACGGTGTTGCTACTCTGCTGACAAATTATTAGACCGAATATGCGTTGTTGAGTTTCCGCGATTCCCGAGTTGGCCAACTGCTGGAGCACACGTGCAACCGAAGAAGAGCTCGCTCTTGCGAAACGCTGACTCGAGACTTACAATTAGCGAAGCCAAGTCTGTGAGGAGCAGTGCGAATGAGCTAGCGTATGCCCGCTAACCACACCGAGCAGCAACCCTCTCACCTTTACGCAGTCACGGTCTTGTTTGCGGGACATCCCTTTCTTCCAGGGTAATGTGTATTCAGCAGTATCGACGGCCTACCCGTCTCTCACTACTCTGGTGCAAATGCAAGAGATTGGCAACGGAAGGCTGAACGATGCCAACGAGGAAAGGGAAATTGCCGTTGCTATCATCTACAAAAGTTATCGGCTCGTATCGAGGTTCTTTTAATCATCGTCCTTTTACGCGACACTTTTGGCTGAACTCGTTCGGGCAACGGGGAAGCAAGAGAGGTTGATCTTTCCAGTTGCAAACGGATAGGTGTACCTACCGTGACTCATTACCGTAACGCTCGATGAGCGGTAGAGAATTTTCGAGCGAATGGTTAGGCATGGCCGTAAAACGCATCGAAGCCAAGGCGTAAGGTTTTCCTTGTCCTACATTCCTAACATCCTTGGCAAAGTATCGCGGTGTCAATGTTCTCCGTTTCCGAAATAAATGTTAGAAACATTGAGCCCGTTTTCTTCGTTCGTTCGGTTTCCTCGGTCGATGATATTGCATTCGCAATAAATTTTGGATGATTACCATCGATAGAAGGGACCGTTAGAAAGTTGGCGGAACAGGAGAGCCGGGGCACCACTAATGTTCCTAGAGTCGCGAGCCGCGGGGGAGAGGAGATTCGCTGAAAAGTGGCGGCGGACAGGTGACGCATTCGATTATAGCCATGTCGAGACTCGAGAGCTCTCCGTCTCCGTTTGTCGCGAGATGCTCGCGAATAACCCGTTTCCCCAAGGACGATAAAGCCGATTCTTTGGCCACTTATAAATCAACGATTATCACAGAGGAGTTTATCGCAGCGCAATTAAATGTAATTGCACCGCGGGTCCTACTCGCCTCGAGTCCCTCGACCCCCTCAATCGTGCGACACTGCCACGAGCTACTTTTAGGTAGCCGAGCGACGAGAACAGAGTCTAACAATAAGTGGCATCTGGTGTAACGTGACAGCTCACGTTTACAAACGCGCGAAATTTGCAGGTGCTCTTTTTCTCAATTGTTCTTTCACATTTCTGTGTGTTGCCTTCGAGTAGCTCCTTAACCGTAATGTGGCCCCCTTCCGCGGGGCACGGACCTTGATCACGCTTGTGCTTCACCGTGGAAATCGCTCGCAAGCATACAGTACGTAGAAACAGGTGTAACCGTAGTTTTATGTGCGGTTACAGCCGCGACAGCGCATCCCGTACACCTGGTTTTTCGCCGCGCATCCGACAAGCATCGTCTCGCAGATCGACCTTCCATCTCTGCCATCACACTCGAGACATGCAACACTTTGCGTACGAATATGTGTGCAGGTTCAAATAAACCTTTCTATCGGGATCAGTGATCAGAGGAGTCAAAAGTCTAGAAAGTCTGACTCTCGTGTTCCGCCGCTATTCGTATCGCTGCCTGTAATACAACATATCGGAGGATAGCAAGCAAGAAACGAACTTCGTTCTCGTAATTGGATCGTTTCGAATCGATACGCGGTAACGGTACACCTGGCCGAGCCATTTGCCCGCTCGTCGTACGTACCAACTGCCTGATACACTTGGACACCGCCAAACTACCCCCAAAACGCAATCAAAGTCTCGCGACTTTGATAACCCGATCGATCCGGTCAGATTTGAAGTGTGTCACTAAACGTAGAGGGCTTAGAGGAAAGTGCAGAGAGGGAGAGAGAGAGAGAGAGAGAGAGAAGAGAGAAAAAGATCGGAACCGGGGATACCTGTTTTCAAGACCTGCCTTAACGCCGTTGCGAGACGCGTCCCGTATCGTGAGCGCTTTGGCGTCAGTGTCGTTCCATGTTGACGCGAATGCTGAGACGTTATTAGGGGCGTTCCACACCTTCCTGCGGCGAAGTAAGCTTTGAAAAAACGCGCGAGAACAGATTCTTTTGTACGTTAATCTTGCTAGATATTACGTAAAATATCAAGCTTCTGCCGGGTTTTCCAACTCCCCGTGCATTCGATCCGATTGGAGATGCAACCTCGTCGAAATTACGCGAAACGCCCCACTGTTTCGCTTACACAAGACTTTTGAAAGGTCAGGAGTGCAAAGCGTACGTTGCTGATTCCCTTTCTTTTGCGAATTCGTTGCGGCACGTTGAATAGCTACTACAAAACACAAAAAGTTACATACCTATACATATGTAGATTCAGCGGCCACTCGGATATCAAATTTTTTACCGAGCAGCGCCAATTTTTCTCCACTCTTCTCCGAAGATGGATTCTACTGAATCCTTGTTGTCACATGCAATTTAGATTTATTCGGTGCACACCTGTGGTAATTTCGTTCGTTGCCCCGGCAAGTGTTAGGTGCGCGTACGCACTCGTGTTTGCCTGTAGGATAGTGAGCGTAGGCAGGGTCCATAGATGCCATCGGTTAGCCAGGATTCCCCGACACCAGCAACGCGACACACGTTTCCGTATATTCATGGCTCGACGATTTCACAGTTGACGTGCCGCGCCCCGTCCTCTAGCACACCGTCTCATTCTATATTTCTCTCTCGGTGGTTAGATCGTGGTCTAAGGGGATGGCGAACGGCTACGGTCGGAGGAGGGTGGAGAGGCAGAAAGCCGGAGAGGTAACTCGTCGAGATCGGCGGAACGAGAAGGACGCGGACGAGAGATGGAGTGGCGGCTGCGAGGTGGTGAGCACCAGCACCAGCAGCAGCAGCAGAAGAGGAGGGCTGTCGTAGACGCGTTGCCTCTTGAGACGCGTGCTCGTTAATCCACAGGATTTTCTAAGTCGTTAATAAGCCCATAATTACGAATTTTTATTTAACTCACGCTGGCAAACGAAACTGTTACGGTGGAGTTAGAGGGGTCAAAGAGGTCGGGCGGTTCAGAGGGGACAGAGGGGCGAAGGAGTGTCGGGTGGGCCAGACAGCTGAGAGATTACAGAAAAAAAGAGCTGGCGAAAACGTCGCGCCTCTAGTAACGTTTTAATTACTGCTTCCACTTCGATTACCCTTATCCCCCATCCCGCCAATCTCCGCGACCGATGCGCCTCGTTTTCGCGATATCGCCTCCACCTCTTTTGTCATTCAGACGATTTCAATCTTTCCCTCAGTACGGTTAATTGACACTCCTCCCAGCAGTAATTAACGCGCCTTCGCTCATTCCCGGAACCTACTTATCCGTCATTCCAAACAATTCGAGGAGCAGACTCGACGGATTCTCTGACATTTTCTCCATCTTCCAAGAGTTTAGTTAAGGAGGGACACCACTGTGCCGGACGGAAAAGTAAGCCGTTTTTAAGAATTTTTTTTTTTCAAGAATAATTTACAGTTTTCATAGAAAATTTTTATTACCTACCTTTAGTACAATGTCTTAAGAGACTACAAAAAAAAGTAATAGAAAAACATGCATAAATTTTAATACATTGATTAATCTTCTGGACCCTCCACGCGCGCTGGTCGATTGTGTAACTATGGAACAGCAGGTCCGAAATCAAATTTCATTCTTTTGTAAAACACTATACGAGTGTAAACTATATGTTTTTCTATTATTTTTTGTATAGTCTCTTAAGACATTGTACTACAAGTAGGTAATAAAATTTTTATCCTTAATAAAAATTTTCCTCCTTAACGAGCGAGCGGAAGCGATTTCGATTTTACTGTTATGAAATTTTTATCGGCTTGCCGATGTCGTCTCTTTTTCGTAATGGAGCAGTCCATGGCGCTCGTAACTTTCATCACCTTCTACCTGTACAGTTTTTGTTCATCCTTCGTCTCGGTCATGCCTCCTATTCCCCATATTACGTATAGCTACTACGTGTTTCTCCTTCTGCCGGTTTATTGTTATTCGATTCGTCCGCGTCGGTGGGAGGTATTATATATACACGTACATACATCCACACCAAGAAAAACGAAACAGTGAACCCACGCAAGAAGCCGATCTTATCGCGACTGTTTTTTCGGTAGTTTTCAGAAACGCGACGTAATCTGACGCCGCACCGCGCCGCGCCGGCCTCGATGATAGCGGGCCAAGAGACTTTCCGTTTGTCAACCGATTTCACGCTGTGCCGCAGCGACGCGATAGTATAGGTAGGTATGTGTAGAGATAAAGTTTTGGTGGTTCATCGGGATGAGATAAGAAGTAGGTGTTCTAATTGGAAGAAAAGCGAGAAGAGTGTAAATTGACGAGTCGTTGATGCGTGGTTTTCAGATTTGCACGCGTGCGAATCCGTTTCACTGACAGAGCAGGAGTAAACCAGTTGCTCGGTTTCGTTTAAAAATACTTTCTCCGACGGAAATTTCCTCCGTTTAAATAAGCAGAACTCGCGATCTACTCCGATCCAAGTGGAGCTCGGACCGTTCGTATTTCCTTTGAAACGTTAAACGAGCTCTCTCGAGGGAAACTTTATCCTTCCTCCGTTTCGCCAGCCAGAGGAATTTATGAATTTCTCGTGATTCCCGAGGTCAGCGACGCATCCCGAAATGGATATAGTTCTGACTCCAACTCTCTTTCCACGAGAAAGTCAATCCCTTAAGCCTTATCTAAAATTAAATCGACCGCTGGATTAAGACCGACCGCGACCGGGTAAATCGTTGCGGGCAATCCGAGGGTGGCTAGGACAGGAAGGACGTCATGAGAGAAGAATAGCCAGCGTCGTCCACGAGACAATATTCATTATATTCTCACAACAATGGCCGATTATTACGATAACTCCTCCTCTTCCTACGCAACCGGATTTTCCCCTATTAGAACTCTTCGAGTTGGTTCAGATGCCGCGCTTCTCTGCTTCCGTCTTTCCATTTTCACTTGCAAATAGGCTCGGTTATCTCTTAAACACGTACCTACAACATTAGCATAGCACTGGGAAGAAATCGTGTGGCCAGCAGTTCGTTTCTCACCCCCCCCCCCCCCCCCGTTAATCTCCGAAACGAAAGTATGTACCTATTTTTATCGGGATCCTCTAACTAAAGCGGGCCATGTGGAAAAGCAGCTCGCGTTCCACACGCACGGTCACCGTAATTTATTATGCATTAGTGCGGCGATTGGTTGGACGATAAAGCGGTTGGTGTAGCAAGGCTGACGAGCGCGGAGGGGAACATGGCAGGATAAGGCCAAAGGGAGCGCGTTTCGTTTGTACGTAGTATCGTTTCGGTAGGCGGAAGCGAAGGATGGAATACTTGAATCTCCTGCGGTCCACAGAGGCAAAGTGTCTGGGCGAGACAAAAAAAGGAGGAGGCTGCTCTTGGGTTTTCCGCTTGTGTAAAGTATCGAGAAGCGAATGGGGGTAAAATCGCATGCACAACAAGAGGGGTGACGAAGAAAAGGTAGCGTAGCGGGAGAAGGAAAGGCGGAACGGTCCGGGCCGGGCATGCTGGAGGTAGAGCTACCTGTAATATTGATCCATACTATATAGCTTCTAGCGGCTGTGGCTTCTAGGCGCGTATTAGAGGGATGTTCCACAAATCTCGCGGAGTGGTGAAACGAAAGCGACGCCTTCCCCGCTGCGCTCGTAGATGACCACGAGATCTGACCTGACCCGACCCGACCCAACCCGATACTCCACTTGATTCTCTTGCCTCTTTCTCCATTATTTTTCAGCGAGATTTGACAAAGCGACACCGCGAGAGAAGCAAAAGGACACCAATCGCCGCGTCCCTTAGTACAATTAGTGAATAGGAACTATTTCTATCGCGGCAAGAAAGAGTAGCTGTGTCGCGGGTATAATTTTGGATACAAGTATTTACCGATTTATATATGTATTTATCCCGCTTTACTGTGGACGACGTTGAATATACAGGCATTGCTCGTTTATAACTTGGCATAAGATGTAATTTACGGATAGTAACAGATGGATGTTGGAAAGTGAAATAGCCTTAATGGCTGTAAATGTCGGCATTTGGTAGGTACGCTTGGAAAGTAAATAGTTGGAAGGGAATATGCCAGGAGTATTTTTTCTTGAAACCGTAGCTCAACGACTGTTGGAGATATCATCGGGTTTTCCCCCAAAATATCTTTAACCTTATGACTTGCTGCTACTTTATACAGTTCTGGTCGTTAAGGATTGCCAGTCTCGTCAAGATAACGATCGATATATTGCCTTTGCTCGCGATAAGATTATTGCAACTGGACGACGCGTAGGTACAAATTTCCGGACATGAGCGAAAATATGAAGTACCTTTTTTTTTATTGATATAATTATATGAGCAGTATCCTTGAGTACTAATGGCTGCGAAATTATGAAAAAATAAACTTTTTAAACATTTTAAATCCCGAATTTTTTACAGTAAATACGTTCGCTTCTGGAGACGACTGTCGTATGAATGTAAATAATTAGTAATAGAATAATTATCCTTTGCCTGCAATGTGTGATCTAAGATTTGAAATCAGAGGATCTGATGAAATTATGAGATTATGGAAAATATATTCATTTGTGGCTTTTCTGTTTATTTATGGCAATTTTGATAAATATATGATAAGTCACATACGAGAAGTTTAAATGTCCAGCAGTTTATACGTTTCGCCCCACTGTCTGTTTTACATTTCCTTCTCATGTACATTTTTGCAGAAAAAATACTTCATCCCGTGAATAATAATTTCTAATCTCTTCGACTCGACGCAGTGGGGTATTTGCACCGAAAACGAGACAAAACTATTTTAAAATTTGCTAAATTTTCAAAGTCTCGTAACTTTGCCAAAATTTATCCAAAGTTGATGAAACAAAGATCATTTTAAAGTTTGAACTTTCTACTTTTCGACTCGTTAAATCGCATTTATCGAAATGGGTATCCAGGGGGTAAAACCGGCCCTCAAAGAGGAGTGTGCCAAACTGCAAAAATTTGTTGATGTTTGTCAAATGCTAGAGAGTGCAAATAATATTTTTTGCAATTTTTCATGTTCACTGTTGGGAAGTGTGTGATCATTTGCCTTTAAAATAAGTTAAACCTCATCGAAATGTTTTTTTAACAAAGATACGGTCATGTTCAGAGATGTCTATGTTTCGTCCCACTGTGACGCACGTTTAACTCGCAGTTTTGCGTCGTACAGGATGTTTCGTAATAAGTATGTATGTGTAGGTAGGTCTCTATATACCGTAGCTGAGGAAACGTTAGCAATTCAGCAGACCTTTGCAGCGTTATTGTGTTTAAATGAATTGTCATTAATTATTAAAATCTCGAACAAGTGTTCCTGGCGAATGTGAATGTCAGCCGCGTGATTGGAGGTCGCGCGTGTTCTCATTGGGGTGAAATTGTTGGTTAGGCGCCGTTCAAGGCAGAGAGATTCGCTTTTCAATATCGCGTAGGTAGCTATTCGTGTGGAGAGAAAGGATAGGACCGTCAGTGGCACCGTTTGACAAACGTGAACTACTAAGTTGACGAGCATATGAATGGACAGTGAATCAGACATTCGCCTCGACTCTCGAGCAGCCAAATCCGTTTCGATCAGTCCTCGGTGTAACGTGAAACGACACGAATGTTCCGAGGCTATGCTGGGAAAGGAGGCAAGACGCGGCTAACGGGAGGAGCCAACGGTGAGTCAGCCTCGGCATGGCGCGGGGAAAGTGTTAAATAATTTTGGCCGAAAGTCACGCCTCGTCGCGTTAACCGAAATACGAGCGTCCCAACGACCCTTGGAGGCCGCTATAAACTCGCGATTATCCCTGCAGATTATAGTAGGTGTACCTACATCGATCCAGCTGCTTGCCCAATGCCCATGCGCCCCTCGTAACCCGGAAGCTTTGCGTTTTTTTTTGCGTTTCGTGTCTTGTATCGCGATCACGTGTATTCGCCTTGATAGCCGATCGGTGCAAAGGGCCGGGCGAACCCATCGAATCGTGGGGTGGTCAGCTTTCTCTCTGTCTCGGCAACTTGCAACTTAGAACGAAATGACCCAACTGCGGAGAGCGTTGAAAGCGTTCATAGCGGACAGTTAACGCGCCACTTTTTTCAGCTCCGAAACCTTTCGCGTAGATTCTCCTTTGAAGCGGAAGAGAACAGATTCTTGAAAGCAATTCATTGCTTGCTTTTTCCTTTGTTTCTGCGCGAAATAATCAGCGAATACCATGGAATACGAAAAAAGAGTTGCGTTTATGTGCGAATACAAAAGAGAAACGTCGCGGATGGTCGTGAATGAAATGGAAAAGAATAAATGGACGAGCGTCAAGAGCGCAGGAGCGTCAAGAGCGTCGGATTTGCCGCCTGTGAACCTCCATTGTCCGTTGTTACACCGTATCCGGCCGAATTGCCGCGTTTGGCCAACAAAAGAAGCGTACGCGCGTTAACGTTCAACAACTGTGCACTATACATTCCTGGGTTAATTAATACGCGCAGAGAGCGTGGATAGTGGATGATTAGTGTAAGAAAGCAATGTTGCATCGTGAATCCTCGAATAAAAATGTCTATATACGTACACATAGCTATAGGTGCTCGATAGAACTATGGCGAAGCTGTAAAATTGTCAGTTAAATAGTGGCGCATCGGTTCGAGCTAAAAAGCCTGAGCACCGTCGCGTCGCACAGTGGGCCAAATTCACTTATTTAGCGCCATTTGGGCCTTTTTTTTTAAGATATCTTAATGAAATTGACGCGAAAGAGTAGGATAAAATTATTCCTTTCTAATGACGTATAATTTAATATTTTTCACATTTATTTAGTTAGTTATTTTTCAATTTTTTAAGTTAATCTTGATAAAAAAAAATTGAAAACTGTTCATTTGGTACTTTATTTAATGCCCTTTTCAGTGGTTTAAATCGAATGTTCGGGAAACTTTTCGTTTTTATAAGAATTAAATTAAAAAATTGAAAAATAAATGTCAAAAACATTAAATTATACGTCATTAGAAAGGAATAGTTTTATCCTATCATTTGGCGTCAATTTCATTCCGATATCGTAAAAAAAGACCCAAATGGCGCTAAATTAGCGTATCCGGCCCACTGTGCGTCTCTACGATGTCGTCCTATTTCAGTGTTTCGTGCATTCATCAATGGGATCAGTGGAAACTGAATGAGATGTGAGAGGTGTGAGGTGTGATACACACTCCATACGATACGACCCTAAGTCAGTCGAGGCTCCTTCTTTCCCACGGCTGTTTTCAAGTCGATTGTCCCGGCGCGGCGCGGCGCGCGCGCCGGGGCTCGAACCTGTTTACCTTCACGCCTGGATGATTTAACCTACTTCCCTATTTCTCTTCCACTACCGATGCACGTATGGTCAGCGGAATAGAGGATGCTGGTTTATCGGTGATGGAATGGGTAATCGCTTGAATCCTCTCTGTTTTGATGCTTCAGGGGAAAAGGAATCCCGGTGAAAAGAAATGTTTGTGCATCGCCGAACAATGACGGCAACTGTAGCGCTGGTAACGTCACGAGTATTGACGCGACCTACATACATACATCACACCTATATCTGGCCGACATTGCAGTCCTGGTTCTCCCTAAAAATAAACGGCAGGAGCCCAGAATCGCTCAAGCATCAAATAACTACAGCCCGACGCTGATTCGCGACTTGCTGCGAGTATCTAATTACACGTCTGTGCACGAGTATTCCGTTCGTTGACAAATGGATCGCCGCGCCGTAACGAGGGTTTCGGGGGATATACCTACATACATATTTCCTCGCGAGCCACGGTAAACGCTGATCGGTTACTCCCACAACGTGGCAACTTTCTACATACCTATATACTCATTTAATTGGTAACCGATAATCGATACTACTGCCAAACTGATGCTTTTACAAATGGTATATTTAGCGACTGTTGGAGTGGCACTTGTATTTGTTTCGGAATCATACAGTGTGCGCAGAAATTGTGACGTTGGGTCACAATTGGGAAAGAAAACGTGTACGGATCTTTGCGATTGAAGCCTCGGCGAAAGTTTTAGACACGCGCAATGATTAATGGGAAATCGCGCGCTGGGAGAGCTGCTGGGGGCTCGAGTAATCGATACTGCACCGCCAACGGGTAAATTCATCCCTGACACCCTCCACCGTCTTATACACACATAGATATGTCGCGTCACTGAGGACCAGGAGCGAGAAATGCCGACGAGACGGATAGGAAATTATAATAATACCCTACATGGCACGAGCGAGTTGGACGGTATGGAAGTATGTTGGAAAGAGATGAACGTCGAGAGGTGTCAGGCTCGATTGTTTCTTCGTACAATCGATGATAGCTGGTTTCGCTCGGTTGTTTGTACGCCTCCTTCGTTTTCTGTTTTCCCTTAACGACGGTCAGAAACAAGCAGCCACAGCCACATTTGCGTGATTCCGCGATTCCACGTTTCGACATCTCCTTGGCTTTTCGTTGAACTGAAAGCAACATTTGCCCAGGAATGGCGACGTTTATCAGAAGAGCGAGATTTCCCATTAGGAGAAGATACAGTGAGTTTTTGACTTTGACAAACCGTGATTAGAACCGATTACATCTCTTAACCAATTTTTCTGTATGCTTTGCGATTCCCCTCTTTCGTACGCGAGGAAATGTCGTTGCAAATATATCTGATCGATGTGGGTTTTTCGAGTAAACGATAGTATATATGTTCCTGCAACGATCATGGACCAGCTTATTAATTCCGGGTTATTGTACAGAAATTGCGAAATGCGAGCAACGATTCGACAGCTAAAGTAGGAAAATTGTTCTGTTGCAGGTAAATCACCCTTCTTCCCAAGTTTGGAGGAGCAAAGCGGAACACTACTGGAGGATCCGAATGCGCCAAGTCAGTTGGACGGTGTTGGCGTCGGCGTCGGCGTCGGCGTCGGCGTTGGCGTCGGGGTTGGCGTCGGCGTCGGCGTTGGCGGTGGTATAACCGGCTCACAGGCAGCACCGCTTTCCTCACCAAGTCGAAGTAGCCCGCACAGCCAGGGGAGCGAGACTGGAGAACGATTCTCTAGGAAAGTGTTCGTCGGCGGATTGCCACCTGACATCGACGAGGGTACGTTTCTTATTTTCTTATACCTATTCGTGATACATTCCTTCCCCCCCCCCCCCCCCCCCCCGAGCGTAACGCCTCGGCGAGACGCTGGACCGTCTCGTTCGATTTGAACCGCTCGCGCTGTGACTTGACGCCGACCATAATGTTCTCGTTGCAGAGGAAATCAAAGCCAGTTTCCGCCGTTTTGGATCATTAGTCGTCGATTGGCCCCATAAAGCAGAGAGCAAATCCTACTTTCCACCAAAGGGCTACGCTTTCCTGCTTTTCCAGGTAATTTAGACACGCGTACCTCACGCGACTCGCTTTAAATTGTAAATCACGTGATCAGTGCACGCGTAACAAACGAATGTATCTGAATCGTTGGGATTAAAGTGAGTTGAAAGGACGCGTGACAGGTTGATCGGTCGGTTTCTCCCTCGCAGGACGAAGCGTCTGTGCAACAGCTGATCGACGCGTGCATCCAAGACGAGGAGAAACTATATCTGTGCGTCAGCTCACCGACGACCAAAGACAAGCCAGTGCAGATTCGACCGTGGCGATTGAGCGACGCGGACTTTGTGCTGGACGCCTCGATGCCCCTCGACCCGCGAAAAACGGTGTTCGTTGGTGGTGTACCGCGGCCACTGAAAGCCGTCGAGCTGGCAATGATCATGGATCGGCTCTACGGCGGTGTCTGCTACGCCGGTATCGATACCGATCCCGAGCTCAAGTATCCGAAAGGAGCTGGTAGGGTTGCCTTCAGCAATCAGCAAAGCTACATAGCTGCCATATCAGCGAGATTCGTTCAGCTACAGCACGGGGATATAGACAAAAGAGTAAGTTTTTTTTTTTTGCCCGATTTCCTGCCCTGCCGGTTTTTATCGAATAATTAACGTCCCCCTACTTTCTCGTCCCCTCTCTACCTTACCACCAAGGTCGAAGTGAAACCATACGTTCTGGATGATCAGATGTGCGACGAATGTCAGGGGCAACGTTGCGGAGGAAAATTCGCGCCATTCTTCTGCGCCAACGTCACCTGCTTACAGGTAAATCTCGTTTCCTTCGGCATTGCTTGGCCCGCGCGAAACGATAACCAACAAAGCGAAAAGCCGACCGTTTTTTTATTTTTGATTTCAGTACTACTGCGAACATTGTTGGGCAACGATTCACTCTCGACCAGGTCGGGAGTTCCACAAGCCGCTGGTAAAGGAGGGTGCGGATCGGCCTCGAGCCGTACCTTACCGCTGGTGTTAACCCCAGCTGCGTTGTCCCTAATTATCTCGAAACCCTAGCTAATTAACTACCACTTGTACGAACCATCCCCTCCTCACTCTTGTTCCCGCACCACCACGCGATCCTCCACCCAATCACCCCACCACTACCACCGTCACCATCAGCAATCCCTCCCCGGCCCGTCCGACGGTCCGTCGCCTCACCCTTATCACTTACTTGCCTGCCCCTACCGTCAAGCAGTCCGAAACCACTATTACTACTACTACCCTATCCACACTCGATCGTCAGTACTACAACTACTCTACTCTACTCTACTCTACTCTACTCTACTCTACCACTATTATCGTTACTCTACTATTACTACTCTATCATTACTACCACCACACGATTTACTATTCTACTACAAGATACTTCTACTCCACTGCTACTTGGACACTTTTACCGGTAACTCGACGAAGAAAAAAACCACCCGCCGTTGTCTGCCAGCCGATCCTCTCGGCGTCGCAACGATCTCCGATCGATCCCGCAGTGGCCCACTCCGCTGAAAATTCGCGGCAAGGAAACTACGAGTGGAAGGAAAGAGAAGAGGCGGACGGGAAGTCGTCGAGCTCGTCGAGAGAAAAAAATAACAGTACGGAAGGAAGAATGGACACAGAGATTTCTTGGTATTGTCTGCCTGTCACTGTCACTATACGTAAATGCAGTTTGGTTTACTCGAGATCGAGTATAGCGTTGGTTGCCGAATATTACGGATTCTCGCTAGTGATCGGCATTAGAGAGTGTGGGATGGAGTTTGCGATACGCAGTGAGTCGCGAGACGTACAGCTTGTCGAACAACTCGTCGTCTATAGCTCGTTCGCCCGATCGGCTCCTCGGAGTCGCGAGAGGAAGCGCGAGTTCTTCTTCTCTTTGCCCGTTCGCTCGTCTCTTTTCGCGCTGCTCGCCGGCCGGCGGCGGACACAGTGCCTGTCTCATCGATCGACCACGGAGAAGATGCGGAGGAAGTCGCGATCGCCCTTCTTCCCTTTTCTTCTTCGGGGCGACTCAGCAAGGAACGCAGAGACTTGTTCATCGAGATTACCACCCGAGGACACGCAGATTTTCCGCCTTCTGCCTCACCGCTAATCTCTCCTGTGTTCGAACGGCGCGAGCCAATGAAGGAAGCCAAGGTCGACTAACGAGACGATCTCTCTCTCTTCCTCTCGGCGATCCTTGTACCTTTTCGAAGACGATCGAGGGAGAATCCAAGTACGGGCGCTGATTGAGAGAACGGAGCTCCGGCCGAGAGAACGAGAGATGCGCGGAATGAACGAAAGAGTAAGGAAATATAGCGAGTACCTGATTTCACGCGAAACTGTGAAGTTGAAGATCGATAGGCGACGAAAGGGAGAGCCGCCGTCGAGATGAGCGCTGGTACAAAACGCGGAAGAGAGTGATATAAAAATAGAGACGCGAAGCCGGGAGGCGAACCGATCGCATTGAATGTTGAATAGGTAATGAAAAACATCCACGCTTCAAACCGCTGTGTATTAGGTAATTCTCTGTATCACACAGTCTTTAGCTCTTAAGGACTTATTGAATATGTTACATAGGTGCGTTATATATAAATATATATTATACATGCGTTTTTCGCGTGGACAACGCGACTCGCGCTCGTAGGCAGAATATTTCGATGAAAGAGGTGATTTTTTACTAATTAACTTATCCGAGTGCGAGGCGTAGTAAAACATTAATGAAAGGGGAAAAGAGTGTCATAGCCGAGAGAATGAGCGATAGCCGAGAGAATGAGCGAGAGGGGGGGGGGTGCGTGTATGAGTGTGAGAAAGAGAGAGAGAGCGCGAGAGGGGGGGGGGGGGGGAGAAGATGCAGTAGAGGATCTAGGAAAATGTGGGAAAGCAACAGAGGGTTAAACAGGCGATTCAAAAGTTGATAGTTGAATTTGCTTAGCTGATGACCGTGTGCTCTCGCACGCTAGCGCTCTGTCTATCTGTCTAACCGTACCGGATTCTCTGCCAATACTTGGAAGCAGTACGAGCGACTTTTCCCAAAGTCATTTAAGGAGGAAAGGAACCGAGAATCGTGAGCCTTAACCTCGCATCGCATCGCATCGCACCGCACCGCATCGCACAGAGCCAGTCCGCTACTCGTGTTTAGAGAAAAAGAGAGTACAAAATTAATGATCGGGGCGACGACGCGATGTCGAGGGCGACGAAAAAAAGGCAATGAGGAAATTGGCCAGACGGTGATCGATCGACTTGAAAATGTTCTACTAAACATTAGGAGCGAAAACGAGCGTTCGTTTTTCGTGGCCGATCGTGGTTTTTGCTTCGGAGTCACTAGTCGCACGATCAATTTCGCGCGCGTCCGAATCCGGATATAATCGGCCCCTGCAGCTGGAGCGTAACGATCCTACGTACCTGGCCCTCCACGTTCCTTTTTCGACTACCTAGCGGTGAACGTCTCTCTCGCGAAAGTATACTGGGAACCATTGCGGGCCTAGTGAACCGCGAAAGACGGTCTGGTCTCTTCGTGGGACGAGGGGATACGAGACGCCCTCGTCAACGACGAAGACGAGGGAAAGAGCGGCGATCGAGGTCGTAGTTAATTACACTTTATACGTCCGGCTGAGAATTGGAAACGCATGGATCCCTCCTCTGTACACGCATAGACAGACGATCGATCCGCTTGTAGTGGCGGCGCGGCGCGGCGCGACGCGACGCGACGCGGCGGTCGGACGCGCGTACGTTCTCGTAATCCTACTGAACTGAATTTCTTCGCTCGTTGTACATATGTATAATCAAACTCAGTGATGCAGTCGACGTAGTTCAAATGAAATCTGATCTCGATCGGGACTTGTTGGAGGGGGAAACAGAGGGTTTTATCTCGGTGGTTATACGAAGCGTGACTTGCCCCACCCACGAGTGGTGGTCGATCCTCCGTCTTCTCTGATACCTGCTCCGTCGACCCGATTCAGGCTAATCTCCGAACGGTAGTTTTTACACGATTAATTATCGATATTTCCATTTGGAGCGTCGGAGAGTGAGAGAACTGCAGCTTCGAGAATAATCGGAAACGACTCGTCTGAATCTGCTGACGACGATCCAACGGCCGAAGCGTCGTCAGCGTCGTCGCGCACGGAATCAGTATACAACATTATGTGTTCCGCTTAATATGTAGATGGATATTCTATACGTAGCAGCGTCGTCAGTCGAGAAACCATAAACTCGTAGTTTTTAACCTCGCACGACGAGTTTCTTTACGTCACCCTCCTCTGTGTAAGTATCCAGGAACACACATGCGCGCGCCAGGGCACAGGCTTAGTCAGCTTACAAACGATAAACGCTGTTCTTTACGAATCGATTAAAATAGACTATCGCGTGTTGATCGATACGCTGAGTACGTCTGATAACGAGGAACCGACATACAAAGTATGATCTCCCCACACACATGGGCGGGCGGGAGCGCGCGGACACACACATATATATATAGGTACATATATATATATATATATACACATACATATATATTTATTTTTTTGGTACTCTTTTTTGTATATACTTGTCGCCGTAGATTAGGTGACGTTTAGTTATTGCACGAGATACGAGAAGAAAAGGAGAAATCTAGAGGATGTATAAGAAAGTAAAACTGACGAGGTGGGGAACGGAGAGAGTAAGAGCGAGAGCGAGAGAAGGGCCGCGTTAACGATGACCCTCCGTCCCTTCGTTCATACGAATTGGTGCCGATACTCGCGGTACCTTTAACGAGGACAGGAGCCGCGTAGTCTAATAGATAAATGTTGCTCGGCAACAACTCGTCGACACGAGCGTAGAGCAGGCAAACGCGAAAAGTCTCGCCTACTTAGCAAGCCCGTTTTTCATTCGCTTACCTCCCTCGGCTGAGCATTGGCAGAGACAGACGGTATTTAGACGAAAAATCTCACGGCCATTAGGGAAGAACGTATAGAAGAGAGAAAGTCAGGGGACCCGAAGTTTGAAAGGCTCGTCGTCGAGTGTGGTGAATACTGAACGTATATTAGTCGATAGAACGAATGTATTGAATTTTTCTATCCGTTGCTACGATAATATTCTAAATAACGAACAATCTTTGCTACGCATTCGACAAGTTCGAGAATTTTCATCGAAGACTAGGGAGTAGCTAAATGAAAAATCTTTAGGATAATCACTGAACGACAGGGGGTGAATAATGGTTAGGGAATGATGGGAGATAGAGCGAATAAGAGAGCCGCGGATGATCGATGGAGCGAGAGAAAGAGACGAGCATTAGTTAGCGTAATTTTACTCGACGGAAGGCATCGTTCTCGCGTGGACGAGGAATGATGCAACGATTTCTCTAGACTCCAGAGCGTTTGTGCGTCGCATGAAGATTGGTTAACGCGTATACGTGTGCATTGCTACGTGGCGATGTGGTGCGCGGTGCTGGTTTCTTCGGTCGCTTCGAACAGAGGGCTTTTCTAGAGCTTTCCCGCTTTCGATTCTTATGCGATAAACGTGCAACGAGCATTGGCACTTTCTAGCTTCTGCCCGTCAACTGAAACTTTCATCTTCTTCTTCTACTTCTACTTCATCTTGCCCTCCTTGTTCCTATTCCTCTTCTTCTTCCACCAGAATCGCTCATGGAAAGCTCGAAGCGCTGGTTTCGTGAACGTTTATCGCAATGGACGGAAAGAAGCGGGGTTGGGGGTTGAGGTGTTGAAATGGGAAAGAAGAATTTGAAGAAATCGATGAACCGTTTCTGTAAAGACGCGCTACGTAGGCGTTTCACATACTACATAGGCGAAAATTTGCATCTGCTGAACGAGCACGAAGTACATACATAAGCGACTGAAACGATTTCGCACGCTGCCATATGCTGATACATGCCTACACACAGAAACGAGACAGACACATTATACACACGATCGCGCGCATATACGCGATGTCGTTCGTGCACAGACAAGCTCTCCCCACAAATACAATTGTTGCGAAATTTAACTAGATTCCAATTCATTTAAATCGATTGATAATTGAGAACGGTACACACACACACACACACACACACACAAATATGTATGTTAATAATGTGTATTATAAAAAAGTAGCGTTGTTCCGATACTTGAGTGTATCGAGTATTTAGACGAGGCCCGAGACCGCGACCGAGATATTTCTAGACAAATTTTTCTAATCGTAAAAAGAAACGCAGAGTCCTGCCCCGACTGTTAATGACACACACATACACGGTTACACATTCTCACACTGATATCAGCACATAGAGGAAACGTGTGTACGTGTTTTTTTATACGCGAAATTGCGATTGTCTCTAGGGGTATATGAGTAATTAGCCAAATATTCTTCGATTTATGTAAACTCGGATTTCCGAACTTTGCGCGGCCTTCCGTGGAGTTCACTTTGCGCGCGAGACACACGTACACACGCGCGCGCGCGTGAGATAGAAAATAAAGAAGGAAGCAAGGGCGAGAAAGATGGAGTATTAGGTGTTCCGACAAGGTAGTCACTCGTACCTAAGTAAATTGCTCGCGCTTTTGGTATTTACGTGCATCCACGACGCTGACAATCAACGAATTTCGCCAATTGATCGGTAAGCGAATTACTTTTCACCGAGCCTCCCACTTGATTCGTTCGTCAAACGCATTGTAATTTGTGGGCATGTAATATACGTATCGCCATGCGGAAGGAATTAAATTGCTTTTGTTGATCATCTTACGATTGGTTACGCGTCGAGGCGATATCAAATTTTGTACATTTAGAGAAACGAGAAGGAATTGATTTTATGAATTTGTATATTCGAAATTTATTATTTACATAATGAGAATCGTGTACACGCGTTCGAATGCGTGGGGAACGTTTCCGGTAGTTAGTCGATAACGCTACGTGTTAATTCGCTGGAGAGGTGCATTTTAGTGAAATTTATTAGCGAATCTATTTGACGTGACGTGGAATCGTGATCGCTCGTTCGCACTATCGAACGTCTAATGCGAAGCGAGAATATCGCTTACGGCGCACAAATCACTGGGAAATTTTACTCGTGCACGTGTGCGCGCGCGACTCGTCGAGCATCGATTCTTTGCTTCCTGGATTATGGAATAGCTTTTAGCATTGATTAACCGAGGAGGCAAGAAGGTTGATCTGGGCGTCGTGGACGTACGGAAAATTGCGATCTCAAAGTCTTTCGTCAGCTGTTGGCCGTTTGCCGTTTCAAAAGAAAGAGGAGAGACGGAAGATGCGACAAAAGCCGAAAGACGCCGCGCCGGGACTGCAATCGCGCAGCCGCCTAAGTAGCTAAACTGTACGTATGCATCTTAAATTGCATTTGCAAACGTGGCGCGTGAAGAATTTAAACAAAACATAGTAATAATAGTAACGACGACTACTACGATGACGATTACGCCGACGTTTACGTTGGGATGGTAAATTACATCCACAGCGAAGTTATCGTTTGAAATCGCCAACGATAACAGTGACAAGAACAACAAAAAAATAATAAATGATACGTTAGGTATGATTCTTCACCTCCTTTGTAATATGTGTGATAAAGCATAATATATAATATAATGACAATTATATAGATATATATATATTTAAATATATATATTATATACATGAAATACTAATATATATTATTGATAATAGCAATTAAAATATCTAATATATTCTGACGGACTTGGAAACAAAAGTAACGGATGTAATTGAAAGTTAGGTAGCGATTACGCGATAGAAGAGTAGAGAAGAAAAGGAGGAGGGAAGAACACGGAGAAATCGAGGGAAAGTATGGCTAGATATATGTAGGTAGAGTGTGGGCGTGAAAAGCCGCAACGGATTTTTTCAAAGGAAGAAAAACCGAGAGGGGCGAGAGACCGATGAAAAACGGAAATAGAAGCGAAACCGGTCAGGTGATGTTCATGCGCGGCTGCACCCGACTATTATATTCTGCGCCAACTATCATTCGACAGAGAGAGAGAGAGAGAGAGAGCGAGAGTGCGCGCGTATATGTCTGTCTGTGTTCGCATGCGTAGAAGCGGGAAAGAATGCGTGCGTGTGTGCGAGTGTGTCTGTCACTAAAAAGAAAGGTAACGAAATAAAAACAAAAAAAAAGGGGGTGAAAATATGGGCGGAACGAGTAACAATGGTAGTCATTTACGATAGATTTGTATTTTTCAGTGTTGAAAAGTTTTTTATACCGCTGTTATATTCTTGACTAGATATCTTATTTCAGAGACAGAATGCCTGAGAGCGAGGTGCCGTGTCTTCTTACGCGTATATGCGATTAGGTATGCCTGACAGTGTTGACTGCAATAGAGAGGGGGAGAGAAAAAGAAAAGGAATGAAAGAGAAAGGGTCAGACGGTTGATCGAGGGAAGGTAACGGCGAGGAAAAAGAGTGTCGTCGTCCGTTAGCGAGATTCTGGAGTGTCGGGAAAAGCAGATAATTAGTGGCGCGCGAGGAATCGCGTGGATATGAATCGGCTCGTTCGCCAAAGGATCTCGTGTTCCGTTTCATTCAGAATATCTGATATATATATATATATATATATATATATATATATATATATATATATACACATACACACACAAACACACTTGGGCGAACGCGCCGATCCCACGCGACTCACGTTTTAGCGCTACGTAGGTGATAAGTTTCTATTAAAGAAGCGCAAAGCAGTCGCGGCAACGGAAAGTTTAACCCAAGCTACATAAGGCGGAAGTGGGATATTTTTGGTTGAGTTTTCCTTTTCGTTCCGTTGTTCGGGGCGAAAGAAAAAGTTAAAAGACTGGGCTCGATGAGAATCGTATGGTTACCGTTCCGCGACCGGTTTGCGTATTCTATTAGTAGATTAGTAGGCAGACGCGTATCGCGTGCGACACATTAGAAGTTGGGAAACTTAATATCGGAGGCGATCGATGTAGAGGAGAGTGAGACGAGATCGTAACACGATCGCACGCCGCACGCCTGTCCTGTTCGCGGATCGCATCGGGCAGGATAATGGGACACTGCCACGATTGTTGCCATTCGCCGGACCAACGATGCGTATCAGCATGAGTTGAGTAGCAGCAATGATTGTATTATAATAATTAAGAGTAGCGAATATGTTTGTTGTTTGGCAAGGGAAAATCGGCCGGCCTCGCCGACCAGCTGGCCCTCGCGAATGTATAGGTATACCGCTTTTCCCGACCGACAGACACACATTTTCCAAGCCCGCTTTCCGAAAAGCCCAATGAAACAGACAGAATGTCCTTCCTAGGAGTTCTAGCGAGCGCGAGACAACACGTCCACGAGGCACGGCTACGTACGATAGCGATGCGTAGCCGTATAGAACCTCCTTCTTGCTCACCCTCCGACGTACCGTGTTCCGCGTACGATTCAATTGATTTTTATTTTTTTAAAGAAACGTTATCGACCTTGTATATTACGCATTATACATAGATAATAGTGCAAAGACAGTCGTTTGTAGTGTTCGTAGAGATATAAGTTCTTCTTGTTCGCCTGGTTCTTTTCTCACCTTTGTTCTCTCCGTCGCGTCGAGTTGTTCAATAGGTGGAGACGGTCGAGCGCGTGACGTGGCAACGGGCAACGGGCAATGAGAAATCGCCGGTGGCCGCGATCAAGCCGGCTCGAATAAATTTTTGTAAATTTTTATCAATTTTTATCGATTGCGTAGGGCGTAGACTGTAGACTGTAGACTATCGTTTCGGCGCGAATTCTCGTTAGCCGGCGATTCTGTACGGCTCGATCCATCGACCTCCGGGAACGGGTGCACTTTTCCCGAGGGAAACGCGCCACACTATTCACCCTTCCTTCCTACGTTCTGTGAATTTTTATATTGTCACCACCCCTGAATTGCCCCTACGATGATTACTATTAGTTTGTAGTATTCTAACACAATTAATATTAACGCCGTTATTACTGCGATTATCATTATCGCTATTACTATTTTGCGACTACGATTATTATTATTATTATTATTATTATTATTATTATTATTAATCATCATTATTATTTTTATTCTAGCCTCTGTTGTAGATATATGCGTATGTATATCTCCATGTACCAAAGAAACAGTCGAACCCACTTGTACACCGATATATACATGCATGGACACGAACCACGTGCGCGTACCACACGTACAGAGCGACACGCATGATACAAAAGACCAGACAGGTGGAATGCAAGGCATAATAAGTGGATGGGGAAGAATGGAATGGCGATCGTGAAAATCTTGTAATGTCTAAACAACGTTCTTCCTCGACGCGGGACAGCGAATTTTCTCAGGTTGTACGCCCGACCGCGCGCGAAGAGCCGCGAACCTCCGCGTCAAGAATTTACTTAACAAAATCAATTGCGATCCAGCTTATCCTCCGTATTCGGAATTCCTATATTTTGGAAACACCTACTTGTGCATCGTTCTGCAAATCTCTGTCCGCGAAGCAACGCGAGTGGCGCGTTTCAACCTGAGGGGAATCGTTTCGCGTGCGACGAGAGGGGTCGGAAGGTTTCGGAGCTGGAAATTCATGCGATGCCTCTTTAGCTATGCTACGCTCATCTATCTAACGTTTCTGCTATCTTAATCGACAGTGTGATGTGATCGTAGATCTGTCGAAGCACCTTACGAGACAGGTATCGTGTACCTATTTTCTTTGATTAACGGTGATCGATGAATGAATTAGTACATCGAGCGAGGTCAATCCACTGCGCCCGCGGTACTGGCCGCGTGACTAGCACTAGGAATAGCTTAGATACGTTAAATGTAAATGTGGTACAGCGGTAAGCTTAATGTATGTACACGTGTATGTTTAACGAAGGACACATAGAACGTAAAACGTGATAAGGCTATAAGACAGTATAAGCTGGAGCTGGGAGTCGTGCAATGTTCTTACCAGACGCAAGAAAGCAACGGAACGACGAGGAAAAGAGGAAGAAGGGGAGGGAGAAAAATATGTAATAGGAAAGGGAGAACGAATGAGGAAGTATGAAAGCGAGGGGACGAACGAACGAACGAACGAACGAACGAACGAACGAACGAACGAACGAACGAACGAGCGAACGAACGAACGAACGAACGAACGAACGAACGAACGAACGAACGAACGAACGAACGAACGAACGAACGAACGAACGAACGAACGAGCGAGCGAGCGAACGAACGAACGAGCGAGCGAGCGAACGAACGAACGAACGAACGAACGAACGAACGAACGAACGAACGAACGAACGAACGAACGAACGAACGAATGAACGAATGAACGCGCGCGACGAAGGAAACGCGATACCGAGGCACTGCGAAAAGAAAAGAAACAGATATTTTTTTATTTTTTTAACGAGAACCTGGAAATGAAAAATAAACTTTACTCGCAAGAAAGAAAAACAAGAGAAAGATGTGGGAGTGAAGCGAGAGAAGGGTGAGCAGAGAATGCGGAGAATAGAAATGTGGAGCCAAGTGCATCCCAGAGGCGGGCACAGTGCATGCGGTTTTTACGTAGAAATAGAAAGTCTAACTGCTTTTGTTTTCTGAAAATTTTTACGAGAATAGCAAAATTCGATATGAAATGAAAAAGACGGAGGAAAAATGAGTAAAAAAAAAATGAAGTAGAATGGAAGACGGAAGATGGAAAGCTATAGTAGCGGTGATGAAACTGGATTTTTTAAACGTCGTTTCGAATTTCTACGTATCTTTTTATGTACATTTATACGTCGACATTTATTTTTATTGTAAAAATTTCGCCGTCTGTATTCGTAAGTTATCGGTAGAATCCTCTTGTTACTAATGACTATTACTTAAGATATGTCCATTTTTGTCCTAGCGTGTAATTGTGAACGCAAATTTCTATGATTTTGTAATATAAACGATAATGCAATTAGAGGAAACTTACAAGTGCAACTTAAGTCCTAACTTAAAGTTACCAGACTGTGGGGTTTCTTACTCGAAGGATATAATAATTTTTTATCGAAGCAAGCGTCCACGGAGCTCGTTTTAGACGATCGTCTTAATTTTTTTTATACCAGTACATATAGTAGTATAACCTGCCCACCTCTGGGTATTGAAACGACAACCGAACGAACGCAACCTCTGTCCTATGCAAGACGCGATTCTTATCCCTTTTTGCATTGCATTTCTATTTTTAATAACGCGTACGCTTTTTCATATTTCACTGTATATCGAATAACGACGACGAGAATCGCAATCAACGTGTTCATCGCGTTTTGTAAATAAATATCACGAGGATCGCGTGTTCGATATCGACAGAGGTTCTCGTAAGGAAAATTCTGAAAAGAGAAGACGAAGAGGAGCAAGAGGAGGAGCAAGAGGAACGTGATGAAGAAGAAGCAGACGAAGAGGGGGAGGAGGAAGACGAAAGATGTAAAAAGGAAGAAGAGAATGAAAAGGAGCAAAAAGAAAATACGAAAGCAAGAATAATACTAGTCAGTCCTCGATCCACGAACGTTGCATGGAAGTTATGAAACGAGCGAAAGAACGTTTTTACTTTCAACTGAGAAAAATTATTTGCTTTGCAGGTATTTGGATTGTTGGATATCTGAGGAAAGCCGATAGGTATTAACAGGTTTTTAAACGTCCTACTAATATAGAGAGAAAGACCGTTTACACGATTCGAGAGATCCTTTTTGTACGTTATTTCTACGTTCGCCTGTAATTTAACATTGTCCGCGTTAGCATCGTAGCGCATAGCGTATGTATCGTTGTTTGTATCGTGATTTTTATTCTTAAATTCATTTTTACTACCTACCGTTGGGAACGTCAAGGGTACTTTAGTTTGTCTGGAAGCCAGTTCAGGAAAGTGTTAAGTACTTTATAACTGTATTCCAACTTGGATGCGTTGACTTGGTTTCCTTTACTTCGTATTCTTCTGTTTTGTTAACATGTTTTTTTCGTACTCCAGTTAAATGCAAATTACGCATAGATTACTGATTTCGTTTCGTTATTATTTCCCACATTTAATACTTCCATCCCTCTCCTCTGCTTTCCGCAACTCGACCGAACAACCAATGATACCGGAGAATCTCGCTAAAAGTCCTCTTAGCGATTCGGAACTAATATCGATCGAATCTATGTTGGCTACCGTCCAGCAAATAAATTAGTTCCGATTCCATTCGATACAGGCACTTTTATCCCTCGGAGCGGTAGAGCATGAGCAAGCCCTCCACATCCACTGGGAGCATTTCTGTACTTATGTAAGTTGCGAAGGCTCCACCATTGCCTAAGCCTAAATCCTAAATACTAGCGAGGGCGTCGAGATACATACGTAGGGCAGGAGAGGTCGCGGTTGCGGTTCAAGATGATATAGTTTCGAGAGTGTAAGGGAAACATTAGAGAACGTTCTGGTGCGCGTGGGCGAGGGAGAAATTAGAGGAGTGAAAGAGGGAGAGGAAGTGAGATAGAATGAGCGAAAACCGATCTATTAATTAATTAATTATCTTACAATTAGTAGCTGTTCGTTGTGCAACCCTAGCAACCGATTTAGCAGAATTTTCAAGTCACCTGTTTTTGTTGAATGTTTCAAATATTATTCTACTCGTGTGATTTATATTTGATTAGATGTATAAGAGGAGGGATCGAGGGTATTATTCGTCGATGAAGATTTTAGTAGCTGCCAGGGTGGACAGGATTTATACGTAGGTATATCGTCGCCTCGATACATACTCCGGTTAGATGTTTCCTTGAATTTTATCATGAACGTAACGTAACGTAACGAATAGACGAAATTTATGTGGCGAAATCCACTGCATAGATACGTATATTTAAATCGTTGTAGCAGTTTAAATAAAAAAACAAAAAGAAGGATTATCTAAGGTGAATGATGCCATATATCGTAGGTTCCTGCTGAAACAGAGAACGACTCCGGCGGTCGTATCTTACTCGGACTTTAACGACTTTGACAATGAGTAGCGTTTGTCGAAAAACCCCTTCCCTTTATTCGCGTGTAAAGTGTAAGGATACTCCGAATAACGCATTATCATGCTGGAGTAGCATTTAAAGCACGTCGAAGCAATACTCGCGTCGGAACGTCTAGAGTCTAGATCAAAGTTTTTCCACGTTCTATCGAATGCGAGATTTCACTGGGAGCGTACTTTTTAACAAGTAGACGGCGCTGATTAAGTCTCGAATGATTGCGCCACTAGCCGAACCCGCCGCAAATATGCTTGCTAAACGATCGACGATTGGCAACCGCAAGTTCCACTCGGAAACGATATTTTTCAGCCGTTGCCAAGCGTTGTGCGATGGCAAATGGAGAGAAAAGGGGAGAGCGCGAACATTTTCTACTTTTTTCTACGAACGCGTCGTCGTCCGAACAGAAATCGGAGAAGTGTTTTCGCGTAAACGTACGCGCGGAGATGCAGGGACAAACACGAGAGAGACGAGAGGAGGAAGCAATAGAGAGGAAGGCTCGAGAGGAAAAGATTTTCTCTAAAATTAGAGGTTCTGCTCTACGGAATCCAACTTCTGAGAAAACTTGGCGGTGAACGCGAGAAGATAGAATCGGACTAGGAAAATTGCATCGACCAACCCAACGATTCGATCACGAATTTTGTCGCGGCGTTTATTTCGTCGTGAAAGTTGCGATAGTTGCGATCGACCAGTAAGTATTCTCCAAGGTTTCCGCGACGCTCTCTTCCATTCTTCGAATCTTTTGGGAATGGTTGCTAAGCTCTCGTCGAAACAGAGGATACGCGAGGGCAGCGAAGCCGTGGAAAGTGTCTACCACTGTCTACTCTCTACTCCAAGATCGTCAATGTATGTACGATGTACCTTCGTAATCGATTGAACGTAATCGTAGCCGTAAACGTAAACGATCGACGAGTGTAGCTTAATTAGCCAAGGACACACACGATAGAGTTTATTTTTTTGGTCTCAGAAGATTGTTATAGGTATACATACATATTTAGGCCGCTTCGCGTCGTGTGCGAGCGACGGCAATTTGGAGTGCGACGCGACGGGAGGGAGATTGAGAATCGTATGTACGAGAGGGCGCAGGAAAGTGGAGGTAACTTCTCGGTTTAGCGGGGATGCGTCCAAGAGCGAATCAAAAAGAAATGGGTGGGTGCTGTGCGGTGCGTTGCGTTGCGTTGCGTTCCGTTCCGTTCCGTTGCGTTTCGTACGTTTGGCTGCGTTACGAAAGTAGCCAGTGCAGCATCGTTCGTAATTTACCTGTCGATTCGGCTAGTGGTCAGCGAAACAAATCACTTACGATTAGTACCGATCACCCTCTTCTCGTGGTGTCCGGTTAAAGGTACTAGCACTAGTTGATCCTTGTCTCGCGCGATATCTTTATTATCGTTAATAACTAACGACCTTTCTATATGTCGCGAATGTCTAATCTCCTCGACTACACCACTGTACCGCCCTTTCGAGGCTCTACAGGGCAAGTTTTTAGAATTTTTTTACGAAACAGCAGAAATCGAGAGGCCAGTGTCGCGATGCGCCGATTTGCCGAGGGGGGGGTATTGGTAGAGTCCCTCGGTACTATCTGGCGGATAAGGATCAGGACTGATTGTACGTATTAACGATAAGTCCACGCTGCGAAACCGAGCAGCACCGCTGTGGCTATATACAACTGTGGCATTAGTAAAATTAAGGAGGTCGTGTTTCGCGAACGAGGCCGATACAGGTTGCGGTACCACGTAGGGAACATTCGCTCCGCTCCGCTCCGCTCGCGCTGTCCTCACATTTCCATCGTGCGCCTAAATGTTATTCCTTTCTGGTTATTACATACATACCTATGTGTACATATGTCTGTGATCTGGGATCGTCGACACGATAATTAGCAATCGTAGACGATATAAACGATGTCCTACTACCCTGTGTGAATTTCTTTCAATGGATCGCGTAGCAGCATAGCTGATGAAAATCTCTGAACATTATTTCCTTGTCCCACGTAATCCTTTCTTCGATTCTCGTGTTAACGATCACTTGCAAAGTTTCTCCGAGTAATTTCGTAGCGGTGTCGGTAATTTAAACGACTACAACGGCGGAGCAGGAAAGCTCACTGCGCCAATTTTCACCGGTATACATAATGATGATCATAAGTATAAAATTATACATGTAGGCATGGAATTGCGATCTATAGCGACGGGAATCGAGGAAAACTGCAGCACGAGGAAGGAAATGGAGAATCAACAGCGAAAAGGGCGAAGATCACGGATACCAATCGGAGCATTATCTACTAATTAAACGTAATGAATAATTTTATTGACGGTCGCCGCGCCGCGCCGCGCCGCGCCGTTCTCTCCGTGGCCGAGGAGTATGGCGACTTGTCTCGTTCGTACGACCTTTAACACAGAGATCAGAGAGTAGCGAACAAATATGAGAAGCGGCGGGAATATGAGAATGGAAAACACGCATACATGTACACATACACGCGAAAAATACACTGTGTAACATTAGTAGGGAACCGTCGTAATTTTTCATGCTCGTTTCTCGATCACACTACTCTAACTACCCAGATGTAATTTGTACTGTGTAACTATTACTATTTTTATGAATTTTTGTACATTTTTCTAATTAGTTTGTATGATAATCCTTAGCGGAAAGAATGGCGAGTCTGGCACCCGGCTTTCCCCCTTTAAAAGAAAACCAATATTCCGACGACGAGAGATTAAGGGAAAAGCAAATTAAAGTAACGATGACGCGATTCTGACCGTGACCGTGAAACGCCAACGGATAGCATTATGGGCTTCAGCAAGGGTGCCGGAGCAGAATAGTTTTCAAATTCGATTTATACTTATATAAAACAAGAAAAAGTGAAAGAGGGATTTGTTGCGCGTAGACTGTGAGATTGAAAGGAAAGCCACAGCTATTCAATAGCGTAGTCCACAATTTGTCCATGTAGTTTATCTCGTTCATCTTGTCTGTCCGTTTTTCTGTCTGTCTGTTTGTCTGCCTTCCTGTCTGCCTCTGTCTGTCTGTCTGCCTGCCTGCCTGCCTGCATGCCTGACTGACTGCCTACCTCCCCGACTGTCTGACTGGCCTGTCTTTGTGTTCACTTTCTATTTTTTTTTTTGTTTGGTTCAAATTAACCTGTATTTTATATTATTCCCAAT
The DNA here is from genome assembly GCA_029448645.1 of Andrena camellia. Lineage (NCBI taxonomy): Eukaryota > Metazoa > Arthropoda > Insecta > Hymenoptera > Andrenidae > Andrena > Andrena camellia. The sequence continues at coordinate 23,920,027 of CM055678.1, read as the reverse complement.
GAGTGCTGAGACTGGAAGATGATGCTTTTGTCCGACATTTATATATGAGAGAGCGAAAAGCAGAAATACGCAATTGGAAGAGAAAAGGAATTAGAGAAGAAGAGACGGGGGTGGGAAAGGGGACAGACAGACGACACACGCGGAAACAGTGGCAATGACAACCAAAAAGGATCGCGTATGAACGCGAGGATCGAATGTATGAATCTTCCTTATAATTAGACGACGTGTTTGTTATTAATTATAAGAGTCACTCTTTCTTTTTTGTCTTGAATTTGAAATGCTATAAAATAGATCAATTCTTTCATGGAACTATGACTGCCTCACTTTTTCTGATCCTGCAGCAGAAACGCCGTTTTATCGTACCCACACGTACTTACATACTTTTCAAAAATTGGATAATTCGTTAATTTTCCAACAAGTTCGATGAATGGTAAAGGATAAACATATGCAAGATTACGAATTTGTTTAGTTATTTATTTATTTTCAATCTCAAGACATAGACCTCTTCTAGAAGAACTAACAATCATTATGCAACAAATTACACCGTGATTTGCAACAACTACATTCTTCATTTATTGTTTAAAGAAGCTTTTCGAAAATTTGTTGAGGTTATGGGCACGCAAATGCTACCGACGCGTAGCGGTGATGGGACAAACAAATAGCTGTTCACGTAGGAAAGCCACGAGGACCTGTATGACACTCTCGCTCTCAAAGTAACGTTGTTAGAAGTGAAATAACTCTTTTATTTACTTATTAGCAATCTGAATTCATGCCAAATATTACGCACTCACAGTCAGCAATAACAGTGCTTATTTATTCCAAGAAATGCGATTTAATCATTGAGAAAAATTGACGTTAGAACACGCCAGTCTCCAGCCAGTCTCTGACAAATTTTAGTTCATAGCATTTACCGCTACGCGTCGCTAGTATCTACAATCCATAAACCGTAGAAATTTTCAAACGACTTCCTCGAGCAATTAATAAAGAATATTCAATTATCAAGTGCCTCTAGGAGAAGCGTGTGTCCTCAGATTGCAAATAAATAAATAAGACAAATTTTTATAGCGTTGCTGTTGCATATAACCTGCTTTTTGTTCCGTCGTATTCCGTCCCTCTCGCTTGTACATATGTATTATATATTAGAGGTGGTTGGCCATCTACATATTTCAGGATTTTGTGTGCATACAACCAGAACCAATCACAATAAACGTGATCTATAGAATAATTAGAATAGAGCGAGTGTAAGTTTTTTGCGGGCGTAGTGACGAGGAGACTTATCAGACGTATAAAAGAAGAGTAAAGTAGTTATCGAGATGCGTATTACGAGTATACTACTTTATAAGGTGCATAACATCCCCTATCGATTTCGTGGGTATGTGTGAATAATTCAAACACTCTTGCAATGTTTATTTCAAGAATAACCTAACCTCTTAATCGTATTTTTATATAACATTGTGTATGCGTTGCATCGGTATACAAGATATTCCTATAACTATCTATGATATCGTAGAATATTGATTTCATCGTCTTATTTTGTGACTTGTTGCTATAAACATTGTTGTTCATGTGCATGGTATTACATGTAGGAAGCATCGTATCGAAAAGAAGCCAACTTTGAAGGATATAGTACAGTTTAAGAAGGATCTTGAAAGGGAAGAACAAAACATGTTGCTATTAAGACATCCTTATATTACTAAAGAACAATCCTATGGTCATATGAACGAATTCAAAGAAGAGAAGTTTGCTAACATTCAACACCAACGGCAAGAAGAAAAAAATCAGAAATTTAACAAATTCATCACAATTGCGGATCGATTGAATCATTTGAAAGTAACAGAAGTTTGGGATTAATGTGTGTTTTATTAAGCGTATGGTTGAAAATCATTTCATTAAAAACAAAATGTATTCAATTATAATAATTTAATAACAAATACGCATTACATTACAAGGAGCAGAAAGCTACATACACGACTTAGTTGGGATTTTCTGATTACAATAGAAATTCTTCCATTGCTGTTGTACATATGTAAAAAATGATGATACTTAAATTATCATGATTCACGGTACAACAAATATATACATTTCATTTTGTTACTTTAAAATATTCGGATTTAGAATATTCTCTTTAAGCGATTTAAATAATATAGCCGCAGAAATGGATTTTGAAATACAATGATAGAACATGGAATAAGGATTTTAAACCTTTCCCCGTTATAATTAATTTTGATTGTTAAGCAACTCCTACCTATAGATTTGTAGTCGAAAGTGAAATTTGAAATCGGTTCGCAAAGTCCTTCGGTTTGTTTCGGATCCAATCAAAGGACTTTTTATTAATTTCTTCCTCTGTCAGTGACTCTCCTCCGTGTAGCAAATTTAGAAAATCCGATACAACAGGGTCGGCTCCGCAGCTGCTAACCGCAATAATTTTACCGCTTCTAATGTAATATGCAAAAAATTCGAAATTTTCCAACGAACCAATGATTCTTATTTTATCCGGTTTGCCATGTCCTAAATATAATGAATGTGCTGTAAAATATTTCTAAAGTACTAAAAATTGTTAAATATGTAGTAAACATACCCGCGTATCGATAACTTCTTCCAAATAGCATTGTCCAGAAAAATGGAACACTATATAATCTGACGTTTTTACCACATATATTCAGTGCTGCTATTTTGCCGTGATATTGCGCTAGCGAATAATGACCCACTGTCGCTTTATAAGAATCATATAACGGTGCGTATGCTATATCGCCACCGGCGTATACATTTTCTACATTTGTTTTCAAGTGCTGAAATTTAATAGAGGATAATGCTAATACATGTATGTTAGAAAATTAATATTCCAACGTGATGTATACCTCATCCACTATTACACTGCCATCTGTTAACATTTCGACAGGAGAATCTTTCAACCAATCGGTATAAAATGTGCTTCCAATTCCAAGAATTACCATATCAGCAGGAAGTACTGTACCGTCTCTAAGTATGACTGTGCCCACATTATTATCCTCATTTTCCTTTGGAATAAATTCCGTAATAGTCGTTTTAAATATAAATTTAATACCTTTGAGCAAAATACTTGGTTATCCACGATTTTATTTTAATTTATTTAATTTAATATGTTAAGCAGTACCTTTTTCTTCAAATTCTTGTCTAATTCTGTTACCAATTTCTGTTCCAAGAACTGATTGCATAGGTACTGTACCCGTTCCAACAACGGTAACAGACGCACATTTATCAGTACAATAAGCAGCAGCTTCCATACCAATAAAGCCAAGGCCAAGTATTACAATGTGCTTTTCTATCGACAATTCTGAGTGTGCGGCATTAGAATCTGTATAATTCCTTAGCACAAAGATATTAGACAAATGCACGCCAGGTATGTCGGGAATTCTAGGCTTGCATCCAGTACAAATGAATAGGTAATTATAAGATAATTTTTCCCCATTACTCAACTCGACGACGCTTTCACTCGTATCGAGACCTATGTTAGGTTGTAAAACAGAAATTAGTTGAGCTACATTAAGAGGACATAGAGTATCCCTCTCGCCGTCCGACGATCCCGAGGCACCGAAGGCACGAGTGAGAGAAAACACAATGATAGCGAGAGGATACCGTATTACAATTTACGTATATATGCTACCTGTAGCTTCTATGCCAAGTTTCATTTCAATGTTATGATCATTGTAAAACGATCGCGGTCTCAAGGCTGCTTTTTCTACGTCAAAGTTGAGATATTTTGACACCTTTACTCTATCGTACGGAATAGTGTTTTCCTTACAGATCATGATGATACTTCCTGTAAAGCCTTCTTGTCTTAAGCTTTCCGCGCAAGTTGCTGCCGCTGGTCCACCTCCAACGATCACAGTTTTAGTTTCATTATTTTCATCCTGCTTGCACATATCTTTAACACGTCTGTTGAGATCCAAATCTTTACGCTTTGCTTTCACATGTACAAGCCCACCTTGGTCTACGTTCACCTGTTTAACCGGACAATTATTATAATGTCTGGATACTAATTAATATCGCTCTGTATCAATTTAATTATTTGTTAACGTACTTTGTAACATGGTAAAGAATCTAAACCTGGATAATCTTCTATGTCCCCGGTTTTAATGTTAAAACATGCGCCGTGCCATGGACACCTAATCCTTCCATTTCCTAATGCTCCTGTATGAAGCAAAGCTCCATAATGGGTACATTTTGTACCAATGGCGTGCAGTTCTCCCGCTTGTTTGATTAACAAAACTTTTGCTCCATCTGTTCCAAGTGGTAATAGTTTCATTTCATTTTCTTTGATCTCCGTCTCGTTACACACCACATCCTCGAGGTAATCATATTTTTGTGGTTTACCTGAAAAAAAAAGCAAGAACTAAATAATGTTTTTATTTATCTGTGACATGAAATGCTCTTGATTATATCGATATATTTTACTAGTGTTCTTCAACATATCAATAGCAATCAACATTTTATATGATCGTAAAGGTGAGTAATTATTACGACACAAAGAATACATGTTGTTCGTATACTGGCAACCATTAACTCACAACTACAACAACATTTCGAACTATTAGACAACCAAATATCTTCCTTTCCTCTGTTACACTCGCTGCAAATTTTTCTGTCAGGTTTTAACTCTGACATCCTTCCCCTTTCATACATTTTGAAACGAACACGAAAACTTATGTTATACGCAACTCGTATCAAATGATTCGCACTGAACAAGCACATTACTGTCTGAGCGTTTGACCATTACTCGTTGCAGTTAGTCATCTCGTTTACCCAAAGAAGTTGTAAATGTAACACTGGATTCTGAGAAATCAAGGTTTTTCGCCGTACGAAACTGTCCGAAGGTTATACCGTGTGTTGCCGCAATTGGCATTGATCGTGCAACCGTGCTGTAGGCTAAGGATCCCAAGTGGAAATAGTATTAAAATTTCCTTCGATGTTCTCGAAAACAAAGCCTCGAATAAAACAAACGAGCATCATTCCGACCGCACCCTCTATGCCTATGCGGACACATGTCCATGTACCTATACCATCTAATTGCACGTTTTACGCACTCTTATGTGTCGCTAGGTACTCAAGTAGGTAATTGAATGTATAATTTGTATGCTTGTTCGATTGTCTTGATAAACTAAGTAAATAATCAAGCACCAGAGTTATTCGATAAATAGAACTTTCCATGCTTTTCCATGTGTCACATGACGTTCTTAATTATTCATCAGAGAACATACGAATCGATATGTATCGAATATAGCACATACAATCATGTTCATACTCGTGAGTCGTGTTTGCCTGCACTTGACTGTATCAGAATTTAGAATGAAACTTGATGCACGCTTCTAAAGGAAAGTTTCAGCACGTTTAACAACTATAACACTACACTCTTATATCGTAATGTATATCGAATGTAAGAATAAAAGCGTCATGCGTAGTTATATCGAAGACCCGCGTGGCGAAGAACTGCCATACAAAAGTGCATATATATACATATTCATAAATGTGTGCACGATTATGTAGGATTCAAAGGAGAAAAGATTTAGTTCGCACCTGCCTTTTGCGATTTGCCTGGTGTAATTCTAGAACTCCCCGGAATAAGTCCTTTACAGTTTTGGGCACCCATTTTTATATTACGGTGAACTATATATTACGCACTCACGACACTATACTTATACACGAATGTTATCAGTGTTTTCACGATATCAGTGTTATCACGATATCTGTATAAATGAAATGGTTATCCCGATTTCTTATGATCTAAAAATTCGGTCGTTTCAACTGTTACTACTGGCCTTGAAATACCTGAACCAAAGCTTTTTAAATAGACTTTCACTTCTTCGTAAAATGCCTGATCATTCTATTACTATTATCCAAAAATACTAATATAATTCGTACCAAGTTAATTGCAAAATATGAAACCTCTTTAAATAAAACGACTAATGATTTAACAGTTTTTTAAACAAAGCACAGATCGATGCAAATACTTAGCCAAAATGGAATCGAAAAGTTTAAATAAGGAATAACAATTATCTAATTTTAATTGTAATCAAATATATTAGTTTACATCGATTTATCCAATTATACGTTGTCGTTTGGAGTAATGTAGCATGTTATTATAATATCTACAACTGCATAAACTTTTTATTGAATTTCAGAAAAGAACCAAGTAGAATGTATTATTTAGTAAATAGTTTAAACTATCGAAAAGATTTTATAGCGCTACCACACTATTCAGAGACCATTTGTTGCTACGACTATTGCCGTTATTTTTTTATTTTATTCGACACACCTATAACTGATAGTGACCACTGACCACACTTGTTGCACCAATTCGATCAACTACTTAATACTGCACTAGGTTAGAGGGCGTTAAAATCGATTTCTTATACAACGAAGTTGCGTAGGGTCGCAGGCGAGGTATTATAGGACCGATGGGAGTGTGTCCCACGACTGAAATATCGACTTTGTGAAAATTCGATGGGTTTGTCGCGTTTTATCGTGCACTCTACGTTACTAGATGGCAGCCACAGGGATTTGATGCTGCCCGCCATCTATTGGTAAGTTACTACAAGTGGTGGCTCCCTAAATCACTCATTTCAGTAATTTATCATTTTAAATTTTTCAACTAATTAAATAAATTGTTAAATTATCTTAAATGAAATTAAATTTTAAATTCACACCTACAAAATAATTGCTCATTAATGGCAATACAAATCTATAGATTATCCCATAATATATATGAATTAATTTCATTAAAAAAAAACTGGATATTAATAAAATTGAATAGCATTTCACCTGGCTGGGTGAACGTACACGTTACACTTCACACTCCATACGTCATACATCACGCGCCACACTTCGTACATCACACTTCACATATCACACACCACACAATTACACTTCATACATCACACTCTCCACATATTGCACTTACCTTAGGAACTAATTAGTCGTCTTACGATATGGGCACAATGTGGTAAGTATTCAGGTAAGTTATTCAGCTTCCCGCGAAAAAGCAACAAAGTTGCAAAGGACAATTTTTTTCAACAATGTTGCAAATGAAACTGGGGTGTTCGAGGCATAAAATTCCGGTTTGCAACTTTGTGCATTTTTCGCAGAAAACAAAATTTCGGTTTGCAACTTTGTTGAGGCTCGCGAAAACGCAACAAGGTTGCAAAGGACAATTTTTTTTCAACAATGTTGCAAATGAAATTGGGGTGTTCGAGGCATAAAATTCCGGTTTGCAACTTTGTGCATTTTCGCAGAAAACAAATTTTCGGTTTGCAACTTTGTTGAGGCTCGTGGGAAGGTAACAATGTTGCAAAATGAGCCTTTGATTCGCGAACAGCCAAATTTTATTTGCAACATTGTTGAAAAAAATTTGCCCTTGCAACCTTGTTGGGGTTTCGCGGGAAGCTTAAAACCAGTATGCAAACTTATCAACTATTATGTGTGTTGTTTGTTGTCTGAAGTGTAAGAATGGTGTTGAAACAGTGTGCGAGTAGTGTAAGTATTGTACAGTAATTGTATGATAAGTGTAAAGGATGAAGTGTCGAAATGGAGTAAAAATAGTACGAGAATACATACATATTGTTAGATTGTGAAGCGCAAAATCAGGGTGTCATTCCCTATGTTGCCGACACTTTAAACGTCACGAGATAGATCCTCTTTGCTCATTCCCGCGCATGCGCCATTGTGGGGTCTAGTGATGACGCAATAGATATTCATTAAAAACGTTAATTATAAGACAATTGCTTGTGAACAAATAATAAAAATGAGTGAACAAATATGTACAAACGACGAATGACCGATTCCATATGAAATTATTGGTGAATAATGAAAAAAAAATTAAATGAGAGCCTGGATGAAAAAAAAATTTCTGTCAAATTTGTTTAATTTATTATAATTTGTCAATTGATGAACAAATAATATAAACTAATGAACAATGATGTACAAACAATGCACAATCGATTGCATAAAAAAGAAACTGATATATACTTCAATGAGGGGCTAACTTTTTGGAAGTTGTTTGGTCCAGTCTGAATAAATAGTTGTACTACGAAGTATTTTACAAGTATTTTAACCGTTACATTATTTGCACGATTTCAATCGGTGTTTAAAACAGAGTGGGTGTTTATGTATTGAAACTCATAAGCATTTACTATCGAATCATAAAATAATGAGTACAATTACTTGTTTTCGTTTGGTTATGTTACAGTTGCTATATACTTAAATATATTAAATAGGTTCAACGGCGATGCATTATAACCTGTCATGATTGAAAGGGATTCAATATGATCTCGAAGACCGTATGCATCACTCAAGAAGGTCCAGCAAATGCATTAGCATTAAACAAAGACAATAGTCAAGTTGTTATAGCGGGACGTAACGGTGAGACACTTGATCGTATAATCAAATGAAATTAACCATATAAACGAATGCTATTATTAGCTACGGTGTTGTTTGTGTTTCATGAGCATGGAATTTGCTTATTTTGTGTTGCAGTTTTCAAAATATTTACATTATTAGAAGACAGATTTGAGGAGGCTTGCAACCTACGTGTTGGCAAAAATTTAAATCTAAATTTCTCTTGCAACGATGTTGCTTGGAATCTCATAGATGGTAAGTCACTAATAATATTGTTGAAACAGTAATTAGCTGTGAGCATTTATAGAAAGAATTCTTGTTAAACTTACAATGTTTAGATCACATATTAGCAACTGCTGCTACAAATGGAGCAGTTGTAGTATGGAATCTGAACAAGTCATCAAGATCCAAGCAGGAGCATGTTTTCATTGATCATAAAAGGACTGTAAATAAAGTAAGTTTTCATATGACGGAACCCATGTGGTTAATATCTGGTTCCCAAGATGGCACTATGAAATGTTTCGATTTAAGAACAAAAGAGGCTACTAGAACCTTTTATAGGTAAGCACAGTTATTTTAGTATTGAAAATGTCCCAATGAAAAAATCCGTGGACATACTGTTGGTTTTAGTAATACAGAGTCTGTACGCGATGTGCAATTTTGCCCTCATTCGCCGCACACGTTCGCCGCCGTTTCTGAAAATGGACATGTACAACAATGGGATTTGCGTAAGCCCGACCGTTATTTTCAACACTTTACCGCTCATAGCGGTCCCATATTTGCGTGCGATTGGCACCCTGAAACCACTTGGCTGGCGACCGCTTCTAGGGACAAGACCATTAAGGTAGCACTCTCTTGTTTGTATTATTCCAATTGCGTTGTACGACGGCAGGTGTATTTATTCATCTTCAGTTTCCGTTTTTCTTTTTCTTACCTTCACACTCAGGTTTGGGATTTACTAGGTAAGCCCAGTTGCGATTATGTTATACATACAATAGCATCCGTAGGCCGAATAAAATGGAGGCCACAGAGGAAATATCATATATCCAGTTGTGCTCTTGTTGTGGACTGCAGTATAAATGTGTGGGATATTCGTAGACCATACATTCCATTTGCTAGTTTCAACGAGCATAAAGATGTTCCGACCGGTGTAGCCTGGAGGGGCAATCCGCAGTCTTTCTTATCTACCAGCAGGGTAACATCGCGTAGTCGTCTAATATTATGTCTAATAAATAATAGGTATAAGAGATATTTAAGGAGTCATGCCTAGTTGGCAGGCGAAAAAAAAACATAATTTTCGGGAATTTTTTGCGGAAAATCTAATGTATATTTTTTACAACTATCAGTAATTTTGTTATAGGAAAATATTAAAAAATGAACGAATAACAGCCACTCTCCCGGAAGCTCTCCGAGCCGGATCATCTGAAATCGAAAAGTGAAGAAGATTCTGTTAGTATATGAGTTTATCTGGTGCGTGAACGAAGGATTTTTGTTTTTGATGAAAACTCTATTTTTAATTCACGAAAAACGAACAATTCAGATACGAAAAATCACGATTTTGCGTTAAACGGCCGGCATTTTGTCTGAAATCATTTTTTTATCAAAATCCTTCGTTCACGAACTAGATAAACTCATATACTAACAGAATCTTTTTCGCTTTTCGATTTCAGATGACCGGCTCTGAGAAATCGTACTCACCGCTAAAAAAATAGCTTCCGGGAGAGTTGCTGTTATTCGTTCATTTTTTAATATTTTCTCATAACAAAATTACTGAGAGTTGCTGAATATATGCACTTTTAAAATAAGCAAATAGTTGTAAAAAATATACATTAGATTTTCTACAAAAAATTCCCGAAAATCACGTTCTTTTTCGCCTGCCAACTAGCCATGACCCCTTAAGAAGCCTTAACGGAAAGCATTGTTCATGCAGGATTGTACCTTGTACCATCACGTGTTCAAAGACGCTACTCGGCCAGCAAGCAAAGCAAATCCACAAGGTATTGCATTGAATCCGAAAGGAGATATTGCATATGCTTGTAAAGTAAATGTCCATGTTACAACTACAATGAAACAGTTGACTAACATAATGAGGTTAATAAACTAGATGTACAAATGGGCCCAACTTAGTAAAATTATCTTGAATGAAAACGTCGAACGTTAGTTAACGTTTCTTTATAGGAAAACACCTGCCACGAATGATACATTTTGCATGGCATCCAGCGTGATGCACAGATTTTCCATAAATGTGCCGCGGGAACCAAGGTGGTTTAAATCTTGCGCGGAAGGTTATTTGCTATCTGGAAGATTAAATGATATTTGCGATCATAACGCCAATGTCGCTAGAAATGCTGGTAGAAACGATGTAAGTAATCAAAGTTAAAGAACCTTTATATAGTCTCCATATTAATGATAAGCTGCACTCTTTTTAATATACGTACCATTACGGATTTTAATCAGATCAGTACAGTATGGAGTATCATAAAAACTTTATACGCAAATCCCATGGGATCTATTTTAAAGACTCCTCCGACTGCGTCTAAAGAAGACATAGTGAATACGTTGAATTTAACGCAGATTGCGATAGGATCTGGTATAGATCAAGGTAATGCAGGTAACAGTATCAGGGGTTTAGTTTAAACTTTAAGTTTCTAAGCCGATTCAAAGTTCTCGCGATACCTCCTTTAAGGGCACGAGAACGATGTGAAATCCTTACAAGGAGAAGTGACAGGCGCGACTAGCGGAGGCGATGACGAGACCGAGACGGATGAGACGCCGGAAAATCAGCATTCTATAGTGTCCATGTTGCCTGGGTATCGTGCAAGACAAACTATTCCTATAAAATCTGGCAGCGTTCAACATACGTATATTGCGTACTAACATTCTTATTTGCAGCTACAAACAATCGTTTATTGGTCACAAGGGACCATCCAAAGGAGATTTCTTGTTTGGGGAAAGCGAGTTTGAACCAGTGACAATGGAATACACGTCCAGCTATATACATAATATTATGAATAACGATAATGATTGGACATTGTCCAAAGAGGCATTTCCTTTGCGGCACGAGATAAAAGACAGATCTCCGCCACCCGAACAATTTCCCAATCATACACCGGACATTAAGGAGGATTGTGCTTCGTTAATGATCGAAGATCAACCGAGTCAGTTAATAGTAACGAATATACCCAAACCGCAATTTTGGGATCCTACGAATTTAATCGAAGAAGCTTTGAAACATCACGCGGCCCTCAGAGATATACAGACTTCCGCTTCGATTCTTATCGCACTGGGAGAGAAACGGAAAAACTTAAATATCGAGACCACTGTGCAGGAGCATTGGATATTAGAATATTTAGACATGCTTGCAAGGTTTAAGCTGTGGAACATAGCTACGGAGGTTAGCGGCGAAACTGTAACGATATAAATTACCGTTCGCGAGCAGAGGAGTGATAATTAATCAGTTATATAATTATGTCGACAGATAATCCAATCGGTTTGGATCCCGTCAGTGTCGCAGTTGAATCAGCAATCAACGGTAATACACGCGTGCTGTTTAGCTTGCACGAAACCGTTACAAAGAGCAGCATGGTTGTGCGATCGATGTCACTCGTCTCATCACGCGCTTTGCTCTGTTTGTCATCAGGTAAGACGTTTTGCTATTGTTCTTGCATATTTCGCCTTGCGCCGAGAAGCACGCGTTTCGTGTTTCATGCTTTCATGCTTCTTCGCAGGTTGTTCGAGGTGTGTACGCGTGGTGCCAGGGATGTACACACGGAGGCCACGTTGTTCACATGAACGAGTGGTTCAGTTGTAATCGACAGTGTCCAACTGGTTGTGGTCACATGTGCGAATACACTTAATGAATATACGAAGATAACTTGCCCCGTGCGCAACCGTCATTGCTTCTTCGTACATGTACAATATACACGTTATGCGCTACATTATTCCGTTAGACTCAGTTAGACTCAGCCACGTAGAAACTTTGTCAACGGCTGAATCTAAAGAGTCGATATTAAGTTATTTATTAATTGTATTTTTATAATTCGTACAATAGAATTCATCGATAACCTTCGTTCTTATATTGTCCTTTTTATTTCGTTGTTAGCACCTTTACCTAATCATCAAAAGTTATAAAAAAAAAAATACACGATTCTTCAGCGGCGTTTCGACCTCTCCTTACGACCTATCTATTGTAATATAAAAGGTGTGCGTGATATTACATAAGTAAGCACGTTACTATTGGCATCTGTTAAAAAGATAGAAAAATTGTAGAAACCTTGTAGATACTTTCCAATTCATGAGATCAATCGAGGTGAATTGTTTTAACTGTTCTTTTGATTGATTTTCACTATGACACTCTTAACTTCGGTATACGCTTCGAGGCCATATTGCCCGAGTTCTCTCCCTTGTCCGGACATTTTATAACCCCCGAATGGTACTTGAGGCGTGAAGACGTTGTACGTGTTAACCCTACGATATGTATCATAAGCAAAGTAGCAGGTAAATTTAAGTAGAGGAGAACATATTCGTTTAAAGACTATCTCGAGTGACCTACCAAACAGTGCCTGCGCGAAGCCCCTGGATGATGTAATTCGCTTTGTCGATATCCTTTGTGAACACGGCCGCTGCCAGTCCATAATTAGTGTTGTTAGCGCGTCTGATCACTTCGTTTAAGCTACTAAATTTTAGAATCTGCTGAACTGGTCCAAATATCTGTAAGATCAACGATGAAGGATTATAGGCGTGTATACTTGATTACACTAGTAAGAGACATTTAGTGTTCGTTTCTACCCACCTCTTCTTTAGCAATGGTCATATCGTCGGAGACATTAGCGAATACCGTAGGTGCCACAAAGTATCCTTTGTCGCCGATGCGCGTACCACCAGAGACTAACTTAGCTCCCTGGTCCTGACCCGTCTTTATCATAGACATAATTTTATTGGTTTGCTTTTCGTCGATCTGTGGCCCTTGTTCCACGTTCGAATCAAACGGGTCACCGACCACCCTAGATTTGGCACGCGCCGCGCTTCTCTCCACGAACTCATCGTAGATACTGTCCTCGACGAAAGTTCTAGATCCGGCGCAACAGCATTGGCCCTAACATAGGAAGCGCGTATTAACGACAAGAGTGGGATAATTGGAAATAGACGTAAGTAAAAAAGATCGAGTATTGTAGCTACCATGTTGAAAAATAGAGCGAAATGCGCGGTTTCAACGGCATGATCGAGATCAGCATCCTTAAAGATAATGTTTGGGGACTTTCCACCAAGTTCCAACGTGGTTCTCTTTAAGTTACCCATCGCGGCACCCTGCTTTATTAGCTTTCCAACTTCGGTCGAACCGGTGAATGCAATTTTGTCGACATTATTGTGAGCGACCAGCGCGGCTCCAGCTTTACCGTAACCAGGTATAACGTTAATTACTCCACTAGGAAATCCGGCTTCCTTTGTTAATTGAGCCACGTACAAAGCCGTCAGCGGTGTCTGTTCCGCAGGTTTTAAAATGATAACGTTTCCTGCAAATCATTCATAATACTGAACTGAATGTGTTTCTAGAAATACATATACATCATATGAATACTTATCATATCTCCACCTTGACACCTTGTTACAAATAAACAGCCGGTGCACGGACTTGAATATTACGCGATAGTAGGCGAGAAGCGCGATGATCTGTAAAGTTCTATTTGTTGTTGGCATTTTGCGATACCTGTAGCCAAAGCGGGTCCTAATTTCCACGCCATCATTAGAAGGGGGAAATTCCATGGAATAATTTGCCCGCAAACGCCAACCGGCTCGTGGCGAGTGTAACCAAAGTACTGGCCATCCATGGGGATCACTTGACCATGATTCTTATCGGCCCATCCTGCGTAGTATCGGAGTGTCGCTATACTCGCGGGTACGTCGGCTCCGTACGCCACGGAGTAAGGCTTACCATTGTCCAGTGTTTCCAAAGACTGAAACGCCGCAACTAAATACTTAAAGTCTTAACGCCGCGCCGGTGAAGGATACGTATACACTAGAGTGGCTCTTATTTACTATTTGAAAAATTTGTTTTCAAGATTTTCTTCGGGGCCACCTCCAGAATAGTTCCACATAATTAAAAAAAAAATCTGTGTAAAGTTTGAGCTCGATCGGATAACGGGAAAAGGGGTCTAGGGGTCCTTAAACATTTAAATAATTATTTAACAGCTCACAAAGTCGATTTTATATAATATCCTCCAAGTTATTGATTAAATAAAAAAATATGTCAAACAAAAGTTGTAGATCCAGACAAGGAGCATCTTTTATGTTCTATTACATTTTCTCGTCCGACAAACGGTTTTCGAAAAAAGGCCGAAAGACTAAAAAAAAAACTTTTTTCTCAGATTTTGAAAGTTTAAACGCTTCTCGAACACTTTTTATTTATGAAGGCGAACAAAGAAAATGGAATTTTTATTTTCGAGGCCTATTTTTAAAAGTTTAAGGGGAGGGGATATATACCGAAATATGCGAAAAAGATAAAAAAAAAATTTTCCTTATTTTCCCGTTATCCGATCGAGTTCAAACTTTACACAGATTTTTTTTTAATTATTTGAAACTATTCTGGACGGTGCCCCGAAGAAAATTCAAAAGTCGAAAATAAGAACTACCCTAGTATACACTTATACAGAAATATACTGGTCCGCTCACCGCGAGATAAGTACGATCGCGTTCTATTAAATCGGCTAACTTGTGCAACAGCGAACCGCGCTGAGAAGCGTTCATGGTTCTCCATGGTGAACCCAATTGGAAGGCTTTGTTGGCTGCTTCTACCGCTACATCAACGTCCCCGGCATCACCTTCCTGGACCTCCGCGATCGTTTCTCCGGTCGTAGGATTCACAGTTTTAAACGTTTTCCCCGACTTTGATCGGTGCCATTCGTTATCGATGAATATCTGGAGAGAACGCTAGGTCTCAGTTTGCGTTATCTGATGAATGTTAGACTCAAGTCCAGCCACTATTATTTCAATGAACGCTCGAACGCAACGGCTGTTAATATCGCGAAGAGTATGAGATTTCGCATTAGTCGTAAAGTAAGCTTCGATAACGCGTTCACAAATGTACATGTGTAGTGACACACCGGTGCGTATTTCTGTTATTTGAGTATGTTTATGTACAGAGAGAATAAGATAGCAGTCGCGGAGTTTTGGAATGATAGCCCTATTTTTTTTTATAACAACACAGATAAGATAGGAAGTTCAACGGATACAAGATTCAGAGTCGCATTTTCTTTTCAAATACCCGCTAGAATTACATAATTATTTTTTTTTCTTGATGGTGAAAAACAAAACGAGGGAAAGCATTTTTAAAGATTCGATCGTTTCCTTCTGAATTTAGATAAGCACTGTATTGTTTAAATCGTGATAATAAGACATTGCGTATTGATACAATACGAGCTACATATGTATTGGTCAACTGTTTTGTGATCAGCATTACGTACTTAGAACGTGTACACAAACATAATATGTTTATATGTATACATCCTCAGATGAGGAATCGTGGGCTACGTTTGTGTTTCTACGTTTGTCGGGCTCGGAAATTATATACTTACTCCGGTGTACAGAACCGATGGATTCTTTTCTGGAGCCGGCATGGCTGCGGTGGAGAAGCATCGTGGCAACTGCAATTTTTTCAATAGTCGCAGCATGTTTGTTATATCTCGGTTAAAAAATGTACTTTAAATCTACCCGTGATTCTTGCTAACACGTACTACGCACTACACACATAGATGGCGATTGCCAGTGATTGCTCAGCTTCGTAGCTGCCGAAGCTAAAACAATGTTGTGAATCTTTTTGCGCATGCGTATTTGGTGTCACATGGACCCCCCCTCTAGCCTTTCAAGTATGCAATCCTGTATACGTCCAAGTATCGACATCTGGCGGTTGCATTTCGAAATTAGACTGCCCCTGACGATATGCAGTTCAATCTGCAGCCAGGTACAAACGGCATGCAACGTAAGGGTATCCTACATTCTACACTATCTACTTCGCACGCGTAACTGCTAGATGGTAAGAATAAAGGAGTTACATACGTATATCCATCGCAGTCTTAACACCTTACCGTACACGTTACACTTATGGCACGGCGTAGCTTCTTTTCTGTAATAAAAAAGAAAAAGAAGAGTTCTTTGCCGGATATATTATGTAAATATGTATATCATGACGAATGAGAAATTTTTTATTTAAGGAGATCGAGGCGATGAAACGAGTGAATCAACTTTATTGATAAAATTGAATATAATTGACGTGTTGGTATCAACTGTTGCTTATTTTAAATCATAGAAACCTGTCAACCTTCATTTTAAAGCTTCGTGAGTGACGAGCTTCACGAGCGATCCGATATTTTATTAACACGTAACGACATAGGTAGTAGAAGTAGACGATATACAGAGACGAACATTGGGCCTGACATTTCACGATCGGTTGCGAAATAAATTAATAAATGAAACGCGAGTGTGCTCGACGGGACGCGACGGCACGGAACGTAAAATACGGGTGATAATTCCTTTTATAGTACATACATAAGAAACGTCCATTCCACCTGTAAACATGACATTTATTTCGAGAGTTATGTACAAGACTCGCGTAACCACACAACGAAGGTCCTGTGTAACGAGCATTTAGGCTCTCAGTACGTTCTTCCGAACATCCGGAGTCCGGACCGGACCGGACGCCTTTCCGACTCTATTTTGTCATAGGCATTACCATTTCTTCTCGAAAGAAAAACGAAACAACAAGAAAGAAAAGAAGGCAATACAATGTCGTATTGTGATTTCGTTCACTAGGCATGCACATCACATCCAGAATTTCTCTGTAAACTGTTTAGACTAAAATATACTTTGTTTAACAAAGAGACGCCGGCCGTTTACGTACCATGGAAAAGTGGAGGCAGGATTAGGGAAGGGAATTATCTTAGAAATAAAAAACGCTTTACGCACGCTCTTTCTTACCTCGCCGTTTCCATCTAATTCATAACAATTCCTTTCGAATTAGGAGGAGTTTGTGGGAGATGATTGGCGCGAACACGAGTTGTATAGGACATAGGTAATCAGACGATATTTTCCAACACGAGACGCAGAAGCTTTGTACTTCTATATCTTTCGGCTCGCTAGGTAGCGATTGTACGAACGACTGCTATAAAATGATTTCCAACGATTTATGCTTACGACGATAGAGTTATGTTAGACGCCATACGCTAATGCTTCCCTACCTTTCTTTTCGATACCGACTATACATATTCTCCTTTTTTTTTCTTTCTTTCTTCGTAAATCTTTTTTTCGTAAATCGAGACCCCCTCCGGATCGGCACAACTGTACCTGGCCGTTAGTTGTAATAAAAAACGCGATTCCGTGTTTCGCAATAATGTACTGCATCCTTGTTTTTATTTCACGTACACTCGAAAACGTGTCCTGTCACTTGTTTCAAGGGAATCGAAAGGAGAACGAAATCTGTTGAGAGTCGAGGGCTGTAGAAGAAAAGTACGTTACATACATTCGATCGGAAACGTTGGATTAGAAAGTTTTCTGATAGACATAGACTGTGTGTAATAACTGCAATAACTGGACTGGCTATTAATGCAAAATACAAATCTTCTGGAGCATTGAACAAAGGCCGGCATCCTCGTTCAGGTTTTTCCCTTTCCTTTCGAGTACGTATTACTTAGGTTAAAAGTTCGCTTATATAAAAAATTGTTTATTCGAGATCTAGCGAGAGTAGTATTTCGCGGTACGTGAAAACGCGTCGCGTCGGTGCGTTATCACACATAACACACATAATGTTGTACGAACGATATGGGCTAGCGGTGTGTTTCGCTCGCAAAAGTCCGTTCGATACGATTGATTACTATCGAGCGAGATGATCGAGTGTCGTTGCGACATGGACGCGGTCACGCGCTACCGATTCGAATACGCGAGTATACGAGCTGACGGTGGTGATCGAAAGCTTGCTCGATCAATAATTGTCTGTGCGGTTTACTCACAAACGAGGCTTATCGACCGATAACCTCACAGGTCTAGGATAAGAACACGATACCCCGTAACAGCCGGACGTCTTCCACGATAAATATTACAGCCCGTAACAGCAATACCGCGCCGATTTCGAAACTAATTGCTGGAAGATCGTTAAAGATACTCGACGATGTCGCATTTGATGGATATATTCGGACAGCTGGCCACGCTCGCGCCGTAGCCGGTTCTCGACGAGCTCTTGTGCCTCTCGGTGAGCAGCTTCTGAAAGATAGGCAGAATCGCCAGATCGAGTAACTCGCCGTCTGACACAGCACTGTACATCTTGGAGACGTTCACCGTCGAACCACCGACAACGTCCGAACTGGCGGCCACGGATCCGCCAACGCCGCGACTTCTTCCACCACCGCGACCTCCGCCGCGACCTCCAACACCACCAGCACTACCAACATCTCCATCTCCATCGCCACCGCTACCGCTAACGCCTCCGCCACCACGTGGATTCGCACTGGCAAACTTGTTATTGTGAATGGTGGCCACGTTCGGTGTGCTCTGTACGTACTCGAGCCGAGCCTGCTGCCGAAGCTTCGACTCGGTGTGCCTGCACTCCCGTATTCGCCGAGCGGTGCGATGAGGACACTCGATCACCGGGTGACCACCGTCGCTACTACGCAGACGAGTGCATTTCTCCCGCGACCTCTCGGACACGGACCGTTGGATGATGGTCGACACAGCCTCGTCGTATTTCTCTGAAATCGCATCGCATGTCCACATTTACAAAGGTGTTTAATGGAGAGGGTTTAATCAGTCTGGGCTACAAGCGCTCACCGGTGTCAGAGTAGCTCGCGTTCACCATCCCGGGCACGCTCGGGGAACTGGCGTTCTGCGAGTCATAGTGCTTCCGTTGCCTTCTCGGTACCGGTGGCGTTTCGGCCGAGCCGTTGAACGCCGCGTGAGAGTGACCCCGGCCACCGTGTTTCTCGCATCGGTAGCCGGTGCCGCCCAACAGCGCTCGTCTATGGCCGCACTCGCCTATCACGTAAGACTTGTCGAACGAGCCCAGCGAAACGTCCGTCCTCTCGGACTTGGACACGTTCTCGGTGGAAATGTAGCTGATGGAATTGACCGGCACGCTGGTCCTTCGACTCTGGAATAGCTCGTGATGGGAATGGGCCATTCCGTTGTTCTTCACGGACGATCTCCTTTTCAGCGACTGATGGGAAGACGCGTTCGACACAGCTGCGCCCAATGGAAGAGAACGGAACGGGGCCAAGTTGACCAAGAGTCAGAGATTGCGCCAGGACAATTGGACCACCCTGCCCCACTGGAGAAATTCTAGGAGTTAGGAGTTACGAGTTACGAGTACTCACCGGCGTGTCGATGTTTCGGCACGAATTGCAGCGGCGGGGGCAAGATCGCTTGCTCGAGGTAGTTCTGCTCGTGTAGTTCGCCAAAGGAGACATTTTTGGCTGGCGGAGCAGGGGCCGGGGCCGTGGGAGGGGGCGTCGGCAGCCAGGTCGTACGGTCCTCTTTGCATCGAATCGGTTTAACGTGCCTAGGAATTTCGGTCTCCTCGAGGATAACGGCGTCGCCTTCCTCGACGATCTCCGGCACGAATTCCACGTTGGTCTTACCGTTCAGACGAGACTCGGGACTTCTCTCGATAAGAGGTTCGCTCTCTCTCCCGGGGCAGCTAGAACGACTCCTTCTGCGCCCAGAATCGTCCCCCGTGTGTTTCGGAGCGTGCCCTGGCGCTGATACTGGTGCCGATGACGCGCTCCTCGTCTTTTCCTTCGAGGCGTTGTTCTCTTGCGGCACCAACGGCACTCGCTCGCTGTCGATCGCGATCGCGGGGACTTTCGAGAAGGACGTCTTCTTCCTGCGAAGAAGAAAAGTTGCAGATTCGCTTTGCCTCTGCGCCATCGCGTTCCTACGTACTTGACGGTGTGTGGTTCGGGCATGGTCGCGTTCGCGTATTCACCATCCGGCTGAGAGATCGTCGTCGAATTCAGGCTGCACATCGACATCGAAATATCCGTTGTCTCCGTAGTTATGGACAAGCCTACGGGCAAAACGCCGAAAATACATATCGAGATCTCGACAGGCAAACGTGCCTATGTAGCAGCGAAATCGTTACCCTCTTTCTTAATCGTGCCCTCGTGCCTGGGCACCGTCAGCCTGTCCATTGCATCCTGCGTGTCCAGCGTAGCTTGGTCGTCGAGTCTTCTCAGGAACATCTGCAATCATAAACATAGTTTGCGCATTCGCAGCCCCATCCGCATTCCGCAAGCTTATATAATTTATATGATTTTTTCGCTTACCTGCAATTCCGAATCTTTCTCCAACAGTTGTTTGTGAAACTTTTGATTGACCAGCGTAGCTTCTTTAAGGCGTTCCTCCAGTTCACTGACGCTCGAATCCCTGCGCGTCTTCGACATGGGCCTCAGAGTGGCTCTGATTCGCGTGTCTATCGACCCTTCTGGGTTTCTTCGCAGTTCTATGAGCTGGCGTGGAAAAGAAGGTGTTAGCTGTTACAATTGGATCCGGAAGGAGGGATCTGTTTGTGTTTACGAAAGCTACCTTCGGTACAAAAACCAGGCAGAGGGTAGCCGTACTGCAGAATATTATGAATACCGCCAGCATTATGAACATGGCGTCTTGTTTGTCGGCCAACACGAAGCTAATCGCTGCACCGGTCACGCACATGATGACGACGTTATAGACGCTCATTCCGACGTACTTGCTGTCGTTTAGCGCTGGAATACTGACGTGTCTCGTCTCCCATGCCAAGAAAGCGCCAAATATCTGCGATATCATACGGGCGAGAAAGTTTAGTTGAGCCGGCTGAGCTGGTGCTGACGGGCTGACGAATTACGCACCATTAAAAGACCCTTGTACGCGTATATACAGCTCAAGTAGACGGTCATCCGATTACTCTGACAGTACTCGTTCTCCGGTATTATGATAATGTCTTCGCTGGATGGATGAGGCTGAAAGCAGAGGGATACGCGATAGATTATTATCGCGTGTTACGAGTTACGACCGGCCTGTGCAGCTTCACTTTTAATCAACATCGTTACGTACGTAGGGCTCCATTTGTTTCGTTTCCCTGTAGAACGGATCCGCGACCTGCCACGTTGTCATAATTCCCAAATCAATAAATAACAACACCCCGACCACCATAAATAGTTGGTAATCCTTTATGACCTAAGAGACGAGAGGACAGGCGTTTATTGGGAGCGTAATGTGGCCGGCCACCAACTCGCTAGAAACTCGCCACACCACCGCTCACCTTTTTATTCAGCTTCACATCGGTGAAAATGGAATGTACCCGCCATGTTTTCGAGAACATGGAACCAAAGGCCAACGAGAAACCAGCCATCAGTAGCCATGCTCTCGCGGTGCAAATATACGGAAATGCCGTTATGCTGGACAGCTGTGAATCTAATCCAAGGAAAATTACACTGCTGTAGGTCAGCATGCATCCGACGATAATGAGGTTGTTTAAATGCGGCGATGACATTTTTATATATCTGAAACGTTGAAGATGGTCGGTCATGAGAAGAAACGTGGAATACGGTGGGCACGGGTGATAAGGAAACGCGCGATCGACAATCTCTCGGGCGAAATGCGAATTTGAAGGAACGCGAGATCGAGTGTCCCCGTGTGCTAGCTATATACATACATACATACATACTTATCTATCCTCTGTTAACGCACACCGGTGCGTTTACCGAAATGTAACAACAAGCGATCAGCTTCATTTCGGAGTTTCGCACCGCTACTTGCAACGCGATCAATATAGGTATGTACATATTCTATATCCTATCGAGTTGATTTCAGAGGAACCGTGTCTCGAATAATCACCTTTGATTTCTGTATTTAATATTGATGGCAAGAAAAATGGCCGCCATGATGATACCCACGCTAGCCGCCGAACTTATCGCGGCATAGATTGTAATATTTACGGTGGATTGCTCGATGATACGAAGAGTTCGATCTTTTGGGGGTGACCTTCCTCTCCAGACCAAAGGCTGACCCCTAGCCAGGTCCAAGACACCTGTCACGCCATCGAATTCTCCTACCTTCACCTCGTTGCCGCCTGCAATAGCAGAACACATACAAATATCGCAAATTTCCGATAGCCTTTCGTCGCATACTCACTTTGAAACTGTTTTAACAGAATGTACGCTTTTCTTTCGTTATCGTAGAAACGTACGGGCCCCTGCAAACATCAAGCACACTCATTTCAGATCTCTGCGCTCGTCATCCGACGCGATTCCGTCGAAACGACGATTTTCCCCCCCGTGGGACTAGCAAGCAAAATTCTGCTCACGATACATCGCGTTTCAACTCTTTGAGAAACTTATCGACGCGCAACTGCACTCCGCACTTTCCCGAAAATTTTAGTCATTTTCAAGTGGCTGATCTCGGCGAAAAATGGTCGCAAAAGATATTTAAAAAAAGCATTTTATTAACGCTTAGTTGTCGAACCAAAGACTCAAATTTTCAAAGAAAAACATTTTTATCCGAACTCCTTGCAATGACAAAAACTGCACTTCGATAACTGGCATTAGCACCACACAAAGCGATAAAAATGTTTTTCTTAAATATTTTAAATCTTTTCTTTTCACTAAAATGACATTGAACTAACAAAAAAGTGCAACAATCGTTCAAAAGCCGCAAGAACGAAAAAGGGGTTGGAAGAGAAACATAACGTAAAACAGGTGATACTTGGATTTTTCAGACCATGTATCGCATGTTCGACCATCGAGGGCATCCGGCAAAAAAATCGAAAAAAAATTAAATAGAAATGTTTGCTATCTATAAGAGCTCTTCATTGGATTCACCGGAATTTTTTTTGGGCCCGCGCATGCGTTTAAACTATTTAGGCAAAAAATTCTGAAACTTTGTTTCCTGCGCTTCATCTTGTTAAAACAGTATCATAATGGATGAAAAAAAAAATATTTGAGTCCTTGATTAAAAAATTAGAAACTTCAAGCGTTAAATTGCGTTTTTAAAATATTTTTTGCGGCCATTTTTCGCAGAGATTCAGCCATTTGAGAAATGATGAAAATTTGAGGGAAATTATAGCGTTCCTTTAATTTTGACGCGGAACGTATATACATTAGATATCATTTTCGTCTGTCGGTTGATCGGTGGATCGACGGCGAAATAGCAGCAGAGAAATTACAGAGTACTAAATGGATAGAAATACTTGTATCGTGGCCCGTCGTCGTGCAAATTGATATAGAGTATAGGTATTAAGGCGTCTGGATACTGATTTTGCTCACCGTCACTCCCTCGAAACTGGTATTCCTGAGAGCCTCGAGGAAAAGCTTCTCCCAAAGCGCGTCCCTGTATCTGAAATCCGATATGGTCTGATTGCGACGATAGTGTCTTATCCTACGCGCCACGTGTTGTATGGCCAAAGCGACCGCCCATATACCATCGTACGTGTATCCGTGGAATCTTGAATACTCTGTGCCTCGTCTCGAGTCGTACTCGACCCGATATTGATCTGGCGTCTGTAAAACGTTCCAACGGGAAACGTTGAAAATTTCTGGACGATTCATCGCCTTCGTTCGTAGGTATCCCTCTCGGCCGAAAGGAGGAAAAACGCGCGTAGCTATTCAAGTAAGTATCTACATAGCTGCTTACATAGAGGACACAGGTCCCAGAACCAGAGGCGACCGAGGAGTTTTTTACTTACGATGCCGGATACAGTGTACCGCTCTTCTGTCGTTAACGGCAGCAAGTCCGTTAGAATGGCACCGTGCAGAGCCTCCGAGAGTTCCGAGGGTGCACAACCGCCACCAGGTCGAAGCCACCACTCCTCCCCGTACGTGCCCATGATTACCCATTGATATTTTCTTCCGAACATGCCGAATCTGTAAACGATTGCGATTGCCTCGAACCAAGCGTTCCTAACCAGCCGTGACGACGTGAGCGACGTGAGCAACGTGAGCAACGTGAGCAACGTGAGCCGATCCACGCGGCATTACGCACAAAATCTATCTCGAGTACGCACTTGTAGGCCTCGCAGAATATACGTCTCGCCCAGATTTCGTTAAAGTTCCCTAATATTATCCGAACGTCCTTCTCCTTCAGTTTCTCCAGAGCCGACGACACTTCGGTGGCGAAGCTTTGCGTCTCCACCACTTCCATCTTGTTGTCATCTAAATCTGCGACTAATCGATTGTGCGCCTGTGGACAAACGGAACGACGCTCCGTTGAACGTGAACGAAAGGGGCGGCATACCGAGATCGCTGGCATTTACGCCAACCACTCCTCCGAATTGGCAAAGATGACGTTCCGTAACGCGTCGCGTGTACACAGAACCGAATGATCGCTTAATGTTTTCGGTACCGCCTACCCTTTCAATTATTAATGATCAAAGTTGGACGTTAACGCGGTAGAACTTAGGTATGCATAGTGTGCATCGCGGCGTGCAAGTTTGCCCAGGAACACGGTGGGAACGGTAATGCCCAAAGTTCACAGGGATTCTGACGGAGTGAAGTTGAGTCGCGTCCGTCGGTTCACCGGATCTGGTCGATGCGATGAGCTTCCTATTACTTACTATCGCGTTTTTGTAAAACTAGTAGTACTTACCAGAGCATATCTCGGCTCGTTTTGGTAAATCGTACCGACCCTCGTCCAGTTAAAGTGTATCAAAAGTGCCACGCGGGGAGCGTTGAACGCGTTCTCGGACGGCACCACCCTAAAGAAGTTCGGGAAGCTATTGCTCGTGAACATCGGATGCGTGTCCGCGTAGCTGAGCTGCAACCGAAAGGGACCAGTTGTTTTGGTATCGGTACAGCCATTAGCGCGACTGGAAGACGCTCATTGGCGCGTGCAGCAAGCATATTAACACACGCTGTACGCGTGTATAAGGGTGGTGGCTCTTATTTTCGACTTTTGAATTTTCTTCGCGGCACCCCCCAGAATAGTTCCAAATAATTAAAAAAACATCTGTGTAAAGTTTCAGCCCGATCGGATAACGGGAGAAGGTGCCTGCCCCTGGACCCCTGAACATTTAAATAATTAAAAGAAAAACATTTAAATAATGTTCAAGGACCCGAACTTTACACAGATTTTTCTTTATTATTTGTAATTATTCTCGGGGGTGCCTGGAAGAAAATTTTGAAAAAAAAAATTCACCAAGTGTAAATAAGAGCCACCCTAGTGTGTATCTAATTTTTGAAATTTGAATACGAACGATGCTATGTACGTGGAGTAGAGGCCTCTAGCCCGTTGGATTTTCTTTCGCTACATAATTAATGCGTCTTTGGCGAAGCTGCCCGTGACGCAGCATCGCTGGCCAACAATATAGCTTGGTCTCACTTCAACTCTGTCACTCCCTCATTTACTCGCTCCCTTATGCACTCAACGATCTTTCGTGCAATTTTCTCCACATACCTGCGTGAGGCGCCAATGCTTGGACGCTTTCGCGATAGGATCGGTAACGTGCGTGCAAGCCGCTCCGAACAGCATCACCTTGTGCGGTCCACTGTGCATCATATCGAAAAATGCCTTCACACCGACCGCAGCGTTGCACTGAAAAAAAAAATGCGCGATATTTGCTTGCGATCGGTAGGGACATAGGTACGCGCAACTTTGCTATTACTTAGTTACCGTGCAACTAAGAATAGGCTTAGGAATAGCGGGACCAATGGAATTTTCAATTTCTTTGACAAGGTAAACGCTGTTACAGACTTTCTACGAGTTCGCATAGCGGTCGAGAAGAAAGAAAATAACGGAAAGGTAGTTGATTGGGTGCATCGTAAGTTATTCAATTTTCGGATGTAGTTTGATGCTACTACCGGGATGTGCGCGGTGGTTCACGCTTCCTCTCGTATGCAGCTCCATTTTCTCCCGCTCCGTGCTCTCTATTTTTATTTCCACGGCAGCGCATAGCAGTCACATTTGCATAGTGTGAAAGTGTCCGCGTATATTTTACGGGGACGCCCAGGAAATGTCGGGAGCAGCTCAGTAACAAATCCCGCGCGTCAAAGCGAGGCGTCTCGCTTCTCCATCGAGGATACTTGAGGACAAGCAGGTGCGCACCGGTGCAAACAAACGCAAAGGGACAACAGACATTAGGGACGATAGGGACGAGAATCGAGGCCGAGAACATCCGCGAGAGAGTTTTCAATTTTTTTTACATGTAGTATATGGGTAAATGAAAATATCCGCCGAGTTTCAATTGTTTTCACTACACCGTTTTAAAGAAATAAATTATAACTTGAGAAAATTGTGAATTCTGGGCATTTTCACTGGCAAAAGTTTAGCAAATAATGCTCGAGAAAGCATTTGTAAAGTGAAAAATACCTTCCTAGGATTCAAAATAAAACTCCAACTGTCGTTCTTATATTACTCTTGTCTAATATTGTACGTCCGATACATCCTTAAACGAGGCGCGAGACAATGGACGGGCAAAAATTAATGCATTAAAAGCGCTAATAGTGTCGGGATGTAGGGCAGAGGGTATGTTAGGTATACATATACCGGCGTTGTACGCCGCGAATGTGACATTACCTGAAATAGTCTTGTGCGCTATAATTACCGCGCGCGCGTTCCAGTCTCCTAGGCTCCTGGCGCAAGGGCAAGGGAACGCTTACAGATTAATGCGTTCCAACTCTATAAAATTCCGACCCCCTTAAGATGCTATCTGAGAAACCACCAAATTCTCTACTGTTGCGTTTTTCTAGTATTTCCAGTACGAGCGTTTTTTCCTATATAGCTTTCCTTTCCTAATTGCGTTTCGTTCAGTTCCATTTCAATCGTATTTAGCGAACTAGCCGATACGACGAACACGGAAGCGCGGGCTGCACCGCGTGTGCGCGACACATGCGCTAGTATATTGCATTTGGATACCACAAACGGCATATCATGAGCGTCGCGTCGGTGGTGTGCGTGCCGAATTAGCGATTCCTTGTGGATCGGCATGTAGGGCTGGCCTGCTGAACTCGTTTCGGAGTATTCGAGCCCTGGCATAAGTCGTTGACATTAATTAAACCCTGTCCCTGTCCCTGTCCCTGTCCCTGCCCCTGCCCCTGCCACCCGATGCCAACGAATCTCTTCATTAGATATTCCATTATCTAAGCTGTTTAATTCATGCGAGGGGTGCGTCGTTGGCGATACTCTGTCAACTTTGCCGACAGTCACAGCTCGAAATCCCGTGCAAGTACCTACGGCTGAGGACGCGGCCTCGTTTGTGTTGGCGCGTGCGGCTACCCTTTGCGAGCGGCTCGTCTTCTTTCGCAAGCACGAGAATCCTCTCGAGGGGACGAGGCGTCCAAAGTTAGAAGGGGGACTGGCCTGGGACTAAACGGAGCGCGCAATATCTTTGCCATGAACGGTAATCAATTGCGACTCGGCCAACGGCGGGGCAGAACGACACAACGCCTTGGCTGTTGTTTACGCGTTGGCCTCGGGCCATACCGGCTGCGGTGGCTACACAGTGTCGCAAAAGGGAAACCGGCAACGAACAATGGACTCCTGTTTTTCCGTGACTGTGATAAAGCAACAGAACTGTCATCGCGACCTTCGCAGCGATGCGACGTGATAAACGGCCAGGCTCTACGTATGGAGGAGTGTAGGGGGTAGGGTAAGTAGGTGTATGAATGCCAGCATAGAAATATAGATATAAGCGTACCGGCAAGAGCCGGCGGCGCGGCGCGGCGCGGCGGCTTTGCGTAGATGGAAAATTTGAGCTCTCAGAGCTCGACGATACGATCGTCCGCCCTGGCCATACATACCCGGTTGGAAGCGTGGCATTACTGTAACTAAACCCGTGCCCGTTTAGTCAACCACCGTTATCTTGAGTCGCACACGCCACTGGACAACAGAGGATTAAGGACCAGCTCGGTTCCATTACTTTCTTTTATCGCGATTGCGGCTGTTAATTTCCTTCGAGTCTATAGCGACATTGGCCACTCTCTGGAAACAAACGGAATGAGATTGCTTCCCTGAAGCTTTGCCAACCTCGATCGGGGTTGCTTCCAAAGAAAACATTCTTCGGAAGAAATGGCTGGTAAAATGATGCTCGTCATCTTTAATATCGTATCGATTAGAGTTGCAGGCAAATCCTTGGCGGGCTGTACCTACTCCAATAATCAACGAGTTTACGAAGCAGCCATTCCATTGTGCCAGCTATCGGAGGCAAAATTCCATTACAAGTTTGGTAGCTGGAAATGAAATCAACAGTGTTGTGTCGCAGCAGCGACGCGGAGCGTCCGCGTCGTTACCCTCGTTATAGGTACACGTAGGTATGCGCGTACAGTCGGATGCTAGAGAATCGAGCAAACTTTTCCAACGCGCGGCGCGGCGCGGCGCGGCGCGGCGGAGGGATGCGAAGCGTTCCAAGAATTATGGATATTTCAACCACGTAATTGCGTTATCGCGAATACCTGCCTCGGCGGTGGGCAAATTCCGGTAAATCTCGCCCGAAACCTCGCTACATTTTACGACGGACAGAGCGGCTTCGAAAATTCGAGGAGCACGATTCCTGGTCCGAAAACATGGCGGGTTTCGCGTTGTCGTGTCGGGCTGGCTGCAGCATTTCCACTCTACAATCCCGCTATCATTGTAGGGACCTAACTACCTATCTACACACGGAATTCTCGGAATGTGGTAGGAATCGAGATCCATCGCGCGCTTCCGTGATCCGTATCCGTATCCGCATCCGCATCACGGCCGCCCGGGGACCCCACGGGAGAAAGGGACGATCAGAGATAAAGGAACGACGCGCGACGCGAGGCGTCCAACGTTAACTTTATATTTCCAATTCTCCGCTCGATCAACTGAAATTGATTTTCTAGGAAAACTTACGAAGGGAGAAACAGAATTTCTTAACGGGGTGGATTATCACTGGCTACTTAGCAACTCGCAGCTTGCAACCACGCGTATAGTTGCCGTCATTCGGCTTTGAATAATTGCTCCTTCCCAACCTGCTACTTTCTACCTACTCGTTGGAGGTTTTATAGGCGAGTTTCTTCGTGGAGATTTCGAATTCGCGGGCATCACGAACATGACCCAGATTATTATGCGAGCGCATGTACGGTCCAAGGGATTCACGTTCGGTCATTGTCGCAGACACAGGGAGCCGGGAAAGCGGCGAATTTGGCGAAACCGCTGTTGCATACCGATATGCCACAGTAATTCGATAATCAGGACAGCTGCTATTGCTTCGCGCCTCTTAAACCTTTGGTCTGAAATCATTTGGGCAGCTTACACCCTTTTTATACGGTCTATCGAACACAGAAAAACTGTCGCCGATGGTTAACGCGATTCTCTGCGCAAATATTGCTGAAAACAGTCGGATTGGTCGAAACTGTCGAGCCAAATTGTTTTTGTATTTGGTTACGAACGGTAGGTACTAGATCGTAGCATTACTTGCAGCGTAATTAAACGGGATTATTTTGCTCGCCGCTCGCACGTGAACGCGGACAGAAACAGGATCAATTCGTAATGAACATTCGTTGCTTTCAGCTTAATCGATCTGCCGTTACATTAAATCGTGGCATTATCCTCGAATAATTAATCCCGCGGTCAATTACATACGTCGTTCTAATGCAACAGCTGCGCGATACTAATGCGAGGCGAGATATCGTTCCGAAGCCTTGGTTATTTCGGAAGACCGAGGGAAGGGATAGGAAACGGAGTTTATTGGGGGAGCGGAGAAACGTGGCAGGTAAGAGCGCTGGCGAAAACTGTTTCCAACGACAGTGACAAAGTTTCCGAGAAGTTTTATTGCATCGTTCGCGAGGATAATTTCTCTGCGTGTTAAGAGAGCCTTCAAGCCGAGATAGCCAGACAGACACGCGAGGTTCTCAGATGCCATGGAAACTCGTTCGATTCGATGGCGATCGTCGCAACGCGTTGACACCGTGGGCCGGGCCGTCTGGCTAATTTTTCATTTCACATTCGCGGGCACACAGTGAATTCGTCGCTTTCCGAAACGCTACCAATGGAAATAGAACGAACGTTTTTTTCTCGTAATGAAACGAGAAAAAACGGAAATACGATTTCAGCGAGCAGGTAAAAAAAAATTTTGTAGCGTGAGGCAAATCTGAAACGATTCGCCGCGCCGGGTCAAAGGAGATGTTATGGAAACGTTTTACGTTTGCGATGGCACAGGTACCTATTTTGTGGAGAGTCGAGAGGTAGAGGAAAGGGAAATGAATGAACGGAAGACAATAATGCCGATCGACTAGAGTAGGCAAGCAAGCGAAAACTTGATGCGTTTGATTCTACCGATGAAAGGAATTGGCGCTGCAACGAGAAGAATGGCAAAGACCTACGCGTATTCACCGAGAAAGCCAATTAGCGAGATGGAAAGTTGAAATCCCAATGAGATCCGACGTCCCAGCTGTGGGTCGGTATCCGACAAATTCTCTTATTCTTTTTTCGCTACTTTACGGGAAATCATGTTTATACTTATGAAGGTGAATACAGATGTTTAATACGTTTCGAGTTATTTGCACGAGTGGACGTTTTGCAAACTCTTCGAATAACTTGCATCCAGTTAATGCAAGTTTCGTTTCGTCCGACGGAGAGGTAACAGAGGGGCAAAAGGTTTCGCGGATTACAAAGACCCAGAGCAAATTGGAGAACCGGATGGGAGGTAAGAATCCTATTATTTGCTTGATTCAAAGGAACAGCTTATATACTAGCTTAGGTATATACACCTTGCTCGAACGACAGAAAAATGAATTGAAATGGCAGAGCAAAGTCGGAGAGGTCTATTTAGAAAGTAGTGTTCGTCGGTACAGCGATTAAACTGTCTACCGAGAAAAGTAGATACGTAGGAACCTACCTACCTAATTGCTGAAAGATTCAAAGAGCGAGCAACGCGTTTCATATTCTTAGAAATTTCTTGCTCGAGTGTTTGTTCGAAAAACATGTCGCCTTATATTATAGTGCGAGAGTATTTAAATTTGACTTTAATTACGCTGTAGCCGGCGAATATCTTAGCCATCTTCCACCGAATATCGATATCCAATATCCGGCCTGAGGACTTTTAATTAAACTTAAGTCTGCCGATTTTATCAACTAATCGAAAACTATAATCTCCCGATGCCGAGTTAATTGCTCGCGCTTCTGCTACGAATCCCACAGTGTTACAGCGATTACCTACATCGATAACGGTACACCGCACCGGGACCGGATGGATCGTTGTCATTGCTTTCGTTGGAAATATCATTTCGGCCGATTTATTTGAGTGGCCTTTTGGCCCTTTGCCGTGACGCGTCGTTTCGTTAACATTTCGCTCGTTAACGTTAAGCATCGGAGGGGATTAGCGACAGTGCGCGATTGGACTAATTATATATTCGTTGTTACGTAAACGGAGGCTACGCAATGTGCCAGAGGATTTGCAATGGTTGCGTGTTGCGTGCTCTGTTCAGGGATCGGTTGATCCTTTCGGTTAAAATACCCCCTGCCGATTTTCTGATTAGGAACGGCTGGTTCTCTCGAAACAGGCGATTTGCACTCTTGAGGGTGAATTCTGCGAGGCTGGAGCCAATGGTGGGCGCCTTCTTCTTGACCCACATCGTGTACCCCATTGTCTGCAGACGCCACGACTTTATGCATCGACCAGCCGAGGACTAATTTGAACAGGGTGTTTTGTGAAACGCGCACGACTCCGTTCGACGATAGGTAGAGCCGCCAGTCCGATGAATTTTATAAATATAAAAGCTTCCGGGTTACAGAGAATACGATATTTCAATTTGAAATTATTCAGGAAACATCCATGGATAGGTGAAAGGTCAGCCAGGTGTATGCGCGTGCACCTGCAGCGCATATTTAAATGGCGTGCGGTGATAAATTCGCGTAACGACCTTTGTAATTTACGGTGCCCTATAGCGTAACACCCCCGAGCCGTTTAAGTGTACCTACACGTACCTGATTCGGTGGATTCGGACCAGGACTCGGTAAACTCGGTGAATTCGATGAATGGTGAACAATAAAATAATTTAGAGGCGGATAACGCCACGATTCACCATACTTAATTAAATGCTTCTGTTCCCGAGGTACATATCATACACCTGTTATTCTCGGAACACTAACGGGCAGTGTGTAGTTGGCGGAAATTCTGATCGTCGACGTTGGAGGAGAGGCGATTCTTTCGCTTATCGATTTCCAATCGTTGAACACGTGGCGGATTTTAAAAACTTGAAACTCAGTACCTAGTATCTCGCTGCCTTTTTAGACAAAAAAAAGTGTCGGTTTCTTGCGCGCAAAAAGGGCGGAAGAGAATGCGACGTGTCAAGGCTTTTTAATGAGACGTCAACTTGACGTGACGTCGCGAGGCAGCGGAACGTGCGAAGTGGGGAACCGAAACGAAACGAAACGAAACGAAACGAAAAGGAAACCGGAAGAACCAGACATACAGAGGAAGTGAGGAGGCTGCGAAAGGCGAGGCGAGGCGAGCCAAGTGGTGTACATACATATATGTATGTGCTGTACGGGCACGTGTTTAGTCGGCTAAATAGCCACGAGCCATTTCTCGTGTACGGCCCTCTTTTCTCCGTTCTTCGCATAAATTCTCCAAGAGCCTCGACTTTTATTTTGCTTCGGTTCACCCTGGTGCTAAAAATCCTGGGCTATCGAATGCAGGTACATACAAGATAGGTACCGGCGCCCTCGTGTGTTGCGACCGCCTTTGCTGAGAGGCGCAAATAATTCAAGTCTTTGTTTATCGATTATTTTAAGAAGCAATGACGAATTGATGAGGCGGAGTGCGGAGTGCGGCCGAGACAAGTGGAACAGCCCGTGAAAGAGTTACGAATCCTCTCGTCTCGTTAGTCGAGAATGTACCTACCGGTGCGCGAGATGAGAAAAGAAATGCGAATTCGTCAAGGTCGAGAGATTACAAAGCGAGCAATCTAGAACAATTCTAGAACGAAAGAACGCAAATATGTACCTATGTAGGAAGTATAGGGCCAAGGGAGGGGCGCGCGCTTTTGGAGAAAAGGAAAGGAAGGAAGCGACCACCGAAAGGAGACAAAGAGGAAGTTGTTGAGCGCGGAGTGGGCGAACGAAAGGGCGATTCTTCGTTAACACGGCGAAAAGCACATAGTTATCGAAGGGTAGCGCGCGATCGATGCAGCCAAGTACCTACCTAATATACGACAAACGTTCCCCGATATTCACCGATATTCACCAATTCAGATAACGTATCGGTGAGCGGTTTTCTACTTCATTTGCCGAGATTAATGATATTGAAACTGGGGGGACTGGCCGTGTAAACTTATCCGTGGAAATATTACGCGTTTCCGCGTGAAAGGCGAATTCACGAGCCAGTTCGTAAGGACATAGGGCTTGCCCGAAATTTATTGCCCGCGTAAAAGCTCCATTCCCGCCTCATAAAATATCGCTCCAGTTCTCGTTAAAGGAACGCGCGTCGCGCCAATGTCACCGAGATTCCTACTCTCAACTTGAAGCTGCAACTTAATCGGGTGCGGATCGATCGAAGCAAAAGATCGACCAAGTAAATCAGACAATTTCTGTTTCTTGTCGCGTCGGTTGGATGTCGAGGGAATCTAGAAGGGAATCGGGACGCTGTCCGATATCAGGAGTTTGATATGCATCGAATCGGAGTCGAAGTGATTTTCTGGCTTCGCTTTAACTCGTCTCTCCGAGGACGACTGAGCCCAAGTGACCCGCGCGCGCAAAAAAAATCTCCGTTCCGGACATTCATTTTTTCCCTCCTTTTTCCTTTCGGCCCATTTGAATTTTTTATTCGAAAACGCGCAGAACCAGAACGCTTCTTTTAACTTTTCTCTTCTCCACAACAGTATCCCGCTGTTCAGTTATAGAAGCGTTAATGGACGATCTATCGGATTTTTAATTCTTTATTTCCAAGCGTTTGAAAATAGCAGAGCGTATCGCGGTTATGAAAACTGAGCTGGCCCGTGGAAAACGGATGTGACCTACATCGATGAACGAACGAGCAGGCCGAAATGGATTTTCCCCCGAGTTAACGGGAACGAATGTCTTGCCGCATAAATGCAATTGGCTTGTTCCCGTGAAAAATTCAACCTCATTGTCAGTCGCGACGAACTCGACCCTGTCGCAGCTCGGCTCGGCTCGGCTCGGCTCGGCTCGGCTCGGCTCGGCTCGGTTTGGCACCGCTCCGCTTGGCTCGACTGGCCTCGAGAACGACGAGGATTGTTCTCCGGGGGAAAGAAAGTCGGCGCGCGAAAGAAAAGGAACGCGGCAATGCAGCAGGTCCCATCCCAAGTTTTCCTGCTTTATCTCCGAATCCCATACGTGCGTCGGCTCGGGTCGCGTCGCGTCGTTCGCCGGGGAGGGATCTTTCTCCTCGATTAACGCGCGGACGTTTCAATGCAACTTTCTAATAAATCGTAACTTTGAGCGCGTTACGGAAACTTTTGGCTGTTACACAGAGTGTCTTCAACGCGTACAAATAGCTTTCCCTGCAGTTTTCTAAAAATACGGCAAGTGGTGCAATTGATCTTCGGGAAGGCATATTTACGTCCTGAATTCTTACGTGGCTCGATTCGTGATTGCATCTCGTGTTTTATGTCTTCTTCACCCAGGCGAACAACTCGTATACCACGTGCATAGTAACGAGAGTTCCAATCTTCTCATCGACCCGCTTTGCTATCCATCTTAGTTGGCGTTCCAAATCTTTCGAATCCTAATGCGCGCTCCTTTCGAAATTTCATTCAGAAACCTCGAAAACATTGACCGGCACATGCAGAAGTGAACAGGGAGGTTTGAATTCAATTTTGAAATCTATAATATTTCAATTATACGATCGATCTTTGTCTGGAAAAGCAGCCGCGCTGGATGGTGGATCCGCTTGGCACACGCAACGCAAGGAATACTGTATTTATTCGTGTGTACCTATAGCAGAGGATTGTCTTCCCTTCACGATCACGTCTACCTTTATTTCTACTCGCGCAGCTTCCCTCGCCGGAACAGCCTCTTACTCAAAATACAATTTTTCAAAGCTATAAGGCGTCTTACTTTAGCTGCAATACGCTGACGCGGAAGACGGCCTCCTTGCCTCTCCCTCTCTGTGAATCGTAGGATGAATTTAAAGTGGGTCGATTTTTCAAACGATTCTTCAAGGCAAACGCACTGCCTTTGCCTATCGAAAATACAGGATCCTTTGGAAGCGAGCTACTCTTGCAGGCGCATAAGTTGGAGAGTTGGTTATTCGTTTTCTAACGAATTGTAAGGCAAAGTCAGCGGACGTGACGGCGGTAGCGCCGCGAGGTCAGTTTTTAATTTACAGTACCGTCGGCGAAACTCGGCTGCAAACAGAAAAACGAGGTTGGAATAAGCAGAGATATGCCCCGCCGCGCCGACAACGGAACGCACGTTCTTCGTTTTCTCTGCGAAGCGCAACCAGAAAAACATTCGTTCCAGTACCATGAGAATTTTTCAATTATTATATTCCAGAGTAAGTTAGTTGCAACATTTGCGTCGGCAACTAACAAAGTACAAGTTCCGCTTTCGGTGACTTGTTAAGCTCGCTGGAAAGTAGCGCTTGAAACGTCTCTATGCGCGTGTAGTGTGCCGGGTGAATGGGGGAAATCGCGACAGAGTGCTGCTTCGAGGGAAGATCGATCGGAGATCCAAGCGGGTGTAACAGCTCGGATGTGAGCGAAATGATTCTTTCGCGGCGTTGCGATACCGCGGTACCACGACACCCCATGGCTTGTTCCTAGCTCGCTTAAGGGTCTATGGAGCAGATTATAGTATTATACGGCTGGCAGGTGCCTGGGTGCATGCAAGATTTTGCCCTTTCCTCGGCCGGGCATTCACGGATGGAAAAACACGCAGCGCGGAAGAAGGGAGAGCTGCTGGATGGACTGAATATGGAATCCCAGCTATTTCCGTTAAGCTGTGGGCACTCGCGCAGAATGCGCTGCACAATGGTACGTTTAAACCAAACCGATTTCCTCTGCCTGGCCGATTCGCGTCAACTAAATCACGTTATTGTTACGAGAATTAAGTGCGAGGGTCGAAAGGTCGCGTTGTCTCCAGGCCTGCGATCGACACTTGCCTGCCCCGATTAACATTTCAATTCGATTACCGATTAATTGGGGATCTCTGACTGGTCGATGCCTCGAAATCCATCGAATTACGAGAACTTCCCGTTGGTCGATTACCATAGAACCGGAGGCGTAACGCTATCGTCTGATCCGAGAAAGGGGCGCCGGATTAAGGCGGTGAAAATTTACGAATTACGTGAAATACAGTCGTAGCTAAAACGCGGGCCTCGGTTAAGGATGCGGGATTCCATTGATGGAAAAGTCGTTGGAAATTCCGAGACCCGGTTGAACACCCTCGCCGTGATCGCGACAATGGCAGATTATCCGTGTAATCCAGCCATTCGAGTGCACGATAACGCTCGTTTATTCGCTAGCCGGTAGTAGATACATGCTATGCAGTTTTCCCCGGTGCCGCTTTTGTCGGCGTACGACCCGTCTCTATGTCGTGCTTGTTCCATCATAAAATCTGCAATGGCCTCGGAGGTAGGAATCGTGCTTGCTTCCGCCATCAATTTGCCTATCCATTATTGAGCCCCGCAATACCCGGTTGCCTCTTTTCAATGTCTTTGCCTTTCTCTGGGGCCGAAACCAGCGAAAGTATAGATTTATAGAATATGGTCGTTGAGTAGTGGCCAAGGGGCGAGGTTGTAGGGGTGAGGATGATCAATTCAAATGTAATCTAAACGCATTGAGACGTTGACGGACGTTTCTATTTCGCTCGCGCAGCAGGGGGAATCTGGTTTCTTTCTATTTCAAGGTTTATCGACAGCCGTGCTGGACCATGCCACCTTGGAAGATCGAATCTGATGCGGAGGCTACGCGCTCGGCCCCGCCCTGCCCTGCCGTTATCACCGACGTGGTTGTATAGTGTAGTACGCCACGCGGACGTCGAGATCGATGATATCGCGGACTCGAGGCGAACAAGATAACCTTCGAAGTAAGCTGAACGCCCCAAGGAGTTCAATTATTACTCGTTCGTTATGAATTGTCGTACTCTCCTCTATCTCTGTCGGCATAAGAATAAAAGAAAGAGAAAAGAAATCTGATTCGTTCACATTCCGTTCAACAGCCTCGCAATTTTATTTCTTCAAGCAGATACGCGGTTAATTAGCTACCTAAATAAGTAGTAGCTTCTTTCGCGAACACTTTGTTCCTCAACAAAGATTATGCCGGTGGTCGTTTTGTATTAATTAATGCTCCTGCCAGTTTAGTACGGCACGTTGCGTTAAGCCACTCCACACGAGCACGTACCTATCGAAGCAACAGTGGATTGGGATAATGAACGTGAAATTTCGGTTCCACAATAGTGTAGCAACCCCCTTATTACCTGTGAAGAGCATTCAACTATCACAATCGTAATGTAATTAGTAGGGCAGCCACCGATCGTGGCTGCGCGTATAATCGTGTTCGCCATTCTCCCCGTTACCTAAATATCCACAATCTACTACGCGTATGATGCGAAAGGAAATTTGGTTGTGCCATTCCGATCAAGTTTTGCGCGCAAATGCCATAAAAGATTACCAGCCCCCTGCTTCTCGTTCGCATTTGCCGTTGCAATCGAGCCCCACTGGGGAATACGTTGGTACCAGGCTCCGACGAAAATTTCATTGGGCCTCGAGGGTGAAGGAGTGAATCGGTGGATTTGTTTATCCGTTCGACGATTTCGCGAAATGTCGCGAATCCCGCAGAATTATCTTTGTTGCGTTAGCAACAAGCTTTCTGCATTCCCCTGCACGTTTACATGTTGGTTGGTATTGGCAGGCGGTTCTCGTGAGCGGCCTCGTACAATTAGTAGGCGCTCGTTTAATACACAGAATCGACTGGTGTCGACGAGTGCTCGCTAGTCCGAAGTCTGGCGGAACAAATTCATCCTTTGCTCGGTATCTTGGTAGTTTCAGAGTTGGCTGTTGTCGTCGTGGCCGTGGAAACGGTTACGCGTCGAGGATGCTACCGCCCGCGCCGTGAATGCGCAGCAAACTTTAACCCTTGAACTTCTGTTTTCCGCAGTCACTCGAAAGTTATTCGAATGCTCGCCCCGCCACGCCACGCCACGCCGCGTCGCCGATTAAACTTTGCCGCGCGTTCCCTGTGCCCGCGGTCTTCCGGACCAATTGAATCTACTCGGTTCACGGGGCTTTTAATACAGTTACAAGATCCCGAGATCCTTCCTGTTATCGAATTGCCGAGGATCGAGGTTGCGATTCTCAACGAGACCCGTCGCGTTTCCGCAGCGAAATATTTCTCGGGACCCGTCTTTGCCGTTTAAAAGCGCGATCGCGTTTTCCAGTTACACACCGAAAGATTCGTCGGTGGAAAGCGGTCGGGCACGACTTCTCCTGCTCCTTCGTAATTAACTTTTTCAATGAGCAACGGCTACGGTCGGACGTGCGCGCAACAGATGCAATTACATCGAGGAGGATTGGATTACCAGTACCTATGGCTTTCCGATGCAGTTTCTTGGCGTTCACGTGCACCCATCAAAGTCCATTCGAGTAGTTTTTACGGGCCTGCGCTGTTAAGCGATCTGCTTTGGACATTCCGCCGTGCTCAATCGGCACGTTTCGTCACGGGATCAAAGGGCGAGTTGTGGAGCTGCAGGACGGATTTCATCATCGATCGAAATGAAGCGAATCGAATCGAATTCCCTGATGGCTGCCAACTAACGCCTACCGACACAAATTACCATCTCGATTATTCAGAAGCTCCTAATGATGCGCAAACGAATCCCGTCCGCCGCAATTCTGTTCATCCGGATCGCGTTCTAATACTTAATAAGTCCCGCCGTTGTCCAAAATCGCGGTTACACGAACCACGATATCTTTCATACTGAATACATTTTAACGATTACCTAGCTAGGTATTAGTCGGTTTTTGCGCGGCACTGCATAAAAAAATTATTGAATTATTTTTAAAGCTGGCCACTCCGGCCTGAGTATGTAACGTGACATTTCTAAACTCATCTCGTTTCGTCTCGACGCGTTTGCCGCTGCTTGATAATTCGAAACGGTTCGCGTCAGTTTCGACGCTGCAACTTGTTCTTGTAGGTAATGGGGGAGGACAAGAAGTTTCCTCGACACCGAATAAGAGTGAAACGGTAGGTGTGTGTGTGTGTGCGCGCGCTGGGTCCTCGCGGAAACGGGCAAATTCAGCAACGAAATACAATTTCCACATGGTTGACGTTAATCCCGTGGAACGCGGACCGAATTAAGAGGGTTAAGGCGCGAGGATATTCCGGCCGATACATTCTAATAAAAGTTCTGTGGCCGAAACACACAAAGGCCGCTGATAAAATTCGCTTTTATATCGATTCGACGCACAAAGGATATGCCACATATGTAAAGGTAGGCGTGGTTAATCTCGAAGCCGGGGGATGTAATCTGTCCGAAGGTAAATCGAGGAAATTGCCGGGGTCGCGAGTTCGAAACAAAAAGTTCTACATAGGTACCGTTCTTTTAGCCCTGGCAGTCTGATTATTAAAAAGTTCGATGTGTCCGGCTCCTCTCAAACGATATTGTACGATGCCGCCGCGCCTCGCCGGGAACCGGGGAGGAAATAAAAATCTTGTTCCGTCGAATAATTTCTTTCGAATCTTTTGTAATCCCTCCATTTAAAAACACAATTTCTTTCTTGTCGAACCGATACGATTCGATCGGGGGCAGACAGGCAGGCAGGCAGGCAGGTAAACCGCTCGGAAGCTCGGCTACGGCTTTAACGAGTTTCGATCTCGAAACTGTGCCCCCGGTTATGCAACCCCAATATCATTAAATAAGCTTTAACTCGAGAAATTCCGAGTAAGTGTCTCTCGTGACTTAGTCTCCGGAGTACGATAATACTCTGATCAATACGTCGAATACATTATCCCGTCTCCTTTAATCTGCAAAATAATATAGTTCCACGGACGACCTACCCCCTTCACCGTAGCAAACTGGATCGTGGATCGACCGATGCCGTCGAACGAACGCGGCATATTGAAGAATATTTCACGGTTGTGCTTGTGGCGGGTTGCATCGATGCATTTAATTATACCGGTAGGTATATGTAGTGAATTATCGTTAGGCGCCTGACGTTCGTTCGATCACTCGAAAATGGAATGAGAGGGAAGATTCGATCGCGTTCCAGCGCGCCCGATATCTGACAGCGCATAGCCAACTCTGAAATGTAATTATCGGCAGATGAGAGGAGAAATGAAACCGAAAATGAACCACGAACGAAGGAACTCAGTCGGACTCTGAACGCAATCCTTCTGGGCCGTATTGTTGAAAATATTCGTTTCTCTACACGGTGCGTGTTTTTATTTTCTGACCGATCATTTCAGCGCGAAAATCCAGGGGCAAATAACGAGCTCTCTTGAACCGTACATCGAATATGAAGCGCATATCGCGGCATACCGTCAAGTGGATACCTCGCGAGTACCACCAAGTGCATTTCCATCGAGCACGAATATTTCGATCGGCATTGTTACGCCGGGCATCGGGAATTCCTATCCTTCGCAGAGTCCACGACCGCGCAATTTTTTCCGCTACAATCTCCCCGTCCATTTTTCTCTCATTTCTACATTTTTCTCTCCATCCAGCGTTACGTATGTAGGTATACCCATCTACAGGAAAGGGGGGTGGCGAGGCAGGGCGAAGCGAAATCACAAATACACCTGTTCTCGAGAATAAGCGAAGCTAAATAACGGAATAAGGAATTTTTCTCGTTCAATTACGTATTCTTCGAGCATCCTGATAAATCTTTTGCGAGAGGCGAAATCGACATGCCTGCAGCACAGCTCATATTTTTCCCCGAGAAACTCGATAATCGTTGGATCTAGAAATGCAGCAACAAACAGAAGAAATACCTACGCGACGAACTTTCAAAATCCTCTTACAAGAAAGGATTCTCTTTTCTTCGCTTCGTTTCATTTTATAATTCACCGACGAGGCGTCGTAGCGACAATTCCTCTTAAGGGCATCAGCCGGTCAAAAAATTGAAATTTTTTTTTCATAGCCACGATAAAAAATTCAATTCTTGACCGAATCTAAAAGTTCAAACGGGATTCTACTCGTGATTACACCGGCTTCCGCGCTACCCTCCATTGCGAATTTTCATACACTCCATTTTTTTTTACGAAACATTTTTGTGCGGAAAAAAACATGTTTCGGGGACCCTATCGTTTAAACATTTGGCAGTCATCGCCCAGATGTTTCTTAACACTGCCCGAGCGTAGCGCGATAACCACGCGTGTGCAATTAAGGAATATCTTTGGTTTTTTTATTTTGGATGATCCTGTCTAAAGTTATCGTGGCGCCAGTGCAGGCCAGTTTTTTTTTTACAACGATTCAGCACGCAATGCATATCAGTGGCAGAGGTAGGCAAAAATGAAATAAAAAAAAAAGTTTTATACTCTACATTTATAGCAGAACAAAGTGCAAAAAGTTTTAGACCCATACATCGTATACTTTTTTTCTAGAAAAAATCATAAAAGTCACCTATGTTTTCGCGCGATTTGACCGGCGGATGCCCTTAATCGCGAGCTCTGCCCTTTTCCATCGATCTGTATCTTTCCCCATTGCATTTCCAATCTATCCGTGCACCAGTCTGTCCATGTCCATCTGTTTACGGATCTATCTATTCACCTATCCATCCATCTATCCGTTTATTAGCTATACGAACGTGTCAATATGACTACGTATAGGCGGGCCAGTGCACATGCGTGGAGAAGTATCAGAAAGGCTAGGCGGCTAGAGTTGTCTCCTGTAACACCGCTCAACCTGTATTACGAGACTCGTGCTAGTAAAATAAAAAGTTGAGCTTGCAGCTGATCGCCTTTTCATCGAAGAGAAGAGTTAGATGAAGCGATCTAACGAACGTTCCATCTCGGGGAATAATTTGAATCACCGCGCCGCGCCGTGATCGCCACTGCTGCACGCTTTACAGGGCGCGGTGTTAATAACGATTCGTGCGTAATAACATGCTATCTACCTATACGCTATACGCTATACACGCTAGTGTATAATTGCTGTCACGACAGGAGTCAATGTTCGTATAGATAACCATGGTCGCGCACGCGTGTAACAATGTCGAAAGTGAGCGACGAGAGGCAAGCGTTGAGCAGTGCAGTTGTTATTAACTAAACGAGAGTGGTGCGCGTATTCTCCCCTGTGAAAGCGACTAACGACCGAATGCAATTTTCAAATTATTTCTTGTCCCGGAGTCACGCATCGCGCGTCGCGTCGCGTCGCGTCGCGTCGGTGCGAAGAATGGGTCGGCGTTGCAACGGATAATTAAAATTTCTCTGTAGCTCGCCTCGGCTCGTTTCGAATCGCGCGCGATATTTCGCCATCCGCGAAACGCTTCTTCAACATTTATCAGCTCGATCGCGGTCGTTTAAGGCCCTTCCTTCTCATTGCAGGCAATTTAAAATTTTCAATGGTTCGCTTCTCGCGAGGCGCAACGGTGGCAAATGAGAAGATTATATCCACGAGCCGTTTTATTTTTAATTGGCTGTTTCTCGCACGGTTTCCTGGCGAGATGGAAAAGTTTGCTCCGTCAAAGAGGAAACCGTCGCCCACCGTAATCGGGAAACGACGACTGACTCCTCGAGCAATTTATTCTGAATTCGTTGGTGCATTTTACATTTGCATTTAAATGTTTTATTATTGCAAGGTACGTCATAAATTTGCGATGTTTCATCGGAATTTCATATCGGGGGATACCTTTGTATTTAGATTTCTTGAAAGAGGAGTAGTCGGACGGACATTGTCTGTCGGTTGCAGTCTTCCTTGTAATCGCGCGGGAAATGTAACGGATCCGTCGTTAAACTGGTATCGTAATCGAACAAACGACAATGGGCATGTTTGCCAGATCGATTTGGAGAGCTCGTTGAAAAGGGGAATAATGGAACGCGATGATCGAAAGGGCCCCGGCGTGGAAAAAGATCGTAGGTACGTCAGCTTCGATAGCAGTTAGCTGGTTTAAATAGAACGCAACGCGCTGGTGCATAATTACACGGACACGAAGGGAGTAGCTATGGAAAGTGCGATAATTAACGAGCCCCCCAGTCAACTTTCCCCACACAGTACACACTGTACTCGAGCGCAACACTCCTCAAAGGCGGAATAATGGCGCGTGTTGCGCACAATAAAGTCCTATTTTCTCGATGAACGCATAATCTCTGGATTCGTTTTCGTTTCCGGTAGCTTCGGTTCGACCGCTTTGCAGGGAAGCAGGGACGCAGGGACGCTCGAGCTCCATAGTTGGAAGTAATGGCTTGAGATGTGCGCAAGTTGACAACAGCAATAGAGTGGTAATAGAATCGTAAGTAGCAAGATGCTAGGAAACGAACGAGGATCCCGTTTCGTTGAAAGGTTCGCGGGCAAGGATACACTGGGTTGCAGCATTTTAAACGTTCCACGGATACCTAACGCATTCGACGTAGCGGGACGACTAGACGTAGGTTCCTTTGGTAACGAGGCAATTTGAAAATTTGTCCTTCCGTTCGAAAGCGATAGGACGACGCGGCGCGGTCGAGCGAGCGTGGCCCGCTTTGTACTCGCCCTCGTCGATTCTCTCGGAATGGCTGGGGCTACTGTCGATACACCGATAACCTAATCGATTGCGACTGTTCTCCGCAGCTACAGGCAGAACGCTCAGCAGCTGGCTACAGTCGCTGATTTATGTATTTCCTAAGAGGGGATCCTAACTGAATTAATCCTTCCGCCGTGGGACGGCTGGTCATTGTACAATACTGGGTGTACTTCCTCGCCTGGTGATTACGTTCACGACCGATTAGCTGATTCGCGAATACGCGTATATGTACCTACATTGTACACGCGGGTCATAGTAGAATAGCAACTACTTAACGGGGAGTTGGAGGGAACATATGAATACGTAAAGAGTGCGTGGCGCTTGCACCGTCATCTTTGTAAAAGAAATCTTGCGACAAAATAAGCATACATATTTGAGAGGACGAGCGGAGAGCGTAGAGTCGTTTTGTGCTGGAAAAGTGCGAGAACAGAGTGACGTAGCGTTGGTTCAAAGAGGGGCACGGAACGTTACGTGGCGGCTAGTGTATTTTAAAAGTTATTCAGATCGACGCAAAGGGGGAAACGAGTTTTTAAGGTAAAGCACGTGTATAACCGCGGTGGCTGGAAAAGGGGCAAAAGCAGCCCTCTTTCGCTGCTTGTCGCTCCATGCCGTCGCGGCGAGGCGCGTCCACTCGAGATTTCACTTGAGATTTCTCATTGTCGCGAAAACCCGATACACGAAACTTTCCATCTCTCGAGCACTCGTGACAGAGACTGCAAACCAATTAAACGGTCCGTTCCTTTTTCTCTCGCACAGCCCGTTTCTTTCGTCCTCCCTTCTGTCCCGAGTCTGGAATCTATTAGGTATTACAGAGCAACCAAAGCGTCGCGGAGTTGCTGC
Organism: Andrena camellia; assembly: GCA_029448645.1. Taxonomy (NCBI): domain Eukaryota; kingdom Metazoa; phylum Arthropoda; class Insecta; order Hymenoptera; family Andrenidae; genus Andrena; species Andrena camellia. The sequence continues at coordinate 23,875,230 of CM055678.1, read as the reverse complement.
TTCAAACAATGTCCCTTAAATTCCCGTTTAACTTGTAGCTATGAAGCGACGCGACGTTTCTTAAGCGTCGACCAATTTTGTTTTAAGCGTCGAAAGTGACGGTACTCACTTTGAGACTGTTGACACGCCGTACCCGGGCCTCCAACCGGTTCACTCTAACTCCACTTTTACCGACACGTTTTACCGTTAAATGTCGACAACTGTCTTCGCCTCACCCCGTAATCCCGTCACTTTCACCTTTCACCACCACCTTCCTTCAGCCAGCGAAATGTTCACCCCTTTGCCAAAACGCAACCACGGGCGAGCACAAACGGTTGGACCGCGGCTGACCGGTCGGTTCGGTGGCAGGGCAAATCGAATCGCGCGAAATTACGGCCCGGAGGGTGAAAAATAAAGTGGCTGGCACGAGTTATCGAGAAATAGACGTCGCCAAAACGGCCCAAATTCCCAGTCACAATAGAAAGGAAATTGTAATCCGTAAAAATCGACAGCCTCGGCGGATTTACTTTCTCCGCAGCCTGAATTTCACATGTATGTGTGTAGTAGCAGTAGCAGTAGCAGTAGTGGTGAAATTTCCATCGAAATGATGGCTGCATCGGAGGTCGGGGATTGTCGCGGGACCCCGTTTGCTCGATATCGATTTTCACCTTCATTAACGTGATTATGCTCCGTAGGAGGAAGTTGGCAGTAGGTAAACGGAGGGCCCGATAATTGGTCGATCACGAGAGCCACTTCACCGGAAACGTTTTCTTTGATCGGCTAGTCTTGAGGGAACGGAAGCGTGCCAGAAGAAATCATAGATCGAGGAACAACGTTCGAGTGGACTCGAGTACGTTCGAGTACGACGCGGAGGACCCGACACGAAAGGTAGGCGAGATTAAGGTTTATCGAACGAACGAGGCTTCGAGGCGACAACGGTTTCACCTCACGTTTGCTCCACGGAGGACGCTCGCGGCTCGCGTAGAATAGGCGCGTCGCGAGGAATTTAATTATTGCAAAAACGCCTGCCCTGGGGAGCGATAAATTCAGTAGGAATGCACGTATGACCATTAATTTGCAGCGAGTCTGTTTTCAAACCAACCGCCCAAGTATTATGGTACCTATACCTACTCTTTTCGTTTCTCTCCATTGTCTCTCGCGTTTTTAACAAGATCGTTGGCGGAATCCTCCGGTTCGAGTCGAGCTACCCGTCCCTCCACCGTTGCTTTCAGCCTTCCTCAAATTTATTATATAATCGCAGGCACCCGAATCGAGTTTGCCCCGTTCCGAGAGCGAGCGTCGCGCGTCGCGCGTCCACGGCTGAGACAATGCACGAGAAAAATGCATTAGCAGGTCCGTTTTCTCTGGCGCGGCGCGGCGCGGCGCGGCGGAAGAGGGTTTATTTCCGCCTCCGGATCGAAGATTATTACATTAGCGGAGACACTGGCCGACCGTTCCGGAGCTCTAATCAGCCAGACAAACTGATACTTTTCCATTTAACTACTACCAACTGGTGCTTACCCTCTCAACTCCCTGCCCTCTGTCACCGACCTATTCCACCCAACTAAAAACACTGGCGACGCAACTTCCAATAAAATGCCGCGCTCGATAATTAACAACGAATCAAACGAACCGCCTACTCTAGTGGAATGCCGGAGCGAACTTTATTCAAAGGCAATTAATCGGGGGGAGTACCTACGTATACTTTCATCGCAATTACGACACAAATTGCATTTCGCCTCTTACTCACGATCTTCTAGACAATCTGGACTCTAGAATTGCTTTCTACTTAGGCGCGAATTACCTATAATGTTTTAATTTTTCAATTCTAACGCGTACTACAGCCGTGCAAAGAAATGGTATGGTACTTCCTTTCGCTTTACTTTCGCTCCCTGTCCTCTTCCTCGTTACGGTGTTGTCGCCGCGCCGTCTCACGGTTCTCCCTTTGGTGGACTGTTTGATCAGTCGCTTTCCAGCTCCTGTTTTCCGTCATATTCTCACTCTGCTTCCTTCTCTTCCCTCCTATCGCTGATTGCGAGATAGCGTCCTGATTATTCGCGTTTCTTGTAGGCTATCTTTGTTCGACGAGAGTCTCGTTTGATGCGCGACAGCCCTCGCCGAGTTCGCCCTCTCTAAATACATCCGAACGACGCGAAGTGACGCGACGTTTCTCTAGAAACAGAATCCTCTAGACCCGCCCAAGGGAAACTGTTGGAACGCTTCTAACCAACCCTGCACATGGCCAGACGTGGATTTTAGTCTCAACTCCGTCTGGAGCGTTTATCGATCGCTGGCGACAACCAATTACAGATTTAACCAGTGTTTAGCTAAACCCTGCGAGCTAAGCCGCCTTTCGCGCTTCGAGAAGTTACGTTAAAAGGAGCTAAAGTAAGTAGTTACGTTGCGAAAGCAACAAATTCAATGGCCGAGACTCGTGGCAATCGAGCAACTGTTCTACAACAGCCGAATGGCCCGGCTGTAATTTCATCTGGCCTGCAAGATCCCTCGGCAAATTGCCGTGGCGAATTTCGATTCCGTTTCAATTCTATTAAACCGCCTTCTACTCGTGGCTCGCGGCTCGCTGCGCGGCGACCACGATGGCGAAGGAGTCCGCTGGATCTGTTCGGTTTCTTGCCCAACATAAACGTTTCGGTGGTGGCAACATTTTATTTCTTAGCGCGGCTCGATTGTCCTCCGGCTATACCAGAAGAATTCGCTTCTCTTTCAGCCGGAGGGGCGGCGGCGGTGGCGCTTAAGGGGCGTCTTCGAATCGAGCCGGTGCTATCGAGCAAATAATTTTCAAACGCGACGGCAAACTGGCACCCCTTTGTGGCACCGTGGTCCCGCTTAGAAAGGAAGTAAATCGAAAAGCGGGAGCGGTCAACCCTCCACAGAGAACGTTCTTCTCCTCCTTCCGTTTATTTTGCGTTTCGATCGATCGCCGCGACGCGAGGGCCGATTGTTACAATGGATGTGCATGTATATCACGAGACACGTCCACGGCTAGCAGGCAAAACGACCGTTATGCGAATAAAGCTTTTTGCCCGAGACCGGTTCGGCTCGCGAACCTCCCCAGCTTCTCCCACGAATTACGTTTAACATCGCGAACCTGACCGACTTTCCTGCCCAATTTTTTCCTCCCCTTTATGCAACGCTGCCCTTCACAGAACACGCGAGCTACTTGCATAATAGATGACCAAAATTTTCTGCAGAGTCTTCATCCGGCGCGGAACGCGACAATGTTCGTGAATACTAATTCACGAGTGCAGCTACGGCCACGATCCGAGCTGCAGTTCCCCAAACCTAGAGTCGAGACCCTACTGTATTATTACTTGCAGTAAGAATCACTGAAACCATCCACTTCATTCCCGCTGTAACCGTTTCACCATCTTTTCCCTACCGCAGCTGATTTCAATGTTACGTTACTGCATCTAAACCGTGCTCGCTACTCGAGCGTCTTCTCCGTTTACGGTATTTAGCCTTAATTGCTCGCGATATATTCATTGAACGTCTGGCTCCAATTGTAAAGATGTCAGCTGCAGCGCACCAGCATCTAGATAATCTACAACCAACACTGTTTCGCCCAGAGGAAGCTAGTTTTACATATTATACTTTGTGATCGTCGTGATTCCTTTAAGCTGCAGCGAATATTTCTCGCCAGAGATTAGTCTGGCGACAAAGATCGTTGGCGAAACGATTCGTTAGCCTGCCGTGCCAGTGCACCGTGGCGATTTGTATGGAGAGGGGATGGTGTAGCGCGCATTCCTCCGATGCAACCGAGTGGGCGTAGAGTGCTGTTTATATCGATCATTAGCCGCTGTAATCGACGGCTTGTTCTAGCAATTACGCAATCTCTGGGCAACGTGTCGCGATTATTGCGCTCGCTAAGCGCCAATTACGGATCATTTGCGCGGCGACTTAAAAGCTGGTCCGACCCGAGCGTCGCGCGAATAAATATCATAGATTAATTGATACGTGGCACGCGAGCACGCGAGCACGCGCGCAAGATACGTAATAACAATTCTGACACTTTCAACGCCAGGGTGGAGAGAATTTTATTTATTTTATTTGGTCAATCCAGCCGTTGAAATATTTGATATATTGGCCAGTCCCCGCTCTTTTCGCCTCCACGCCGAATATCGACGGCGCAGATATTAAATTCTGCCCTTGCCGCGTCTCCTACGGCGTGCACAATTTAAATTGTTCCGTTTCGTCGTGCAGTTCGGTGGTTCGCGCCACGTCCAAGACTCCCGATGAACGCCGATGGAAATCGTAATAAAACGTTCGTGGACGCAATAAGTCCGTGTGCCATTTCCCACCGGGCGCTGGCGCGGGCCGGCGCTTCCTCCTTTATGCCAGCTCCGAGGAAACCGGGTTTACTCTTCTCGGCAGAAACGGCGGCGACGATATCATTGATTTCACGGTTTTATATTTTAACGCAACCTCTCGCGGAGGGGCGGCTAACGAGCGTCCCAGGCTATTACATATACGGGGAATTCCATTTCTGGTTACCGCTTCGGGGGAATAACGCAAGTTGTATGTATGTAGATAGTCGGAGGAAATGCATCGAGTCCAGCCAAAGTGAAAGTGAGCGGGAGGCGCGAAAATTTGTGCAACAAAGTACAAGACATTGGGGCCCGTTACAGGACGATCGTCTAGGGGAAGCGACTATTCTCCAGGCTATTGATTTTCCGCCACGCACAGCGCAGAATGAAGCCAGTCGCTTGCGTTCATCCATTGCGCTTTGAAAAGTTTGCCGATCAGTTTATATTCGTTAAGAGAATGCCGGAAGATTCGAAGAGCGAGTTGCTCTCGGTTGGGGTATGCACACTGCGCGCACAGGGAGGGTGCTCGAAGAATCCTAGTTATCTGGATGTACGGAGTCGGAACTCTGTTGTATCGATTCTCTACGACCTTCGGGGATAGTCGTCGGAATAGCTCTGTCGGTTGGGACCAGAAAAAATCCATTACACTATCGGAAAACGGCGTCCAATAAAACTGCGAGGGTGAGGAGGTGGAAGAGGAGGAATCGTATTTATCGGAAATTCTTGGAGGCTGGTAGACGCGGGAGGTGTGTAAGTAGACGCGGTGGTACCCGAGATTAAAATGTTATGTAAATCAGTGAACAAGGATGCTTCGCCTCGTAAATGAACGCTATTTGTCGCGTTACTTAACAGCACTCGTAAAGCTTGCAATTACATATTACGAAGCAGCCAGGTTCGCGAAGCGGCTGGCCCGTCGCAGAGCGGCACAACTTTCCGCTTCGTTTAGCAATAGTTTGGAGCCGTTCGCGTTACACGGTCAGTTAGTCGGCCAGCGCGGCGCATTTACGCAACAGCTCACCGCGACATCCTCCTCTTCGGTTCATGGTTCCGCGGTGCAGAGACTGGTTCTCGTCCCTGCAGAAATGTGCGCAGGAAATGGTCTTATCCGGGGGTTTATTAAAGTCGCTGCTGGGTTAATTTCGCCGAGAAAAGCTCACGGCCACGCTCTGTTCGCTTCGACGGCACGATCACCAGAAATCTCTTCTTCCATGAAATCCGAAGACAAGCGGTAATTACGGAGGCGACTCTTGCTACCTACTTTTCGGAGATTTAGAAAATTTGCTAAAGCTGCTTTGCTGCGTTGCTATGCAAATTCAGTAATACAGCCGACCTTTTCGTGCTTCCCCTCCAACTTCCATATGTAGACTGGGTGAGTCGGGGTTTCGGTACTCGGGACGAGCAAGGGAAACGAAAACAAAGGGGTCGGGGGTGCGGTAACCGACTTATTTATAGGCAAAGTTGGCCGATAAAGTTTGCACGGTAGACAGCGAACGCGACGTCTGTCGCGACCTTTCTGGGCAACGACCAATCGCGACCGTACCGATTCGGAAACGAATCCTGTTAGCCCGTTATAGGGCCAGGCGAAGTCTGCCATGCGCACAGCGCCGCGACGGCTTTCGAATCGACTGCGCGCAACAGCAGCTTCGGTGTACCTACTCAAAAACGCTACGTAAATTTCAAGCCCAACCGCGAGATTAATTAGCCGCGCGATGATGCATAACGAATTACGCTCGTTCCACTCTACGGTACAATTATTCTCGGTGGTAAGAAGTACACTCCCGCGCAATAGCTGTGAGGGAGAAAAGAGCCCCGCGTATATTTTGCCTGAATTAAGTAAAAGACCGTGTTCGTGAACATTTCCAGAACAGTTGTGGGCACACGGGCACGGGCGTGCCTCGCGTTCCTCTCTTCATCTCCTGTTTCAGTAATGGGATTTAAATCTTAATTCCGTGCAGTTTCCCTTTGTACCAGCCACTGCATCCGAATACATGTGTAATACAACATAGGTGGTATCGTCGAATCCTCGGCTGACTACGCCCTTCCTGCTCCCCCTCCACTTATCTACATTTGGAATGCGCGAACCCTCGGCTTCCATGACAAACCGATCGCCCTGCGTATCGGTAAACGCAATCGCGAATAAGATGCGGCTGCGGATGCGTAAGCGTAAACGTCGATTAACCTGCAAGTGGAAGTACCTGTGTACCTACTTAGGTCTATAACTTAGGTTGTATAACTCTGTTACGAGGACGTACGAACAAGGGTTCAGCTGCTGACCGTTTGCGAGATGAATGTATGTAGCTACAAGAAGGGAATCAATGCGGTAGCTATCGAACGTGCGCTGCTCGTCGTTTTTGCGATTCGCTCGATTAACGAGGGAAGGGATAATTTGAAACAGGCAGAATCGACTTCTGCCCGGGCGAGTGCGGTTGTTTGCCGCTGCTGCTGACAAAAGTGTCATTAAGAAGATGAAAGGAGGTCAACGGGGCTGGAGAAGTTAATTTAGGAAGAGCCCAACAGACAACGTCACGAACATTATCTCGTGGGAACACTCGCGAGGCGTACGCAAACACCCCCTGCGCCTCGGATCGACGGCAAATATTAATTAGATACGGCCAGATCTAATCTCCCCGTTCCAACGACAAACTATACCTTTCTACGGCAGACAAATAGTTTCTCTTTCTGCGTTTAGAGAAGGATTTCCTCTACGGTATTCCTTTTTTAATCGTATCAGCCGATCTGATTGTGAGCAACGTTCAACGTTCGCGTGTCGTTTGCTCGCAGGCTACGGCGCTAAAAGTTAAACGGGCGCAGCCTTTTAGAATTTACAAGATCTTGTTGAGATCGCCACGCGCGTAGCTAACTTTACTCTGGGAAGGAGAATTGCGAACTGCGAATGGCTGTGGCGCGAGCACCGTGCTCCGCTGCGTTACCCCGCAGCAGGAAACCAGAGCACAAGGTACGAGGAGCGAATGGGACGACAGTTGCACGTTTAAAGTTACATCGTCCGAAAAGTTCGGGCCCCTCGTAGCGAAATCCGCGCCCTCCGAGACGGAAAGGAGTTGGACGGACTTTCGCCTATGACCAAATCCGCCGCAACTACCTTCCCGACCAGGAGAACGCGAGGAGCTGATTCCTTCCACTCCGTTCGACACCTTCCAACTTACAGTCTCGCAGACTCGTTAACGAGTCTATCTCAACGAGCCGAGCGTGTCGGATCCAAAGGACACTGGAAACATCCAATTGTCCAGCTGGTACCGCAATGGTCGCAGGGCATTCATAATCGTCCCGACGTTAATTCGACGAGAAAATCCGTTAGTCCTTGGGCAGCGACGAAAAAAAGATTCACAGCAGCGTTTTACGAGCAAACGTAATAAGATATATCGGGTTGCCAGTTGTTAAGGATTCCCGAGCTGTTGGAGAAATTTCATTTCCGCAGGGGACTCTCGGGGGAACGTGTCGGGACCTACATATCTCCCGCGTGTCCCGTTGCGGGCCTAGAACCGAGCAAACGGTCAATCGTGGTGGTCGAAAGGGTCTCGTGTAAAGCTCCTACGACGATTTGCAGGATTATGCACGAATCAAAGGCTCCACGACCAGTTAGAGCAGCACCGCTTTACTTTCCGTTATGAATATTTAGGAGCGCTTTGCGACTCATCTTGTGGGCCACGCGCGTACTTCCTCGACTAACATTTATCCTACGGCTAAGCGACTTGTCTGGAATAGAATCGAATCGAATCGAATCGAATCGAATACCGCGATTACCACCATATCCAGTTAGATCTAACTACTTCGCAGAGGTAGGTTCGCCCAAGACGCGAGAACTTTACTTACTCACGTCTGTTTCAAGGACTTTGCTCGAGGATGAATTGGGTGCAGGCGATTCGGCGAGTGGCATAGAAAGTATTAAATGCGCCGCCTTGGAATTATTTCGGTGAGGATTGGTGAAAGAAATGGCTGGAATAATGTAGCTATTTGGCTTTTAAAGTTACTGGAGTGTGTGACTGGTGTCGCGAATCGCCATCGCGACCCTCAATCTGGCAACTTTCTTTCAAATGAAAGAAGGAATTCTATGAAAAGGAACGACGCGACGCGACGCGACGCGACGAGACGCGGTGCGGCGTGAACAATGCCGAGGGCCAAGATCGAAAGAGAGAGCTGGTCGCGCGTTCGTGTAAAAGAAATCTCCTTTGAAAAGGGGCAATTGAGCGTGCCCCGACTCACCTTCACTCGCGAAGATAGCCCGGACCGGACCGCAACAAATGAGCTAATTTCTTTTTTTCCACCAGAAATCTGTAATTAGCGAAATCGATTTGGCGAGTGCCTCAATTTCCAGGCCTCCGCTCAGGCCGGAAAGCAGGCTTCAATTCGAGGGAAACGGAGGCGAAATATCGCGTAGCATCTCCGGGAAAAGACCGTTTGGCAAACAAACACTCTCCCTCCTTGTTTCCGACTCCTCGACGGAATCGCCATAGGCATTCGTTTTCCAAATTTATGGCACAAAAATTCTTTCGTAACTCCCATCGGACCAACAAATCGCCTGCTTCGACTTTCCTTAAAATGCGCTGCTGGAAAGTTTTGTAATTCTTCGAAGCGAACCGATCCTCTTTCACTTGGAGTTTCATTGCAACCCGTAGGTACACATCATCGATTCCACCACCAATTCCGCCCAATAACGTAGCAGCAGTTTAATTAACTCGTTATTTCGCAGATCTGCGCGTCGCGTCGTCGGAGATTTATAGCTCGGGCTCTGTTAAACAATCGCCCCAGCCATTCAGGCTGTCTCGAAATGGTTCTTGACGACAAAACTTTTGCAAGCGTTTGTACGATAGGTGTGTCGCGGAAGAAATCGAGTTGCTACATGTATACATGAATTGTCTCTGCGCGAACCGTGACATGTTTGTTTGTTGCGTCGCGAGACGAGGCAAAGGGAGGGGAGGCGCCTTATCGTAACTGGAACAGCTATCTCGTCCTGGCTGGCTATACCGAGTTGTCGTTTACCGAGCCGCTGACATCGCCGAATATATCCGCCTCGCCGCGCCGTTTGTCAGCCGCACCCGTTTCAACGTCTTCGGGCTCCTCTTCTTCTCCGCTCCCTTTTCCTTTTGCACACACACCGTGACCAACTAATAGGCACCGCCACGCACGCCACAGAACTAAGTAAGGACATTGCGTTCCTTCGTCGGTGAATCGACCACGGGGCACGGGCACACGACACGCTACATATATCGATATACATGCCGTGATCAATGCGTTTCCTGTTTACCCTTGGTCGACACAGCGACATTGCGAGACTGGAAAGGGAAAATTCTGTTTACGCGAGAACAAGCCGGCAACCCCACTCCTTTGAAGATGTACTGTATAGGTAGGTATGTATGTAGATACGGTTGCCCCACTTCATATCTGTTTCTAAGGCGGTCTCACGTTTGCGCGCAGATTAAATTCCGCGTTCATTTTCGCCTCACTCTCCTCTTTCTCTCCTGCTCTAGGGCTGTTATCCGTTACACTGGCCCGCGAGGGACGGCGCGGCGTGTGATCAATTTCAAGCGTCATCCCAATTGGAGCTTTAAAGGGTCTCGGCCTTCCAGTGGACTGTTTGCGCTGCCTTGGGGGTGAAATTTCGCCGTACGCCCCAATCCAAGCTGGTCATTTCCAACCGCTATCCTCTATGAACATCCCTTTGCGTGGCTGGTATTACGTTTACGCGACTCCCTTTTAGACGGACCGCGTTAAATGGAGCGTAATGCCTCTCGGGTAACCTTGTCTCTTCCTATTCAGTCCGGCGAAAGTGCAGAAATTTAATAGCAACGTTCAGCCAGGAGATGCTTTAACGTAACTGAAGGTAAGCGCGACCGATCCTGTCGATATTGACGCACCGACGTATTCGATAACAGGGTGCAGGAGCCACCTGTGAAGTGTGCGATTAGACGTGAACGCGAGAAGACGGATGATTCGCCAATAGAGGGGGTGGAAGGCGTGAGAAAGAGCGATCGTCGGAGCAAGACAAAAGCAGGGGGGAAAATTAATGATCCGGGGGAGAAAAAACACTGGGCGAAAGGGCAGTCGTGGTAAGAAAAAGCGGCAGGCCTTGACCACAGAGCACCATGGAGAAAAGGAATGGATCAACTTTGGAACGATTACTTGTCGAACAATTTAGCGGGGCAAATTCTGTGTACCGAGAAAAATTCTTCTGGTTCCCCACACTAATTTACACGAGTCGATACAAACATGTATATGTATAGATTGTAACTGTACTAAATAGAGCTGTAACGAATATTCGAATAATCTAAGTATTCGAACACCGGAAAATTTGAATAATTTCTTTGAATATTCGAATAATCAGGTGTATTCAAATATTCGAATAATTATTCGAATATTCAAACAGTCAAATAATTACAGCTCTAAACTGTACCTAAGTAGTTGAGTGTCGAAGGGAGAAAAATTTTGTCGGACAGAAAGAGTATTCGCGGGGAATTCTTAATAGAAATTATTGCGCAGTATTGAAATCTTGCGCTATATCCAGCTGTACCTACGTTAGTACTCGGAAGAAACGGAAGTGTACCAGAGCCTTGTTGCTCGCGTTTAAGTTTAAACTTGATGCCCACTTGACCCTAATTGTTTGTCTGTCCACGGCCAGCGTCGCATCCACTCCACGGCTCATTCTTTTCTCACGACAATTAGATGTTGGTGAAGCGAGATTTTCGTCGGAGTACTCGCGCCGCAGGCGTCTGTTCTTCTTTCAAGAGCTGCACGTGCATATACATACCTACGTTCGAAGCACGAATAAGTTGATCGGTCAACGTAACCCGCGTCACGGTTTCCCAACGTTTAACTTTATCTTCTCGTTGAAATGGGCTCGTAAGTAGAATGTGGCGGAAAAGTGGGGGAAAATTCTTAATTCACGAACGACTTTGTCGCCGGCGTACAATCCTTCGTTGCACGGATCGTTCGTTTCAATTGAGGTTGTACCTGTGATTATCTGGTGCGGAATTTTCCCGCCGCGAAGGCACGTAATCGCGCGAAAAGTCCTCCCGCCGCGCCGTTTGCTTTCCACGTAAGCACGTATTAACTCGGGGCAGAGTAAAGGAGAAAACGAGATTGGCTGACACTTTCATTAGCATTTCACCGGTGCTCGGTGCTTGCACAGAGGCACATCGAGTCGAGTGTGCGCGCAAACCTTGCACGTTCCATCCTGCTTCTTATACTCTCTCAAGGAATAAATGATTAGTCAACCAAGAGCGTTGACTTGGGCGCTCGTGCTGCGCGATGAAATATTATACGTAGGCAGGATTGGCTCCGTAGAAACGTAGAATGCGTTTCCCTCGACCGCCCACGTTCGATAAAGTGCATTCAACATTCAAGCGGAGAGGAAACATTCTGATTAGGAGCGACGTGGATGCTGCGTGCACACGCAGCGAGATCACGTTCTCCCGTTATAGCCGTTGCGGTCTCTGCAACTTTGTCGATGACTTTCAGATCGCTCGGGTTCAACTGTTCACCGCAAAACTCTCTCTATCCGTTCTGAAAGTGCATCCACGTGCCGGAGCACGCAAGCCCCGAAATCAATCTCGCGAGCAATTTTGACGCGCTACAATCCAGCAAATCTATTTGATCCGGAAGGTTGGAGTAGAGTCTATGAAATTACACGGGGCCCCCACCGTTCGCGATCTTGTTGCTAGAAAAATCGCCGAGACGAGAAACTTTGCTGGAACTACATACGTCGAACGATATCGGCGTAATTTGATTAACGGAGAGACGGGTGGGTCCACGCAGCTGGAACCACCCCGATAACTCCGTAAACGTTGGTTTTACCGGAAATTCTTCTTGGCTGAGTGGAGTGGTATTGCCTCTCTCGGATATTGCCCAGCCTGAAATCGCGCGCTGTAGGTAATCGTCCGGCGCGCATTAAGCACGCTGCCGTACGTAATTAGTTTCGTCGTTAATTAATATCAGAGGCTCGATTACGTTTTGTCGCGTTAAGGCTGAACGTGGTACGGTGGTATCGACGCGATTCCCGCGTTCAGCGAGCTCGCGAAGATCGCACAGCAGTCGGTCGTTCGATATTCACCGCGCCGTTAACTGGTCGATTAAAACGCTGATTTTCTTCTTCGAAGCGGGTCTACGAGCCGACGAAGAAGCGCAACATGAACGAGGCAAACGCTGGAACTGGAGCTGGGGGAGTTGGCTCATAGGACATAGGATATAATCGATACACAATTACATTATCGTTTTACCGGCAGGAATCGGTTGCTCTCACGATACGAGACGATTATACGTCGAGTTAATGGAGGACACGCGTAACGTAGCCTCGGCTCCAAATTGGACCGTCCAAAGAAGCACGATATCCGAGTAATATCGCGCAACATTGGAAACGCAAGAAATAGCGCAACGATACATAAATATACGAGCACACTGTATAGCCTCTATTTTCGCGTCACACCCGATCCAACTGGGCAGGTGAATTTTGCCGAGTGCGTCTCGATTAGGGACTGTCGCTGCTGCTCATCCTTTCGAATTTGTCGATTCGGAAGGCAGTCGAAGCGATAGAACCGATCGATTGGGCGGCACCGTTGAGCGTGCACGAAGACGCGCCCCAACTCTAATCGAAGCTTTTTTCCTAGTCGCGTACACAATCCTACCGGTATCATACGAGCTTTAGTTATCGCAGAGGGGCCGGCCGTATACGTAAATCGATGTAGGTACCCACGCAAATCATAGAATTATCCAGGTAGAGTGGAAGTTTATCGACCGCCCCCGAATACAAATTCCCGATCCACGGATTGGAATGGAAGACGGGTCTGAAGATCGACGGATCGACGAATCGACGAATCGAGCGGGCAGCATCTGGTTGGTTAGCAGGGCCTCTATAGAAAAGCAATAACTCTTGCTGGTAGGAAATGAACGATAGGGAATCGACTATTGGATATCGAACCGAGGATTTGATACGTAACTGCGCCGCTTGTCTCTGCTAGTAGGTAGTAGGTAGTAGGTAGTAGGTCGCTGGCCAGGCCAGCCACTTGTCCGCTTCGGCTCCTATGCCTGACTCTATACCTCTGCCGCTACCACTGCCAGTGGTAAACTTCGTAGATGTAGGTTGATTGCTTGCCCGACGGGGACGCGTCTTTCTTTCTTTCGTTCGCCCATTCTTTCTTTCTGCCTTGCTTTACGATCGGGCCCGGCCACCGGCCGGGGGAAACTCGATTTTCGTCAGCCAGAAAACATTCCCCTTCTATTTCCGCTAGGCTCTCCCCGAGCAGGCCGATTCGTTTGCTCGCGATCATAGAAAACGTCCACTCACCGAACCCCTCGGAAAGTTTTGCCATCTCTGCAGCAAAACGCGTCCATCTTGATGTTAGTTCCATCACTTTCTAACAACAATTTCCGCTTTTCCTTCCCGACGACCCACAATTTTCGTTGCATTTAACCAACGAGTTCGGTGAACAAGCGTGAATTGCCTAGGACGGCGCGAAATGCAAGCAGAGAACGGAACAATGGGCTTGTAAAATGTCTGGCGAGTTACAAGATCAGACAAGAAAGCGGCGAGTGGGCATTCCGAACAGACGAATCTGCATCGCAAATGTGCCATTAGTTTACTTGTAACGGGTTGAGATTCAAGAAACCCAGCAGGGATCCTTTGCTCCCTTCTCTCTCTCTCTCTTTCTCTCTCTTCATTCCGTATGCCTGCATCGTATGTACATTTTTTCCTCCGAATTCGCGCTTGAAAGCCTGACAATGTTTTCCGGGGCGCCAAGCACCGACGCAAATCAACAGACAGAGAAAGTCGTGTTCGAAATTTCCCTAATTTTCTCGTTCCTGTTGCCGCAACGTTTTTCACCGACGCGAGCGCGACGCGCGGTTAATTTTTGCGAGCTGCTGAAACGGAATACGCGGATGATTTTTGCCGCGGACACGAGTTCCCACTGTGCGTGTTCTACATATTCATTCGTCCCACGTGTATTCACCGGCCTGGTCCAATTTTCCTCCGGCACGCGCGGAGCTCCGGGAGCCGAGAGTTTATTGTCGTTCATTCGATGAGCTGCTCCCGGCGAATGAACAGGGATTATGAATCGCCTTGTTCGAGATTTTGGAAACGTAGCGAGTTCTCTCCGGCGCCGGATTTTCGGTTACCGTAAAGTAGTCACCCGCCGTGTATAATCCTAAAAGCTTGATAGTAAAACGCGAAACAGTGGTCGAATAGCGATTGAATAATTAAGGAGCGAGTTCTGGAGGCACGCGCGCGACGCAGGGGCCGTTTGAATCGGATCGGATTTACGCATATATGTATTAGTCCGCTAAATCGGCCGAGATAATTCAATTATTTCATCCTTTCGCGTTTAACGAAGCAATTATACGAACGCTTTAATGCCGTGCCGCGCGGTGCTTTCATTTTCCTCGCGCGGATCGAAGCAATCGGAAAAGCTTTTCGATCGCTCCTCGATACCACATGTAAATGCGGTAAAAGATAACGCGCTGGGGAGTTGCAGGAACTCCGTATTCGTTCCTCGAAATTCGTCGAATTATCAGTTCCATACCGAGTGTAATTAATGCGCCTCACTGCTTGCACACTGGTCTCTACACGTGTAATGCGTCTATATGTTTACGTGCAATCACCGGAGACGATCGATAGATGGGTACATCGTAATACATTACGCGGTTATCGAGGAGGGCCGACGTTGCTCGGGAATGCTTTGCGTCGATCACGCACGAGCTGTTGTTTATTGTTGGCTAAATTATGCGCCGGATCCTGGTCAAAAGGTTTACGCAACGGGTTTTATTCGCTTCGAGTTTGCGTGCCGCGCGCTCAACGATTTACATACCTACCTATTGGCTGTCCCGGACTGGTCGCTCGCGGGCGCGTGATGCCTTTGATATTTAAAATGTATTTGAGAAGCTGCACGCGCTACGCGGTGTGACATGGAACTCGTTAAATCCCTATCATCTGCAGGAAAACTTTTTATTTCCACGTTTTCCTCTCAAGGGGATTTCAGCCTCAGCGAAATTCTGTTTGGTTGAGTCGAAGTGGAGAATCCCCTACTTCATCTTCCGCTGATTACCTACCTAAACGTACGAACGACTTCTCTTTCGCGCGTGGACTCAAGCTTTTTTACCAACCAATAACGTCGCATCGTTAGCTCGACCCACAAATAATAATTACATCGTCGCGGTGGTAGCGAAACTTATACATAATTTGGCTGTGCTTTGATGGGCTCGTAAAAAACGTCTGGGTCGCGGCGCGGCGTCTTCGGTATTCGTTAACACACGGGGCATTCGCAGGAATCGAAGATTCGCGATTCGTGGCGCATATTCGAGCAAATAGATTCGTTAGTCGCCCTCGCAGTTCCTCCAAGTTGCACGGCTCGGGAAGACGGGAGAGAAAAACGCCACTGACGCCGCAGCCATGTTTTCTCACCGAGAACAGGACAGATAGCCTGTATTAATCAAGTTCGTGGTAGACGGTCGGGGGTGGCGATCCTGGGGAGGAAACCGGGTGCGCGGTTCAACCAACGGCTAGCATTATGCGAACGGAAAAACGTGGTAGCAGCGGCAGCGATTTCACGAGCGGACCAGCGAGAATGCGTTGTAACCGCCCAGTGCTAACCGGGGTTCTATTGTATTTCCCGGAGGAGAGATGAAGCAAGAAATGGCGGCTCTGACGCGGCAACGGAGTAGTGAATTAAACAGAGTTGCTTTAAATCTGGCCTGGGCCACAGTCCCACGTTGGAAGAACGCAATTGCAGAGGGAATTAGCAAAGCCCCCCTGGCAAATCACGGTCGGAGAAATTTCATCACCCCGAGGATCGGCATTTTCTGGTGTAAAATGCGCGACAGATTAAATAACAAGCTCGATTCGAGTGAGAAAGTTATCGGGTGCAGAGCAGCGATAGTTCGGGGTGTATCGGTGTCTGATGTATGCAAAGTATGCGGTACCTATGCAGAGCTGGCTGCCTGTCCGGCCGACATCGCGTGCGCTTTATTGAATTCCCGCGGAAAACCCTGCGGCTCGCGGCCTTTCCTTCTTTTCCATCGACGCGAGAGACTTCGATGAATGCGTATCTGTGCCGGATACGAATGTCTGTTCACGGAACCAAACGCGGGAGGCAAGTATTTGGATTGGATATATTCTGGCGAAAAGTAGCAAGAAAAACGTCCAACGAATATCCGGGAAATTCGCGGCTGATCGGGTTGCCGCGCCGGGCACAATGCGCGGATGCAGCGATCGATATCATCGCGTCTACACATAGGTATGCATAAGGCCGCGATATTTGGTGCTATCGGGTCTAGCGGATCAGCGAGAAAAAGGGAAAAAGCTATAGATGAAAGAAACCGATGGTTTTAGCGTGCGGTGACCCGTTTGTTAACCGTGTTTCTACGTGCAAACGAGCCATGGGGAAACCGTAGCCGACGCAATATATATTCTCGGGAGAAAAACGAAGCGAGTCCCGCGTCGTGACGCGACGCACAGAGTGATGCATTCCGATAATTAACTCTCGGAAGCGAGTCGGCGCTCGATGCGCTCCATGTGCTCGATCTGCACGATGCGCTCGGCAAAGCCGGCCACCGCGGTACCGCGCACCGATTGAAATCAGCCGGCCTTTCTACCGCCGTTTCATACAATTCCAGCTGACTGCAAAGCGTTTCCCTTTTCTATTCACCGCCTTGCAACGATTGTGCGAGCCATCTTGTCGCGTCCAACCCGACCAACAAGAATCGTATCGGAAGTTGGACTGGCGGCAGGTAGTATTGTCTTCGTAATTGGTGTAAATTGTAACTGAACGTGTGCGAGACGGTACCCGGCTGTGTCGCGCAAGTATCGTAGGTTTATCGCGACAAGACCCAGTCAGGATCTGTTAAATACTTCTCTTTGCACGGACAAAGCTCGCCCTTAGTTGGTCGTTTTTAAAAGGGAATTCGTCGACGAAGGGAAATCCTCCAGCTACAGCATTGCTTTCGTATTCATCGGATGCACTTTGCTGTCAACCCTTTGTCGGTATTTTATTCCTCCTCTTTTGCCTCCTCTTCCTCCTCCCTATCGCTCTCTCTCTCTCTCTCTCTCTCTCTCTGCAGATATCCCACCTACACCCATCGATACGTATTTCCCTGTGAAATCAATTCGATATACCTATGTATGTACGTGTACGTACGGCTTACGCTTGCGTTACGAAATGGCTTGCGCCAGATACAGGCAAACCATGTCTGTACTATTGATATTGCGACACAAAGAACGAGAGGGTGTATCGATCGTGTTTGCGCGCAATCGAGTCGTTCGATAATTAATATTTTACGAGCCGAAGTCGTTCGTTCCGAGGACAAGTCGAGACGCGCAGAGGATTTTATTGAAAGACGCAACGACGTGACGTAGCTGGTTTCTTTCGTCGGGAACGTAATAAAAATGCTCGCGACCAAGTAAAAAGTTGAACGAGATTCGCAAGATGCTCCGAGATCCTATTACAAAGTTCCGCGAGAGTCTTGTTTGAACGGCGCGGCGTGGCGTGGCGTGGCGTGGCGCGGCGCGGCGCGGCGGGCTTGTTATTGATAATCTTAGTGAGATCTCATATATCTCATATTGACTGCTTTCAGCGGTAGAAACTAGAGAGCCGACCATGTTTTCGGGTATGGAGGCGTGAAAGGTTAAGGACTTGAAAAGTGTTGAATTACGGTTATGTAACTTGGCGAAATGTTCGTTCCTCCGATGTGAAATTATCGAGTTAAAGATGGCTGTTGATATTCGAAGGGAAAGCAGAAAGTGCAATGGACCGTGGCCTTTCCTCGTAGGTATTGTATTTTCCGTGGAAAAATAAGGTGTACGTGTTTGAGTACCTATAAGTTTCGGTGCCGGAGGGTTGCCAAGAAAATAAGCTAGAAAGTTTCGGCCAGCACTCATCTAGAAATGCCGCAACTTCCTTCGAATCGTGGTTCACTTTGCTATCTATAATATACCAGCCTCCGAAACTTACGTTTTAAGGTCTCACCGAGTTATCGACATTTCTTTCTTTGCTGTGTTTACAGGTTCGACACGAAACAGAGATTATTCTCATTTCGCAATCCTCCATGTGGTTACTGGCCGACTTGTCGCCTTAAGGGATGTTTTCCTGCTTCCTGTGGCTTTCATTGGGATCGACAGAGAATTGTTCGCATGCAAGGTAAACGACAAGTAGGTATCCTCCGAACGTTAAACGTTTTACGGATAAGGCCTGAACCGCACGAAAGTTGGCTGCTATTTTGCAGCTTGGTGTTGTATCGAAAAATTTCTAGGCGGAAACTTTGATGTTTGGGACCGCGTCTTTCGAAACTTTTAACCAGCCAGAATCGAACGGAAATTCGCTGTTCCGTAATCTGTGTAATCGACGAGTCATGCCCAGAATTTGCATACGGAAGATAAGTCGCGATCACGGCCGGTAGGATGCAAAAGTGTAGATGTAGAGTTTAGTGCGAAGGATAGAGGGCAGTTTCCCTGCTGTAGCCTGCATCCTGCAACGATCTGAATTGCGGGCGTAAACGTTATCTTTGTGACTGCCGGCGCGGCGCGCGGGAGGCTCTCAGGTAATTACGACGAGTAACCCAACTGCGTACTCGGGGCAGAAACTTGCCAACTTTGCGCAGCAAAACGTGATACTTTTTCCTTTTACACTCTCCGACCAAGCGTATAGCTATCTGTCGCTCACGTAATGGCCAAGTTAAAGTTTCTTCGCAACCTCTCTGGCCGATCATTTGCATCAACGAGTGCCCCACGTTTTCCATTAACATCGTCCAGTATAGCATGTTCAGAAAATGATCGGGTCTCGGTGCTCGTGCTTGTGCTCGAGCTCGTGAGTTTCAACGCTCCCCGAGAAGGCGATCGCGTTTAACGATCACGAGGGAAATTTCTGCAAGATATTTTAGGGCAATTTCGAAGAAAGTTTACGTTTCTACGCGAGTAACTTTCCTGGCGCATGAATCTCGTCTTACTCGGAGGCTGGGATGCCATCAAAGTGAAATGCTCCGTTCCAATTTCCAGTTGTTTTAAACGGCCGATATTCCGCTTTAGAAATCGCGCAGCGAAAATTTAAACGGTTCACCGACCGACGCGACGCCCGCGATGAAAACGGCGTCGATCCCCCGAGGAAATTTCGGCTCTCGTTACACTCTTCGATTACTGCGATCGTCGTATTTTGCCCTCCAGAGACACGAGTCGTGTAAAATTATCCGAGTCTCGGAAGTAAAAGTCTTAAAGATCCACTCTTCAAAGGAGCGAATGAAACGCTGGGAAAAATTCCATTTAAAAATCGAGTCGTCTCGAACCGCTTGCATCGCTGCTCGAATCGCAATTTATCCGCTTTTATAGTGCAGCACTATCGTAGCTGCGGAGAGCACAACTGAGTTTCCTCGTTTAATTAAAACACCCACAATTATGTAGAGTGGCTTGAAACCTGGTTTCCAGCGCGAACCACGGCTTTGCATTATCTAACGAGCAACAAAATAATTGGAATACCATAGATATAATATAGGAGTAGATAGGTATGCCTACATATGTACTTAATACCGAAAACGTCCGCTAAACGCGAACAAGTTGTTGGAAAAAATTGGTGACGGTTTTGAAGCGTCGTCGAGCGGCGAGCACCGCGTCGACCTGTAAACTTTGTTTCGATAAATTGACCATTGTAGGTAGAATGGAGAACAAATGTAGCGCGGTGAACGCGTCGAGCAAAAGCCGGGTGTACGGCAACGCGAAATAGTTTTTTAGCGTAATTCTGGAGAAGGCGGTTTCAATGGGAGAGCGTGCGTTTGAATGCGAACCAATGCCGCTCCGGTGAACGTTATTTCTCATGCGAAGAAGGCGCCTCTTGCGTTCCTGAGCAGCGATGTCGGCGTAATCCAACGGCTGTACTACTGATGCACCGCCGCGCCGCTTCGCTTCGCGTCGCGTCGAGTTCCCTCTTGTTCCAAGTGCACGCGACTGTGCGTCGTGAAATGCGAGTTTTCGGCGAAATAAGCAGGGACTCGTAGAAATCGCGGCAACTGCACGAAAGATCGGTGTAACCGTTTCTCAAAGCTCGCCCCGTGCCACGCGTCTCGAATCCCCTAGATTCCAGATACCTATACATAAATAGGTTGGTCGATTGGTCGGTGGCACGCAACGATAAAATGTCAGCGTTAAGGCCACGATAAAGTGGTAAGCTGGGGTTTGGATAACCCGTGTTTCGTTCGGCTGAGTGACGGTGCGCCGAATCGCAAGCATTACGGCAACTTTTTCGCATTCCGCTTCAAATACGTCCTCGTACAGGTGAAACGTTCCCTTCGAAGCGGATGGATCCTCGAACTGAATTTAGTTATCCTAAGGGAAGATGACGATCTCGTGAAAAACGAGTCCGAGTAAGAGAGAGAGAGGACAAGAAAGAGGAAGAGAAATGGGCGGGCGGACTTCTTTCTATCGAATGAGAGGCAGCCATTGGGTGGTGGGTGGTTTGGACGGACCGATGGAGCGACGAGTGGAGTTAAAGCGGCACATAACAGCCAAGGGTGAAGTGGCTGAGAGCTTCCAAAGGACCGAACCTCTCGACGGGGTTGAACTTTCAAATTCCATCGCAAACATCTCACCCCCGCTCGCAACGGGAGCAGAGAGAGAGAGAGAGAGAGAGAGCAGAGCAGAGCCACAGGGACAGTAAAGAGTCGTTATAGAGTCCAAGAGACAGCCGTTGGCCAGCGACGGGCAATCGTTTCTCTTCGGTCCAAGCTTACGAACAATCCATTTATATGAATTGACCCAAGCAATGGCCCGGGTATCATTCTTCCCGGTCACTTTACAGCCGCAACTGTTACGGTTGCTGGAAAGATTTAAATCGTTTCAGAGCTGGCCAAAGTTGCAAGACTTTCCGGTCCAATTAAGCCAGTCGGGCGAGTTCAGATCACACGAGAGATCAAGGGCTGCTAATTTCCAGTAACGTTCAAAGCAATTTGAAAGTTTCGTTTCGCTTTCGAAGCGATTCGAACGGTTTCCGTGCCATCGCTAGGCTGCTCGACCGTGAACAGGAACGTGTCCTCTTCCTCTTCTCGTCGCCCTCCTTCTCGCTTCGACTCTCTGTTCTCTGTATTTCGGCTCGAGTGCTATTTGCTGAAATCTTAGCGTCGGCTATCCGGGCTCCAGGAGTTACAGCTTTTCGACCAAAAGCTCCAGCGCATACTTGCATAAGGCGCACGATCCAGGAGAGATCGTTAATCACTTGCTCCCTGCGGACGATCAACGATACGAAAGGGTTTTTGTGTCGGGTGATCACCTTCCGACGCGACGTCTCGACCGAGTCCTTGCCGGTAAGTATCGCCGCTGAATCGTCAACAGAGAGATGAAGAGAGGGTTCGGAGAGGGCCTGGATGGCTCGTAGTCTTCTATAACGAGCTACCAACGACAAATTGAACGGGTACCTTCAGCCCGTCGGACTTCAAAAGGGCACGAGACTGCAACGATGTCGTCGTTTTCTTCAGCGAGGGTCGTACTTGAAAGATTCACGTCGCAAATCACTACGCGCTAGCCAAGGCTATACAATAATCGCCTCCGGTAAAAAGGCAAATACAATACTGTACAACTGTTCGATACCGCGATATTTCGAATACACGAAGGACGGCTGCTCTGTCGATCGGCAGACAAAACGTCGTTACTTGTCCTTTCGACAGATAGACGATAAATTACTTTCACTTCGTTATAATTGCGTTGAAAAGAAAACGGTGATAGGAATTGCGTGGCCTGGAATTACTCCAAGCATACTAATTGTTGCATTATTGGATCCCGTACGGTTGCAAAGATACTCGTTTCGGTATCGTCGGAATCGCAAGGAAAAGAGGAAGAGGAACAGGAAGACGGTGGAGAGGGTGAAAAATGTGCTGCCCGAAGCGAGGCACTTGTTCGGAGAGGGTAGAAAGAAGATAGAAATCTTTGTCTCAAAGAAATTACGTTAGCTCGCCGTAACGACCGTGATTGCTCGAATCAAGTGCTTTCTTCCTTTTCCTTGCTCTGCGATAACCGTTGGCCTCGGGACACGATAAATTGTCCCGGCGTTTCGACGCGTCGATCGATTCCAACTTAATTAATCGCAACTACATTATCCGCAAACGCTTGGCTTAACGGATCACGCCAGCAAAGAAAATATTGCCTAAAGTCACGTGCTCTCGCCGATTTCACCTAGTAAACGCCCAGATCAAACCTAATAGATTTTCCAGCCGATTCTCTCTCTCTCTCTCTCTCTCTCTCTCTCTCTCTCTCTCTCTCTCTCTCTCTCTCTCTCTCTCTCTCTGTCTGAATTTAAACATTCGAAGGACGCCAAGGAAACCACTATCCTCTCCCTAACCCCCTAAAGACTATGGAAATTTACGATTACTCGTGTAATTGTAAAACGCTGAGGAATACGGAGAGACCGCAAGGGAATGGTAAATGATCCGAGCAGGGAGTTGCGGTTGGTCGAAAGGGTCTAGGAGCAGAGCCGGCCGTACCAATTTAATACTCTCGTCGAGGGTTGGACACGTTATGATTAGCTGGCGAAGAGTTATCATTATCGCTATTATCGTCCGGCAACTTTGGCTCTCTCCATTACAGCTAATGAGACTTTCCGCGCCGACATGGCTGGCAATTTAACTTAGACGGCTGCTCGATTAACGCGATTGATTAGTGCTCGATTAGCGGTACGAGACTCGGTTGATCGACCACGGGCGAATCTTGGGATGGACTTGGACTTTTGTCAATAGTCAATAGTCGAGAGGATTCCCCTTAGGCGCCAACTTCTCGAGAGGCAGGGATTAAACTGCGAGAAGAAAGGCGAGAAAATCCTTCGCAACGGGGATAACGAAAAATTATTGGGCAAGTTGGGAAAGAAGGAAACGGAGGAAGCTATAAAACACAGAGACGAATAAACTTGTAGCGTCGAGGAGAGGAGGAATGGTGGAATGGCAAACTGCGTGGCGGTCGAACACAATACATTATACACAGAATATGTATGTACTTGTACTCGCACATGCACGGTGGGGGAAAAAGGACTGCATTAATTTCCCCCGCTACCTTCCGCTGATAATTCAATTTACGCTGGACTAAATTATAATGAACGATACGTACCTACTTGCTTATTCGAAAGTACCGAATAATAACCGTTATTACAGGCGAGAGAGCTGGTTGCGAATGGAGAACACGAATTCGCGAATGTGTGGGCTAATATTCTAGTGCATTCGAAAGCGGAACGATCGAACAACGTGTAATTAATTGTGTTCGATCCGTAGTTGCTAACGAGGACCGTGGCAAGAGCGTGATCGAGTGTTGATAGAAATTCGAGTGCTGAAATTCTCTTCTTCTCGCAACTCTCGCAACGCTGCGAGAAGAAGCCTGCTCCACGAGTTCTAGTGCATCGATCGTTATCAAACAACAGAAGAAGCTTCAAATATCCCCACTTCCGATCAGAAGTAGGAATAGGAATTGCTCGTTAAAAAAAAATGAGGAAAACGTTTCTATCCAAAGCTGTGACCTTTATTCCTAATAGATAGGTATTTGAAAAGCATAAAGGCTAGGTTGGCAAAGATACGCGTTTCTAACTTCACGCTCGAAAGAAAGGTCTCATCGCGTATACCCTCCTCCCTTTCTCCTATCTATGGCGAAGGGAATGCCTGTCCCGCGAGAGGGGCGGCAAATCCCCTTTCGATCGTTCCATCAAACTGCCTTCAAATGATCCGATCCTCTTGCGGCCGTGAATGACTTTCCAACGAAAACTTATTGCCCGAACGTCTATTTCGGGTGTCAGCCCTTTTCCCACCACCTGCATAAGTACCTATGTATTATCCTATGTATCTACATCGGTGTGGCGAAAAGATTTCAACGGCTAGGCTCGGAATCGATTTTCGTCCACGCCGAATTGTCCGTTTGGTCGCGTTAATTTTTGCGACGCGATAACGAAGCTTTTCCCCCGAAAAGCGAGAGAAGCAGGAGAGAAGCAATTAAAAATAGCTCTTCGAAAGCCAGTTTCGCTTTGATTCCCTCCGGCGCTTCCCGCGCATATTCATTTCGATTCGTACGTATTTCCCGTCTTCGATCCAAGTTATCAAAAGCTGTGGAAATTTGTCGAAAGGTGGCGAAAGTTAGCTGCAACCATTCGTTACATCTTGAGACGATAAAGATGCAGATAGGTCTGTTGCTTGGTGATTGACTGTTGGGCAGTGGAATCGTATTTACGATTAGATTACAGCAGAAGTAAATTTATCTTACAGGAAAGCCCGTCTCGCCCTCAAACTTTTGACCGACAATGTACGCGCAATATATACTCGTATCTACATATAGATATGTAGGTGCATGCATGTAAAGCGCATCCGGCGGATCAAGTTCTACTGGTTCGCAACGTGTAATCGTGTTACCGTTGTTATTGTTGCTTCTGCAGCTTCCTGTTTGTATCGTGCCCGCGTGAATTAAGCACTCGGCGTCTGCATGCTTAATGTGCACCGCTACACGCGCTATGCGCCGCTTTCCTTTAATCAAAATTCCATCTCCTTTCACGGCTTCCTCGGGCAAACATTAAATCGATCGGACATCCTTTCGATTCAACAAAAGTAACTCTGCCTTCTGCAACAGCGTTTTTCTTCAGCAGAACCAGCAGAAAATCGAGCACGAGAACGAGAACGAGAACGAGAACGAGAACGAACAGAGAAAAGTGGAGAGCTACGTGTTTACGCTTCTTTCCGCCTCGGCCAATCCTAACTTAATCCGGACACTTTCTAAGCTTTTGACTATGAAACGGTAAACAGAGTTTCCTTTTGCTCGAGCGCAAGCTTTCACGGGAGTATTCGCGTGGGAAAGTTGATTTTCGCAGAGCGACCAAACTCCAGCCCGTTTAAGGTTTAAGGGAACGTTTCTGCCTGCCCTCTTCCCTCGCACCTCTTCGTTTTTCTCTTCTTCAATGACTGCGGGCAGTTAACATTTCCTTCCGCCAATAAAATTCCGGGCAACGGCGGTAATTTCGCTTAATTTCTTGCGTTTAGACTTATCCCACGCAGAACCGAATTACGCGAGTTTGCCCAATTTTCGCTGGCGAGACCAAGGCCCGTTTAGAGCGGTTAAAGCTACCGGAGGCAAAAGTCGGTCAATTTATCCGCGCCGAATAGCTGTGGGTGCGAAAATTTCACTAACAAATTTCGATATTCGCGAATCAACAGCGGTAACGCGACCGACCCAGCTAGCTGGGATAGGTAGTTTTTGCGGTAAACAGACAATTATATTAGCGAGTTTACTCGGCCGATCGATACTGCCGAGTGCACAGTGCACAGTGCACAGCCACCTTGCGAGTCAAGGTGAGCTTTCTCTCCTTTCCCCTCTCCCATTTTCCATTTCCCATTTTCCACCGCGTCTTCGTGTACCTCGCCTTCGATTCTACCAAACCTTCCTCACCGCCTTTCCTCTTGCTGTCGCTCCAAATATCGCGAAACTCGTTTAACTATGAATCCTGCGAATCGATTAGCAGGTAAACGAGTAAATGAGTAAACGAGTAGGCGAGTAAACGAAGGAAGAAAGGTTGGCGAGCGGGAGAGAAGAGGCTCCTAAGTAGTCCCGCGCCGCGTGCGCCGCCCTTTCATCAACGAGCTGCGCGATTTATCGGCGAGGATGCTCGAGCTTCTCCAATAGGTGAACCGCTATTATTGGTCGACGAAGCTGTAGGTCGCGATTATCTGCGGATCGATCACGCCTCGCACCCAGAACGGTCCCCCTGTTCTTCCACATCGCGTACCACCCTCTGCCTTCTTCCAGCTGTCAAAGATTTTCGAATCGTGCGCTCACCGTCCGCACCCCGACACGCCACTTTCATCGCCCCCTAAAAATTATAGCACGCGGCACAACGTGACGTGCATTTTAGGCTCCCTCCGTTGTAGTACGTCTTCCAATCTTCTGACGTGCGAGCCATCTTGTCGCATACGCCCGCGCGTCAGTCCGATTCGTTTCGCAGCACAATTTCCAGGGAAACGTGGCGGAACGGAGAAACACCAGGAATAAACTGATCGCGCTGTGCAGCGAGTAGCTACCTACATAATTATGATTTGTCGTCGCGATATAGCGATGTTGGTGGGCGTTAACTTTCCGACGAGACGGTTCAACTTCTAATTTATTACAATACTCTACTGTAAACTTGCTAAACGAGTTGGTCGCTGTATAAACTTCTATAGTTTCGCTTGGTTAATTACCGAAAGACTTGCGCGCGATTTCTGGCTCTCGGCCTCACCTCGGGCGAATTCATCGCTGCTGCGCTGCCACGCTGCCAGTGAACTTGCAGCCGAAACCAAACCTTTCCATTGGAGCCTTCAAGATTTCAAATATATTCTTTTTCGTCAAACGATCTACGCGTCCAGAAGAAATATGTTAGAGCAAGCTTTCCATTTCCAAGGTTCCCTTTTCGTACAATGGGGAAACTTTTAAACGCTCTCGCGTAATTCCGTCGGACGTAACTGTGCGACCTTTAGGTGTCCGTAGCGTAATTCCCTTAAATTTCCTGGAATTAATGGAGCGCAAAGGTAATAGGATTTAGGCCAGCCAAATACGGAGAAACGTATTTCAATGCGCCACGTGCGCCAAAGCACTATTGCCGTTCGCGTACATCGATTTAGGTGTTTCCCATGCAAAAGCTCAACTACATGTATAGCCATTGCGGCTTAATGGAGTAACAAGTCGCGACTAAGTTACGACAGGTATTCAAGCGTTTCACACGGTTGTTTGCGATTTTACAAAAAGTTAACTCTGTCGAAGGACGAAACTCCTGTTTTCTGTGAGTCGCCTTACGAGTTATCCTTCGTGGCTCGAGAATGGTGAATCGATAATGGGCAACCAGAAATCGAGAATAATTAGCGACGAGTGTTTACGACGCGAATCGTTTACCTACTCTACTTGAGAAGCTCCCTCGCTCGATAGCCTCTGATTACGTAGGTAGGTATTACTTTTGCTCCGCTCGAGTCCCTGCAGCAAAAGTGCATGGCAAATCGCTAATCGCAATCAAGACTGCAGGCGCGCGTCAAATCAATCGCCAACGCCAACGCCAACGGGGCAAACAGCGATTCCCGTGGCAAAAAACAATCGTAATTCGTTCTCGATAATTGAAATGGGGTTTTCTACCGTTTCCGTTGCTGATGGTTCACCGAACCATTGCATCCACCGCGCTAACATCGTGATCGTTTTAAATCGTCGGTATCACTTTAAAATATTAAACTCAACGTCCCGGAACATACTGAAATATCAAATCGAGCAATCTTATCGATACTTGACGTTTTCGCGACTTTCGGCTCTTGTAAACGTTTCTCTTTCTCCCACGTTTAATATTATCCATGGCATATTTCATTTGAACACGATTTTAGTAAATAACTTTCGAGGAGATTCGTCGCAAATCGGATTCCCTGATTTTCCCATTCGTCTGCTCCCGTACCCCTCGACAAACAGGAAACGCGTCTTTTCGAGAATCGCTGACTCAGTTCGCGCGATAATCTATCTCATTCATATTTTCAATCTGAAAGCGTCTATTTAGAGATTAGAGTGAAGTCATTGATTTCAGATATGAGACGGGGTATTTATAACGTAGGTATCGTTCGCCTCGAACGCGTATCTAATGCGCGTTACGAAAGAATGCGGACGAGGCCTTTCAATATTTCCTCGTGCACCAACCTTTCGTTATAATATTACCCACATACTTATACATTGGC
This sequence comes from Andrena camellia, assembly GCA_029448645.1. Taxonomy (NCBI): domain Eukaryota; kingdom Metazoa; phylum Arthropoda; class Insecta; order Hymenoptera; family Andrenidae; genus Andrena; species Andrena camellia. Next base: position 23,847,253 of record CM055678.1, on the reverse strand, counting down.
AATACGCGGATCCTTGGATTTCTGGCACTTTAAATAAATTAACAATGGATAATGTCGCTCGAACACGATGGAGATGGGAATTGGTATTACAAATGAAATGGAAAACGAGGCAGGAATCTTTTCATTCTCGCACGATTGAAGGATTTGCGTAGAATGGACGGGACGGATCGAAGCGGATGAACTTTTCGAGGCGAATTGGGGGGTGTTTTTTCCCCCCTTTGAGCCGATAAGGCGAGGCAAAGCTCCACGCGAAAAGGACACTGCGCTTGCACCTAGACGATGGCGATGTCCGAGCCATTACCCGTTAAAGCTGATTTATGACGTTTCCATGAAGCTGCACCGTCCGTTGAGAGGGATTCACCGTTTCTCTGTTTGAAAAATGAACGCAGACAGAGTATTCCGAGTTAATTAGTGGAACGTCAAACGATTCGCCGCGACGTTCGCCTGTATAGCGTTGACAGAAACGGTATCGTCCTGAGAATTAAATTGGAACAGAGTTCGGTTATTCGTTTGCGCAGACATAAATCTGCTCCGAATGAAAATGTTTTGAAAGCCGTGCAATTAACGAATTATTGTCGTCCTGCCGCGCCGGCCGGGAATCGGTGTCGACGGCGCGCTAAACGACACGGTAAACCTTCAACCGTGGAACAAGCGTTAAGTGCTCTCTCTTTTCGATCGATTAACATCGTTACCGGACCCGCCGATTATTTTCGTCCAAGATGCACAAAGTCCCGAGAACGATTCGATGCACAATTTTCTCTCTCAAAGTAGGTCTGTACCGCTTACAATTAAGGAGAACGATTGCCGGGCGATTGATAGAATCGGTGGCATGCTTTCATAGCGAACTCTGCCAACAGCGATCGATCCTCCGCTATCCGACTTCTATATTCTATGTATGTATGTGACAGGCTCGCTTCAAAACTCGCGCGGCTATCTCGCTTTTAACATTTACTCGTCAATCTTGACCGTTCGGATAATCTTCGGATTATTTAATGCATAGCTTGGCAACTCGCGATCGACCGCTTTCCCCGCTTACCTATAACACCGTCAAAGGGGAACAGACGTTTTGCTGTCGAAAAAGCTGTAATTAAAACGACGTAGGTATAGCGAAGACAACGCGGTATAGTTAACGCGGTCGTTTATGCTCAAAGTATCTAGACTCGGAGGCACGAACGCTTGGAACCGTTCTCTCCGATCGAACAGACATTGTTTCTTCTATCAAACATTCCAGCCTCTGATTTGAATTAAATGGGTTATTCAAAGGACCCCTGTCAAAGGGGTGGCTCCAAGACCCACTTTTACACCACTACTCTCTTTGGTGTTTCTGCTTTTCGCGAGCAACGTTTGCTCCTGAATTTCATTGTAATATTTTTACGCCCCGAAAGATAGGACGAAAAATTCGTCCAACTTTCTTCTACCAAGTGAAACGCTATTTTCTTCCGTAGCCTCGGTTTTAGTGCTATTTTACGAAGCACAGTTTCTTCCAGACCTACTAACCCATATCCTTAAAAAAGCCGAATGTGACCAAATGTGTCCATAGCTCGTATGGATGTGGCTTCGATATATCCGATATTTCCGATATATTCGATATATCGATCGGGACGGCGGAATTTAAAAAATTGATTGCCACGATCGCGGCTGAATACCTATCAGCGGAATATTAAGACCGACACCGACCGACCTTTCGATCGAAGGAGCGGACCTATACATCAGGTATACCTATATTCCATCACATTCGTATTCGTCTTCATTTATCGGTTCAATTTCTACGTGGCTGCCAAATATAAGTCGCCTACCTCAACGATTCTTTTTGCGCAAAGGGAAATTTTCAGAGCAGATGGCGATTGTATCGTAAGGGTGGAAGTTGAATTTCGCGTAGCTGGGTACTTAATTGCGCGCGTAAAGGGGCAAAGTTTCGCCGATTAATGCAAACAACATCCTTCAACGTTGCTGCAGGTTTCGACGCCCGTATAGAATTACATGCGCATACATTAAGCGTCCTCGACTATCAGTTTGTGCTCTGCAAACGCGAACCGTTACGGAAGACAGCAACACGATGATACAGGAGTTCACGCGAAAGCTTGGTGGACTTTGAACGCCGAACGAAGCAACAAACTACCGGAATCGCTGATATCAGCAAAGTTCACTTCCCCTTGGACACGCGAGACTTGTGAAAAATTACATCGTCCAGAATTACATTTACTCGTTCATTTTAAAGCAGAACGCGAAGACGACGCTGATTTAAACGACTGTGAGAATTGCCTCAGCTGCCCTCTGGATTCTTCGTTGCCACTAGAATGACCAAAAACCACGTAACCGCGATTCGCCGATCAAAATGTAAATTCTCCTAGTTATTCCTGGCGATGTATTTTTGCATGTAGCGCGAAGCGTGGAAACCAGACGCGGCACGCACGATATAACCAATAAATTGATTTTACCCGGAGAATCTGCATATACGATACCTACATAGTTACGTACGCGATACGTACGTATCGCGGCAGGATTCCATGCAACACACAACGTATACATCTATATGAATATGCATAAGAAAAATAAATTAAACGGGTAAGAATGCCCGGGGCGGTTAATTTTAATTACATAAATTGAACGAGCGACTGGAGCAAACAATTGAGGAGAAATTGTTCGACGAGGATCTAGAGTAGGTAATTGAACGATTCGATTTCAATCCTGTTCCGTACTTTTACAACGATCGAGTGGCATGGATGACGCAAGAGGAAAATTGGTAAAGCGTTCGGAAAGTGACGATAAAAATTAAAAACGACATTCCCGTAGATCATAATTGTAAGTTTGAAGATACCGTTCTGTGCATTTTCGTCTAGCTTCACGCTTAATTACCCATTACCTCGAGGGGAACCGTTTTATCTTGCGAATGCGAGACGGAAACTACAATAACGTTAAGTTGTTATCGCGGCCGCCTGACCTACGGCTGACTTATACTACTTCGCTCGAGCGAAACTTTCAGATAGAGAAGCCGAATGAAAATTGCCGACAATTATGCGTATTGCGTGAAAAGTGAAAATGCATCGGGGGAGGCCGCGATGGCACTCGTGTGATATTATATTAAATTTCGTAGGCGAAGGAGGAGTTGCTATCTCGAGAGAATGAATGCATATGTACATTGTCCATATAAGAGAGAAATGAAAGACAAGAATAATTGTAAGATTCGTAAGAAGAGCTGACTCACCTCGGTGTCGTTCCACCACATGTGCAACCGGTAGTTCCTGAGCACGGAAGGGTCCTCGTTGATGTGATCCACTGCGAGTTTCACCGAAGGCATAACGCCGCGACCAACGTGGCTCTCGGGTACGTGGTCGCCGTACGGGAAGAATCCAGCAATGTAAACGTCTCGTCTCTTCACGCCGCCGAGGTTTATCGGCTTCTGTCCGCCGCAGGTCAAAATTCCCTCCAGCCATAGGACAGAGGCGCACATATAAGCGGTCGCTAGCAAACGACGCCAGCATCGCTGCCGAAATCTCCTTGGAACCGTGGCGGCCGTCATATTTTCCTAACACGTTTTTTTTTTTCTATTACCGACGATCTACCGATTACTCATTGACACTTTTAATTGGCTCTTCCTAGTCGCTTGCGCTAGATTACTCGCACGGTAATCTTGCCACTTCTCATCGCGCGTGTATACGAGGGCATCGTTGAAAAGGATAGCGTGCCGCTGCTTAAATTTAATTTTGCGTCCAGGCTTAATTGACTGTATCGAATCGACGACTACGACTACGACTACGCCTTCATGTTATATACTCCTCTCGGTTCTTCTCCGTTCTTCCCCGTCCTTCGCGGATCTTCTCCTCTGAACGCATCGTCCTCCCTCTTCCTTACGACAATGGTTGACTTTGGTGCGAAGTGTGCTCGCGCGATAGCCCCCACCCCCTTCACCCCTTTAATTCGCCACGCTACTCATCACTTTATCATCCAATACTGCTCTAGTCTTTATCTTCTTCTTATTCGGTAATTACCATTTCTTAAGAAATACTATTTTATGTCTGTGCACTTAAGGTGTCTATGCTTCTCCATCCGTTTCAGCTTCCTCCAACACAACTCCATTTCCATCTGTTCCTTCGAGTGTACAGGAGTGCCAGCGGAACAATCGACTCAACGATATTTTGTCGTGCTATTCTACGACAAGATCCCGTTGCGGACAATCCTCCGAAGCACGATAATGGCCGCAGGAGGCTATCGAGGATGATTTCGTGCCGTTTTCCGCGCGACGCATTCAACGATCGTGGGCAACGCAAACTGCCTAAACTTTTGAAAGTGTAACAAACAACGTTTCTTTCTTTTCTGTCGCGGCGATACCTCGGTCCGCCATTGTCTCTAAGATATCGCTGCTTTATCCCCGACTTTCATCGCTTGCTCATCTTTGATTGACGACGCAACCGACGCAGTGATCTCCCAGCTGCATCTGCAACAAAAAATCGCAGTGGTCGTGTTAGATAGACAGAGAGAGAGAGAGAGAGAGAGAGAGAGAGAGGGGGGGGGAGCAGTGATCGAACAGGAGAGTCAGGGAATATGTTATTTCTGGATTATGTGATTCGTGTGGAACACCACGACGGTGCTTTCTACAAATAACACGGACAAATACCGTTGGTCCGTTTCCCTAGAATTCCAACCGTTATTCGATAATTCTTGATTAATGGTGAATGAGCATCGTTAATCAGTAATTAAACGTGCAGCTGGCCGCGAGTGAGGCGCACTGATATCCGCTTCAGCATTTACCATACCCAGTAGACCCATTCGGGTTTCGTCTCCGGAGAGAATGCATCTATTTGGTGGAAGTTGGCATATTAATTCCAATATGAAGCTACCTCTAAGGATTTCATCATTCCGAATGGAGCGGTAGCAAAGCTAACATTGTGACTGGAAACTAAACAACCCGTGGTTATCGTGCAGACGAATTTCTCGTGGAAATCCGTTCCGTCTAACGAAACGATCCTCTTTCTCCAACGAGCAATCATCGACAGTTGTTGTCGACGCGTCGTCCACATTAAAACCGATTCTTTTCTTCCACGAAACGTAGGCGACGCGACGGCCAGCGTTTTTGGAAACGGTAGCTGAGGCGCCGAACTCTTTGAAACGGCGAAAATAAGAGAAGGAATATCGTTGAAAGAACCGTCATGGCCAACGGAGACTGGATGCCAACGGCGGACGTTATAAAACCCGAAGCGACGTTACATTCGATAATTTTCCAACTAGGTCAAACGATATGAATTTTGCGATTGGTCGGAGTTGGCACTCTGGTATTCGTTACGTCGAAATATTTCGATTATACGCGAATAACGATGGAAAATAATCATGCGTGTTAAATTTTTCAGCAAAAATAACGCGCTCGAGATTTTCCACGGTGACTTCATTACCCTCGCCGTTCTCATCTGAAACATTTCCCGAATCGGCCAAACGGAAGATTTATTTCAACCGTGAACAACGTAATGTTCTATTCATACCCAATACTCGTACACCACGCGCGACCAAACTCGTCAAATTTATGTAAAAGTAAAAAAGAAGCATGCCTCTCGCAACGTATCGAGAAATGTATTTTCCGGGAATTTTACAGCTTCTCGCCGGTGCATGCCTGTAATGAACTTTTCTCATTAGAGCTAAGTGGTGTTCGATGCCGCGAACGCACCTCTCTGACCATTTATCGACTAATATACTACTTATCATCACGAACCTTCCACAGTTCCGCCTTGTAAGTTGTAATCATTGTTGATCTCTACGATCCTCTTGCAGGTATCTATATTCCGGAATTTCTTAAGCACGCTGTCGCATATTCTTATAGAAAACGGGGGCACCGAGGGCAAATTCGAGGGCTAAACCAGAAAGAAGATGAGAACGGATAGAAGTTTGAGATCAGTTTGCTGGAAGCTGGTACTTGACCGGAACACTCGAGTCGATGAACTTGGGATGATCGTAAAGTTAAGTGCCCGGAACCTCTAAACCTTAAGTACCCAATTACAATAGCAGCAGCTGTCGATAACGTTCCCTTACAATGGAGGACATCGTCCGTTCCAAGAGACACTTGTTTCGAACGATGAGATATCGCCAACTCGTGATATTAAATGTAGAGTGTAGGGACATCGTGTCATTGTGTACACGCGATACTACACTCGTTGCTTTCGTTACACCGATTTCTCGAAATTCAGGTGGAAATTCAAACTCGACCAGACACATACATAAGTAGGTAGGTAACTACCGTGCGCTGAGGCTACTCGCTACTGGCACTGGACCTAAAGTTTTCAAGATATTTTAGCAAGTGTGCTTCCGCCTTTCGCTATCCTGCATCCACATGACGCGATTAATACTCCCTGGCTAGGAATTATTTTGCAACGTGTACGGATCGACGAGTCAGCAGCCGGGCCAACTAACGCAGCCACTTATTTGGGTATATACATTCCAACACGAAAGTGCACTTTGCCCATGAAAAGATTAATAAATACTAGCTGGTTATTGGCACGTACCCCGACAGTTTGAAATTGGGAAATTTCACCGCATAATCGCGATAGCTCTTTCATTGAAATAGTTTCAGGGAAACAGTTTGATATGGAAGAGCTGGGTAGACATTAATCGATGCGATGTCCAAGATGCTATCAGCAAAATGGAAGCTGCAAACTGCCTGACGTCGGTCACGCGTCCGTTAATCTGGCATCTACGTTACCGAATACGGGCCAGGCGTGTAAGTTGTTGCGGTGGCGATGGTCAGACGGAGCGTGGGTAATTAGCTGCTGTTACAGAGTTAATTACGTAAAGAGGTAGTTAACAAACGATACATGGGAATACAATGCGATGCCACGTAGGAGCGTATGTACCGCCATTCCGCCATTCCGCCATGTATTTGCCTTCCATTCAAATTTCAAGCACTACGAGCGAGAAGAAGTTGACCTTTTTAAATTCTTTCTCCACTTTCTTGATCGCGACTCTCGTTTTTTCACTCTCCAGTCTCCCCAATTAGCTGCTTCCCCCACCCCTATCTGCTGTAATTCTAGATTCTTCCTTGATCGTCCACCTTACTCCTCTTAACAGCTTCTTTAATAATTCATCCCATCTTCCCGCACCTCCTACTTTTTCATCCTCCACCAACGTCTCCCGCGACGAACTCATTCCCTTATTACTTTCTTTAAAAGCTTCTTCTTCATTCCTCGCCCACGATTGTACACTGGATTCCCTTGTTCCTCGCGCGCTCAAAACTGACCATGTATAATAGCTGCCTACGCTAAGTTGCAGGGCTACGATCTTCGAGCAAAGACAGGAAATCGCGCGGAGAATGGCCAAGTTATCGAAATCGGACGGTTATCTAAAGTGCCTTTGCTTAATTTTCTTTTTGTTGCTCGTTCTGTCTTTACAGAGTTAATTCGTTTTGCTTGCTTCTTTTATCGCAGCCGAGATTCAGGTTTTAAAACGTCCTTGCAATTTGATTCCGCGTCCCCGTAGAATAGAAGCCGAGTTCTCCAGCGTTTTCTTTGGAAGAATCCTCTGGTCCTCGGTCGGATCGAATACCCGTAACGACTCGCTTCTTCCATTTCTTCTTTCTACGTCAGCCATCACCGAATCGAACACCGAGTCCACGCCGTACAGAAACATTAGAGGGTTCGGTCTCCTCAGGAACCGCATTTGTCCAGCCGAATGTTTGTACTTTCGATACTTTTATGATGATGATTTCGTGGCCATTGTCTTTGCTCTAGAGGTTGCACTACTACAGCGGAGGTAGGGCTTTCGTTCTGGATATTCAACAGATCCATGTTGGTATAGCGCGTCAGCCGTTGTAAAGTCTGCGTGGAAATGGTTCGCGATACTAATGGCAGTCGCGGTTTCGCCAGGTGGCATTGACTGACGTCGGCCACCGACCGGCCCGTTCAGCACCGACAGAGAGATCATTGCAGGTTGCAATTCAGAGATGAAAATCGGTAGGCTGTGAATCGGGCAATGGTCGATTCGAGTAGACGGTCGCCACTGCCGATCAATAGTCCCGCGTGCGTCGGTCGGCTGGGTCCACCAAGATCGCCGATTTACACCCAACGCGATGTGATGCGACGCGACGCGACGTTCCGAGTCAGGTAGACGGATCGTGTCAGTCTGTCAGCTTCAGGAGCAGCGAGGGCTAACGTCCAACGATCGGATGTTCATCTTGTTAACCAGAGGGAGGTGTAATATTAGACGAACTCTTTTAAGGGGTTATACCTAATCGTCAGGAGGCCGAAAAGAGGCGAATGTTTGTGCATTTTTTTTGAAAAAGCGGAAGCATATATTTTTACAGAACTTTTTCAACTTAAAAGAGCAACATTTAAAGAACATTTGGTAGTTTCGATTTTATCAACGAAAAACGGACATTAGTGATAACCATGAAGCCATTTTTCGTTGATATATATATAAAAAATAAGCCTACAAAAATACAGAAAGATTGGTGCAGTAGTTTTTGAGATATCTTGCACACCGTTTTTCAAAAGGCTTCTTGGATGTCATTGTATTTTTATTATAAACGTAAATATTTTTCTACAAAAAAGGTACCGAATGTTCTTTAAATGTTGCTCTTTTAAGTGCAAAAAGTTCTGTAAAAATATATGCTTCCACTTTTTAAAAAAAAAAAAAAAAAAAAAAAAAAAAAAAAAATCACAAACATTCGTCTCTTTTCAGCCTCCTGACTAGCTATAACCCCTTAAAACGATAATTTGACGGCTAATCGCGCTAACTTGTTGGAGCGGGTAATAATAGATTAGAGGAAGTGGCGGATGGCAAGCCGAAGTTGTTCCACCTGAACAGAGGGACACTCTGCACACGCGGGAAATGCGACGAGCAATGAAAATATTTTGTTTGCTCGCCAGGATTTCCATAAAACCAATAGAAATGCGCGACACTTGGGTTCTCTTATCCAGCTCGGTGGAAACAACGTTGCTCCACTGAAAAGAAGGTAAAACGACCGAAGAACTGTTAACAAGGTTTCTGTAATGAATACCAATGACGGAAGCGGAAAGGGATCCTGTTAGTGCCTGTCTGTTCGTTAAACGTGGCCCATAACTCTAAATTTATTGGATTGGAAAAAGTGAAGGGAGGGTATTGCATATTACGACGGTACCATGTTGGAGGTGGTTGGAAAGAGTGGTGGCAGCGGAACGGGCTGGCCCTCGATACCATGTACCCCTGAATAAACGGCGATCGGTGTAATCATTAATTTATCTATAATCTTCAATATTTGCACTGGGAGTGGACAATCTGCCTCGTTGCTCGGACGAGTAATCCAATCCATGGAAAATTTACGAGCAGATAGTCGATAGACCGGAAAATTGGATTATCCATAATATGAATTTGGCCGTAGTGCCTTCCTGTCAGCGTCCGATTCAAATATTAGTAAGGCGATACGCTTTCCCCAACTCGTCCTTTCGTTTCCCGTTTCAGATTTCTCGTTCGGTACAGGTTTACGTTAGCGAGCAAGAATCGCTAACGAAAGATACGGCAGAGAACGGTTTGACGTTATACTCGCATCAGCGTTCCATGGAGTCACGCTATCGCGAAAGATAAACGAAGAGGAACAGGGGCAAAGTTTACTCTTACTTTCGACGGTACTCGAGAAGCCCAGACGGGTTGCAGGGTAGGCGATTGATATCGGGATCGTTTGGTAAACGGCGGGAGCCGAGCCGGTCCAAGTAATAAGGGCTCGTACAGTATTCATCGGTGACCATGTCGCGGCAAGGTTGGACCTTGGCATAGTGACATAATTCTCAACGGTTGTATCGCGCTACTAGCTAGTAACACGCTAGCCAGCCTGTGGTGACCGTGAGTCTTGGCTGAAATAACCGACGGTAGTGCGCCGCCCTCGTTCGCGCTCGCGTCCGCGCCAGTGACGTCGACAACGGTTGATAGTGAGTACGGTGGCGTGTTTCCTTCGGTTCATCGCTTGATCGATGGACTTTACTTTCAAGCCGAGAAGGTCGTTCGCTTTCACCTTATGGGGCAAACTACCGCGGAACACGAAGAAACATCGAAAGTGCTGGGCCGGTTTAGGGCTCGCGTGCCGATAACGTCGACGCCGCCCGACGACGCCGCCACCAATGCCGACGCTGACGCGACACCACTCTACACTGCTCGTAAATTATGCTAATGAAAAATTACGAGTAATTTGCTTAGAACCTCGACTCAACGATTTTCACTCGCTAACTTTCGCTATTTTTAATATTTCGCTTTAATCGAATGACTGTTAGGTACATGGCGTAGCAGATTCGCGGGGATACACGTAGTCGGTTGAGTTTGGTTGATCGACATTTCAGATGAGTCGGGAGAAACTGGATCAGGTTGCTCGGGGGTTAGGCGTTCCACTTTTCGAGTGCGAGAACGGCGACGCAAGAACTGGCGAGAGCAGTTGTTTTCCGTTAAAAATGCGACCACTCGCCTGGCATTGTGTAGCCCGCGGGGAGAGACTGAATTGCGACAACCCAGCGAAACATCGAAAACGTTTAAGCGTTTACCGTTAACGCGATTCAAGGATTCTGAAAAACCTGCTTTCGCTTTTAAAGAATTTCACGATTCACGAGCGAGCCTAATTAGAATACTCTACTACTCGGAAACTGTTTGTATTTCAGTCGTGCTCCCTCTTGCTTTTCTACCATCGACCATCGTCGATCATCGACCGCCAGAACTGCAGAAATTTTTTGTAATTTGTGATTATTACATGGTAGGTACATAGTCTTGGTTTTTTTTTTCTGAAAGTACGCGATGCGAGACGCAAGTGTCGTTGCATACAAGGTTCGCTTCGATAGGAAACCTGAACGTCCGCGTCCGTTAAAATTTGCAGCACGCGTGAAAGCAGGTCAAGGGGGAAGGAAGATCGGTCGTTACTGAAAACAATCATTTCCATATTTCAAACGCTCGCCTGGCGTATCACGAGGCTCCTACTATAAGCTTTTCCAACCATGGCGATTACCGCGTTGCAAGGGATATTATGAGAATGGCGGATCTAGTTAGGAAACGAACATGCGTGCTTTCTTCGTAATGTGCAACGGCCACGAGGATTACTATTCATTAGCCATTCATTTTTATTTTGTAACTCCGAGACATTGAAGGAAAGTTAGGAACAAAGTTTCACCATATTACCCGACTATTTCGAATGTCTTAAGCTCGGGGGAATAATTCGTACAGTCCTCTGATACTAACAGCCAACTTTCAGTTTCCCGCCGTCATCGAGCAAACTCTCCTAATCGCTCGAGGCAGTGCGAGATCGATGGTTCAAGTATCATGTAGAAATTCAGTCGCAACTTCAGTGAAACGCATCGATCATTAGGGCGGCCGCGCTGCCATAAACAAAAGATTTCATCACTCTGTTGCTGGATACTTAAACCTCTTTGTTACTTAGACCTTCGTTGCAAACATTTCGATAATATGATCTAAAACACTTTTTGCCTCGTTTAGTATACATACAGCGCGTTGAGTGGATTATCTTCAGTGGTGCGAGTCAACCATTAGACCGACGCGACGCGACGAGCTGCTATCTGCCGTGCAACAGCAAGGCTTGAATAGTAGATGTAAATGTACCCACATATAACGAGTTCGGTTCGTTATTGTGTATCGCACTATTTTCGTATGTTTTCCCCAGAGATGTGAATCGTGTTCCACGAAAGTAAGCAAATAAGAGAAATTAATTGGTCTCGCGTAGCTGGGGGATACACGCCTGTAATTACTGTTCTTTCTGATCGTTTAGGGAGAGCAGCCGGAAAAATGTCCAAGAGGGATGATGAATTTTTCACCGTGCTTGTTAACTTCATTCCCCGGTGAAAGCCTTCGAGGACGAGACCGAGCATTGTCCCCGCAAAACGTAATAGGTACGTTGCCAATTCGTTAACGACGTTCCCTATTTAGAAAGTTTATCCTGATCTCGTTGAAGCCGAGCCAAATAAATGTATACAGCTTGTACTGCACAGGCATTAAAAGCCTCCCCTGTAAAATGCAGCAACGCGCTAAGCTAAGAAGCAAAGTTTGGTTTTCAACGCGATTTGCAGGTGGAAAACGAGATGGCTGCACGGCAAAATCGTATAACTGGATAAACGTTTTTTTTTTTTTTTTTTTTGGAGGATGGAGTGGAACTTGTTTGAGCAGCGTCGAAACGGTTTACGAATGCGCTCCTGCTCTTTGCGTTCGTGAAAATCGTTTATTTAAATGCCATTCCCAATCCTGGCATAGTTCAGTTTTCCCATTAGGTACATATGTACATGTAATCAGCAGATCGCCAAAGCGGCTGTTTACGACGTGTCTTGGCCGACTTTAAATTCGGTGGGGGGTCGCGTGTAAAAGACATTCAAGGTCCCCTCGTTCTCGCCCCCGGAGTATTGAAAAGGTGCGCGGCGCCAAGTCGATTAACAGACAGTTGAGAATTAAAGTACCTTGAAGCGGTGGATTGGCGTCGGTGGATTCGCGTGCTAAATTCGAATGTTCTGCTACGTAAATGTTGACAGAGGGTGGTAACGTATTGTGCGGGCACACGCGACCGAACGCTGGATGATCGATAATCAAGTGCACGAGAATACGCTATAGAGTATAGAGGAATATACATAATGCATACACACGTCTGTGGCGATGTTCATCGCGAAGGTCACGTTTATCGGAATACCGGCTGTTTATGCCGCTACCACTGGAAAAATAGAACGCGTGTCACCACGTCGCGCGGTACCATAGCGAGACAGCTTTGTAACGCGATTTAATTACGACACATTTTTTAGACCTTCGTTTCCATGGTTGGCCACCTGATTTAAATATCAAACACGACAGCGCCAGCGCCAGCGCCAGCGCTAGCGTTTCATTAAATCTATTAACTCGTACTTGTGGCAAGTAATGTGGGTCAAGTAAACACTCCTCCCCTGCAGCGTATTGCTATTTCATTAGTTAACGCAAAGTTCAACGCAGCGATGCAAGCAACTTTGCGAAATCAAAAGAAGCGGATGGGACCGAATTTACAACTTGATCACAGTCACTGTACTATTATCTGCTAAGCAGCAGGTACTCGTATAAGTCGCCTCAGGCTCTCTTGTACTACCGAGCCTGACTAGTTTTTGCGGAGGATAGTGGAGAGCACGAGTCGGCAGGTTGAGCGACAGGATAAGTAGCGAGGGTGTTTCGCTCGAGTCGCTAAAATCATCGCGTAACGCAAAATGGTTCCATTAGTAATGTACACGTGCGAGAGACGCTCCTCGAGTAAACAGCGTGTCATCGCGTAATATTTCCGAGACACTTGTTATGCGGTATGAATACTCTGAGGAAACTGGTGCGAGACACTCGCGCGAACATTGTAAATGAAGCGGAGACACCTAACGCTTTGCGAACTTTCGAGCCTGATGCATCACGCTTCGAAATGAATGTCCCGCCTTTCGCAGCCCATGCGCCAACAACTTTTTCATCCCCTGTTTAACAACGTTCAACGCCACTGTCAATGTTTTTCGGCGGTAAGAAGGAGAAATTGATTACGCGGATTACGCTCGGCAAGAAAATAACTCGTGCACGGGCAGCTTACTGTTCCTTTTTACAGTGACAGTGAAACCTGTGCCAAGAAGATAAGAAGGAGTCGCGAGGAGGCGAGCAACGCTGGAAAGTACGTAATTTCGAGTAACGATAAGTTAAGACCGTTGGTAAACCGTGCACAGGATTAAGGGAGAAACATGCTTGATAAAATCCGAGGAGAAGCTCGCCGCGACGCGGCGCAATCAACTCTGATTAGTCCAGTGTACGTTGTCTTATTGAAATGTTTCTAGGGGTAAACACGTGTCACGTAAAAAATTCAATTCGTAGAGTAGGTATGTATTTCTTGTGATTAATAGACCAGTCGTGTCGGCTCGTAATGTCGCGCTCATAAATCTTTCGCGTCATATTGCAAAAAGACTTCGAACGTCCTGCAAAATCCTCGGAAGGAAAGGAAGGAAAGGACGGAAACGGAGAAAACGGAGGAACTAGCATGACGAGTTAACGGAGGGACCGAACCGTAACCCGACGGGGAATGTAGAATTCTTTATGGCACGAGTTATACGGCGACGCGACGTGACGAACCTGGACACATAATGAAATACGAGGGCCCTTAAGACTTTGGATTTGTTGGACGCGAAAACGAGGCTGGATCGAAAAATTCCGACGGAATGAGATTGTCGGCGAGTCCAGCAAAGTATTGAATCTTCCAGCACGGAGGTCGGCTTACTCGAGTAGGCCACGTGGGAAACCGACAGAGCTCATCGTGTCACGTATCTCTGCCAGGGTAGTAACGTGTGAGTCGGTGTTAATATTAAAAGACACCGACCGACGCTACATCGTCCTGATTTAACAGGTCAGATAACAGCACAGCCAAAGGCATCTAAAAACTTATCAAACCTCGTCTGTCTCTAATTCAATCGTGTTCCCCTTTTTCTCTTTTCGTTAACAAAGAATTCTGGACTGTTCGGGCGTGAAAAATATCCACGCTCTCTCGTAAATAATGGTATAATGTTTGCCGAGATGCTCTCGAGAATTTTGCGCATAAAACACTTTGTTTCCCCTAGGCACGAGCTTGCTTCAACTTAAAGTTGAAGTTAAAATTAAACTAAAAAAGAACGAACCTATGGAACAGATGCCTCTCAGGCGGGTTTCATATTCTTTCGGTTGATCGAGTCTAGGTGGTTGTTTCTCCAGGATGTGCAGCACGCCCCTGCGCAAGTGCGCATCTGCCTGAAACGAAGATAAAAAGTTGTTAGGGCGCGCGAAGATGTTTCTTAAATAGATTCGAATTTAGCAAGTGACTAGGACAACAGAAGATGGGATATATTTGGCAGATCGTCTGCGGATCACCCGTATTTTCTTATTTACCCCGTCTAATCCATTCGATTGTCCAATAAAGCTGTTTTCCAAGCGCGCGTGCGGGGAGAACGCGGTCGAGAGCAAATAGAAGAAAGGACAGTCAGTGGGCGATCGCAATTTTACTCGAGCCGATAGCGAACAAACACGAAATATAACAAACCTTCGTGCGATCAAATACCTACGTATAGTTCTAGAATCTAGATTCTCGGAAGATAAATGGTCGAATGGAACGGAAAGAATCATGTCTTGGAACGTTTCGAGCTATACAAGTTACCATAAGATAATCGTGAATTCTATTTATCAGATTGCAAAATGTGTCTCCGTTCCAACGGTTCTGTCGCAGAAAACACTCGTGTCTTTACACTTGAAATTGACTCGATCGTACCAACGTTCTCATCGTTTAGCTCTGTTCATCGTTGATAAAAGCTTCGTTTCGCTACGTAAGGATGACGTTCGGGTCAAGAGATGGAAGTTGGATAATCGGATGATCCCTGATATTTCACCGTTCAAGTATGAATAGAGGCGTGTAGAATGGGTCGTGATACAGCAAGAAATCGTAATAATCGAAACGTTATGCGGTTAAGATATTAAACGATTCGTTCAAGTTTCGTAGTATGCGTGCAGAGTGCACTGTGCAGTATTGGGCGAAATGCTCCCTAGGCGCATTCAGGGGATGATTAACGATACCCATACTCTCGCCGCGTCTCGTCTCATCGACGCTCCATCATTTCTATCCAGTGCGACTCGAATCGGCTGACAAGGCGACCATGTTTTTTCCATATTCATCTGAATATTGCGCGCAGCCCGTGCTCGCGTGCTCGAATAACTCGAAGAACGCGGTGACAACGGCAGTTAGTGTACTTGTCAAGCTTTGTCGCGGGGCGTGCTGCATCGTGAATAACGAGGCTGTGTCGTCGCTTTTGTAAAGTAGAATCAGAATCGCCTATCACCTCCGCTATAATAACGAGCCGCATTCGTCTGCGGAGTGAAGTTTAAACGGCGCGCGGCGGTTACATACGTTCCACATCTACGATCTAATATTTTAGTTGCGCTTCAGACGCGAGGTCCACCTTGAAATTTTGCAAAAATAACGTCAGTGGGAGTACCATCGTCTTCCCGTTTCTTAAAGACGCGTGTACTCGGCTTGATTATCGGTAAGAGGAGTTATTAAACCGAGTGAAATTTCAGGGAAGGACCGTGCTACTGCCTCAAGAGCTTCGCAATCTCCAAGACAGAAGCGGAGATTCGATTATCCGGGTTAATCGGAACTATGGCGATCAGCTCGAGACTAGAGAGAGAGAGCGCGTGCGAAAAATTGAGATCTAGGTTAAAAATAATTTTATTCATAGACTTGGACGGATTAAGGACTCTGATACAACATCCTCGAATAAGAGCTTGAACGGGGGAACAATGGTAGTTAAGCTCGTCGCAAAAGCTGGTTCTTCGGCGATTTGAAAAATTCTGCAGTGAAGCAACACTCGTCGTGTTTGTTCCGTAGAAATCGTTAAAATATGCAGACTGACGTTGAAAAAATACATCGCCTTCTGTACCGTTCGCACACCACGAATCTAAATTGTCGGCAGCCGTGCTATTGCGAACTGGCCAAACGCACGCCGGCCGTGCTAATATTTCACCGGAACGTTTCGATTTGAAAACGCATCGAAAATATCGCCTCCGGCCGTTTCGCGAGCGAAAGATTCGCGGCACGTGCCCCCCGCCTCTAGCTCGCCTTCTTTTCCACGCATCCACCATTCACTCTAGTCGTTAGACGCGATACAGTGGCGTTGATCGGAGGACTGTGTGCAGCTGCTCTCGGCAGTCGGCAGAGCTGCTGGGTGCGCGCAAGGGATCTCCTGCTTCAGAACAGTTTTCCGCTAATATTATCTTGAAATTTCGGGTAGGGAATTCGCTGGCTCGTAATGAACTTCCTCAAGCACGCTGTGTGCCGAGAAATCTAGGAGCTCGATAACATCGATGCCGTGAAATGTGCTTCTCCCTCAAATTAGGGGTGTTGAAATAGGTACGCAAGATTTTAAGTGAACGGAGAGTCATCCAGCTGCAAAATAACAGTTGGACGTCGCGAGGATTCGCGTGGGCATGAAATGCAGCGGCAGCGGATGCGAAGTTTGGCATGTGTAGGTATGTATGTGGTGACTGGACGATCGTTTTGTGTTTTCCAGGTCCAGTTTAACCGCACGATAGGTGCTCCAATTGAATTGCTACGTTTTACGAATCCGGTTGTATATACAGACCAAAAGGACGCTACTCGGAACTTGAAGAGTTCCTGAAACGCTCAAATGCTACCCTCTCACTATTCGTTTAATTGCCACTAGAGCACTCGATGAATTTTAATACTGCCAAGCTGTGAAAATCACATTCATCGTGGAGAGGACTGATAAAAATACCAGCGAAACACGTTCACAACCAAAGTATCGTGCCTACTATATTATATGTATGACTGCAACTGACTCACGACTATAAGCTCCGAGGCAATAGGGGAATAGGTATTCATTTTTACGCAGAAACACGAATGCAATATTAACGCAGATCATTACTGGATGAAAAGTCGATACCGTAGGTACACGTTGCGTCACAATCAAGTTGTGCAACAATTGTGTAACGCCTTTCGCGAAACCTTTGTGCGCTTCTATGTAGGATATAAATCAACTGTAGGAAGATTGAAACGCAAAATAATCCCGTTTATTAAAATTCCATTTCTAGACGGCTAACGAACTCGCGGATGAACCTTCGATCTCACATTTACGATGCCAATTGTCCGAGAGAAAATGCATTATAAGTTGTTGATTACAAACATGAAATTATTATCAGAGAGTCGCGGGGCGTCGCGCGCTAGGCTGCTCGCAAAGTTCGCGTACGTGTTTCATACTTTTCTCGAGGGTCTAACAGATAGCGGGAAAACTCGCAAACGAACTAAACTGCGGGATCCGCGGCGAGAAGGTTAATTGAATTTTATCATTTTAGGACGGAACTATCTAGGTATTCGAGATAAAAGTTTCATCTATAGATCAAGCAGCCATTCTTGTACGTAGGTGGGAAAGGTAACTGTACGAAACGGCGCGCAAATATCTACTGTTTAGGTTGTAAAAACGGGTACCGAGATACTGGTGCGCGAAGAGCGCAAAAATAAGATCAGTTTTCCCTCCGTCTTGTTCCCTGTTCATAGAGTGTTCGCTCGTCAAATTAACCGTTTGTTTCACTGCCGCGGCGGAGGAAGAAAGAATGGTCGGTGAAGAAGGCGCACATCCGTGGTAATTCATAATAAGTTAGCAAACAGGGGTGGAATGAAACACGAGGGCATCGTCCCTCTTTGGTACATAAGTATAGGTACGTATACGCATTACGCTCCTCTCTACGGCTTTTATTTCCTCTCCACGTATTTCATTTTGTTGCTGAGGAACGCTCAAGTGTTTTCGCTACTTGTGCCGTTTTTAAAGTAGCGTTTCGCTCCTTTCGCCAAGCCCTCGGGATTACCTTGTGCTTTTTCGAAGGGCCACTTGCCACCGAAACGCTTCATGTACAATTTACTTGATAATATTTGCCAAGAGCATTGTGTTCCTTTCCCTCGTTTCGCGTGCTTATAGCATGGGTTGTGCGCAATAGCCAAGTTAGCCCCGTTGCTCGAGACTGCTCGAGACTGCTCGGTACTCTTCATCTTGCGTTCAGAGTATAATTTCATAATTTCGTAATTCCATAATTCCGGCGTTCTATGAGGAAGAAAGTGCAGATAAAAACGATACGTGGTGCTGAGCTGGCGTGTAACGACCTCCCAAGTTTCGCGCGAAATTAGAGAGACTGGGGCTATCTTGGTTAGTTGGTGTCCGTGGTCGGATGTGTGTTTGTTGTCGGCACTTGGGCGGAGAGGATGAAACGTTCGTGCCTTTCCATCCTTTGCAGTTGAACAAGAAAGGGAGTAAACTCGTCAGAAGTTTCACCCTAGTTTGTCCGTCTCAAGATTTGTTGCAATCTTTCCTGTCTCTCTGCCTCCTTCCTTCACCTCTCTCGCAATTTACCCTCTTCCTCCTTTCGCTGTCCGCCTCCTCACCCTTCTCCCATTGTCCGAGCGGATCGACGAGGGTTTTACCAGAGGGAAAGTCCCGCCTTTACCGGATTCCTCGCGGCTCGCCACATTCACCGCGAAGAATACGCGGCTACGGTTCCGGCACGAGCACTTGTCGAACAAGAACCTCTATATCACTTCTCGTAGATAGGTTATAGCCGATCTTGCGATCTTACGAGTACTCCAAAGCTCTTTACGAGAAACGCCAAGTGACACCGAGAGAA
Source organism: Andrena camellia (assembly GCA_029448645.1). Taxonomy (NCBI): domain Eukaryota; kingdom Metazoa; phylum Arthropoda; class Insecta; order Hymenoptera; family Andrenidae; genus Andrena; species Andrena camellia. Next base: position 23,828,128 of record CM055678.1, on the reverse strand, counting down.
CTTGACGTTACGGTCGACCCTTGCTTCGCCCCATCATGCATCAGCCGACGAACGAGCGTTGGACGCCACGCTTTTAACGAAATTCCGATTTCTCACGATCCTGGATACGGAACAAGAGATAAGCGACGGGAAGGAAAGTGGAGACGAACGTTCAATCTGCATGATACAGTCCTACAATTATGCAACACGGTAAACGTAAGAGGAAATTATAGGAGAGGCAGCCCAGTGGTTGGCGCGAGCCCAACCACTTTATCCCTCTTGCAAAGTGGAAGACATCGCGCTGCTTCCTACGCTGGACCGTGGGTACCTAATTCAAACGAGCGCAACGTCTAGCTTCGAAGGAACACGTTAGAATAATGCCCCGTGGACACTGGTCTTAGGCGACTGGCGTATAATTTTGTGGCAAAGTGCTTATGTGCGGATAGTTGTTCCAACTCGTCCACAGTATTGCGCTGGAATTCTGTCGGCGCGGCCGCGGCGTGTGATTCGCCGTGTGTGCCTGGCACTTGGACTTTCAGCACCGGCTTCAGAAAACGGCTATACGTACCTATTTCTTTCCAACACAAGCAACCGAAGCTTAATTAGCTATGTGTATTAAATACGACTGTTGTGGCTGTCTAATTAATGCGTCGGGTCGGGCCAGGTATTCTCCTGGCGAGTCCGGTTAATTAGTTGGACCGTACTTTAAGACTCGGATCTTGGCGGCATTCGGAGCGAACCCATTCCGAGGGCAAGAATCGTGGCAAGCGAACTGGAGTATAATACCGCGCGTCTCTACATTCCACCGACTTTTCGGCTTTGGCCACTCTGTAATTCGTCTGTGCCCGTGGAGAAGTTTGAGCCACGATCGATTATCGTGGGCGGATCGAGGCAGAATCTTCGATTCGTTTATTTAGATTTTTTTTATACAGTTTTGGTTTCGCCGGAATAATAAAAGTTGCTAGGTCAAACGCTAACGCTTCCTGCGGTGCCCCGTAATACTCTTACCGGTCCAGCCACACACTGGCGGACCCCAACTTCCTGTGGCTCTCACAGACGCGAGTCTGTGGCATCACTGAGCTTCGCCCAGCTAATGCCGGCAAAAAATTTCGAAAATTCTGAAATCTTTCCCGCTATTCGTGAGCTGTGATGAAATTGGCTACTTGTTAGTTTTGCCGTTAACTATTACACGGCAAATCCATGATCGATCGTAGCGGATTCATCGTTAACCACTGTTTCGAAGCAGATTCAAACTCGCTGGTCCCCTGTGCTCGAAATTTGTACGCGACGCAACCCGACGCAAACTGTAGAACAATAGCTGTTCGCTTCGATATTTTTCCCGTTACGACGCGAACTCGTTATTCGATCACAGCTCTCTTGACGTTATTGCGTCGGCTCGTAGCTTCGAAGTCGTTCCTCGATCGTTCAAAATGTTTGCTATCGCTCACCGACGACGGGAGTGCGAAGCATGCGCGAATAGAATTTCTGATTGCTGCGCGGAGACGCTTCCAGCCAACAATTACTTTGCGCCACTAAAATTTCAGGCCATCCCATAGGTTACTCGGTTTAATTACGCATGCTAATAAGTTCCATCCTCCACGGCAATTTCGTGTAAATATGTGGCACAGAAAGGTTTGGCGAGCTAAGAGGGGAACGCTGCGACACGAGCAGCGATCCATCGAAAACTAGCCAACAGAGATTATGTTTAAGGTGACGGTTGACACTCGATTAAGCCGCGTGTATCGCGGGGTAACGGCGGGGAACGTTTCGCGGACCAATAATCCAGGGGCTGCAAGTGGTCGTTGAGGATCCCTAAAACCTATAAAACTGGCACTGCCAATTTCACTATCCGATAAAGCCGGTGTAAAAATTTGCTTTAACGCGGGATCGAATTCTAGCAGGGTTGAACAGCAGGATGAGGGACGGGGGGCCGACCCTCTTCTCCGAGGGAATACCGGCTTTAAGCGTCGGTAACATTTAAGGACACGACATATGAACGGTACGTGGCCCTCGTGTTCCTCGTGCACATAGTGCACAGTGCACAACGGGACCAGTATCGACATGCGACCGAGTGTTCCTACCTTCGAGGAGAAAATGCTTCGAGGAAACGCTCGAGAGCACCAACACCAACTTCGCCATTAACGCTCTTTGTCAGGACCACTACACCATCCACCCTCGCTCGACCTCTTTCCACGTTTCCATTGCATCCAGCAAACCGTCTGACGGAATTCAGAGGAATTCCAATGCCCCGGACAGACGGGCGGACGGACGGGTACAGATCGCGTCAGTTAATTTTCATTTACTTGGGAAAAATATGCGCGATGAGCAACGGCTTTTTCGTCCTCTTCCTGCGCTACCGAGTCCAGACGGCAATTTCTCCGCCGATGAAATACCATTCAGAGAAACAGCAACAAGCTCGTAGGTATATTTTATGTTACTCTGAACTTTGTAAAAAAGTTCCACCATCATTCGTCCATGGCCAGGCGCATTCGCTCGGGCGAATATAATTTCTACGTTGAAGCGAGAAAATCGATAAGCACGCGCACCGTACGAACCGAAAACGAGCCAGGTACAATGAAGATAAATAATTTATTCTGCCACGAGGATAAATGAAACTGATGAGCCTTTCCAATCAGCAAATGAAACGCGTTTACTATACGTATAACGTACTCTCGTTGTTTAACTTTCCTGCCAGTCAAAGTTCGCTTTAACTCGATCGAAACTAATTGTCAAATGATGATCAGGTATTCAACGGACGCGTTCCATTTTATCTCCTGACAAAGACTATCGATTTCATCTAGAGCAGAATGTAAAATATTCCATCAGCTCTGCGCGGCTGCGGAGCGTTCGTATAAAAATATGGAAATAACAGGTGTCAGGGCTAGTTAAACATCTATGGACGTATACCTACAAGATCAGGGCACGGACTCGACTGGTGGAATAGGCGGAATGCGCGGAACACGTTGCCCCCCCCCTGGAATCCGAGATGGAAAATTGGAAGGTACGCGCTGTCAACGTGACATCGAGGCGATGATATGCAAATAAAAAGCTCCGAGCAAACTGTTTGCTCGCGGCTTCCATTCAGCCAGGGCGACAGATGACGTTACGCTTCGGTACGTAGGTATCAAATATCGTGACACTCCTTTTGCGAAAAGGTCACCACCTCTCGAGGGACCGGCACTAGCAAAACACATTTCTCCCGCGTAAACGTACCTACGTAGTTTATTTTTGCATTAGCGAAGACTCCTGAGGCGAGAGAGGTGACTGGACATGCCGTAATAAACGCCAGAGTGATTTCGGTAAGCATTGTTCGAGAGCCAGGCGTCATTGCGCGTTTCCAAATTAAATTGCAAATCAATGATCGAGAAAAGGATCCGACAGAAGGCGGGGGCGTTGCAGCGGAAAACGAAAGTACGGGAATAAATTTCTCAAATTGAAGGAATAAGGGCACGAGAGGAGGCGGAGGAGAAGGAGGAAGAGACGAAGCGGCGTCAATACGCCGGACCGGACCGGGCCGCGCCGCGCCGGGCCGGGACGGGCGACGACGACCCGAATTCCCGCGAGAAACAGCAGAATCAAAAAAAGCAAAGAGTCATTGCAAATCAAGGGAGCGAGAGCTCGCAGCAGTCGCGGCTACGCGAGCCCACAGAACCGCTCCTCTCTATTGTTCACGCTCCAACAATGCTGTCTTTGTCGCGATGTGATTAAACCCTGAATAAATTTTCTATCACGTTGTTCTACACCGAGCTTTCCCTCGTTTTCGAATGGTCGTTTGCCCTGCCTCGTTCATACCTACTTGGTCGGTCGCGCTTTCGATTTTCTCCCTGCAAGTACCAACCCAACACGAACGCGAGAGCTCGATCACCTTACACCTCGACGTCGTCCTTTTCGCGTTAACCTAAGATTTCCGTTGCTCGTATTTTCTACCCGAACTCCAGGCCATTTTAAACGAGTCACTATCAATAATTTAGAAACGATTCAATTACTTGTATCGAGCTGGAACGCGAGCATTTCAGCGAAACCAATAACGAAACGAATAGAAGCGAGAATGTGGAAACACGGGGATGGATATTATACATTATACAGTGCCAGCCGCGTTGTGCTTGCGCTTGTGCTTGCAATTTGTGCTTCAAGTATCGAACCGCTCACTAATTACTGTTAATTGAAAGGGTAACAGATTTCATGCTTGCGTAACTATGCACAACCTGAGAGCACAATGTTAATTGTACTCTTGCAAATTGCCGGGATGAACTTTCAATAAAATCCCGTTAAATCTTTCGGCAAGCGTTTGCTCGATTATGACGAGCGCAATCGAGATGTGCTTAATCCAGATAAAAAAAGGTCAAGATTCGACAGAATATACCTTCGCTTTACAACGCAAGGCTGATAACACGACCTCCCCCGATAATTCAATGAACATTTCTCTGCTTTTTTGGTCAACCGTAACCGCTCCAACTCTTTTAACGCTCCACGCTGAAGCAAAGGAAAAACCCGACGGCTATCGATTTTTATAAAATTAGAGACTGTTTTAAACGCTGAACCAATGAGAATTCATCTCATTGCCCCGCTGTAATGCGGATATTAATACATCATTATCTGCCCTAGCGAATCTAATTTCCTAATCCTGATCCTAATCTTCAAATAATTGCAGTGTTAAAACAGCGTCTTACAGTCGACAGAAGGAATGATGGAGTAATAACGGAGAACATATGTGTGTACCTGGAATCTGGCAAAGAGAATTTCAATTCGAGAATTATGCAATGGGTGCCGAATGGCTCTCGTTAAAATGCGAATCTAGAAAGGGCGTAAAGCAGATCCTCCTCGAAATTTGCCGCGTACGTTTGAGTTTGCAGCCATGAGGCATCCGGTATTAATTCTTCCACGTAGGATATCTTACATACATACATATGTATGTCGCGAGGAATTCTGGATCCCAGGATCCCGTGTACCACGTATCCGTACATACTACATACCGCACCGTCAGTCTGCAAGCTGTGCTTTGTGATTTCAACCTTCCGCTGTCTTTTATGACGCTTTCGCTCGCTCGCCTGCAGCTTTGCAGAGCACACGATGCCTTTGATTGATTCACCGTTATAGGTACATATGTATACCCTTTGACGAATGAAGTTAAATAAAAATTTCCCATCGCGAACAGAAGCAGAAATGTCGGAGGTACGCGCACCGTGGGCCGCGATTACTATTAATTTGCCCGGAGGATAAGTCCGGTATAATACAGCAACGAATACGGCGTATTTAACGAAGAGACGTCCACCAAATACCCGGAGCAATTACAATTTGCCTGAAAGAGGAAGATTTTCTAAATACGTTCTACAATGGCCGAGCAAGGTTCCCTGGTGTTGTTGCACAAATGAATCAAACCGCGCTGCTGGCTTAATAGCAATTAATTATTGGACCTGCTGTGTCGTTTTACGGTTTCAGAGTGTGCATTTCGAGCCATATCGCAACCGCACTCCTCGTCTTCTTCCATTGTAGAGCTCTGTGACAAAACCACGGTAGAATGTAAAGGCATACTTAACAACCTCATCCACGTTTGGCGCCGTGAATAATAGAATCCGTGCTTTACAATGTGAAACAACAGTGCAACGGTGCAACGGTGCAACAGTGCAGCAGTGCAGCAGTGCAACAGTACGTACTTTTCGTTCACGAGAGGGAAAATAAAACCTTGAATCGAGGTTAGAGTCGAGGTCGAGATCGGTCGATTGATGATACACCCTTGCGCCGCGTTCGCTAGCAGTGCATATTTCGTTTGTCCGCGTTAATTTACTTCGAAGCAGTAAGTTGGAAAATATACTCTTTATAGGATTACACCCTCGTCTATCGCATCAACCTTCATTTGGCAAGGAAAACAGCGTTGCTGCTGAAATAACGCCTATGTAGAGGTTTCCGCTGGAGACTAACGAAAAAAGCTGACCTCCAAGGATAAATATTACGTCGGAACAGTGACCCTGCAGCGATTCGTGTTTGGGACTCGGTATAGCGTAATTCTTAGGAGAGAGAGAAGCGAGATAGAAAGCAGCCTGCGTGCGAATAGAAGGTACACAAACCGACCCCGTTGAGAGAGTAAAATTCAAAGACACGCGAGGGTGCGTTTTAATTTGAATTTAAGCTTGCACGTGAACACACGATACTTCCTTTGCTCGGTTGGCGTGTTGAAAGTTGCCTCGATGTATAAAGCAAAGATCTCCCTTATAAGTAAATTGCAAACTTTCGTTTCCTGACATAAAATATTCACACGGCGCGGTGTTCAGGGGAAAAAATGTTTAACAATTCCGCCCGAGTAAGACAGAATTGTCGAGGCTACGGGTGGCACACCTTCGTGCGCGTTTATTTATTCATTGATGCGCGTAGAAATGAAATAAACGCAAACACTACTGACTATGTACGGCGAGAGAACAGAGACGGGCGAGCAAAATTCGTTCTCCTATTTAGGAGTGGTAAAGAGTATTCGTCAGCCGAAAGGTGACCCTTTTAATTCCAACTGTTTGACGCTGGTGGTGATACGGGCATGGGCTGCCGAAACAGCTCGTGTAGCACTCCCTTAGCTTTCAAAGCACCGTATTTTGCCTCGGTTAAATCTCATCTCGAGTATGCCTAGCCGATATGGTCATCCAACAGTGTCAAAGACTGTCACAGGACGGAAAGGTATAGCAGAAATTTCTGTGTCGTACGTCGCGTCCCTCGGTTCAATTAGATTGCACTATCAGTTGCTTCGGCTATGATACTCTTGCTTGTGTGGCTTTCATTACGTTTCAGCCACGAAGAACGGTCAGTGACTAACTATTTCTTGCGAAAATTACGAACCTAATTGGCATTCAAGGTGATCCCATTTGCTAAGTAAAATCAACTATCCTATCTGTATGTACATAATAAAGCGCTGGGACAGGGCTGCATTTTATAGAGTGGAATTCTTTAGAAAAAAAAACCCTGAGACCCTGTCTCTCGAAAATACCTTTTCTATAAGAACTACTAATCTATTGTTGGCTAATACAAAGCTTTCGTTGGAGGAATAAAAAGGGAGGTAGAGAAAGAATTTACATACCTTACAGCATATAATCCTCTGTTTCTTGTCCCTCTGTTCTTCAGATGCCTTTATCTGCATTATCTTGACGACTGATTTCTCGCGGTGTGAACGTCTGATAAACTGGTTGCCACCCCCATCACGAGCCAGGTACCGTTCCTCGCGGTAGCATCCACAAAGAATACACCACACACTAGATTTCGCGAGAATCCTCTTCTCCCTCTTTCTGTTTTCGTCTGTTGCTGCTTAATTTACTATTGAATCCTCGAGGAATAGCGCCGTACCATGTTCCTTTTCTTCCTATTCCTCCTCCACCTTCCACCACCTCCACCACCTCCTCCTCCTCCAACAAGTTTGTGTTCACGAAGGGAAACTGCGCGAGGTCACCGAGAGAGTAGGGGAGAAGAGGTTGGGAGGCTGAAAGGGGGGTGAACAGAGAGGCGAAGAGAAAAGAAGATGAAGAGACGTGGGCGGAAGAAAGCGTGCGGTCGTGGCGGTCGAAAGCTGGCGGAGAAAGAGCAAAAGACGGACCGGTCAGTGACGGCGGTCGATAGGTGGTGACTTTCCACGTCGTCTGTTATGGCACGTTCACCAGGGTGCGACCACGAAACAACTGGCGATCGAATGGCGAGGTGAAAAAATAAACGTCGAGGGGGGAAAACGATACGCGGGTCGTGTCGCGACAAAGAATAGGAGCGATTGGCTAGGCGAGAAAGGTTGCGGACCGCGGCGCGGCGGTTCAAGATCGAAAGCGACCAGTCACGTTCGCCGGATACGACGCGAATGGAGGGTAGTTGTGCGCGGCAGCGCGCTCACGCGGTCATCCGGCAAACTGGCAGGCCACCCCAGAAACACCACCGAACTCCCATCACCCCCACCCTACGCGACCTTTCGCATCTGCGCGTCGTACCGACCCCGAACTCGCTCCCGCTCGCAGCCCGATGCCACCGATCTGCTCTACTTCTCCCACCTCTCCTACCCAACTAGCGAGTTGCGATGGCCATTCGATATTCCCTGTGTTGCGAGTTTTCAACCAACTTGATCCCGCGATCTTACGAAATTTCTCTCGACAAAAATCCCTGCGCTATGGTACAGTGCACTCATCACGATTCACGGTGCATCATCGCAGTATAATACTAGTTACTCGACGTTATCTAATTATAAGTTGTGAATCATCTAGATTCAAACTCGTTCGACGTTCGTATATTTACTTTACTTTACTTTACTTTACTTTACTTTACTTTACGTTATTCCCAACGATTGCCCGGGTCAATGCATCTTCCCCACGAAACACCAAAGTATATCAAATATTTCGAATGCATTAGTACCTATACTTACGAGTCATCGTTCATCCTCCGTTTCCACGCCCCGCCAAAATCACACCGCCAACCTCTCGGCCTAGAATGATGGAAGGAAGCTCGATCGTGTCTGCCATGACCCCGCGCGCCGGCATTTCTTCCTAAAAGGCTTTCGTCTTTACTTCGCTCATGATCCTTCGCTGGTTCCGTCATCCTTCGGGAAGAAGCTTGCCTTCGCCCAGCACTTTGAAAATTCCCTAACGGATCTCTGTAGCAGACGCTTCACAAAGCTTCGTCACTCGCGGATTCAACAATCCAATTCTTTCAACGCAGATCTTGACGATTTTATGTATGCTTTCAGCGTCGTTCACGATTTTCACGTTAGCGTTGGCGATAACGCTTGGAATATTCTTAAAGTGAAACATGAGTTCTAAAGTATTTCCATGCCTTTTTCATGTACTAACTGCCGTTACATAGGTTAAGTTAACTGTGGTTCTTGGCGATATCAGTAGTCCCGTATGTGAAAATATCGCGGAGAGAAACGTAAAACGTGACTACGACCGAATTTAAAACAGTTGTGACACACTAGAATAGTCTTAACACTCAGAATTCACAAATAAATTCACTCAACCAGTTGATACGTCGTCGCGCCATTAAAGCCCGCGTAACTTTAATTCCAGTAACACTCGCTAGTTGGCGCCACCAGAAAGAAGGCCTCGCATCTTCAAATCATTATAATAGTAAATAGGATCTTTAATAATTACATTAATTTCCTTAATTCAGACTTTTGCTTATTGAACAGACATGCCTATTAATTATTTAAGAAACATATATAGTAGCGAGAAGCATTTGTAGTAAAATAAAACACATAGAACTGCACTGCATACGGTGTCGCGTCCCAACAACACTGTAGGTTTCTTGGAATCGTAGCTCGAAAGGAATTCGCCACTTTTGTGGCAACGGTGCGCGCTGGCGACCGACGAAACACGACGCTGCACGAATCGGCAGCGCTACGCGATCGGCTCGACACGCCGGCTAGACAGATTGTCCTTGAGACTCGACCGAGACGGACTAATACGGAATGATACCTACATATACAATAAATCTCAGTGTTACACCAGATATCCTCTTTATTGACAAAAGTTTCCCGAACATTCGATTTAAACCACTGAAAAGGTCATTAAATAAAATACCAAATGAACAGTTTTCAATGTTTTTTATAACAATTAAGTTAAAAAAATTGAAAAATAAATAAATAAATGTCAAAAATATTAAATTATACATCATTAGAAAGGAATAATTTTATCCTATTTTTTTACGTCAATTTCATTCCGATATCTTAAAAAAAGACCCAAATGGCGCTAAATAAATGAATCCGGCCCACTGTGCGACTGCGTGATCCCACCGGGTTTCAGTGTTACGATATTCGTAGAGATTGTTGTCGAGCTCAAACGATTCCCGTTCGCGTTCAAATTTCTCAAGCCCCGAAATAACTTTAACCAGCTATGCAGGTTGCAAAACCTTCTTTATCGCGGGAAACGCGATTTGACTCGAGAAAAACGTGTCTCAAAAAGTTTTCTAGTTAACGTGCGTATGTGCGTGGAATCCTGCTAAACGGCCTCCTATTTACCTGACATTCTTATGATCCATTCCGCGGATATTCCTCATCTTTAAAAACTTTTTGCCTTCTGTTGCTTTAAATCGATAAGCACATTGGTATTACTTGAGCAAAATGCGTTTGGAGAAATCCTCTCCCGAGACGACGCCCTACTTTTCAAGAGATTCTTACTGTACAACCTTGGAAATTGCGTAACCAATAAATGTTCGTACGAAGCGCATTTTCATCAGTCTGCATTCGAAGTGAACCTGTGTCCAGTACGAAACCGAGTATGCCACCTCTGGACAATCCGTGTAAAAGTGAAACGACATTTTCCCGCGCGATTTTCTTAGCTGGTATAATTTTTTTCTTGGCAACGATGTGTTAACCGATGAGCTAATGGCTGTCTTTCGCCTTCGTATCATTCCGTTCATGCCACGAGGATCTAATCGTTTGTATTTAGTAACTAACTACATTAGCGCGCGTCTCTTCGGTCTCCTCGAAATCGGAACGTTATACGAAAGTGACACATAGTGCAGAACTTATTGCGTCACAACTACATACATGTAGAGAGAAAGAACTCGCTTCTAAATTTACATAAAAATATGGTTTTCATCGATGACACTCCTTAATATTCCGTATTTCGGCAGACATAATTTTGTGTGTGTGTGTGTGTGTGTAACTTGTAGATTATGACCAAACGCTTTTACAAATGGTGTGAGAAACGTTAGGTATATAAAGTGCCAGCACAAAGGTGGAAAACGACCTGCTCGTTAGCCATCTTCCAGTCGTCCTAACAGTCCACTGTCTAGTGAATCTGGTCCCCCAAATCTGAACTCGACATTGACATTGATACATGACTGTTTCATCGTTCCCGTTAACTCGGAGTGCCTTTGTCTTATTCCTTTACGAAGCACCTAGATCTGGTGATTGGCATTCGTCCCGCACACCCGTTTCATTAGGTTTGCGTCACGAAACCTTGACCATATAAACCCAATCAAGAATTCCAGATGTCTCTCCTGGTAGACGCCGAACGCATTGACCGATTTCGCTCCTACGATACGAAATGCCGAGTCAGAAAGTTTGCGGGAGCCGGCGATAATGGGAGTCCACGCGAATTTCTGCGAAGGTGCAACGAAATTTGAGTCGGAGCCCAGCGAGTGGCGGCTTACAATTAGTGCTCGGAGGATCATTTCTGCGCTGGTTCTTGCCTATATTGCACCTAAGAGTGTCACAGTGTAACGAGTGATATTTATCGAGTGTTATCTCGTCAGATCTGCAAAGAAAAATTCCAACGCATTATAAAGTTGAAAGTCGCACGAGTTTCGCGATGTTCAGATTGTTAGCGACCACCTTATTCTTATCTCACGTGCAATGCATTCTACCGCCCGGCATTCTCGAGACGATATACCACTTCTTCTCCGGATTTCCGGTGACGCCAGACGATTTGGTTCCAGACGAGACGCTCACGTCCAAGGAGTACGATTTCATCGTGATCGGAGCCGGTTCCGCTGGATCCGTCCTGACGAATCGTCTCACCGAAAATCCGAATTGGGACGCGTTACTCTTGGAAGAGGGAAAAGACGAGATTTTTCTCACGGACATACCGCTGATAGCCCCCGTCCTGCACATCACGGATTACGTTCGGCTGCAGAAAAGCGAGCCGAGGCCTCGGAATGCCGATGGGACAGGTGGTTACTGTTTGTCGATGATCGACGGCCGTTGCAATTTACCGGGAGGGAAAGCGGTTGGAGGCACCTCGGTGGTGAATTTCATGATATATTCTAGAGGATCGCCGTTTGATTACGATGGTTGGGCCGCGCAAGGCAATCCCGGCTGGAGTTATCGAGACGTCTTGCCTTACTTTATAAAGTCGGAGAATTGCAAGCTGCTGGATCAAGACGTTAGGTACCGTTTCTAGTTATGCTTGAAAAATGTACGTAGCGTGAATGAGTAACAGCACGGTAGGACTTTGATAACACGGGATGTCCACGCTATATCTACTTACTTACTATTTCACATATTAGGTATTAACACGGATCAACCTCGAACGCTCAATTAGTCTCGATTTGAACATTCCCCTTTTCTATGTACATACCTACACATGTTGACGCGAAGTTTCTGATCAGATTCCATGGTCACGGAGGATACCTGGACGTTACAACTTCCCCGTACGCCTCTCCTCTCGGAGAACGTTTTCTCCAAGCCGGCAAAGAACTGGGTTATGACGTAATCGATTATAACACCGACAGACTTATTGGCTTCTCGACGGCACAGGTTCATCTGAGAAATGGTCACAGGGTCAGCGCCAATAAGGCGTTTCTAAGGCCTATTCGTGACAGGGCGAACTTTCATCTGTCGAAATTCTCTAAAGTAACAAATATCGTCATTGACTCGCAAACGAAAACAGCCGTAGGCGTGGAATTCGTTAAGAACAACAGAAAGTTTTTCGTCTCTGCCAGGAAAGAAGTAATACTCTCGGCAGGTGATCCAGACGAATCAGAATTCTTTAGAGTTTCAGCAACCACGATAATGCGAGTTTAGCATTCTTCCTTACTTGCATATTTACGTTCATACAGGTACACTGAATTCGCCGCAACTGCTGATGCTGTCCGGAGTAGGGCCTAAAGAGCATTTGAAGTCCTTGAATATTGACGTGATCGAAGATCTGCCGGTCGGTTATAATCTCCAGGATCACGTCAGCATGTCGGCATTGACTTTTCTCGTAAACGAGAGCGTGACCATTGTCGAACCACGTCTCGCTTCGAATTTGGTAAATACTTTGGATTACTTTGTAAAAGGAACTGGTCCACTGACCGTACCCGGCGGGGCCGAATGTCTAGCGTTCGTTGACACCAAACAAGACTATCCAGAGAGACATTTGCCCATCGACAAACGTCCCCTTCGCGATGAAAAGGATACGAGAGGATATACTTACGATCAAGGTAAGATAAATCTCTTCCGACAACGAGTAACGCGAATCGATGATTAACAAACGAGATATGTACATTCATTTTTCAGTTTCATCCCCACCAAATGTATCTTCCATCGTTCTGAACAGAAACTACTCGAAGTCGTTTCTTAGCTCAACTGCGGACAAAACGAGAGAAACGAAGGTTCCCGATATTGAATTAGTTCTCGGAATAAGTGCGCTAACTGGAGACATATCGGGCAGTTACAGAGGGCTTCTCGGTTTATCCGATGAATTTTATAGAGAAGTTTTCACTGGCTACGAAGGTTTTGATGCCTTCTCTATAGTCCCGATACTACTGCAGCCAAAAAGTAGGGGACGAGTCACCTTGAAGACCTCTAATCCACACCACCGACCGATTTTCGACATAAATTACTATGACCACGAAGACGATGTCAGAACCATTGTTCGAGGCATTAAAAAGGTGGCTATCTTCGGTAGTTTATCGTGGTATTTCTAAGTCGCACTTGTTACTGTCGGATAGATTTGGTCTGCAAAGTATTTTCCCGCTACTTTCGGTCCCTTTTCCAATTGACTCTCGATTAATTTTCCATTGCTTCTGCAGGCCATAGACATTGCATCCACCAGAGCGTTCAAGCGTTATAACGCAACGCTGTTGCCAGTGGCGTTTCCAGGATGCAAGCGTGTCTCGTTTGGTAGCGATCCGTACTGGTCTTGCGTTGCCCGGCACGTGAGCACGACCCTGGGTCATTTCGCAGGCACGTGCAAGATGGGTACGAGGAAGAACTCGGGTGTGGTGGACCACAGGTTACGAGTGCACGGGATCAACGGTCTAAGAGTCGTGGATGCCAGTATAATCCCGACCTTAATAACTGGCCATACGAACGCGCCGGCTTATATGATCGCTGAAAAGGCCGCGGATATGATCAAAGAAGACTGGAGACTGTTGAGCCCCGAGCGTGGAGGCTTGTTTCCTTGAACGTTGGCAAAACTTGGGAAGCATTTTCCTTTTAAAAGAATCGTACATACAGATGGAAGAGGTAGCCGAGACTACCTGCATTTTGCTGTAGCTTTCACGTCGCCGTGTATATTTCCATAGAAATTATTTAAAAACTGTTCGCTGAGGCGACGTTACGACGCCGACGGAAATGGTTACATGCGTATTGATTATCGATAAATGACAATATGTTATCCATGATGTGAAATGTATGTATGTAGCTAGCGATCTTATTTATAGCGGTCGGTAAACTCAAGCTATGCTGTAAAATATTATTGTAAGTTCGTAAATTAATATAAATTAACTCGTCGTTAATGTACGAATAATTATGGGCTCTGTCTTTGGTAGGGGTGCATTCTTGCGCTGACGTGACGTATTTACAATGGATCGAAATTAATCTCTTTAAGTACAACCACCAAGTGGTTGTAGTTTGATAAAGTTTGAAATATGATTTAACGAGTCCTAGTGGTATATAATCGCGCCATGGTCATAGCATCGAGAGGGTCGCAAGAAGCGATAAAGAAAGGGCTCGGAAAACTTGCCTCCAGAGCGATGCGGATGCGGCGCCTGCAAAGAAACGGAATTACTATGGTCCTATGAAAGATCTCGAAAGGGGATAAAGGAATTACCGTTGTCGCTGTATCGAATGCAATCGTGCAACTCCTCCGTCATAATGTAATCCTTGGCGCAGTCGCAGATCCCTACGAGAATATTCTCATTCTAATTTCCTTTTTATATATTTTCATCGGGAACATACCATTTATGCAGTCAACGTTCATTACTTCGGTGGAAATGGAGTCTCTGAAGGTTTCGGTGACGCACTCCTTATGGCTCTGGCACCATTGGCTCAACACTGAAAGGCAATTCGTGGTTAATCGAATTTATTTTCTCATACAGCGTAGCAACCCCTCTGTAGGTATAATGCTCACTGATATCCTTTAGGCAAATGGAGCCACGCTGATGAAAATTTTCGACGCAGCTGCATCTGCCATTAGGCCCGCACTTGGTGTCTTTCAGGAATAGCTGGCATTGAGAGTCCTCTTGACACGGTTCCCCCACGGAATTGGCGGCTTTCAGACACCCCTTACCGTCGCTCGACATCACGTGATCCACTTTGCACGAGCAGACATCGATGCATCTCGAATCCTTCGCGACGCATTCGTAGTCGTTGGTGCAGTTGTCGCCCAGCTCTACCAAACCATACAACTCGTATAGATTCTACTCGCGTTTCTTACTTGAACATGACTTGTTCGCGACACTTGGTAAAAGAGCAAGGGACGTAAGATGAAAAGGTCTACCAGCACTCGGTATACATCCGTCGTTCCGGGGGTTCGGGTGATATCTCAAAGTGCAGGCGCAAAATCCGGTCACGCAGTAGCTGTCTTTGATGTAGCAGTTGCGATTCGACTGGCAACCCTCGCCCAAGCCTGAAAACCAAAGTCCTGGTTACTCCTGTCCGATTTCTGGGGAGCGTCTCGTGGCTCCCAAAGTACGATAGATTACAGTTAGCTTGGGAATTTCAATTAAACCCCATTTCAAGTGGAGTTGCTAGCGACGAAGAAGGTGTTCCCCGCCAAAGCAGCACTAAATAGCGTTGGAAGCATGTTTTGCTTGTTTGCTTGGCTGAGGGAGCTGGGAGGGTCCGCGAATAGGATAATTGGAGTGCGGGCAGCGTTGCAGGAAACGCGAGCATTCTACAGGAAGCAAAGTACACTCACCGACAGACTCGTAACACCTTCCCTCCACGTAGTGAGAGCCGTCGGAACACTGACAGATATTTTGTCGACACTCCGAGTAAGGAGCGAAGGTCACGCGACACTGAATGTCCGCTTCGCAGGGGTCTCCGATAGCGTTTGCCACTGCCAACAGATTTACCTCTCTTTATGCAACAGTAATGTACGTAGACGAAAAATCTTTGCGACACTCATTGTTGCGTGCTTTCCAGCAGCGAATTTTGCGTGAGAATTCCCGAGGAATATGGTTAATTTTTGTCGGATCGACGGGCACGATCAGCGACACGCTCCAAGTGGCGGGAGACCGTGAGAAAGGGACGGCTAGGAACACAGGCGAAGGAAGATCTCGGCGGAATCACGTTCCCGAGGTCGGCGACACCGATTCTAACTCACCGAGTACGATGATTAATCGGAGCAACTTTTCTGGAGCACGACTCGCTTCTATTCCTTCCTCAAAAGGGCAAGTATATTCAACTAATTATTTCGTAAGTCAGGTCTGCGACTTTTGTCACGTACATAACTTTGACTTTGCGAATCGATACCGGTGCAGATTAGAGGAAAGGATTTAACGAGGAAATTACCGCCGAGGAACTGTGGTCCGCACATACGGGACATCGCGAAAGGGCGAGGTCAGATCACTGATAGAATAAAAGGGAATACAAGAGCGTAGATTAGATAATTGAATCGTCGCGCATCTAGTACGTTTTGCCTACCTTTTAAGCACTCCACGTGCGTGCGATTTTTATAGACGATATAATTGTCTTTGCACAAGCAGGCCTCCTGGTTCCAACAGTAGGCGTTCTTCATACAGTCATCGTCGTACCGGCACTTTGCCAAGGTTTCTGAAAAAGTGCCGTTCACAGGCTCGTTAATAGCAGCTCGAAACATTGAAGTGAAACTGGTTGTGTTTCGCTACTTGCTCGAGCAGGCAAACTTCTGGTTGAAAGGATCAGAAATGTTTGTTAATTCTCTGTGCCGTGATCGTCGGTGGTCGGTATCGCGCGTTTCCAATTCATTAGACTTTGCTCGCGCCGATAAAAGCTAAGTTGCTTAGCGCTGCATGAAAAGTGATCGCGACGACTAAAAGCCGGTGAAGTTGGCTCGATGCCTTCTCCTCGGTTTACAAGCGTAACGCGATCAAACCCTCGATTCGATCGAACCGGTAGGTATACATATAGGAAATACACGGGGCCTGGCCGTAGGGTCGCATACGTACGAGGGGGTGGTGTTCGATCGCTGCATCGCGGCAGTTGTTGGTTGACGTAGGAGATAGTGGCGCAGACGGTGACAGGCACGAGGACCAGCAGCCTCGAGAACCCGGCCACCGTCCTGGTAGGCGTCATCCTCGCGCTGCCGCTGGAGCTGGAACGTCTTCTCGGCGTTCCATCAGCCTGGATCGGGTGGCTGTCATTCCCGCTCCAAACAAGCCACGCTCGCTGGCTGTTCACTGGCCATTCAGCCAGGCCGAAACTTCCCCTCGCAAAACACTCACAGCCTCCTGTGTTCCCTGGCCGCGTTGCGCAACCGAACTGTGTCCACACAATCACGAAGAAGCCCCAGTCTATTGTCACGCATCACGTCAGATTCGACGGCATTGTTCCAGTCACACTCGGATAAGCGAATCTTGCGAGTCTCCTCGGACGCACGTTTTCCTGCAACGTGCCTTTCTTTGATCGATGTTCTTTGAACGTCACTTGTACGCGTGCTTCCGACGAGTTAACGCAGGCACCGTGGAACAGGAACCCCTTGAATCTCGCGAAACGGTAGGTGGCAACATGTCTATTCGCGAAAGCGAATCGTTGCCATTGTTACAGGAGCCGGGTGCCGGTGTTTTATCGATCGCCAGCCGAATTGGGTTAAACGGAGCTGGATAATGTCCCAATTAACTATCCCTATCACGATGCGATGCTCGGCCCTCTTTTAATCAACCTTGGCCCGTTGCATCTGTCCCGTAGAATTACTTTGTACAATTCATTTCGTTTGTCCGCGAACGGTGGCCGAATTAAATTGCTTTCAACCAGTGTTCTACCGCAGTAGCGTAACAGGTTGCATCGTGTCATCGGTGACGATTACGCGCTAAAACGCTCATCTAACCGTGGATCCTTGATCGCGTTTAACTTTAATTAGACGGCCGTGTTTTCGCGCCGCGCCGTTACAAATAACAGTCGTAGACTTTTCTGCCACATCTTTCACGCAACAACCTACCTATTATACGATAACGGTTCTTTTCACAAATATTCCCACGCGATTGCTGTATCCTGGAAACAGAGGTGACGCGTCCACCATCGGTGGTGATGGTTTTAGTGCCACTCTCGACTCCCGGACTCTCGGCTCGAAGGTTACCGATCGATGAGCGAGCTTAGCGTGCTCCTATTCCACAGTTTCGGTCTGTTACGCAACAAAACTGGTATGCATACACAGAAACCTTTGTTACGCATCGCATTCTAACGTAACATTATCGTCCGCGATACCGAAAGACGATCTCCGGAGATTTCAACGCGGACGAATCACCAAACAATGATAAGCGTAATTGCTCGAGCGAGGCAACGGTAAACACCCACACCGAATGGTATCGGATCTATCGTTGTATCGCTGGAATTTTGTTTCTCCCGCGATAGTATGCGTAGTTATTGAAACAAACGCAGCAACGTAGAGATGATGGTCATCGATCAAACGCGCGGACAGTAGCTGCGATCCTAACAGCGATCGGATTCGGTGTCGGTTAGCATAAAACATAAATTGTTATTGACAAGTGGCAAGTGTTGAATCGATCTCTCATTGTCAGGGGAAGCAATTTCGGCCGTGCGGCATTTGAATTATTCATCGTTGGCACTGCTTATGTACATACATTACTCCCAATTATTCCTGTCGGATTGGCAGTGATTTTCTCGCGTCACCTCCGATCGTTAAGGAGAACAAAATTTAACAAGCCTATGTCGGCCGTGAATCGTTGCGCAACTGTCACGAGTTACCGGGCATTCCGAATGGATCCGATAACACTATTTACTCTTAACGCGCCTCCCAACTTTGAAACAACTTTTTCTAATTGTGAGACGGTTGATTTACGATATGCCCGAAGCGTGTGCAGCGTGCAAGGTCTAAGGCAAGATGTTTAATTAAGTTTATCGCGACCTCGTACCGTCCAGTCCCCCCGCCCAACGCATCGATTGTGTAGCGACAGATTTTGTCGTTCGTTTCGGAGGGTTAAGAGCCCAGCATTGTTTTCACATCGCCTGCGACTTCATAATGGGCTTTGCGCAATGGGAAGCTTTGTTCCAGGCGTATGCCGCAATCCCTGGCCTCGAGAACAGAACGTTAGACCGAAATATCAGACTTCGCTAGGAGGGAACGATCTCCCTTGTTCTTTAATTATGTGCGGTTCCAACCCGACATTCACCTAACTGTGAGAATCAGTAGCGTAGATCCGGCGCGGCGGCCTCCCTATGTTTCCCCACGAAACTGAAGAAAGGATCGCTCGGTCATGAAGGAACGAATCTGCTCAGGACTTTTCCCTTGTAAATTCACTCGCCCAGGGTTCTCAAGATCTTATCGAAGGCGACGCGGCCAGACTGATTTCCTTTGGACGAGACGTTGATTCCCGAACGGTTAATTAGTCGGGATTGACGCGCGTTTCATTCAGGTCGTTAACTCCGTTTCTATTTGTCGGCGGGTATCATGCCTTCGCCTTACTTTTACGCCAACGGATTAGTTTAAAAAGAGAAGGAATTTATAGCGTAGCTTCTAAAAAAGCCACCAACCACTTATCCGTGTAAGCAATCACCTCCTAAACGTATTTGTAAATTTAAAATCCTACCGAAACTCGACGCGTTTTGTTACTGCGAAGCCTAAAGTTGATCGCGGCCGGCGTTATCGAAGCACAAGTTTATCCCGATTGGAAACTATGGAGAACTGTGAACCGACACGACAGCATTTCACCTCGGATGACATAAGAAGGAGCAGGAAAGAGCAGTATAACGAATAAAATGAGGATACACTCTTACGTCTACGGAGCAGATGCTCGTGCTGTCCGTGCGCGGCGACGACTGCACTCCGCACGAAGAACCAGAGGCCGATCGACAGCGCAATACCTCCCATCGGGAGACGATCCACAAAGCCCGCCATCTCCGCCGTTTCCCACTAGCTGCTCGCCTATTTTTCGCCTCTTCCTGTTCTTCTTCCTTCCGTTCCGCTCTCGCGGCCACGAAAATCACAAGTAGGTACGCCTCGCCTCGCCGTTCTTCCGCACCTATGACAAGTCTCTAACGCTCGCCGAGCGACTTTATCTAATCGGTGCGCGGTGATAAGTTGGCCGTAACCACACGGGAACGAGTCATTTATTGTCTTACTTAGCCGCCCGATCGCCACTAAATCGCGGTGCGCGCCGCGGCGGATCGAACGTGTGTCATCGCAAATTTTACATGTATGATTAATACATCGACCAGAACGCCGCGCCGCGCCGCCCAGTGTGTCACGTCGCTATTCCACGTGTTTCAAATTAGCGGACTTAAGAAGCTCTTATCGCGAAACATAAGGTTTCGCAAAAAATGCCGGTGCTCATAAATTCTCTAACTTAAACTTTCCGTTGGTAGTTTTACCTGAAATCGAGTCGTGAAATCTTTAAGCATAAATACGTGTTTATTATTTGTACAGACACTTTGAACGATAGGATTTATTGTCGATCTTACTTGTGGTAGGTAATAGTAATGCGCTTCGCTCGGCGACTTGTATTTTATCTAAAAATGAAAGGTAACCCAAGCAACAGAACGACAATCTCTCAAAGTACATCGACAGTATTAAAAGTAGGAAGTAGGTAAAAAACGAACTCAATGCGCATCTACGATAATTCTTCTTCTTATCGGATATTCTTGTAAAATACTTCTGAATGCCATCGAACTGAAAAAGTACATTGCTGCTTCCCTGGAAAGGGAACCTTACGAGTTCGTAAAAAAAAGTAACTTTCGTTCGATTCCAGTGGAATTGAATTACGCTTTTAAACACGAACAACTGGTTGAGAAGATTCGTTGTACAAAAATAAAAGAGCGGGAGATGCCGGTTGGTTACGATGCTTTGGCACAGTGCGCACTGCGCATGAACATAGAATATTTATTTCATTCGATTCCGCATGGATTGCATAAATCGAGTACCAACTATCAAGTCTTAATCGACCCTACTCGCGATTTTTAAACGTCTTATCGCGCGAAAAGTGATAATAAGATACTAATCGTAGGTTTATATTGGCAAACATGGTGCGCGTTTCTTTGGTATTTGTGCGGTAACCAAAGGAGCAGTGGCTACGAGAACGAGTCGCATCGAGCGCGTTAATTGCGCGCACATCGGAGGAAGTCTTTAAACACTTGGATGCGCTCGACCCATTCTCTCGTTACACTCGTCGCGTAACCCTGCACAATCACGGTGAGACACCCGACGCGACGCCATCGTCGGCCAACTTTTTTCCCTTTCCGCGCTGATTCCCGCGTCGCCTTTCAGCCAGGGATCTTCGAAGCGGCCGAAAACGAAAGTACTCGAAGAGCACGCGGCGTCCATGGAGTTATCGGAAGGTGTTGAGGCCCTAAATTTGCCGGGAGAACACGGCGCGGAGAACGATGGCGACGAGAAACGGTAGGAGAGTTTCCAGAATGTGGTGTGCACCTGCAAACAATGAAAATGTATGCCTGCGACCTGCGGCGCAGGAATTAGCTTCTCTTACCTCCGTTAGCGACGCACTTATCGGCTTCCCTAACGAACCCGTCCGCGCACACGCACACGTTCCCCAGGCATTGCACCGCCTTCGCCGTCACGGTCTCGTTTCCGAGCTGATAACAATCGTATGTGTTTCCGCAATTCTGGTCCAATCCTGCGAATCATACGATCCCGACGATGGAACGAGTCTAAGGGGAGATGAAAAGGGAAACGAAAGCGTACCTCTGTCGAGGAAACATTCGCTTTCCTCGGGCTCAAAGTGGTACTGATTTGGACACCGACACATCTTATCGATGCAAAAGGCATGCGAGAACGTCTTGGAGCACTGCGCGTCATCCTCACAATTTTCCAGAATTTTCCGCGCGACGGGTAAACATCTTGTTTTGTTCGCGTTGGCCACGGTCTCCGCGGGGCAATCGCAGGTATTTCCCTCCGTGCACGTTGCACCCTTGACGAGATCGCATTCCTCCGGTCGCGTGCACGCGTCTCCGAAATCTGCAACAAGAACGCGTGGTCACTGAAATTCCAAGCATCATCTGTCACGTACGAAGCGCATAACGGACAGACGTGTGGTCTTACCGAAGGTTTTGTAGCAGGCGTTTGCCGCGAAATGATAACCGGGTATGCAACCGCACTTGCCGCTCTGGCAGGTGGTGTTGCGGAGGAAAGCTATGCATTGGTTGTCTTCGGCGCAGGGGGAGTCGATTGATTCTGCCTCTGAAAGTAAAGGCAAAATTCTCGACAATAATCCTAAGTTTACGCGTGGAATAACCACTATAGAATTTCTTGTTTTGTACTTTTAAGGCAGCTTTTCTTATTGGCCGACAGGACGTATTCTTTCTGGCACTCGCATTGGCTTATGGTCGTGTTGCAAACGGCATTTGGTATGCAATTCTGATCGAGCTTGCAACTGTGGACGGTAGATGACTCTAAAACAGTCTTAAGTAAATTTTTTTCTTCTCACTTTTACCCAAGAAGTCGTTAGAAATATCCTTTTTTTTTACCTGCGTTCCTAGTCTGTAGCGCGACTTTTGCGCTGGAGCAGTGACTGGTTTCCGAGCCATTTTTGCACGCGCAGAATCCATTTATGCAGATCGGGTCCTTTAGCGCGGAAGAGTACTGGACACAATCAGTGAAATTTTCACAAGGAATCGGTGGATCTGCGGCAAGAAGCAGATGATTTTTTTTCAAAGAATATTTGTTGTCACGATCTTGCATTCCTAAAGAAAAGACACGAAGGCCCGTGCAGGCACGTTGCAATCTGGGTCGCGCGCTTCCCGGTATACTTTATGTTTGCCATGCTCCCTGGCTTGTTAGGCATTTTACTGACAATGGGAACGGAACAATCGATTGGAGCATTATCGAAGCAACCGAGTCGTTCAAACCTCGTTCTACTCTGTAACTATTCCGTTTTGCTAATTAATATCGATAATTTGATTCTCTGGAAACATAAGAAATCGTCTACTCGTGGTCTCCACGTGCAGACAGGCAACTCGGCGAGTGAAGATGGATCTGAATTGACAAAAGGATAGGTATCGTTTTCTTTTGCTCGGCCGTATGGCATCTGAAGACAAAACGCACGAGCTCTAAATCGGAATAAAATTTAATTTGCTACATAGGTATATGTCGGTTGAAACGACCGTGGTTTGAAAGCAGGTGTGGTTTGCTGTTTCGTCGCTTTTTTTCCCCTCGACAACGAGAAGAGGTCATCTTTATTGTGAAACGTTGCTTGGCAAAGTTTGTACACAATCCAGAATCTATCGAAACGTTCCCGAACGTTTCTTTCGTAGCGACAGGATCGTATCACGATATGTCGGTTACTTGAAATAAACTGACGTTAAATCAATTACCGAATGGCTTTCAGCTGCTCCGGAGACTGTCTCCTGTCGTTTCGCGTCGCGTCGCATCGCATCGCGTTTCAACAACACTCGATATCGAGAGCAGATTGGATGTACAATAGCTTTAATAATTTAGATTTTCTATTAGAATGCTGTTTACTGTTTCGCATCGAGTCAACGCGAGTTTAATTACACTTGCAAGTCCGAGCACATCCTGTGCAGATTTAATTGCGCGGGTGATCGGTTCGACGTCGCCGCGGCTAGAGAATTATTATTAAAACAGGGGTAAAATGGCTCTTTACAATTATTTCAAGAGTGGAAAAGTTATTATACACGCGACCAGGCAATCAACGCTATGTCGTTAATTTGGTTGCGAGCCGGTTAAACATTAAACAAACTTTGCCGAATCTTACCGATGTGTTCAGCAATCGCACGATGGAACGTCGCGACGAAGACGAGGAGGAGGAGGAGTAGATGGTTCTTGGTTTGCGCAGGAGAAAACATCGTTGACGTCCGAACCTCGGTGGTGCACATTTCCTCGCGAACTGTCAAGTATCAGTTTACGATCGAGCATCGATAGCACGCGACTGACGAACGCGAAGCCGAGTCCAACTGCCGTTAACCGTATTCTCTCCCACCATTCTCATCTACTTCGCGGCTGCTGACTCGAATGCCGACCGGCCCGGCCGGCCGTTCGATCCTGGCGCTACGCAAATTTCCCGAATAATTCGAACCAGTAATTCGAAATATCTTTCACCGCGTACTTGTCGAGAGATTATTTGCTACTTTTATCATTGCGAAAGTCGAGGAGCACCGTAGGGTAGGATGTTTGAAAGATTCCTGATACATGGGACATAAAATACGCACTCGCTAGTCCCTAAGGCGTAAGCATTAGCCATGTCGCGACAGGAATCTCGCAAAGGAAGACGCCTCAAGTTTTAAAGCGCTTGGACGTTGAAAAGCAGGTCGCGTTAAACGGTTGCCTCTGATTCATTCGGCTAGATATACGTATGTATCGGAGATAAATGGAAAGATAAGGACTATCAGCGGAGGGCGTGCGTCGCGATGTTTTCTGACAAGACTCCGCGGTTTCCTGCTCGGACACGTATATGAGTAGTGCATCGCAGTCACACCTGAATCCTGAATCGTCCACCTTCGTTATTCCGATATTTCGTTGATGACGATATGTTGTGCAGGCAAGTGTTAAAGATCGTGCTGTTCTTCGGGATTTTTGGACCGCTGTCGTGCTCGGAACGTGAGTATATCGAAAAGAATCCTCCACCAGCATTGGTTGCTCGAAAGCGCTAGTCGTTGTTCTTCTTCTTCAGAGATCACGGAGGAGTATGGGATCGGGAAGATCGGCGAGACTTGCGAGAGGGACCGGAATTGCATACAGCACGCGTTCTGTCGCGCACAAATGACCTGCCTATGCGAGCAGTATTATACACCCACTCTTGACAGGTCGATGTGCGTCGCTAGTGAGTATCGCTTAATCAAATCTTATTGGAATGCTATGGCATAAGGGAGACAGGACGGATAAACGTTGTCGGCCCCGATAGGCGAAGGATTGGGTTGCACGGACCACGGGGCCTGCAGATCAATGGCGAATGCCGAGTGCAGGCAAGGGAAATGCGCGTGCAAGGATTCCTACGTTCTGGATGTAAACAATTCTTCCAGCTGCATTAGTAGTGAGTAGCGGCGCGCCTAAGTGCTCATACCCATTTACAATTAGTTGAATCGAAAGGGTGCGTTGCTGAACGCGAAAGATGCGATTGCAGTGCCAAAGATGGAGGGCGATCGCTGTCAGAGGTACGACGACTGTCAGGACGCTCTTGGCTACGCCACCTGTATCGGTGAACGCTGCCAGTGCATCTCCCA
Organism: Andrena camellia; assembly: GCA_029448645.1. Lineage (NCBI taxonomy): Eukaryota > Metazoa > Arthropoda > Insecta > Hymenoptera > Andrenidae > Andrena > Andrena camellia. The sequence continues at coordinate 23,803,137 of CM055678.1, read as the reverse complement.
TTACCACTTTGCCAATGAAACCGGCAAATGCGTTCTGACACGATGTAATTACAAAAAATACCATCCTCTTATTCAGTCGTAATTCCAGATCGCGCTCGCGCTCGCGATCTCGTTTCATTCAGTCCAGTGATTGTCACAGATCACTGTAATACTCGAGCCTATTCAATGGTGTAGGTATCGCCAGTAAAAAATTTTTGTAACATGCTTTCCAGTTCTATACCACTCGTGCAGCATGGATTACGAGTGTATGGGCTTCGGCAATGAAGACGTCCTTGAATGTAGAAGCGGTGCATGCGTTTGTAAGGAAGGAGAGGCGGGCTGTAGCAAAGGTTAATTACAATTAATTGTACCGTCACAATCTAATTCGGTGAATTATGCCATCTTTTCAACAACTCTCTTTCTCGTTTCTTTCAGCTTCTCTGCACGCAATCGTTGGAATTCCTCTGGTGCTTTTGCCGATTCTACAGCGACTGATTTAGATCGCCTCTCTTAACAAATTCCACCAATTTCCCTGGTCTTTTTTCCCACCCCGTTCTTACGGCGAAACCTAACGAAACGCGATCGTTGCAAATCAATGTCCAATTCTACGTATAATATTTATTTTCGTCGTTGTACCGGGGATGTAGCGATAAAAAGTTGTATTAATCGCGCGGCAGATCTTATTAGAGATTCTTTCACCATTTTAGAATAATGTAATTTCAAGTAACTATTCAGAAAACTGTAATTAAACAATAATTCTAAGGATGTAAATTGTTAGGGTCTCATTAATTACATTTACAGATGAAAAGTCTCTCGAATGACCTAATTTTCCCCGCGTTCGATTCTAATTCCTACCACGCGTAGCGTTACAATCTGTTTCGAGACTTTTCCGGTAACGTTGCATGTGACACTAAAATGGTAAGTGTGTCCTGGGACCCCACAAACCCGGGACGGAAAAATCCTATATCAGATACCTCGTCTCTGTCAAATATTTAGGTTTTCACTTTTCCATTGTAAATACTTTAGTTGCTGAGGTTTATTTAAAACCTTCAACATTGAACCTCCATGAGCCCTTGAACTGAAATAATCGCGTAAATATTGTTATTTAAAAAATATTGTTTATTGCAAAACAAGTTGCTTCTTTTCGACGGGACATGATGTAAAATAAATATCATCACATACATACATACAACTGTACACGCGATTCGTCGCGACCGCGTAATGATTGTACATCAATTTACAAAGGGGTAGTTAAGAATGACGTTGTGATGTGTCGAGATAATCGATCAGACTAGTTAAAAAGACGCTAAAATGTCGATGAATGGGGTTCCGGGTTCCTTGGCCGCTGCTTCGAAGGATTCCACAAATGCTTGTCTCTGAGCTTCTTTGGGTAACTAATAGAAAAGAAGAAAGCACAGTTCAAGGTTACTCCAATATTCAATTTGAGTCCTGAAATCGCTGTACGCAATGCTGCATACCTTGTGGTAAAAGTCAGAAGCAGCGATGCAAAGGATCTTTTTATCTTCGTATTCGTATTTGCCAATCCTTGATTGGACGTACGGGAATCTGAGCGCACTGTTAAGGAAGCCTCCACTAAAGAAATAATAAATAGACGGACGATTATATTTGGCTTTTAAAAGGATACATGGCTCTCAGCCAATGATTCGTAGATGCGCTAATGAAGAAGCAAGACAAGCACCACGTTGACATCGTCACCGGCAAACTTTGAATGAAATTTGGCAAACTGAAAACGACCCAGTCTTGAAGGAGTTCCATTTGGGCGCAAGTGCACGCACTTTCGCAGACCTATCAGAAATCAGAATCATTTTAAGTCTATAAGGCTGTCTGCTGAATAATTACGAACCTTAAAGACGACGGCGGAAAGTAACTGTGGATGCGGCTGCTGAGGCGATAAGAATTCCCCGATAACTTTGGTCAGGATTTCGGACGGCGGGAAAAAGTCTCCGAGAAGAGCCGACAGAATCGTGCATAGAAGTTCCACCTCCATCGCATGCCCTTTTCTGATCTTGTCGAAAATCGCGGACGTTCGCTCTATCGATCGAACCAGTGCTTCCGGCTCTACATCAGGCAACGGCTCCTCTATTTCCGGCTGGTTCAGCCTGTCAGCTGCTTCCGTATACATGCAAGTCAGCAGCAATTGTAAGGCGGGTAGCGATAGCACTGGACTAGGATGCTTCATCCGATCTATAGCCACTTTCACTATCTGCTCAGCGACCTTTCCAATCACGCTTTTGGTCACCACGAGTCGCTCGAGGCCCTGTCGACCACATCAAATTAGCAATGCAATAGGTAGTAAGCGGATGACCGTGAACATACCTGCAGGAGCGTCTGATGCAAACTGGAGGATATATTTTGAGATGTCAGCAAGGTGAGCACCAGATCTAGAACGGCTGGCGCCTCCGTGTCCGGCGGAGTGTCCTCCGCATGCTCGAGCAGGAAGAATACCAGAGCCCACATCACGCCCTGATGCTCCTCGCTTTGACTTAACACGCTGAGAATTCAACAGGCGATCGAATCGAATGGAAATCGTAATGTTAATTGGGCAGCTTACCTGCTCGAATCTTGGGCATCGAGATGTTTCTGTATGTACTCAATGGCTAGCGGGTGTATGATATTCATTGTTTCCTCGCAATTCGTAAGCACAGCACTTTGTAACAAGTACAGGGAGCCGTGCAGGGCGGAGACCCTTGCAGGCAGGAATCCCGACTTGAGATTCACGTCCACCAAGCGTTTCACTTTGTCCAGAGTTTCAAAGTCCTGAAAGGCACAAGGGCGAACGGTGTAAGGTAGGTATCAGCTGTGCTGAAATTGCTTCTGTTACAGTTTACAGTTTACAGTTTACACGGTACTGTTGAAAAGCGTACCAGCGGTGTTAGCACAGCAGCAGCTTTGCACACGGACACCACCAGGTACTGATGCAAAATAACGTTTTCAGTCGGATGAATCCTGGAGACCCCCAAACACGTGTCCAGCATCCACTGATACTGAGCCCTCTCTACAAACAACTCCGAAATCGCTAGAATAGACTTGAGAATCTCGGTGAGCAACTGTACCGGGGTATCGGTCTGCGGGGACATCCAGGAAGTGTAGAGCTCCACCAAGAACCGAAGACAGGAGTCGAGGTCGAGCGAAGAAGACATCAACGCGTCGTTTCTCCTGTTCTTCAAGTCGAGAACAGAGGCGTTCAACTTGTCCTCGTAGAGATTGCAGAGCGACCAGAGATAGGACACGGATAACTGACTGTACGTGTACTTGTTCGAGTTGGCGCTTGCCACTCTTTCCACGTTTCCTCGATGGAAGATGTGCTCCATGTTCAAGCCACCGATGGTATCCGAGTCATTCATGCACTCGTACTTCCACGTAAGCAGATCCTGAATCGCGTACAACTTCTGCGAGCTAATTTTATGGACCGAGAGCTGTGGATCTCGCGGGTGATGGATCAGTGTGCTAGCTCTTGGATTACCAGGATACGGAAGGAACAAAGTCTGCAACAGTAATCTCGTTATCGCTTGCACGGCCAAGCTGCTTGCCTGGATCAATGTTGGAATCTCCTCGGAGAGCACGCTCTCGTTCTGCGTGAGATTAAGCACTCCCAAAAGGGCCATCCACATCTCTTCGAACTGCAGCCGTGAGATCCAGCCTAGGAGATTTATCCTGTAAATGAACTGCTCAAGGATTTCCACTTCTAGTAAAAGATTCGATTCCGAAGGTAGCAACGGGAAGTAACACTTGGTCGGGCCAGAACCGACCACGTCCCAATTCTGTTTCCACACCAACGGTGGCGTCAGCACGAAAGAATTCACCAAAGGTTGGCGGCTGACGCTGACGATTAGGTCTTGTATCGTATCGAACAGATAACATGGGATGGTTTTCATCGACCCCTCCTCCTGGCACCGCTCTAACCAGGCGACGAGAGCAGCCATTCGAGCGCAAGCTTGAGCGTACTCTTTCGTGCCCTGATCCTCGAACGCTGGCTCTAAAGCACACGAGTCTATAACCGGTAAAGAGTCGATTGTCGTTAGCAGGTACTTGACGATCCTTGTCAACGAAGCGGCAGCGGTACAGACCCACGAATACTTTGTCTGGTCCCCAAAGATTTTACTGGGTCCGGGATGCTTCAAGATCTCCGACGCGCAGCACAGCGCGAGCTCCAGGTCTCTTGGTCGTAATTTATTCGTCTTGTTCTCGTCGGAGCGTATCAACCAGTGCGTTAACTCTAGGCATAGAACCGCGAATTTCGCCAGATCCTCTTCCGATTTCATACCTATTTTCGCTAAGTTGTAGTTTTCTAGCTTTGGCAACGTCTTCATGTACATCTTTACAGCAGGTATCAACATGAACAGTATATTCCAGTACACCGACTCGTTCAGAAGCTCGTCGAACCGAATCGCATACCTGACCTCCTTCGAATTACCACCCGATTCCGGTGGATTGTAAATCTGATGAGGTTTCGGCATCAGTTCGTTCACGTGGCGAACGTGCTCCAGTACGCATTGCTTCGCCGCGTTATAAAGAGGGCTAGCCTCGAAATTGAAGTCTTTCTCGTTCTGCGCTACGCCGAATTCTAACTTTTGGCACTTCTCCACGCTCGTGCGCACGCCCAAAATTATACAAGGCTTCAGGATCGTGATGTTGAATTCTTTGCAAGACAAGGTGCTGAGACAGTCTTCGAAATCCAAGTCTTTCAACAGTTGTGCCGTCTCGGACGCTTTGTAACCACCATTTGGATTGCAACACCGTAACTTCACCTGAGACAGAAACCAATTGCGATCCAACTGAATAGATTTCACGGTGGACGGATTGAACGGTCTACACTGGTCGAGTTCTAGAGGCGACAGATCGTAACACTGTACACCCAGCTTGTTCAGCAGACTGACTAATCCTCCGTGTTTCTTCGCGAGCTTGGTCGACCGCAAAGTTTCCATCATCTTCGCGAAATCCTCCTTCGACAGTTGCTTAATTACGTCCGGGACAGAAGTGGTCAGCAAAATCTCAACCCTTCGACTGGCTATTTTCGCGGCCATTCTGGATAAAGCAAGATACTTGGTGGACAATAATCTCGGTATCAGCGTTAATAAAACCGCCCCGCTTTGCGAATGATGGGCACCTTCTACACACTGCAGAAGTCGCTTGACGAAACTAGGTTGCGACAAGTCTATGCACTTGGTCGCGATCGCTTGCACTAATAATCCGCTGGCCGCTGGATTTCTGTGTACAGCTGCCGTCAGCAGATCTCTAACAGGAGATTCGATAGCGTTGTTCACTGTATCTTCCGTATGGTTGACCAGCAGCCAGGTCAGAGGTTCCGCGTCGCTTAGATTCTCGCATACATAGTCGCAGAACAGTATGATGCCACCTTTCCTGATGATCTGGACGTTGATGCTGCTGGGCTGATCCGTCTTCTTTTCTTCGCCGGGGGATGTGTGTACGATATACTCGGATCGATGAGTGCCCAATACTTTGGACCAGAACTTCATCTCATTGTACCCCAACAAAGTCATCAGGTAGGCCCATTGACAGGTTAACGTTGGGCAACTGTTGCCAATATTTAGCATTAGATAATTTAGGTCAGCAATCGGTAGTTTTTCCTCTTTGGCAACGTTACGGCCTTGAATCATCTGCATACTCGCGTTCGCAACTTTGCAATGGCTTCCAGACTCAAACATGTGAATGCACAGCTGCAAGAAGAACGCGAATTGATGGATCAAGTAGTGGTCGCTCTCCATCGACTCTGAGAACCCGACGAACGGATCAATAGCCTTGTGATCGATCAGCCCAAGGAGATTGTACACCTTCGAACCTACTAAGCTGATCACTTTGAATATGAATCTAGCTAATATTCTGTCGGGGGGAATATCGACAGACCGAATCCCCAAAACGTTCAGAGGATCCATAGTCCGACAAGAGGGCTCTGGAAGAAGAAACGACTGCGATAACTCGGTCATGTTTGCGCTTAAATCGGAAAGACGCGCCAGCATTGCCTCTTCTTTCGCGTATGAGATCAGTGACAATAGGACAACGTTAATCATTCCCAGCCACCGTTTCATCTTTAAACTCGATGTCTCTGGAGAATCAGGTGTGACGAGAAGCACTTTCAAAAGAGGATCGACTGGCCTGAACACCGTGGGAGATATGGCCGCGAACAATTTAACCAGAGCGACGTGGGCTTTCTCCGACTCTATTCGGACTTTTCCCGCTGCTAGCATAGGAAGAATGGTGTCCATGGTCAGTCTGGACCATCTCCTCCATTTCTCCTCGCCGTTGCCGTCTCCGCTGAATCTAGACTCCGTCAAGCATAAGGCCAACAGTTCGATAATATGATAATACTCTACAAGACGCAGAAGCATCGAGATCAACACCTCCCTCGTAGTTTCTAGTTCCCTCTGCTCTACCGGGTTCGAGATTGCATTTCTGACCAGGAACACGTCTTCAACTACTGGAGCAAGGGCTGGTATACAGTGCGTTAGCGCTGGCTGTCCACTTGCCATAAGACCATCGCACAACTGGATTATCTTTGGAACTCCTATTATCGCTTTCGAATGATTCTTCTCGTAGGATAGGTGCACCAAGAAATTGAACACCTTTGGCAGAAGTGCCTCTGTCTGCTGTACATGACCTTCTTCGATGAATTCGAACTGCTTCAACACGAAGCCGATGAATATTCTGTCCGAATCTAGCAGGCAATAATTAACCCTCAATTGTACCAGTTGGCTGAGCAACATCAGTACTTGACACTGTAGCGGCACGCTACTTGTTACGGTGTACTGTTTCAGCGACTTTATCACCATTGGCTCGAAAAGACGAATGAACGAGGCTATAGAAGTCTTTTGATCGGACGATCGAATTAAATTCTTAAAGACAGAAGAGAACTTTCTATCCCCTTTCCTGCGTAACAGTCCCACCCACCTGAAATAAGAAGTTTGGTGTAATAGGAGCATCAGAAATGTTCTACTTCGATGCAGGAATATAGTATGCTCACCCAGTGTCCGGTTCATTTTCACTCCTGCAATTGTTTCCCATGGATGTGATCGTGTCCGCCATCTGTCTTGCTGGATTTTGAAAGCAATGGTTGTAAAATCCTTTAATATCGTTTCTCAGTACAGCTATCCTGTCCACGTTCTTCTGCGCGTCTGATTCGTTCCATTGAGCATGCACGTTCGTACTACACAGACATTTTAATAACTGCTGAACGCATTGAACGGTTGCGGTCGGTGAAAGTACCACGGTACTCTGCAGATAATATAAAATCTCTTCTGTGATCTGAGCTGCTTCGTTAAAGGACATGATTTCGAGGATTTGAGAGAGTACGTCTAGGATCGCATTCAACAGGGATAAATACATTTCACTGGCATCCGGTTCGAGGGTGACCAAGTAATTCAAATGCGCCGCTTTTAGAATGTCGTACATTTTCACGTAATGCGGTATCGAAACGAACGCACCCATTTGTTCTTTTCCAAGTTTCAAACTGCTCCCGATTCGCTCTCCCTTTTCCTTTGATTTCTGTTCAGGGACTACTTTCCTCTTTGGGGATATCGTTTGCGTAGAGGTCAAAGACGGTAATCCCGTCTTTATACTTGTTTGTACCAATTGTACATCGTCGATTATATGAACGAATATATTCAATACTCTAGTAACATGCGCCAACAGCAATTCTATTTGCTTATCCTTAAATGTAGCCCAATTTTTCGAGGGATCGTTGGGCTTGAAGTTGCAGAAGGCCAGGCCCGATGCGAGATTGCCAGCAAGTAAAATTAAATGCCTGTGCGTCGGCAAGTCTAGACTTATCGGAGACGAAGATAGTAAGGATAGAGCTAAAGATAAGAGACCGCTACTAACAGATGATGGCATCGTGTCGCTCGTAATGTTTGATTCGCTAATGTCTAGTCGACTACCGCTCTTTTTGTGAGACTTCTTCGACAGTCCCCTTGGCGAGATGCAATCCCATCCTCTGATGTAGACTGTAGTTGCGTAGACGTCGCTTAAACGAGATAGAGCTTCGCAACATCCGTACACTAAATACTTTGATGATTGCACTCCAAGAATTTCGGCCAGCATATTGACTATGATGGACAAAGAGTACTCTACATTCGGATGATAGGGTATTCCGTTTTGAGGATTTAACGATGCAAACGGCTGTATAGAGGTATTTACAAATAACTTGTGTTTCTCTTGACAAGAGGATAATTCTAAGCTGCTTTTGCCCACAGCGCTCAGAAATTCTTCTGTGTATTGAACAGCTTTCCTCGTAATAACATCCTCCTGTGGCTGTTGAAAGTGCAGCAAAGAGATACTCCTAGAAGAAAGTTGTGTCGTTGAGAAGATGTGAAATTTTATAACGGAGCAATTTTCTATACCTACATAAAAGATTTCGATAACTCTTACTTTACAATTGCATCTGATGCCGCGTGTCTAATTCTCTGGTCTTGATCACCTAATAGCGTCATGATAACATTGATAAAATGTTCTTGGTACATTGATCCACCAGCTATGTATTCTACCGTAACGTACGATATCTCGCTCAATAGTTCTACTAATTTAACTTTTACCAGAAAATATGGATTCTTTACTAGTTGAGGTAATGCAGTTAACACAGTAATTCCATATTTGTTATCGACAGATTCTAACAACTCTGGCAGACACAAACTAAACGCTGTTAGCGTTTGTCGGCACGTCGTAGCAGAATCATCCTCTAATCCCTGTTTTTAAAATGCACGTATCAATGATTACAAACGTGAGCGCAACATTCTCGAAATTCTCGAAATTCTCGAAAGACTTCATACAAGCGTTTACCTTCAGAAGTAACTTTATCAAATTCTCTAACGATACGCTACCATGTACTTTCTCTTTTGCGATTTCTCCCTCAAAATTTTTAAAACATCCACCATACTGAGTGTATACAGACTTTAAGAATGTACCGATAATCATCGATACATTACCCCTAATTTGAGGATCTGGATGATTTACAAACAATAATATATCTGTTATCATTTGTTCGTGTTCGGTTGAATTTGATTGTTTGGCAACAGGCATTAAAAACAGGTTCGGACAAAGTTTTAAAATATAAGCCACGCAGTTTAGAGCAAGAGATTTTACACTAACACGAAAATATTTGTCTGGCACCACATGGCCAATGTTGCCAGTTAAAAGAAAAGACGAGACCAAATAACGACAGCAAAATTTTAGTGGTATATCACGATCTGTAAAAGTTCCAATATCTATATCTCGTAATGAATAATCCAAAGATAACTTTTTGGGAGAAGCAATGGACGATGCAACTTCATCGGAATAATCTAGTTCCTTCGTTTCGTTATGTAAACCTGAGTAGATCTTTTCCGATTTCTCTATTTCACTTCCAACATCGCTACCCTCCTCAAGAACTTCATCTGCAATGGACATAATTATGTATAAATGATGTATCCTTCGTACCGCAAACTCATAATCATTATCTTCAACATTCTCCCTTACTATCAATAACTCCGATCTTCAAGCCACTATAATTTTCCAATATCTTTCCCTTCATTTCTATAACATTGCTCGAACATTCCTTCCGAGTTCGCAAATTTTGCGCCAATGGGGTCACAACCGTAGAGTCTAATATCCATTTCTCTATCTTTGGATTTATTTCTGGCATATCGGATTCAAGGAGATTCAAAGTAGATTCTAAATTTTCCCCACAGCCAGTAGTAGTACTAGATGTACTCAATTGGCTCAAGGATAACATTGTTTCATTTTGATTTAACGCTATCCTACTACGTGTTATACCTTGATTTGACAATAACGAAGCTACCAAAGCCTTTAAAGGTGACTTCAACAGCTGAGTCAAGGTTTCTAAAGCTGCATTTATAACATTATGATCAGACTGCCATTTCGTATAATGTAAACATAGCTCATAAATTTGTAATAAGCTATCTACTTCTGTTGTATCATCTTGAGATTCTATAGGATTGCATATATGCGGCAAAATGACTCTCATGCATCCGAATATACCAATAATGGTAGTAACACGACCGTCGTGTTCGCTTATAGCCACTATAATACCTATGAGAGGAAGATGTAATTAAAGAAGCGCTGCATTCCTGCGAGCGATGTGTGATGCTTAATAAATACTTACTCAAAAGATGTTTCAAGACATAATCTAGAAAGAATTGTGGCTTCCGGCAATTTAAGCACGTCGCTAGAATCATATTTGCAGCAGCCCTGCGAAATGCTGCTTGTTCCGAGGACACATTTTCAAAGAATGCTTTCAACAAAGTCTAAATAGTACAGATATACATGATCTTATAGTTGCTACATGGAAGACATCGATCACTATAGATTACCTTAACGTCATTGTCTGTCATAAATGGCCCCAGAGGTTTCATCATCAGGGGTAAGGATTGAGACAACGTTTCGATCACAGCTCCTTCCGAACGATGAGCAATTGCTACTATGCATGGTATTAAATTAGACACATAAGCTTTTCCTCTTGTAGGACGAATCATATGACTGAGAAGCCCAAATCTGCTCAGAGCAGCTCTTAAAGATCTAGCAGGCCCGTTCTTTTTTATTTCATTGTATAGTTCTATTTGAACTTTGACAATATTACTGTCAGCCATTGCCTATTAATTAAAACAGCTATTAGAGAGATATTAGTAAGTTTATTATACACAGTATTAAAAGCCATGGAACACGAATGCTATACCCTTATAATTTTGTTCAAAGTCTCATCCGCCACCATTCTGATATCAGATTCGTCATCGTCGCACAATGTTAACAATGTTTCGATCGAAAGACTAAGAATCTGAGGGAATTTTGCTGTCAGTTTGACAGTCGGTGAACATATTCCTTCTGCTATTGCCATGCAACATGCCAATTTATCTTTCCTTTGAATAAAAATAAAGACGCGTTGAAATTCTCAGGTACACATTTATTTCGTACACATTTTACCACCGCGTATTTCTGCTTATTTCGATTCTTATCAAATGAAGAAAGAAATACTTTGTTCATGTACCTTGTGCTCGAATCTGACAGCATAGCATTCGATTCTTGAGTTGTTTTTAAAGCTTCTATAGCTTTCAATACATTGTTCAATGTTGCCATTTTTTCCAAAATATATTTTAATCGGTTCGTCCCTCACTTTCTACAAATCAATCTTTTTGCGAAATAACATTTTAATAATGTAGGCCGAATTTATGACAGACATATCATAGTTATAAAACTACATGCTCCTCGATACCATATTCATTTCTGCATTTCTGATTCAAACGTCAGATTGAAGGGATTGAAGGCTATTACTCAACGCAGCTCTCTCGTTTCAACATTATCCTATGAACGGAGCATAAGGAAACTTGCGAATTAGTCACGGCCGCTGTATAAATACTAGCCTTATGGGGGGGGGGCCACCGTTATAAACGGTTATAAACATAAACCGTAAAGTAGATTAAATGGACGGAAAATCTGTTTTCCTATCGAAATCGTACTAATGTAGCAGCGGGATCAGGGGCAAATCTGTGCTAAGGGTTTATTCGAAGAATGTATTTGAAAATGCGTAGTCGCCAGTCGGACGTGATCATGAAACGTCATTGAACGAAATGCAGCATAGATGTACTTGCAATTTGAGTGAATTCTCGACAAGCATATGTGGATATGTAAATAATTGGAAGCTTGATATTTTTGATATTACAGATATATACATATATAAGTATGCACATATGTATATACATGTACGACACTTGCAGGGTTTATTAAAGATGGCATGCAATGATCATTCGTAAAGGATAATTAGAAACTGGGAAGAATTGAATTGAATCGAGTATATATAATAGAGATGATAATTCGTGTTAATAAGAATACATATGGTGTAAAGCGATATGGGAAGGTAACGGTTAACCCACGTTACAGTCGCCCCTGGTAGCGGCCATATTCTACGCATTGTCAGAGATCAAGAGACTTGGATTGCGTGGAGACGTGGGGAGCTCGAAATGTATCTCGAAACACATGCCACAGCCATTGTCCGTAGTGGTCCGTAGTAACGGAGATGCATAATTTTCACGTGTAAATTTTCAATCTGTTCAATTTGCTGGGCGAGCTACGCGAATTCGGAGGGATATCGATCGAATGTAATCAATGAATAACGTATTCATAGATTTAGAAACTTTTTGTAACAATGGGTCTTCGAATAAAATCGATGGCTGAGAGGTGAGCGAGTTTCGACTTCTTTCACACCGCACGCTGCCGACAGGAGGACCACAGTGTACAAGAAATCATTTTCCTCGTCAACAATTAAAAAAAACCAATCGAGGAAGCATTAGCATTTTAAATTATTCGCTGATAAAACGCATGTGTGTGATCGTAACGCACCGGTTGAAATTTACGGTTTTCTACAATGCTCTATATACGATCCGTTCAACGATTTCGATCGCCTTTCGTCTTCAGAACAGTGTTGCCTGCACAGAAACAAAGGTTCGGTTTATTTAAAGAAGTATCTCTATATGTTCTAACATTCTGTTGAATTTCCTCTGCACGTATTTTTGCCACCCGCGTATCCCGCGTATTACTTATGCATTCGTTTCATCTTGGAAGCTTCAATTACACAATCTGTAATTATATATTAATTGCATTCTTTACGCAAGTTATCGCTAAAGCTCCTTCAAATTATTATATCTTTCTTATGCGTCTATTGAGTCTATTGTTATTTACAATTTACAGACTACCCAATAACTTCTGGATGTCTAAATATGCCAGGCTGTGCAGCAGTCGGCTGCAATAATCGTAGTGAGAAAGGTTATATTATGAAATGTTTCCCACGTGACCCTAAATTGAGAAAAATTTGGCAAGAACGTGTGGCCAGAGCCGATTGGGAGCCATCGAACAATTCATTCCTTTGTCACGTACATTTCGAGCCCCAGGAGTGGTCTATAACGCAAAGTGGGAGAATTAGATTGAAAAAAAACGCTGTTCCTTCTATATTTACTATAACATCCACTAGGAAGTCTCCCAAAAAAAGGACTAAGATAATTCATATTAAAGAGGAGATCGTCTCGCAAAGCGAATACAGCGCAGAGTGCATGGAAAATGACACCGACTATTCCTCTGCCGAACATTTAGAAGGAAACGATTCAGATTTTCAGGATGTTGACGAGCCATTTATGCAATCCACTGAAAGTGAGTTTAAATATGTCCTTGGATCTGTAGAGGAAGAAGAAGAGGAGGAGGAAGAGGAAGAAGAGGAAGAGGAAGTAAGTATCAATTTCAATCTTCAAGGAAGAAACATTGCCATGATCGGTGAGGATAATCTTGCAGATATTAGTGGTCTTGTAAAACAGGATAATCTTGAAGTACAAGTGAACGATAATAAGCAAGAAATTGGAGTCTCCTTGATGATTAACAAATCTGAAAGTGTACAGACACCAGCGGCCACCGTGAAGGAGGAAATCAAACTAGAAGTTATGGATCACAATACATTTGAGGATAGTTACGATGAGATTGAGGAGAAACTGAAACAGATTTGCGACGGTGGGTCTACAGAAGATGAGAGCTATAAGAATGAAGGGGGAAGAAAGTTGACAGTTAAGAATCATAAAGAAGATGAAGATGTACAGGCGATAGATACGAGTTGTGATCTTAATACTTATGAATGTAAAGGCGCTACGTCTGTTAATAAAGATCATAATTTTCCAACAAAAAGTGAAACTAGGCACATGCTTACGGATAAAGAAGAAAATGTTGAAATCATCTTTGGAGCAGAGAGTGGAGACGAAAAGATGCCTGTTTCCCAAGTTACGTCAAAGATCGATAAAGCGGATGGTAATACTTTAGAACACAACGAAATAATTCCCATTAAAGATGAAAAGAAAATTTTTAACGAAGACATAGAAGAAAATTTTACTAAAGACGAAGTACATGTTATACCGAATATCAGGGCAGCTATGAAGCGCAAAAGGAGAACTAGGAAAGAGATAATGAAGTCGATAAAAAAGTCAATTAGAAGTACTTCCGATCGAGATGTTAATTCTTCGAGTAACAGCGAGATGTCCGATGGCATAGCAAAAGAAACAGAAGTAAGAAACGAATCGTCTGTGTCTCTGCAAGAAGTAAGCGATATTAGTAAAAAGAATGACGCAGACATGGAAACGGCTAGATTTATCATCAAAGTGACTGGCGACCCCGATGATGTGACTGAAATTATTGAGGAGTTGTCATCTAATACGATAGGAACGCATGTATCTAAAAAGCTTAATGCTCTTTATAAAAATGAGGAGAACGATGCATTTGTTACATCCGTTATAACGGTACTTTCGCCTAAAAATAGTAAAGAAGTAATTTACAGCGATTTCAGTAGTCCAATAACGAAAGATGACTGTGTAACTTTAAAGAAAAAAGAGCCGATGGCAAATGAGTCTCCTCGCGAGGAGAAAGAGTTCGAGAGTTTAGATTCAGCTTGTAACTCCAAGAAATTTCATCCTTTGTGTTTCAGAAATACTGGTTCGGACAAACAGGATAAGAATCAGACAAAAGCTAATTCTACTCTGCCGAATTCGGTACACAGCGCTCAGTTGTCCCAGGAACATAATACTGGTTGTTGTATTTCTCCTGATTACGGGGAGCTGCTAACGAGAATACAAATCCAAGAAGATGTAATTACAAAATTAACCAATCAGTTGATTATCTGTAAAGAGTTGGAAAACAGTATGCGACAGAAGAACGCTGAATGCGACATTCAGACTAAAGAGGCAGAAGCAAGTTCTAGAATTAATACAAGATCGAGTAACACGCAGTCTTCTGTTATGACAAAGAAAATTTTGGAATCCAAACAACGATTAATCGAAGACTTGTCAAATAGGGTGAATTATTTTGAAGAAATGAATAAGAAGCTGATGAAAACTGTTACCCTGGAATCTCAGCAGAAAAGAAAACTTGAAGGGCAAATGAAGCAAAAGGATAATCGAATAAAAGAGCTTAACTGGAAATTAGAGAAGGCCTCTAAATACCTTGAGAGAGCAGAGAAGAACACAAATACGTACAGAAGGAAAATGTTAAATATGCAGACTATTATGAGAAGGAGAAAACTTTTAGACGAAAAAATGAGCAAGTTTAATGAAATGATAATTGATAGTTCCAAACAAGAATATTCGGAAAAAGCTTTAGCCATGGCATCTGATATTAGGAAAACTTGTGGAAGGAATGGCTATGACAAGTTACTTTCTTATGGATTTCCATTACCGCCGTTACCAGCTTTACGTAAAGGCGTTCTGAACGAAGAATTTGCAGATCATAATAAAAGTGACATGGATAAGGGGCGAAATTCTTCTACGCAATTACCGATTAAAGCGGAGAAAGTACAAGATGTAAATAATGAATCTGAGATGGATGAGAAAGATTCGGAAGTTGCAGAATCAATAGCTAAAACAACCGAATACGATGGCGCGGAGACTGTGACTGGAACTGTGCAAGACATTTTCGATGAGAATAATGACGGTGATGATTTTAGTACAAACGAATTGAGAGAACATTTCATTTTGCAATTGAATGCAGTGATGTAGCACCACGGTTTCGTAATCTAAATACATCTTCCTTTTTTACTATCTTGGAATTAGTAAATCTAATATTAAGATCGTGAATGCTTAGATAGGTTTTCTTCTATCATTGTACAATATTCATTGTGCACTTAACAGCTATATTTATTGTACAATACCGTTTCATACTCTTGCTTGAAATGTAAATATATGTACAAACATTATTATATGTAATATAAAGTAGCGCTTCAATCAGATGATTATAGTATTAAGTTATTATTCTTCGAATTATACTTCAGCACACACTTATCTGTCTTAAATAAGCGTCTTATTATACCATCTTCTTTGCATTCGTAAGATTTAAGCAAAACGTAGAGAGCAGGTCTGCTAGAATGATGACAAACTTGTTTTTCGATAACTTTTGCCAAATTGATTTAAATGTTTCAGTTAAGTGTACGTGAAGTTGAAAGTAATGAAAACTATGAAGTAAATACATTTCGTTATATACCGTTTTTATAAGTATAGTTACAATCCAGTGGCAGACTTATTATTACTGATCTTCTTTTTCTCCTTTGACTTTCCATCCTTAGATCCGACTACCTTATCACATTCGCACCAAGGTGTACTCAGCTTATCACACATTAGAGAAATATTAAGGACGGTTAACGGAGTGTCCCCAATAGTCATTTTAATTATTCCTAATATCTTATAAGATACGTTGTTTAAGCCGGTCTGACGATCTCGTTTTCGAGTAACTTCTCGTTGATTAAAACACTTGATCATATCTCGTTTCCTATGATTCCTATCATGTATATGTCTGAAATTAACATAGCGAATACATCGATTAACAACTGATCAGAAGTAAGTGTACATGTTTAGTTATAAATTAATCTTACTTGAATGTATTATGCGTTCCAGTAGATATATTTTGTGGTCTTGTGACAGTTAAAGCTGCCTCTTTCAATCTAACATAGAACTCGTCGTCTTCGAGGCCCCATCCCCAATATTTATTAGACATTCCATTGACTTGTATAAAATGTTCTCTGCAGAAATATCAACATTTGCTTATGGAATTTTTAATACGTCTTATGTAACACAAAGCGGCGCGATAAAGACCTTTTAATAAGTAATATGCCTCCAACAAATGTTGGGTAATGGTATCGAGGATGTAATTCTGGAGAAGACACATGGTAAGGGCCCTTCACGGGAAAAGAATATAACAATTCGTCATTTATAGGCAATAGATCTACATCGTGCATAGCTATATAATCGAACTCTTTATTGACTTCAAGGAAGCCAATATTTATAAGAGAGGCTCGATTGAATCTAAACCTATCAACCTACGAAAATGTAAAAAGTCTCATTAGTACAGTGAAATAATAAAATTGTAGTAATTTATCAATGGTTGTAGAAAAGAGAAAGGTGTACCTGATTGAGTATAAATATATGATAGTCTATATTTTGTTTATCTAAAAATTTCTTCATATGCGGGGCAAATATTAGCAATTCCTCGAAACGATCTCTAAATGGCACGAGTATTGCTAAACGATGCGATACTTTTTTATGAACGCTATCACCCTTCTTCTCCTGTTTGTGATTACTGTACTGACTCTGCTGAGTAGTTATTTCGCATTTGCATTCGTCTGAAATTGTGAATATTATGGATCGTTTGAGCCGTTGGTAGCCTATGGTGGGAGTATCAAGAAAAGTTATATCTTACCTATACTTATAGGAGCGATGCTTATCAAGCACGAGATAATAAATGTAATCAGAATGCATGCGAATATGTATTTGAATTTTATGCTCTTCCAAACAACTTCCATGCCGAATAAGAAGTATGTCTACGAGATATCTTATGTCTCAGAGTCTACAGACTATTCATTCAATAAACAACCTTAGAAGGGTTTATTGATGTAGCAACATTCTTCCATTTCGGTAGAGTTAGTAAAAGTTTAGTACTTTTCCTATTCTCATTTACGACAGATTTCGACCGCTGCACCTACTTATGCGTATCCAACATTCCTGTTCAGGCATCTGTCATATCACGTACGAAATTTCGTTTTTACATACTTCCGACAGACTAATTGCACTTTTTTCCACCTGCGAAGTATCCATCGGTCACTGGACCGAGGAGAATACGTTCTCTGCACCAAATACACATATCTTCTGATCGATTGTACGCATAATTATGAGACACGTTGAGGTTTAATTCGTGCATTATCGATATCTAACGTTATTCACTCGAGATTGTAAAAAATCGCACGTTCCGACCCATGGCATTAACAATTCAACTTACGATTACACGTTAAATAACGAACTGTGTCATTAACAGCCGCATTACTCTTGATTACTCTCGTCTTGTAGCATTGTAGCACGCAGTACTGTGCAGTACTCGCTACTCACGCCCCGATGCTGCAATCCTTAAGACTCACTACTTGCATACGTGAACTTAATCGATATATAAAGATATTTCAAAATACATGCGCTGCTATCGAAAAGGAAATGATTTTTCTTGGGAAAAGCAATCGAAATGTTAGGAAATAATTTATAATATATTTTACACACGGCCCTTCGTTTTCAATAAAATCGATTTGCAATTCGTAGACTCAGAAATTGTTCTTACGTCACGAGTTTCCATTCTACTTTATTCTTTTTCATTTCCTATTTAGTTTTCTCCGAATTATATTAATTTACGCATAATCATGTATTTTTATTCTTTGAAATAAATTTACGAAATGTACGTGGCAAGTCATTTCCTTTTGATTTCCCGCCAATCTCGTAATATAGGTGAATGACGGTACATACTATAGTGGCATAGATTACAGTTGGGAATGAGTAATATGCGTACTGCACAGGGGATCTCAAACTACTCTCGCCTTGATTCTTTTCGAAATTAAATATGTTGAATTACAAATTAGGTGAAATAAAAAATTGTATAGGAACGACTAATACTTGCTTAAATTGAATAATATAGTAAGAAGACTTATCAATACTTGGGTAATTTTGGCTTGCGAGAGAAATTTTTGTACATTCTTTCATAGAGAGCCTCTATAGTGCCTATAGTGTGCTATAGTGTCAGAGCGATGGGTGTTGTCTGTCCTATTCATTAATGTTTGCATGAAAAAAGTATAGAAAATGCCGCCCAAGAATTGTAAACACATATTTTTATTATTTCTCAGTTTATTCTGGCTCCATATACAAGGTATAAATACATATTTCTGCTTTCTAAATTTTCATTCATCCTTTCTAATAGCCTCTCTTTCTCGCTTATCTAAATTTATGTCGTTAAATATTCAGATAGAAAAACATCAACGTAATAATGCAATTACTTATCATTTATTGAATTACAGGTCAAAATCTGAATAATACCGTTACATGGTGTACAGTCTCTGAAGCTGAACAAGATAAATGTAATGCATTTTCAAGAGCGGTTGATCGTGAGATAGCATTCTTTGATTATAGCTACATTTCATTGCAATGTAAGCGCGCATCTAACAAGGAAGGATGCATGACTATGTTGGATCAGGAAAAAGCACAGATAACCACTTTGGATCCAGGCGAGATTTTTATAGCCGGACGATATCACAGCTTGATACCAATTATGCAAGAGATATATGAGAGTGGAGTGAATTATCAATATGCAGTTGCAGTTATTAAAAAAGGTTCTTTGCCAGATGTTCAGAGTTTGAACGATTTGAGGGGTAAAAAGGCTTGTTTCAGCGGTCTCGGAATGCTTGCCGGTTGGGTTATACCTATTCATACGGTAAATATAAATTCATTTCGTTATATTCTTGGATGATCGCTGGACAATTAGATCACTTTTTATGCATTTAGCTAATGAAACAAGGTGGATTAGAAATTGTCGATTGCAATAATCATGTAAAGTCAGCGATCAAATACTTTGGACCTAGCTGTGCTGTGAATTCATTGATCGATAAATATAATCCCTTAGGTAAGTGGCTGCGAATAATAGTTACAATTCTGTCCGTCTCGTTGTTATATAACGATTTTAAACGTTAGGCGATAATTCTGACCAGTTGTGCAAACTGTGTATTGGGAAAATACCTGGGGGAAGATGTACAACCTTGGATCCATACTCAGGATACGAAGGAGCATTCAGGTGTTTAGTGGAGGCAGGAGAAATTGCTTTCTTGGTGCATACAACCGTAGACGAAATGACATCTACAACTTTCGACTATAGTATGTTCCCAAATCAGCATTTTGTGGATTATCTATACATTATAGAATTGTGAAACGAGCGGCATAATTTTTCTTTCCTTTTATAGATTCCGTGAAGAAAGATCAGTTTGAGTTACTTTGTCGGGATGGCACCCGTAAGCCTACCGACGAATACAGGCATTGTAATTGGGGCACTATTCCATCACGCGCGGTAGTTACGTCTTCCGCTACGAAACTCGAAACTCGCCGATTATATCAGCGATTCTTAGATAAAGCTGTTCGGGTACTGAATAAGCATAATGCGAAAAACTCCACCGAATTGTACGACAATCGTTTTGAAAATCGACCTGGTTTCAACAACAGATTCGGCGAAAACAATTTCAGTAGAAGCGGATACACGAACCCGAATGAATATAACATAGACAATTCGGAAAATCGCAACGGGTATGAGAGAAATTACAATGGTAACGAATTGAATCCGTGGGACAAGCCCGAGTCAACGAACATACAGCCAATAGAGACGTTCAACTTATTTGAGTCCGCACCACGATACGGAATACATCACAATCTGATGTTCTCTGTAAGTATCAAGTACATAATTTGGATTAGATTCTTGTCACAATCTTACACTAAGTTGTACGATTCTAGGATTCAGCGCGGGACTTTGTTCAATTGCCCGAGAAAGATCAAACGTATAGTGGTTATTTGGGCAGGTCTCTAGATCCAATATTGGAAGTGCGTCGTTGCACCGTTAATAGGATGACTCTGTGCGTTACTTCTGACGCAGAAATGGAAAAGTGTGTGAAAATGAAGGTAAAGACCCGAAAGACAAAGATCGGCGCAGTAACTTTATGTACATCGTTACTACTATCAAACTACTTTTATTTCAGATAGCGTTAAAGGCGCAGCTATTGAAACCAGAATTAACTTGCCATAAAGGTCATAGTCAAATCCATTGTATGCAGGCTATACAGAGTGGGTGCGTATATTTCAAGCACAATGGTCTACTAAATAAAAGAAGCGCATACGTGCTAAGTTAACTGGAAGATAACACCGTTTCTCATCTTCCCTTTTGTAGGACTGTCGATGTAACGGTATTAGATACCAGTGACGTTTACACCGCTGGTCTACGTTTCGATTTGATTCCATTCATATCGGAGGTTTATAACCTACCCACGCCGGAATACTACGTGGTTGCGGTAGCAAAGGAAGAAGACGACAATACAGACTTAACTTATCTGAAGAATAAGTACACTTGCCACACAGGAATTAACACGGCCGCGGGTTGGGTGTATCCGTTGGCGTATCTGATTTCCAATACTTGGATCAGGGGCTACGGTTGTGACTCTGTCCGCGCTGCCGCGGAGTATTTTACCAAATCATGCGTACCTGGTGCACTCAGCACCGAATATAATACAGGTAGCTTTACCCTCCGTTTCCTAGCAATATTTCTCAGGGTTTGATTGAACGTTGTGCGCATTGTACGTTGCAGGGGTGCCTTACGATAACATGTGCGATCTGTGTCACGGTGCAAGTTTCCGTTACTGTCGCAGAGACGCGTCCGAAGATTATTTCGGTTACACAGGTGCATTCAGATGTTTAGTGGAGGGTGGAGGAGACGTGGCGTTCGTGAAGCACACCACAGTGGCCGAGAACACCGATGGGAAACGGCGAGAAACCTGGGCGCGCAATACCTTCACAAAAGACTTCGAACTACTTTGCCCGGATGGTACTCGCCGACCAACCACCGATTACATCCATTGTAATCTGGGAAAAGTCGCGTCGAATGCGATCGTCACGCGCGGCGGATATTACGGATACAACGAGACGCAGATAAACGCTTATATAAATCTCTTCATTTATGCCCAGCAATTTTATGGCAGGAAGGAGCAGGACGAATTTAGCTTCAGCATGTTTTACAGTCAGCCGCCTTACAGCGATCTGATCTTTCAAGACGCCACGCAACAGCTGATGGTGATACCGCCGGAGAAACGGGAGTTCAGTGCATATCTGGGCCAAGACTTTATGAGGGCCAGAAGACTCGTGGACTGCAACGCTGGTGCATCGTCTATAGAGCATTCGGTACTCGCCACGATGGCTATGATTATACTCACCTACGTGTTCACTAGATAAAATTCAGTACATTTCTGCTTGATACCTATATGTATGTACATTGAACCAAGAATAAGGTAGAACTCTAAGAAGCTTATGACCCTATTTTGCGCGAAAAGACGCGTTTAGCTGCCGCGATCATTCTGACTTACAGTTTCACAGTCTCTGTGGGGAAACGTGTTCACAAACTTATTATATAGTTTCAGCATTCTTCGTATTGATGCGTTGCTAAATAGATGACTGAGCGAGGTACGATAGTATACGTATAGTTTCATTTGAGAATAAGGAATATATTTGTATCGTTAATTCCAGACATAGATCTGATCCGTCCATTTTTGACAATTTTACACGATTATCAGATAAGTATCGTAACATGTAACTAATTTTATGCGTATGGTATGCCGTCCATGTATATTTTTATACGTATTAATGAAAATAAATCTATATAACTCCTTAGACGTGTCCATTATTTTACCATTTTATTTCCAAGTTTTCCAGCTAACAAACGTTTATGTTCAATCGGTGTGTTTTTTCACACCGATTGTATCACGTAGCTTTTGGTTGCGTTAATTCCTTGATTCGTTTCGTTACTGTTATTCGAAATGGAAAGGAAGAAATTAACGATTCGTCCTAAATTAATTGCCAATTATAAACTATATGCATTTGAACCTAAAGAATATAAGCGTAGCCCTAGCTTTTTGGGTATCGTTATTGCCGAAGAATCTCGTAACTTGGATCTCGCCGTAAAGTTGTCTGCTGAATTCTTTACTCGTCTCGTTTTACTTGTCTTTAACACTTTCCGAGGACAAATGATTTTCGTTGCTCTCCCCGAAATGATTTCCTCGATTTTTGGCTTTCGAACAGATGCCGTTACCTTAAAATGGTGGACGATCGTTTACATGTATGTAATGAAACGTGTATGAAATATCGAAGATTCTGCAGGAACGACATTTACGCCGAAGGCGGGAGGATTTCGTTGCGAGTTTACATATTTAGGTTGCGCGAGGATGTCGATGCGCCTGCAATTTCTCGCAGCCTTTCTACGTTTCTGAAATCACACTTAATGTCTCGATTACTTGCAAATTTTTTAGCATTTTTTAATCGACAAGTTGCAAGAGAAGAACCACTATTTCACGCACTTTCGTTTTTCCTTTTTTTGGCTTTACTATATTCACCAACGAATTATCAACTTTTTCACTAGAGTCAATGCTTTTCACTTTTCTGGGAGTACACCAGTAAGCTTTCCCTTTGCTATAGTGTTTTTTAACGACTGACTTTGTGGATATTCGGCGTCTATTATATGTATAAAAGAAGAATGATTTATTAGGAGCGAGGAAAGTTAGAGTGAACAAAGGAATATACATAGTTACCGAGATCTGGACATCTTGGGGCAGGATTTCTGTAGCTTGTCTCCACAAATCGACGGATTTGTTGCTGCTAATTTGGACATCTTAATTCTACTTTTAAATTTCTCTTTTATGTAAATAAAAAAGAAAATGGTGCCACTGTAATTTACATTGTTGGTCGTTTCAATTGGAGTAGGTATATTTGCTCAGAACGTGGATTTTTGATCACGGTTTCTGTTTGCTGGCGAATGATTTGTTAGTAGAAAAGAGTTGAAGTTTGCAAACGTCTTGCTTCACGATGTTTGGCCATCGCTTCGTTGTCAAACATCAAACTTTTCGGTATATTTCGTTCGTTCAACTAAACCAAAATTCAAATTAAACCACAAAGCGGACCGTTTAGAAGACAAGTAAACGATATGAACACGGATGTTCTCCAGGACCATGCCCCAAGGTACGCAAAATTAGCGAGACCGAAGAAGAGGATCGATACAGTTAATAATTACGATGCCTTCAATGTAAGTATTCTAGAGGCCCCGAAACGGCGAATAGAGAGTATTGTGCGATTTCTTGAAATTCATACGATATAATCCAGGTAAAGCGAGGAGCATTGTCTTATCAAATTACGGATTCATTAAATAAACTTGCTCAGCCGAAACGAAAACCGGGTGCAAATGCGTTCAAGGCCTCGTCTTCCTCCGTGAAAAATACCCCCGGAAATGCAGGTAAATTGCCTTAACACTCTGAGTCTTCTACCGAGCAACAGCGAATTCTTGAATTCTTTAAGCATTTCCACTACCTGCATTTATGAATTTCCAGTAGAAAAGCAAGGACACCGTAAACTGATAAATAGCAACGAGCAGTCAAAGTACACGCAAGAATCGAAGAAGAAGAAGTTTTTATTGGACACGTACGCTCGCATCGTTGCAGCTAGAAATAAACGTTGCACAAAACGATTGCACGATCTCGCTAAACCGAAAAATTATAATCCTAACAATCAGACCCCATCCTACGATGATTTCGATAATTATTTTCAAATGATTAAAAAGTACAAAGCAGTTGAAAAGCATTAATTATCATGCATTATATGTTGAAACAAATGAAATGTAAAAACTCAAGATATGCAAAAGAAATATAAATAAAGAATTAATATTTTGTTTATTTTATTACGAATATTTTAACTTTATTACCATGACAGGCAAGAAACAAACGAAGGACTGCGGTTTCCTTCCAATATGTTTTCTTCTATTATCCGGCAAAGGTAATTTAATATAACAGGAAAATGGATAAATTAAAAAGAAACCCAGTAATGTCATCAAGGATGACATACATAATGAACCGCTGTAAATTATGTCATACTTAATCAGTTTCGTGTCTCCATCATTCGCACTGTCGACCCAACGAAACATATTTAACCTGATTACTCGCACAAGCAAGGATAATAAATGAAAGGAAATTGATCATGTACTATTTTTCTATCAACCAAAACTACACGTTCGTTTAAATGAAAGAAATTCAGACATCGCTAAGCCTCTATTAGATCAGAACCTTGTGCTGAAAGTCGTGAAAAATGGCTCCAAGAATTAAGAAACCTGTAGCGCCTGCGAGGAGTACAGGCCGTGCAGCCCGGAGGAAAAGTGTAACCGTGAGGGAAGCACCTACTAAAAAGGGTAGAGCGGTACCAGGCAGGTTGAAAAAGATAGATAAATCGAAATATAAAGGAGGGCAAGTAATTCTTTCGTTACGAAATTTGTGAATTTTAACGATAATTATTTGAAATCCTGGCAAATGTTACTTTAATCGTTTCCAGGAAGACCGATGAAAAGGTGAAATTGAAAAGATGGCTGCAAACACCAGCCGATTGGGCACGT
The DNA here is from genome assembly GCA_029448645.1 of Andrena camellia. Lineage (NCBI taxonomy): Eukaryota > Metazoa > Arthropoda > Insecta > Hymenoptera > Andrenidae > Andrena > Andrena camellia. The sequence continues at coordinate 23,778,138 of CM055678.1, read as the reverse complement.
TTCAATGCCTGGGTAAAAATCAATGCCCAACCCAAGAAAATCCCGGAACCTGAGCCAATAGTAGATACATAAAATCCTATGTTGAACAATTAAAAAGTCATCGTTTCCGCAAGCTCCTGATCGATGAAATACGATTTTCTCTAGGTCCGACGCGCGAAGCCGCTGTCTCAGTTGAGGAGAAGAATAAAACTATTATCCGAGCCTCGCAAAGTACTCGATCTAAGTGCCCATTGTAGAGACTGGGTCCTGTCGAAAGCTGCGTTAAATGCAATGGCATCGAGACGATTAATTCTCTTAGCTTTGCCAAATGTGAGATTAGTCGATTACGGTCGGGTCTTTTACAAAGTCTCCCCAGCAGCTTTGAGATACGAGGCCTCTCAGAGAATCATCGACCTAGCCCAGCCTTGTATCATTCTTCGCGAAGAATGCCGGCCTCGACCGCAATGTAGACAGATGGTTGACGAGGAAAGACTGAGAAAATTGGCATTGGCGAAGAAACTGCGTCATTGCCCTGAAGAATTAACACCCGAAGAGATCGCAGAAATATTCACGCCGCACGGTATAAAAAGAACCGCGCTCTTGTACGAGGTGTTTCATCGTTTCAACATCCACCGTCCTATTATCATTATTTCATAAGAGCGGGATAAATTGGAGAATACTTTGTTCGTTTTCCAGATCACACCGTGGATGGAGTTCCTGGCATTGCCACCGTACACGGCCTTAAAAGACAGGAGAGATAAGACTGCGGTAACTTGGAAAAAGATACTAATAGAGGAAGGGGATGAAAGGGGCAAGGGTGCCTTAGTTCAGCAGAGGAAGAGGAGAGAAAGGGAGCTGAGAATGGCAAGAAAGAGGAAATATAAAGAAATGGAATGTTATGAGATATCTGACGGCGAGAGTGACACGAAGGTAAGTACTACAAGAGTTAAAAGAGAAAAAAAAAAAGAAGGTGAGGAGGAAATGACAGAGGAGGAGAAGAGGAAAGCTAAAAGAAGGAGACTGGAGAAACATGCTTGGAGGTTCGCACCAAATCCGTGCAAGGATGATCCCAACAGAATCCCAACAGCAGCTTTAAAAGCGACAGGTTTGGATTACAGCTGAACAAATCGGTCTGCTACAGTAAAGAACAAACCGACAATTGTTATTGTTCGTTACAGCATCGCCACGCCTGGAGACGTTGGCGAAACATAACACGCGCGAAAGTAAAGCCATCAGAGCTAATCCTTTTGGCGTGAGCAAAGGCGCCTTGTCTGCTACAGCTTCTTCCAGAACGGATGCTTTGGCGAAGCCATCCAGACCGCGAAGTCCTGTGGAAAGGAAGCCACCGCGAGAAAAAGACAAGTATGGAGCGCCAATATTCGAAATGCCTGTAAGTCAGTTTCCTTTAAACCGCCCAAGCTAGATTTTAACGATCGTGTAGCTTCACAGAATAACGCTACTACAGGTTTACGGAAAAGTATTGCCCAAGACGAAGCCGTACAAAATGGGCGAATGTCCACCTCCAAAGGAGAAGACGAAGGCGAAGATTAAGAAACGTCCAATTGATCCGATTGCTTACGAACGGAGCATTGATCCTTGCATTTATCCAGACCTGGCGAGAAGGCAGAAAAGGGAAAGGAAAAGGGCCGAAAAATTAACGGGAAAGAAAGGTGGGAGAAGAAGGAGGCAAAGGGGAAAACGTCTTGCTCCAGAGAAGACTGATGGTACTCCGAAGGCTGAAGACACGAGAGAAGAAGAATTGGATCCAAGCGATGTAGTCGAGGCAGAGGAAACCCAGGCAGAGGAGACCCAGGCAGAGGAGATCCAGGCAGAGGAGATCCAGGCAGAGGAGACCCAGGCAGAGGAGACCCAGGCAGAGGAGATCCAGGCAGAGGAGACCCAGACAGAGGAAACCCAGGAAGCATAAGTCATGAGAATTACCAGAGTTCGTGAATTGAACCAGAAATGGAAAAGATAGAAACAGATTTACTTGCCTTATTTGTCATTATGCAAGACACGATCCCGATGTGGTTACCACTTGATCCCGTGGAATAAGAATTCTAATGATATCGATACACGACTAAACTGCAAATAAAAGTACGCGGTAAGAACAGCTGATACGCGATAGGGATGTCCAAAGACATAGTTGATACACGCACGTCTCCTGGGTTTTCCTTGATGATTGCGCAAATTGCGGCAAGCCAATTTGTTTGAAAAAAGAATGGAGTCCGTGCAAACAAGGAAAGTGTATATGAAGGCACATGTGGATGTACGCGTTGACGAATGGTTGTTTATACAGTTACTCGTGTACAGAGACAGTAAGGTCTTATCGCGCACGCGGGCCTTCCACAATATTTTGTATCTTTTGCCATTAATTTTCACACTTGGTTGATTTATGATCCCACGCTCTCATTTTTTATCTCTATCTACACGTATGTATTTTGACGAGATAAAATATTTTTTATTGGCGACCCTCCCCCTTCCCACCAATTGTACATACGTATCTGTCTGATAATTATGTCCGTAAACTGGTTCCTTTAGTTGGGGTATAAAATGTTTCCTCCTGTTTTGAGCCTGCTCAGTGTCCTCAGCGTTTCCAGACACCGACTGCTCGTAAGGCGCGAGTGAACAGGCCGAGGTTCAACAAACAGATTTTCTGTGCTCGAACACAGAAGGATTTATCAGAGGGAAGGAAAATTTTGGCTCGTAAAATGTTGCTATTCTTGACATCTTTATTTCTTATCGCGGGCATCGGTAGCCATCAGTGTTGTGCTTCGTATCCGGAAGCGGTAGCACCAACCGGAAAAATCCGCGGCTCTATTCTAGATTCAAGGCTTGGACGGAAGATTTATTCCTTCCGTGGTGTGAGATATGCCCAGGCCCCTACGGGAGAACGACGTTTTCAGGTAAATTTTTCATTCTCCTCCCGACTGTAATTTTATTCATTCTGGTAGGACACTGAAAACTATTGTTCCTAATCTCTCCCCTGCCATTGCCAAGAGATTCGAACAAAATGCCTGCTGAACAAATGTCCGTCTTCTCTTATACATTCGGCTGAAATTTATCGCCAGCCTTCGACCATGAGAAGCAAACCAGACATTTTCTTTTCTTGCATTTCCTTTTGCGCGGGTATTTATCAGACACCGGTGAGAATAAATTGTGCAATTTTCTCATAATGTATGTATGTATGTATGTAGGTAGCCACTCCGGCAACTGACTGGAACGATGTTTTCGATGCAACCGAAGAAGGTCCTTCGTGTCCAAATTTAGATGGAAGACAATCAGCGTCGGAAGATTGCCTGCGCTTAAACGTGTACACGACAAAAGTATGTGTTGAAATCCAAGTGATTGCCTCGCACCACTGACTCGCCACCAATTGCAGCGTTTAAAAATTCTAGTTACCCTCGAGCCGTGAAAATGTAACAAGGCCAGTCCTCGTATTTTTCCACCCTGGTGGTTATTATTCGTTCTCTGCCCAGAGCTTTTACTTCGGTCCTCAGTATCTGATGGATAAGGATATTGTTCTGGTTACCGTAAACTATCGTCTTGGGACATTGGGTACTTCCAAATTCCAACTATCGGGCGACAAGCAACGAATCCAAGTACCGAATGATCTACTTTTTCTCAGGTTTCATAAGTACGGGTGATTCTTTAGCACCCGGTAATCTGGGCTTGAAAGATCAAGTCGTGGCGCTTCGTTGGGTTCAAAGGAACATCGCTGCCTTTGGCGGAGACCGAAATGCTGTGACCATCAGTGGGTACAGTGTCGGAGGGCTCAGCACGTTTTTGCACATGGTGTCACCAATGTCCAAGAACTTGTTCCACAGAGCAATCGTGATGAGCGGCTCGCTTCTAACCGCAGAACCTTATCCAACCGAACAGAAACGTCTCGCAGTAAAGCAGGCAACCCTTTTGAACTGCCCTACCAATGATACCGGAGCGATATTGACTTGCCTGAGGTCGAAGCCCGTTCAGAACTTTACGGACACTATGTCCGAGTTTTTTGTTAGTCCACGATAACAAGATGTTACTCGTTTCACGTACTTGCAAATTTTAGCGAGCTGCTTATGCGATATCCGAGTTCCTACCGTTTCAGGAGTGGCATGGCGATCCAATTGTAATATGGCGGCCAGTCGTCGAACCGGAAATACCGGGTGTCGAACGATTTCTCACTGCCCAACCCCTTGATCTGATCAGAAAAGGGAGGTTTCATCAGGTGCCAGCCATATTTGGGGTGAACAAGGACGAATTTGGCGGAGTAGTTGTTTGTACGTTTCTACGTGTTACAGTAGCGTCAAGTTTACTACCAATGCCCTACGATCTTTGCATTCTAGTATTTCAGAATGAAACCAGGGAAGGACACGACTATTATCGTGATATGAGCGATAACTGGGAGCGGATTGCACCGATCAGTTTCATGTACGAACGTGGAACGTCGCGATCGAAATACATCAGCAGGCAATTACGGGAATTTTATTTCAGCGGTCAGCCAATTAGCTCGGCTAACAGGGATGGCCTAGCTCACGTACGTTTCATCCAGACGGTGATTGCATTTATCGATTTCACTTTGTCAAAATCGACATTGATTTGTGGTTTACAGATCTACGCGGACAGCGTAATTATATTCCCCATGTATCGCGGGGCAAAACTGATAGCTAAATACTCCATCGAACCGGTGTACTTTTATGAATTCACGTATCAAGGACGTTACAGCTTTACTTGGTGGAACGCCACGACGCCATACGGTAAATGGCGTGGCCATTTTTATGTTTTCTTAGCTACTTCCGCAACTTTATTCGCCATTAATAAATTTAGGTGTGGTACACCAGGACGATCTGCAATACCTATTCTTCATGGAGATATTCTTCCCATTCTTCGATCAAAGTGCGCCTGAAATTCCAACGGTGGACCTGTACACGTCCATGTGGACGAATTTCGTTGAGACTGGGGAACCAGTTCCCAAGGAGGGTGCATATAAGGCCGTAAGATGGGACAGATACGTGTACGAGCAAAATAACTACTTGGACATTAATTTGTGCCCGACCATGAAGACCGATCTGTATCTGGATAGAATGCGCGAATGGGAAAGAGTTTTCCCTCTACCTCCACTTTCGTAGATTATCCAGAATGTGTAATACAGACAAACATATAACGAAATACACATCTTACCCAGATTTCTTGGGTATTCGGTAAAAAAATAACGTAACCGAGTTATATTGTATCGGCTGCTTATTAATAAAACAAATCCATTATCGTTACTTTCCTTATCATTTGTTTACTTATTTCGTAAGTTCGTGACACCGATAGCTTTCAATAGTGATAAACGTGCGGACAAAGTATTGGAGGGTAAAAGCAGAAACGAACAATTGTTTCGATAATAAATGTACTTATCCGAAAAAAGCTGTAATTGCGTTATCATTTAAATGACCGGACTAAGGATGACATCACGTAAGCGTTCGTAGAGCACAGTTGTTCCCAGAAAAATAATTTAGTTTCCCCACTCGTTTTCCTCTGTAGCTATATAACTTGTTCGGGTTTTATCCTTGAGTTATTCAGTGCTAGCACGCGCACAGGCCGCATTGGTTGACCGAATCAAGTCTCTCTTAAAGACCAGTTGGCACTGGTCTCCTCCTTGAGACACCGAGGATTCCGAAGAAAAGAAGAGCGAGCCTCGAGACCTAAGATGAAGAGTATTTTAGTAGCTTTCTTTTGCCTTATCGGCATTATCGCCGGTGAACATTCCAACGAGGAGCCACCGCTGGTAAATGCACCGATTGGTCAAATTCGCGGCTCGATCTTGACTTCGAGACTTGGAAGGGACATCTATTCATTTCGCGGTGTGCGGTATGGCGAACCTCCCACTGGACATCAACGTTTCCAAGTAAGAATTTTGTACTCGAACGCGTTCTTCGCATTCTTAAGGTACCTTTGATTCGGGTAGCTTTTTCTACGAAATATTTAGCAGGAAGGTAGTCGTAGGTGGGAACAATGAAACTGACACAAAAGATGCGTATCAACGTCGCACGACCGCGACCGCGACCGTTCGTTCTTATTCAAGACGTACCGTAACGAGGTTTTCCGTTTCTGTAATAAGCGCATTAGCGCCGTTCATGAGATCATAATGCTACCTGTGAATCATCGCTGGGAAGTCAACGTACTATCTAAAACTAGACTATCTTTTTTCCTCGTTGTATCATTGACAATTAACAATTCGAATTTTATAGATGTTTGTTCTACTCAATTCCTCTGTATTGAAATGATTCTGCAATCTTCCAGCCTCCAGTACCAGCGGAAGATTGGCAAAATGTTTTCGATGCCACCGAGGAAGGGCCCAGTTGTCCTCAACCAGATGGTCAACTGACGTCTGAGGATTGTCTGCGTTTAAACGTGTACACCACCAAAGTAAGTAGGTAGTTAAATATTCGAAAATATATACGTGCCGAGTACTGACCGTCGAATTTCAGTTGCCTTGTGAAAGCGAGAATGTATCCAGACCGGTGATGGTGTTCATACATCCGGGCGGCTTCTATGGCTTTTCAGGGCAGAGTACAAACTTTGGACCACAGTATCTGATGGACCAAGATATCGTCTTGGTCACGATCAATTATCGTCTCGGAGCGTTAGGTAATTTCGCGGAAGATTAGTGGGACACACGATAATCTTGACGGACCGTTACGAATCTTTGCAGGCTTCTTGAGTACCGGCGATAACTTGGCGCCGGGAAACATGGGCATGAAAGATCAGGTGGTGGCTCTTCGTTGGGTTCAGAGAAACATCGCTGCTTTCGGTGGCAATCCCAATTCCGTCACCCTGTGCGGTTACAGTGCTGGAAGTTTCAGTATAATATTGCACATGGTGTCCCCAATGTCCACAAATTTGTTCCACAGAGCTATTTCGATGAGCGCTGCTCCTATCAAAGCAGACGTGTACGATGGCGTCTCTCTTCAGGGGCAGAAACAGCTTTCCAAGAAGTTTGCTGAGCTGTTGAACTGTCCCACAGACACAACTGGCTCGATGCTGCTCTGCTTGTACACGAAGCCCACAGAGAACATCACCGGCACATTGAATTCCTTATTTGTGAGTTTTAGAATCGTTTGCAAATACGTAGGTTCTTAACACGCGGGCGATAATCGTGTTTTCCTCGAGGCAGGATTGGCACGGGAATCCCATTCTGCTTTGGAAACCGACAGTGGAACCCGAAGTTCGCGGTGTCGAGAGATTCCTCACCGCACACCCTTACGACTTGATCAAACAGAAAAAGTTCAAGCAGGTTCCTTTAATTCTCGGGGTTACACAGGACGAATTTGGCGGCGTAGCTGCAGGTAGGGATGCAGCTGGTGACCTTAACGTTGATTTCCTACAATTATTCTATCGTGCATCGCAGCTTACGAGAATGCCACCAGAGTAAACGCCTCGTTGTATCGCGAGCTGGACGACAATTGGAACACCCTTGCTCCGATCATATTCGGGTACGAACAGGATACGCCACGATCCAACTACATTAGCAGGGAATTACGGCGATTCTACTTCAAGGATCAGCCAATTGGTTCAGCCACGAACACAGCACTTGCCGAGGTTTGTAAAAAATTTCTCTTTAAATTGCAACGTAGCCTCTCGTTGATAACATTGGATAATTATTATTGCAGGTGTACGCCGATAGTATAATCATATTCCCTATGTACCGAGCAGCTAAATTAATCGCCGCGGGTTCCACCCAGTCGGTGTATTTCTACAAATTCACGTATCAGGGACGCTACAGTTTTTCCATGTGGAATAGCAGCACGCCATTCGGTAAAATTACTTCACTTCTCTACTTGTTCAACTCTAACATCGAAATCAGTTACCTGAAAATTTCCGAATATTGTCTCAGGCGTAGTGCACCACGACGACCTGCAGTACCTCTTCTACATGAAGAACTTCTTCCCGTACTTTGAAAGCGATGCCCCGGAAATCCCTATGGTGGAACTTTACACTTCCATGTGGTCGAATTTCGTAGAAACAGGGGAACCACTTCCCAGGAACAACAAGAGGTTGGAGGGTGTAACGTGGAGCACATTCATACCTGCGCAAAATAATTTCTTGGAGATCGATCTTTCTCCAAGCATGAAGAACAGCTTCTTTCCGGAGAGAATGCGAACCTGGGAGAGACTGTTTCCTCTACATTCAGGATCGCACAATATAAAATCCAATGTGAAACATTGAACGTGGGATTTTCTTCGCGACTACGCAGTTTTTTATCAGTCTGACCATGTAATCCGACAAATATGTATATCGTTCGTGTATCAAAGAGATGTAACAAACAAATGTAACAGCTTTTATCTCAAATTCCTCCAAAAATCAATTCCAATTATAGAATAGCGAAAACGTAGAAATCAATAACATTTATTTTATCACTTGCTACGTACATATTACGTAATACAGTTCACTAAAATTATTCCAAAAACCAAGAAGTACACCATACTGCGCGAGGGAAGCTTTGAACATCATAGATATCAAATAGGAAAGTAGTAAATTAGATGTTTAAAGTTTTGGGTCCTCCGGTTGAAGTTTCACCAGGCCTTCGGAGATTTCCCAGAACTTTTTACCCAACACTGGATCCTGTACACTACGGATAAGTTCTTGTTCCTGAAATCAATCGTTTCGTCGATTTATTAGTTTAGATTATAAGAACGCGCGTGCTTTCGTTTGCCAAGTTTAAGATTTCAGTATATTCATAAAAAAATGTCCGCTTACGCAACAGTCCGCGAAGTATTTGCCGGAAACCCCATTGAGCTTGTCGGAAAGGGCCACGTATATTGTCGTCTGTGCACCCTGTTCGATCGTTCTGAAGAAAGCGTTCAATATAAAGTTCAGCATCCAAGAGATTGGTGGTGGAACGCTCTTCCAGATCCCGGTGTTAATTATCCCAGGGTGCAAACAATTGGCGGTCACTCCAGTACCTTCGAGACGTCGTGCCAGCTCCAACGTGAACACGATGTTCGCGTACTTCGAAAGGAAGTATAAGTACGTAGGAAAGGTGGTTGTTGGATTTGTATTGGTCAAGTTTAATCGTGCTAGAAAGTAGAATCCTGACGCGACCACGACTATACGGCTCGGCTTCGATCGCTTCAGTAAATCTGTTAACGATAAGTATGTTCTAAGTCTTATGAATTTAATTTCACCGATTAAAGTCGATGTTCAATTTGCAACGAAGGTTGATGATACAGGCAGGCATTGGTCGAAGCAGCGATGTCAATGAATAATTTTCTTTAGAGCTCTTACTTTTTGACCCGTCGGGTACCCGGCTACCCGGAACAACTTCAAGCTATTGAATGTTGTATTGTCTGTGGTATTGTTCGATGTTAGCCAAAAATGATCGAACGATACAACACTCAATGGCATGAAGTTGTTTCGGGTAGACGGGTACCCGACGGGTCAAAAAGCAAGAGCTCTAATTTTCTTACCGATCAAGAGATGTGTGAGCAGAAACGGTCCATACTGATTCGTTGCCATTGTCATTTCCAGGCCGTCCTCTGTGACTTTCTTACTGAATGTCTCGGCAGTACCTGCATTATGAATTAACAGGTCCAACCTGTTCTCTTCGAGGTTTATTTGCCGGGCAAAATCCCTTACAGAGGATAGTGACGACAAATTAAGTTTTCGGGCCACGATGTTACTATTGCTGGTCTCTTTTATCAGGTCCTCTGTGAAAACGTGTTAGTTTTTAATCAGAACTTAGCAATATACACTCCGCGTCAAAATTAAAGGAACACTATAATTTCCCGAAAATTTTGGTCATTTTCAAATGGCTGTATCTCTGCGAAAAATGGTCGCAAAAAATATTTAAGAAACGCATTTTAACGCTTGAAGTTTCTAGTTTTTGAGTCAAAGACTCAACATTTTTTTTCGTCCCTTATCATACTGTTTTACCATTTTTCGCAGAGATACAACCATTTGAAAATGACCAAAATTTTCGGTAAATTATAGTGTTCCTTTAATTTTGACGCGGTGTGTATTCGATTTGCAAAGATTACTGTATTGCTTTGATAATTAAGTTGCCATCGTTAAGACGAACCTTTGAATTTATTCGCCAGCTCGACGTTCCGGCAAGCCATGATCAGCCTGCACCCTCTACGCGCTATGTTCCTGGCAGTCTCCTTCCCGATACCAGAAGTGCATCCAGTGACTATCACTGTCTTCCCGTCCATTCTGGTCGTGCACTTGCAGCGTCCTACCGCGTACTGTGTATAAATGTATACTAACAGCAAGAAGAAAAGTACGAGCAACGCGGATATCGTGCTACGCTACACGATGCGATGTTGTGCAAGACAACATTCAGCAATATCATCAAACTAAACGGGCGATGTATCGTGTAACATAACTAAGCATGTGCAGGATTAACCATGGCGAATAGTATGCGTTTCGTACTGTCACCGGAATCTACCAATTTTATCCCTAGTTATCTGTGTACAGCAGTCTCTAGGGCAAAGGTATATTGAATTAGGCATAGGAATTCATTATTTCGCAAGACTGTTCCAACTTTGGAAATACTTGAAGAATTGTTTCGAAACGTTGTCATTATACCTGACGAAATACTTCATCCACTGTCCTCGGACGCACTGTTGTACAATTGTGAAAGTAAATAATAAATTTAGTAGGGAAGATAGAGTAGTGTTCTAGATAATGACTGTAGTAATATTTAAAAGGATTCCTTCGCTCTCTGAATTTGCTATCTGAAAATGCATAATACGTTCCAGTATTTGAATAATACTTAACTACATTTGCAACATTTTCCTTTTTAGGAACTACGTCAAGGTGAGCAGGTTCTCCCAGAGCCGTCTTAACAATATTGTAGGCCCTGGGCGAAGCAATGCATCGGGGCCCCCACTGCCATGGGGCCCCTAGCGACTGCCCAGCGCGCCCATGCCTAGAAAGACGGTACTGGATTCTCCTAGGGTCTGTGTACGTTAAATTTCACGAATACGATTGCACGGGGAGGAAACTATTATAACCGTGCGAAAAATTGCCATGTGGTATCAAACACACATTGTACTTTACTCTTTTTGAAAACCATTACTGTTTTACGCACGATGAGAAACCTTGTGGTATTCGGAAAATGCTTCACACCGACATACTCGAAATATTTTCCTAAGAAAGTGATCTTATTTCACGGGGCCATTAAAACTGCGTATGTCGTGGTATCGCCGGAAGCTAATTTCGTGAAGCTGATTGTAAAAAAAAAAAATAATTACATGCAACTACGCTGCATCGATCAGCAGCTACAGAGAGTTTGGCGCAATCCTGTTTGCGATAGGTTCGCGGTACAGCGAATATTAACGCGATTGCAGCCTAATAAGAACGCGAGGTATGTAGTCGAATTTCAATAGGTCAGCGTAAAAAGTGTCAAGCAGCAAAAGTAAAACCGGTCGCCCGGAACAAGTGTGTTAATTTAACGTTGAATTATACTCACATCAGTTTCTGCCAAATTCTCGATCACACTGCCTCGCTAGCCGAACTTGCACTCGGATGCCTCTGTTCCCAGAACATTCTCTTTATACTAAAATTCAGGTACTTAACCGTGTGCCAACGCCAAGCGCATCCCCTCTTTCCTGCAGAACGCTGACAATCTTAATGTTAAGTTCCCTCTTAGACCATTCTGGAAATGAACTTGTATTCTACGATCACGTCGCGTAAGTCAGACTCCGTTCGAAATCAGCTATGGTTAGAAGTTAGAAGTGTTGAAAAAAGAATTCGTAAAAGAGCTGAGAGGATGGGGGTGGAATAAATTAATTTATTCACTATTGAAATGTTTATTTAGTATCTCGTACATCATTCCTCCATTTTCACTTTCTCCCGAATATTTTGCGAGCGAGGCCGAGACTTATTGCTAGCCTGCGCGTCGTTGTTCGTTTGGATTTTGCCAAGTTGCTCGGATTCCACGGCGTTCTGCAGGATTTGCGACGTCAGGTTCGATATTCGCAGGTCCTTCAGCTTCATAACGCTCTCTAGGTACGCAACCTTGTGATTCAACGAGCTGATAATGTCGTCCATCTCGTGGAGCTTTTGCCCTAATTGCGCGCATATGTGACGGGGAATAGCATCCTCCTCCTTATCGTACTCTGGTGTACTTTGCGCCGTGGACGGGTCGGCACCTGCTTGTGCTTGAACAGGAGCGGGAAAAATTGCGCCTGTTATTTCTATAAACTGTTATAGTTATGGAAACTATTCTGCGGAGAAATTCGTAACTCACCCGAATTCTTCGATGACCGGATGTTTACGGTTGGCGAGTAGTTCCAAACACACAGCCAGCTTATGATCCACTGTAGGATAAGGAACAGTTTCTCCTTGGCTCGTAGGAAAACACTGGAATTTAGGGTGTTCACAGCTAACTGATCAGCTGACCGTGAACCTGAAGTTTCCTCCGGCTCAGCATTCTCGATGCGCTGGTCAAGTTTGCCTAGGCAAAGTACCATACGCTTTGGATATATAAATATTTAGATTTCTATCGGGGCGTCGATCGATATCCATATAGATATTATCTACTTTGTTCTGCACTAGCTCCCTCGACCGCGTCTCTCTCCCCATCGTTGCACGAAGGATTCTCAGGATTCTGATGCTCGAAATTCTTTGAAACCTTGTTCTTCACTTCCAGCAACATACGTTCAGCGGCCCCAGGTTCAGAACTAGCCAGCTGATGAATCGCATCTTTGGACAATTTCATATCGATTTTGCAGAGCACTTTTCGGTTCAGCATATTCCAATTATCTTTTTTCGAGGTCAAACTGCTGGCCGGTATGTAATTGTGTAGATCGACAAAGCGCGGGTAATATATCTTCAGTACTTCCGCCATTAGAACTGAGACGAATGATTTATGCATTTGAATTGTGAATAAGGTAGAATTGTTAGGTGAAATAGGTACCAGCATCCGAAAAGTCTCTTTTTAAGTTTCTCTTCGGTTTCGAGAACGGGATCGAGGAGATCCAAGTGTGCAGCTCTTCCGACTGATCTTCCAGAGTTGTTTCGTTTTCGTTGGCCATCTCTGTCCCTTTTATCGACACTTTTACATTTAAACACGCTGTCGAATTACTTCGTTAACCGCAACCGAAACAGTACGCGTTTTTATTGGACATTCGTATGTGTGTGTTGCGGGATGCTGTGCAGAAGTTTGCACGATGCATGAGCAATTTGAGGAAGAAGTTCTTCGTAAGATGGGACCTGATTTCGGATGGCACTCGTCCGAAATATTCAGTCGCGAAGCCTGTCGTAGATTTGATATTCTTCTTTTACACGAAGTTGGACCCCACCACTTAGAGGTATCGAATCGATTTCGAATATCTTTTCCAAAATCCATATACACCGAGGTACTTTTATTCGCCTAACTACATCGACCATCAGTTTTATTCATTTTCCACTGTTCGTCGCAAATATATTTTATATGGATCTTTTTACACCGTGCCAATTCTTTAGTTGAAAGTCCTTTCGTATAATAGTAGGAAGTTTAATTGAATGTCTAATGAAAAGTCTGTAGGTGGAATTCAGAATTTAAATTCGAATCTACAAGCCCGCAACATCAAACCGACAAGTCCCTAGTGTCGCAGAGTCTTGGTGATTTTTATTTCTGCGTATTATCCAACTGTATGCCAGCACGTTCACGATATTTAATACCTGTATTGTTGCACAGTAATTGTCATGGCTTCGGAACGGTATAGTTTCTCGTTAACAACTTTCAGGTAATTATAATCATTTCCTCCTTACGATTCGTGGATTTCGAGCATTAAGTTTAACTTATTACCGTCCGATTCATATAAATCGATGGCCCACTGACAATCTTCTGGTAGGGGTATAACCTAGCGGCAAGTCACTTGCCTTAGTTTACACAATTTTTTTTATAGAATGTATACAAAAAAAAGAATGAATTTCCTTCGCGTGGCGTCGTTCGTGTGAGACCGACTATAACGACTAACGTTATGTGATTATACATTGGAAATTTACGGGTTTATATGGAGTATTCATGACTCGTCGAATACCCATGGAGCGTAACTGGAAATTTACAAGAATGTATTTACTTTGTTACGTAGCCCATCGGGCAAGTTGGTGCAGATAGAATATGCTCTGGCTGCGGTTGCTGCTGGGGCAGCTAGCGTCGGTATAAAGGCATCGAATGGAATCGTTCTTGCGACGGAAAACAAGCATAAGTCTATATTATACGACGAACACAGCGTGAACAAAGTAGAAATGATCACGAAGCATATAGGTATGACGTATAGCGGAATGGGGCCGGATTACAGACTACTAGTAAAGCAAGCTCGTAAAATGGCGCAGCAGTACTTGCTGGTATATCAGGAACCAATCCCAACTGCGCAGCTGGTGCAACGAGTTGCCATGCTTATGCAAGAGTACACGCAATCTGGGTATGGATCTTTTTAAATCGTGTCGCGATCTATCCAACCTAGGGCGCGGTTAATGTACAATGGGATTGAAATTTTAGCGGAGTCAGACCTTTCGGAGTGTCGCTACTAATTTGCGGCTGGGACAGCGGCAAACCATACCTATTTCAATGCGATCCTTCTGGTGCATATTTCGCATGGAAGGCGACCGCCATGGGTAAAAATTTCGTAAACGGCAAAACGTTCCTTGAAAAAAGATACAGCGAGGATTTGGAACTGGACGATGCTGTTCACACTGCCATTCTAACGTTGAAGGAAGGGTTCGAGGGTCAAATGACTGCCGATAATATAGAAGTTGGTATCTGCGATGAAAACGGTTTCAGGAGATTGGACCCTTCTAGCGTTAAGGACTACCTTGCCAATATTCCTTAATTTTAAACCACTTTTATGTCATTTAATTGCAATGTTTTTTTGCACGTTTAACAACAATAAAGCTAGATTCTTATAATAAAATTGTCCGTTGAAGATATCATTACTGTTCGTTCAATTATTCCCCGCATCGAAATACTAAGAATCTCGTTTAAAATTGCCGGGGCGAACTTTTGGCGGGAGGATGCGTGACGCCGAGGGGTTCGGGACAACGTATTATCTTTCGTTAGAAATGAAAAAACAATCATAGACGAGGTATAGAATAGATCTAACATCTTCTGGAAGTTCGTGTCAGGCGAACTAAATACCGACTTCATGAGAATTCCACGCTTGAGGGCGGTGACTCCGAGAACTATATTCAATTCAATCATTGGTAAAGTTAGTAAAGTATTCGCTTCTGCAGTGCACGGTGTTACAAGGTGGTCGTTATCTTTATTTCGTCCCGCGAATGCCGCGCTATTCAATGTATACGCAAAGTTTAATCCGTCTGAGAAAGAATCGAGCCTCTGACATCCTCTAAGAATATCGAGCGGTCGCAGAACCGTGTATATAATCAGTGATCGGAGGTGAACCGTGGCAGTGATCGTAGGTGTGAGCAGTACTACGCATTTTATTTGTCGATTTCTTGGTTCATGCATTAATTTCCTCCGTTACAAGACTACGTAGAAGGCTGTTTAATGGGTTGGACGTTAATATAGCCGTTACGAAGAATACTTGTGGAAATTGAGGCCACATTGGCGGGGTATTTTTCGTGTTAATTTGAAATAAGGGTGGCGGGTAGAGGAGAAGTATGATTTCCATTCGGTAGAGTGCGCTGTGGGCACTTAGGTTAGTTGGGCGCGATCGTGCGCGAACGCAAACGAGTTTCGTTGGTGGTGCGCGGCCGGTCGGTTGCTCTGTTTCGCGTGTTACGTTTCGTTGTCAATTTTTGGTGGTTTGTTGCTCAAGTGCAGAAGAAAATCGACCAGAGTACGTTCCGGGGTGTCTGTGAACGAATGTGCGGAGGTGAGCATACAATTAATAGATTTGATTGTGCATTTAGTTTGCATCGATATTGAACGTTGGCACACACAGCGAACTGTAGCTTCCGCGGTATGTATATCGATGTTGCGTGTCGTATACATTTGTTTCCGATGCAGAACGTATCATTATCGAACATTTGCTCCTTCATATACCTGTTAATCTACGCATTGTTGCGTTTCCGACATGTAACTGAACATATTTCTCGTAACGGTCGCCTGTTGAGTTGCGTGTCGCCGATTGTTTGTTTGTGTCGGCCATTAGTCACGTTCGGACACGAAGCATTTGTTTACGAAGCAGGCGTTTATCGGTTTGTGCTAAGGTTGCGTTCCCTTTTTAACCGACTTCAAAAAAGAAAGAGGTTTTCGGTTCGAGGTGTTTGTATGCATGTATGTATGTTTTACGTATTACGTTTACCGCGAATTTCTCCGTAACTGCTCAACCGATTTTCGGAAAACTTATTGCATTTAGTTTAGCTTCAATCGATTTAGCTCATGGAGAAAAAAATTATCAAAATCGGTCAAGTAGTTTTGAAGTTACGCCAAAAATACGAAATCTGTTTCATTATTAATACATTGTATGCACGGGCAGGCAAAGGACGAAGTATCAGGCGTCCGAAAAACAAAGCGAGACAAAGTATCAACACGTCGTCTGTCTCGTACCGCTTCTCGCTCGCTTTCAGTCCCTCTGATTCGCTCTCACCATCGGCAAGAAAGGAGCGAAAAACGATCGCTCGGAATCCGTGTCCCCTTTACGTATATTATATTATATTTATATTTATTATTTTAAATAAATGTAGTTATATAACTGAAATAACTAAAAAGTAAAAAATAATTTTTTCCCTTATTTAATCTACGATTCTCAATTTTTTAAGTCGGCGCCAGATTTACACAGTGCAAATGATGAGGCGCCGACATAAAAAAATCGAGTGTCGTAGATTAAATAAGGGAGAAAATTATTTTTTACTTTTTATTTCCTTTTATATTTTTTGAAGTCGATTTTAATTTTTTTTGAAATTTTTTTATTCGTGCAGAGTTCAATACAGTAACGGGAAATTAAATATTCGTCACACAAGTTTTCATGCGAAATCGTCGAGCGAATCAGGATCGCAAACCTCCGTTGGCAAACGAAAGATCGTTGCGAATTTGTTGTTTGCGCTTAATCAAGAACCAATAAAACCATATTAATCGCCATTATATTAATAAGATCTACTAGTTAATGAAGAATGTCGAGTTCTATCGACGACTAGTCCGCGTTTAATTGATTCGTACGAAAATCTTCGCATCGGTTAAGAAAAGGGATAGAAATCGAGATCGCATACTTTCACCCGTTCATAGAGGGCGATGCGGTTCAGTATCAGACGTTAAATTTAATGGCCGCGGTTTCCCGATATTCAGATGTGCTGATTCTTATCCGTTTTCTTATTTGCAATATGTACTTGATTTTTTCGTTAAGCAGAAATTCGAAATCCTAAATCTCGACTAATTTCCTTCATCTTCGCATTGTTCGCGTCATTACTGGCCCTTATTTTCTTACGAGGAACCATATCTTTTGCGACAGAAACAATATTTTGAACGAGCTTTCAAAAGTTGTCCCCGGTATTGAAATTACAAAGACTTCCGTATCCTTTTCCGTATTATTCTTCTCACCTGGTTGATTTAGAGTTTAAGGGAAAAAGATTGGAGAATCACTGTATAGCGAACATCCTGTATAGCTCTTTCAGCCACCCTCTTCCTAACTCGTTTTCCCGGCAGCATCGTCTCTGCATTGGAGACGAACAATGCTGGATTTTAATATGACGCATCCGCAGACGCGCGTTTCCACGACTAACGGCGGCGGCTTTCATTTGCTGTTGCTCGAACACTGTTTCCACGTTAGTACTTGAACATCTCCGCGGACAATCATAGCCGTGGAGGGAGAGAGGGTGGTTGGATGGTAGGATCGGCAAAGACGAAGAGAGGCTTCGGCGAGGCCGTTGCACGGTTTGCAATTTTAATGCCGGCATTACAAGAGACCAGTTCTCCCCTTGCTGCCCGCGAAAGCGCTGAATTTACATTTCCGCGTTCGCGAGGGAACTGCAAGCATGCCGATGTCGCTTATTAAAAATTCTAAAAAGCCATCGAGCCGCCCCTTCCATCTCCACCCCATTGCGTTCCGTAGTCCTCGGCTTTGTCTTGGCCTATCGGTTTCTTCGTGCCGCCACTTCCGTTCCCTTCGCCCTCTTGGGCCGAGTGCCTCCAAGATTCGACACCTCCAGTGCCATTTGTGGATGCCCGTTTAAAAAGCATTCGCATCGGACGCATCTGTCGCATCTGCCGCTGAGTAGCGCGACACTCTAATTACGGGCGTCTCCTAGCCCTTCTCTAGTCTCTACTCTCTACCCTTTCGTAATCATTTCTTTTGTTTCCTTTTGTTTATCAGGCCCACCAGCTGGACGCTGGACAACGCGATACCCGAGTGAAATTACACGCGGGCTAATTGCACGTTAGGTATGCGCGTCGCGATTCTCATTGGCGACAGCCGTTAACGCTTTCGCCATCTTGTACATTTACTTGGGGAATACCAAGGTATTTTCATTTGTCCAAGATGTAAAGCATAAAGTACCGATCGAGGCGTATCTATCCATGGAGGCAAGTTCTTCAACTATGCCAGGGCTGTTCGAGTCCAAGAACCTTTGCCTGAAATGATCGTGCGGTTAGTTCGATAACGATCGTTCCAACTCCTCTCGTTAACGGTTATAGTGGCGGTATCAGGTATTCGCTGTTTATTTGACACGCGACCTGCATCGCGTCGGCTATCGATATCGAATAAACGTACAAATGGGAGGCTGTTAGCCACACGTGACCAACACACGGATTTTCGTTACGTTGTTTCCCACACGTACAACGTAAACTGGAATATTAGGCCACGGCGTAAAGTAGTATTTGTCGAATCCTCTGCATACGAGTACGAGTACGAGTAGTATTGCCGTTTAGCAGAAACGCGAGAATCTGTTTAAACACTTAGTTAATCAACCCGACACTGCTCGAGTTTCGGTTTTCGGTTCTTGCGACTGGGTTCGTTACGCGATAGCGAAAGTGTTTTCAATTGATCGGCTGAATCTACAGTTTCATCTTATCCCGAGTCTCTTAATCGTTTGTCCCGCGCAAAAAAAGCCGCAAAGTCACGGCGAACCATCAGTCGTGTGTTGCCGGTTTTTGAGGAAGAAAGGACGGAAGGACGTGGGACAAGCAATTTAGCCCGACATTCTCGCTGACGTCTCGTTTACCCCCAGTCATTGGACGCGCGTCGCCTTCCTTTCTTCCTCTCGAAGACTCGCAGACACTGGGAAATGGATGACACGCGGGAGGAAAGAAAATGATAAACGAATACCTTGATACGCTCCCCGACGACTTTAAGGTTTAATTTCTGCGTATTAGTGGACATTGCAGGAGGGTTTCAGATAGAGATTTCAAAGCCTCCGGTAAATACTTGATAGGTTTCGTATGCGCGAAGCTAATAGAAACTTGAGACTCGAGGGTGTGTTGGAAACTGTTGGACTTGCCAGTAATAATAAGGTCGTGGGTAAACCGATGGTCCATATATTTTCGAAGCTCGTGCGAGAGTAAAATATAATGGTGGACACAAGCCTGTTGTCTTTGTTGGCTGTGCGAGCGTGGCTCGTTGGGTGTGTTTGTCTCTCTGTTTGACGAGAAACGGCATCCGGCCGAGCGATCAAAGCTTCCAGAAGCCCGACAAGCCCCGATGACGTCGATCGCTTCGGTTTCCCGTGGTCGCAAGCTTCGATGAGCAGCTTTTTTCATCCGAGGCTTGCACAGCCCTGCCACCCTGCAAAACCTCGTTTTCCCTTTTCTCACCGTGTGGGTGAAAGAGCCGAGCCGGCTCTCTCCCCACGGATAAAATTAGATCGCTGGCCGATCTATCTTCTCCCGCCATTTTTCTAGGTCTAGCTATTCACCCCGCGCATGTCCAAGTCCGCACACCACTTTCTACCCTCTCTTTCCTCCTGGACAATTGGGTGGTCTGGAGAGTTAGCTCTAGGAAAATCGATTGACTTCGTTTAGACCACTTTATCCGACCAACTTGCTGTTCGGAGAAAGCGAAACAAGTGTCTGTATCAGGGGGCGCTAATCATCACCGAACCTACGTCAAGGTTCGACGGATTTTGGGAGTCGCGTCGCGTCGCGTCGGTTAGGAATTCCTTTCAACTTTCAAGGCATCCTCGTCCTTGCCCTGGGAAACATAACTCCGCCCGAGGATACAATGAGCGGCGAGCAACGCGGAATGTAATTAAGCCGGAGTTACTGACGGAACACGACTGATGTCAAATTACGGGGTAGCCTCTCTCTCTCTCTCTCGCGCGCCTCGGTTCGTCATACTGATTTATTTCCTGCCAACCAATAGCTTCCGCCCGTTTTGCGGCCTGCGTTCCAACCTTTCCCGCCGTAATATTCCAGCAGAACTGTCGTTTCGTAGCTTTCGTTGAATATAGTTGCAGAGCGATCCCATTCATAGAGTTCTTCCACATTTTTCCACCTCAACGATCGCTCGTAACATGGGTGATATATGATGGGGCACGATCTTCCGCATTAGCGGATCCAGATTTGCCTGTTCCTGCTTAGACGGATTTGCTAGTATCGAATTTATTTGGAACGTTGTTTCGCACCACTTGAACGAACAGCGTCGCTTATCCACCGTGCGCCGCCATTCTACTTTTCCCATTTTAAAAACGCATTAACGCTTGCCCATCGAGGAGAGAAACATTTCTTGATTATGGACAAAGAGTGCACGGTACGTCGATCGAAGCTTGATCGCCCCATTCCTGGTTGCCTCGCTCCTGCATTCGAACGAGTAGTCGCTTTGAGTGCTGATAATGACGATTGATGCTTCGTCACGATTTTCCCTTACTTTACTTACAATTTCTGCAAGCACAAAAGAGTCTCGTGAACGCGTTTGCGAAGGAAGCATCGTGTTTTCGCATATTTCATCTCGATTATTTTCGAAAGCGATCCAAGACGACTGTAGCGTAAAGTGGAGAATGTTTTCTCTCCGTCACAGATTCTGTTTGATTCGCGAGTTTCTATAGTTTCCGGAGGATCTATCTTTTCTTTTTAAAAGTGCGAAGAGCAAGGTGAACGTTCTCGCAGAGGACGTTATTCGGTAATCGCCGGTTTGCCAAAATAGCCGGGAATTTTGCCTGATTTGATTAAGGATCGCGGTCGATTATCCGTCCACGGTTAGATGTGAACGATGGGGAAAAGTCGTGGCTTTAACTGCACACCGTCCGACCTCTGAATTATAGCAGTTTCGCTGGAAAGTTCTGAAACAACACACCGCTCGGTGGGGCGAGCGTGTGTCGAGTGTGTTCCAGGGCGTTCATATATGGACGAATAGCTGGAGCAGCCTCGGGATTTGGGATTTCGGTGGAGGGCGATTCAACCGACACGAGGGAGGACTATTGCCAAAGTTTTGAGATATAGGAATACTTGTTTTTGCAAAATCGAGCCGGATACCCGCGTCGAAAGCGACGACAGAGCCTAACGCGACGGGTCGCTCGGGAAAATCACGAACAACAGCTTCGCTAATTTGTTCGCCAAATTCTAAACGTCGCGTCGGCGCTGCGTCGGGACACCGAACAACTGCTCAGTTAGATCGCGGAAATACGATCTTGTCGCTTAATAAAATTTACCTTTCTAACTTTCCGCGAATATTGTTTCGAGCGGGAATTTCGAAATAGGTGCTCTGAAAGATGGAATGATCGCGTAGCAAGTGCCGTATGTAGGTACGATCCAATCTACTAGTCCGACAGCTGGCCATTTTTTTACGATCGAACCAAGTAGAAACGGGGTTTTTAAATGTGCACTCTCAGGTCTGAGTAATGGGTACTATTAAATTAGAATGGATCACGGAAGCAAGAAGAGCGTTGACTAATTGGCGGAAATATCGAGACGGTCCAGTGTTTCGCAGCTGCTTTACAATTCAAATGCGCTGCTATCGAACGAAATAATTACACATTTAATGATTCGCGGGACCACGTCTAAACGGTCGTCGAATCACCGGTTCGGCGATAGGTAATTTCCTCCCGCGAACTAGGAAAAACTCTATCCTCGCATCGTTCCTTGCAAATAGGCCGAGTTCCCCCAGAAACGTATCGTCGTAAAATATTTCCTCTCGCTGGATCGGAACGCCTTGGCTTTGCCCTCTAACTCCAGCTGATTGATAACGGGCATAAAATTATCGATTGAGAAAGCTCGGAGACCTGCGCACAGAGTGAGACATTCCTGAAACTGATAATAGAACAAACGGACCGACCGTTCCAAGCATTTCCAAAGTATTTCCAACAGATTGCAAACGTTAACATTTACTGTCGCGGATAATCGAGTATCGATGATATTTTCTTATTAACATCTGACATTCCGGCGCAAGTTTCGAAGCGGCTCGGCCGGTTTTTATATAAGAATTTATACCTACCGTGCATGACACGGTACGCGGGCGGGGGCGGGGGCGGGCGCGGGCGCGGATGCGTGCACTCGCGCATAATATGCAAAGGTAAAATGCACTGGCACTGTGAAAGTTGGAAACATCGCGGAAACTGTGAGTTACGATACTTGCCGCGTTCATCGAAAGAGTTACGGCCGCTGATAAATTTATTAAAGGCCCAGGCAACGAGTCGGTCGCTCGCGGTTATTACTTGCCCGCGCGAATATTGCCGGCCGAGTGGGTGTAACGCGTTAAAAAGGGAAAAGCCAGCAAACTATCCGGGGGACGGTAGTGTTTCGTAAACAGAGTTCAGGTTTCGCTCTGCGTGGGTAGTTTGTTGAAGCTCGAGCAGAATGAAAGGGCCGTTTTGGGAAACTTGCAAACTGGATGTGGAAGAGGAGGCTCGCGACAGGGTTGATTTGGGCGGTTAGTATAGGTATAGGTGATAGGCGAGAAGCGAGTTTGTTGGTGGTTGTACGCTACTCTACAGGGCTTGATGCTACATTGCGGTTGGCTTGGCGTGCATCCTGCGGCATCGGTCCATTATCTCCTTTCGGCGCGTATCGCAGCCCCGCGCGGTCGCGTACCGGCGATTAGTTTGCCACTTTATCGTTTAAAGCCAAGCTCGTCGCTATCCCTCGCGCAGTTCCCATGACGGGGTGAAAGGTCGACGATGGTAAGGCGAGCCTCAGCTTCGGTAGGTAACTCGAGCTGTCGTTAGAACCACCGGTTGCCACTCGTCGCGTCGTCTACCTTGCTCCTCGAGATCGCTCCTCCGACGCTTTCGAGGCTTCAATGCAGCTGCCCGGGCAGGCTTTACCTTTCGGATAACGTTGCAGACGTGCACCCCGGCGCGACGCTTCCTCGCTTAGGCCAATTAGTTAGCCGATGGGCACGCGCTTTCGGCATTTTAAACCCTATGCCGGGTCTACTAGGGTTCGGGGCAAATGCTCGATAGAGTACAAAGTACAAAGGGCAACGTTACGTATTCGACGTGGCGAACGCGACAGCCAGGCTTGCGCGTAGACAACGGATATCTGAATCCTGACTTGCGTCAGAAGGGGTTCGCTTCGAGCTCGAATAAAACAATGGAGATTCGAGACGAAGACAATGCGGGCTGTTTCGCTGGCACACCCCGGGGAAGCTGCTCCTGCAGAATTCTGTTCATCTACGCGTATCTAAGGTAACTACAGGCCCGCCCGTCTGCTGCTCTCGGTTGTCTCGCTTCTTATTCTCCCCAGTATTTTACACCCCCTCTTGTCTCTCCTTGCTATTGTGAAAAAATTTCGCCCGCGAACGTGCAGCTTTTCCCCGTTTCTGCGATCGGCAGTTTACTTATCGCATAGGCGTCGCAAACGTTCACCTCTCTCCCTGGCATTTGCCACTCCGTTCCTCTTTATTTCACTGCATAGTGCATACCCATAAGAAGCTTTGTCCGCTTAAAGAGGTCCTTCGCGCAATCTATCCGTCGATTATATCTCTCGGTCGCGCTGGCGACAAAATTCTCCCCCGCGTTCCGTTTATGTCAATGGAGCTTTCGTGTAAATGCACCAATGAATGTCGTTTTCAAATTCGCTCCTCTTCCGTGTCGCGGCATGGATTTCCAGGGAACGTGGCCCGGAATATTCATCCGCGTCTGACAGTCTGCGGTCGCGATTGTTTGAAATAGCTGGATGACGTTTTATTCGGTAAGAGGAAGCTTGCCGGATAGATTACTATTGCGTTCCTCGGAATACCGAGGTCGAAAATCATGTTCTTTCATTTCCTCCGGAGCGAAGGAGATCCAAAGGAGTCTCGCACAGATGTATCTCACGCTCGAAGAGAGATCGATACGCGTTATTCCAGGGACATCGGCTTCGGCGTCGTCTGGCATATTAGAAAATACTCGCAAGTGCAGGATGCAGCCAGACGAATCCCGTACCCCAGATGCATCCATCTGTTCGCGCGAACGCGCATATTTGCCGTCTGTGTTGTCAGGATACAGACGGCAACAAGTAACACCTTGCTCGACCAGGATAATCCTCTGGAGCTTCCCGAGGATATCATTTTCTTCGCTGTACATGCAAGCATTCCTCGAGCCAGCGTTACGTTCGCTGGTACCCAACCACGCAGCATATAAACCGCGAAATAAATGTTAGATGCGAGTAACTTGGGGGAACTTTAGCGGTTTACCAACGTATACGCCTCCGTATATTTACTTGGATTGCTTCAACGAACTGCCCACGGTTGCAGATTTCCACTCTCAGGTATATATCGTACATTCCGGTAGGGCTTTTTGGGAGCCTCCATGTTGGGAATTTAAACGGCCGAGTGATAATCGATCTCGCGCTCGTTCTCGTGTCTTCTTCTTGTCCTTGTCTTTGGTATCGAGCGGCAATCTGATCCGACACGATCACCGGCTATTCCCGCGCGAATTTAGGAAGCTTTGCCGAAATGGGATCAGAGGGCGAGGAAGAAAGAAGAGATTCAATCGGGAGGAAACAATTTGCAGGCGGGTCCGATCGTGACATTCACCGTTCGATCATCCCTCGTGGGGCTGCTGAGGCTCGCTCGACCCCCGTAATTGACCCAAGTTTCGAGACCCCCTGTGCGCGAGATTAATTTCCGTCGGTTCAAGGCCTTCCTCTGAGCCGAGACACCTCGGAGGCATTCTTAATCGGTTCATCGAGAGTCGTCGAGTCTCTCTCGCCTTCTTTCGAGTCGATCACTGTGCACTGTTCCCGAACGTTCCGAGTCCATTAACTTAATTATTATTAACCGACGCGAGAGATTTCTTGGCGAATGGCGAGTAGTCGCGGTCTACTCTCCGATTCCGGATCGCGATGAAAAGGAGGAAAATAATTTTCACGAGAGCTTGCCGCGGAAATTTAAACGCCATCAGTTTAATTAAACCGGGGCCGTCTAATTGCAGCCGCGAATGCCGTTAATGCACGGATCGAGAGACCGGCGAGAACACCGAAAGAAATCACCGATCTCTCTACGACGCGATGCTTCGAGTCACGGAGCGTGCTTGTCCTGGATTTTTTTTTATCGATCCCAGTGAAATTTTCATCGGTCTCGACGCCCCCGTCGACTACTCGTCCCCTAATGAAATCACGGTCTTGTATCGGGACGCAAAGTACCCCTTCTGATACGTTTAAAAGTGATTCGCGTGGAGCATCGATTATGATAAACCGATAATGATAAACGATTGATCGCACGCCCGCATCAGAAATCCCACGGCGGAACGTAATTTATTCACGGGGAAGGATGTTATTAGGTATATAGAAATTGCAGGGAAAAAGTTGCATCGCAAGGAAAAAGTGCAGGTTGGGAATAACGGGAGAGGGGCGCTAGTACCCTCTGGCCTTTGGCTACGCCCTCCGCGCTCCTGTTCGTATTTTCGTTTTTGCATCGGATCCTCGGGGGCTTCGCGAAAGGATCTACCAGGATCGATACTCGGATTCCCGTGAAACTCTGAGTTACGATCGGCAGGCCGTGGCACGGGTATTTCGTAGTTATTTCCGCCCCACGAAATGGAAACATCCGCGGACACGGTCCTCGGAGTAACTCGTTTCTGTTCGACTCGCGGCTTCGACGGATAGAAATCGTCCATGGGAGATGTTAATTCGTTCGAGTGGCTTTTTAATTAAAGTCCCCGGGCATTGCTCTGAACTCCAGAACGTTCTGTAGCGGCGTGATCTGGGAAGTGGGGCTCTGTCAGGCGAGTGCCGACTACCGACTACTGTCTCCGCGATAACAGATAGGAGCGATCAAGTTGTGTAATAGATTTCGCAAAAGCTACGGATGTGTATCGAAAGAAATTTTGTTCGCCAGGCGACTTTGGTGAATGATTCACGGTACTCGGAAGTTTACCACTTTGCATTCGGCTGGCTCCGTACACTTATGCACTCGCCGGGAATTATGCGGCTCGATTGTTTTTCCGGGAGGTGAAAGAAAGTTTGCAGCGTTTACAGGGTACCCAGGTGTGTCCCCCGCTTCTCGCTACTTTCCAGGAGTCTCCGAGCCTCGTAAATTACAAATTGCCAAGTTTTTCTCTCGCTACCGTTTACCTCTCCTTCTGCGTTTCTTCCTATATTTTTCACCCCGAGAAACGTTCACGGGCCAGAATAACAGCTGCCGTAGTTTATTCATCGGAAGCTTCTCGGCGAGACCGCGTGGTTCGATCAAAAAGCAATTTAAACGATACCGCGGGAAATTTAGTCGTGCGTCTCGGAGAGCTTGCGACCCGAAGAGACTTTCAACGAACGTATCTCCGTTGTGACATTGTTAATATTATCAGTTCTCGATGAGGTGGTGTAGTAGGTGCGTGCGCGCACACGAAAAACGCCCGACGTTTTGTTGCGACACGAATTGTGATTGCGCCGTGGTTAACGAGGCCAGGCACGTGCCAAGGGTAATCAGATTATTTTCTATACCGGCCGCTTAACTCGATCGTTTTAATGCAACGCGTGCCCGAGCATTACACTCGCTGCTAGCGTCTGACGACGAAATACGCACTTCGCAGGCGAGTCTGTCAAAGAGGCTGTCGAAAGCTATGTACGTACTCTTCTTCCAAAGTCATCTTGTAGCGCGAGGCTTCTATCATATTAAACATACCGTAAACGACACGGAATTTCCGATACATTTTCTTCGTCAATTCACGTTAAATGGCGCGGCTCTGATCAAAATTCGTTACCGTGGTATTCGAAACGCCTTTTAAAAAGCTATCGTTAACGGTAGAACGGACGAACGTAGACCGAAGGGTGGATATTTTATAATTAACGTAATAATTTATCGAGCCGCTGGGTACAAGGGCTGGCAAGTTACTTTCATAAAAATTCCGGGGCCAATGGAAAAATAAATAAAAAGAGGGAGAACGAGGGTGGAGGGGAGTGGAAAGCATGGAAAAATGATGTTATTAAAACTGGTGCGCGTTTTCGTGCACGCATAAGCATACGCGCTCCCATTCCTTTCATAAATCAAGTTTTCGCCGAGTTTAAGAGATCTGCTGCTTGGAAATTACACGGTGGTCCATGTAACAGGGGCATTAAAACCAGCTTGCTTCATTTTGTAAATATCCAGCGCATTAGTATCGATTAAACGGAAAGAGCGTAGATGGCATTGGAAGGAATGTAATTTTCATGGGGCGCGAGGACGCGAGTCGAGAGGATAGAGCTTGTCCAAAGTGTTTGTAGTCAGGCGGATCACCCCGTATATCCAGCTGGAAGATGCACGGATCATTTTTCTCGCAGGATTCGCTTGTCTGTACAGGAGAGGTGCAGGAAGCTTGGTGACGGAATAAAAATGTCCTCGCTAATGCTCTCGGCGGACTCTGCTGTCCGCGCCATATCGTGCAGATGATCTATCAATTTTGCGCAAACGGGGTGGCGTAAACGTTGGACAGTTAATGGGCGAACCCGGGCATTGTCCGTTTGCAGTAAATGAGATTTTCCCTTGGGAACTGGAGGCTGAGATAAGGTTCGCTGCGTCTAGGATATTTGCCGAGAGCATGTTGCCCTCGTGCGAGCAATTTCTTCGCGATGCCGTATACAATAATTTCAATCTTCAAAGGGTGTTCACGTTAACGGAGGAAGCGTGACAAGCGCAACATGCTCTCGGCAGCCTGATAATTTTTAATCTCGGTCGGTGGCTGGCTGGTCGGGAAAGAGGGCGAAAGAGGGCGAAAGAGGGCGAAAGAGGGCGAAAGAGGGCGAAAGAGGCCGATCCGTGGTAAATTGAAAAACAATATTGATCGCGGTGAAGTTGTTTAACTCCTACTTGTATGTAATACTAGCGCCTCTCGGTGGTGCCTCGGGGTGGTGGCATTTGTTTATGTTGGCCTCTCTTTACGATAGTCGCCAGTGACAACGATAATGGGTGGAACTGGCGATGAAGTTTACGAGGTTCGCGACAGCCACCTTCGCAATAGAGAGACCACTTGAATGGGCTAAGAGTCCGCAGCCATACAGAACTGTACGCGACTGTACGTAGAGTTGTCACGGAACATCGTTTCTTCCCGTGATGCGCGATAGCTGAACCAGCGCCTAGCATTTACCGTGACGGGCGAATCCATAAATTCGATTACGGTTAGGAATTTGTAGGAGGAATAGACAATGGCGGGCGAAAAATTCATTGGGAGCGGGGTTATTTAAAGAAAAAGTTGCTGGAACTTGCTGGAAGTTGGCTGTTCGGCCGGCGGGGTTCGGCAGTGTTCTGCAGAGAATGGCCGGTGCTTGAATCCCGGGCGTTAATATTTCGGCATAATGCGCCCATCCGAGATATATGACGAGCGATTTCTGCGTGCGAGCTGCTCGTGAAGTTTATCGCCGCCCCTTTCGTGTCGCAGGTCGCTCGATGACAGAAAAACTGGCAGAAAGGGAATTTATACCAGTCGCTCCGACCCTCTCCGGCCCTCTCCGCTTCCAAGAACTGCCGCTCTGCTTTTGTCACCAAACTGCTCGCCCTTCGTTGTCATTTGTTCTCGACAAGGGCTGGCCGAACCTTTGATGGCTGCAGCCTTCAATTAGTGTGGTTAAAGTCGATTAATCTACTTAATTGGGGGCGGTTGATCTGGCGATACCTACTCGAACAAAGTTGAACGAATCTTAAAGTTTGAATGAAAGCTGTCGGTTAAACGGAAGGATATTGGAAGAATTTTCGCTTACGACGCTTGATCACAATGTCGAGGAGGATTTCCCTCCCCTCCCCTCCCACTGCCCCGGCTTCTGAGGCTTCTGCAATCCCAGCTGAAGTTTAGTAAATCCAAGATACAATAGGCTGTGCAGTTTAATCCAGCTCATGACTAATCCAGCCGAGAAACTTGCCTCCGTGGAAACTTCATCTTCTTCGCTCGGCAAGACGGATGGGCGAATAGTAGCCGGCGTGTTTAAACTTGAATTATTCCATTTCCGACTGCGCCCCTGCAAAGGAGCGCTATAACGTTTCTCAATTCGAACCATCTCTGGCTCTTGGCATTCCTCCTCAATGATCTCGAACGATTTAACGATTCAGGATCAACGATTCGCAGGGCTAGAGGCAAGGGTCGAAGGTTTACAGCGGAGATTTTCAGCGAAAAAGCGCTTAATTTCGAAATGTGCGCGTAAGATTATACGATACGTATGGGGAGCGGAGGTAACGGCGAAAATCACGACACGGTGGCGTGTTTGACGGTGAGCTGACGCGCACACGTCCTTCCATCCTTAACGCTGGAGGACCCTTGTGAGCTGCCGTGAAAATAACGCGATAGTGGCAGAAATGCTGAGCCGTAGTTCCTTCGAGTGCCAAGCGCATTTTAGGGGGTCTAAAGTGCTCGAGAATCCCGAAGGGTTCTTCCACACCCTCTTGTTCTCTCTCCTCTCCTTTCCTTGCCGCGTTTCCTCCTGCAGCCTCGAAGAATAGAATCGTCACGGAGGACAGGCTGCGCGAACCCATGGATAATGAAATCTGCCGCTTAGCGATCGAGCGGAACACGCGCTGTACTCTTCGATTCTACTCACTTGTTGCGACGTATAAAACACTTTTTGATATTCTTCCGGTTTCTTACCTGGACCAGAGGGACCGTGGATAATGAGAAGTCTGATTGGAGAACGGAAGGGGGATCGTATGAATCGTTACGCCTCGGGTAGCTGCTGTGGAAGCTCTGGGAGAGCCGATTTTTTTACGGCCACCAGGCTCGTCAGCGCCTTCCGCACTCGGCAACAAAGCCCGAACGAATTTTACGGCTTCGTTATTATCGACAACGGCTCGCATTGTTGGCTTCCGCTTTCAACGACACGAACGTAACGATCGAGCGTTCCTAATCATCGAGCACTTTGGAAAGCTCTCGACCCGCTGAGTGCAAGCACTAGGCACTAGGCGATGCGCTAGGCAAACCTTTGCCTAGGGCCTAGAGGGCTAGGTAAAGGGCGAAAGGGGCGAAGGTGTATAGGACAAAGGGAGTAGCGGGGTAGAAGCCAGTATGTGCAAACTACCATTCAATCAAACAATTCTGCACAATGGACGCCAGACACTTGTCCTACGTATCTGGCTCGTCCACAATTCCTTTGGCAGTCACCCCTGTTTGCCGACTTTGTCAGCCGTTCCTCAAGCTGACTGCAGACTTTTTGTTCCCCCATATTCATTGGCCTATCCATTCCTATCACCAGTCTAGCGTTAACCTCCACTTGCCTCGATACAGCGTTTTTTCCACGGCCACCGCCAATGCCGTCAAAGGGTTGAAGTTTTCAAATTTCTCAGGCAAATCGAGTTATTCTTCTTCCTTTTTCTCTGCCTCTCCACTTACCTAGAACGTACCTCGTTCGGGTGCGCGAATTTTCTCGTTCCGTGCCACGAGACGGTGTGCAGTTCTGCAATTTATGACATTCCGGGATCCCTGTGGAACACTCGCGGTGCAGTCGATACAGGTCACGAGCTTAAGTACTCGTACTAACATAATTAAGGTTGCGGCGTTCTCAGATTTTTCATCGAGTCGCGATTTAAGGACGCTTTTACGGAGAAGGATGCGATAAGTTTATCAAACTCTGCAGCCATTATGCAGCGCCCCGGGCGAATGCATTTCACGATTTCTTTGCATCGATCGTTTTGCACGCGGTCTCCCAACAAATTACACGGGGCCCGATCGTAATTATATTCTCAATTATGCAGCTTGCAATTACGCGTGTAACGACATATACGTTACGCAGGTACATACATATGTAAATCCTCCAATTGGCGGCATTGTAATCCACCTGCCGACGTCGTTACTTTTATCGACGTTATTCCATTACGGTGGAACGCGACATTGAAATTCTCGATCGTATAAAAAGTAATCGGTGCTGACTCTCCCCTAATTACTCTGATTCCCATCTCCTGGAACCCCCTTGAAGACTTTCGGTATCCGGGCTAATAGTTTGCAAGCGTGTTGGCGCGTTAATTCACGAATTAATCCACGGTCCGTCGCGCCGCGCCGCACCGCGTCGGCCGTCAGCCTCGATTATTTATCAATGATGCTGAAACGGCGGCCCGTAAATCGGAATATAATGCCGCGGGGTGTTTCGACGCAAAGAAAACGGCCCCGGGTTATCTTTCCGCGCGAGCAAGCTCGAGGAAAAGCGAGAACGGCGGAGGTAAGGGGGGTCGAGTCGGGTCCCGCCACTTAGCCTAACGAGAATATAATCGATGATATACTGCGGCGTGGCTTAATCACGCGCGAAGATAAAACCGTCTTCTTTATCTCCTAGTCGCGTCGCGACTCCTCGTGCTGCGCCACGCCGCGTTAAATCTAACCCTCGCGTCATCTGGCCACCCCTGCTTTCTTCCCCGTGGAAAGAGGAATGCTCATTATACGTCGGCCGACGGAGCAAGATTTTATTACGCCGTCCGAGGAGACTTTTTTACGGCTCGCAGGGACATATTTCGCGAGGATGGAGGAGAAGTTTCGGCGCTCCTTCGGACTGATACGCTCAGGCTGAATAGGCTCGTTACTCCGGTCTTGCGTTGGCGCGCGAACCGGGCCAGGCAAGATGATCAAACCGACGAGTACGTAGACGACTCCACTGCAGCTTCGGATTAATGAAAACGCTTGGATCCACACCGCCAACACCGATCGTTCCTTCAATGAACATTGTGCATCGTGTAACGGCCGTGGCGGGGCACGGTGCCTGGAGAAAACACCTTTATGTTGCCTATAAACTCTCGGGTCTCGTAAAAAAAGCGTGTTGCATTGGTGCGTAAATTTCTGCCACCCCCTGCACCGTAGACGATTTTTACGACTGATTTTACGTAGCTTCTCGGTACGAGATAGCTACGGCATTCCCCTCCTCTAACCTCTTCCGTTGCGCCGTGCCGTGCCGTGCCGCGCCGCGCCGCGCCGCGCCGCGCCGCCTGCTCATTGTCTGCGAGGAATACTTACGGTGCAACGGAGCTTGTTTGCACTTCGTGAGCTTCGGAGAGGGTAGTTTCTTGGCTTGTGCACCTTCGTCGAAGATTAGGCACGGCTACTGCTCCCGCGTCTCGGTTTTCGAGTAATGAGAATCGAGTTTTTAAGCGGAAACCTCGGAAACGAAGCCCATTTTTCCCGCGGCCCCAACTCAACTTGAATTAACGCTGCACCGTAAACGGCTCGAAATTCCATCTCTCGCTATTAGCGTCCAGAATCTACAATACGATATTATAATCCCTGTTTGTTTTCCGGTGGATCGGTCCGACTGGATTGTCGGTTAGTTGAATCCGATTCGGCCAGTTTTCAGCGGCGGAACACCGCCAGAGGCATGCACAGTGCACACGTCTCTGCGTACTCATTCTAGCTAGTGATTCACGGGCTATCTACTTGGAGAGGGATCTATTAGGTATTAGGTAGCCAAGTGGATATAGGCATTGCCTGATTATGGATTACCTTCCCGTCGGATGACATTCACCGGCAGAGATAACTGCAAGTAGATACGCGCATGTGTAATATCTATGGGGAGGCAGAGTGTGCGTAGCCGGCGCGGCGCTGCAGCGCGCTGTGTTGTGCAATGTGCACCCCTATAGCTCGCTAATTGTAAGTAGTAACAGGTTCGAGTCGCTGCGCGCTGCTGCAAATTCTCAAACGATTTCAGGGCCAGTTCGAAGTAAACCGTTTGCTCTGGCATATAGAACCTCGCGCTCCTCTGTCTTCGTTAAGTAGTCGTTAATGATACAACGATCGTAGCCACTGCTGTCGGTGTCGACAATGACTCCCGCCCGGCCTCCGCGCTGCATCGCTAACGAACACGATCTGCAATTAATTCATACTAATCCGATTAATCAGTTCTAGACTCGCATAATCGAGCGAGGAGGTATAGACAAAGCGCGCCGCTGATTTTTGTCCGGATGGCCGAATCAGAATGCAGAGCCGCACAGATATTTCGCTGGCCGACATTATGCCCGACAGATTGGCTTTGAGTTTGCACATGACGCGTTGGCGATCGTTCCATGCGATAATGGTATTGATGCATCAGCTCCAGTTCATGTATCGATTACTTTGAAACAATAATACGAACGCTGCAGAGAATAGTGACACGGCCGGCACACGCTCGCCCCTCGGAAATTATCATTTTTAGTCGCTTCGGATAACACGTAGCAGCGCATGTTCGTTCCTTGGCGGTGATGTACCGATTTAACAATTTCCCGACTTTCCTGTTTCACCCTTCGAAAATTTCTTACCGCGCTTCTAATGCCGCGAGCTGCCGCTCGTTAAAATTATTTTCCCGCGGCTTAAAGGCCAATCGAAAAAACGCATCAAACGGCTCGGACGAATTTAATAGGTTCGCGTCGTTGGCGGAGACCCGCGCGCATTCCTAATTAAACCGGTGCGAGAGGGAAATCGATACACGCTTAAAAGGACCTTCGTATATATTTTTCCCCTCACCGGCGTTGAATAATCGGTGGCATTCTTTTTTAATTCAATTACATCGGTCGCGGCGGCGCCATAACGAGCCGCGTTAAAAAAGGCCTGAATAATTCGGAATCGAAGGTGGCGCACGGCTTTACCCCGAAATCGATAAGGGACTTTCATCGATCGCCTCGCCTTTCTGCCACGGCATCGCAGCTCTGCCGATATTCTGCTAGAGAATTGATAAATATCGTCCATTTCCCGTGCAACGGAGGTCAAGTTACATGGACGTGTAGGTAAAGGGTTCTAAAGCCTATCGCGTAATCTTTCATTCTCGAATTTTCCCGACTTGGAGCCGACCAGCCTGCCGATAAACGTTCTCTCTTAGGGTTTAGTGACACGTAAAGTGGCACCATTTTCGTGGATCGCCAGCGATTTTCACGTAGAGCCAACCCGATACACGTTCGAGTATCGAGTTAATCAGCCATGCTGCCCACCGTCTCGACCACTCGCGCACTCTTTTTTTTTTCTTTTTTTTTTTTTCGGAGATTATCGAGCGGAGCTCCAGGAAGAAATCAAATCGTTGCCAAGATATCAGCGGAAGGAACGCGCCGCGTCGGGCTGCCGTTGACTTGGCGAATAGGAATACGGGTCAACGGGTTATCCCGAACGGAAATAATGCCTCGGCCAGCTCGGCCATCGGAGGAGGCTCCTCGAATCGCCACCCTCTGTGCTGGTGTTGTTCAGTTTCCCTTTTGTTAACCCTTTGCATTGTCGCGAGCTTCCTTTGATCACCGACTGGCCTGACGGTCAGGTGGTTTAAGAAAAAGGACTTTTAATAACTGTTCTCCCGCAAGGGTTCAATGAATCCGACCGCACGCTGGATACGGCGGAGAAATTCTGCTAGGATTTCGCGAGAGAGCCGCAGGTGCTCGTTCCTACGAAATGGACCGTACTTCACGACTTATACCACTCGCGAACCGACGCGGCGCTCCTTTCCACTGGATTAATTTCAGACCCCGGCCAATATCAATTTTTCTCCACGTCGAGGTCCACTGAGTTGCGACTGAACCACGATGAAATTCGCTTGATAATTCAGAAGTTAATGGGATTACACGTGGGGAAACGGTGTTTAAAGCGTTTCTTTGATAATTCGTCATTGCCGTTGCCGTTGCCGTTGCCGTTGCCGTTGCCATTGCCGCCACGCGAATCGATCTCTCGTGAAATCGAGGAGCCACCGAGCCACGGTGAAAGTGGTCGCGGAGTTATTTCAGCGGGACTTTGGCCCCAGCGTTTCTTCGTTTTTCCGCGCGGCAGGAGACGCGACATTTTTTCCACGACGATGATTTTCCCGAGGCGGGCGAATTACACGGTTGTCGAGCGCAGCCAGCCGACTCGCCGGCCGACTTGTCGCTTGATACAGAAACGACGAAATCGAGCGTGATAATCCGACTCTATCGTGGCTGGCCCCCGTGATAATTGAACAGGGGGCGGAGAGGGTGGGGGCACCTTTTCCCTGACATTCATTCCATTTTCCACGATTCAGATCATCCCCGGGGAATGTTAACTCGCCATTTTCCGTTGACGGTCGCCTCGCTCTCTGCTGTCTTCTTGCTAATTATGCGCGTAGACCAACATCAGCTTTTTCCAGGGGAGAAAGCATTGCTTCGATGTTGAAAAGTTATCGTCGAGTTCCTAAGGTTTTCGGGTCGTCTGGTCTGTCGCAGTGTAGACGCTGGAACATTTAATTTGGAGCCAGAAGGAGGAATCTCTCCCCCTTCCGTGGAGAGGAAGTAGGGAAGATCGATGGCGGAAAGGGACTTGCATCGTGAGATTAAAGACGTCTGGAGAAGACAATCTTTTAAAATCACTGCGCGGTTCGTAGGTATATAATTCGCGAGGAAAGCGGAAAGAACGGTCCCGTGCTAGGATTAAAATGGTAGGCCACTCTGGCCGCGAGATCCTCCGAGCGGAGGAAAGAATCCAGACAGCGAATAAATAGGAGTTTCGAGGCCTGTCCATCGCCCCATCAACAAGATGCACTCGCATCTGTTTCGTCCCCGCGGAAACGACTCCGGGGTGTACAATTTTTGCGGCGTTGTTGTAAAAAACTTTTTCCCCGGCTCTGCCTTTACGCTGCAGTTTCGCAGTCCCGAACGGTAAAATGTTCGGAAAGTAATTGAAAAAAACACGCGAGAAGGACAGAAAGGGAGAATATTAAAACCGCCGCGCCGCTAGAATCTCTACTGGAAACAGCGGAGGAAATTTTAATCGATTCGAGGCAGGATTCTTTCCCGTCGCGTTTCGGCTGGCCACGCTCGTTTCGCCGAAACTATACGCAACGTTTGGTTTTTTTTTTTTTTTTTTTTTCGATATTGCGAGATCAATGTCGGCTGAAAAACAAAAAAGCCCTCGGCCCCGGATCGAACGCGGTGCGGAGCGGCGCTGGTTATTACTTATCTCTGACGTTGCAGAATTCCCTCGATAATGAAAAATTTAATCGCTCGTCGTAATCAACCGTTCGTCGCTTGACTCGCTTTATTCCGAAAACGCTGAAAACCCCTTTCCCGTCGGGATGGTAGTTTGAAACTCGACTCGAAAAAAGTCCCGTGATTGCCGTCGGTATCGGAGAACACATTACCCGTCCGATCGAAAAATGTTCCGTTCCCTTTTCAATCGAGCACTTTGTTGTGTTAGAAGGACTATAGCTAGCGCGATAATACCGCGGGGCAAGGATTAACGGGACATCCCATTCAAGGCCCTGTGGTAAAAATTTAAAAAATTCCCGCCACCACTGGCCACAGAAAAGAATTTCAAAATAGACTCTCCTGAGCGCGGCGCGGCGCGGCGCAGCCTACTTTTCCCAGCCACGGCGCGCTCTTCCTCCTCCCTTTGTCGAGCCGTCAGCTATTCAAAAAATCGAAACGGGAGCGAGGAGTAATTAACTTCCTTCCCCGTATTGTGCACCACGTACGCGTGCTGCGAGACGGAACAAAAATACTGTCAAGCAAACTTGTTTTCGTTATTAATATTGAAATAGACCGACCCCCTAATGAACGTGCCAGCTCTCTATTATTCGCTGACCCAAATGCGCCAGCAAGTATACATACATAGGTAGATACGTACGTACATATTGTGTGTACCGTATAGCCAGAGGTTGCGTTACGTTCGCCAAAGAACGCTCTGTGGTTTCGTGGATCGAATCGATTTCTGGGCAAGCTTCGCTATTCTCTTCGAAGAGTATTTCGCTCGAGCGTAGATGTGTAGGCGCCATAATCACCGTGGCATTCGGCCAGCAGCATGAAACGTAACGTTTGCGTTTTTTATTCGCTGACCGCATGTTTTATCATTGAAAAACCAGTCGCCAGAGTAAACTGTACCGAGACACAGAAATGGTATTCCCATTTTTCTCCCTTAAATTCGGGAAATGTTTATCTGTACGGTGCATCGATCCGTTCGAACCACCGGCGAATCGCGGCACCCGCTATCGGCTCGCCGCTGCCCATGATCCGAAAGCAATTGCGATGATTTTTTTTATAAAACCGCGACTACGCGATGTTAGCGACTCCCTTTCGACGCAACTGTCGCCGCAATAAAGCCGTTGCCAGTGGATACTTGCTGCTAGCGAGGTCGTAAATTCGCCAATTAAACGGCTGCGCACCGATTTCGCCGGGAAACTAGATTGGACGACTGTTTGCTGAATCCTCAATGGGATCAGTGGAAAGAGAACGAGAGGTGGTACCACACTTGGTAGGATAAGTCAAGCGCGAGTCCTTCGCACGTGTTTCTAGCAAGGCCGTTGATCCAACGCTCGAGGCATGTTTACTTTATCGCTTCAACTCCTCTGACCCCGCTTCTCTATTCCTCTTCCATTCGCCGCGCGGCGGCGTGCGTCGTCAGCGGAGCAGAGAAAAAACCGCAGGGAAAATAGAAAGCTGATCCTCGATTGTGATCGTAAGGAGCCCTCACTCTCGCCTTTGTCGCTCTGGTGCTGCCGGTGCGTCCTTGGCAGTTGTGTTTATTTAAGCTCTGTAGGACCGTCTTTTATAAGTCGCGAAGCAAGCCATATGGTAGAAATGTCCGCGTTACAGTGACCGTCGGATCGAATCGAGAGCAGACTTCCTCTGGTTTCTTCTTACCGTTTCGCTCGTCTGTGATTACTCTTTGAAAATAACTGTGACAAAATCCCGACATGTTCAGTCGATTCTTCTTTTCCCTGAAAACTTAACGACCCATAAATCGACGGCAGTAAAAGCCAAGTTTTCTCTCTTAAACTTGGAAACTCCTGTGCACTCGTCTCGTCTCGTCTCGTCTTTTTCTCCGTCACCTTCTTCTTGGCTGGCGAGGCCTAGCGGTTCAGATAGATGCATGTTTATTGCTGCATTAGCGCGAGACCGCGCCAGGATAAAGGCAGCAGCCGGCGCTAGGATTCCGCTGGTTTACTGGAGGATTTCCTACTCCCCCGCAAAATATCCTGCACGGAGGAGATTTGGCCCCGCTGTTTTCGCATTACCGGAAACAACCCAGACCTGAACCACAACTCGCAACGACGCGCGGACCGAAATGAGCTATCGCGGTTATCGAGCCCACCTAATGGCGGCTACTTTGTCCCCAATTGGAATCTTTAAAACGAATTACTGGTCGCGGATTTACCCTGGACTGAACGCGTTAAATTCTCTGGAAACTATGCAGAGGAAGAGGTGAAGTATGTATTCGGTGAAGTAGGTATCCGGAAGGACAGGCGGCAAAACCATATCAAGTCGAAATTTCAACCCGATACGCGACGTGCAAAACAATGCGCAAGTCCAGCGCGGATCGTGTAAACTGTAAACGGTAGAAACGTCCGAGCAAAACGAGCCTCGTCCACCACGGGTGTATTAATCCGCAATGGCGAAACGATTAGTCAGCCCTCCACCCCATGCACCGCTGACACTCGCACGCGCAACCTGCACATGATTAATAATCATAGCTGACCGTCGTTATCGGCGCGGACGTTATCGCTATCTTCCGGCTATTTGCTCGCACTTTTGCGCGAGGACGGGCCCTCGCGCGTCTGTCAGAAATTAATCTGTCCACGGGTATGCGATCAGCCCGGTCGTATCATATTCGAAGGGGGAGACCTCTGTGTCTGTGCGCGCGCGTGCGTGTGCCCTTTGGAGGCGCCGCGCCGCGCCGTGTGTCGTGTCGAAGAACGTCAGGAATGTTGCCAGAACCGATTCGAACGTTCGATCAGAATCGTTTATCCAGAATGCAACCCTGGCATCGGAGCACCTGGAAGCTGGGACGGGCAGGTGACGTCGCCCCTCTGGGCCGGCTCCACCGGAAACGTGTTTACGCTGCGTGAACGAGTGACCACGCGGTTGAAAGATTATGTTGCGCCAGGAGAGGAGTGGGATGCAACACGGTGGTGATATTTGCCGTGGAGCGACGACATGTGCGGCGCATCTCTGCCGAGGGACGGGAGAAAGGGATGAATTATTCGTTGTCTCGTGCAGTCTGCACCCCCGGACACTGACACCGCGTCGCGCCGCATCGTGTCGACCCTCTGTCGCTGACACTGTCATCCATAACGCTCGCCAGCCTCCACCGACGCGCACGCACTGCTTTTTTCACCAACAAGCTACAGCCTCCGCTTCATGGCCGTATTCTAACGCATCTCGCAACGAGTAAATTCACTGTCTACCGAAGACGCGACGTTCTCCGCGAGGTGGGAACCTCGATGTCAGTCAAAGACCGCGTTTCGAGCTAACACAATAACGCTGCAAAATCGGGCGAATTCTCTTGCCGGGGTATAGGAAAACGAACGGCCGAGCTGCTAGACTGTTAGACTAGAGGGTTAGGGGGTAGAGGGTGATTCCAGGGACGCGATTCGGGGAGCCTGGAATATCTGAGCTTCGCGACGCTAATTAATTGGTTCGTAAATTAGCGGGCAACAATACTCTCGACCATCCTGTAACCGCCGAATCACGGAATTGCTGGCGCGCGTGCGAACGTAAGAATACGCGTGATCTATGCGGTATTCCAGCCACCCTCGTCCCACCCAACCGAGACCTACCCATTCCATTCCAGACGAGAGCGCCCTTCGACTCCTCGGCACCCTGGACGTTTTCGATTATCTCTTCGGGCAGACGACCGTTCCCGCGTGAAAGTTCAGGTGATCCCTCGAGTCCAGAAGCGTGCACTTTTCTCTTGTGTTCCGTGGATTAATTTAAAATTTCATATCTCTCTGTTCCAGATCAGCCGGAAGCAATCCACTGCGTTCCCATCATTTGCCGCGCAGTCGCCGATGTAATCATCAACGGTGGTGAGTCCTTGCATTTGCACAATAATCTGTAGAGGAAGAGAGTGTAACGCGGGCAGAACACAATCCAGTCGTGAAATTTGCACAGATACGATTCGGAGAACGGGCAGCGGCGAACGCGGAACGTTTAGGCAGCTTTCGGCTTCCAGGAAATTCGCGAAGCCCGCGGAAAATCCTATTTTTTTCGAAAGTTTAACGTTGGGGATGGTTAAAAATTAAATGAAAGGCGAACTGAAACAAAGGGCGCGATTGTAAATGCACCGAGGAAGCGGAGTAATTTTCTAGTGGCGGTTAGAGAGCGCACGGCGAGCCAGCAAGAGAAAAAAAATAAAAAATAAATGCCTCAAAAAGAACGGAACGGAGTTGGAAGCGTGGGTGCTGTAGACACGTGCTGCGTGAACCTGAGGAGAAAAAACGGCCATGTGCTTTTCATGCGATCTTCCGTCGTAGTTTTCGGTGCTTTGCAGCTTGTACTGCTTTCTCTGTGTATACCTGTAGCAGCAGCCAGGTCGTAAAGGGTCGCGAATTGAGTTCACCTGTTGCGACGCGGTGCAGTCGACTACACATCTGCAAGCTACACCGCGAAATACGCTCGCAACGTTCCTTCGAAGAATAGAACCTTCCTCTTGTTGTATATAGTAATTCGGAATTATAGCTGCAAACTCGACTGGACAGGGTTTTCGACACAGTACAGGGACTATATAATAATGTCGATAGCTATTTAGTGTAGGGTGAATAATATATCGTTTATTAATCTTGATCTGGTTCTTAACATTCGGAACGCCTGAGCGTGATTGGCTGTACGCATTTCGTGATCGTGCGCCCGCGGATCGATGGCGGGCCCTCCGCGGGGCTGCGGCGGGCCATCAAGGGCACCGCCGCTACGCAGCGGCCGGGCACACCCGCCTTCGAACGGCACCGCCAGCTCGCAGCTCTCTGCCTATACTAGCAACAATAGCGACGGATCAGAGAAGTTCCATTCCGCGGGTTTTTCGATGTGTAAGCGCGTTTACTGATCGAGCGAGCGGCCAGATAAGCCTTTTAGTGGCGCACGAAAACACAGAGATGCGACTCATCGAATACGGACAGAGGAGAAAGGTTTTGTCGCGATTCAACGTGGCGTTATTGGGTGGAAGTGCGATAAGCGCGGGGTGTCCTCGACTCCTCGCCACCACGAAAATGCATCGTCGATAAAAACTTAATCGCGGCTGGCCGGGGCATCGTGAATCCCACGCTGGCAAATTCTGGGACACCGATTCATCGGCGAGATCGACAGAAAAATATCGATCGAAAGAAAAGTAATCGCTTAATGTCCTACGCAACATCTCTCGTGAATGACTCGCGGCATTGGTTAAAAGCACCGGAGTGAGGTTTAGATCGCGACCAATTAGCGAGCTTTCCCGCATTAACGCGCATCGCCTCACCGATCGACGTCTCGGTTCATTTGAAAAGCCACAGGCCAGCTTCGTCTGTACGGTTTTCCGACCATTTCATTTATGAGCGGCTGCCCTTTCACGATATTTCTCAGCGCACCGTTTAAGAGGGGACGAAATCGAGAAGGTTATCGATGCCCGCAGCAGGATTCCTGCGGTTGCTGAAGCCTCCTTGACTCGGTTGCGTCTCGGAGCGCGGTCGTTGTCTGGCCATTAGCGAGCTGCCCGTGTTTTTCCTCTTTTTGTCGCTTCTGCCGGCCGTTTTTGCGCAGAGACCGCCAGCTCGGGAGCTCATCGTGCTTCTTGCTCGTTTCTGCCGACATTTCGTGCAGCCCGGATAACGATTCCTCTATCCGAAG
The DNA here is from genome assembly GCA_029448645.1 of Andrena camellia. Classification (NCBI taxonomy): domain Eukaryota; kingdom Metazoa; phylum Arthropoda; class Insecta; order Hymenoptera; family Andrenidae; genus Andrena; species Andrena camellia. Next base: position 23,736,457 of record CM055678.1, on the reverse strand, counting down.
CGAACGTGCGCCGCCGCGCCGCGCCGCGCCGAGCTGACGACGACGAATGAAGCGGAACCTTCGTCGATCGATTCTAAACCGATCGGGCTTTTTGCTTAGTTTCTCGGCTCAACGGATCCTCGCTTCGTGGCTCGTATCTAGATCGAAGAATTTCATGAACCTTTTCGCCTTCGCAAGGTCACGACAGACCACGCGAAATCGTCGTTCCTCCGTTGGTTTGCGTCACCAAAACGGTGGCTGGTCCTCCCATTATTAAAAGCTCGTTCACCACTTAGTCGCGCAAAATCGCGGACCACGGACTCTCTGCCAACAGCAGTTAGCGCTATTATTAGCGTCCACGTGCTGACAATGAGACGAAACGGGTCCGAGTCTAGGTGGTCGCTCCCGAAACGATTTTCTTCCTCTCGGTTCGCTGCATTGCTCGTCCCTTTAATCGGCGACTCGTAGAAATTGCACGCCTACAGGAGAATTATGGGAACCGAAACCACTCATAGCCCATAGCTTAACGAGGATGCAGGAGATATTGGAAACGGGGAATACTTACGATCCTGGTCGTCGTGAATTTGTTTAAAGGGAAGCTGGCAGACACTCGTACGTAAACCTGGAAGCCACGCAAAGGGTAATTCGATGATCTATGACAACGTGGATTCGTTTACCTGCCGTTGCTGGAAAATACGAACTCTCTGGAGCTCGCTTCGAAGCTCGTATAAATCGTCTACGTGCAGCGAAATTAGATTACGAGGCGTGACTGTAAAAATTGGCCGAATTCCGGGGCGCTGAATTCGATTGGGACCGTGACAAATGACTTTCGATCGGGTGGCCGCGGATCGAAGAATTTTCCGCCGGTCGATGGAAGCGCGTGTACGCCGCGCGTCGCGGCCCTGCGCTGCGTTATCGATTAACTAATACCCGTTACACCATGATTTATTAATCCGATACCGCGCGTCTTGATAAATAGCACCACCGTTCAAAGCCATTCGACAATCGCCAGGAGAAAGCGCGTTTTTCGATACGCGTGATTAGGTCGATCCAGAGACTTACCCAAAGTGTCCTGCCTGCTTTCTCCGTGCACATTGCATCTTGACGGACCAGACGGTAGCTCTGTTTCTTTCGAATTGCAAGATACGCGAAAGAAAGTGGCGTTATCTCAGATTGCGCACGCGCCCGCGCTCCTTTATCGTCGACGAGCACTTGGCACAAGAACGCATTGTAGGTTTTCCTTGTATGCCTGCTTGTTTCTCTCGAGATGTTCCGGAATTATAGCGAATCAATACCGACGGAATGTTCCGCCCACGTTCGAGCAGCGCGAGCTGGTATGCAATATCTCACAGTTGCGTTCTATATTAAATAAGTTAAATTGCGCGCGGTCACGAGCTTGTTCCCTCGCGAGATTAACGCCAGCGTGTCTAATTAGCCGGTCCTTCTGGAAAATGTCGCGCCTTTCCTCCTTTCAGGTCCGAGAAAGTTGCACTCTGTCCTCGGCAGAATTTTGCGTGGAAAACGCCGAGCTGAAACGACAAGCGTGCCGATCGCGTTACTCGCGAAACGAAGAGTAGCGGTGCTGGTGGTGTTGTATCGGTTTGCGGTATGGTTCGATTAACGTGACGGTGCATCCTTTCCATAAACAGAGAACGACAGAGGGGCATGGTTAGCGAGACGCCAATGCGGTCGCCTTAAATTTTCCGGGCTAACGGCTACCTTAAATTTCCCCGTCCCCTCCTCTCCTCTCTCGGAAGCTTAGAGTGCTGTTCTACATCGCGTTTCTTGTTTATCACGCACCGTTCCGCTCGCTGGCTGGGACAATTAATTCGTTGGCCCGCGTCGCGGTTTTGCTCCTCCCGTTGTCCACAGCTTCGATCGCTTTGATCACGGCGACTGATGTAACGTAATGATTCCTATGAATATGTAGAACGCGGAGGATGGTGCTCGGACAATGGAGAAGCAGGGAAATGAATTTAATATGCAAAGGGTAGGTTCATGCTCGGTAAAGCGTCGCGAGATGAATGGCGAGAGCGGCGGGTGGCGGTCGGGGTGCGTTGTCCTCGAGGATGCACCCTCGCGTGTGCAAGTGGTTCGCGCCGGTCAGTTGGTCGGTTGGTCCGATGAACGTGACAGGGTGCCATCGTCTGCGTAAATAGATACGGAGGTAGGTGGTAGGTGGTAGGTGGCAGGTGGCAGGCGACAGACGGCAGGCAGCAGCAAGCGGTAGGCGGTAGGCGGTAGGCGGCAGGTAGCCGCCGGTGCCACCGGTTGCCACTTTGCGGGCCGAAGCGTGCACACGATCGGTGCACGCCTGCGCGCAACCATCACGTCGTTTTATAGACACCGAGAAGAACATCCTCCCTTGTCCCCTCAACCCTCTGACGGACCTACGCTGCCGGTCCTGACCAAGCAAGTGGGGGTAGAGCTCTCTCCTCCGCGGGCTACCCTCGCGGAGGATATCAAACTCAGTCGCAAAGCGTACGTCGTCGCGTGTGTCGATTCGCGCCTACCCTCGCGTGTCTCTCACCACCTTCCACGATCTTTTTATGCCGCGCTGAATCTCCGACGATCGTGCCTGCTGGGCATTTCGGATTCCCTTCTTTCTCTGTTTCTCTGTTTCTCTGTTCCTCTGTTCCTCCGTCCCTCTGTCGTTCTATCTGTGAGTGTTCGCCGAGGAAGACTAATCTCTCGTGGCAGTGACTTGTTGAACGCGGCGATATGAGGTGATTATTCGAACAACACCTGGCGCGAAGGGTGATACAACTACGTGGGGGATCCTTGGCACTTTCTTTTCCTCGCTATTCTTTAACTGGCTCTCTTGAAATTTGCATAACTCAGACTGTGAAGAAATTTAAAGAGGTCCCAAACGATCGAGCAGAAAGATACGAAAACGAGAATAAAACGAAAAAGTATCGCGTAGACGCCAGTATGTCTGCCCATGGCTAGCCAGTGGATCCTTACACGGTTTCGTCCTTCACCCCGGAAGAGGAAATTGGAGACCATCGGGTACGGTTTGAGTGCCAGAATCAATAATTCCGGTAGCAGGCGACGGCGAAGGCGGCGGCGGTGGCAGAGGCGGCGACGGAGGCGGAGGCGGAACACGCGAAATGTTCTGGCGAAGTCGCGACGACGCCGGCGGTGCAATCCTGTGATCAGGAACCGCGCATCGTATAAATTAGTCCCTCGAGAGTGGAAGTAGCGAATCGATCAACAGACGCGGCTCGGTCGAGGGAACTTCTTGCAGGGAAAACCGATAAGGAACGGTTCTACTTTGATACGTCTGATTGGAGGAGAGACGTTTTTCCTACGCCGCGCGAGGATCACGGGCTGCTCAACTGGGACGTGCCTGATCCATGTCACGTGACACACGTCGAATCGCAGACAGTTGGACCAAGTTACCCGTTTGCTTCTAACACGGGTCGATCGACAGCTCCCGGTTGCATAGTTTGTAACTTGTATGCCGTTTCGGTTGCTCGATTGTCGCTGCTTGTAAACTACTTAGTTCGATCTCGCGCGTCCACTCTGGAACAGAGATTCTCGCTGCTACCGTTCCGTTGGTCTTCGATTTCTTATTGCCTTTTATCCTCACGAGCGTTGAAAGATTGTTCGTGGTTACATTTTCTTCTATATCCGGTGGCAACGCGACCAGCTAACTTGCAAATTATCGATCCCGCGACTTTCGTCGATGCGCCGAGCGCGCTTGTGTCATCAGGAGTAAATTGGGTTATCGGTGTCCTCCGTTGCTAAAACTTGATCGCGACTAAAAGTTAATGGACGAGCGTGATCGACGTCGGTTCCTTAAAGACCCACGTGTTCGACAGAAAGCAGGAATGCAGTAACAAGGCGGAAAAATGCGTGTAATTTCCCAGGGGCGCGTGGGTTTCCGGTGACCTATCCGAGGTTCGCGCTGAGTGTGCTTCGCAACAGGAACCTTGAACTTGCAACGACGGGAATCATCGAGGTCACGCTATCTTAACGTCCTGCTTGCATGTAAGTCGAAAGAAGTTGTAAGTTGAATCGGTGATCGGGTGTCTGTTGCCTTTGCGTTTAAAGGGAGGATCGTGTCAAAGCACCACCCCTCAAAGACAAAGCTGTAGCAGCCGAGCAAACTTTGAAAAACAACGGACACAGTGTTTTAGCGTTCGCGTTATGATCGAATTAAAATGTCCGGGGCTTAAGCCGCGTCCTGGCTGGAACTGTTAAAGCAATTTGCCGCTGCGAAATTGCATTGCACACGCGTACGGCTTCGCTCGCGTTCGCCTCTTTGCGTTCCACCTTTGCCCTATTACGTAAACATTGAGTCACGTTGCTGCTGCATTCATTTCCAAAATGGGGGGTACTTCCACTGTTGTATAATAATTTCAGTTGTGCAGTCTGTGATTGACTTTTTAGGGCAGATTAGGTACTTGGACTTGGACACGAGTAGCGGCTATAAAAAACGAAAAATTGAGCGATCGAATAAGCTTCAGAAGGAATTTCATCGTTGCCGTCCGTTCTTAGAATTTCATTTCGAGGGTTTAATAATTCACGCTATGCGCAGCATGCAGGGGCTGTTTTCCGCGTAATCTTGCAATCTGCCCCCCGACTTTGCCAAAGTTCCTTTGCCACCACATGGCAAAGTGTCTCGCCACTGTTCGCCTTGGCCACTTTCTTGGCCGACCGCGAGACGTCCGAGGTTTCATGGCTTCCGATGGAATTCGAGTGAAACGTTTGCAGCTTGAAATCTGTCGGAAAGCCGGAAGGATCTGCTCGGAGGTTTTTCGTGAAATTCTACAGAAGCAGCAGAATTAGCAGTATTAGCAGTATTTTGCCGCTGCCCGATCAAAGCAGCGTTTTTAATTATCCGTTCATTTGCACTCGGCTACTTGGACTGTTTTCGTGGACTTTCCTTCGCGTGTCTTGCACGGAACATTTCACCGCGAATTGCTTGTCGTTACGTGTCGCTGACGCAGCGTTTCGCTTTCGTGCGTCTCGTCAGGGGAATTAATCTTACGTCACGTTCATCCCCTGTACAGCGTAACAACTTCTGCAACGTAGGCGAACTTGTTTCTTCCTTTGATCCCTCGATCGTGTGTCGTGATTACTCGAAACCTCGGCTAATTGTCGCCCTTCTCGCTAGCTGTAATTAAACGCTGTTTTGTTTGAGCTCCGAAGCGACGCCAAGGCTACGGTTAATTTCACGTTATTGGAGAAATGCTGCTGACGTTGGGATCCTCGAATCTTCGGGAGGATCCCCTGCTTTTCACGGGAAATCGTGTTCCTCGCGACCTGGCAATTACTCCTATCGTGTCCCGATCGAAGAACCTCATTCAAGGGTCTCCGTTTCGATCGACCACCTTCTGCCTCGTACATGGCTAGCCCCTCTACAAAACTGGGAGTAGCGTCGAGAGGTGGTAGTTATTTCGAATCCGATCGGTGGTTCGTTCAACGAACTAGAGAACAGACTGGACCAGATGTTGGCTAAATCCGTACCGTTCGGCGACTATGGCCGCGGACGAGTCTCTCTTGCCCTCTTCTGTCGTCCACATCTAATCGTGGTCTAACAAAGAGGATTTTCGGCCGTTCTTCCCTTCTGTGCAGCTATCGATTGCCCGCGGAGCAGATCGGGGAGCTAAAGGAGCTACTATTACGCGCAGGCACGCCTAGAATCTTAATTCGGAATGTCCCGTATATTTTTCGACCACGAAAGTCGAACGCGCTCTTCGGGCGTTCGCATAGATTTTGACAGGCGCCGGGCAGAAAGCCTTGCAACAGGTATCGAACGTTTGGCAGATGAGAGAATGTGGAATGAATAGTGGCGATTCTAAAATTACCACCGGAGCGATCCGCGATAAGGATTACGTAAAGAGAGCGAAGGAAGACATCGGGGATATGTCGTGCGCCGTTGAACGCAGGCTAGACGAAAGTCTAATTGCAAGTTCCAAGTTTAGCCAGATGACGCGGGTCGTTTAAGCCCGCTATGCTCGTTCCTATCACACTAAACATAGCGTGGCGAGCTATCCTCATTTTAGGAAGATCATGGAGATCGGAAAGGCTCTGGGGTATTCGCTGCCCGCTTAGTTTCACATCTCGGATGATCGATCCCCCCCTTTCGTCGAATCGAGAACGAAAAGTCATCGATCTAGGTGTCCCCCATCGAACAAAATCTCGAAATAACGGGGAACTACGTGCGTTGCTGAAATTCCGTGCCTGCTGCGCCCGCGAGGGCCAGCGCCTCGCGATCTAACAAACTGTGCTCGCACGTGCGGCGAATCTGTCAGCGTTTATGGCAGCGCTCGGTGTGATTAATCAACGCGAAAGCTGGCAAGGGAATCTCGCCAAGAACAACGCGACCATTAAGTATCGTGTTGCGCGCCACCTTCGCCTCGGGACAATAAAACCGTCGGATTGGCTCGGTAATCCCGTTCGCGGTTGATCGAATCATCGCGAGATGTCTGGCTGTTGGGGATGACGCCGGAAATAGGTACATAAACGGCGATGCGCTCGAATAAATCTTGCCGCGCGTTCATTGCGCTCCGCCTTGATCGTCTCGTGGACGAAAATTACTAATAGGCACTGGCGAACGGGGGAGTGCCGCCTTCCCTAGGTCAGGAACAACTGGACGTTGAGCGATTTCGCGGAGAGGAACGAGAAGACTTTGTGTTTTGACTAGCAGTGATCAGTCTTGTCGCTCTAGCTCGTCCCCAGCGGCTAACTGGCCCGACCAAATTGACCGGAGAAATATCGCGAGAGTATCCGAACAAGGTGCGGACGAAGCCGTCGCTAGAGACTCGGCTGGCCGCAGCAGCGATGGAAATCGAAATCGCAGTCCTCGAAGACAAAAGGAGGGAAGCTGGTTCCATAGGGGTTGGCTAGAAGGAGGGCGGAGACGAGGGTGGAGGCCGGGACGAAAAACCGTGGAAGGAGCCGGCTGACTGTTACCAGTTGCGGGTGAAGAGAGAAAGAAAGAGAGAAAGAGGAAGAGGAAGAGAGGGAAAACTCTTCGGCTGCGTAGCTTTCTCATTATCGCGATTGTTCCGCGATGGGTACCGGTCGACAATGGACGACACAGTTTTTTCGTCGTGGAAGAAAGAGCGTACCGTCTCTCCCTCTGTCTTCCTCTATCCTCGAGCTGCCCTCTCTCTCTCCTTTTCTTTCCCGCTCTTTCCCTCCGCTTTCCCTTGCTAGGCCCGTTTCGAGTTGCTACATTTTTCATTGTGCAGGAACGTAGCTGAAACAAGTCTACAAAAGCGTCAATAGTAGGTCATCGGCTGCTCCGTACACGCGCTTATTTACTTCCTCTTTGTCTCTCTCTCTCTCTTGCCGTCTCTTTTCTCCTCCCTCCTTCTTCAACTCGCGTCTCTCATTTTTCGGCTTGCAAACAACCGCAAAGCTGTGTCGACTGATTGGAACCGCGACGGAACGGAGAGATGCTAGCGGCGCGAGACATTGATCGCGCCTTATGTATCGAGTACTGCGCGCCAGGATCTCCGAGCAATTCGCCTTTGTTAACGATCCTTTGTAATATTTCATTTCATCAGCCGTTTCTGCTCCAGAGAATTTCTCGCTGTAGGCGATCTCTGGCCACGTTAGTAGTTGCTAGTCGCATCAGCGCTTGTCCAGGACTCGTTATCAAAATAATTCGCAACTAAGTTACTCTGCGTCGCGATGAATTAACTTTCCACGCTCCTGTCTCTCTCCCCCTCTGGTTCATACTATTTTACAACAGAAGCCTTTTCACGCTCCCTTTCCCCGCCTCGAATTCACTTTTATATCTTGGACGAGAATTCGCCGACGGGATTCCGACACGCGGGCGGACACGGAAAAGAAACATAATTTCGTCTCGGGGGATAAAAGTCCGACGCGCGTTTCCAGCAAGCTCAAAGCATCTCCAACCTTCTCATTCTCATTTCGTCGGGTCAGCTATGCGGAGATCAACAGAGACACCCTGGAGCGTGCTTCTAATTGCAACTGGCGAAATTTTAGAAATCTTCAGCCACCATAATTTTCCCCGGGTAATTTGTTCGTGTTCGCAACAATGGAAACTGGTTATTAAGTAGGAGACGCGTGAAAAAAGCGTTAAAAGTATAGAACAAGCCTGGAGATATCGCAACGAGTAGGTACAGTGCATGGAAAGTCAGTTTCCAGTAGTATAGGTCAGCGGTATGTCAGCCCACTGCACAGATTCCGCCGTATCATTAAAACAAGACGATTCCAATCTGAACGAAACTCTCAGGCAAATACTCTGGAAGCGATTCGTCCAAGATTCATCGATCTTCGCAACGATCGATCATTGGATGATGAATATCTCGGTTTCTCGACGGGACAAGAATGCAATGGCACGCAACAACGGAGTTGGGTTTATCCCTCCCCTGCGTCTTATATCTCATGACAAAACAGCGAGCTGCGGGCCTTTTAGAGGCTCGTGCTTCCACTGCTTTCGATCTTTTCCATTCCTGTTCCGCCGCGTGCTGAGCCGGCGGCGGGGCGCGGCGCGGCGCGGCGCGGCGTGCAACTCGTCGCATCCCCTTGAAGGCAGCGAATGCCACACGGTGCATGCAACACGATCTCTTTGTTGGCGAAGAATGAAAAAGTCTGGCGTGTATTGCTCTGCTGAGCGGTCCGCGGCTACACAAGGCACATTAAAAGATTTTCATCGGGGATTTCTCCGCTAGCGTGCACGTTTCCCCTGTCGTCGACGAACAGAGAAGTGATTTCCCTGAGATTCCAGCGAGCTTGTCCCCGCTCTCTTCGCGGCTGGCAAAGTAATTGCATTCTGTTTTCATGTACCGCGGGCAAGTCGGTCTTCGGCACCCTTTGCTCGCGTTTCCTCGCGTCTTTCTTTCACGAGCACGCGAAACTTTGCCGATACCTGATCGACTCGTCGAGAACTCGCCGCGCCGCGCCAATACCTTGATCGCAGACCCGTTGCATTAGATACGATATCTGGCCGAGACTCAAATTGCTGGATCTAATTTGACGGAGATCTCAGAGTGTCTACGACCTTGCGACATTTTCTTCTACGTTATTCTTCGCGAACAGAGACATTCCCGATAAATTACTCCAGAGGAATGTCGAGCGGCGGGCACAGGCACTCCCACGATTCTTGGAACAAACTTTGCTCGTTTTTCCAAAAGAAAACTTGGCTTTCAAGAGGAATCGGCAAGTCGAGTACGCACTGCGGAAGACGTACCGAAGTCCTGGAAAATCGTGCACGCTGAACTGGAAACATAGTCGCTCGTTCGTAACGAATAAGCATAAATCAACTCGAAAAGCACAGAGCTCGTTGGAACCGCGTGGCCGTACGTATTTCTCAAAGATCGAACGCAGAATTCCAGCCGAGATTCTATCCTCCGTATCCTTCAAGTCCATGCTCGGCGAAATATTCCCACTGGCCTTCCTTTTTCAGGAAAAAGAAAAAAAAAACGAAGGAAGGACTCGTTGACACGATTCCAAGTCCCGGCGTGTATGAAATTAAGTGGCACGCGAAAGCATTCCACCGCTGGCTAGATGTCGGGGTCAAGAGTTTAAAGCTCGCATTGCGCAGCCCTGTATGCGATGCGTCGCGTCGCGTCGCGTCGCGTCGCTTCAACCTCATCCACGTTAAAACATTTACGCTGTTGGCTGTTTTTCTTTACTGGTACGGCTGCTTGTTTGACGCTACGGCGATTCTCTGTAACCCTTTTGCAACCCTCTGCCCCCGGTTTTATTAGACCGCTGGAGAGTGAATCATTAATGTTCCCTTCTAATTATTCCCACAACGCATGGATCGGCGCGGCGCACGCTTCGAAACCCCCGAGGATAGGCGTGATCGATTGACGATCGATGACCTACCGAACCGTCATCGTCACTCTTGCTCCTTTCGTGATTTCTCCTTATTAGACTCGAATATGTAATTAATGGCTTCCCTTCGAGGGTATTGTTGGACAACGTGGATCCCCGGAGATCCCTCGGGTTTCATCGCGTCTTCCTGGAAACCTGATAATTTTCGGATATTGAAATGCTCGAATATCTGTGCAAGCGGTGATCGTTAATCGTTAGAGAGACAGAGTTGATAAAACCTTGAAGACGTGCAGCGCGAATTCGACAAGAGTTTCTTGTGTCCAAAGCATCTAAAACACGTCGCGCCGTCGAAAGCTGTGATGCCCACGATAGTTATCTTATTCGATGAAAGGATAATGGACGTTTTGGCGTAGAATGGCCAGTATCTGACGCGAAATATCGAATGGCGGAATGGTGTGGCCACTTCGTCATCCATAAAAGTGGACGTCGACGTTGAATCCGACAGAATCGCCGATAACGTTCTTAGCCTCGACATAAACGCCATGTCAATTACTGGCGAGCCTGTGCGGATAATACATCCGACATCCCGTAACGATCGCCGTAGCTCGCCTCAGCCTCAGTTCACCTTTAATACGCTTCTCAGCTTGGCTGAAACTGCGGGTTCAAGATCGTGATCTCGCCTCGCCCCGCACTCCTTCATCTCTCGTTCTTCTCGTCTGAATCTCCTTCGTTAGGGTAATCGCCCTCTTTCTCCAGACTCCAGACACGAGGGTAGAATCGAGGATCTTGCAGCCGATAGACGTAAACTCTTCGGCACGGTTTTACACCGGAACTTGTACCCCTCTGCTTCCTTTTTACCTCACCTCTCGATATTATTAATCCCAGCAAGACAGTTTAAAGTCTTTTAGGAGTTGCTTCTTCCAAAATATCGCGAAACTTGGCCTCGCAACGACCGCGGGGATGCAAATGTTGCATTATCCTCGTTGCTGTGAATTCGAGAGATAGTTGAGGAAAGAAGGGGCAGGAAGTGAGGCGAGAAAGCAGACCGACGAACGGAAGGAGAACGGGGGAGACGGAGGGAACATCGACAGAGGCTAACCCAATTTGCAGACAGAACTAAAGCTGAGGGGACACGCTCGGAAAGTCCGTTAAAGTCCCTGGGTTAATCGTTTTTTAGCCGGCCAGGGGGAAAGGAGCTAGACAAGAATGTCGCGAAGACGTGTAACCGATTCGCGGTAGGTACGCCAACCGTGACCAACCAGAAACCGTGCCCATTCTGGTTCGCCCACGTTCGCGTTTCATTCTCTTTTTCATACCGGTAATAACTGATAGTGGGTTAACCGAGCCTGAACGAGGAACTATTTCGTACGTTTCTACTTAACGGAGCAAATGAGAAATTTTATTACCAATTTCGTTATACATCTCTGATTAATTGCTGGGCTTGAAAGCAATGGGCGGACGAGCGTGCATTTCTGTTATGCACAGGTTGCGTTGCATAAAACGTGTGTGGCACGCGGTTGCATCGTTTCGAACCAGATACCACCGACCACGGCGCGAATGGTAAAGGGGATTTACGACTTCCTAGTTGGAGGTTGGAGCGGATAGAGAAAGTGGACGCGATTCGCGAGTAGACGGTGCACCATTTGTAGTCAGTGCTGACCTACCGCGCTCTCGATTCGTCTTAATGACCGTAACATCGCCGACGAATCGCGGTTTCCCGGAATACATCACGTTCGCGCCATTTCCAAACGGTCGTCGGCTTGCGTCCACTATATCATCGACCACCGTTGTTTTCTGGTGGTCGAATTTTATACCGGCAGCTGATCGTTCGATGATGCGTGAGTGAAACTTTAATTCCACAGAATCTATTCGTAGGTGAGCGATTTATTCCCGAGCGCGTACGCGGCCAGTCACTTTTGCTCGCTGTCGTAGGAGAACGAGTATACGCGTATGTGAATAAACATCGTCAAAGTTTTCACTTGTCGCGGTACCTCGCCCGCGCGGAGCAAAGGCGAACACAGTACATAGTTCTCCTGGAAAAACCGACTGGGAAATTTACACGGGATAACATACGTACGTATTTTCAGTGTTTCGAAAACATCGCTGGAAACGTGCCAAACTCAAACGGTTCAGAACAGTTCTCTGCTGAGTAAAATTCCGTTTGATTTGTTTACCAGCGGTTAGCAGGTGAATTCGTCGAAGGTGTTCGTGAAAGAAACGACACGCGTGGCGTCTCGCGGCCAGGACAGAATTGATTTCCTTCGAAGGGCCAGGAGAAACAGGCCACTCGACGTTGTAACCCAGATTATGCCAACCGGAAGACAAGCACTCGCGAGGTTCCTTCGCGCGGATGCGATCGTGAGATCCTTTCCGCCTTTTCCCACTCGGTTTCGACCTTTTTCTGTTTCTCCGCTCGCCCTTAGCGTTCGCGATTCGCACGGGAACCCACGGACCGACTACGATGACGAGCAATCTTTCCAAGATTTTTCACAGCCTTTCTTTCCCACTGCACCTGGAATTAGGTACCCTTGCAATTAATTCTCTAACTTCCATTTAACTTCCATCGTCCTGCGTTATAGATCAGAGACCAGAAATAACAGTTATTTTTCCAATTTTTTCGAAAAAAATCATTGAGAAAAAGTTCAGTTTTATTTAAATGGATGTCAGTCTTCACTAAATACTGCATAGATTTTCCGAAAAATCAAGTGATCAAAAAATATTAATATTTATCTGTTTTCGTTACTGATAACCATTATTGTCGACAGAAATATTTTTTGTCACTAATAACTGTTATAGATGACGGAAATTGTTTTCGGTTACGAATAACCATTATCGATGACCAGGAACTGAACTAAAAGCACGACATAAGGGGGGATCCTACCTAGCTATAAGACGATACGGCAATGCAAAGTCAGTCAAAACTCCAAAATATTGAAAAAAAGAAGAAATGCATAAGTATGAGTTTTTTTAATACATACCAGGAAGCAGCAGGTATGTATGCTTCAGATACAGTGGTAGGAAATTCGGAAAATTTGGAAGGGTGGTGCAGAAAATTGATCGGTTCTTCGCGCGAACATAATTGGAATTCTCGTGAAATATTTGGCCTCGTAAAAAGCCGCAGTAAAGTCGCTTGAGGGGCTGCGAAACGCGAGGTACGCGAAAACGGGCCGTAAAATGTTAGCGATCATCTTCTCGAGTCCACGTAACAGAGATGAACGGACGTGGGACGAAACGACCACGAGGTTTCGCGTGCAATCGGTGCAGATACTGAGAATGGATTTCCATATCTCGCGTGTCGGTGCCGACATCGAGTTGCGACGCGACATGTCGTTGAAATCGCTTGGGAACTCGAATGACACCTTACCATCTCCTCCAGGCATTTCTTCGCATTCTCTTCGTTTCCTCGGGTAAGAATGAAGCCCGTCGGCCAATAAAACACCGAAATTCCAAGCACGTAGCCATAAAAATTCATTTCGATGGAAGACACCGAGTTGCTGTAAGCTCTTCAGGTGTGTCTCGAAGAACGAGGTGCGAACCGTAACGAATAACGAAGCACGAAATCGATGGAGAACGGAGGAGAGGGCGAATTCAGAGGAATAGAAATCGGCCGCGCGGATACCGTGCTCCACGAACTTTATTAATTCTTAGCTTCCTTAATTGGATTATCCTCGAATTAATTGGCACGATTAAAGGGTCGAACTCGAAGCACCGTCACCGTCGTCGATAAGCCAAGCCACCACTCACCGTCCCTTGCCTCCGATTTAATCGCGCGGAACATTTATGTGGGACGCTGCTTCGACATTGTTGGAATTTCCTTGAAAGGAGCGGCGAGAGATTTTTGCGTCCCTAGGAGAATTCTGTCTCCTCGTCGACTTTAAATTCAGTCGTGCTTCTGCACTGGCGAACGCGACTTTTAATTACACCTCGAAACACGTTGCGCGTTTAATTGAGCGTTCGATGGGACAGTTTGGAAATATCGAGGGGAAAAAAAATGGCGTGCGCGACGCTCGTTCGCGTTTACCGGCGCTAAAGAGGAATTATTATCGCGTTACTCCATTAATTATCGCCAACGAAATTAGCGGATACAATCACCGGGTCACGTTCGAGCAATTTTTCGGAATTCTGTTTTGCATTATCGACGTTCGCCAGCTCGTCGTTGTTTACGAATTTCACGGCTTAATCGCGCAACTCGCCGATGCACTGAAATTGCTTCGCTCGCGTTAATTATTTTTCAGCGGGCCGTGTCGATTTGCGAGGACTTGTTCCAGGTATTGTTTAAAGGTTCTCAACTAAGCTCCAGGGGCACACGCATCGCGTCGCTTCGGCGTCGGTATGAACGCGTCTTAACGCGTTGAACTTGAGCCAAGGGGTGGGAAGTTGATTTGGATGGCTACCAAAAAGGGGGTACAGGGGAGAGACAGTCGTCGTGGCGCCCGTGCAACCCCGTTTGAGGATGACGAGGAAATAAAAAGGACGACGGGGGTAGCAGGTTGATGCGACGGACAGTGAGAATTTGCATGGCAAACGGTCGCGACTCGCGTTTGTCTCTCGAGTGCTTCTCTCGCAAGCTGCTCGGTTCTCTGCCACTCGCTCCCTTTTCGCGATCTCTCGCGCGACGTGCCGCGGCGATTCTTCAATTCTATTCTCGGGGATCCATCCAGTGGAATCTCCATCATTCGAATCCTCTTTCTCAAGCGGGCCATATCTGCTTCACCGTGCAAAGCAGGTAGAATTTTATTTCTCGAAGTTGACGGTCAGCGATCGCGAATCGCGCGGATATATACATACGTATTTAGCTCCTCCTCGTCCCTTTAATTTAAACCAAAGAGAACAGGAAAGTCCGTTTGAAATTTAAGGATCCTCTCGTGCACGCGTATACGGGTTGCTTCACGAGTAACAAACACCGCAAACCGCGAACGCGATGAATATTTACCAGAACCGGTGCAAGCTTAATTATGTAAATATTCCACGCTGCACAAACTACGGCATTATGACGCATTATTAATCGCGTTACTTAATGGAACTCCCTTTGGAGATTGAGCCATCGAGCGGCGATAATTAATTGTATTAAATTTCCATGGGGAAGCCGCCGTGAAGTTGGGTGAAATCGAGTCGTGCCGCGCTCGATACACCCGTTGATATTTTTGTTCGTAGTAGGCACCTACTAGATGTGCCAGTGATTTATATACACTTTCATAAGACTTGAAACTAATAAGCGTGTTTTATACGCGAGGTCTGCGGATAAGTTTGTTGTTTTACGATGGCCAATTAGTCGGCAAGTCCCTCATGAAAAGAAAGATATTGCACGTGGAGCGGCGTATCCAGTAACCGGCTTCTAAACCTATCGCGCGCGGAAAATAATCGTCCCGCTGCCGCTGTAAAAATAAACCGTTGCGCGGCGTCGGTGTCGGTGTCGGTGTCGGTGTCGGTGAAAGGCGGCTGAACGAGCAGCGGCTATACCGGTCAGATCCTCGCGATATCCTTTCGTTCGACCAATTATCTAATTCCCCGAACAGGCCGCGAATAAGCAAGGCGGTCTTCTTTGAATTGCACAGCGGAACAACATCACCTCGAATCGGAACGTATTTACTATTTAGTTGTGGGTAATAATCTACTGACACTGAATAAATGATAAGAATATAAAGTATATATTTCTGAGGAACGATATGGTTAAAAGCTGGTCGTCGACGACGTTCGGCAACGCGTCATTCACGCATGCACACGCACCGCGACAAACAAACGCCACGCGGTCTCGCTTGAAGCGTGCATGCCGGGCGAATGCTTATGAGTAAGCAGTGCTAAGAAGAATTACAATTCTGTTTATGTTTGCGATGGTCCTTCCTTGCCGTCAGTTTCGGCTTGGTTCTGCTTGGAAGTGTGGATACACCAGCCTACAGGGATGCTTGCTGCTCGTCTCGGAGGTTGTTCGAAGCGGGGCAGCGTTGCAGACTGGCGTGGCCCATCAGGACGAGTCAGTCGATACCAGACGACACGACGTGGCCAGACAACCTGGCGCTGTTCCCTCGCTTTTCTTCCGTCCTTTCTATCCCCGGTTCTCGTTCTATTTTCGCGGGAACAAATAAATTCAGCATTCTGGGCTAGACGACGTTAACTGTGCTTCCGAGACGCCGTATCACGGACATACAATGATCTCGAGTGACTGGCTGCTAACGCGTCACTTCGCGTTGCGTCGCGCCCCGTCGTCGAATCTCTTCCGCGACGCGAAATTCTATTTAAGCCTTTGCCGAGTCTCGTCGCAAGGGAGGCCGCAAATCCGGCGATTTGCAAGTTCGAAGACTTTCGTTTGGTTATTTCTACCTCACAGGGATCTTCTATTTCGAACCGGGCCAATCGGATGTTTCATTTGGGCAGCTGCCAGTTTCGCTACGCCCGGTATGTCTATAATAAGAATGGAATTATCAAGATGTTGCGATACATTAACTTTCGCATGGAACAGTTGCGATACACCGAATCATCCTGCCTCACATTTCTGCAACGTGACCCATTTTTGTCCCAGCCTTCGTGGAACAATGTCGCCGATCGTATCTCTGGTACGTCCCTTTCTCATTTCCCATTTCCCTTTTCCTCTTTCCCCTACAACTTTTCTTCCCGCAAGTTTCGCCTAAGCGTTCGTCGCTATCGGCATGAAAAATTTCGGAGCAACGAGTCTCGATTTCACAGTGAAAAACTGCCACGATACTCGGCTTTGGCGCAACAAAAATCCTCAAGCAGACGTCAGAGTAGTCGAAAAGAAGTTGGATTATCCCCAATTAACTCGAATGCGCTGGCTGGCCGCCGGCTAATTCATTTTTTAACGACGGGACGCGACGCCGACGCTCGCGTCGATGCACGACCAGGAGAGAGAGAGGGAGAGAGCGAGAGAGCCGGTGTGTTCCATCGGTGAATTGGTCGCATCGATTTCCCTCGTCTCCGAGGTTGTTAATTAACTCGGTACGTGGATGTATGCGTGTGTCGTTCGATTCGTCCAAGTTCGTTGCAGAAGTTGGCCCTGTAACTCGGCGAGCGCGAGGGTATGTAGGAGGTACCTTCTGTATACACGCGAGCGAGTCACAGACCGAGTTACGAGGAATTCGAATTATCGCCTCGAGATCGCGCTTCGTCTGCCCTGCCGTCGAATACCCCGCGAAACGGGATCGTCTGGAAACTTTCTGCTTCTTCTTTCTTTTCCTTCCGTTTTAACGAGGATTTTTTCGGTTCGGTTCGCAGAGGTTCAGACTAAGATCGATACAACAGCTCCCTCGAGAAACATTTGATCCATCCGGCCTTCAACGGTCAAACAATTGTACTTTCTTCTTCGTTTGTGGTAGTTACAAGCGCGCAGTACCCATACATACCTATCTGAAATTTCTCTGTCACTGTCCACGGCTGATCTGCGTGCTCAATTAATTCGACATGTAGAGAGATCGATCGTTGGCGCGTACGCTTGAAAACGATCGATGAACCGTGTCGAAAACAAAGAATCTTCCTCCGTTCCACCAACTATCCTCCGAAGATAATACCGTGTAACGCGAATAGCGGCCCTTATCAGCGAGGCGCGAACCGACAAACAATGGCGGCAGACAATGCTCGGCGATCGATGACAACGGATTTCGTGGCTGTCGCTTTCTCCAACTAGTCGTCTGGTTTCTCGTTTCTCGTTTCTCGTTTCTCGTTTTTCGCGTTCTCAGCGTTCCCGCTAATTAGCGGCAACCAGTTCAACCCTCGTTTTCGGACCAGTTATCGACGGAGCGAAGCCTGGCTTTTTAAGCTTTAATTAAGCCTGTCGCTGGAACGCTTCGCCTGATCTGGGATCAGGGAACGGCGACAGGTTCCGAAGCGAGACTCTTCGGTAATAAAGATTGATGTTTCTGGCGGGGAAGATTCTTACGTTCCATCGATCGCGCGATCTTGTCGAGCTGAGACTTTCCAAAAATGCGGCCGAAATTAACCGGAGTTGGGTGGAATAATTCCAAGTGGGTCACAGGGCGGAATGTCGCGCGATCATTTGCGAGTAGGCCCCGCTAATCAAGGATTAATCCTGCTGGGGGAAGACGATCCTGGCGGCCGCTATGAAACTCGGAGATGATCCTTTCATTATGACGCGGAATAGAGCAATCGGCCAAATAATTTCCCCATTAGCCGGTTAATTTGGATCCCGACGAGAAACATTCCAGGCTGCGTGGAATTTCCATACTGCGCACCCACGATATCCATCTCGAGCATCTTGAATTACAAGCCTCCGCGAAAATGTTTGAGCAGAAGCCTCTGCCAGAAGCTGTGTGCCATGGCTGTGGGGATGGATGGGTTGGAAATCGAGGTTTCCACCCTCTTCTTCGCTGTGAGAAAAGAACTGTTCCTTTGGTTTTCGATAGTTAAAATACGCGTGACGAGGTAGCAGGACCATTGCGAGATGTCTTACGTTACGAAACTACGTATGTACATATTTTCCGGGGCAAAACGATCGCAGAACGCTTTCCAATGGATAGAGTACGTAGGTATATAAATACTTGAAAGTTTGCAGGCTGAATCGTGACTCGGAGAAAAGCGTCGATTCGCCGCAACGATCGCCGTTTCGAAATAGAATCTCGTTACGATTTTAACGCGATATCGATCGGATTGGAACACGGAACAATGGACCGTGCACGGGAGCAGCTCGGAGTTCGGAGCTCGAAGCCCGAAGCCCGAAGCCCGCAGCATTGCCTAGAAAGAGTAGAAAGCAGTTCCTCTCGCTAACAATTCTATCCTCCTGTGCTACTCTTTTTCCTCTTGGACTCGCGGCCCATGTGTCTTTGCCACTCTCACCCCCAGCCCCCCTCGCTGTTTTTCTACATCAATCTTTGGCTGTACCCTTGCTAACTGTTACTCTTCGTCATTCTTTCCCCGTTCTGTCTCTCCATTTCCCCCTCCTCCTATCTCGCCTATATCGGACTTTATCGTTCTCTTTACCACCGTATTCCCACCTCCGTGTTCTGGACCCCGTTAACTGAGCATAATAAAGCGATCCATCCAGCACTCGCAGCTGCCTATTTATCTCGCACAGCCGGCTTTTTTTCGGAGGGCTGAGACAGTAGAGAGGCTAGCAGTCGCAACCGGTGATGATAATGACACGAAACCGGGATGCGCCGAGCAGAGCTTACACGTGTATAACAGCTCCACGGCTAGTTGCTTCGGCCGGTTAAAGGGCCGACGAACCGAGGAAAGGAACCAGACGGGACTTGAAAGGGAGAAAAGAGGGGCCGAAGTAGGAGGAACGAGGAGGTAAATGGCGAACGAGAGAGTTAAAAAAGGGAAGCCGGGGGAGAGAGAGGAAGCGGCACAGGTGGAGAGAGGAAAAAATGAAAGTCGGTGAGAGAATGAAAGGTGCAGGAAGATAGAGATAGAGAGAGAGAGAGAGAGAGAGACAGGGTGGAAGAGGGTGAAAGAGTCTGGTGGGAGTCCATTAACGAGTGCCGTTTTCATACCTTCTCTGCACCACCCTCCCCTCCTATCTTTCCCGTTTTCTTCCTCGGCCACCCCCTCCCCCGCGCCTCGTCTCTCTTGCTGTTTGAAAGAGCACCTACCAGCACAATAGATCGTTCGTTACCGATACTGGGTGGCACGGGCGGTGCGACGCGAACTCGGCCGAAAGTAGAAAGATAATAATGCGAGAAAGGAAGAGCGTCGAAGGCGCGAGTTCCCCTCGCGGCCCTACGCCACCCACCCTCCCCGACTATTTCTCAGCGACGCCGCGACGCCGAGCCGCGACGCTTTAAGTGGTAAATGGAAAATGTAACACGCAGCTTGGTTCTGACTGCGCGCATCGCTTCTCTCTAACGACATATCGTGGCATGTTTCCCGAGGAATCGCGTGTGACGAGGTGGAAAGTAATAGAAATACCAAAGATACGTAGACGAAGAATTTCATGGACAGTAGTTCATTTGCTATCAGTCGGTAACAATGCGTTATTTCTGATTACAGCATCGCGTCAGAGCCATAAAGGGTACCGGAAGTGACAGGACGGACAGGGTTTAGCCGCGACCACCGATGGCGGCCGCGAGCTTTCCGCCAAACTTCTCGAACGTCGGCATCCTGGAGAACTGGTAAGTGACTACGTAACAGCTTGTCACGCCTTGGAATTATTACTAGAAGCCTCTTAAAAGCCTCTCGAGAGTTTCGTTAAAGCTGGAGGTTGCCTCGAGGCTGGGACAGGACAACCAAACGCAGGCGCCTCGGTTCAATTAGCGATCAATCGTTGTCTTGGCCACCGTACTTTTTCCAAATTCATCACTCGGATCGCTAAAATCCCCCGTGGTCTCAATCCCCGCGGTCAGATCGCGACAAATAGCCTTAGCGGTGGAGCAGCTCTACCGAAGATCTACAGAATTGGCAGACCGCGCGTATTTCAGCATTAACGAACAGTGAATTCGGGACTCGTAACGACGACACATAACCAAGGCGTCTGCACATTACCAGCATACAACCGAACCCGTAGTGTCCCGTTGGAAGCTTCGTCGTTACCTACTACATATATACAATACATACATAGATCCGCCCGTAGTGCATGCTATCTGTGTGTAACACGCGCGTCCGCACTAGCTACAAGGGACTTAAACTAGCGACGAATAAACTCTCGCGGCGAACACGATGATCCTCCTTTTAGTACCGCATCCTCTGACGATTTTAAGGTGAAGCGACTACGTGCACTCGAAAATCTGTTAACCGTAACTGTAGCAATGCAGAGCAACGATGCAGTCGCGTTGCACAGACAATGTCCGGGTTGTGCGTTTCGACGGAATTCGTGTCAACAATTCTGCACACAGTGGGGCACCGTAGAATTTCAGCTGCACCACTGCGCATCCAGCTCGTGTTTCCCGGGATTATTTGGTCCGTCGTCGATACTGATTATTGCCGTCCTCGGACAGCTTTGCGATTCTCTTTCAACGGCAATCCGTAGGTTCTCTGAAAGGTACTTTTCTCGAAGCGGAAGATCAAGTGTTGACTCGAACGTAGTCAACGTCCCAATTTTCTGTTTGCCCCGGGGAGATTCGCTGCTGGCATGCTCAGGCTTAGCCGAAGGGTGTAAAAATGACTTGTCGTTGGAAGATCGAATTTAGGTTAGGTACTACTACTACTACTACTACTCGTATTCGCGAGAGCGACAAAACCGATCCGTTTTCACGCTGCGCAGCTTCAGAGGAGTCTGCGTCCCCTATTGCCAAGCGTATATGCACATCTGAATCCGCCTTGAAGGTGGTCGTAGGGGTGGGCGAGAAAGGCGAGGGCATAATGGGGCAAAGAAAGCGGGGACGGGCCATTGTTGGACGTAACGAAAAGCCCGAAATACACTTCAAAGAAGACGAGAAATACATTCGCAGTACGGTAATTGGCGCGGCAAATTTCGGCCAGGCTGCGGGAAACTCGCAGCTTTCATCCGGCCCGAGAGTGCCCGCTGTAATTCCGCGATAAAAGGTGCTTCTAATTTTGCTTGACCGTGATCCAGCGCGGTTTAGCATTAATGGCTGCGCCTAACATTGCCCGTCGATGTTAACACGTTTACCACCTTACCGCTTTTGGCTTCTTCCGTCCCTCGGGTAGAACTCGGCGTAAAACGAAGGACAGAGAAGTCGGAAGGGACTGCAAAGCAACTTAGAGCTCGGTACATCTGACAGATTACGCGACAACCTGAAATTAAGGATACAGCGAAGCTTCGTTTCAGAGTGACTGGGGGTCCCATTTCGTTTGAAACAAAAAGATTTCTCGGCTGTTATTAATACAACCCCATACACCGAGGAGAAAAACTCACCCCGCTCGTCAACTGCTTACACTCTTGCCGTTGATACCTGGAGCACAGTGGCACGGACAATGCCTGATTGTCGCTGGTACCCAGACACCCCGACGAGAGGGGTCAGACACGACTCCTGCAACTTCAGCCAGATAAAAAAAAACTTAGTCTCCTCTCTCTCTCTCTCTCTCTCTCTTTCTGCCTTTCGGCTCATCTTCCGAGGAGGAGCTCTCTATCTCTGTCCCTCTCGTTTTCGTGTAGTTTTGATTAAAGCCCTTTCAAGGGGAGCACGTCGCAATTTTACAGACTGAACCGACCCTTTTTTCGCGCTGCTCCTCGCCAGAGGAGGGGTAGGAAGCCGCGATTAACTCTTTCTTCGAAGGCTCCCTTTGTTCCTGACCTACGCCAGGGCTCCGAGATTCCGTAGATCGAACGGGCAAAACGGTAATCAAGCTTTGCGAGTCGCGCGTGCGGCGGTATCTCTGGAAGATGACTCTCGCGGCCTGTGCTTATCCACCGTGCCCCTTGTATGTATACACATGTATCGTCCGTTCGTTCTCGGCCGCGAATTTTCATTTATCGGGAAAGCTTGCCATCTTCTTGCATTTGTAATTGAGCAGGAGGACGCGATATGGCTCGCTCAAGCATTCCTTTTGTGCAGGAACCGCGCGGACCGAGTGCTCCGAAAAGTTCGTATCGAAGCCCCGCGAATCGCTTATCAATCATTCAAGAAGAGATTAAAACTCTGTTCGTTCGGAGGAGAGCTGGTACAATTCGGATCGGACACTCGGCGACTATTGTGGACATAATTCCCCGCTAAACGGACACGATAATGGATCCAATTACCCGGTATTAACTATCCTCTCGTACTCGCATCAGAGGTGACCACTTTGTTCGGCCGGCGCAGCTGTTGACGTTAGTATCTCCGTGGATTCATTCAGGGAACAGAAGGAGAAGAAGAAGAAGATGTTTCAGCTGATGATGACAGTTGCCGCGTGGTGTGGTGCGATGCTAATTTATTTCACGAGGGAAACACGCGCGCGGTGGCAGCTGCATCTGCGCCCACGCGGCGTAAATTCGGCCGCTGGAATAGCGTGGATGGCGCTTAGAACGAGCTAATGTCCACCGGTAAACGCAGTTTGATGCTTACGATAACGTGGCCATCTTCGATTTATCAGCCGTTCATTCCCTCGTTTACCTCTGTCCATTTACTATCTTCTAATTATTACTCGGATCTCTCTTCGCTTTCCTCTACAGGATATCGGCTGCCATATATTCGCGAGCGGCGGGCGGCTGCAGTGATCCTATTTTCACGTTATTCCGCTTCATTTCAATTTTACAATTTCCTCCCCGCCCTTCTGCTTCTCGCTCAAACGGAATACTTCATTTCCTATCGTCGCGCCGGTGAGTTAATAAAAAATGCATCATCCAAAGATGTAAGACTAGGTAGTGTTGAAAGAGATAGGACGCTGAATTTCCTTCAGGGCACGTAATTCGCGCGGGGATAACTGTTCCTGGAAGATGATGTAGTTGGTAGAAATTGGGTCGCGAGGTAGAAAACCGATTGAGACAGCACGTGGCCACGCAGCCGACACTCGGCACAAACATAGACGCAGCAGGTGCATTTAAAAGGGGCGCCAATCGATCGGTCGAAAATTACACGAGATTCATCGGATCTTTTGCCCGCGTTGCACGCGTTGCACCCATTGCACAGGCCACTTTTCGAGTCCATACTCTATTTGCACGCGATACGATCGGTCAATTCGCGACTGCGTTTCCACTTACTGCGTTGCCGTTACCCTGAATATTGCACGGGAGAATGCGCTGGCGTACGCGCGACCGTAATCCTTTAGAAGCGGGTGATCGTTCGTAAATCGAGCTCGCCTGGTCGCGTGAAATTCTGAAATTTAATGACAAACGAACGCGTGGCCCGAAGCTAGTTGCCGTGTCCGAAGTCGCGCCAACTCCAAGATGCGAGGAGGGCGCCTATTCCGCGTGCAGTGATCGATACTAGTCTGAAATGGTTTGAAAAGAGAACGGCAGCGGTAACCTAGGAAGAACGGATATGGATTCCAGCCTTGGGAAGCATAGTCGATCGCGGGGGCGGAGTATTTTTTTAGAGGCGCGTCGGGGTTGATGAAGGAATGAAAAAATTCCCGATAGTTGGTCGCGGCCGCGCGTTTTAATTACACCTCGCGCGATTTTTCCACGGAATACCCGAGGAGCCGGCTCGCAATTTTTGCCGCGTTACAGTAAAGAATAAAATAGCACGATGGGGCGGAAAGCTGGAGATCCGCTGACCTAAAATATGCCGCGATGCAGCGCGGCAAATGCCCCGAGAAGATTTCCCGATAAACCCGTAACACGTATCGAACTGCGCCGCGGCTCAAAACTTGGGGATAGGTCGAATGCACGATCTATGTAGGTAGCTATACGTAACGAGCGATTCTTGATGTTTCGGCAGGGCGCGGCGGTCGCTTATATTCACGCCGGGTATTCTGCGATACGTGTATCGTAATTAATAAGCCACGCTCGACACGTTCGCCGCAAAATCTGAAAAATTTCGCCCGAATATTTGGGAGTGCATACCCGGGAAATCGCGGTGAGCGCTGGCCCCCTGATACGCCGCTATTAATACGAGTATTAATCGACTCCTGTGCCAACTGCGCCGTGAATCTCCAGAATTTATTTTAGGGTATGCCAAATTTTCGTCGGCAGGTTATTACCTACCCGTTGGGACAGCTAGCTTCTCGAAATTTTTCATTTCTGCTGGAACTTTAGCTTCCGCGTACCTATAGCTTCCCTCGACCCGGGTGATGTCAGATTGTGAACATCTTCCGAGCGCTGGAATATCCATGGAAGATGAGATTTCCAATTTGAAATAACCTCTCGTAGAATAGCGCGCCAGTCTAGAGTGCGATTCGCGTAATTATAATTATCGCGTGCAGTTCACTGTGCGAAGAGTACTCCAACGAAAGAACGTTTCTTCCATTTCAATTGCATTCCAGGTAACAAGCTGATGCTTGTACCAGATGAACTACGGACTAACGAAATTAATTATATTCTAATTACGCCGGGTATAACCGGTAATAAGCGTGTAGAAAATCAATAATCGATCGCGGACTGTTCCAGTTTTACCAACACGTTGAAATCACCTCGCTTACTCCCGCGACTCACGGTTACGGCAAAAACTTATACCTAATTTATAATTTATCCTCGAGTTTCTCCGACAGAACGATAATAAATTAGGCACGGCAACGAATATAAAAACTGCACGGATAGACGCGAGGGTATTTCGTATGCAACGCAGAGTGCGCTGCACGCGAGGTGCATTCGCGACGAATCTCATTGCACCGTTGCAACCTGTATCCGAACTGATTAAACGTCCTTATCCGAATTTTATCGTGATCGTGGAGGTCGCAGGCGGTCTATTCTAAACTGATTTTCTAAAAGAATATCCTTCCATTCTATTCCATTCCCTGCAACTCGATGCAGCAGAGTAGAGTAAAGGGGAGGAAGCATCGGGAGGAGCTCGCGAAATATGTTTCAACGAAACGAAGAGGCGATCGCAAGGATTCACCGTGGCGAAATGGGCTACTGTTTACGAAACCATGATTCTTCGGGTCTCGAGGGAGTTGTAAAGGCGGCGTTCGCAGTCTCGTAAGAGTAGCTCGTCTCGTTGAAACGCACAGCTCTCGCCATGCTGCCGCGATTTCGCCCGAGCAAATAGGCGATACTGAATTATAAAAGCTTTAGCTGACTCTTCGCTTCCGCGCATCTTTCCCCCGCGAGTGATAACGATAACGAAAATACGCTGTGGTGTGCTCGTCTGAGACTACCTACAATCACTTCAGTTTCCATTTTTACCAGGAAGGATAACGTTTCTATGGCGGTGCTGTTTTATACCGGCGCACAGTTGTGTTCTTTTTTAACAGAGAATTGCATTCGATTCTCCCTAAATGCGGTGTTCTCGATTCATCCGGTTTCACGCGATAGGAGGTTGAAATTTACGGGATCGCGTAGAAATTAAACAATTTGCCCGGCGCGCGGCGTTATTCGGATCGCCGGCACGCGAAAGATGCTCCAGAAACCGCTTCACCGAGCTGCACCTGTAATGTTATTTGAGTGGAAACAGCGTTACGGTGAATCGTGGGGAAACTCAATTTCACCGTGCGGGTCCGCGGAAATACGATCGCTTAGAGGAGCCACGCTGCAAAGGCTAACGAATTATTTCCTTTTAACCGCCAGGCCCAAATTTTCGTATCGAAGTAGACGCAGTAATGATAGAGAAATTGAGAATCAGAGAGCCAAACGAAAGTTCTATAGGTAGCGGAGTTGAAGGAAAGAAGCGGAAGCAGAAGCAGAAGGCTGACGAATTTCAGCCGGTGGAATAGGTAGGTATATCCTGCGAGCTGGAGACACGCTCGAATTAACGTCTGCACGGATGGCTTGCTTTCTCTGCGCGATCCTCGTTCCTCGTTCCTCTCCGTTTACCGCGGAAATGCGAGTTTAAAGAGTGCATTCGTGCCATCAAGTTGACTATAAATAGGCGGCCGGCGGACGTTTCACCGATAACGCGTCGTTCTCTGGATGTCTCTGTCGTTCGCGAAACCGTAATACGTTCGCCGTTTGCGAATAAATCGTCGAGAGAACAGGAAAGGGAGGAAGCGGAGAGAGCGGACGGAAGTTGCGCGAGGGAAAATTGAATTGTTGCACGTTTAGCGGATGCGTTTGGTACCGATCATCGAATTCAACGGTAGGAGACATCACATTGTATCTAAGAAGCCTGTGCGAGCAAACTTGTTTCACAGGCTAAAAAGTTGATTGTCGACGAGCGAACGCAACGCAACGCAACGCAACTTCCCCTTGGATGGTGGATGCGGACCGTAGGCTAGAGTTTCTCAGCCACCTCTCTAATTCCGATTTTTCTTAGAGCGTGCTCGGGCCTCGGCCTCGACTCGACAATTCTTCGATCGGAATGACCCCAGGGCTGTCGATACCGGTTCCGGTGTCCGATAAGGGTAACGAAGACCCGTACTTTTGTCCTGCCACGAGAATACTACTTTCTCTCTCGTCCCTACCGTTTCCCTTTTTCCCTTTCCCTTTCCCTTCCCCTTCTTCGTTCGCTCGGCCTATTCTTTCTTCTCTGCCTATTTCCTTTTCCTCCGCCCACTCCCCTTTTCTCTGTCCCCGTTCCGCCGTCTCCGCGTCTCTCTATGCCTCCTCGAATCGATACGGTATCAAGCTGGAAACGGGGCCGGAGAGTCGATGGCACGACAGGGTTTTGGTAACGATCTCGTCGTGTGATATACCCCGCCAGGATATCCCGGATCGACACAGACTCGATTCATTCCACCCTGCGCCCTTCTCGGGCTTCCTCTCCTATCTTTTCCAGGCTTCGATCGGATATATCTGTATGTCGATGGAACCTTAACCGACCATATCGCACGATACGATACGAATTAGGTGGTACGACTACGGCAGTCACGCTCAGGCGTTCCGAATGTCAACGTCCACATTAAGATTAATAAACTATATACTATTATTCACCTTACAGAATCTGTGAGATTGAAAGGGCATTTGATAGTTGAAGGGAGACGTGGGAGAAGATTGACAGGTTTGCTCGAGACCTTGGCGGATTTTTCGGCTACCAGTTTCTCATTTACTCTGGTCTGTCGGAGGATGGGAAAGGGGGGTAGGGCGTGGTGGATGCAAACGATAGGGCGAACAGTAAAGCGGTAAATCGGGAAACGGCGTCGGCAGGGATCGAAATCGTTCTCGCGCACGCATTCTCGTCACGACGTGCACCGGCTGGCACGGCGCGCCAGACACAACCCGTACTTTTCTACTTACGGCCCAACCCCTCTCGCTTCGCTCGCTTCTGTCGCTTGCTTCATCCTTCATCCTTCATCCTTCCCGCGCCGTCACTCACATACTTGACCCATTTATACCCGAAATCAAGGTTTCCCCGAACGATCGAGCTTCTTCAAATTGCGACTACGTAGCAATCTTACGTTCCACTAATACATTCCATGTTTCGATTCTCCCTTCCTTCCCGTCTAGCCGACTTTGCAAAATATTACCGCGCCGTGGCCATTTCACCGCTTGTTGTTTATGCGCCGCGCCGCGCCGCGCCGCTTTCAACGACAGCTCAACAGCCCCAGCTGGCTTTGTTCTCTTAATTGTTCTTCATTTTAAATGCCATTATGCGACGCGATTTAGAACCAAACCGAGCTCCTATTTTCTCCCGTTCCGCTGAAATGCCAGCTCGATCTCGTTCCCTGCCCGAGAACAATGTCCGCTCGAGCCACTGGAGAGCGGAATGCGAGTCGACCGATAAGATTTTCAAGTTCTCGCGACAATTACCGGCGATTACTGTTTCCAGGGGGATCCGAGCCACGATTTTTCTCGAATATTCCCGCTTAAAATCCTCGCGTCACGCAAATCTGCCATGAATTTCCACGGCGAGGAGCATACACATTACACGTATGACAGGTACCTACGTATGCGTTGTTTCGCAATCAATTCTCATCTCAAGCTTCTCTCCGCGTCTGTACGCCAGGAAACGATAATGATATTGCTCCGTTCAGGATTAAGTTGTTACCCGAAGTGCAATTGCGAAAAGTTCCCGCGATTGCTACTGTTATCGCAGCCGATTCCCGGAATTAACCGACAGACCCCCCAAGTCCACGGAAAATTGAACTTTTCAGTTAAGAATACGACTCCTCCTTCCCGCCCCTTTCCCACCCCTGATGCTCTCTTATTGTTAGATGCACCTTGCTAGATTCAGTTGTCGTAACACGATTTAAAATACTGTACAAGCCTCGTATCCACTTGGCTCCCTTCCTCCTCTCTTGGGCGTATCACGTTTCCTCTCCATGCAGGAGGGGAGATGTATTCTACAGTTCGTCACGAAGAAACGTGCGTCGCCTGCGAGTTCTGGGAGATGAAACGTGATACGCGCTCCCCTTTTACGGGACCCTGTAGTTTCGAGGTTTACGTCGAACGAGGTAATCTTGCATCGTGTTTCTTGGACGAATGACTCGTCTCGCGAGCACCGCGGGTGGTTTTCTTGTTTAGCAAACCGAGCTGTCGAGAAGCGGTGGCCAGGCTTCGAAACGAAAGGGTAGGTTTCCGTTATTCCACTCGACATCTCAATCACCGGGTTGGATTTCAAAGAAATTCGGGAATAGAAGAAAGGGGAGCGGATTTTCTGGCTGCTGGATCGAAACGGGAATGTTCTATTATTTTCCCCTTTGGCCAGCCTTACACCAACCTTACACCAACCGTTTGGCCCGGTGTTTCGGCCACGCTGCACACGAGGTGAAAACGAGGCCGGAGGAAGGCAGTTTACGCGCGGTAAGTCGTACGATTTATGGCAGCGAGAAATTTATAGCTTCAATTTCCGCGATATTTAAACCGGGTCGTGTCCGAATTCGCTTAGAATTCGCGCGAAGCCTCCTGGTTAATCGTTCCTGCCCATTCAGCCGAAGAAACGGACGGCACCTTTCGCGCCTACGCAGACACGTTCCCTCGCCGCTCGTAAGTTTCACCGCGTCATTTTTCACTCTTTTATCTACTTTGCCGGTTTATCGCGCTCGTCTAAAGCCTGGTGAAAGCTCCGAGTATCGACAAACACCTACCGGGGAGAGATGAAACATCGTCTATGGGTGTATTTATTAAATGATCCTCCGGCTGGAAGGACATTCTGAATGCCCTCCGTTCTTCTCGCGATACATAGGTATAGCGATCGCTATCGAGCGCGCGTAGGCGAGTGCTTGCAGCAGCAAAGAAGGAAGGAAAACGCGTGAATGCCAGGTTAATTGGCCGTGGCGGCGAGCTTCGACACGATCCCGACATCGTATTATGATATTCACGGTTTGCCTGGCACGTGCTGCAGCAAACACGCGCGCGGATGTCTATTAACGTCGTAAGGGAATATCGTCGGAGCTAATTAGCGGGATTGAATAATTTATTCGTCGCGCCATTCGATTAGGCTCGAGTGAATGGAGGCAAGCGGGTCGCATTATCGCGATAAGGACGGGATCCACTCTGCCCCGATCTCTCTTAGCCTTTCTGGACGTATGATTTTAAACGTCCAACTGTTTTTCGCGGTATAGGCGAAGCAATTATATTTCATCCCCACCGTCGCGAGGCTCGTCCAATTCTTGCGCAGAGTCGTAACTCGATCAACTTCTTATCGCCTATTCATCGAAATCAGAGAGCTCTCGAGAAGGACCGTTGGCGTGAACCTCGACCACCGATTCGAGACGTTCACCGTCCTCGGGGTGCCTGTTGGACGGAATCAATTAGACCATAGTTCGTTAGCTCGATCCCCGCTGCGTTATCTCCCGAAGGAGAGGGATGCCGAACCGACGTGCAAATTCAATTTACGTAATAAAATCCCGTGTCCATGGTGGGTAGGTGGAAGTGACGGAAAGGAGCTGAGGGAAAGAGATACTAGGTAGGTTTCAAATGACGACTGTGGAAGCACCACGAGTGTCGCTCACCCCGGCTGTCTTCCGTCGCCGAGGTTCGTGTTACCCGGGCGCGGAAGTCCGAGAGGTACTTCCTGCGTTTTGTCACCGTCCTGTCGCGCCGATCCAGCTGCAAAATCATTCGTTTCGCGCTCGACACTTTTGCAAACGCCAAGTTGTCGGCCATATGCGGGCTTTCCTTCGTTCTCCCTGTCGATTCAACTTTCAAACGATTCGCAGAAGCGACGTCGCAATAATGAAGTAATAATCGTGCAGGATCGTACGCGCCCTGGGGCCCGTGAAAGCGTTCGACAACTTCATCGACCATTATTCATTGCTGGCAGAGTGAACTTGATGGAAGTTGTCGTCGAAGAGTCGTTTCATGTTCCTTCGTGAACTGCCGTTGACAAAACGTTTTTCTTAAGTAATTACAGTTACGGAAGTAAGGGAGTTTGCAGGAAACCGAAAGGAAATGGCAATCTACTTCGCGAGATTAAAGTCGCTAGGCGGTGTATCATGCACCATTTAGATATTGCTCGGTTAGTACGCCTATCCATATTATCCGGATAATATCGATATTCGTGGTATCTCCGGCCGCCACCGATATCCAGGATATCTACGCGAATAATTCTGCTGTTTGCTGTTGTACGCAGACACGATTCCCAGAGTATATATTCAAATAGATTCTTCTACTATCCGACTTTGAAAAGTAGATCACCATCGGACCTCGATGAAATCCATGATATAGTACTCGCATAACTAATAGTGCTCCTCGCCGCCCCCACATTTCTTTGCCATCCCGCGAACGTGTTTCGACAATTCACCCACCGCGTCACGACGATAAATTTCCTGCAGCATCGATTAAAAACCGAGACAGACGTTCGGAGCGCGTGAATCACGCGACAGGGTCAGCCCGCGATAAGGTTGCCGGTCTTTTTGCTCCGCGCTGGTCGCTGTGCAACGCGTGCACGCACGCGCAATCGTCGAGTAAAACCGGCGCATTTACCTTGGGTCGAGACACGCGCGTCCAGAAGCTGGTCAACGATTTGGAGGTCGGCCAGCTAGTCTCGATCCTGACCTGCCCTCTCCACGTTCCACCGTGCAATTCTCGAGCAAAGAAGCAGCGAACGAAACGAGCGACCGATCAACCGTGTGGCAGAAAGGATTAGGTGCAAGGCCTGGGAAAAATGCAACCGCAATTAGGATTTAAGTACGCTACCCCCTCGGTGTACGGGCGAGCAGGAGGTACGGTACGTCCCCCTTTGTCGTATTTGGCCCACCAAGAAATTAGCCAAGGCGATACACGTCGCACGCGATGCATCGACCTTACAACCGGTGAAACGTGGAATTCGAAAGGAAAACTGTGGTGAAATCGATAATTGGCGTGAAATTTCCGGCCGATGGTTACCAGAGTGTAGTAGACGAAGATCGCCTTGCCGCGATACATAATTTGAAAACTTGGGCGAGTTGTATGCATAGAAAGTTCTCCAGACGGGGCAGCTATCGCTGTCTCTGATATTTTTAATCCTACGTACGTGTATAGCAGGTATATATCGTAGGATTCAGGTCTATACATCGAGTGCATTGCTCGCTTGCGTAACACGTGGAGTTGGCTGATCTCCGACGTGGTGTATCTCCCCCGTATCGCACTGATTTCCTCATCAAGCCCACGTCCCATTGTGTCAGCACGCACGTGTCCGTAAAACGCCCAGGCGTTAACATTCTCGATCGTTTCTTGCGAAAACGTTGCTTCTCGTCCGTTCATGGAAACTTATGAATAATATTCCCGGATATGCGCACTGGGATGCATCTTCGGTGAAAAGTAAAAGAGAAACAAAGTAACCCCCGTTACTAAATAGGTATATGCTGGAGGGTTTCAAAGTCAGTGACCAAACAAATGCGATTCCAATGATCAGCGTCACCGCCCGGCTTCTTTGTCATACTCGAATTAAAATACATAGTTGCGAGATGCTCCCCTACGGATCTAAGTACGCCGTTCGTTGATTTATTTGATTTGAAATCCGCAAGCGCTCAACTATGTAGCAAATGCGGAAATTTGAATATTATTCGTGGAGAAGTTGCACGTCTCAGCCAGGGAACTTCTCGATACCTACTGTTTGAGCGCAAATACACCAGTCAAAGGAAGATCAACGGGTTTCGTATGCCAAGGCGAGCAGTTTCCAGAAGTTGGTTTATCTCTGTTTCGATCCAATTCGTAAAACTGGAACGACAGCCTCTCTCGATTCGCGTTTCACTAATAGAAACCCCGGACGTGTTGGAATATCACTCGTAATACGATAAACGAGTGTCGAGGTTCGTAGGAGAGAGGAAACGTGAGGCACATCCGAACGAACGTCAAGAGGCGAAGCGTGTCATCGATTAGGATCCTTAATCCTTTTTGTCTCCGGCTATGTAATTCGTTGCACGAACACGAGAGCCCTCGGATGGAGTGGCCCTCGTAAAGGGCGAGAAAGTAGGAGAAAGAAACGCAGTTCCCCGTGTGTACAAATGCTCCATAAACGCAACTATCTCGGTCACCTGCTACACCATCCTCAAGAACGCTGTTCTTTTTTTCAAGGTTCAGTTGCACGATTGTGGCAAGCGCTGTTCAGTACGCTTTAAGGTAGACCCATAGGAATACATAGAGGTTCTTAAAAGACGAGTATTCCGAGGAATCTCTTTACTTGCGTCAAAGTTTCTAGAGAAGTTATTGGCGTGACGGTGAATACGTTAAATTTCGGTTTGCCCCGTATAATTCGAGTCGACTGGCCGCGTTAACGATATAACTATATTACAGGTCAATGTGTACCTGTATTCGACGTTACACCCCCTATTTGTATTATACCGACTGCCATGGGACAGCAGCCAAGTACATACCTGGCTCAAATCAATAGCCCTACTCTACGAGGATGAATCTTTACAGTGATCTTCCTTTGTTAAGCGTATACCTAGGCAGGCATTTGCCAATCAGAATGTGGAAAGGTTCCTCACCGTACTTTTAAATAACTTTTGTTCGGACAAAAATCTACCAATAAAGGAAAAGCAGCAGCACGGTAAGAAATTGTCGATCGAAAAATATATTTATACTGATTTATCGAAACAGTCTACTACGACTCGGATCGTACGCGAAAGTGATAGAAAGAACGGATATTCGTGAGCAGCACTGCGCAGGTAAGACTCCTGGTAAATCCAAAAAGATGAGACTCAGGGTGTGGCAGCAGAGCCCTTGACCGAAGGGTAAAGCGAAATCGCGAAATCGTATTTCGTAATCGGCATAACGTATTTTCCATGTGCGTGCCCTGTTTCGTAGTACCCGCCGCAGCCGCGTTCGCATAGGGGTGCGCTTGCTACTCCCTCCAGGTGTCCCAACCTAACCTACCCCTACTTCGCGGCGTATCCCTTGGTTCGGCCAATCCGCTCCCCCCACTCTGAAGCGAGCGCTGCTCGTTTCCACCGTTCCTCTCGTCTATCCCCCACGCTCCACCGTTCCCCCACCGTAGCAGTCCGTAGCGGCGAAGGCACAGCTGCCACACTGAAGCGCGATGACTGGAGAGACGCGCAGCGACGCCGTTACCGTGTAGCCGGGTCTGTGTACTAACCTACAAATTCGACTCGAGGGAAGACGAAAGAAAGGGAGAAAGATATAGACTGTAGACTATAGACTATAAACTACAGACTGCAGACTATAGACGGACAGTGTGACCGGCGTGTTGTACATTTCTCGCGTCTCCTCGTGTCTTCTCACGCCTTCACCCTCGCGTGTTTGCCAATCGTGAGTGTCGTTAGGAAAAGCCGGCGTGCCTTTCGCCAACCACCGTTGTCACCATCATCGTTGCTGTCGCGGTCCCGGTCGCGACGCGTCGCGGCGTTCCTTTCCTGCGTTCCTTCGTTCCTGTGTACGCGGAGGGAAACCCTGCTGACCAAGGACCAACCGGCACGAGAGGAGAGCAGTCCCTTTGTCTCGATCGCATCGCAGCTGCCGATTCAGCTTTTACTTTCCAGGACCCTCGGTTGTTAGTGATTACTGTTTGGTAACGAGTAACCGCGTCGCGCGTCGTCTTGTTCGGCTCGGCTCGTCGCGACCTTGAACTTGTGTGCCTATATTCCATCGATACGTAGTGACTGTGTGTGCTTGGTTTAACCCGCCTCGCCGATCCCTCGAGAACGAAACTCTGCGTAGAGGAGTCAGAAAAAAGGAATTAGCAATTGCTGGGATCCTGGAAGCGACCGCGTCCGAGAATGTTCCCCTACACAACCTTTTCGACAGTAGGGTAAGCAACATGCACCAATAATCCTTTTATCTCTCCTCGCGGTTCAAGTCGTTCGACAATGGTAACCTGTCTCTGCTGGTTTCTTGTGTACGTGTGTGTCGTTGGCCGTACGAAGGACTGGCTTTCTCTGCTAGCGAATGTTGCAGCTCCTCCCGCATCTCTCGTGTTTCTACCGTGTCCCCTTTGCTCTCTCTCTCTCTCTCTCTCTCTCTCTCCCTCTCCCCTCTCCCTCTCTCTCTCTCTCACTCTCCTGTCCCCGCTCTCGCGTTAACCCTTTCATTCCGGACTGTTTGTTTTCGCGTGATGCTCCGTGCTGTGTGTCATACTCGCTTCGGACCGTTTGATAACGAGCTTCGCGTCCATACACGCGCTCTGCCTGCCTGTCTGCATGCTTGCCTGCCTGCCTGCCTGTCTGTCTGTATTTAATTTTCTGTCTATGCTTTATTTCGCGTAGGAAACCGGCCAGAGGAAAAACGCGTGTGCAACTGGCAATGCATTGCAATATGTGCGCGCGTCCACGCGCACGTAGTATACGTACATATGTACATATTCTGGAAAGGGAAAAAGAGACTGGACGTCGTCTGTCGCGTGTGGCTGTATGTTGTGCACACGAGATAGAGAGAGGGGAAAACGGGAAAGAGAAAAAGAGACGGACGTATGCACGTTTCACGGAATAGGTACGGCCGAACTTGGAACGCGTCGACGCTTTGTCCTTTCCCCCGTTGTCTCCATCTCTCATTCTCTGTCTCTCTTTTCCTCTCCCCTAGCCCTTGGCCCCTCTCTCTCTCTCTCTCTCTCTCTCTCTCTGTCTATCTCTCTCTATCTCTGTGCACATCGCTGTGCCGTGCCGCCCCGCGCCGGTTGCATACGTATGGCATATAGTGCGTGCAAACTTGTGTAGAGACATAGGCGCGCGCGTGTGTACTCTAGCAGGATCGCGCGGCGTAGCCCTTGCTGGCTGCGTTCCGAGAAATCAATCGCGTGCAAACGGGAACGCTTGCTGGTGCTTCCGAATCAGAAGTTGACAGAAATGTTGCCACGTGACGAACGTAGACAACGGGGGATCCTTTTCCGCCCTGCTGTCTTTCATCTCCCGTCTCTCCCCACTGTCGACCGTTAGCTAACCAGCGCGAGGGATGGGGAGGGTGATATGTCAATGGCAAGAGGGAAGTAGCGAACACTTGGAATCCCTAGAATTGCGTATTTTATAATCGAGAGCTTCCTTGGTTGTCCTTGACAACGCAGCACGCTGTTTCATCGTGTTTTATAAGGGGAAGAAAGCGGAAAGCTTTCAGTGCGAGCAAGGGTGCAGAGAGTAGCGTGACACACGAGGGCTGTTACGGTTGCTGTTAGGTTAAATCGTTGCCATCCCATCTCTCTCCCTCTCCCTCTCCTCCCTTAACCTGGTCGTCATAGTGATGAAAAACAGTCGTCTAGGATGGCGGTGGTGAATACCCACGGGGGCGAGATTAAGCTAACTTTCAAATGGGGTGGGTAATCAATGATCAGTGAATTGGTGCATATGAAATGTTTCTCCAACTTTCAAAGGCATACGAACTTTGAGAAATGTTTCTCCAGCTAATCGAAATCGTTCGCGTTGGGGGTTACAGGTACATCCGTTATCTGGGGACATTCGAAACTCGGTAAACATTTTTTACCTATTATAAAAACGTCCACCGGTGCTTTGTAGTGAGAAATATGGTGACGTCACCGGCGATTGCGATTAAATCTGCGCGTATCACGTGTTTTGGAAGTTTGTGGCGGCTTTATCGTAGAGGGGCGAATAATTTACGAATGCGTACTTTAAACCGTACCTCCCGTAATTAAACCTCGGCACAACAGGCCATTGTGTAGTTTGTTCTGTATGCGATTCAGGAACGAATATCGACCTACTCCCTCCTTTCTATTAACTCCGCCAAACGAAGATTCTCAGGCAAATCCGTTAATATGCATCTTGGCGAAATGCAAGTTAACCCACGTGTTACAAAGTCTCGAAGGACTCGGTGGTATGTGTGTACGATGCTTTATCAGCTTGTCGCTATACAATATACGCTGTACATACGGGATTCTCAGAATCGCGAGCAAGAGCGCTCGTACTTGGGGCGAACGGCAAGGACTTGTTTTGATAACAGATACAGGTTCGTCGAGCTTGTACATTTCTACAGAGCATTCTGTCCTCTATTTTTCACTTTAGAAATACGTAGGAAAGATGTATGTATATAGAAGTCTGTAAATCACCGTCACGAAATTTTGGGAAATAAAGGTGAACGAATTCGCCCAGCTGGCAATCGCGCGATAGGCAGGTAGAAAAAGCGATACTGTGGGGACAGATGTACCCGATTCGTCGCGCATTTCTTCATTTCTCAGAGATTGTGCACCGGTGCCCGTTCAAAGAGTCAACTGTGACGTCGTTGTCTTTACACGCTCTTTAACAGAAACTGCATGAAACAGCCCAGCTTTGTCCGCTTGTCATTTTATCGATGCCTCCCGGCCTTCTCTTTCCTCGACAATCACACTTTGCGAAAATGAACATCCTTTTTCACTTCGGAAAAACTATTTCCGCTACATAAAGTCCCCCTCCGAAGCGAACAACCTCTGCAACAGTATTTTTTTCTGTATCTTAAAGGACCCACGAAGTATTCTTGCATATCCAGATAAAAGAAACATACCGCAAATGTCGGTATGGAAGCTGTCGGGGTAGGAAAACGAGACGCGCCGTTTTCCACTTTCATTTCTATCTTCGCACGGACGCAATTCCCTGGCAGCGAGCCCCCGTGGTAAACGTTCACTAGGAGCGACGAGCGAAGGCTTGTTCCTCGGTGGAAAAGCGCGGCTTGTAATTAGTTCGGACGATTGGTCGGTTGCTCGGCTGCTCGGTCAGCGAGCGAGAAGCAGGCAATTGATTTTGTCAGAACAGAGCAAGAGAGTATGTACTCTGCCTGTAGGTGAAGGAAAAAAAAGAGGAACGAGAAGGGATCCA
Organism: Andrena camellia; assembly: GCA_029448645.1. Lineage (NCBI taxonomy): Eukaryota > Metazoa > Arthropoda > Insecta > Hymenoptera > Andrenidae > Andrena > Andrena camellia. The sequence goes on along the minus strand of CM055678.1, from coordinate 23,699,224 downwards.
GTTACGAGTTTCCTTCGATCATTGAATATCCGTGGTGGCGCAATCGATAACCACTGTGGTCAGCTGTGATCCACGAATGTTATATCAATAAATGTCCGTGCGCGAGAGCGTCGCGTCGCGTTGGCGTCAGGAGGATGGCTTTAAAGCGGCTGTGACCATCGTCGACTGCTCGATTGTTTGCCTCGATGGAGGATCGCGCTCGAGGTGCTTTCGATGTCACTGCCGCTAGCCGCTCTCCGCTTCTGTTGTGCGACTGAAATATCGGGAATTTTCTTTTGGCTGTCGTTATTTGAAAATACCCACCCGTCGTTTCTCTCGGCAGTTGTCGCTTTTCAACCCCTTTCGCCCGCCAGCGAATTCGGCTGCACGTATACAGGCGTTGCAGTCGTAGGTCCGCTTTCTTGGAAATCGTTTGTTGCGCGAAATAAATGGCGGACAGAACTAGCGCGGTCGCTTGATTATCGCGTATACGGTTCGTCGACGAGTCACGTTCGCTTCGACCGCGGTAAATCTTTCCAGCTTGCCGAATATCAAGTTTTAATGCGCGCCTTTTTTTATTAACGTCGTAACTGGCACTCCTCGTGGATTTTGAACATGTGTTTTTCCGACTGGACTCGTGACTGGACTTCGGTGCTGGTTTTCGGATAACCTAGGAACCGCTTGGTCGTTCTGAACAGATCCGTGCATATATTGTCTTTCGAAATACACGTATAGAAAGGTTGAAACGGCCAGGACAGCCCTCGCGAGCTGCCCAGACCTTGCTATCCAATTTTTTCCTCCCTCCTCTGCATTTGGTATCTCGATCGGGTCTTGAGCTGGTCTTTCGTCACGACAGATAGCTCTCGATGGTCGTCGAACCGGAGCCCTACGTGCAAAAAGTAGCTGGCAGAGACAGAGAAATCGACCACCGGTGTGTGGTATCCAGTGACAAAGACCTCGGTCGATGCACGTGGTACCACCGTCAGGCTTCTCTCTCTCCTCTGGCTTCTCTCCTGCCTCCACCCTCGCTCGTCTGCGCGATACCCTCGCGATATACATACGCCCGGCCCGGTGCGTTCACAATTCGATCCAATCGAACAGGAATAAATCAGTTCCACGGCGCGAATTCGTTATACAAGTTTCATGGGTTCGCGGGAGATATGTTCGCTCAGTCCTTCAGAAAGCATTTGTTTTGCTGGAATGTAATTTTCCGCCCGATCAGATTCCCCGTACCGCACGAATCTTTGCGTACATCCAGTTTTAGTAGGAAGCTTTTCAGCGTCTCTTTGCTCGGCGAGAGCAAATAATAGCTCCAGCTGGTGTACCACGGTACACAGAATATTATTTCATTCCATTGGATCGGCTGTAATCAAATTATCGTGTTTCACGTTCGAGTGGGCGACGGGGCGGACAAATTCGACCTTTTTCAGCAAAGTTCGTAGGCGGTGGAGCTAAATGTCAGGGGTAGGTACAGGTGCGTGCGTAGGAGTTTGTTGACCGTGAAAGGGTGTATTATTTGGGGAATTAATATTCGCTGATCGATACAGGAACAGAGCGTGCTCCTCCGACGTTGCTTCGCTGCAAAACTGGGGCAGATTTTTCGTAGGATGGAAGAGTAATTACCTTACCGCACAGGGTTGTAAAACACTGAAAATTCGTGCGAAAGTTTGTCGGGCTTGGTCGAGAATCTACTCGAGAATTAAGCTCGAGCACGCGTCGAAGATAAAGATGAAGGATAATCGAGAGCAAATTGTAGCACTACACGGAACATTCACGATCGTCGTCGTTCGCCCATTGAACCGAGACGGTGCGGTGTACTTTTATGTTTTATTGTCGAAGCACCGTTCTCCCGGTTCTCTGGACTTATGGTCGATGATCGATAGCGAAACGGATAGCAAGATTTCACGCGGACGATTTATTCGTAGCTCTCTGCCGGCAAATCATTCGCCCGGAAAAACATTATTTCTAAGCGATGGGTAGGTACGTTCGCGGATACGCATTCGCCCGGAAGCCACTTTGGAACGGTGTAGGATGGATAGATTTGAATGGAAATCGGGCGGGAAGGAGCAGCGGCTGCGAAGCACCGATCGTCTATGAAAAATACTGTTTATTTCTGTCTCTGTACATGCTCTCTAGCCACCATTCGCGCCAGGCTTGGCTTCGAAAATAAAACAGCCTTGGACAGAAACTAATTTCGAGGCCTAAATTAACTCGCGTTACCCGACAAATAATGAGAATCGCACGTTCCGCGGACCGCATTCCGCTGCACCGTTAACGCCTCTATTGTGTCGCAACGTTTGCGCGAGTTTCTGCGGTCGATACCGCCGATTTCCGTCGTTTCTTTTTTTTTCTTTTTTTTTTTGGCGCCGATCAACTCGTTTCACGGTCTCGTTGGCAGCGATCTTAGCGAAAGTATCGGTTTCCACGTTTCCAGGAGAAATTATGGCCCATTCTGCCCGCTTCTGTTTCGATGATCGAGCAAGTAGATCGCGGGGAAGCAAGGAATTGTCTTCGAAGGAGCGCGTCGCGATGCTTGGGCTGACAACGAGTCGGGAAACTTTGATAAATGTATGGAAAGCTGTTGGGCGCATCGATAAAAGTGTCGTCTCTGTCGAGAGCACCTTGCGTAATACCACGTGGAAATGTGACTCGATCCAAGTGCTTTCCCAGAATCGAGTTACCAGATCGCGTCCAGTCTGCATAAAGCATTATATCACGGAATCTGCTCCTGGGGCGGATTAGTCTCGCGGTCTAGAACGTCAAGTCACGTGACGAGCATTGTTGGATTTTTGTCTAATATTCGGCTTCTGGAAGTAATGCAGGGAGTTGCGCAACAGCTCAAAATACAAGTCTTGGGACTGGTTTCGTCTCGTCTCGTCTCGTCTCGTCTCGTCTCTGGAGAATCGTTGAACGACATAACGACCTCAGGATTGACACGACGCGTGCCTGTATTTCCCTTCGTTCGTCGTTTCTTTCATCTCGTTCGGAATCGCGCTCTCGAAAAGCGTGGGCGTTTGATACTTGAAAGCCATCGAGAAAGGCGAGCGAGCCATGTTTGTGACTCTCGCCACGCCACGCCACGCCGCTCCGCGGCACTCGCGCTATATGAGAATCGCGGCTGATGGATTTCAACGAAACTCCCTCGCCAGCTCAAAGTATTATAGTAATGGTTTTTCGAGTTCTCTTCTCCCTTTTTCTAACTGTGTCATGATGCACTTACGCGCCGCTGCCTGAAACTGGGTGAATACAAGACGCGGTGCATCGAATCACGAGGAGGGTTGGCTTCGTGAAACGGATCCTTGGGAAAACGCAAGACCCACGGAGGTCCTAACTTTTTTTAACGGTGATTGGCTTAATGAAATTGCAATTAATTAACGATCGCCGAAAGTGGCAACAGCATTTATCGTAAATCAGATTTTAGCCGGGAAACTGGCCGTCCTTTCAGCTGAAACGGACTCCCGTGACTCGTAAAGCCCGCCACGCGCGTTGTTGCACAAATGAAGTCCGTAAAATTGAAAATTCAATTCACCGCTGATCTCATTTTCCGCAATTCCCCCGCGTACCCCCTTGGTCCCAGCATCGCGAAGGTGGCGTAATTATTGAACCGCGGAGCGGGGGAACAGTAGATTCTTCCGCTGCTTCTTCTACCTTTATCGGGCCTCTAATATCGTCTTCCGAGCTAACGAATTTTTCACCGCAACCACCGTCCCTAATATTTGCCGTTCCCTCGTCTATCTCTACTTCTGCTTGTCCATTCGTTTGTGCTCTCCTTCTTTCTCTTTCCATTCTCGTTAATTTTCCTTTTACTTCTACGGCTAGATCTGTTGGCCGCGATTCGTACGTTTCCCTCAAAGGTAAACCCGCGAAACGAGCAGCGCGCTGCGTCCAACTCTTTCCTTGGCTCGAAGTTGACTTTGCAGTTTCATAATTGGAAGAAAATTTCGTAACGATCACAGGCTACGTTCGATACGAGAAAAGGACGGAAGAGTTTCCACGAGAATTCAATTGCACCTAGGGTAAGCGAGTGGCGAACTTGCTGCGTTTGGCTTTTGGATTTCCCTCGCGAGATTTCAGATTCGTCGACTGTTTCTATCTTCATTCGTGCTCGTGTTCTCGTTCTCGTTCTCGTTCCATCGGGATTGTTTTTCCGGCGGACTGCGTACGAATCGCACATAGGAATTTCTCACGGGTTTTTCCTTCGATCCCCTGCCCTGCCGTAGTGATGTGCAAGAAAAAGGTCGTCTAACGTTTCTCTTCCGGGAGAAACGAAAGTTCAGATACCTACAAAAGAAACGAACGAAGCTACTCTGGACGTGGCCGTTTCATTCATAACACGATCACTGTTCTTTTCTTCGATGAGGATCAATAAAATTGATCGCACAAACTGTCGATAGACGAGCAACCTTTTGCTTACAGCTACGAACACGACGACTAACACCGCCATACTTTGCAGAGATTTGTGCTACTTGGCATGTTATTGATTACGAAATCCCTGGGAATGCTCGAACGTAGGAACACGGTTTTCGAAATGCCTGTTTTCGCAGCGACGATGCATCGGTGCGTTCAATTTAAATTCATCGCGCAGTCGCTCGAGGGTTATTAAAGCTGTCAGAATAAATTTCAGCAGAATTGGCGATAGAATCTAATAAACGTCAGATGGTTATCGGACTGATGAAATATCGAATCAAATGCTTTGATTATTCCTGTCCGGTCAATTAACGAATGTTACCGTATCGTACAATGCCTGACGCAAGGTCTCCCCGATCAACTCGTTTAGGGTATAATTAGACAGAATCGATTAAATTATTTTAGCTTTAAACTTTGGAACATTGAATTCGACCACATTGTTTGGCACGAAATGCACGAGAAGCGACAAGATGCGAGGTTTATGAATAAATTTCGCAACTGGGGTGGGCGCATCCGTTGGTAGTTCGAAGCGATAACGCGTATCTCCGACTTTTCTCTCGGTTTCCATCCTCGGTGCTCGCTCATGGCTCTAAGCGCGACTTACCACCGTAATCCCGCTGCCAGTTCTGCGGTACGTGAATTCCATAATTACTATCGACTCGTCCCGGTTGGTACTCCCACATGAGGACGTGTTCCCGCGACTTCTATCCTTAGCCTTCTCATTCAGCGGAGGGACTGCAGCCAGGCCTCTTCGGCGAGGCAGCAGCAGGCACCAAGGCCAAGCATTCCTTCACCTCGCTCGATTTTTGTTCCTTTCTTTATTTCTCTCCTCTCCGCTCCTCTCCTCTCCTCTCCTCTCGTTTCCTCTCGTTTCGTCTCGTCTCGATATCTGGGCTCCACCTTGCCCAACCACCTTGCCTACCTGCTGTTTTCTCATTTGTTTAGCGTTTCTCGCCGTTCGTCTGCCTCTCTTACCCTTCTCCTTCCTCCGCTGATGCAGCCAGGCCGAGTACCTGGGACAATGGGACTCTTCGTGTCCTCCCTGCAACGTTCGAGTCGTATCCGCAAGGATGCTCGTCGTAGACGAGACGACGATGGCCTCGGAATTTTCGAGAGGTCTGCTACCTACGTGATAGGGCGGAGGGGCAAGAGGGAGTTGGCAAGTCGAGGTATCAACGGGGTATCTGTGCAATTTATCGATACCAAAAGATTCCCAAATCCGTCCCATCCGTAAACTTTCGTTGCAAATTCGGGAGGGATTTTCGCTATCTGCTCGAAAAGCACCGAGAGAGGCAGTGCCAGGTGCAGTCGCGCAGCTGCTCCCCTCGCAAGGCCTCGCGAAAAATCGCGTCACCATCGCGAACGTTGTATGTATTTCTGTTGGGATCCAAGCAAGGGACGTGAAATGGGGCATAGCGTTGCTCGTGCACATTTTCGAGATTGCAAGCGTATGGTAATCCAAGTCGAGCAGACTTCGATAAACCATGGCGAAAGGGAAGGCTGTTCGGTTATACCTATCCAACATTTTCTTCCTCGTAATTTTAAACGCGAAATGGCTTGCGATCGTCTAGGCCAGCGTTTACCAGAGCAATGCGCAGCCGCTCGGTTTTGTTCGGGCTTTGCTACATTTCACGTCCTAATGATCAGTTCATACTGTCTGTAATTAATGAAGTAGCTCATTATCGGATTATTATTCGGTTAGTGGCGACTACAATGCAACGATCACAAAGTGACCGTTTAACAATGCCGTCAATGGCGAGAGTGGCCTTCGGCGATGTCCTGCTCACCGCGTTCGCGTTAAAAAGTTCGTTCCAATTCGTCAGATAACCGAAACGATCCTGAAAGCTTAAGAAGGGGAATGTAGAACGCGACGAAAAACGACGCGTACTGCTTAAATATAAATTTCTCCGTTCACCAGCTGGCAACAGTCTCTTCCGGTCGTCGGACACGAGTGGTTACTCCGAAAAGTAGAGCTAATCGTGTCTGATGCTACACTCGGCGACTTTAGTGGCAAGCGTGCGAATCGCCGCGATTAACTTGAGCGAACAATAGCAAAGGGAAAAAGAAAGGATCGCTGGGGAAAAATGGGCAAAGGCGCCACTAAATGGACCCACAAGCAGAAACCGCCCAGGCCATTCCGAGCTGTAGGAAAAACCTTTGCTAAAGGAACCACAAATTTCAGTGAAACGCCAACTCGAAGGGGAACGGTTTATCCTCGTGGCTTTCCTCTTGCGGCCTAGCCTCGGTTTTACCGCCTTTCCGCGAAATGCGTTGGCGGTCCCAACGAATTTTCACCGGAAGAGTAGCTCTTCGCACACACTGGGGGGTGTCCAGTAATATTGTACAATGCACGACCGAGCACGGTGGGGTGGTGTGACTTTGACTCCCGATATATAAACTCACGGAGCGTTATCTCCTCGCACGTGTATAAGAGGGTACAAAGAGGGTGGGGCAAGGATTCGATTACGTACTCGAGGGAAAGTTTGCCGCGAGTAGCGAAGGGAATATGAAAAGAATGTGGTGCGCGACCGAGAATCGCGTAATAGGTGCATTGACTTGGATATCCAGCGATTGCGTTAAAGGAAAGTGGCTTCCTACGGTGGAGAATGTTTTGTTACACGTTTCTTCTCGCCCCGAGCTCCTGATTCCTCCTATACATTACTCTCATGCGCGCAATTTGCCGCGCAGTAAGGTTTCATAAGTTTTCTTGGCAAGATACTTGAATAACATAATGATAGCGCTAAAAAGTCGTACCGGCGAGACGACGCGAGTTAAAAAACAGAATATTTCCCCAGCTGCTGCTGCTCCAGCAGCGTTAAATGTTTGTTCGTTGGAATGACGGTAATCGCGCGCCGGCAATTAAACCGAAGCGAAACGCGATCATCAAAGCAGCGTATCTCGATCAACAAGTGTTAATTTGTTTTTAAAAAAGGGCACGTAAAAGCGACACTCGCAGTTCCGAAACGTGTCGCGCTTATTAATTAGCCAACGCACGCGTCGATTCTTGAACTTTTTAAACAGCGATTAATGTTTGACGCGATTTTCTACACGGTCGCGTGGAGAATTCGAATGATGCCTGGCGTCGACCAAGTATTCCTTGCAATTTCATCACGTTCAGGCTCGATTTTCTAAGAGTGGCGATAATGTTGGGGCTAGGCAAAGATCGATGAACCGCGTAAGTCGCTGTTGCAACTGTAACCGATCGATTCCACGTGCAGTTGCCGCGAGATTATGGTGGAGAGAAAGAGTTGAGACTCGCTCGTTGGTTCTCTCGTGGGCAGTGTCGATTCACTTTCTCGCTTGGTCGATCGGCTTCTTTCGCTTTCCTTTTCGCTCTCGCTTTTGTGGAACGCCGTTCGGCGTTCCCCGTGCAACAGAACTGAGACGCGGCCCGCAAATCGCCCGCTAAAAGGTCTTTCAAAACGGACGGAGAAAGGGGACGCGGAAACGCCTCCTTTCTTTTTCTCGCTTCTTATTTCTTGTTTCTTGTTTCTTGTTTCTTCCGACGCGCGAAACTTGGTTGATCTCCGGCTGGTTCTTTCGGTTTCGTTCCCCTGTTGGTTGGCTTTCGGTTCGCCGTGCCGGGAGTGTATCATTTGCTAGCCGCATTTGGAAAGGATACGCGATTTTACTTGTTCCTTCGGCGATTAGCTACGCGCAGTGTCGGAAATGCTGAGAGAATCAAAATAAACTAAAAGCGCAATGCTTGCAATCTGCAATCCTTTAACGATCGTGACGAGAATAACTGCATTTCCAGTAGGATTCGCGAAGTTTTTCAATGCGGCTATCACCGAAGGAGTTGAAATTAGGTTGGATTAACCTCCACCCACGGCTCGGCCATCATCATCTAACCGCGGCGAATCGATTTAGCGCGAGGAACAGCCTGGATACTAATTAACAGATGCCTGGCCGGTGTGGATGTATCTGGCTAGAAGGAAAAAGCGGTTTCGTGAAAGCACACGATTCCACGCGATTCTCGGCAATTCCAGGCGATTCCAGGCCATGTGCAGGCCACAGCAGTGCGGCGGCGGGCCTTGTTGCAGCAGCGGCCAGCGGCCTATCCAGCCCAGGGCCATTGTCCGTCAGTGAATGAGCTCTTTGTCCAGGCACATGCTGCTCCCGACGATGATGTCGGCGGTGGTGCAGCTCTGGTCCAGGTTCTCCCACCTAGGCTGCAGCCTCGAGGAAGGACCCTCTCGATGGAGCACGTTGTACTGGCCAAACACGATGCGTCTAATGTATAGCCATCGCTGATGTATAGTCTCGTGGCTGGACGAGTAACAGCTGTCGCTAACCTACCTACCTACCTACCTTCCCTCGCATTAAGCCAGCCTCTGAACTGTTTTGCACCAACTACCACCTGGCCCAACCCCGACAACCCTCCACGTGCCGGCCCTCCGCGTAGACTGCAGCTACATACTTACCCTACCACTTGCTGGATAAACCACAGTTGTCGATCGGTGGGGAAAAAAGTTTGTCGTTACGGTTCATCCAGCTCCCCGAGTTTCCTCGTGCAGTTGGCTTTATATTCGTAGGTATTTAGAATAAAATCGCAAAGGGCCAAGCCTCGCTTTGGAGAATGTCCAAGTCGCGCGCAACTGCGGGCGTTTTACGCGCGTAAAGTACACGATCGTTTGTTAGTCCCCTCCTACAATGCCCTGGAAATTATCCAGAACTAATTTAGAGTAGTACGTTACATCCCATTCATAGCTAGATATGTCCTGTACATTGGACGGCGATCGTTTATCGCCGCGAAATTATCTGCTCGTTACTGGCGTTCGCACCGCGTCCGAGCGATTTATCCTGTCTATGGGATATCAGTATCGACGATGGACGCGTGCGTCGCGTCGCGTCGCATCGCATCGGGCTAGTCATTTGGGTGAGCGTGCACTCGTACGTGTTACATCATTTTCATTCTCGCGCGAAATCCCGTGGCTGGACGTCCATGCTCTCTGATCTGTGAACACGAGGAGAAGCGTTTGAATCCAATCGGTTTAGAAGCGTTCTGACGAAACGACGCCGCGACGCCACGCGGGGATGGAAAAGTCGCAGACGAAAACGATATATTGCTGTGTGTACGAACATCCTCGAAAACGATCGCAAGTTTCACTGAACCGCCGCGCGCCGCTTCACGGCACAGCTTTATAATCTCGGGGCGGAACGTGCAACAGCTGCCTCTACCTACTGTACCATTCAACATCAAAAACGAGGGTCGTTCGCCTCTCGCTGTCTGCAAACTACATACCACCTGGCATAGCAACAAGACAAGCATCTTCCGAGTGCTCGCATCGTAGCCCTTTTTCGTCCAAAAAGCTGTTTTACATCCGCCATTAGATTCATTTCCCTCGGAGCTCAATCGTATCATGTCGGTGTAACTTACCTCGAATCGTTCATCGTTTTTCCAGCGTTTTCCTCCGGTGTCATAGGAAGAGGATAGATTATAAGACTTGTAAAAACGATCTTGGAATTAATTAATTGTTTCAAAACTTGGTGCTATTTATTGGACATCCACGGATTTAACAAAAATACTCAGTAAACCTTGAGATTAACACGAGAAAAAGGGGTTGCGACGATAACCTTCTTTGACCGCTCTTTCGAACGCCTCTTCCAAATCAGGTGGAGCAGTCTCGTCTTCGCCGATGCTGTCTGTTTCATTTCCATTAGCGTCCAGCATTGATTCGAGCCTCATTAATCTGTACCGATTGTCCAAGTGGATCGCTGGCTTCAACTCTTGCATTTTCATCCACTGAAAACGGAGAGGGTATTTTAAGAGCGTTGCCTATTCAGGAGTCTTTAGTATAATGTACATTGGTGTCATGTGCCGTAATGGTAAAATCATGCAGTGTGAAAGTCATCGAGTTCGCGAGGGTGACTGCGCCCAGCCCTGATCCGATGACGTAAGAGTTTTTTGGTGGAGATGTCTCGTTCGTGTAGCGAGCTATCCGTCAGAAGTCAACGCGAAACAGTGACGTTGCTGAAAATTCGCAGCGCACCGCTCGCAATAAGCTGCTTACCGCTGCAACCCTCTTTAAACCCTTACTCAGCCTCGCTAGGAACTTTGTCGTTGCCATTGTCAATATTAAATCGGGCCCTCGCGTTTCCCGCCACTAGTTCCCCGCCATTGCCGTATCATCATCGAGCCTAGACGATTTGTTCGTTTCGCCTCTTTTTAATTCTGCCAATATAGTCTGCGATATGCAATTTTCAAGCAGCCTAACGAAAGGTTCAATTATCCTCCGCGTGGATTCACGAGTCTAACTAACGATAATGCATCTGTATAGTCACAAGTAGGCAGCAGCTACAGTCACCGCGTCTCAATTAACTCCACTCTCGTTACCTCCCTTTGGGACCTAGATTTTCAACAACCACCCCGACAATTTCTGTGCGTACTCAAAGATACTTGAAGCCCTCGACTCGTCTTCGGCCGTTTCGACGAAAAAATTGCACGCATGGATTAAGGCGGCACAAATTTCATACTAATTGTAAGTAAGATTATGTTAGAATCGCGTTAAGGGTTCGAAGACATTTCTATACCGAAGTCTCTTTTGACGTGGCTTTCAAAGACTTGGATTGTGGAGAGCGAGGGCGAGGGCGCCTCCACTCGTTTCGTCTCGCGCGTTCTTTGTATTTATTTACCTAGTCGCCTTTGTCCGCGGGGGTCGATAACGACAGAGCTGAAAAGCAGGATCAAATGATGATGGCGGCTTGTGGGTACCGTCACACGAAATCGGGAAGAAGAGGTCCCACCAATCGATTCGGCAGTTTCTCTTCCGGGGTACGAAATGAATTCTGGCGCAATAAATTTTCAACGGACGTCACAAAGCGTTACAGCACGGCGGTTTTCGCGCATGTTACACCGTGCAAGTTTTGCCCACGCTGTTTGCATGTACCACACACCCGGTGACACGTGTTCCAGGCTCTTTTCAGTGATTCCGTCACTGGTACGAAAAAGCGTAATCCGTTTAAATGCCCAGGCTCGATCGTTGAAAATCGTAATCTAATGAAACGTTCCCGATACATTGTCGATCGGTGGATTCGGTCGCCGTTGGTTTCGCAAACGGCCAGCTAGGAAAAATATTGGTAGGAAAACACGCGAGAGATCAGAGAGCAGCGCCGCTTTCGCTGGCGCCTCGCGCTCCTGCACCCTGGAAATCAAATTATCTCGTTAGAAGCCGCAAAGCGGACTATCCGCAGGGGTGAAGAGCGAGAGAGCTTTGGAAACCTTTGGAAACTTCCCTTCGTAAGCCAAATGCCTGACCCGAATTCACGGGTCTTCCCTGGTCGTTCACGATCAACTCTTTCTCACTTGCTACGGTTTCCAAAGCGTGCGGTAGCCTAAATCGTCCGAACCACGCACAGCAGCTGGCCCGTGAATTTGTTCGTAAACAATGAAACCCTATCCAGAATTGGCGTGAACGGCTGACCGTCGCATGGATCGACTCTTAGTAGTCCCAGGGGATGACTCGTGAACCAATTGTCAGCCATATAGGGGTAAGGATAAGATTGATTAATCTGTCTCGGATTGGGCGGAAATCCCTTTGTTGCTAAATTTCCAGCTCACACGTTCCACCATCGCGTAGGAGAAATTCGCAAGCATCGTGTTTTCTGGTTTCTGGTATCGGTCGCGGTTCCTCCCTACCCCTCATTCATCCAGAGTAGTCGCGAAAATTAAAATCGCTAGCCTCCTGGGGCATTCTGGTCGCGTTTCGCAGACTTACTGTCTGCCCGTACGGCGTATTGATCTTAGGGGGATGATTTTTAAGACGAGTTTCCCGGCAACTGGCACAGATGGCGTCACCTCACGGGGGTGGCAACCCTCCCCAGAGTCTCTGGAACCTGTTGTTTCCATCTCGAAAAATCATCCTATCGATCCGATCGTATCCTGTCTGTTATAGCTTCAGTGGTCCACGTGATTTAAACAGATACGTTTTCTAGGCGCTGCAACAGACTGGCCGAGATTTCGTTTATTTGTACTACTTACTCGGGTCTTGTTCGCGGTTACTCGCGCAGCGAGTCGAATTTCTCTGCCGTTTATTTTGGGGGGTTGTAAAGGGTTGACTGTTTTAAATTATTGATGCGTTCTGTGGTGGCCTGTACACTCGATTTTCTGGGAATATAGAATTTTCGAAGTACGCGGTACTTGCGCACCGTTGGCTTCTTCCACTGCGGGGCGGAATACACGGAATGCATTTTAAAGGAACGTTGTAACGATTCTATCGGGCCGTCCAAGGATCGATAAGCAAGTACGGCGAGAGGAATTTCTACCCTAATATTGGGAGCTTCTACAAACGTGCAATGTATCTCGGAGAATGTTCAACGTGGACTTTTATTACTAGACTGATTCCTGGCGTTCGAAGGCGCTTGTAAAACGAACACGGAAGCGGGTGAAACAAAAGAGTTGCGAATCGAATAAAAATTTGCATTTCAAACGGACGTAGACCGGGGGGGGCGAGTAAAGAAAAGAGCGTCGTTTCTTTTCCTAGAAATCGAATAGAACCAAACTGTTTGCATGGTACGCAAAAACAGAGAAGTTTCAAAACAGCTCAAGAAGCAATTGCATCAATTACATCTCCGCGTGCATCCGCGGCACGATCTCACAGCCGTGCTTGAAAGCGGAAGCGGAAGAAGAAGAGGAAAAAGGGGGAGGGTGAAAAGGCACGTGTTCCATCGAAACACAATTCGTTGATCCGAATCGCGCCGGTGGCCGATTATGCTGCGGTACACGGCATACCGAGGTTATTGACCAGGAAGATAGGTTGGTTGGGGGTGGCTGCCGAGGGGGAGGTGTCGGTGGCGGCAGCGACGGCGACGCTGCCTCGAACAGAGCCCACAGGGGGTAGGAATGGAGTTTGCCGGCTGCTCTCTCAAGAGCAGTCGAGGGTGGGGGCACTGCCCGGCGGAGGAGGGGAGTTTTGCTACAGATCTATATACATACGTACAATACCCGTGCTTTTGCAGTCCCGTTGCATGGCGGTCCGTTCGCCGCTTTCCATGTACGCCATACCATCCTCGGCTTCTTGTAAGAAGGAACGAGACGAAGCCGAATGAAGGGAGGGATGATGGAGGGTTTGGCCGGTGAACTATAGGACGAGTATCATCCGAATTCGGGTTCTTTTTGTTACCGAGTGTTTTGGATAACGCTGTGCGTTAGATTCGACCCCCAAGGCTTGGGTTTTCTTTCACGGGTGATTATTCCCAGGAGGCATGTCCCCGACACGGGAATTGGCGATCCCGGGGTACCTGAGCTAGCTCGCCAGTGCCGACAGGCTCGGACCGGCAGCGTTCTGTGAGGTGAATCGTCTTGGCGGAAAATCGTGATGTCATTGAAACGCATAGACACCACACCCTGATCGTATCGGATGCATTCAAAAGGGAGATCGTTAATTCGCGACATGTGCACGCGTCGGGCTCGTTAAGACGATGCGCCACGCTCGCGCGATGCACGCTCGTTAAGTCGCGACACAGGAGGAGCGAGGAGGTTGCTTCTTAGGCGAGTCACGGGGAAACACCAGCTTCCAAGACTCGTCTGCCAAGCGACCGAGGCAATTAGCTTTTCGTTTATCCCTTATTCGTGGTCAGAACACCGAGATTTCAGGACACGGGTGGCCGTAGCTCAATTAATTGACCGTGCCGGTGATAGCCTCGATCGATTCGACTCGCAATTAAGCCTCCTCGTGAAATCCAGGCACTCTTCTTCGTCTGATATCGATGCATTCTCGGCAGTTGAAAGTGAATCGCATTAGTACAATCCTTTTCAGTCTTCAGTTTTCCAGCAAATGTTTTCCATCACGGTAGAAACGCGTCACCGCGGAAAAACGAAAATTAATAGCGCTGGGTGAATCGAAATAAACTTGAAGCGTGTTCCCAAACGGCTCGCGGTTGCACTTTTTTGCCCTTCGGCTGTTTCGCCGTCAGAGAAGATTTTATTAGAGAAGAGCGCGAACGGTTGGCGAGTGCAGATTAAAACGCGGCATGTTAGCGACGAGTCTGATGTTTATGCGCTTTTATTTCCTACCTTCGTTTCGCCTATCAACCGCGGAAACTCGATTATTGGACATTGCCGCGTCTCGCCTTCGATCTTCATTAAATATTTTCTAATTTTAAACGCGTCCCTTCCATTTATTTGCAACACATTTCCCCCGTGATTGTCGTTCCGAGACTGAGCTATCGTGCAACGATTCGCATTCATCTCGTCGGTGTCTCTCCATCTTGGAATAGTATCGACTAGGCGTTTTCTCTCTTCTCTCTCCTCTCTCTCTCTCCTTCCCTCCTCCGCCCCGACCGTCTCTCTCGAACACGGTAAATCGAGCTGCATGTACGCCCACGAATCCAGGTGGGTCGATTGCTGCGTGGGTTCCACGTGCATTGTTTGACGTCCGCGGCTCACCGAGAGCCTACAATCTATAGAGTCTAGGGAGAGGGGGAAAGAGAGGAAAGCGAAAAAGATGAAATTGACCGTGATTTCGCAGGGAGGGACCTTGTTCACTTTCGGTGCAACTAATCTTGTTTAATTCCGGAGGCAAAATCCAAAGTTGCGAGTTCAGCCGTAAAGTGTGATTCGTTCGTACGAGTAACTGCTCCATCTTTCAAACACTCGTATAAAGTATAAACGAGTAACTGCCGCGAAAACCGCCCTTAATTTGCCTGGATGTCGCTTCTCTTTACATACTCTCCTGCCTCCCTTTCTCTCTCTTTTTGTAACTCCTTGCACAGCCGTGTATACAAGGCGGCCGTTTTCAAGAGACATCACTGACGGGGCTCTCGTGCTTTTCTCGAGGCAGCCCTCAACCTTGAAGCACCAGGGTCATCCAGAGGCTCTCGTGCACTTTCCACATTTTTCTTTCACCACTTTTCGACCTTCTCGCCTGCCGAGGCGTCGATTGGCCTGTCTTTTAACGAAAGAAATTATCAAGTATCCAAACCGTTAATACCGTTTCCCCGTTGCGTTTAAACACTTGTTCAAATCAACTGGCCGTTGCCACGTCGATGCGATAATTTATCGCGGCAGCTCGAACCATTCGCGAACGACTGTTGCGCAAAGTTGAAGATTCACATAGCCGTGATCTACATCGTTTCGTGGATCCACACCTATCACGTTTTTCCCTGGTGTCGCCGTATCATGTCCCCTCGCTTAGGTAACAGGTTTAGTTTGCAATAGGAGCCGGCTTCGCAATTAATCGTAGCGATGGGTTAGTCGCAGGAAAGCGTTTGTTTACTTGGTCAACGGCGGACTAACCATCGCGAGCCTCCCCACAGTTTATAATTGCTGTTTGTAGACTATATATAAACTCGCTTGTAGTGGAAATATTATTCGTTGTGATCTGCGAATCCTAACTGGTAACTTGGTGTGACAAACACTATGTCTGGTAGTGACGCAGATTGGTTATAGAGAATATTTTGTCGCTTCTGTATCGATATATATATATATATATATATATATATATATATATATATATGATATAAATTATATTTACTACATAGATATGAATTAGAGCGATTGTTTTTTTTTCGATTTCATTAATTCAACGCCATATATATCAAGTAGTATTTTGGTATCTATATATTATATTGATGTATATTATTATTACTATTATTATTATGTATTTATTATTATTATTACTCGTCGTTAGTTATAATGTCACCCACCACTGTTTATCTAACACCGCTCTTCACCATAGGAATGTTTGTCTTATAATTTATTGTATTGTCGTGGCATCAGGTAATCGTAGATACCAGCATCGACGATATGATTATCGATACGGTTGACTAACACCTCCCGATAACATACATATATACATGAATATAAATATTCGTATCTCCCGTTGGTTAGAAGTATTAGTCGCACAGACCGGTCGAACGATCTTGCTGTTCTCCAGCGGTTCCACGAGAGTAGATGACGAAACACGAAACACTGATTCGCATTCTCTCGGCCGACTTTGTCTCTGGCGTCTCACCTCCGCAACTAACAATTAGTTCCATCTCTCCCCTAATCTCCCCACTCTAATCTCTAATCTTCGAGCCTTTATTCTGTCGGAACGAAAACGAAAAGCATCGACGATTTTCGCAGGCTTTCCACGACTCTCCTCAGCGAAGAGTAGCAGAGGAAAGACGAGAGAGGGAATATGAGTTAAGAGAGTGAGACGGTGAGGGCAGTGAGGCAGTGAGACGTCGTGGAGCAGCTGCGGGGCCTACGGCGAGGCGCACGAGACGAACCGAGCCTTTTCAGCCGAGAACCCTCCCTGTTGTCTCTTTTTTTTCAAGGATGCAGGTACGAATTCTGGTCGTCGGACCTGGTGAACTGACGCTGGACCACCAGGCGCGGCAACGAACGATGGAGCAACGGTGACCGGGACACCGGGGTACGGTCTATTGTCTCTCGTGAGTCCCCAATTACCAGAACGCTCTTGTCATAACTCTGTCGTCCAGGTAAAGAGAGAAAGGCAATGGGACAGGGTTGCACGCCTCCGCTTCCTCGGTCATTTTCAAATTTACGAATTCACAAATTTTACCAACCTCGCCTCCTCGTACCTACATGCGTCGTTACTCGCGTAATGGACGATCGGATGCGTTTGAACGCGTCAGCGTAAATCTCGGGGAAAGGCGCGCGTTGATTTTCAGAGATATCTCTCTCTCTCTCTCTCCTCTCGCGCTCTGCCACTGTTCTATCTCTTCATTCTCTCTCTCTCTCTCTGTCATCGTTTCTCTGCCTTTCTCTCCTCGCCTGTAATTCTCTTTGTCTGTTGCTCCTGCCGCCGCCGATCGACGGCCTGTTTTCTCTCTTTCTTTCTCCTCTATACCACGTGTACACGCGGAAATAGAAAATGAGGAAAAGGTATCGTCCTGGAGCGACCTAGATCACCAGACACCGTTAGATCCGTTCGGTCGAGAGCCGTTGATAACGCGGCCGCTAAACATTTCGCTGCACGCTAGATAATGAGTTTCTCCGACATTCACCCACTGGGAAATGTAGTGACGTAGCAAGTCCCGAGTTTTCACATATTTTCTAACTGCTCTCACATCCGCCGTTTGCCGTTTTGCTTTGCGATCGTCTTTCCTTGAATCTGCCGCCACTTGGGATGATTTTTATCTTACGTTTTCGTTAAACATTAACACGTTTAGCTGCTGGCAGCTCTCGTAAAGTTTCGGTAACATTGGTTGCTTGTTTTCCAGCAACTAGGGCCCATAGTATCTGCGTTAATTAAACGCGGCAGTTGATTAGAAGCAAACAAGCTGCGCCAATTACTGACGCTGATTACTATGGAAATTAGTCGCTGTCAGGAGTGCGTTTAACCTATGTTATATTTATTAGAGTAAATTCGGTAGAAATAGAAGTGTTTCAATAAATTGGCATACTCGTGTGGAACGCTTTTGAACCTGTGGCCTGAGATATCTCGGCTTTCAAGTTGCCAGATTTTCAATTTCAGAGGTCCAGGATCGAGCTCGAATCTCTTTGGCGTTCCACAGGATGTAATTAGCTTTGAAGCATTCAGCCCCGGATATTTTCCAACATCTCCTGTAAACCACACCTCCCCATTCTGACGAATCGAACAACTTAGACCTCGCTTCTCCTCGAGTTTGCATCCCTCTCGAGTCACCCTCGCTTAGAAACACGTTTGTTCGTGCCGAGCGATCGATCGTTAAAAGAAACTCGAGAGGGACGCAGCATGCCACCGAGAGGTCGTCGGTGAAAATTTGCACTCGCGTCGCGACCATTTTGCTGGCAATTTTCAGCCATTGCTGCCTCGAGAAAAGCTACCCCAAATGGCCCGAATATATCGGCGGAGCAGCTCTAAGCTATTGATTTCTCTTCGCCAACCGTATGCAACCGTTTATCCTGAGAAACTTGTAGCAAGTTGTATGTACGTATTCCCAGTTAAAAAGCTGGTACGAGTAGCGTATCGCTATGATCGATGTTAAATTGCCGCGAATGCCGTGATCGGCCTAGTCTCTGAGTAAGACATGCGAGTAGGTGGGTGCAGCCTGGCCACGGAACTCGGTCGTAAAAATTCGACCGGTTATCGTGGCACAGCCGAGGGAAGCAGAAGAAGGCCGATTAAGACGGCTAAATCGGTCGAGAGACCGGTACACTTGGTTGGTAACCGATTTAAGCGGCGAGCTCTCGATAGAACCGGTTGCCTCTGTCTATCCCGGCCAGCGGATTTCCGTCCATCGATTAACTACCTCCCACTAATTTCTGTCGGTTAAAGTGGCCAAAAATCGGCCGCCACGCAATCTACCTATTCGGGCGAACCTCCACTGCGGAAAATGGCAACTCCTATAATGATTTTCTACCCTTTTTTCTGTTCTCAACGAATAATCGTCGACGCTGACTCTCCCTAAACGTTAAACCGTCCTCGTATAATTTTTCATCGGAGGCGCAGTTTTCAGGCAGCGCGCGACAAACTTCAGTATCGATTAACGAATGCGCCGCGCGTCGAGTGCGGTTTTATTGCGTCGTCGAACGCGAGTCAATGCTCCGCGGAAATTCTGTTCGTCGCGGGAATCTTGTAATTCCGAGAATAATCGAACTCTCGCGTCTCCCCGGCCGGCGCGGCGCGGTGCGGCACGACGCGGCGGTAACGAACTCCATGTCGAGGGAGAAGAAATGCGGAATAATTTAGCCGGTTTTCAAGTGCTTTCTTTTTGGACCTGATTCAGAAACCGCCGCGGCGAGACGCGAGGGTGCCAAGTACCTCCTCTCTAGACAGCGAATAAAGGATTCGGTGCTCTGTTCGTCTGCTCCTCGAGCGGAACAAACTTCGATTGGGAGAGGGAGAGGGAGAGGCAAGTAGGAAAGGGAGGATCGAGGGTGAATCGGTAGATGGACGTGATAGCGCGTGATTCGTGACGCAGAAAAGAGGGCTAGCATATTAGATGGACGATTCAGCAGATTTTGCACGCACAGCATCCGATGTGAATCCAAAAGCGATCCGCGACAGATGATAACCAACGAAATCCCAGATGATGCGTATGCTATGCTCGTAATGCATAAGTTCGAATCATCGCGAAAACACGTCGACTAACCGTCCTGATCGTGCTATAGTTGCTTCTTGAACTTCGTCGAGCGATTAGACGATTAGACCGAGGCTAATTCCGTGCCGAATTGTGCGGTGAACGAGTTGTTCACGGCTTTAGAGTCGACAGCCTCTCGAACGTGTATTTTAAGACCTTTCGAGACACTGCCGGATTGCACATGTTTGAAAGTTCAACGCGCGTAACGCGTTTTGGAAAAGCCGGCCCCCGACATTTTCACGCTTTCCACGTTCCACCGTGTTCATTACTTTTCAGGGCAATGAAACAGAGAATAATTTTAATTAATTTCCACGGAAATTCATTCGTACTAATAATTATTCTTAATCTTCTTCTTATTATTATTATTAACGGGGTATAACCCTGTCGATACATTATTGCAAACATAAGACGAAATAATAATAATAATTATCTCGGGTATCTTCGACGCATCTGGAATTTCATATGGTCTGCGAATGAAGGATGACCATAACTGGTTGCGCAAAATTTTGCCCTTTTGTGCGACGATAATGGAACTCGGAAACCACGGAAACCACGGAAAGCGTGTCGGAAAAACGTAACGAATTCAATTACAAATTTTATTAACCAAACAAGGGTAAAGGGAATACGTGGGCATGAAATATTGTGTCGCAAAGCATAAAAAATCGCTGGTGAATGCGCGCGTAAATAATTCATACGAATGAATTTAATAAAGAAGCTCTTTGCAACGCACAGCGGAAACAGAATAAAGAGGCAGGGCGACGATTTTCGCAGAAATGAAATTTTTTTTCTGCGAATAGATGCAGCAAAGAAACTGATTAACGAGGCGAGTCACTGCTCGCGGTAGTGATTTTAAAACAGGGAAACTGTACGCGGAATTTCTTTGCGTGGCGGTAATTTAATATTCAAGGGAGCATGCTCGACTTCTTTAGAATAGACTGAAGCATCAGAGGATTGCGTTTTCTGCCTTGCACAAACCACTCTCTCCTTTCCACGACGCGTTGCTTCTTATATTCCAAACTTGGGATTGATTGTTCAAGTTCAAGTAACGATCAATGTTCGATTGGTCGTGGTGATGAATTAGTAGAGCAGTATTAATTAGCGCTTGGATTTCAGTCCATTGTTCGTTTCGAAACAACCACCCCCCATTCGGAAGGAACGAGGGTTCGCGTCTCGTATAAATTGCGTGTAGCGGCAGAACTACTCGCTTCTTGGTGCTCCTGCTCCGTGGGTGTATACCGAAATCGGACCGGTCGGTACTACAGCAGGCTCCCCCGGTATCCCGAGAATTTACTTTACCGACTAGTACAAAAGTCGTTTCTCCGTTCCCGTTTGCTACCCTTCGGTAGGGTGGATTTACCCCCTGGTTCGGCTGTAATCGATCCCCAGGTTGGAAGCGTGCCCTTACGCGATTTCTTTCTATCAAATCCCACTTACTCGTGGTCTGCGATATTTTTGAGGATAGGTGAGGCTGCTCGCGAGCAGCATAAAGCATTCCAGTTGTTCCAACGGAGGATCCCGAAAGATTTTCATCGGCTCTATTGCCAATACCTACCTATTCGACCCCATCGCCATTGCATATCACTCGATCGACCGTTGAGCGATAACGAGGTGCACTCGAAGCGAACGCAATCCTCTCGGGCTCCTCTCTGCCACCCTCTGCTCGCCCACTTTGTTAGTGGTAGAGACCAAAGAGAAGCTGGCGTGAACTTAGACACCCCGTCACCTCGTGCTAATTGAACGCAAACTCTGCCACCCCTACCTATACAGCGTGAACGAACATATCAGTCTGGATAGAGGAACCCGATCAGAACTTGCACGGTTCTTCGCGGATTAATTAAACTGATCTGTGTTCGATCTGATATACAGATTAACTGCGACGAATTCCTTTCGAATAGTTGGTTACAACTGTGTTCCGCATGAACGCGTTCGTGCGTAGCTTCCGCAGCATTGCGCTACGTGCGAGGTGATTAATTGAATGCAAACATGACCACGCCCGCCTCGCAGGGTTGAGAAAATGCGATGGCGTGACTGTACGGAACGGAACGGAACGGAACGGAACGGCGCGGCACCCCCTTGCAGCGCATGCTGTTCCACGGCACTCGCAGTCTCTGTGCTGCGTTTACGCGTATTTCACCGGCTTGGGGTCATTGTACCGTGATCTCGGCGAGTGACTCGTTAATTGGGCTCGTTAAGTATCCCATGGTAGCGCGCGAACAGTAATCGATAACTCCGTTACGAGTTTCTTATTATGTACTCGAGTCTTTGCAATCGTTGGTGTCCACGATTCTTTCACGGATCGTTAACGGTGCGTAGCGACGCCATTAAGTTAAAAGCGAGACACTGGTCAGAGATTTCATTTCTCGTTGTATCAATGGGACTCGTTTCAATCCGTCACCCAGATACCTAGAATTTAACGACGCGCTCTGGAATTAAATCATTCACGCGTATACTCCGGCCAGGAACGTGGAAACAAAAGTCCAGCCAAATTGTTACAAACTTTTTGTCGATGGAAAGAGCCCTGGGGATCTCGGAGATCCTCGTCGAATCCCTTCTCATCCCCGTTCTTTCCGGTTAACCAGCGAAAAAGACCTCGTTAACAGCTGGAAGAGCGAGCGTCGATTTAATTGGTCGGCGCATAACGCGCCAAGCCGTGAGAGGAAAGCCATTGAAGCCGGGAAGCGTAATTTCGAAGCTCTCTCCTTTCCCTTCGTTTTTCACCGGCTGGAGCTCGTTCGAGCTCGCTCGAGGTACGAGAACGACGAACGGAAACTCGGGCTCGAAGTCGGGCTGCTCGTTAGCCCGCGAAACCGATGGAGATGATGAGCTCCTCCGTAATAAGAGTGGCCTAGATAGACGGCCTGATGACAGTTTGAAGACGTTCCTCCTCTCGAAACGCGTGATGGAAATTTCGAATATTCGCGATACCACCCCAAGTTCTTGATAAATTAAGCAGTCTAGATTACTTTGGAACAAGCTTAACCACTCGAGAATTCCGGGCTGTGCAAGGAGTCGAGCGCGAACGGTCGTCGATAACAGTGGTAGAAAAGGGGAATCGGAGAGGAATTGCCAGACTAGAAAGCGGAAACCACCGACGAAGATTATCTTGGATCGAACGATGGGTCGCAGTCTCGATTTAAGGAAAGAGAAAGCATCCCCGCTTCACCCTTCTCATCCTTCTCGACCCCCTGTGACCCGGCAAAATTACCTCGTTCCCTTTTCTTCGAACGGTTCGTGTCGGCCGACCGAACTACTTTGTCTCACTTAGCGGTTCTCGTTCTATTCTGGCTGCAAGGGTTGTCCCAGAGACATAGCAGTTCTCGTTTATCCGGATTAATCGGAAGACCCGTTGATAATGAAATTTTTTCACGTGACTACTTAGGGAAGCTCCCCTTTCTTTTCCAAGGGTAGCTAAGGATTGAATTTTTTTTCGTCTTCTCTGGGCGGGATAGAATAAGACGAGCGCCGTAGCTAATTTAAAAGGGGATTCTGAGTTTGAAAGCTGGGTAGGTATAGAGTATTCGGATAATACTGACACGAACGAGTGACTTTAATATCGGAAAGCGACAACGATCGACCACCATACATACATACATACATACATACGTCCGTCCGTCCGTCCGGTAGGAACCGCGATGAAGTCGTGGGTGCGCCCGACTGACGTAGAAGACGTCGCTAACGCTGGTGGTTGTGGTTTAGGGGGTCTAACGCAGGAGAGAGTATGGTGTTTTCCATAGGCCATCTGTCGAGGGCACCCCCTGTGGATTAATTGGAACCCCGCGTATTGATCCAATAACGTGGGTGCCGGATACACAAACCGTGGGGGAGAAAACTCCGAGAGGGAGGCCATGAGTGCCAGCAGGAGGAAGAAGAAAACATGACGAGGGCTGTCGCTGCAAATAGATTAATAGGATCCCGTGTCTTGCAGGCTTCTAGACGGATGGAACTTTAAGAAACGGCCGGGCGGAATGTCCCATTTTCTATCTCAGACGGGATGAAAAATCTCTAGTCTAGGTATGAACGCGATTAGGGGCCGGTAGGGGTCGCGTTTACCTAGAGGTTATTGAATCTGCGGTGGCACCTTTTAGGTATTTGCGTCCCGGAATGTACTCTTACTGTGCGCTCAAGCACCTGACCCGATGGGTGAGCGCACGCGCACGGATTCATGCACAAGCACACCTCGACGAGGTCTAGGCCCTAACCGCCGCATATATCCCCCTCGAGAACTTGCCATAAAGTCTTTAAAGCCAAGTTATTTTCATCCGGTCTCGCCCCACGACGACGTGTTCCGCGTTAATTGTACCTACGCCTTTAATTAAAACTAATATCGGCCAAATTAAAATAAATTGGGAGCCGTCCTGTCCTACCGCTCGCCCTTCTCGACGTTCTCGACGTTCTCGATGGAAAAATCGTCAGTTGCGAGCGATAGAGGGCATCTCGAAATCCGCGCGCGCATTCCCAGCCGGGGGTTGTTCCGTCACGCGTAACATATAACCCCTTCGATCAGACCACGGTGTAATTATCTTAATGGACGTTTACGCGTGTAACTCGTAAATGAATCACCGTCCCTCCCGACCCGACAGATTTCAAATATGTATCTCCTTTTGAAGTTTCGATGAAACGTTAAGCTCGAGCGTTTGTTGGATGAAGGAAGGCATATCGAGGTAGAGACGATGCATCGTTCGATCAGTCTTACTTTGATTTATTTTAGTGCAGTACTCTTTCTTATAGCGATCTTTACATATTTATCGTGAAAACCTCAGCGGGCGAATCGCTAACGATCGTCGATGAAAATGATAAAATATACAGGCTACGTGTGCATTTCTATGATACGCAAAGGGCAGTGGTGCTTAACATAAACGATTACGAGTACGTGTATGCACAGCCTAACTGCATAGGCTACTGCAAACGTGCGATGCATGCAAATTGCTCCCCGTTAATTTCCTAAAGTTGTGTTACTCGTTCGCTTTTCGTGTTCGAGTTGCTTAGAAAATAGTCGCACGCAGTGGTGCACCCAGTGGGGGGACTTTGTAAAAAGAAAAGAAAACTGGATTTTATTCTTTAAATAAATTTATATAATCATCTAATGAATTCTATTGAATTTGCATTAAAAATATTTTTATCCGTTCGACTCGGATCCCCCTCAAGATTAAATCCCGAGTGCGCCACTGGTCACGCGTATAACGATCACGCGAAAATTCGAGCAAAGCTTTCACCGCGTACAGCTGGCCTCTTATTGACACATACAAGACACATATAGCGTAAAATCTATTATAGATGTATATCCGTCCAGATGTAAGTACATCCATGTAGAGCCAAGAGAATTATATAAATTGATAATATTATATATTGTTGAGCGAGGAGGAAGTAATTCCTCGTCTAAAGCTAGAGCTAGCTCTGACATATAGATACATAAGTGTACGTGTAACAGAGATTTCTAAAACGGCCTCTATCTAATCTATAAGAATGTCTACGCAACAACGACGTCTGCGCGAAAGACAGTGTGGTATTCTAGCCTCTACACATCTATGGGGATTGTCTTGTCTAAGGTGTCTCTCACGGGGATGAATATGGCGGTGCCTTTTCAGTTTCTCTCTTTTCCGCCCGTCTACATCTTTCAGATCTCGTGTTTCAGAGATGTTGGCTATTCTTCTGGTTCGCGTAGTGGTCCTCGCAGGATTCCGCGGGAGATATTCCGCAGGTGCACCCAGCCTTTAACGGGGGTAGCCTTTCAACCCTCCATCCTCTGGTTCTCTCTCAGCCAGCAGCCTTCCCCTCATCCTCCCTTGCTCTCTGCTTGTCAGACGCATCGCCGCCTGGTGGCTGTGCCCTCTACCAACCGGCAGGAAGGTTAGATGACAACCCACCCCATCTACCCACCACCACCACCACCACCACCAACACCACCATCACTACCACCACTACCCGTCATCGTCACTATCACCCGCACTAGTAACCACCACCGCTCCGCCACCTCCACGTGCACCTACGAGGGTAAAGCACGACCACCAACACCACCTCCCATGAAATCCGACTCTGACCGACGACGACCTCCAAGCTTTTCTCTTTCGAATCGCAGACGTGCCGCGCCCGTTAATCCAACGGCTAATCAATTCTCGCCGCGGTCCTCTGTTCCTGTCGCCACGACTTTGCCCTTTTCGTACGTAGCTTTCTCTAGATGCCTCTATTCTCTTAGCGTTGTAGGGTTGTAGCGTTGTAGTAGGCTTCCGGCGCTGTTTATATCATTCGACTAGTTTCGCGGGGTTCACTTGTACGGGACGTGCACGAGATGATATGTTAGGAAATATGGTAGCTCATCCTTGGAAGCACGCGCGCCAACTTCGCATCGATTCTGACGGAGGAACGTGACCGTGAATTTGCGAGAAAAAAGTCCGTGTAGAGCTATTGGGCAGGGCTGGTGGCCGGAATGCAGAAGCAGCGCAACGATGCACCAAGCTCTCCATAACCTTCGACCGGTTGAGCAAAAGCAGACCGTGGATGATGTAACGGCTGTCGCGTGCCAACAATAATTAGAGAGAGAGAGAGAGAGGGAGGGAGGAGGCGTCTTCTCATCCCGGAGGAACATTCCCGCCCTTTCCCCGGTTTTCAGCTTCCCCTGATCCTATTTTAGTACTAGATCGACATTCGATAGGGCGTAAATCGACCTTCGTTACTAACAATCTTTTCACGTAACTCATCAATAAGGTGATGAATCCACTCGGCCGAGGAAAAACACTGAACCCGATTAACGTTGAATCTCGATAGCTTCACCGGGTATACCTGTGACCGATGATTTACCGGGGACGGTAAAACGGATTTTCGACTTGGTATCAGGTGTAGTAGGAAACGGCGCCTACGAGAGTTTTAGGCAAGGCGAGGGTTCTGAAGGAGGGTTACGAACATGTCCATATACGTCATTCAGACACCGATCGAACGTCGTAGCTAGTAGAAGCTCTGATCGAAACTGGGGAAACCAAGCTACCTAGAGGGGAGTCGATGAGAGAAAGAGAGGGGCGGCTAGAGGGAAAGAGAGAGAGCGAGAGAGAGGAGAGAGGAGAGGGCTTACGATCGACCTAAACCCGGCGTTAACCTTTTCATCGACCCCGTTCGAGTTCTCCACTACCCCGTCGTGGCGCCGCTCTAATTCGGTACACCGAGTCGCGCACGGAAACAAGGCTGATTCATTATTCAGTAAACGACTGCAGATATTTTGGGGTTGAAACGACAAAAGGAACCGTCGTAGGGCTACTCCCCGGAACTGGGCCACCACGATTTTGTCATCGTTGGATCGTAACGGTTCTTAGATAAGTCCTCTTATAAAACTGGCCGCACGCGAATAGCTCGAAAAAGGAACTCCCATGAAAACTTCTTTCGTTTCGTCATCGTCGAATCGGTAGAGCAGAAAATTCTTCCCCGTCCAATTACTTTCGACGCAAGAGAGGGTGTTTTTTTAACGATTCAGCTTGCCCGCGATATGGAATAATTGGATGAAAAGCTCGTTGAAACGAAATATATCTGACCGAAACACAAGGAGCTACAATGCTTGACGCTACGGCCATCTTGCGAATCCACACAGCACGGAGCAATTTCATTTAGAGTCCATTCCGCGATTCACTATTGGAGACGACTTTGAGGTTTCAGAAAGAAGAGTTAGTTTCCTTTAAAGGATCTTAGTGGCCTTAGGAACTGCAAGAGAAAGCAAGTGTGTTTGTTAGGGATTCAGCCAGAAGGATTCATCTTCCTCGCTCAATCTCCCGTTAACCAAGGGTGGAGAAAGTTTTTCGATCGACCAGCACAGCTAGCGGTTAGCCGCACCTTCCGGAAGCTGCCTTATCGACCGGTAATGGTCGTGGCATCCTCGTTGGCAGGAATTAAGAGACACCTTGACAGGGGCCTTCACCTCGTGGCCATCTTTTCCTCCGAGACGAGCGTGGCGGACGGATCGTAGGTGGTATCCTGGTTCCGCGTAACAGCAGAAAAGTCTGGAGTTTCTACTCGCGTCACGAAACACAATCGGAGCGTGAAACACTTTTTTAAAAGTCTTCTCCTTACGCTGGAAGGTCTGAGGAAGAAACACTTGGACGTCGTGGGCCGCAAGTCGAGGACAATGTCCCATCACACCAGTAACTCTTTATAGGCGTACTGCTGTGACAGGACAATATCCCCGGCAAGTGGATCGTTGGACGGCGGTGGAGCGTGTTCGAGTGGTCTGAATCTCCTGCGAGCAGAATTCTTCGCGAGTCGGTCGATATCATCGAGTAGACTTGCGGTGTGTCCGGTGATCGCGCGACGCCCTGTAACACCCTGCCGAGGACTAGTCGTTGGAGAGGACTTTGGCGATCCCCAAGAAAAGCGTACGCGTACTTTACGAGTCGTGAATCGTGATTATTCAATTCGTGATTCGTGCACGGCCGAGGATGTCGGTCCGGTGTTAGGATCATCGGCCAGCAACCAAGGAAGCGATGCGAAGAGGATGACGGTGACGATGTCGGTGTCGTGTGCCTCGCCGCTGGCGGCGTCCAGCTCACGCTTGTGGAGGCGGTATCGCACGGACGAGCGTCCCGACGGCACTGCGTCGCTCGCCGTCGACGCCACCTCCGCACCCTGTCCCTCCCCCACCCGGCAGAGCTTCTCCTCCACCCTCGCAACCCCACCAGGGCACGAAATGCACCCTCTCCTCGGCTGTTGGAACCCCACGACACGGGCTTGGGTGGATAGCGAAGGGTGGCTGGATAGCTGGTGCGCGCGTCTATCCGCGCATATTCCGCGTGCTAGCTCGCTCGCTCGCACGGCCTCTGGGGAGGGCCGGCGAGACGGAGAGAGGCGCGGGAGAGAGCGCGGCCAGGCTGAAGAAGGGCGGCAGAGAAAGGGAGGAAAGTAACCCTCGACGTTGCCGAGGGCCGGCGGGGACTACCCTGCTGCTGGCACAGGGTGTCTACCGATACTGGAAATACTGGAACCCTTGTCGCGTCCAGTTTTCTCTCCGTCTTCTCCCCGCCTTCACCCCTGGCCCGTTATTCCCGCCTCCTACTAGCCCTCCTTCCGTTGCGCACCCTAGGCGATCGGGGTCATGGGTAGTAGCGATGCCCATTCGATCCATTCCCTTGCAACTTTTCGCTCGATTCGGTCGTTGCTCCGTATCCCGTCGAATACCCTTTCAAACATTTTTTTAATCAATCACGGTACACTCTTAAAACTCTGTGAGATACCCAGCCTTCCCCTTGAAAACAAAAGGTCACGGTTAACCGCCCACTTCCGCAGCAACTTAATTCCCATTAATCACGCGATCGTCCAGAAAACAGAGACCAGAGAGTGACGACGATCCTTTCGTCCGTCGTCGGCAACCGATGCTGAATAATCGCAATTCTATTTGTGTATTTTACTACAATGAAATTATATGCCCAGTCGGTCCTCGTAAATCTGTATTATGGCGTGATCGAGACGAAGCGAGAGTAAAAACGCCACGCAATGCCAGTTCCAGATTTCGAGCAGTCAGCTGAACATTATGTCTAGAGTAGTCTAGACTGTCTGGCCGATGTCTCCCTGGAAGCGGGGAAAATTGAATGAGTCGCGTGGCACGGAAGCGATCAACGCGTCGTCGTAAAAAATCAAGAAGCAAAGATCGGTTGGAATCGATTCAGCCGACGAATCGAGCTTATCTCGAAGATTATTAGCTTTCATTCGGTATAATGGCCGAGATTTTCGTGATCACGCGAAACGAAACGAAACGAAACCAAGAAGCATCGTGCTGGCGCGGCTCTAGTAAGTAAGCGCATTCGCGGATCAATTTCTCGCGGCCGATGGAAAAACTGGTCCCATGGAATTTCGAAAGAGACGACTTCCTGGACGGAGGACTCGGGATTGAGACGCGATGGGAAAGAAATGGCCGGAGAGGGATGAAGACGCGGAAGAAAAAGCCGGCTAATGCGGAATGGCTGCTAGGGAGAGACGAGTTTACGTGGAAATTAGGCGGCGAAAGAGAAAAAGACCACCGTCACATCTCGCGATAGACGTTCCGCAGGGGCGGAACGTTGCAAAAGGGAGCGCGACAACTCGGCGAGGGAAGAACGCGGAGGGGTGTATTGATCCACCAGCTGCGCGTTCTCTCACCCTCCACCCCCGCTGGCTCGCGTGCTCTCTCTCTTTCATCCCCCACTGGCCGACTCCCTCGAACGGCTCGCCCCGTTTCACTTGGACCCTCTCTTCCTCCCTTCCTCTCGCCATCACGCACCTCCCTCTCCCTCTAGCCTGTTGGCATATAGCACATAGCGATGGGAATGATGCCCTCGCGAGCGATACCAATGGTTTCTCGTAGCTGCTTCCCTAGTGCCGCATCCTCGTCGCTGGCCCAACGCTCATCGACCTATTATTACCAGCTGCAGTACCAGCGAAATGTTGCAACAAATCTTACTGTATGGACGGGATTCAGATCAATGGCTGCCGAACACACAGAATACGAACACTACTCGACGGCTGTCGACCAGAACGTGGAACAGTCGACAGGGCAGTTTGAAAAATCGAATCCACCGGAATTGCTCGCGCACGATCATCCCGAATCACCGCCGCCATCGCTAGTCCGTCGTCCTTGTTCTGGCTGCTCGTTTCGCCCTTTGTCTCCGTCCTCTCTCGCACACCGTAAACCGTTACAAAGCCTCCATCTCCCCTTTTCGTTTCATCCTGCCTGCTCGCGGCGCCACGCGTCTCCCTTCCTCTCAGGGCTGTACCTACACGAGCGCACAAACACCCCTTCTCAGTCTTCCCTTCCACCCCCGCCGGGGCCTCCTACCCGAGGCCGCCCCGCGTTTCCTCGACCTCTGCATCCCGAACATCCCCCTCGCGCGCTCTGTCCACGTTCCTCGCGGCGCTAGAACCGAATCGGAGTAACGTGCAGAGCTTCTGGCCTCCCATCTCTCTTTCCGGTGAATGTGCCGTGGCCGTTGCTCGCGAATCCTCAGGGAACAGCCGACGGCGCGGCGCGGCGCGGCGTACAGCTCCGGAATTTGTTACGGCTGCTGGACCGACCCCTAGATCCATTCCTTTCTCTACTCTCCGAGCTGTTCGCCCGGGACGTTGCGTCGGGCCGCCGCATCCAAGTGGCAGAACCGATCGCCCATCGATTAGTCGATCGATTAGTCCCTGGGCTACTGTGTATCTACTTCGGTATTCAAGTTGAGGGATATTATTATGTAACGAGAGGAAGAATTATTTCGAGCGTAGGAGTCGGAAGATTCCTTCCACTTGACGCTGATACCAAGAGAGGCTTCTGGCAAAAAGCAATTTACAGCTGTTACCTGCATCTCTCACGCAAAATAAACTCTGCTGTACGGTTGCCCTTTTTTTTCAGTCGATTACGCCTCGGGACACGTTTGCGAGAATTTACAAAAACCCGTTGAACACAACAGTTGAGTCCGCCCCGGGCGATGCAAGCGCAAAGGGGCTATCGTTAGCGACATAATTGGAAGATCGATGCTCGAGAATCGTACGATGGCGAATTTCGTTTCTCTTTGTCGACCGCGCTTGGCCTGCATTAATTATCGCGCACCGGAAATTTATTGCCACATGGACGAGCGGGGGTTGTCATTGTTCTCTTGATGGTTTCCCCCTTCCTTGTGGTTTACAAAAAATCAACTACTGCTGGGCATAGTCGAGAGAGATAGCTGCTCTTCTGTTAGAGAAGCAGCAGTTTGGGGAAAGGGCAAACGCGACCAAGCCTATTGGGACTAACGATAATAGACGACGATTGGTAGTTCTCACGATGACGGTGATAGACGAAGAAGATGGACAGATACATCAGGGTTCGATTCTCGTGGGAACGTGAACGTCGTCGTCGTCGACGATGGAGCTATCGAACAGAGACAGCGAATCGATTCGGCAGTTGTGGGTAATGAAGGGTGACAGTGGAGAGAAAATAAAATATCGCGGCGTCTTCACCCCAATCGATTCGATATCGTCGTCTCGCGTATGTGCGCGCGTAGCCACGGAAGGTGCGCGTTTCGGGACGAGGAATCTAGACTCGACAGAGGGAGATCTTCTTTCGTTTTCGCGCTTGAAAGAATTTGTTCTTAGCAAAATCTTTGCAAAAGGTTAATTAGAGATCACTCACCTTAAGATACCGGGGATTTCGCAGATCGAAGAACCGCGGAATGGACGGTATCTCGAAGCGTTGATACTTGCCAAATCTGTGTGCAGGAAATATTGAATTACTTGACAAGCGCGCACCGCAGGCGCGATATCATCCGTGACTCGATAATTGAAATCGCGGGGATCTTTGCCCAGTCGTCGGATCCTGAGCTCGTTTCCTCTATAGCATCTGCTCGCGTTTCCTTGCCTTATTTGTCGACAGTTCCGCGGAACCCCGTGCCAGGGCTTTCGTGCTTTTCCGTGCACGGGAAACCCGGATTGGGGTAACTGGACACGATCTCGCGACATTTCGCCCTATTTTCGTGATGCGCGATAAACATTCTTTTCTGATGCTCGGCGGCGAGGTGTTGACGCGGCCGGGGCAAACTTACCGGACATCGATCGTTGTAAAGAACATCCTGTGACAGCTTACGAGAGGAATGGCCACAAGCACGCAAGCGTTTATGATCAGCAACGGTATTATCTGCGACGAAAATAGAGAAAAAGCGTGTACCGGCAGTCTGTGGTGTCCTGTTAAATGGGAATTAATCGTCCGAGGGACCCCCGCGAGGTCCGAATCGCGCTAGGTCCAGTTAGGAAGACGAGAATATTTTTCCTGATACATCTAAGCGGCGTTGAACAATACCGCGTCTGAGATTATACGCGTACCTATAGAGGAGAATATTTAGCAAAAGGGCCCGATTCGGGGAGCCCTTCGACGCGTCTGAAATATGTGTACTCAAAAGGCCTTGTGGGAGGCTCGTTTAATACTGCGCGGCATACATAAACATTAGCGCGAAAGGGAAACGAGAGCCACCGGTTGGACAATAAATTGCTGGTGAAAAACTGGCGGCTGTGAAAAAGGTTTTCCTCGTCGCTCTAGCGGCTTGTCGGTAATCAAAGTACCCGTAACCTCTCGTTAATTATGCAATGACACGAGAAAGCACCGGGGTACCGGTTTCATTATTCAGTACCGGTGTTATTCCAACGAGATTTCATTCGTCCTTTGATTCTGGAAACGCGTACGATATAACGATTCTCGAGATAAGTGTAAAATCAATGCTCCCTTCTATTGTGCCCTACCGTTGCTACTTTGTTCGTCGGTTCGGTATTAACGGGTTAAAAGGCTAACTACTGTTCAGTGGTTCGGGAGTGAAGGGTGAATTGGATACTCGCGTGTACAGGAAATCCGCGATATCGCTGGGTGTTGACCCAGCCCCATGTTCACGTATTTAACGAGCCATGAATTTGTGTGTTTCAGCGCCGGCATGGAGACGGCGAACGGTGCGATCGAGCACGACTTCCACAACGCCCTGGTGCCTATAAACGGTAGCCACTCTGGCAGCTCCGGCAGGAGTACACCGAACGGAGGCGACCCGGCACCGGGCAAGCTGTTCGTCGGCGGCCTGTCCTGGCAGACGAGCAGCGAGAAGCTCAGGGAGTACTTTGGCATGTTTGGTACCGTCACGGACGTTCTCATCATGAAGGATCCGGTTACACAGGTCGGTCTACCTCGATGGAAGCTCTCTCGGCTTGCCCATCTTTAGCGGTGACCCTTTGCGAGCTTGTTCCGCGAATCGTGGGTCCATTAGCTCTGGACTATTCGGTCTATTGGGTGGCCTGCGATAAGTTTAGTAAGTTTGGCGGTTGATCCACGTTGCATCCAGAATTGGAAGGAAAATTTGAGACTTCACGTGGGACAAGCTGGCGATCGGGTGACCGGCGCGTTGAAATTCTCGTCAGTTTCCTCCTCGATAGGTCAAATCGTTCGCATCGGCGCCGGCGTCACAGCCTTGTCAAAAAGTTGTCTTGGTCGAGGGGTGGGAGGGTGGGGTTGTAATGAAAGAATAGAATGGAAACGCAATTCGCCTCGAGGAGATTCGATGCACCAGTTTCTTCCTTCCACTTTTGCACGAGACTTCACACAGTAGATCGTAGAGAACAAGTTGTACTAATCGATGTAACTAATTGCTGAGACAGTGTAAAGGAAGTAGAAGTGTATCTTGGTACTTTACTGTAATTAAAACTTGTATTTACATACGTAAAAGGTGGAAAAGAGGCAGAGGCTCGTTTCTAAAGTTATACGTTCTCACGCACATACACAGAGAGACACGCACACAGGCCGGTATTAGATAGAGGGAGAGAAATCACCGAACCGGGGACTGTGGGCATACATCTTACTATATTGTCGGGTATCATCCGGTAGCGATATGCAATTAACGATCGTAATTACAGTTGAGTCTTTATCATTTAATTAAAAGTCCTTGTCTCACGTAATCCTAGAATGTTTGTCTTACATTGGCTTGGACAGTCTTGCATGTAAACGGTAGCTTGGTAGTATTTAGTTGATTTGTATATAAAAGGAGATATATCATCGGTGTACCTTTTCTTACATACAAAGAGTGCGATAGAGATATACGAGATTGACGGGATACTATCGGACGAACGCGACGATAAGACGATAGAAACGCGATTCCACTCTAAGCAATGCGATAGCCGACCAACCTGTCGCTATGCTTTCATAATACCGCCCCGTGCATCGCGGTGTCTGTACGGCATACTTACATACAACTGTATACCGTTCGATCTCTGCTGCGCTACGATTATTTCACTTGGATAGGAGAAACCGTCGAGCAGATTACGCGATCGCGTTCACACCGCGAACGCTGTTCCGTGGCGCGGAGAGGTTCAATTGCCCGGCGATAATCGTCGCCACAAAAGGCCAGCAGGTTGTCGGAAAGCCAAGAGAGACACACTCGCGATAGGCTAGCAGGCGACAGTTGGAGGCGGACAGGCGAAGAGCGTAAAAGAAAGAAAGCAAGAGAGAGAGCGAGAGAGGAAGAGGGAATGAGAGAGATAAGGGCAGAGAGTGTTTGAGAAAGAGCGCGCGCGCGCGAGGCAGAGAGAGGAAGAGCGAAAGTGCGAATGAAAGAAGGAAAGAAGGGAAGGGAACGATGGGAGAGACGGTGGTTGTGCATCGTGGCCGTTCTGGCTTGTTCGGTTACAGCGTAGTCGCGGGTTCGGCTTCATCACATTCGCCGAGCCAGGTAGCGTGGACAAGGTGCTGAAGTGTCCGATTCACACGTTGGATGGGAAGAAGATCGACCCGAAGCACGCGACACCGAAGAACCGCGCGAAACAGGCGAACCGCACGAAGAAGATCTTTGTCGGTGGCGTTAGCCAGGACACGAGCAGCGACGAGGTGAAGGCCTACTTCAACCAGTTCGGCAAGGTGGAGGAGACGGTGATGCTGATGGACCAGCAGACGAAGCGGCACAGAGGCTTCGGGTTCGTGACGTTCGAGAACGAGGACGTGGTGGATCGCGTGTGCGAGATACACTTTCACACGATCAAGAACAAGAAGGTGGAGTGCAAGAAGGCCCAGCCGAAGGAGGCGGTTCAACCGGGCGCGCTGGCCCTCGGCAAGAGGGTGGTGCTGGGCGCGCTGGGCGTCCGATTAGCACCCCAGCCGCCGCTTCCGGTTGCCGCGGCCTCCCAGATAGTCGCCGCTCAGGCGCAGGCCCAAGTACAAGCGGCTGCGGCCGCGGCCGCGGCTGCCCAGGTACAGAACGCCGTCGCCGGATACGGAAAGCTGTTCGCGAGCAGCTATCCCGCCCTCTCCGCGTACCGATACGCGCCGTACCCGATCCCGGCGGCGGCGGTGGCCGCGGCAGCGGCTGCAGCCGCACCAGCCCCGGCACCGGGCCCACCTTCAGCGGCTGCCGCGGCTGCGGCTGCGGCTGCAGCCACGCCTGCCGCCGCGGCCGCGCCGGCTAACCCCTACCAGGGATACTCGCTCACCAACGTCGACATGTCCAGCTTCCAGGGTGTCGACTGGGGTTCCATGTACGGGATGGGCATGTACGTTTAAGTCGCCGTCGCCGTCGCCGTCGCCGTCGCCGTCTTCATCGTCGTCGTCGTCATCGTCATGTTCCTTTCCGCTGCGTATCTACTCCGGTCCGAACGCATCCACGTGCGATTCTCAACCAGCCACCGATCACCACCTTTCGAGCTTCCGGTTGCTTTCAGCTCTCTTCCGCGTCCATTGGTCCCCTTGGCTTTTGCTCTTCGGACATTGTGGTTTACGCCGTGGATTGCTACGCCACAACGGTGTGGTGGTGATGGACGATGGTGATGGTGGCGGTGCCCCCCTCCCCCACCCTGTCCCGAGAGTCTTCCTGCGTAATCTATATCGACGCATCATACTTTCCACGGGACTGTTTTTCTTAATCGCGCCAAGACGACGTCGATGTGCCGACGGTCGCACTGAGGCAGCCCATCGAACCGTACCTGGGCGACATCCAGGATCCGTGCATTCATGAATCCATGAATTAGACAACAAGGAATCTCAGAAAGGGCGAGAAAGGGAGAAGGAGGAAGACGAAGGAAATTTCCGTGAACGGAAGCGAGCTCGGTAGAATCAGAGTCGAGTGAGAGTGTGCCCTCGAGCAGGGCACGAGGACTTTTTCCCGACCGGAAACCGAAGTCATACTTCTTGCGTTTAACTACTCATCATTATCGCTTGTCAATTAATTTATTAGCAAGAGCGCGAGTGTGCGAAGAGAGAATGTATACGAAGGAGCGTTTGCGTGAGTGTGCGCGTGTATGTGAGGAAGAGAGGGAGAGAAAGACGTAAATTCGTGCGTGTTTCGTTGCGATATTTCTTCATCCCTCATTCGGTAGAACCCGTTCGTATTCCTTTTGCCCCACGCGTTTATTCCACGCGTTTAGCGTTTGCGTTTCACGTTTTGCGTTTACGCCACACTCGGTTCCTAGTTAGATTAGCACGCCCCCTGACTCGCGATATACATTATGCGCGCGACATTGTTCGCGTTGTTCTCCGGCTTACCGCCGCGCCCAACCGTACGATAACTAACTAATTACTTAATTAATTAAGCGATACCGGCGGCCGTGCTTCACGGCCGCCCTACTCTCAAGGATCTCGACCACGAAGCAATAAAACAGGGGAGGTAGAGAGAAAGAGAGAAAGATAGAGGTCCGCGCGTTGCGCCGTGAACGAGCTGGCGAGCTGAATCGAGCAGCGTTAATTCGTTTTATCTTGTCTGCCATACGTTGCTCGTTTTTTCCGCGGTCACACACACACACCCCCCTTTCCGTTGAGACATTCGGGGGACGCGCTAGTAGAGTTGGCTGATGGTGGAACGAAAGCACACGGAAAGTAATCGGCGATCCCGCAATTCGTCACTCCTTTCTTCCGCTCCAGAGAACGAGGCAGTTCTCCAGTTTGCCGCGCGATACTCCTGCTACGCCTCGGTGAAAGTGCCAAACGAAGCCACACTGAAATCCTCGAGGGATCGTTGCCCCGAAACTCCTCCACAGCTTGGAATAGCAGCGCGCGATCTTGGCCCGATTCCTACCCTTGTTCCCGCGTGCTTCCGCTCGACGATCAGCCCCGCAACCAGTGGCAACAGGTCAATTTCCACGCATGCATAGGCAGAGGAGAACGTAGAACGCGTAGCGCGTAGAGCAAAACAGTGTCGATCGGCTCAGACACGGCGACACACGCGCACGGCCGGACACACTGGCATATGCAGAGAGCAGACGTACATGTACATGTACAAGACGGACGCGTCTGAATAGGATAGCTATGTATAGGTATACATATATTTTTCTCCGAGTAATGGAAGACAATATTTCTCCCATCGCGCGCGCGATTAAAAGACTCGTTGGAGAGACGGAACGAGGCGAGGAGAGCAGCACGCGCAATCGCGACTCG
This sequence comes from Andrena camellia, assembly GCA_029448645.1. NCBI lineage: Eukaryota > Metazoa > Arthropoda > Insecta > Hymenoptera > Andrenidae > Andrena > Andrena camellia. The sequence continues at coordinate 23,661,972 of CM055678.1, read as the reverse complement.
ATCGCGCTAAACAAAGACATACGCGTTTTCCAGGGATACACTAGAGTCTCTAGGTGTGTATAGTTGAGTTGTCGCGAGCACAGGCGACTCCGCGCGACTGGTAACAGGAACCCAAGATCGAGATTAGCTCACCGTAACTTAAGTCACCCTAGTTCGTAAGTTTCAAGCAGGTTTAAGCTAAACTTTCTAAGGCGTTTCTGACAAAACGATGTCGATACTTAATTTATACGTAAGCGTGGTCGCGCGCCACCCTTCTCTCGCACTCGCGGCAAACGGGGGGGGGTCGACGATCGAAGCGGCTACCTCCGCGGCCTCGATCTTTCGACATTTCCAGTCTCCTACGAATACCCTCTACCCTAACGCTTACACTTCTAAGCAACTCGCGCGTCCACTCTTCGCGCTGCGAAGAATCTTTTTTATCTAACTTAAAAATCGCACGGAGATTTTCGTTTTTAAATAAAATTGGCGTTCCGAGTGGACTTGGGCGCACGAGCGCAATCGGGTTGAGCGGGTCGACGAAAAACGACGAAATTTTAAAACGGCATAAGCGGCGACTCTTATTTATTTATCGAGTTTTTTCCCTATTTATGCATCGTTATTCGAATGGAGCCGATCGGGCGTGGAAGTGCAAAAGATCGATGCGCGCGATACGCAAGCGCGCAGGTAGACGCCGCGATTCGCAAGAGAACTCGCGGACGGTACGCGAAAGAGAAAAGAGAAAAGAGAAAAGGTTACCCGAGGACGAGAGGAGCGAGGTGCGACGAATCGTGTGAAAAATCTCGAGCAATAAGCGATCCACTGAAAACTTAAAGTTGTACCGTTTGCGTTTAACGATACGATAAGCGAGACGAGACATGAAAAAGAAAAAAAAAAGGAAGAAGGAGAAGATATTGTACGATAATTTGTGCGCGTAATGAGGTTAGGGACGCGAGGGGCTCAGAGCTGCAGCGAGCAGAGGAGCAAGAGGTTTAAGGAAGAAACACTCTTCCAAACGACAAGTAATATTCTTTAGTGATATACAACTTAATATACATACTTAACGTGTATCGTATAATGTTAACGACGACAAAGCTCGCGAGTGATATTTATGACTTAAATAAGATGATACTTAGAACGATAAGCGGGAAGATGGAAAGGAGCAAAGAGTATAAACGGACGCGTGCATTGGCGAGAAAGAAAGAGAGGAGCGGGAGAGTGAGAGAAAGGGGGAGAGCGAGAGAGAGAACGAGAGAGATATTGAGAGAGAGAGAGGGAGAGAATGCGTGTGTGTGTGTATGCGCGCATGTGTAAAAGAAGACGAAGCACGCCTTAAGAAACCGCGAGAAGCGTGCTCGCGCAATCTAGCGAGAAGCAAGCAAGAGGCAATGATTCGACTAGAGACACCATTAGCAGCAACCGAATTCTATTTTCCACGGTCTGCGTACTCGATGCGCCGTTTTAACAGCTAGAAAATGGGTGCGTATTTAAGAAGCTGACCTCGAGGACACCTGATATCGATGTACCTTGGCCTATCATCCATTTTCTGCCGCCCCCCCCCCCCCCCCACGATCTTTTTGTCTGTCTTTTCCGCCTCCTGTTCCCTGCTCTTCCCTTGATTCTCCCTCCGTTCTTCCATTCTCTCTTTCTCGCTGCTTGCTGAAACCCTTCCGCTTCCGGGGAAATCGGGCGCGAAACGGCAGAGGAAGGGAGAAAGGACGCGAAGGGTGCTCCGAGACCGAAGTCGACCCGGTGTCGTCGGTCCATTCGCGAACTCGCAGGAAGCAGATCGATTTCTTCATTTTACTCTGACGAGGGAGGATTGCTCGTTTGGCTTTCGCTCGGGCGGACCCGACGACATCGGGCCCGAACACCGAACACCGAGTGCCGAATGCGGCCCCTCGAGAATCGTCATCGATCGCCACCACGACCGCAACCACAGCCGCATCCGTGTCCTCTGCGGATTATTTGGCAGCGATGTCTGCGCGATCTGAAGCAAAGGGTGTACAGCAGAGGAGACGGAAATACGCGGCGCTGCAAACAGGAATCATCTGTCCCGGATGACTTTTGAACTTGCATCCACTCGAACATCATCATTTCGACAGCCAACCCTATCCCTCCTTCGCGAACACTTCCCCCCTTTCTCCACCCCTCTTTCAACTCTTTCGATTACACCCCCTGCCGATCATTGTGTATTTCATACGCCACGCACACGCATACAGATACACACATACACACGTAGCCACACAACTGCGAATGTCGAGAGTAATTTTTAGCGTAGCTAGTACATTTTGATAAGCGCTAACCACCCACTAGTTGAGAATGATCAGTAGGTGAAGCATGCTGGTTGAAATATCTTTTAGAACCGGATCCCCCGTTGTTCCTTCACCGCCCTCGTCGTTTCTTCGTAGAAAGAACTATTTAAGTATAGCCTCGCTGCTCTGTCTTCTTGCCGACGTTCGATCATCGCGACTGCGTCGCACTAAGGGGAAGATTCGGTCGGACTTTGACACGTGCTTTTTTTTCCTTTCGTTCGATTATACTTTCCCGATTGCGTTTACTTTCTTCTTTTTTTTTTTTTTTGTATTTAATTTTGGTTTCAAATCGTTGAAGATGGCTGTGCTGGCGCGTAGAGCACTCGTCTGTTTTCGCGTTTCGCGTGTCGCGCGTCGCGGTTCTGCTAGAAAGCCGTTGCGACGATAACGGGGAATGCGCTGTCCTGGCGAAACTTTCTCTCGGTGCGGGTCGAAAATTTCCCGAGAGCAATTGTAACATTACCGGTCGTAAAATATACATGTATCTGTGCAAAACGTTGCTGACCCTGGCTTTCAATCGTTGGCGATAAAAATGTCTGTTTCCCGTTTCCCTCGACACTCTCATCTTCGCGTCCACTTCTCCCACCTTCCATTCGTTTAAAATTTTCTGGCACGGACGTGTTTGCTGCGGCGAACGGTTGTGCAAACGATTTTCCAATTGAAATTCTCAACCTGGTAACCAGTCGATATAAGGACAAAACTTCTCTTCCGGTCTAACTTTTAAATTGTTAGCATTTTAAATTTTCGGGCGTAAGGAAACTCGTGGAAGCAGGGAGGGGACCAGTACTAGTTGCTTGGAGAGCGCCGCGGCAGATACCCCTTCTCGGAGATCGGTCGCTTTTGCAATAATCTGCCGGCTTTTCTTGGACGAGCACCTCCTCTCGATTCCCCGGTACGTGGAGGCGACCGTTTCTCGGGAAATACGAAGGAGGAAAAAGCCTGTTGTAGTAGTAGCCCACCTTCCTGGCCACGGGATAAGCCCTTTCGTCGCTTTTCTCTCTCGTACATACAAACGACCATGGTCGGGCAACTGGGTAATCGAGAGAGGGGCCGGATGAGAAGAGAGAAACACCGAATACACATCTTCCCGAGCACACCCCTGTTTGCGTGAACCCGATATTCCGCCGTGCCTCGTATTACCGTTACTTACTATTACTTACTGTCATTAATCGTATTATTATTGATTACTATCGTTTCTTTTCACCCGCCTTTGCCGCCATCCCTGCAAACACGTAACTTTTACGTAATTCACCGTCGTTATTGCCAGCGATTTTTCTCACGTTTTCGAAACGAGCTCGCACGCGCTCGGGATTCTCGTTGCCGGCTTTTGGCCTCTCTCCTCTCCTCCCCGTAGCGTATCAAGATATTCCCTCAACTTCTTTTCTTCAATTCCCTCGGTTCTGTCTACTTTTGTCGTGCCATGAACGCGCGGGGCAGCCGCGCAACGAGAGAAGCGCGCGTGCAGCAGCGGACTCGTCCGACAATCATGTACCGAAAAGGTCGCGCGCCAAACCTGCCCCCCCCCCCCCCCCCCCTCCCCGGAACGAGGCTGATCCGTTGCGCCCAAGGGGGATGAAACTACCCTTGAGTCGTCGAACGCCTACGGGATGGATAGATACGCTTGAATCGATACGGCCCGTGGTACACGCTGTATTTCGATTCGCTACGTGGAAGAAAATTCTGCTCGACGGAACGTGCACGCGAAGCATATCGCGATTAATTCACCTCTGACCTTACGATTCTTCTTCCCCACGTTTTCTCGCCAGTTGATCGGTAGGGCCGCAGACTGATGGAAAACGTTGGGGGGAGGGGGAGGGCAGATGAAAGAAACTAGTATCGATCGTCTGGCTTTCCCTTTTCCTTTCGAATAAGCCGCGGCGCTTCTTCCACAGGCCCGCAAGTTTTCTTTCGAGCATTATTTTCTTCCTCGACGCGAAAAGCCCCGAACAAACGGACTGACGCGCAAACAATAGCCACGGTCTCCGGCCGTGAGGCGGATATAAAACGAGAAAGAGCACGACGCAGCGGGATTACGCAGGGCGGCGAACGCGAAGAACGACTAGAACGACCGATATTAGTTTAGTTCGATGCCTAGATGAGTTGCCAATAAAGTAGTTCGTTTCAAACTTGTAGCTAACCTTGTATTGTCTACCTATTTTGTATACTATCACACGAGAAAGCCTAGCCCATGTATCTCGTCCTTCGCTGATCCAGCCTATCCCGTAACATACTGGCCGTACATCTGTATACACTTCGGCTAACTGTATTCTGTTTTTGTTCTTGTAATACCTAAGCCAGAAGTAATTGTCCCCTTTATCGTTTTGGTGCTATGTAATATTTCAGCCTCTCACTCACCCTCGTATGTATCGTTTTCATGTCTCTCTGTATTACCTCACTTAACCTCGATCTAGCGAGTCTGTTTGTGTATTTATTGCGATCCACGTAACGGTATTATATGAAGTACTTTGATTATTTTTACCATTTGTTTGTTCTAATTTTTTTTTATTCATTTTTTTTTTTTTAAATTTCTTTCCCGTTTGACTGCTCCATTCGTTCGCGGCGCCGAACGTTGGGAGCGCAGCCGTTGGTGCCGGAGGCGCAGCACCCCGGGCGCATCGCGCTAATTGGCTAATTAATATTAAGCCGTAATTAGCCTCGTTAACCCCGCTGGGCACTCGTTTCACGCCGCTCTCTGGTTGGTCGGAAGACGCGGCCTCTGCGTACTGTTCGCGCCAGGCGCGCATCGAGGACTTGCTACGCGGGTGCAATCGTATCTGCCGAATCTCCGAAGGATCGCGAGTCCGGATGAGCGATTCCGGGTAAAGAGGAGGCGGGTCCTCGACGCAGCGGACCGGGCAGCGGAAAACGCGCCAAAACATTCCATGTATTTCTGTATAAGCACAGCGTTTAAATCGTTCGCCTCCGCGAAAGAGGGGTCGTTCCGATCGAGCAGAAAAGCGGCGCGCGTCTTCCGGCACACCCCGCAGGCCCTAGACAATAGCGTTTTTAACATTACCTCCCTTCTCCTGTCGCCCCATGTTGCTTCTTAAGCGGTTTCAGATAGCCAGCGGAATTGTTGTAGCGCATGCATCTTAGCTAGACCAACCCTGGCGCACTCTAACCAGCAAGTAAGAGTAAAGTTTAATAAATTCGATATGTACACAGGTACAGGTATTTCTCGTGGAAACCTCCCCAACAGACCCCCTCTTCCCCGATCGCTCGGGAAATGATCTTGGAACGGTCACGGAGGGATGTTCTTCTCGTGTGTGTCCTCCCACCACCCCTCCCCCGTCCCACACGGTCCTGTGACCTGAACGGGCCCAAGACCTCGACTTACCTAGTTACCCCTTTAACCCTTTGCACTCGGAGCGGAAATTTTAATCAAGGATACGAACTCCATGCAACAGGATTAAGAGGTAGCGCCTCGGGAAACGAAAGGGGAGGAAGGCATGGTAATGTTGGTGTATAAATAGGAAAAGGCGAGGAGACACTTCTCCGTGGGCCGAGCGCAAACGGTTAATGGAGGAAGCGTTGTGTGCGTTTCATCGCTCATTTCTGGAGCCGTACGGAGAAAGAGAGCACCAGCCATCCCGACTCTTTCCGATCGTGCCCTCGATCAAACGAGCGACAATCGTCGACCGCATTCGGAACCGAATTCTTTACCAGTGTTTACCCATAAGGGGGAATGTTGCGAGCGCGAAACGTCGTGTCGTGTTCAGCATTCGAAAATGGACGATTACTCGGTTTGCTCGAGCGCACGGAGGCACCTGGCACCCCAGCACGGAGAAAGACTTGCTTCAGGTTTTTACGGTTTCACGAGACGCGGAACTCTTGCCTTCGAAGTGATCTTGGACGGAAGATTAGCGATCCCCGGGATCGATGTGTATATATCGTCGTGTTAGTTTGGTACCAATCCTAGATCGTAGTTGATTTTATACGTACGTATCGCGCTGTGTGATTCCTCGCGAGAACCAGAAGAGCTGGAGTAACGGGAGACCAAGATACCGCGCGAATACTCATCGATTTTTCCACGAGACATTTTTTATCGTACCTGGACCGATTCGATAAACGTTTTCTGAATCTCCGGTGGTCTTCCAGCTGCGTCGAGCCAGAGCGAAGCACAAGATATATCGCGACATATCATTTTACGACTAACCTGTGCGTCGATCCGAAAACAAAGAGAAAAGACGTTTTGCTTTCTCCGTGCAGCCGGGCCACCCTTTTCCTTTCTTTTACGATCATCGATTCGACAAAACCCGAGTGCCTTAATCCAATGTCTCAGCACCCCCCACCGTGTATACCCGCCCCCTCGAAACTCCAAGTAAAAGAAGTCATCGACGAAGGAAAGAAAGAGAAGCAGCGGTGCAGAAATAGGCAGGAGAGAGAGAAAGAAAAAGAGTGCGTGTGTGCGTGTGAGGCAGAGGCAGAGGAAGAGAAAGAGAAACGAGTGTAAAAAAAAGAAAATGTGGACAGAGAGAGAGAGGGGAGGGGGGAGAGAGAGAGAGAGAGAGAGAGAGAGAGAGAGAGAGAGAGAAGAAAAGCAGGAACGATTTAGACGCATATTAATTCCCATAGGCAGTAGAATTGAGTGTCGATCGCTAGAGAGAACGCGAGAGATCAGCTTCCACGGATTCACAGAGCCGAGCCGAGGCGATCACCCACCATGGCTGACAACCAGGTAAGACCACTTCCTTCTTTCTTCTTATTCCCTTTTTACCTTTACGTACTTCTTCCTTATGTGCAGGACGGCGCGAGCATCGCGGTGCAGGCAGGAACAGCATTTCCATGCAAATGTTATACCCATCTTCGGATCTTTGCTTTTCAACAGACTAACTGTTCCTGGCTACTGCATCGGGATGTTGCACCCTTCTCGTACAGACAGACGTATTATACGTATTATATTGTGTGTGCGCGCGTGCGTGTGTGTGTATATATATATATATATATATATATATATGTGTATTTTTGTATATACATGTACACATGCATCATTCTGTCGTAGACACTTCGCATAGAGCGTTAGACGCTGCGAGGTTTAGCGTGTTAGTTACGAGCATTGTTGATCGTCGAGAACGAAAACTCTGCTCTTTACCACCCCTTTGTTGAGCGGGGGATGGATGATACCCTATCACACGTATCGTAATACATAGTAATTGTTGATAGCTGTTACTAGCAGAGCTAAGAGTCATCGATGGTGTAGGCGTAGTAGTTCGATGCATAATTCAGTCATTTCTCGCGAGTAATTCGAGAGCCGAGGGACCGAGGGCGGCTCACCCGATGTTTTAGCGAGGATACGTCGCTATTGTGGAACCATGGATATTCGCGACGTTGCCTCGAAAGCAATCGTTACTTTTCACTCCATTTTCTTAACACTGGACCAGTGAAATTGGAAGAACCGGGCCGCCTCGACCGGGGCTCTGGATATTACGTCGTCGAAGAGTTCTCCGCGCGGAAACGTTCGTTGACCAGCAAGCACCGTTCCTCCCTGTTTCCTAAAGTTTTCTTATTAGCCAAACTTGGGGAACCGACGCGACGCGAGTTCTCTCACTTTACGCCCCCGTAACTTCCCTGCGTCGAACAGTTCTTGCATCCCGTATTAATCGCCGGCTCTCCAACAATCTCTTTCTCGGCTTCTTTCTCTATCAGTTTGCCACGCGGAGAACTCCGTGGCGGGAAGTGCCAGTGTCGGAGCTGTTTGACAGTAGCGTGTCAGTATCGAGGCTGCGACAAGGGTACACAGTGCATGCGTAACGATTTCTACCTACTAACAAGTGTCTGAACGGTTATCTCGTACTCACGGACGGCCCCAACGTCGGCCAATCGAATGCAATCTTTTTAAGGTAGAAACGACGAATTAGCGAAGGTGGATACGAGGTAATCGTGGCGTGTAAAGGCGAAGCGCGAAGCCTTGCGTAGTAGCATGCGTGATTTGAGAGAACAGAGGATGACAGGAACAAGTATAATACGTATCATTGGAATCGTTGATCTCGGTAATGGTTCACCACTACTGCCATCATCATCACCACCCACTACCAAAAACCATCACTACCACCACCATCATCGTCTCCATCGACAAAAGAGAGATTATCCAAGAATCGAAGTTAAAACGAAACGGTTTAACGAGGCGGTGCGCTCGAAAGCCGGCTTTTACTGGACAAGTTCTCCGCTCTTTCGCAATTCATTCTTTTAACCAAGCTTGTATTTCCTTCGCGGAGATCTTGCATCGAGTAACAGAAGGCACGCAAAATTAAACAAGGCCAGCGAATTTTGCTCGCGAAAGGCAAGGGTCTATAGGACGAGGACGGATTAACTACCCAAGCCAATCGATCTTTAAGGAAAATGGAAAAGCTCGATGGCTGGCCTTTTTTCTATTCGTTTTCGAGCCACTCTTTCGAAATGGGACCCGCGCGTTTTTGGTAACGCTTTTATAAAGCCGACAAACTTATGTCTGGCGTCTTGTTCTTCCAGTACACACATTATATATATATATATATATATATATATATATATATACACATTCATACATACGCGTATACATATATGGATAAATTAACGAACAAATGAATGAAGAAATAAATTATACATATATATATATATACAAATTATGCGTACATAACTGGTGTACGATTAACATAGTTGGCAATCGAGCCGAGCGTGCGTTAAAAGGACAAGTTTTTCTATTAAACAAAAAAACGTTCGATTCATATTGTGCGCGTATTAGTGGTTCGTCGCGCGGCACTTGGTTGAATTTCAAAGCTTCCTCCGTGTTTAAATTAACAAGATCGTGCTTTCAACGCGTGTAAGCGAAACATTAGGCCGTTGAAGTGTCGACAGACTTATAAACTCAGGAACTGCTTAAACGCGTTTTGAATCAACGAAGCGCCGCGCGGAGGAAACTGTCTCCGGTAATTGCCGGCACGTGAAAGAAAAAGTTGGTCGGTGAAACTGTCCGCTCGTTGGTAAACCAGTGACCGAGCATAATATGTAGTTGAGAAAGGACGATTCCTCGCGATCAGGGGCGGACAGTATCGGGTAATTACCGAGGACAAACGACTACAAGTGTCAGCTGAAGCAATCTTAGCGTTGATTTCCCGCGTTTCCCCCAGCTTTCGACCCGAGCAACACCGTGCTCACCCCTCCCATCCTACCGCGGCGGCCAATCTGTAAATATTTCTACTTGAGTCGGGTCGCGTCGCCGCAGTGGCCAGACCAACGTCGATCGCGAAAGACGAATGGGTTGCAGCGCGTGTAAAATTTCATTGCTTTACCTATCGCTTCCTTCGACGTTACTAAGTGCAATTCAACAACTTCCTCGGCTGATTCTCATTCTTGCGCGCCTTTTTTTGTTTCCGCGCACTGTAGCGTGGTTCGCGTATCCGAGCATTGTAGTCTGTTCCTCTTTCATCGGAGCTGCGAGCGGGATCGTGGAACCAGCGCAAAAATTCGGTTTTTTGCGCCGCGATTTTGTGCTCTAAATCCTGGGCTAACCAGGGAATCGGAAGGGTTTTCCATTCAAGCGATACGAAGGGGAGAAGTGGAGTTTTTGCGCGAGTTGATGCAGAATCTGGCGACCTCGATCCCGCAGCCGGTAGCACCGCGATCGACGAAATCTCTGTACATATGTACATGCCGGGTTTTGATAAACTGTTGGTATAAACTGTGCGAGGCGACAGGAATGAAATTCGCATAATTCGGTAAAGCATGCACCTTATGCCTCGTTAACACCCTGCACACGATATCGCGTATATTTTTTCAATCCAATTCCAACATATCCCGGGCTGTTCGCAAGGAGGAAGGGAAGTGAGAAATAGAGGCGGAGACCGAGCGGAAGGAAAAGCACAGAGAGGGCGGAGAGTTCTAATGAGCGAATCGGATCGAGAGCACCTTGTAATTAGAGACTCCCTTGAACCCTGCTCGTTCGCCGCTCTACGCATTCCCCTTCGGTTCCTTACCGCCGTATATCGATAGAGGTGAACTGTCCGAAAGCAGCAGCAGCAGCAGCAGCAGTTACCGATCAGCTAAAGCAGGAGAGTGGCATAGTATCGGATAGAGATGATTCTCGCGCGGCGTCGCGTCACGTGGCGTCGTGCGTAATCGGCTTGAATTCACGCGATCGCCTTTCGACCTGCACGACAGAGTAGACACCTGTCCTTAGCTTTCCCTAGGTTTACCCTAAGTTCTTGTAAGTGCATTGCATATACGAATCGAACCGTTTTCACCAATCACTCTATTTATCCGGCGCGTAATTTGTAGAAACCGTGTGGAGTCTATTAACAACACGAGACAATTCTGCGACGAGGACACTTTGGAGCCTCGAGGATGTCGAAATAGTACAAACCGGGATGAACGTTGAACCGGGTCGACTAGCTGTAGTCTGAGAGATAGAGACAATTCGATCTCCGCTAGCGTGACTGAATAGAAACACGGGGATCGAGTCCTGCTTTGGCCAGGCCTTGTCGATCGCACAGATCTTCTTTGCGGACATATCTTTACTGGTCGACGAGGCTAGCTGGACGCAGCACTCGTTTCTCCCATTTAGCGTGTATTAACCAGTAGCGATGTATCTCGCGTGATAATTGCAGCTAATCAATATCACTGATATCATTAGCCGTACTTTACAAGTATTATTATTATTATTATTATCATTATCATCATCGTCATCGTCATCACCATCATTCATCATCGCCATCGCCGCCATCGTCGTCGTCGCCGCCGCCGCCGTCGTCATCGTCGCCGCCGCCGCCGCCGTCGTCATCGTCATCGTCATCGTCATCATCGTCGTCATCTACCAAGTAGTGATCGAGTAATATTTTTTCGTCTAACGTGCCATTTGTCTTCATCGCCATTCACACCTCGTAGTCGTTTTATTTATTTAATTTATTTGAAAGACACGTACGTTACTTGTTTAGAGAACCGATATATATTACACGTGTACGATTGGTATCTCTTGTATATTTTTCGTGCTCCATGGACGAAGCTTCGGCATAGCACACACACTTTCACCCCGTAAGCATTCCCGCGGCCGACGATCAACTGACTCTTTCCAATGAAGATGAAGAAAGAATCGAATCGATTGACCGCAGAACTTTGACTCGCTTCTCGCTTCCCTCGCCTGTTTGCGCGCGATTGTTTCACGTCAGATCTGCTTTTCGCGATAGCGTCTCGTTCGCGAGGACACAGAGAGATACATCTCGTAGCGTAGATCTACGCTGTTGCGTATTATTGGAAAGATCACGAAATCGTGGCCGGTAGGTTAACCCGAACTCTCCGCAACGCAACTTAGTATAGTCAGCTAGCTAGACACAGCCGATTAGTAGGACGATGTGTAGCCAACTTGCGTAATTAATTAATTACTCCGTTTAAATGGGTAAACGACAAAAGACAGTAATAAGTGAGTTTCGATTAATTGGTAGAGGGACACGAGGTAAAACAGCGAATTAGATGGAGGAGGGAGTACAGAGAGTGGTAGAGCTAGAGAGACAGAGAGAGAGAGAGAGAGAGAGAGAGCGCAAGGGAGAGAGAAAGATGGTGTGCGTGCAGGTGTTGGTTTGCGTGGGAGGGAGAGAAAGGGACGGAGCGAAAGGACGCGCAAGAGAGGGAGAGAAAGAGAGAAACCGAAGGAATAATTACCAACGTACTTACTGCAGGTAAACTGGTTACTGTACCTGTTGTTGTTGAAAACATTAAAAACACTCTTATTCCATGCTAATACCACTTACTGATATCTCTTATTCTCACCCCTGTTCCATCGACTTTTCTGGGAGATGAAGGGTGTCGGCGGACGAAGTGTCACGAGACGAAGCTTCAATTTCTGCCCCATTTTCTTTACGACCCTTTTTCGAAACGCGCCGCAGTCGATGGAGTATCGGAGAGAATTCGTGGCGCGGAGGGGCTTTAGTTTTTAAACGGGGTGGAGAAAAGGGCGGAGGGATGTAAAATTCGAGAGCTACAGCGAAGGGTGGGTCGCACCCACGACGATCGAAGGCGCTTGAAATGTAGTTGTTCGTAGAGAAAATTGGGCTAGATATCGGGGGTGGTGAAAAACAGTGGAAAACACGGAGACCCAGCTGCCCCGTTAACCAACACTTCTCTCCACTGCCGATTTGTACTTGTTTCGGTGAACATATAGTATGCGATTATACGTGTAGTAGAGTGAAGTGAACGCCACGATGCTGTTATCGATTTCTCGATGCATCACGTGCGCTCGCGTGTACATATCTATCTATACATATTATAAATATTTTAGTATCTGTTTTGGTGGTAGTTAATTGGCTCTATGCGCTGCTGGCCGGATCTTCGAACCGGCTGTGTCGTCGTTTTTCATTCTGGCGAACCTCTGCACGTGTTCTATTGTAAAATCAAAACGCAATGTACATGCTACGAAATTATACTGCGAAACGGCCAGCAGCGCGCACCACACCGTAGGAATAATATGGTTTGCCACCCCAATCCCCTTCGATCCCTCGTCGTTCCCTCGTCGTTTCCTCGGAGTTGTTTCGAGCAAAGGTACCACGAGTCGGAACGTAATTAATCAGAGCATGAAGAGTGCGTGTAAATTGATTTTCGATCCATAGGGGTAACGAGTAGAGTACTACTAAATATTTCTGTACGGTGACTGCTAATGAAACAGTAGAAAAGAGAGGATGAGCAACTCGGAAGGGGTTGGAAAGCTGAAGAGGTGAGTGACAATACAGAGGGATTACTCTTGCACACTGATTTAATGGCAGTGACTCCTTATCCCTCTTTTGTATAATAACATAGGCGTTAGCGATGTACCTACGTATAAAGCAACGAGTGAACTTTTATCTATTGGAGCAAATACGATTCAAATGATGACGGTCTGTATCGCGATAAGTATGTATACCCCTGTTATCGATCAACAGTTGAATGAAGCAGTAGGATGACGTTGTTTCATAAACTCTATCGTACCCTGTTTGTTCGTAACGACGTTTCGTTAATACGACAGAGTAGCTTTTCCAAGTATGTACACGGAGAAAGTAGGTTTTATCTAGGTCTCGATGACGAGCAGAGCGTATAAGAGCTGTTTGAAGTGAATTGTTCGATGGTTGCAAGAGTAGCGAGACTTTTCATTCCGAAAGATGAAACGCTGAATTTAGACGAATCATTTTTTATTCGATCAGTAAAGATTTCCCTCTCGCTGATTCATCGCCTCCATCGACAGAAAATAGTTACATCATTGATCGAATAAAAAATCATTTTGGTACATTCTCGATTGTTTGTTACCAGTTAGAAGTGTTTTCATTACTTTTATATTAACCCGATATAGAATATCTTGGCAGATACTCGCGTGTGCATGGGGCCGTCATTGAACTCTAAACGAAACGAAAGAAAAGCTCCCTTCTTTCTCGAACGTTCCTTTTCTTTTCGCGAATCAAAGGGCTAACTTATCGCCCCCATGAACACGCGGCGATAAAAAGATATTTCTAACTTCCACGACAACCCGAAACCCTTGAATGATTAATTCTTTCGCAGCATTGTAGAAAAGTAGTTTCCTTTAACACTTAAGACAATTTACACTCTTCTAGACATAGTGGCAGCTGACGTAATTGTTACTAATTAGAGTCTGCGTAGAGAGAGACGTATGTATTTTCGTCGAAAGTTTCGACGGTGGTAACCCCGTAGGAACAATGACAAAGGGGGACGCTGAGAAGGCAATTCACCCCCGTTTCTGCAACGAATTTCCAAGAACGAGCGTAATCACGAGTCGAAGGAGTAAGCCTCGAAAGCGTGCAGGCTGCCAACGAGAAGTGCGCACGTCTTTTCAATCGATTCTGCATCACAGAGCGGCAGAACTTTGCCAATCAATGGATCCTATCTCTAGACCACCGGAATCGATAAAAAGGGCGTGCCCAATTGTTGTCGGCAGTCCTGAGGTGGGCAACGATGTGGCCTAATTCGAGCGAGGGCGAAGACTTAATTAGCAAAAATGCTAACACACACACACACACACACACACACACACACACACAGAGTCGAATCAGCAGAGACAGGTAGATCGGGGTGGTAAAATTTCAAGAAGCCAAAGCGGGGGATGCGAGTCGTTCGAAAACATTGCCTGGCTAGTGGCGGCCAACGAATAGTGGACATTTTGCAGGAAAGGACAAGAGGGACGAGGGGTTAAAGGGTAAAGTCTGAATCGAGGCACCTTTTCGTGTCACGGCAACCGAGGAACAACCGGGCAACTCACGACCCTTTCTCGTCGACATCACGCGCCGACCACTTCTCGATTAATCGTCATAACATTTATTTTGTTACGGTAGCATTAACCATCGATCGGATTACCTCCAAATGCTAGAGCCACGCACTAAACAATGTACAACGCGGTCCTACGAGTCGTCACGTATCGTGCCCTTGCATGTCTTTCGGTTTAACGAAGCGACGGCCATCAGACAGTCTATGGATAAGCGCTTTTTTCTATGTTTAATCGAGTACAAAGCCTGTATATACATATTATTAGACAGTATATTGTTATACACGAGTGTAAGACGCGTTGTCTACGTAGGGACAAAAATATGTACGATATATATCGCAGGGCCGGCCGATCGCGCGAGCAACGATATATCGCGGAGAGAAAAGAACATATGCCTTCTAATAATTTATATTTCATTGCTGACACGTCACGCTTGCCGCGTACGCGAGCGGAGATAAGAGTAATTAGCCGAGTATCATAAAGTGGAATCTGGGGCGTCGCGGGCAGATGCCCACGGTGGAAATAGTAAGTAGTACAAGTCGACGAAATGTCCGCCAAAGGCCGCGCGCGCAGCAAGTTAAGATCCCCGAAGTTTCTGTTTCGCTTTTGTCGCATAGAAACAACGAACACGCGTTTCCTCGGTAATATCATTGCTCGCGAGAATGTATTCGGATCCTAGTCGTTCTAGTCATGTGAGGAATTCAGTTAGGGATATCTCGCGCGTTGCGTCGCGACCAGCGCGGCTTCCGAGGGCTACAAATCGAAGAGAGATTCGCTGCCTCCCGGAGGACACCGTCGTGTCCCCTCGGAAGGAACGAGGGAACCGTGGAAGAGGAGAAGGAAGAACACCACACGGCTGGCCTCGACCCTGTCTCCAAGGAGCAGCAGAGAAGCAGAGAAAAGCGACAGGTTGAAATAAAAAGAAATTACTGGCTATTTATTTACGGAGAATTACGAAAAGATTATATATATATATGATGATTTTCGTAGCTGACCTATGATTATTACATACTTGCATTTTAATCTTACGCATCTACGATTTTGTATTACAACCTATGTCCCATTTTGCGCGCGACTCCACCCAAAATCCCTTCGACCACCAGGTGTGATCATAGAGTAGCACGTACCTACGCTTGCATTGTATCAAAACTTCCTACAACGAAACATGAAAAGAGAAATGAAACGAGTTTACAAGCGTTCGATCCATAGCCCCGTAAAAAGATCAATCTAGCGAAGAGCCACGGTATCAATTTTCATCCACCGGCCATCGTCCCACGCGGGATCAAGCAACCAGAGTTTACGGCGAATGATCACCATCGACGCGTGAACATCGATTCGCGATCAGCGACCCAGAGAGCCCTGATCTCCGGAATCCAGGCTCTCTGAATTTCGATGGCGACCTCGCCGCGCTCAAGGAAATGCAGGAAATCCTGCGGGACTTTCCCTCGGTTAAACGAACCGTTTTCTCGCTTCTCTTCTTCGCTCGGCTCGCGTTAATTTCTAGCTAGCCCGGTGCCTGCGTTCGGCGAGGATAAATTTTCAATTTTGCCGAAAGCATCGTACGGGCATGTAGTAATACCGAGGGAGGCAACGCAAAAGCGACCAGAGACATCTCGAGCTTGGAGCGTCGAGCCCGGCAGGCTTTTCGGAATGCCGCCTGGCGCTGATCTCCCGGAGGTCCGATGCCGGCAGAGGGAACGAGAAGAAAAGAAATCGATATCTGGACCCCCCAAGGGCACGCGTTATGTACACCCCTATCGGCTAAATTGCTGCCGCCCTGGGGAAAAAAGCCAGTCCAGAAACTTTCCCCCGACCCTGCCTCGAGAAATATTAAGGAGTGGAGTATCCCGCGGAGCCTGATCGCCGCACTTTCCGCGGAAAATTTATTTCCTTGCACGATCCCGATACAACATCGAGATCGAATATCCAGAGAGAGGGACGAGCAACAGAGTCCGATGATGGCCGATGGGAACGATCGGTGCTCGAATTCTTCGAAGCTCGGATTGAATTATCCAATTACGGTGTTTGGATTCTCCCCGTCGTTCCTCTCTGCTGTTGGGGTGAAAAAGAGCAGAAAGGTGATGGGAAGGGAGGGTCCGACACGCGTGACGGAAAAACGATGGCCGTAATTCGATAGTTTAAGTTGGCGCGTTTATATCTGCCCCTTTTTATACATATATCTTACTACCCCGGGCATATTTTCACCCTAAAGATGCGCGCGAGCACCGGGGGAACGAGGGACATTTACACGCATCCTCCGCGCTGGTCGTTTCACCCCGGCTACCACGCGCGCGCCACTCCATCGATGTATCCTGTACTTTCACCCCCGAACCGATGCTGTCGCGCTACCCGGAAACGGAGAACGAGAAAATGGATCTATTAGGCGAGGAGGAAAGTAGTCTCGTGTTTCGTTCCCTCTCGTAATCGGCACGCAACGCGATCGATGTTTCTCGCGCAACGCGCTACGAACTATAAATAAAACATGCGGGGCTGAAGAATGTCGGCGAAGAAACGGTAGAACGCAGAGGGAAAGGAGAAAATGTTCTCCACGTTCGTCTCGCTTTTCCTTCTATCTGCTCCTTCCCACCCCTCTACCTGCCACGCTTACCAGGGGAGGAAAGATCGCGTCACGAAACGCGGTTAGGTCACGCGATCCCACGATCGCAAGTAATGATTTTTATTTATTTACCACCCGCTCGCCGGAAAATACGGGCCTTCACCTCCCCTGCAACGAGGGAAAGTGTGTTTCAATGTCGCTGCCGCGTAAATTACGATCACGGAGGTAAGTGAAGATTCCGTTACGTCCGCGCGACCTTCTCGATAATCGAGCCGTTCCGATACTGGAAGCGTCCTCCGAGGTGTCGCGTAGTTCTGCCTTTATACGCGATGTCCCGATATCGTGTAAGTTTCTCTGTGCTTTAAGAAGAAGCTTCTTCTTGCGAAAACCGGTGAAGGAACGAATGCAATTGCGGCGCCACGAGCGAATAAAATTGAGCTCGAGGGTCGAACTTGGAATTGAAGCTCAACGATCCGTGTCGCGCGCTCTCTCTGCACCGAATCGATCTAGCCGTATCGAAGTTATCCAAGTAATCCCAAGGGGTATCGCCGATCGGTTGATGGGACGATCGTTATCGGTATTTTTATCCTGGCTTGTCGGGACTTTAGTTGGGCATAAAATTGCATTACTTAAGCGGATCAGTAGCCGTAAGTAGTCTCCGTTTGCGGAACGATATTAGCTTAAGGGGGAAATGGAGCAGTTTATCAGGGTGGCAGCCGCCTCCTCCTCCTCCTCCTTCCCGCGTTGCGCGATTTATCGCACTTTTACTGCCAGACTCCAACCATTCGCCACAGATTCTACTTGTATGGTTTCGAGCTGCTAGCTACTTGGAATTTACTTTATTTCCCCTTGCCCGCGTCCAGCGAATACAAGCACGGTAGTCGGCCCTTTCGATTTTCTTTTTATCGAATAAGCAAGTGTGGCACAATTGTTACGCGAGGAAGCCAGTTTCTCGGCAATTAGAGGCACACCGACCCTTTGTGATAACATTAGCGATTAAAGGGCCAACATGTTGCGCGCATCGACCCGTTTGCACGGCAAACAACGGGCTAGAGATGCGAGAAGCTTCTCCAGCGGAAGAGTGACATCGAGGCCACCTAATATTCCGTGGACGTCGGCCTGGGGAGCTTTCCGCGGATTTCTTTATCACTTTGCCGCCGCAAAGTATTCAATATAGCCGGCTGCATTATGTAGCGAGTCGGGCAAGCTCCTGTAGGTAGGGCGAACAGGAGAGAAGGAGGAGGAGGAGGAGGAGGAGGAAAAAGTTGAAAGAGTAAAGTACACCAGTCGCTTGTCTCGCATTTCAACTAGCAGACCCGACAAGCCAAGATTCTGACGTTACAGAGTAATAAAACGGCCGCGAACGATGAAAACGTGGCAGGATAATTAATGTTCCAACCCTCGGTGGGAATACGAAAATACTCGGGACACGTTTACGTATTAATTCAGTACCGAACCTGACCCGATCCCCGTTCCATTCGTCCTCCGACAGCGCGCGGCCGGCAGTTTGTTCAAGGGACAGTGCCACTTTGTTTGGTATTTTCAAACATTTAAAGCGGAGCACGAACCGGGGTGGACGACGGGACTCAGGCGCGACCCTTCCGCCTCGACAAAATGCACATTCGCAGTAACTTGCCTCGGACTACACACTGATAAATAGTTGACCCGTACGCGCGCGGTGGAGGAGTCGAGTCGAGTCGAGTCGAGACGAGGGCGAGAGAAAAGAAGGGAAGGTAAGAGACACTCGACGCGAGTAAAGAGATACGGAGCTTGAATCTTTGATGGTCTCGGGCCCGGACGGCTGCTCCGTTCTTTCCCGGTTATTCTACCCGTGTTTTTACGCAAAACCCCGCGGAGCCAGCCGTGGCTGTTCGTGTACAATCGTATGGCGTCGTCGTCGTCGTCGTCGTCGTCGCCGCCGCTGCTGCGTGCAACGAGTTACCCAACCGAAGCCTCCACGCGGCCAACGAAATAATGTAAACGACACGAATGCTAAAAGAACTTTGCCCCAAGAACATTCTTAATTTACCCAGTAAGAGAGTTGGTTACATCTGGAAATAGAGAAGAACGGAAGGAGGAAACGGGGTAAAAGGGCAGCGAGAGAAAGTGCGCGGTAGGACGGCAAGAAGAGCAAGAGATAAAAGGAACGAGGGACAGAAGGCGCTGGGAATTGCGCCTACGTGTAGGCCATCTGGGAGACACGCGTGACATTTGACCCCTGCAGGAATTCTTTGGGCAGACGGAGGAGGGGAACGAAACGGGCGAGCTCGTATCTTTGGCCGTCGCGTTCGATGTTTTAAAAATAAACTTGGGTCGGAATATCACCCTTGTCGGGCATGCGTTCCATTCGCAATAACGCTTTTACCTCGATTAACTCTCTCGCTCACAGGAGCATGCTCGACACCGATTAATTAAGAAATCGAGGACAGTGGCCTTTTTTTACCATCGACCATTTGATCGATCGTTCGGTTTACGGTTTCGAAGGAGTCGCATTCGGAGCAAATACAAGTTGCAGACGGAGGCATTTGTGTTATACACGCTACCAAAAGTCCAGTTCTCTCTCCCCTTGTCTTTTATCCAATGGCCTTGTGCTTACGGTATCGATCACCACGTGGCTACCTAGTTAGTTGATTCTGTACACTCGGGCTGATCCTTGGACGCCGACGACCACTCGGAACGGGGAGTGCCGTGGCTCTATATCCCGATAGAAACAAAACCACCCTTCTTTCTAACTTGGCTCGTTTCCCCGTGGCTCTATGTCCTTTCGACGATCACGCAGAAACGCAGCGTTGCGTTTTCACGATCGTCCCGCTCGTCTACCTTCGAGTAGCGAGAGGGATTTTTAATCGGGCAGGAGTGCAGTGGACGCGCCGCGTAATGCGTAACCCCAGTCAGACTCCCCATCTTCCGTCTGCCGTCTGAAATAACGCGGTCGGCTTTTACGTTATTCTCCAGCGAGTCCGCGTTTAATATTTAAATCGATGCATTCCGTATTTACGAGAGCTTTTAGTGGCTGGGCGTCCTAACTCGCGTGAAACAGGGGAATCGGCTCGCGTTGAGATGTATGGATCGGGAGGACGAACTGCTACGGAACGAATGGAACGTGTAAAATAAGCGTAACGGGTTTTAAAGTTATAACAGAAGCTGCGCTTGCTACCGAAGTTTAATTATCTTCGCAATAACGTACCGCGGCTTCTCTCTTTGCGAGTAGTCTCGTATCTCTTAAAGCTTTTTTGCTTATGCTTTCGTGATATGTAACGTGTCGATAAGTTTCCTATGTAAGGTATCACGCGCAAGACCTCGCAAACATTCGTCGATATTTTTATCATCCTTTTCGCAAACTGCACAGTGCGCGCGTACCCGATAAGTTGCAAATTGCGCCTACTGGCTCAATTATTATTCGCGGTATCTTCGGTTCCAACACTCGCGATAACGGTTATCCTACTGTCACGGTGATTGTACAAAATCAGCGATGTCCTTACCGTCCAGTTCTTCTTGATCTTTGCGACAGAAAACAAATCGAACTTTGGCAAGTCTGTGCTACACGGGACACGCTTCAAGAAACACGTTGGTACCCTTAGGTGGCCGACCATGCTTCTCTTTCTGCAAGTAACAACGATTAAGCTAAACGCCCGATCACATCTACCTTACTTAGACAATGTATCCGAGGGATAACAGATTAGCTATTAACCTTTTATAAAATCTCAACGGGGAGAAAGTCGTGACAATCTTGACGTTTTGAAATCGTGTCGCTGGGGATCGTTCGCTCTTCGTTTGTCGAGCATCTCTCTTTTGTCCGAATCATCCTCCTGAAGACAGGTATATAGGTCGATACTCTGATCGTGTATGTTCACCATATAGTTCTCTAATTACCTAATACAATTTTGTCGATGCAGTTTGGCACTGAAGCTAGTGGCGGCGCGTCGATACCATATCGAATGAAATATTCAAACCGTATTCCGATGAGCAGATTATTCGTGGAAGCATCGTAAATAATTTGCGATACTCTTCGGCCAGGCAACGCGCCGCAGCTATATATACGTAAAAGAACTACTCGGACTACTCTCAAAAAGGTGTAAAAAATACTGCGAAGTTCCCTGCGATATTTAACACCTAAACATACGCGAGCAACCAAAGTATAGTGCAACTAATAAAGTATCAAAGTAATATAGCGTGTTTCCCACGGTTTGTTATTCGAACGAAGACTGCTGAACAATCGACTTTGTATTCCACGTGAGAGGAAGTCCGGTGAGTTTATGCAAGAAGGTCAGTAAATGAAAAAGGACTTATGTTAAGCAGCTTTTAAGAATGATTGGTATAAAACTATAAACGGTGGCACGACTCGATGCGATTAGCACTGATTTATGAGAACCCCTGACGTTGGGGAATCCTGCACTCTGCAGCCGCGCGTATCGCGATTGCGAACAGAGGAGGTCGCGAAGAGGGAATGGTTTTGAAAGGCCAGGCGGAAGATTGGCGCGTAAAGAGAAATACAAGGAGTACGTGCCGGCTTCGATTATTCAGTTATTTTTGTCGTTACTTTCTTTCCAAGGTAACGGAGAACAGAAGTTTATCGTGGTGAAAGATACGGCTCGCTGTATGGCCCGCGACACCACGGTGCATCCGGCCTCGCGTGCTACATAGTTGTTTCTCGGGGCAAGTGAAGCTGCCGATAGTGCCGATTACCGACAGTGTGCGACAACTTGTCGAAAACTTTTGGCAGCCGGTTCGCCTGGGTCCGCCGAAAGGAGCACGAGAGGCTAGCGCCCGCGATTTCGCGAAATTTAATGTCGCGGCACCACGAGAGAAGGGAGAAGCTGACAGTTAGGGGAGAAGGTGAAAGTGAGAACCGTCCGCGAACATAACCTAAAAATAAGCTGCATGCGCGGCTGCCGTGGCTTTCGCGGCGTTTCACGGCAATGCTGTACCACTTCTAGGAAATTGTTTGACATGATTGTGCCGGGGCGTAGACGTTTTAATGAATAACTTGTCGAGAGCGGAGCCAGAGAAACGGGAAAAATATGGAGACCTGCAACGAAGGGGGCGATCAGAGCCCGTCTGACACCGCGGTAACGAGAAAAAGTTGGTCCGACCTGAGAAGCGTCGTTGGCGATCTACGCAGAAAATTGTCCGGCGTATCGGCCGGCTCTGTACCTGGATCTATAACGTTTCGATCGTTACCCGATGGAGGGTAAGAGTTGTTTCCTGGAACCGGATGGTCGCCACCTAACCCCACGGACAGACACTCCATCAGTATCGCTACCACCAATGCTAATTCCTCTGTGGAATCTGCCTTTTAATCGACGTGCATTTCTTCTTCCAGCACCAGAATCTATTTTCTCAGTAGTCCGAGCAACGGATGGGAGACCACTTTGTTATACGTAGACATCGCGCGTTCGGACCACGCTAATGGATACCGTCTTCATTGGCAACCTGTTATAGAAGCAAACTTCCAAACGTAACGACATCTCTCTAGAAGTTGTAAATAAGCCTTTTTTTTTTCAGGTGCAACGATTTCTCTATGATGTTCTTATGTCTGCTTATAGAGTATCTAGTACCAAGAGATTATCGAGAGAGGAACAGCTGTTGTGGGAAAGAAAGAGATTGGCAACGTGGGGTATTACCAGTTATGAAATTCATCCGGACAGTGGAAAGTTGGTGTTTCCAGCTGCGAGCAGTCTTTATCAATGTATAGACACGGGATTCATGGTATTTCTTGGTATTTTATCGCGCCTATGTATTATTGAAACAGCGAGACGATAAAAATGTTTGTATATCAGGCTGGACCTCTCTTTCCATGTGAAATTCGCACGTCGACGTCGGGTGCCAAATTGTGCCCACAGATTTGTCCATGGAACAATGCGTTAATTGCTCACACGTGCTCCGGGGATCTGTACCTATCCCATAGTTTCTCGGGTTCCTCCGTGAGATTAACTCATGCTAGAAAAGGTGGGAGAAGCTTGTTGGACGACCCTCTCACCGCAGGAACTCCTTCCTACGTAATGCAGGAGGAGTTTACTAGGTTTGTAGTAGGATAGTAGCGTAAGCAAGCATCTTCTTTTACTGAAAGGTTGATTTTCATTCAGGTATACCGGCTACTGGTGGCAACCGAAATCTAGTAACAGTGTTTATAGAATTGTATACGAAGAGGTCGACGAGAGCGATGTAAAAATATTTTGTTTCCCTTCCACATCGAATCCTGAAGAAATAGAGGAATTTAGGTTCCCCAGAGCCGGTACGTCCAATGCTAGAAGTAATCTGAAAATGGTGCAATTCCGATTAACGGAGACGTTACAAATTGCCGACGTTGAAATATTGGAGCTGCAGTACCCGCTGCACATTCTGTTCCCATGGATGGAGTACATGGTGAGAGTGGGATGGACGCCCGATGCGCAATAGTAAGTCAAGGTTGTTCCACATTTGCCGCCTTACATTGTAATCGTTATGTCAACAACGTTTCGTACAAATGTAGCGTCTGGGTGCAGCTGTTAGATAGAAAACAGCAGAGGCTGGAGTTGGTCTTACTATCGATAGACAATTTCTGCGAACCACCCCCGAACGTGTATAATTCCGAAAATCATTTTACGCCGTCGTCGGCGAGTGTACAAGTGATATATTCTGAACAGAGCTCGATTTGGATCAATGTGAACGATCTCCTTTATTTCTTTTCATCCGACGATCCAACGGAAGTGAAGTTCCTGTGGGGCAGCGAGGAGTCGGACTTTCGACACCTGTATCTCATAACATCTAGTATAGCAGGTGAAATACCAACCAACCGTTCCCCATAGCAACGCTTCGGTCCCTTAAACAGCGCTCTCTTGGGCCTTTTCTTCTCTTCTCTTAGGTTTAAACAACGAGGTGGAAGAACCTTTGGATAGAATGGATAGTGTTTTTTTACAACCCCGAGTTACGTCTAAGGTAGCTTTAACCCAAGGAGATTGGGAAGTGTTGGGCAAGAAACTGTGGGTAGACGAAGCCAACTCCATAGTTTATTTCTGCGGCTTACGCGAGGGTCCATTAGAGCAACACGTCTACGCCGTGTCTCTACGCCGCCCACTAGAAATAAGATTACTCACGAGACCGGGCTACAGCTACAACAGTATATATTTTAATAAGGAATGCACAATGCTAGTAACTGTTTACAGTTCCATCAAGTCGTTGCCCACGTGTCAAGTATGATCCCCTTTATGGCAATAAAATCCGTAACACCATTTCTGACACGATCTCGTTTTCGCAGGTATTCAAAATATCGCAAACCGACTGGACAGTGGAAAGTATTTCTTTAACTCCTGTGGGTTATTTGCTAGAACCATCGACACCGGAGTCGGAATTATTCGCTCCGGAAATTTATACGTATAAGATATCGTCCGGCGATACCATGTATTCTATGATTTTTAAGCCGCATAATTTCCAACCGGGAGCAAGGTATCCCACGATACTGAACGTCTATGGCGGACCGGAAGTACAACTAGTATCAAATACGTTTAAAGTAAGCGTTTTCAGATTATTGACTTATACCAAATCTAATAACCTGTTTGGACATAATTTATTCATATTTTATAGGGAATGAGGCATTTAAGGATGCATATGTTGGCTGCCCAAGGCTACTGCGTAGTATTAATCGATTCTCGCGGTTCACACCACAGGGGTCTGGTATTTGAAAGCAATTTGCAACATAGAATGGGAACTGTTGAATTAACCGACCAGGTCGAAGTACTGAAGTGGTTGGCGGAAACTACTGGTTACATCGATCCGAATCGCGTGGCTTTGCACGGCTGGTCTTACGGTGGATATTTAAGCCTCATGGGTCTGATACAGTATCCCGAAGTGTTTAAGGTATGCGTTTATCCGTACGATCATCGATGTACCGCGCGTATCGAGTAGATCTTTATGCACGCATGATATGTACGATTTTTAGTTAGCGATCGCGGGTGCACCGGTCACGTCCTGGAATTTTTATGATACCGGATATACCGAACGTTACATGGATTTGCCTCAAGATAATCCCCATGGTTACATGGCTGGCTCGATCTTAACATACGTGGATAAATTCCCCGACGAAGAAAACAGGTTGCTGATAATTCATGGACTTATAGATGAAAATGTACACTTTTTTCATACGAGTCAGTTGATCAATGCTCTTGTAAAGGCCGGGAAACCATATCAGTTGCAAGTTTACCCGAACGAAAGACACAGTCTGAGAAGTTTAGACGCTAGTAAACATTACGAAACCACGTTATTATCTTTCTTACAGAACCATTTGTGAATTCGTTGTTTTCATTTAGCTGTTGCAGTTGCAGTTGCAGCGATAAACGCTGGTTAAAACAATTTTAATGACTTACGTGACTGCCATTACTTTATGTACATAGATTAAACGAATTAAATATTGTTCATCGTGTCCTCGAGTTCGCGATGGCATTGCCCACCACATAGTAGTACACATACCTGAGTCTCGTATAAGGAATCCAAAGCTTCTTCAACTTGTACAGTATTATAGTTTTACAAGGAAGGCGACAAAGGCAAATGCGTAAAGCTACAGAGAGATCTTTTCTTTATTCGTGGAACGTGGAAAAACATACATTTGATGCATACAGCCATCGCGAAATCTGTAGTGAACGCAATCTATAGTGAATTTGCAGTCTTTTTAACGAGCTACTGTAGAACTTTACAGTGATAAGACTTATCGATACTCTTTTAAGAAAATGGACAATACTCGTAACTTCTTTGTAATTTGCGTCAATGAATTTGGATGAATCTTTTTAGAATTGTCCTTTAACTGTACTTACAGATAATTCATAATGTTCGCCAGAAATATATCTCGTGGCTGTCACCATTTTACGCTTGACTATGTATATACGCGCGAGCAATCACTCACGTTTTTACAATAATCATCGATAACAAGTATTTAAGCGGAAAAAGTATTTACTCTATTTCACTACTGCAAATAAATCATTTCTCTGATTCATGGCTACGTGTCAATAAATAAACTACGTTATTTTATATTTTGTTACGGCGTTTGCTTCTATTATTATAACTCGGGGATTACAACTACGAAAGTGAAGGTCGAGCGTATGAAAAATGACTACAGTGTATGATCGTGTTCTTTATTTTATTATACATGTTAACAGGATACATATTACTGAGTGCTAGCAGAAGTTTTAGTTTTCCTATTTAAGAATTTGTACAGATATCTTATTCTCTTATTTAGATCTCTCCATTTTGTTGGTCTTGCTATTGGGAATATACCATCTTTCCACATCTTTCGTTTTCGCAGCAGTACCTGATACTCGTTTCCTTTTACACCCCTCAGCCAAGAGGGTACATTATACAAAATTCTAGAGGGATGTAGATTATCGGAGCCTAGAATGTCGATGTAATCGTTTTGGCCAAACAGTGCCTTCCTTTCAGACCATGCATTCCTAGGTCTGTAGATTGGCATTGGCAGCTTCATATCGCTTTCGCGAGGTAACAATCCTTTCATATCTATAGGATCGTTATAACCATAACGTCGTATGAGCGGGCCTCTGGCTACCTTGTCCGCGTGGTGGCGAAACCTTGCCGATGTTATTTGTGGTGTCCATATATTCGCAGCTGCACGTATCGTACTCATAAACCATGACATCCTAGGTATTAATAACTATTGCCGCAGATGTCTTTATAACCTATTAATCTCTTCTAAACTACTAATTCGATTCTGAAATATGTAAAAATTATCAGTAAACTTTATAGAATTTACATTCAATAGTGGAAGGCATTATGAAATGATTAAATTCTTTCATAACGCGCTGCTTCGTAAATGGAATCCATACCTTTGATGCGACTGGCAACAGTTGCGTTTAGAATTTAAATTAACCTTACTTTTCTCACATGCATTAATGCCTCAAAACAAAGTAATGCAATTAATGTAATATTTACCTTTTGAGGTGGTATACCAATTGATACGCTTTGCACTATTATTAAATGTTATTTCCGACACTTCTACGATACGTTTAATCATATTATTTCATATTTTATATGGATACCGATGATACCACGGGACTTTGATAGTGCGCGCCATCTGTCGGAAGTTACAAAAGTGGCGCCCTCTTTTGGAAAAATTTCCTACTAATTTCTTTTCATATACAGGGTGATTGTAGCAACTTTGCCAGGCTGTAGCTCTGTTTCAGGCAAGGTTAGAAAAAAATCGTAGAGGACAATTCTGCACTGTTTAATAAGCTCTAGCATCCCAGAAAACTATATTTTTCGCAAGTACCTCGGTGCGCATGAAAAGTGTAGTTTCACTTTTTTTTTAAATAGAACCATACAACTTTTTTTACATAAATCGATTCCTCAAGCTTTTCTACGTATAAAATGTATGAGGTAATATCGTTGAAAACTCAATAGTTTGCGAAATATTTCAAATTTATATGGCAAGGTGTTTGGAGGAAATTTTAAGAATTAAGGACGCCACTTTTGGACACTTTCCGATAGATGGCGCTATATAAAATATCTGTGAGATGTGCATTGTGTTTTACCCCGTCAATTTAATATTTAAATATAAACCCCTATAAAACGGTGACGTTCTGTATCTGAACTATCTGCATAACACGGAATCCTTTTACCTCTAAAAATCACTGATATGAAGACCACCTACGGATAAAAGAATCCAATTATCAAATCCCAGGCGAACTCAGTAAAATCCTTTCCCTTTTGCTTTCTGCATATACACCATTTCATAACACGATTTCTACTTTATTTCCGGACCATTTCTACGGTACATCCTCCTACACCATTTCTAGTTCGTTTCCACACAATACCCACGATAGTCAATGTTCATAACCCACACTGCATACTTCTGAATCATTTCTGCGACACTCCTATCACCTATCACCCACCACATACGCAAGTTCCAAATCACACTTGCATTTCACATATCACACTTCGCACATCACACTGCGCACTTCACACATCACACTTACGCTACACGCATCACACTTCACACTTGCACTTTACACATGACACTTCACAAATAACACTCCACAAATCACACTTCACACTAAGCTAAACAATGCTACAATGCTTTTAACTAACAAACTCATCGGATTACGATCGTGCAGAATGTGGTAAGTATTCAGGTAAGTACTTAGGTTAATAATTCAGCGCCTCGCGAAAACGTAACAAAGTTGCAAAGGACAAATTTTTTCCAACATTGTTGCAAACCAGAACTCGCGAAAATGTAACAAAGTTGCAAACCGAGAGTTTGATTTCCGAACATCGAAATTTCATTTGCAACATTGTTGAAAAATTTTGTCCTTCGCAACTTTGTTACGTTTTCGCGAAACTCAATTTGCAACATTGTTAAAAAGCTGTAATTTGCAACTTTGTTACGTTTTCGCGAAACTCCATTTGCAACATTGTTAAAAAAACATTGTAATTTGCAACTTTGTTACGTTTTCGCGAAACTCCATTTGCAACATTGTTAAAAAATTGTAATTTGCAACTTTGTTACGTTTTCGAGAAACTCCATTTGCAACATTGTTAAAAAGTTGTAATTTGCAACTTTGTTACGTTTTCGCGAAACTCCATTTGCAACATTGTTAAAAAAACATTGTAATTTGCAACTTTGTTACGTTTTCGCGAAACTCCATTTGCAACATTGTTAAAAAATTGTAATTTGCAACTTTGTTACGTTTTCGAGAAACTCCATTTGCAACATTGTTAAAAAGTTGTAATTTGCAACTTTGTTACGTTTTCGCGAAACTCCATTTGCAACATTGTTAAAAAATTGTAATTTGCAACTTTGTTACGTTTTCGCGAAACTCCATTTGCAACATTGTTAAAAAACATTGTAATTTGCAACTTTGTTACGTTTTCGCGAGGGGCTGAATAATACTTACCTGCATACTTACCTGAATACTTACCTGAATACTTACCACATTCTGCACGATCGTAATCCGCTTACTTCCTTCGTTAAAAGCAGTGCATAACTATTGCTTATAAGCGAAGCGTGATATGTCGGTGGGTTACGTAATGTGCATGTGTGAAATGGGATAAGTGTAGTACGAGTGTGAAGTGTGTAGGAGTAGTGTGAAAGTAATGTAGGAGAAAGCGTAAAAGTGATTTGTTTATTACAATACATACTTGGTAATGGTGTAGAAGAGTCGTAGGTGTTGTTTGTAATTGTTTTACATCCTGTCCAGACAACGAAATCTTGATAGTCGGTCACGCGCATCGCTTAGAGATGAATGTACCTATTAGCTTATTGCCTGACGTTGTTTTAAAAAGAGTTTACGACGTTTGATAAAATGTGGAACCTGTTAAAAATAGACGTTCAAACATTTTATTAATAAAGTTTTTTTTACTAGGAGTACCTTTCCACCACAGTCATTCCATACGTTTCAGATAGTACGGTATACAAATAAAAGATATTTCGATACACCTACTGCACGAATACAAATTGCCGTCTATTTTCTATACTTCTGTTTTATATATCTTACGTAAAAGCACACGCGTAAAGTAGCGTAATAGAATATTTCTACGAAGGATAATACGCTAGCTCCCAGAAACAATCCAGCTGCTCCTCCAACGCCAGCTGCGATAGAAATTTGTTCTTCGTTAATTTATCCTTCGTCGTTTTATATGTCAAGTTTACAAATAGTTACTTAGAAAGTCAGTGAATCCATACATCAGCGACCGATAATATATAGCTTGCGGAAAATTGATAATTAGACTGACAATAGACACACTTATCGGCGTATCGGTTCTGAAACCGAGTGTAAATGTTAGGCTATATTCTATGTTTATTTTAACGAGGCCGGCTAATATCGATAAATACAATTCGCTCTTTTCACTGTCCCGTATTTGGTACTTAACAACGTTGCAGTTTGGATCGCAGCCGCAGAAAGGCGGTGGGTATTCATAGAGGAAGAGGTCGTTCGTTATATTACCGATGCAACGAAGCTGCATTGCGTTGCATACGTTTACATCTCCTACAAGAATACGAGTTGTTTAATGTACATCTCTATCGACATAATTGCTACTCTCTTTCCTTAACCCCTTGACCTGTGATTCTGGCAAAGTGTGGTCGACACTTGCAACGCTCCTGTATCACCCGCATCCTGCACTCCTCCACGCACATGTTCCATGTGTAGACCGGCCATACTTTCAAGCCACCATCGCTGAAGAATTTGCATTTCCTCTGATGAACCCGGAGCTCTCTGACTTTCGCTGCCGTCTTGATCTCGGATATCGACATGATCGAACGGTGCAACATTTGCATTCGTATCAATTTCATTCGGATGTCGTACGACAATATTTCAAAAGGATCGCATACGCCAAACTACATCGATGGAATATAAATTTGTATTATTAATAGCGCCCTGTATACCGTGTCTGCAACTGGATACGAACGCGATTATTACATGGGCAGAAGTTCTTAGAAGGATCTGTTCGTGCGTTTTGTCGTTATTGTGATCGTAGTACGGTATTTCCTTGGGTATCGGAATAACAGTCAAGTTATTGTTCGTCCAGTACCTCGAAAGACCAAGAAGATGAGAATTTAACGAACGTTTATCGGAAAACAACGTCAACTTTCCACAATACTGTTGAGAATGAAAAAGTACCGACTCATACGTAGCATAGACTGCAAAGACACTCCTTGACACTAGGCACACGCCCCTCTCCGTCGTTACCCAGGTCTCGTAGGGGTCGTCCTCCTTTAAAACGTTTGGTGGAATATCCTTTCGTAAGTTGTAAAGAATTTCCAACCATTTACTTGGCGGCACTTTGTCAAACAGGGGTGTCGTCGACATTTTCTCGTAATCGACATTAGCGAGAAAAGTGAAAAACTCTTCTACGTCTGGCGCGCGTTCGATACCGTGTCTACAAAAGTGACGGATGAGAGTTTCGAGGAAAGACATATGCCGTACATACGCAACGTTACGCCTTACCTTTCGAACACGTCTGAAATTCTCTCTTCCTCTATGTTCGGATCAGGACAAATATATACGGCTGGTTTGGGTATTCTGAATCGGCTTTGATCGATATCTACCACGATCACCGTAGCGCTGTTCTGAAAGCGATCCCAAAAGAGGGCCGACAAGAAGATCAGGCACAGAAGGGCTCCGACGATGAATAGGACTGCCAGCAACCTGCATTATTCATAAATTATTGCTCCCACAGCGTTAACCCGTCGGAGGCTATTTACTTTTCGACGGGGTGCCTATTGGGAGCAACCAAATGATTTAGGCCGTGTATACTCGAGGCACTAGCGAACTCCACCATGTATTTCCCTGCGTTCGACTTGGGACTGATGGTTTGCATGCCAACGTGACTTGGAACGTCTTCTGGCACGGACTTGATCTCCCGCAGGGTAGCTTTCTGCCGAGCCTGAAGGTCCGGCAATATTTCTTTGTCGTAAAACGAATTGGCGCCGATTTCCTTCGGCGCCAAGTTCACCGATATCTTTGGCATGGTCTCCGCTTATGCCTGCGCTGGTAACTTTCGTACTGATAAGTGCGGCAATGCGGACCCGCGAACCGATCGTTTATCGCCGCGCCAAATCATCGCACGCGACTATTAATTATAAATGTAGATTTGAACGACAAGGTCCTAGAAAAGAGCAACTGGCATTACGCGGCTGTTCGAATCGCCCTGTAATCTGCGCAGTTGTGTCATAGAGATTTATGCACGTAAATGCGCAATAGAGCACAGAGGAGACTGCGAAATTATTCAGCGTGTTCAACGCCTGCTCTGACACTGGACGCGGAAAAAGAAAAACGTGCGAATCAATGGTTTCTCGGCGCAGTATGTACGTAATAGGTACGTCAGATCGGCGGTTCCCCTACGGACAGATTTTTCTACCTTTTATCGTCCATTCCATCGAGTAGCTTCGCTCGATAGGAGGGGAAAACCGATCGGTGTGATCGAATTTATTATGAACGGAGGTGAACCTGGTTTCACAGGGTTCCGGGCTGTCCGGGATGTTGCGCGGTCTGCATTCAACCGAGGATTCTGACGACGCCGACACGATGGCACGGTGCCCGATGGATATGGTTAGGTTACGGGACAGTTTGAGCTCGGCCGTGCGGATAATCGGTGCATAATTGTTTTAGAAAATGTGCGGGAGACAGAAGCACGCCAGCGAGCACCATTCCTTTCGCAATTCGACTCGCCCCGATTATGAGTTGGCGTACGAGCATACGCGAGCCAAGCTCGAGCAACAGGAGTTGGATAAAAGGCGACGGAGGAGGACGAAGATACAGCTGCAACATTGCCCCTCCTGTCACTGCATGCCAGAACAAGCGATACAACTGGCTGGAAGAACCAAGTAACGTTCGGTCTGCGTGCGCGACTCGACCGCGATAGATTTCACGCGGAATCAGCGGCACTATTTCGTCCCAGGTACTCGGAGAATGTGGAGGACGTTTTGGAGAATTACGAGCAATATCTGATAAATCCGATAAACGAGACGAACCTGTGCTCGTGCAGTCACGCGATGCCAAACGCGTACCATCAGCCGCGGAAGGGGCCGGCGAGCGGTCACCGACATCCACGCCGAAGCGAGCACGAGCACGAGCACATGCTCTTGTCCGCGATGGAGAATATCGGCAATTCCGAGGCAGTCGACAGCGTCGAGACTGGCTGCGGACACATGCCGTCGACGAAGAACGGTTTCAACAAGGGCAATCACTGGAGGGGTTGCCAAGTAGCTACTATTTCTAGCCGTCTCCGTGTATAGCGAAACTATTTAAAATTCGCGCGCATAGGTGCGGCCAGAGCAGTTCGAGAACTTTGACCGGGGCAGCGATACTCTGGCGAAGTCGACGCAGCATGGGAGAGATCGCGTTCCGAGATCGGAGCCACGGACTTGGAGGCAACCGACTGAACGGACGAGCAAGCTGGTTCTGAATAGCGTGCCTCCGGAAAACGTCGAGGACGATCGGGAGGAAGCGGTGAAAAGGAATCCTAACGCTCTGCTGTCTGCCGCTGTTAATACGGCGCGACCGAGCTCCACGAGGAGATCTGATTTGCAGGCTTCTTTGAAATGCAACACCGACGACGTGGTAAACCTTTGCGCCTGCTCGTTTTACTCGTTCATGCTTTTCGAAGCCAAGCCATCGTCGGTTTTCTCGCAGTCCAAGTACAACGCGCTGCCCATCAACCTGGACGATGATCAGAAGCAAACGGAGGGCACGCGGTTTTATAAGACGCGCAAGCCGTCCACCATTCTACGGAGTTCCGCTTGCAGACCAAACGACGAGTTCCCGATTATCAGGGAAGAGATCCAGGAAGACACGCATTGCGAGATAATCGTTAAGGATAACGATCAGGGGGCTACCATAAGGAAAAAAGTTTACGCTGGGGGAGATCTCGATCTTCGCGCTAGCAAGAATCACATCCTCAGTCTGATCGACCGAGCTCTTAGTAACGAGTTCGGCACCTCGATGGATCATCAAGGGGTAACGAGAAACCCTATTCCCTATTCCCTATTCTCTTGTACTTGTCTACGCGCGACGAGATCCGCGCGTTAACGGATATATCTTTCAGAGCATGGACCCGGCGCAACAAGAAATCTGCATCGAGATAACCCGAGCTATGCAGGGCGACTGTTGCCAATCGCTTGCGGAGGATTTGTTGAGCCATCGCGGGCCCACCGCTGAGTACATAAAACACTTGAAGATCCTTCGATGGGAGCACATGAACCACATTCAGGACGAGTTCAGGAAGCTGTGCAAGCTCCAGAAGTACCTGGATACCTGCTCGCCGAGGCAATCGTTGCCCACGGTGCAGCCGCATTTGGGCGCGGTGGAGCAGCGGCCAGAGGAACGGCAGCAACAGCAACAGCAACAGCAACAGCAACAGCAACACGACGAGAAACAGAGTCCTTGAAACCTCCAGAGTTTCGAGCGCGTTAAACGATTGCAAATATTCTCGTTCCTGTTCCCGACCACGTATCGAGCTGCATCGTTGAGTAATAATAGGCTCGAACCTGCAGCAACGCGGATCCCTTTTTAGCGATATATATTTTTTATTACTATTAGCTTTCTATGGACGTATATTCGATCGATTTGTACATCACTTAAAGTATTCGAGGTTTTAATAAAAGGAATATGGTATAGAGAATAAAATAAATATATTTCTGTATACCTATAAGCGAATAAATACTTTTAAAGCATCGGTGCGTTTTGAATTCGATGCCAGTCTCTGAGGAAACTTTAATTGCTCGACTACTTCTTGGTCATACGAATATCTCTCGTATTAATCTCTCGTTCGAACAAACGGCTCGAAACGCCAAGTTCGCGATGAAACCGCGCCTGTATTAGCATCACTTTGGTCGTCGTATGGGGTGAATTGATAGGATCGATCAGTTGCCACAATGTTTTCGGCATAAGGTACGCGATTACAGAGTCTTTGCGAATCTACCAAACCTGTTGGCGATTGTATATTTTCGCACAGTCATTCCGAGACGTGTCATCTATTTATTACAAAGCAGCGCGGAAACGCGCTCGTTTCGCTAGTGGAACGGGGTTACTGCAAAATGGGCGATACGTACTCGATTCAGAAATCAGAATCTCGTGTTGTCGGGCATTTTCACGAAATACGCGACCTTGTCCTCCGCCACCC
This sequence comes from Andrena camellia, assembly GCA_029448645.1. Taxonomy (NCBI): domain Eukaryota; kingdom Metazoa; phylum Arthropoda; class Insecta; order Hymenoptera; family Andrenidae; genus Andrena; species Andrena camellia. The sequence goes on along the minus strand of CM055678.1, from coordinate 23,627,309 downwards.
TGTAATTGTGAATCCACCTGGACCCCTTTCTAAGGCTGCCATCGATTCCATCCCTCCAGACTCCCGCGGGCAAATAGACTTCCCTCTGCCTGCTACCGGAATAGAGAACCGGCGCGACTATCAGCTCCTCCCCCACGGAAAACTCGTCTACGACTACGTGGCACGCTGGATCGGCCGGATCCAGCATCCACAATGGCCTGATGATGGGCAGGCCAGTGTCTAGGGTCTCCTTCGCGTACTTTTTCAGCAACGGCGTCACCGTTTTCTGCCTCAGCGTTGTCAGCCTCTTGGCTATTTCCAGCACAGACTCGTCCGAGTATTTGCTGGGCAGGTGGGTGAACCGTATCACGGGCAGAAACGTGGACAGTTGCAGCCACCTGATGTACAGCTCCTTGTCCGGCAGACTCACCTCGAAGTCGTTGTCGGGGTTGTTGTCGGACATGGGCAGAGCCACGTCTCCGCCGACGGCGCCTGGCATGATGAACGGGTAACCCACCATTCCGTAGGTGAGAACTGTTGGAATCACAGTCTTAATTGCCTTCCACGAGGAGGAGAACGCAGGAAGGGACACGAAGACTGGCGCCCGGGGCCTGGAAATCGCGCCCGAGACACCGATCACTGGCACGGATCCCAGAATCGCTCTTGTGAACAACGTTTTGTAATGATCCGGGTTCGTCAGCGGCTGCTCGCATTTGTAGTAGTGAGGCATGTCCTGCGCAGTGCCCAGGTCCAGGTAGAAAGAGTTTACGTGGTACTTGACGATCAAGCTCTCGAGCTTGGACTGCAGCCAGGGTAGAGTCTTGTTATTCGTGATGTCTAGAACGCCGACGCTGTTGCTCAGTTTGTATCTGCGCATAGAATATAAAGTTTTCGCCTTGATGCGGATGTTAGGAAACTAAGGCGGGGCGGCGGGGCGGCGGGGCGGCGGGGCGGCGGGGCGGCGGTCCTACCTGGTTAACGCTGGAATTCTTGGATCGCTTCCCCTCTCGGAGATCAGGAGCCTGTTCGAAACCGCGTCCTTGAAGTTCATAGACTCCGTGGATATGAACGGCTGGATGGTGAACACGATCCTGAAGCCTCGACGATGGATGATATTGATAGTCTCCTCCATGGAGGGGAATCGTTCCTCGTCCAGCACGAAATCGCCAGTGCTGGGCTGCCACTCCTCGCTCAGCAGGACGTGGCCTTGTCGTAGGAATCCTAGAGCGATTACATCCTCGGTGTAATTGTAAATGGCGGCTTCGTTGGTGGGTGAAATTTGCCAGACCGGCTCGGAGAGCAGCGAGTGTACCGCGTGGAGCTCGTCCGGCTTTAGCCCGTCCCACAGAGACTTCTCCGCCATGGAGGAGTGCAGGTTCTTCATGTTGTCCGTCGCGCAGATCGTGTAGTTCAATTGGGGGAGAGGTGTCAGCCGATTGATATAAGCGAAAGCGTCGAAGTTCGCTTGCAGACAGAAGTCGTTGCTCCTGTTGGCGTTGATGGAGACGTAGAGCGGCGTCTCTGGGTCGACCAGTATCGTCGCGCCCTTCGAGTTCAAGAAGTACCTCTTCAGCACGTTTCCGAAAGGGTGATTGCCGATGTCGCCGGTGACGAAGGGGCTCAGGTCGAGGCGTCCTCGTTCAAGGGGATAGGGCATGTTCTGCACCTGGCCGGCGCCGTACCAGTGGCCCCTCTTCGAGGACCAATCGAAGCAATCGGTGGGATTGTAGGAAGGATTGAGACTTTGCCAGGTGACATGGTAGCAGTGCATGTCCTCGTGCATCGTGTGGGCAAGATACAATCGCGTCTGCTGGAGCCACTCCAGGCAAACCGTGTCCTGCCTCTGATGATGAGGCAGGCATGGGAATACCCCCGTGTCGGGCGGGATCCCTACGCCCAGGCGAGCCGCGATCACCTCGGCCCCGGTGCTGCTGTACACGTGCATCACTCTCTCGTTCTTATTGAACCTGGAAGCGACGCGAGATCGCTGGTCAGCTAGTGCAAAGATACCTCGTGACAGTACGCTCACCTAAATTTCTCAAAGTACGCTCGCTGCAGCACGTGCTGTGTGTAATAGATGTGCGCGAATCCTACGAGAAAGACGACGCAGAGAAAGAGTATTCCCACGAACGCTCGAAGACTGCGAAAGAATTGGAGGCGAATCGGAGGTTTGAAAGTTCAACGTGAGTTAAGTGTTTCCGGCTTACCGATAGTCGGCGTTCTGTCTTTTCTTGCTGCTACGCAGAGCTTGCGGCAGGGACAGCTGCAGCTTCTCCTTCAGCAAACTGCTAATGCTGTTCACACTGGTTATCGTAGAATTCGCGCTCTGAGCACCGGGAAGCTCCAGCGGATCGTTCCCCAGCTTCTGATTTATCATCGGCGACGCAGCCCTGCTCTTCCTTCGCGGAGGAGCTTGCAGCGGCACTCTGCAAATGCATCTCCATTACGAACGAAGGAGAAATGAATTGTAGCGCGATCTCGCTTTCGTGTACCTTTGCAGCGATACAGCACTGCCAACGTCGTATCTCGGGATCATCGCGTTATCTTAAACTCCACGGACCTAATCATCTCATCGTTCCTCTTTCCGAATCATCGGGAATATTACCGCGCTAATCAATCGAGTACGTGACTACGGAAGACGAATTCGACGCGAGACACCGTGGGGCACGTAGCGCGGACAAAATCTGTCGAACAGGAACAGATGAGAGTTGAACGCGCGCTTTTTCCCCGTACGGAGAGCTGTGAACAATCTTTAATGACCGAGCACCGAGGCTGACTGGACGAGTCTGAGAGTCTCGGAGCGGGCTCGCAGTGCGATAACCCCGAGGCGATATAAAGAAGGTCGAATCCGAAGATGATCCTCCTTCGGCCCCGCTCTTTAAACAGACGAATACTGGTTTCATCTGGTTAGGAAAAACATTCACACGCAGACGCTTTGGCATTAACGTCAGAGCTCGTTTGTATACTCTTTTAATCTGCTCCGTTGGGCAAGAGCTTTCGAGGCGCGAAGAATTCTGCCACGAAATATATTGGCTAGCAGAAACACTTGGAACGCGTGATCCAACCAAACCCTTCTACCGCCGTAAGATTCTGCTTTTGCAGGAGACAAGGAATATACTCAACTCACTTGGCCAGCTCTTCGTCGTTCGCTTCCTCCTCTGTCTCGGACCCAAGCGGACTTCCATTTGGCGTGGAGCCGCTGTTGCTGAACGTCACGCTGCTGCTGTCGTCGCTCTCCGATCTCGCGAACTTCGAGGTGGTTCCCTGCGAAATTTCAATCACCGATTCATCGAGACACTTTCTCCAGCTCTTAAACTGCAGGACTTTAGAAAGCACTGCGGAACAGCAACGAGAACTGCTCGCGCAGACACGTGGAACGGAGCGGCTTGACTAACGCACAGGTTCGCGACGGAAATCCAGCATTTCTGTGCGACGAAAACCAAACGATTCACCCACTTCACAGCGGGTGTCTATTAAAGATTAGCGAATGACACGCGGTCCCTACAAGATACATTCCCCGTCAAGTACTGTATCTTGAATGTCCAACTTGACGTTCCAAGGAGGAGAATAGGAAAAGCAACAGTTGTTCCTCGTCTCCTCGACGTTACACGGATCACAGACACCGAAAACGAACCTCCTCTATCACGTCCAACTTGGATTTTCCAGCATCAGCGAATGCCTTTTCCAGCGAATAGATCGAGCTGTATCTATGGTCCTTGGCATCCTTCTGGCTCGTGGACAGCAGCGGTCGCGTTTCCTCCTGGCCTCTCATGTGACGAACTTTCACGCGTTACACTCTGCCGCGAAAGCTTGTCAAACGGTGCGGTGTTCGGTGACGCAACGAAACGCCCGGATAATCGAATTCGCGCAAGCGAGACACATCGACCGGAGTAGAGTTCGCTCGCCACTATGGAAAACGCTGTGCTTTCAGCTGCGAATTTCTTTTCCCCGCTTTGGGTAAACACGAGCTGATGATTAAGCGTACCTCGTAATCCCCTGACTAGGCGTGGACTGCTGCTGGTAATTATCCACGGTCAGGGATAGATACGACGTTGTTGTCGTCGTTTCAGTTGCCAACAGGCACGTGCGGAAAGGGAGCGTGTAAATATTTTCGCGCGAGCATTCGTGATTCTCAGGGGAGAAACCTTTCCGTTGGCTCCTCGAGCAAATTCTTGTGACCCGTTATTGCAGGACTTAAGAATACGCGACCCAAGCCCCGCTTCTTGCCCCGATACAATTCTTTTCGTCTCTTCAACGATTCGGCGCTTCGATACTGCTGCTTGGACTCACCTTGTGCCTCACGATTCGCAGATCCTCCATCTCGTCCAGATTACTCGGCATCGACACACTCGTCTTGCGTACACTTGTCGCACCGAGCCCTGTCGTTGTTACAGGGCGAAGGAATCGCTCCCCCGTTTCGTATTTTATCGGTTCCGCTGCTTTCCTCGATTCTGCTATATCCTCGTTACGTCCCGCCGCCTTTGGACAGTCTAGAAACGCGTAAACATTCTGCTCTAACTCAGCTTCGTTACAATTAATGCCTATTACACGCATACCCACGTATACTTTTGGCTATGCAGCGGAATTTGAACTCGCTTCGTCGACGGTACTTTGTTTCTAACGAGATTACGTCGATCAAATGGCTTGTCTATAACCTCGACGAAGCGGAGAATGAAAAGTGCCGAGGTTGCCGAATCTCGCGACAATGTGCGACTGCCCGGCGGATAAGACGAAAGCTGATGGTGATCAGACTGCCCCGGAAACGGTGACTCTGTTCAAAAAATGTTCGAAATCCCATCGCCCACCGAAGCACGCAAAAAGCTGCGCCACGGTTTCGGACAAGGACGATTGGGTCCCGGTCGATTCCTCGCAATCCGATATCGGGTACACGATTTGTGACGGGGTCCAGGCATCGCTGGCAAGCTCGACCTGCTCTTCAAGCTCCTCCAGAACGGTACTCGCTTCGCCAACCTCTTTTCCAAAAGCAGATAATAATTGGCTCGTCTGACACTGGATAGTACAAGTTTGTCTGCGCGCGAGAGCGCGAGTGTCTCGGCGAAGCTGAAGAGTCGCCTTGGCATCCTCCAGAGATCTCTCGCGTGCCTTGCACGGACGAAGAGGAAGGGGAGGAGAGGCCCGAAATCGAGTGCACCTTGGCGATCGTAAAGCCGGAAGCGGTGATCCACAGGAAGCAGATCGAGCGATGTATATTCGAAGAAGGCTTCGAGGTTTATCAGACGCGCTGGCTGCAGCTCACGCCGGAACAAGTCTCCGAATTCTATTCCGACAAGTACGGACAGCTACATTTCGCACACCTGATCGCCTACATGTCGTCTGGCCCCGTAGTCGTTCACGTTCTGGCGAAACGTCGCGCCGTGGATGACTGGAAGCTGCTTATAGGACCGACCAAAGTAATTTCTGGATATCCTGTCGCCTTAGAGTACGCGTAACCAGCGGCAGTGTTAAATGTCATAGGTGACGGAAGCTCGGGTGTATTACCCCGACAGTATAAGAGCGAGATTCGGCAGAAGAGGCGAAGATTTCAAGAACGCTATACATGGAAGTTCTAGCCGAGAGGAGGCTGAAAGAGAGATTCACTTTTTCTTCCCTGAATGTAACGAAAGACTGACTATAGTTGGGCGTTCCTGCGGTATATTTAAGGATCACGATGCACTTCTATTGCAGTTATACTCGAACCTCTGCCGAAGAACGAGCCAGCAGCTGACTACTTGTGGGAGGCGATCAATCCTGTTCTTGTGGAAGCTCTATCTTTGGTAAAAGGAACAACATCTCACCGTCTCCCCAGCCTGTATCTCGGCAATGATAACTGACGAGTATTCTCTGCTACAGTGTTGCAAGTTCAAACCCGCTGATCCTGTGCTGTGGCTCGCCAATTGGCTCATCTCGAACAACCCTAACAAGCCAAAACTGCCGCAAGACCTTGCCATAATTCCGACATGAATTTCAAACCTTTTCAATCGTATAATTCTATTCGCCATTTTGCGCGCGCACTCTGTGCTCGTTTTATCAGAGATAAAGAAACTACGCGATAGTCTCACCTACTGTGTCCATTTCCTTTGGAGGCTCGCGCCGTCCACATGGCGATCTTCTGCTTATCCTTCGATGGGTGCCAGGCAAGATGGGACTGTACCTTACAGCACAACATGCACGCTGTGTTAATAAACGATAAAAGAAGCCGCATGGTTACTGGATCAGCACGCTGTCGTTGCTATTCGCATTCTCCTACTAAATAGAGCAGAGTCCTCCGGCAATAAATAGCTACCTGGACGTCACCAAATTCTGCACAACGTTCACCAGCTCCTTGCCCTCGAAAGATCCGCGACTAACGATCTCTGTCCCTTTGATCGGCTTAGAACAGTTCTCTCTGTCGCGTTCTTTCCAATCGTTGGGCTCCACCGCAGAACTTTCCACGGTCCGTCGTGGCAAATGGATTGTCCTCGACTGGTAGAGACGGCCCTTCTCGTCCAGGCGATCTGCTTCTAACGGCGAACCCCAAGTAGAGCTTCTATGCGAAAAGAATAACAGGTCAGAAGGTGGGATCAACGGGGAAACTATTTTTCAGTTTACGGGGAAAGAAATCAACCGCGATCGAGATCGTGGCACTACCTGGGCCGTTCCTCGCCCTCGAAACGCACTCTCGCGACTGCTCCAGTTCTGTGATCATGATCGAGATCATCCCGCGTGATTTCCTGCGTCGCGCCGATTAATCCATTGTCGTCCGGAATTGTCTGATCGTTCCGGAGGCCGTAGCTTCTTCTCGAGTTCCTCGCCTCGCTCCGTTCACCCTTCTTTTTCGTTAATTTCTGCGGCGTTTCCGCTGGACTACTTGGCTGCGCCGCGACTGGTGACCTTTGTTGCATAGAAAGGAACGTCCTCGGCATTATTCGATCGATCGATCGATCGATCGATCGATCGAAGATCCAGTTTAATTGTAAGAATCGCGGCAGACGTGCGAGGGGCAATCGACCGAAACGACGCGGTTTACCTGCTCGGGGAGTGCCAAGGATCCACCCAGGTGGGCTCGGGGGATCTGGATTCCGCGGTTCGAGGGGCAGAAGAGTGCTCCAGGTGGCTGCTGGTGTACGCGGGTTTGTACCAGGGCGATGGGATTCGGACCGTTCTACCCGGAGACAGCCGTTCCTGCGCGGTATTTCCGTTCTGACGAGGCGGTAAGATCGACAAAGAAACGCCTCGACGCTCCGCCAAGCCGACCGGGTCGATACTGGCCAGACTCACGTCCCAGGGATCGACGATGGAGAGCAATACTTTCTGCGCAAAGAGAATAAGGACGGAGAGAGCGTAGCAGAGGGAAGAGGGGCGATGACGAGGGACCACCGTCGCTGGGAGCTGGCTAGTTAAGGTTGATTAAAGTTACGCGTGGTACAGTCAGTTCGACTCAAGTGGGACGGGAAGGATCGTCTTGCGAGGTTACATACACGTAGGTATAGTGGAACTTCAGGAAGGAAGTAGACCTTGAGCCACGAATTTCACCCTATTTCTAAATCCAAAGTGGTTCGAACACGTGGAAATCTCAAGTAGGTATAGAACGCGATGCAGGTGATGAATCATTCCCCTTGAGCACGATTACACTCTTCAACGGACTCATTAGCGGGGTATCGGATTACAGTATTTGCGATCAATTAATCACTGGAAGCAACATCCAGCCGACAGCTTCGTGCGTGCAGGACCATTCCAATTACGTAAGGAAAATTAATAATGCCTTGCCTTGCCTTGCCTTGCCTTGCCTTGCCTTGCCTTGCCTGTCGCGCGCGCTATCATATCTTCCATTTTCGCAGCGTCGCATTAATTTCAATCTCAAGGATGAGACCGTTTCGTAGTCACGAGGCCTCCGACGCCGGCTTAAGATTCCAATCGCTGTCCTGTTTGGTAGGAATAAATAAGTACATTCGGTCGTCCGATTGGTGATTTGCAGCTTGCACTTATTTGCGACGACTCTAGTCTATATTTGCCAAGTGCGCGCTCGGTGGAAACAGGCATTATCGAGAGACCCCTATCTTGTTTACGCTCGGCGGAGCAACGAACAGAATTTCAAACAGGCGGGACAATAAAACGATTAAAGTTACGCGCGAGCGCCGCGCGGTTTAAATCTCGCGATTAACAAACGAAACGTTTTCCTAGCTGGCCTTTTTGTTGATGCACGATAACGCGGAGATTATCTCGGAGGAGGAAAATCCTTCCTGAACGGCTTGTATCTCATGGATGTTAATCGCCAAGCCGGAGAAGTCCCTTAACGAGCTTCGTGGCTCCGCGAATAGCTCGTCACCCACGCGGGACACTTCGTTTCGCAACGATTGTTCCTCCACTACAATTCTCTAGCTTCCGTTCGTCAAAGAAAAGCCTCCTGTAAAGGACAACAATCGGAATCATTCTCTGAAAAGCGTCAAAGGTTTGCGCGTGAAGAGCATTCGGACTCGCTGCGCGGACCCCGCTGTTTCGTATCCAAGGAGCGTTCGGATCCAAGGAATTCTGAGGCTTCGCGGCAAAGGAAACGAGGAGGAAAATTCTCGAGTGTTACCTCACGCACGCGTGTGGCCAATTCGTTTGCGTGCAGAGACACGAGCTTTTCCCGTGAAATTAGGTTAATAGCCGTAGAAACAGCAAGATGACTTTCGACCTCGAGTGAAAGACCGAGTCGACTTCGATGTGACCTGTACTCGTTCGCCACATGTCTCTCAAATGTCCAGTTGCGCCTCAATTTTACTCCACTCTAATTACCAACATTTTTACTATCCATTTCCGCTGCGAAGTTCATTATAATTTACGTAACAGGCCGATGTCTATCTCGCGCGCGAGTAACTTCAATCATATTCCGACGAATTGCCGGCCATCGCTTCGGCGCCTCTCCCTAAGTAGCTGTAGATCCTCGTAATTGTCGTTTCAACAAAGATCAACACACGGAACACACGCGCCGACAACTAAGACAGGAAGAATCCGCTCTTTGTCGAACTTTTCGTTGAGAAGCTTCACTAGCGACAAGCAGGCAGGCACGACCGATGGCCTGGATTGCCGAATAAAATTTCGTTTGCTCAGCCTTAAGCAGGTCCCGAGCAAACGGCATAATTTCTCTCGAGGACATACGCTGCCGAAAAGCACACCTCCGGAGCTAATTCGAGCGCCTAACAGAAAGACAAACAGTAGTCGATAGCCTCATAAATCGGACGGACCAGCTACGGTGAAGTGGAACGCGGCACAAGAACTTCTCGGCGAACCCGTCGCCTTAAAACTTCTAAATCACTGTAATCCTGCATTTCGATCTCGGTCTTTATGATAATTTCTACGATCGGTACGTGTATCCCGATTCCAGGAAAATGGAAAAACGGAAAAAGCAAACTGGTTAGATCTCCGAAAGAAACATGATTTACGCTAAATACTCTTAATCGATTTTCCTTGACACTGCTCGCTGTACGAACTACGAAGAGCTCCATGAGGCGTTAAAAGAGCCCAGTCGCTCCCAACGAGTGATGTTTTTAAATAGATCGAGAAAATCCACTGTAACTTCGAAACGGTGCAAATCAATACGTCAATTGTCAAACGGTGTCTAGTTATGTAACACTGCGGTTTGTCCGTGCAAAGAATCGTCACAGAATCCTATCCGTTTAAGGAATCGAGTAGAGACCTCGAATCTTCGCACCACCAATTTCACCTTCGACTAAAAGCCGACAGAAAAAAAAAAAAAAAAGATGGTTCAAAGTTCGCGGCTTTTCGGGGCGTTCGAACGCCTCTTATCGCTCCGAAGGCTTCTTGCAGCTTCGTTAAAAAAAACTTATAATTCGTTAAAGCTTTATCAATCGCGCGGTTGTACCAGGGCTAAGGTAGGAACAGAAGAAACGCTTCACCCACCTTCTGGCTGTCGGTCCTCTTCCGTTTCCTTTTGAACGCGTCCATTATTCTGGCTCGATCTTTCCAAGTGCCTTTCAGGCAATTAGCGATGGGCGATTCGCAGGCCCTCGATGGTGGATTTCACCGCGGGTAGATACGATTAGGCGAGAGAACCTCCACCTTCGAAGACAGGTGGTTTTAGACTGATCTTCCGTTCCTTATATCGGCAACCACTTAGCGATATCTTCCAAGACCGCGTTCAATGTATCGGTAACGCGTTCGCACGAGCGCGTCGTGTACACACAACCAATGATTCGCACGCGGTTACTCAGACAGTGAAACCGAGACCGCATACTTGTATACGTACAAGATATCGTCCCTCTCGCCGCCCACGGACTACCGATATCGATAAAACCCGTGAGTGACCAAATCAGAGCGCGTGACTACTCTGTTTACGCTGTTACCGATCTTCAGCGGATACCGCTGCGGTTCGCCGGGAGGGGAGGTTCATGCTCCGAAATGAAAAGCCTTGGAAAATATGCTTTATGGTCCTGAAGGGGCTTCCAGGCTTCTGGTATCGCAGACGACGGTGCGCGATCCTGTTCGTTCTTATATTCTATCGCACGAGGGGATGTGCTCTCGAACAAGATGGCTCGATGGCTCGATGGCTCCGAAGGATCAAGTTCTTAGTGCCGAAGGAAACGCCGTGTTATCTTGAAAAGGAGGCAGTTTATGATTTCGTAAACGGCTTTACTCTTGAGAGCGAGAGTTTCTCCAGGTCTGAAAACGGTTCGCGATGTTCAAGGAGGTACTTTTATTCCTGGAGAGGATGCTCGATCTTGGAGGACGTTCTTTGTCTTGGAAAGGAATGCTGTTGTTACAATTAGCTGAGAGAGGGCATTCTTGCAGTTCGCGATGTTGGTATTTTTGAGGAAAAAACGTCCCGGCTCAGAGGTGAAACGGTTCGTAGTCCTGGTGGTAGTAATCGAAGAGCAACGAGGATCGATACGTTAAAAAGATACAAATCTGACTCGGTGCTGGACATGTGGAAATGCTCGAGTCGCGGCACGAGCTCGTTACACAATGCGCAAAATCACGGGCAGAATTTATTATGTAAGCGACATTGTGCACCACGCGAAATCAGTATGAAATCAGTAAAATTATAGAGGAGAAACAATTCCGCGAGCATGGTAAAACTATACCCGCTCATCGGCTCGACTGCGGAAAAAACTGAACGCAACGAGGATTCTCTGTTCTATTTGAAGCGACGTAGTGTTCGTAGGAGAGAAATAAGGCGGGCGAAGCTGCGTTCTTTGCACTTGTTTTATTTTTCCCCCGACTCTTAATAAGATGATTTGGAAAACAACTCGAATAATACCGTCGCTAATCCGAAATACCAGTTTTTACAGTAAACATTTCGCGAACTGATATTACGTGAGAAATTGGAGCATTTGTTATTACCGGCTACGATTATACGTAATAGTTTAATTAACGCCTAAGGAGATTAACTGTAATGATATGGTCTTACCGTAACGATAATTAAATTATACTACCTAATTCGTCATCCAATTCGACAGACTTGTTTAACGTGTTAATTAATGAAGTAATTAATAATTAATCGTGCTGTCGCCTAATTCCGGGGCTCGTTAAACCAAAGAAAGGGTGCACACTCCGTTAGAAATACGCAATTGGACGACAATGAGTAGTTAACGTTCACGCGTCGATCAAATGAACCGCCGAAGTTTGCGAGCGATACGTTCGCAACGAACATACTAGATATAATATACTATTTAAATAAATACACGCGATAACAAACGATAAAATTTATCGAAAAAAAGAAAAGAAACGTGAGAAAGTTTCGGCTCATCCGAGCAATGCATACAACTTGGACGTATTTCTTTTCTATCGGTCACGCTAATTTCCTCCGAAAAATATTCTACCATCGACACCTAGTTAGCCGTACGTATAACGATGTGTAACTTGGACAGAAATGTTATTGCCGCGTACATAACTATCGCGCTCTACCGACGAGACTTCGAGAGACACATAGTAATTAATTATGTAATTACTTCATCGATTAATGGAATAATACATCACAAGAAGTCACGAAAATCTTACGGCTATTTCTCTCTGCCAATCGATAACGCGACCTCCGGCTAGAACGTATTCCGTTCTATTTTAATACTTGCTCGATACTTGGTGCTAATTACTGACAAATCCTTTAAGAACAAAGTGACTGTTAACGGAAACTGAGACTCCAACGAAGGGATAAAACGAACGTTATCCCGGTAAATCGTATTGGCGAAGATACGAACCATTATTCCAATGGATCTATCGAATCTAAGCTGACTCTGAAGCATGGTAAAATGCATCGTTTTGCACTGTTCCCGCGCTAGACATCGCTTGACAAAAGATTCGTGAAAACTTCCAACGATTTCATCCTTCGCGAATACCGCATGCTTCCATGTCGCAATTAACGCCTCTAATTCAATCGAATGTCTAATTGTAAGTTGTAACATGTCGTTCGGAATTCAGGTCGAGGCTAGCAATGTCTTTTCAGACTTCATTCAGCCAACTAGAAGTTCTCATTGTTTTCGCAGGGCTCTAGTAACTTATCCCTTTAACGCTATGAACATCATTTGTTACCACCATATCTTTGCCGTTCAGCGTCTTGCTGAAACGCACAAACATCACGACGCACGATTCATTCCGAATAAAGTTTAAAAACATTAACGATAGTTATACATCTATCTCTATAATTATTATCTGCTGAGGCTTCTCTCTCTCTCTCTCTCTCTCTCTCTCTCTCTCTCTCTCTCTCTCGAGGGTTGCTAGGCGGGCAAACTCTACGGAGCTGGGAAAGTATGACGCAAGAATAGAAAAGAAGGGAGAGGAACGTGAAGGGATGGATTGATCGTAATAAATGCGGAAGAAATCTCGTTCCAAAGAATTTGCCCATTCACCCGTGCACCGCCACGAGCAGGCCAAGATATACATACTTTAAAAGTTCATCAATCTTCTCAACGATATTGAAGACGCTAAAATTAACAGTGTCACTGAGTATTATTATTATTACTATTATTATTATTATTATTATTATTATTTCCTTTCTTCATTATGGCGATCTTTCTGGTGTCTTTCATCGACGTGTTCTTCTCTTAAGTCTTATATTCGTACGATCTTAACGTTCTCCCCCCCCCCCCCCCCCATCGAATCCCTATTTACGACCGTTCCCTTCGTACGATGTACGAAGACGCGGCGAATTCAACGGCAAGGGAGTAGCACGATAAGGTTTCGACTAAGCACAACTATGGTTCTCCCCTTTTTTAAGTTAAATCACGTTCTCGTTACAACCCCTTTTAGATCGCGAATAATTTATACCTCTGCTTCCTTGTGTAATAGTAAAAATATAGTCTCGGAGATAAGTAATAATTCGTGCTATCCTTCGAATCTCCGTTACACGTGCTTCACACGAATAATAAAGGTGAACTGGACGAAACCGAGGGAGAAATCGAAAAGCGCGTCTTTAATAAACGTGCACAGCGGTCGGTGCGAAAGGAAAGCAATGGGGACTTAAACGTTACCGTTAATACTTCTTGCTTAAGTTCATTCGCTCACGCGGACTCGACGAACGAACGTCTGCAACATCTATTAGGCTAGTAGAGAGGAACGTATCGTAATGTAATGATTCTCTTGTCCGAGATCGAATTACGCGCCACGCGTAATGTGAATGCGATAGGCCAAAGGATAGATCCGTCTAGGCTGATGTTCAGCGTGATATTGCAACAATGTCTTACCTCGGAGACCAATGCGATTCTCTTATATCGATTCTCTTATACGAGGAGCAGATGGAACTGAAGTACCATGATCTCCTATGTTAGAAGTGTTACCTACATCTACTCGCAGCTGGCGTTGGTGTTCAACTATTATATCTTCTTGCGTTTCGTTAGAAAGGGAAACCTTTCGTTTCGTTTCGGTTCGCCGTAACATGCACCGTTTGGCAATGATTCCGACACGGGGTAGGATCGCGAAGCTAATCAAGCGAGAGTCTAATATGATTCCGGGTGATTCAGGCTCTGCGATCGTTTTAGAAAAGTAATCCTAAACGAAAAGTTCTGGCTACCGAGACAAGTGAAACGATCGATGGAACTGCGTGGTCCGTACGTCCCTCGGTATTATGCACCAAACGTGTCCTTACTGTCGGACGTTACGTCATTCTCCTGGGTCGTCCCACCTCGCCTCTTCGGCTATTCGATCGAAACAATCCGACAGGAACGTGTACTGTGAACAAAAAATCGTTGATCGTTCGAGACAGGCACTTTGCAGACAATTTTTTTTTTTTTTTTTTTTTTTTTTTTTTTTTTTTTTTTTTTATAAAGAAACCGAATTGGATGCTTACGTAAGGCGTGAAGACCTTAAGCCAACGCGGCGGGCGATTGTCCTGACGCGTGTACTGGAAGCAGAACGCCATTCCTTCCTCGTCTACCTCCCACCGAGTGATGGTGTTCCATTGAAATTCAACGACCTGAGATTCCAGAGTACCGTCCTCCTTCGCTGCGTGTAATTTAAACGCCGCCGCTCCCACAGCGGCGACAACGTGTCCTTCCTTTCTCGAGTCGCACGGACAGTGAGGTAACACGATGTCACCGTAACCGCTCAACTCTCTCGCCAAATTTAGATACTGCGGACAGGGGAAACGTTCGAATAGAAAACCAGCCCGATCACGCTAAACCAATTGGGCTACCACTCGAGCCTATCTCCGCTATCGGCCTCCTCCCTCCCTTACTTCGTCCTTTCTCGACGCATCCTGCAAAGCTTTCAACTGGTACAACCGCTCGCCAGCCGTGATGTGGCCCCTGTTCACTTCGTCCACTGTCTGCCAGAAGATCCAAGTTAGCGCGTGCTCGCCGAGTGGTCTATTTACATTGAAAAGCCACCTTCTTATCGCGAGGCAAGTCGCGCTAGCGGTCGAATAGTTCTGGATGTACAAAGTGTGGGGGTGCTCGTGGGGTTGCAACTTCCGTTCTAGAAAGAAGAAAAATGATACGTTATCGTAAAAACGTATGACCGATCGATCGAGGACCCTCGAAACACCTACCGAAATTGTACTCGACGATCTCGAAGAGATAAAAGTATTTGGCCGTTTCCGCGTCCAAGCCAACTCTGCTGCAAACCGCGTCGTACACATCCTTGACGGAAGCTGCTTTGGCCACGGTAACGGTGACGACCTCGCGATCTGGTAAGAGTACTTTCAGATTCACGGCTGGTCCTTGATCCCCGTCCTCCTCGAGCCTGTCGGTCAAGAAATCTTGCATCGCGTCGCTTTCCGCGATCACTCGCACGGCGCACACCTTCTCCAGGTACTGCTCCAGACCGCGTCTCCGCGCGTCCAACTGCTGCTCGCTCAACCTGCAAAGGATTCGTGCAATTCTCAATAGGAATCGTCCTGCGGCAAACGCGTTAATTCCCTTGGCACTACTAAGCTACGACTAATACTGGAGAACATACTGGAATGGCCATTTTCCTGGCAGTTTGGGAAAGTTGAAGCCGATGAATTCCTTCTTGAGAGCAACGTGCAGAGCGACGAACTCTCGATAACGCCGGGAGCACAAGTGTCTGCCGGCCATGTGGACGTTGAAGACCACATAGCGCTCGTGCTTTCTCTCGCGGACGTGATAGTCCGGCACGCTGATAGGCAAAGACCGCTTCTCGCTGTAGTCCACCGATGCATAACTGACAATAAAAGAAAGCGCATCCAGTGAATGAATAAATATACGCCAAGCGTCTGCCGCTGACTTCCGAACAATTAGAAGTTACGAATAATCCAACAGACCCGATTCTTAATCCGTATTCAGTGTCCGTACCTGAGGTCTTCGAACGGCTCGAGCCTTTCAGCTTCCTGCGGCGTAACGGAGATGACGGTCAACGTGAGCACGTCGCCTCCGGACTTGATCAAGTCGACCACCTGCTTGTGGGTGGCTCCCTCGACGTTCACGTTGTTCCTGCAACAGACGAGACGGGCATTATCCTCCGATTTCAGCCGCGGGCCGTTTCAGCGGGGATCCTTTACCCGCCGGTGATCGCCTTGAGTCGCGAGTCGAGGATCGATCCGCGGCGACCGCTACGATTTTCCAACCACTCGCATTGCACAGCTGTCACGTAACACGTCAGCATCTCGGACAACTGTCGCGCGGCGTTTATCGCCAAGATTCGACCAACGCCGAGCCTCGATGGTCACTAAACTACCACGATGGATCGGAACAAAATGTCGGGAAAATAGCCTGCTGGTCGCAGTCGGTTTCGACTTTCACGAAAGAAACGAGTGGGGGATAGACGATCGCCTTGCACGTGTTTGGAATTCTCGGGGTGAAAGGACGTCGAGCGTTATTGGCCCCCGAGTGGAGGCGCGACTTGGACTAAAATCGCGATCTGCGCTCCGAGTGGACATGGACTGTGCACTTTATACTTTTGCCTATCACCGCGCAACCCCCGCCGCCTCCCCCGACCCGTCTCTATTATCTTTGATTTTGCGGTGAACCGGGTTGACCGTTTAACACAGAGAGAATCGCGATATCTCGGCCGATACTCCTCGACGCCTCTCTACCCCCTTTCTTAGGCGATCTGTGCGGAGGACGAGTGGTAAAATAATAATAACCGTCACACGAAACAATATTCCCTACCTCTTTCGGAGTTGTCGTGCTTGAACAGAACAGATGATAGCTTTCCGTTGGGTAATAAACGCGCGACCGCGTCGTTCCCTCGCGAAACTTTGCACCAAATTTCCCTCGAATTCAAGGGGAGGAAAGAGCTTCCTACCCTCGCAGGATCCTGGCAAAGTCCACGAGAACGATCCACATATTTTTAACGCGAGCTCCTATTTTTACGGCGAACCTTCTCGGGGTTCCCTGCATTTGGCCTGGATGACTATCGATGCAACGAGAGAATCGCCCCGGTTCCTCCTACCTGCACCTATGCCACGCGGTTCGACTCGCACACCGTAACGAAATTAACCGAAGGAAGCGCCGGCCGGCGACTGCTGGGTATCGATCGAAAACAGAAATAGAATTATCGAAACACGAGTCGCTAATCGCCGGAGATTCCGTGGACGTTGATGCGGCATATGCGCAACTTTTCGAATCTCGCGCAAATCCTCGCCGGAAGCATCCTCCTCGTCGATTCATCGCCGGAGGCGCGGAGAGATAAAATCATTCGTCAATTTGCTCTCTTACGAAGCAGTCCAGACGATAAATACCTACCTATGTCGGTTCTGATAACGAAACTTTGTCGACTCGCGGCTTTTTATCGGGGCGTTACCAATCGAGAAACGCTTAAAAATCGCGTAGAAGCGGCGGGGCACTGTTCGAACTTTTTTCCTCCAAATCTTTCACGAGCCGATCCGCTCCAGTTCCGTCCACTTCTCTGGGAGCATTAGACCGACGAGGCTTTAATCGTCAAAGTCGCGAGAAGCGTAATTGAAGAGAAAGCTGAGCGAGCAGACCCGCGATAAATTCGCTGAATGAACGTTAACGTCTCGGAGCGGCGGAATCGATCGTTCCGAGCATAGATAGTCCATAGCTGCGTAACATTGCTACCACTAGCTGTGCAATCTTATTCCTTCTCTACTCTTTCAACGGTATTGGTGTCTTTACCGCTTTCCAGAGTCTCGAGTACGAGCCTCCATAATTACCTTATCATCGCGTATTTTTTACAGAGAAACGCTCGGGCGTACCTCGGGCGATTCGCGCGATAAACATCGAGAGGAGCGCGGGTAGGATAGAAAAGAGGTCACGTACACTTATCTAGCACGAATACGCGTGTATTTACATTCATCGATAGTCCATCGACGTGTCTCCAGCCAACGGCTGCGGAGTAATCTGTTTTCCCGGCTAGAAAGGGACCGCTATCGATTAATAAATAAATTATTCACTTCTACGCCAGAAAAGTATGAATCCCAGCGACCCACGATGCCTTCCAGTCGATTAAGAGGAACTCGGCCGAGAGCCGAGGCAAAAATTTAGGTGTCTTATGTCAGAGAGAAAGCGATAAAGCGATAAAGCGATAACACAAATAACTGCGAAGCGAAATCTAAAGCAGCGAATCGACTGGATTAAGTAGTCGTTCCAGACTGACCGCCGTTTGGAAAGGTCGTAAAATCAAGCTCCAAAGCAGCTGACGTATAAATAAACCGTTCGGGGTTTACGGACCCTGAGAATTCCCTCGCGACTTAACAAAAGCTGATGAGACAATGATTCGGGCGCCGCGCCGCGCCGCGCCGCGCGCCGCATGCAAAGCGGACCGTGGTGCTTTTCCTTCCAGCCATTCATTCGCGTAATTACCCAGTTGATCCAATGAGATTAACCCAGCTGCGATTAGTGGAGCTAATTACAGTTGTAAATGGCGCAGGTGAACCGGTGGCAACGGTTTCAGGAGAGGCTAACGCTGCTTCTTTTTAGACTTCCCTCGAGAGTTAACCAAGTACCTCCAGCGTTAGCAGATTTTTAACGCGTGGCGCGATTCTCTTAACAGGTCCATCTGTTGGGGATAACGGATGCCAAGCGGAAGAAACACCAGGCTGATTCGCGTTAAATAATTCGCAACCGCGTATCTTCGCGCTATGTATTCCTAACATCGCACTTAATCTGCCGTTATTTGCTTTTCCAAGTCGTGACTGCGAAATCGCGGAATCGTGCAATTACCTAAGTACAGCCGTGTTATTTCCTCTTGCTTTTCCAGCATGAGCGCGCCGTCGATGAAATACCTGTTTCGCTCTAATTTAATATCGTGCCCTTGGGGGCTAAAAAATCCATCGGCGAGATTGCCGCGCATATGTGTAACCACTTGTTAGAAGCCGCACAAGCGACAAACCTTTCAGAAACGTCGGTGCACGGTAAAAGTACTCCGCCAGGGAGGAGGATCGAGCCTTAAAGGTCGTCGCCTAAGGTCGATCAATTAACCCTTAACGCGAATGCTAATGCCTTGTCTCGCCGACGGCGCGCTCCTTTTAATTTCCATCCCGATTCGACGCCTTAATCGTAGCATTAAATATCCCTGTAGGCATACCTCTCCTCGCGAGTTATAAATATTCAGTGGCAAGTGTGCAAGTCCATTGACTGGCTGGAAACCTGATTCCAGGCAGTTTAACGAAGCAACATCACTTATCGAACTCCTCCAAAGCTGCGAATCCCAGTTAGAGCTTCTAATTCACGCTTTGGAGACACAGCTCGACATTTGGCAGGATTTCTGTTTGTGTCTCGGTGCCCCATGCCTAGCCAGCAGAAATCTCTACCGAACATAAATATGTACCGATCCAAAGACCCACGGACAGCGCTCTTCTCGGTCTTGTTCTCTCGCACGAAGATTTTTCGCGGTGACGATCAAAACTTGCCGTTTCTCGAGTCCTTTCCTCCCGTTTGCCTTCGATGCGAATAACATTAGCAAGCCGAACGAACCCGTGATAGGTAGGTGTACCGTTACGCGATCGGCAGAATAGTTGGAGCGCGTGTCTCTCTGTTGTTTTATCTTTTCTTTGCCGCCGTATGATTTCCTATCGCTTATTACAAATCGACACTGGCAGGGAAGTGTCGTCTGATAAATTATCGATACAGATTGATTTATGACCAGCAAGAGCAGATAATTGGAGCGGTTCAACTTCCTCCTAGCAAGAACTGGCAATAGTACGACTGAGGCAGGATTTTGTTTAGGCCGATTACTCGTCGCTGTTTGTTTGTTTGTTTGTTTGTTTGTTTGTGGCCGTTGATTCTAAGCGTACAATGATACCCTATGATGGAATGGGGCGTTCTCAATGGGCGTATACTTCCCCGTCAACTTCATTTAGTTCAGATTCGTTAATGAACAGTGTTTACTGTAGCGCTAAAAGTGATCTCACTGACCGATCACATGGCAAGGATCATTCTGCCAATTTATTATTCGATTACCATCGAACGCCAGGAGCTAGACTCTAGAGGCTCTACTAAAAGAATCGGGATGATTGTTTGTTCATTTTCCCGCGTACATCCTATCGGTATCGTCGCAGTCGTTTTTCCCGGAAATGATTACCTTCGATAAACCGATAGCGGCAGGCGTAATTTCACGATGGATTACCCACTTAATTGCTATCTTCGGATCCAATTAACGTAATAGTCGACTACTTAGGACTTAAGTCGCACTGTACCGGAATTTAAACTTTTTCCATATCGCAAAAAAAATTGAGAAGTGGATCAACGAGACTCAAGAATCGAGAAATAAAGTTGTTCGGTTTAAAAAATTCGTCATCGTCCCTTATTTGGAAGCCTGATACAGTGTCGCATTTCACTGGCGATAGAAACATGTGACAATGGAACGTTTCTCGGATCTTCTAATTTCGGCACTACATATTCGGTGCAGCTATAGTGGTACACAATGATACACGGTCGTGAATAACAATCCGCGGTCGAAACCGGTTGCAAATAAAGCACGAGACACGCGTACGAAAGACGTGCCTAGACCCCAGATTTTGGCTCCCGAATAACGTGAATTTTCCGGCACGTAATTCTCTGAAAACCTGCACGGATACTCGTGAATTAAGCACGTTTCGCGGCCAGCGCGGGGCAGCATTGTACGCTAGTTTACGCGCAATTAATCTCGCCCGTGGATAAACGAGTGCCGCCGAGTCAGAAATGCGAAGAGGAGGAAACACACGAGGGAACGGGGAATCGGTGGTAGCTCGAGAACGGACAGGTAGAAGGTAGAACGCGATCTGTGCCAACGATCTATCATTTCCACCGCGGTAAACAGCACCACGTCTCTACAACCAGGCGAATCGATCGAAGCGAGCACCACGCTATCGCGATGGTACCGATACGTAGCTTAAAACTCAGGATAGAATGAAAGAACACTACGGAGATGACAGGTTCGGCTGCGTCAGCTCGCAGGATCTCGCGAAAAGGAAAGGCACGCTTCGATCGTGTGCCTGGATCTTTCTAACGTCGCACACTTCCGGCACGGAAGATTCTCACTGTGGACAATGCGAGAAGGTAGCCGGTGTGACAGGTAGACGCGCACAGTGGTCGAGGCGAGAGGAGAAGGATGAGGCGTTGGAGATTTAAGATAAGACAAAGAAACAGCAGAAGCACGAGCGAGGTGTAAAAAAAAAAAAGAAGGAGGAAACGGTCGTACTCACACTTCGAGTATGCGATCGCCTTTTCGTACGCCGGCCTTCTCTGCGGCACCTCTGGGTAACACAGCGCTGACATGCTGAAGCGGCGCGTACAGTTCCCCGTTGATGCTTCTCAGTTGTCCACC
The DNA here is from genome assembly GCA_029448645.1 of Andrena camellia. Classification (NCBI taxonomy): domain Eukaryota; kingdom Metazoa; phylum Arthropoda; class Insecta; order Hymenoptera; family Andrenidae; genus Andrena; species Andrena camellia. The sequence continues at coordinate 23,606,189 of CM055678.1, read as the reverse complement.
CTCGCTGACCTGGCCGCGTACGTTGAACCCGAAGCCAGTCTCGGTCTTGTAAATGGTGACGCACCTCGGCCCTTGTCCGATCGGGTTCGTCTGGTTCACTGGGTGCTGGGGCACGCGTCCGTTGTTGATCATCGTCACGCTCGTGCTCCTCGTTACGTCCTCGCTCGCGGCTGGCAACCGCTCCACCTCCGACTCGCAGTCCGCCATCTTACTTTCTGACCGTCCATTGATGTTCCGCTCGTATGGGAGTCCACCGCGAGACTGCGCCTCCGTCGAGCCGCGTCGCTGCCCTCTCTTTTCCTCTTTCGACACCGACCCCACTCCATAGATATATCGAGGCGCTCTACCCCCCGACCAATAAATCTATCCCGTGTCATCCTTCTCATTCCCACCGCTATGTCATTTCACTGCTGGCCGCTAGAGGCCCACCGTTCAAATCTGGTCTTACCATCGAGCTTATATTTCTTTCTGCAACAATGAATTAACGTTATTTTCGCAGTCGGTATGTAAACCTAGGACGAGTGTAATATGTGCGTGTGTTGTTTATCGTTACATGTGTACCGTGAACGATGAGAATGAAAGCGTGAATGATCGAGCGTTTCTTTTAAAAAGCCGCAAGTTGTCGCGCGGGGCATTGGCTGCATCGCGCATGCGCCGTGCTTCGGTCCTGTTGTAACAAACAAACTACAGGTCAGTATATTATGTTTAAATTTCAGATTGTTCAAGCACACATTTGAAGGTGCTACTGTTTCTAAGTTAGGCTTTTCTACTCTTGCTACTTTCAGAACGAAAATGGGGCATAATTGTGGGAGACGGAAGACGATGAAAACGCACGGATTAATGCCATTTATATCTGCAATATATTAAATAATTATTAGATACATTTATGTGCGATAGTCGTTTCAAAGTCATGTCATTCGTATGTACAATTTCTTTCTTTCTTTCCTCCTTAATTAAAATTTCTGCTTTTTTTCTCTTCCTCGTAACATCTCAGCGCGTTTCACTTCTCCAACGTTCAAATCAATCGATTAAACGACAAGGATTGCGTGTGTTTAATTTACACGAAAAATATTTCTTTTTTGATATCCTCTTCTGCGGTTACAATTCTTTTCTCCACCATCTTTTACGTCCACCTTTTTCTATAATGTAAAAAAGTTAATGGTCGGGTATCGGTCTTACGAGTCGGTACTTCGAAGAGACGGCGTGACATCGACGAGACTTTTTAAATTCAAAACGGACCAACTACGAGAACAAAATGAGTTATCGACGAGGACGGCGATCGAAATGCTAAAATTTAACGTTCCTTTCGCCAGCGGAATGAAGGTATAAGCGGGCGAAGAGCAGAGTGAAAACAGAAACAAGGATGATCTAGGATCTACGGCATCTTGAAATACGTAATTTGATCCGAACCACGTATTTCCGGACATTCTGCACGAATCAATGAATCGTAATACTGTTGAATCGATTACTTTAAGCTATCCATCCTCAGCTTTCATTACCACGCACGGAAAATTACTTCACAGGGATCTAGGGTACAACACGTTATTCGTCCAAACGTCTTACAAAACCTTTGGTACCTGCTCCGGTGTTTTTTTCTTCTCATTCACGCATCTCCCCCTCCCCTTGATACTCGCCCGAAGATATTATACGAGATAGGACACACACAAAATTGCTATAAAATCACACGTTACATTCACACTTAACAGTTAGGGACAGAAGTGGCGTAAACATCGAATCGGATTTCCCTTTCGTTTCAATGAAAATCGAGCCACGGCGAAACCTCTATACTCGCAGGTCACACGTTCAGTTACCAAATGGAATATCGAGGAAATGTAGCGAAAACGTGTAATTAAGAATATCGTGCTTCTCTTAACCGATTAAATCCTTTCAACCTCAGCATTGTGTAACTCTCTTTCCCTTTTCCCCCCTCTTCCCCTCTTTTTTGTACCATCGGCAAGTTCTTTGAAAGTGAAATCCTGAGAGTACGGAGGTCTAAACAACCCTTAAGATTCCGTGACAATATGTGCGCAATATGTACATCGTACGAATATTTTAAGATAAACGTTTTTTTTTTAATAAATACATAGATAATATAAAAGGGCATCCTGAACTAATTACAAACGTTAGAGAAATAATAATAATAATAATAGTAATAGTAATAGTAATAGTAATAATAATAATAATAGTAATAATAATAAACGTGATTGTACCGATAACATGCCCTTTGTAAGGTAACCCAAGAATAGGAGGAACGTGCATACATCGAGGTTGTTCGAAGTTATTTAAGTTTGACTAAGCATTTAGTTACAACAACGCTTCTCTCTTCTTATATAAAATTCGAAGATATACCTCTAACAAACAGTACTTATTTCCACTATCGATAGACCGTGTTGCATATCGATGGAAGTGAAACGCTAAAATTTTGCGCGCAAATATACACAGACTCTGTACAGAAAAAAAGAAAGACGTGCTGGGTTCCGGGCAAACTGTCTCTCGCATCCAATGAGTTCCTTGGCGTCGCGTCGCCTCACGCATTTATGGCAAATTGAATTTAATAAATTATCGAGCAGAGTCGTATGGTAACGCTAGATTATGAAATGTATATAATGGCAACGTTCGAACGAACGGAAATTACGAATCAAGTGCAGGGAACTCTAACAGCTATCGCATATTCATACATCGCGTTACTAATTTCACGTTTTATGTCTCGAATTAAGACTCAAAGATCGTATGATACATCGAGGTACATCACGACGCAAGAAATACACTGCGACACTATATCGTCTTTTGTAACAACGATCTAGCAGTTACGATTCTCTTGCAACTATCCAATATACATTTCACGAACAGACGGTTAGACAGCGGTGGCTAGAAATCGGACAATTTAAACGCGGTTCAACATTCATTCTTCGGTTCATAAGAAACATTGAGGTGACACTTCTGTGCAAACGCTGCTTCAAACGAAATGTTTAAAGGAGCATTTACACCCGTAAATATAGCTGTACGTACTCAGCTCGTGTATTTACCTCAAAATACATATTGTTACGGATCAGTGGAACCACGTTTTTCTTTTACTTTCGTTTTAAAGGAAAAAGCTTTCGATATAAATCGTCCGAGACCAAGAGTACAGATTTCATGGATATTCCCGACATTGTCAACACAAAAACTGTTCGCTTTTTAAAGGCCTAAATTATAAATCACATTGTCTTCTTTTTCTTATTCCTGTGTACGTGTCTGTCTCTGCTTGTGTGTGTGTGTGTGTGTGTGTGTGTGTGTGTGTGTGTGTGTGTGTGTGTGTGCGTGCGCGCGCGTGTGTTACGTACATATATATAATATATACGAAGGCTTTCATGGAAGAGCATTGCATGAAGTCGTGATCAATCTTTCCGCGCTAAGAACTTTAAAAAAATTCTATCTTCGTCGTAAAACGAAGCGATCGATTTGATACTTGAGGTAAACTAGTAATATAATTTACTCGACTCGTTTAAAAGTTACAACACTGTATAATCTCACTAATTTCCTTAATGTTTATAATCGAATCGGAAGTAGTGTCATCTTTTTAATCTATACGGTGATCCCTGATCAGCAATCCCTGTAAAGGAATCATCTCTTTCGCGAATCATTAGCCAATTTCTTTCTATGCGACCGAGTTACGGTATTCTGAGATGGTTATAGGAGATAATCTTTGGTTATCCGAAAAAATGTCTATTAACGTCGTAACGCGTTACGAATTATAATATATCTGTCGATCTTAGAAACCTGGATGTATCTGTGACTATCCCTTGGCCATTCGTTAAATCACATTTTAATTCGTGACTTCGCGTAACATTTATATTTCTTTGAAACTTTTTTTCTTTTAAAGTTATTCATATTTAGGTCTTCATTCTCAATAAAGTTATACCAATTTAACCCTCTCATATAAAGATTCTATAACAATGTATCTTTACCGAGGCTGGACACTTACTTGGTAATTTAAGTTTCGGATAAATGTTTGAAAGTGGAATCAACGAGTCAACTAGTGTACTGCTCTAATCAGAGACACTTGTTAGAAGCTTGACGCGGGAGGAAGCAAGTCGCTAACCGAATTCGTTAAGTTATTTAAAATTTTAAAAGCCCTCGAAAGATCGTAAAATTGCAAGCGAACCGCACGCGTAATCGTAATAAACTAAGATGATTGAAAAAAAAAAAGGAACACCGCTAATAGTATATCTAATAAATAATGCTTTTTAACGATCGCTTCGAATGTTATTGAGTTTAATAATACTCATTCTTCAAAGCTATGAAGTAGGGTAATTCGAGCTTGTACGTACATATATTTAATTTAATTGACATAGTAATCGTTCTCAACCGGAATGTTTGCAAAACGCGTTCGCGCGTTTTATATAACTTGTTACCTTTCAGAATGTACAATAAAATTTACATATGAGAGGGTTAAAATAGAATGGGCGCTCGGGCGATCCGATTGTGCCGCGTATCCTGTTATTACTCGAACAGCCGTATTTTAAAACCGATTACATACCTGTGCACCGTTCCATTACAACGGACTTTCTCACAGAGCAAAATATCGAGGAACAGAAATCTCGATTTCCTGTTCGCGCATTTGGCCTTGAAAAAACTAGTTACTTAGATATTCCCTAAATATGTAGCCTAACGTAAGAGTAGAAATCTGAAATATTACATCGATGGAGATGATAGCAAAAAATAACTTTCAGTTATTTAAGCTAGAAATAGGCTATGTAAGGAGATTATTTATGCATACTCGGGAAGAACATCAATCTCTGGTACATGATAATAGAGTTTATACTCTAATCGGAATCTTCTTCTGTGGTTGGAGGTAACATAGCAAGATGTTGCGGACTAAGCATCCCTCTGGACAGTGCGTACTCTGCCAGAGCACGATGGCAGAAGACATATTGGTCTGGCATTTGAATACTGTAGGCCCTCTGTGCTCGGATTTTCTCCACCGTTCCACGGATATCCACGGTCCCGGTGTCCTCTAACCGCGATATGCAAATGTCTAATGTGCAAAACGTCCCTAAAAACCCATTTCAAACCATACACTTTTTACCTTCCACCGGTATCCCTTAGAAATCTACGCTCGTTACCGTACGAAGCACTCGACATACCTGTCCTCCCTATTCCGGCACTGCAATGCACGACTATGGGAGGTCCTCGCGGATGTCCGGCCCAAGTGTCTCCTCTGTACGCGAGTAACTTATTTTGCTGCTGTCTCACTAAGGCTAGAAACTGCAGCAAAGCCCTGGCGGATTGTGGAACACCGTAATCCGGCCACGCTGTGTACACCATATGGCAAACCTCTCTTGCCTCATCAGTCTGAAACGAAACCACGTTTGTTACGGTTTGATGCGTCAGGCGTTTAATTCCACCAAATAGAGTTTACAAACATCGAGTGAATCAGTAGTCTTTTTTATCAGTGCCATTTCGTACCTTGTTGTTTGTAAGGAGAAGCATAGATATCGTGTAATCGGGATTGGTTTCAACTTCGAGAGTAGTCACAGTGAAACCACCCGCTTGTACTTCGTCGCCTGGTTCTGGACCCCAATACTGCGCACACTTTGTCCGTCCTCGTTCTACCACTCTGAAATTTTATGGCATCCGGACGTGAGACCGGTCCGGTCCGGTTGTTGTAATCTGCTTGGTCCAATTAGTAGCTGTGCACTACTTACCTAGTAGTCATAACGATCACAAGCGTTTGCTGTTCCCAAATCATCCTCCAAAAATCGCCGCATGTTTTCGGGAGAGGGCCCTGAGTACTAATAAACGCATTCTTCTGTTTGTAACCATCCACAAAATTGGCATTTATGTAGTCGGATGTGGCGTCCCCGTCTATTTGCGACAGGCATACTCTGCTGTGATCGTAGCACAGAACATCCGTGTACCGATTCTTCGACTGGTTTGCTCTCAACCTAGGAGAACATATCGCAATCACGTTATAGACAAGGTTTAGGGCGTAACGTGCGAGATAACGTTCCGGGAGCAATAATCATCGCGTACTTTGCGTTGTTGAAGGAACCGTCTGGCGGTCTTTGCCTGATCTCCGCGTACTCGGCTATGAGGCCTGCGCGACCTCTCGAATGTATATCTTCGATAAGTTGCTCCATGGTGACGGCTTGAAGTCCAAGATCGCCGTGGAGGCTATCGTCGTCGCTGAAGCCTGAACTAGCCGAGGACGGAGGCTGAATCGGGGAAGGCGCCTCATCGGTTCCCATCCAGGCATCGCCGTTCGTGATCTCGATATCCCCGATATTCGAGATACCATTCTTCGCTTTGCTCTTATCGATTATAGGACTAGTCGAGCTACTAACCGTAGTTGCATTCGGATTCTGATGAGCGGTGTGACTTTTCGTTGTGGGCGATAGAGGACTACCCACTCTGGGGGTAACCTGCAGGCGTATAAATTATGTAGCGGCGGTTCAACGATCCACCGGACGGCCATCATTCCGTGTATTCGGCACAACTCACCTCGCAAAGTTCACCCCCGCCTCTGTTTGTCATGGATTTAAGACAGTGGAGCAGCCATGCTTCATGCTGTACCTCCAACGTGCCTCCCAAACGATGTGGCAATGATTCTCGCGGAATATGTAACGTCAGCTGAGGAATGGATACTGTGAACACTCTGTCCCTCAATTTTTCACGAACGAATAGCCGAAGAATCTTAAACGGCGCCTTGAACCACAATGGCGCTGTCACTATTAACACTTTTTTCAATTTTGCTGGATAACCACCCTGGAAACGTGAGAAATGTTAAGACAATGTAGAGGTCTCGCGTAGCGTGAAAAATAACTGGCATTAAATACGCGCGGAGGACTCGAAGAAAGTAGTAAAAAAAAAAGAGCTACCTATCACCGATTCAGCTGACTGCATAATTTATTTTCGAAACGGTGCGACTTTCAAATTCGACCTTTAGAAGACGGCGCAATAATAGAACGGTGTGGGTATAAACCGAGAGAGCACGGTTTAGTGCCAACTGCCGAGCACCTTCGAATATAGGTACGTATGTGTAAATGTGCGAGGAAAGAAAGGTTTCGTTACGGAGAAATGCTGGGTACATAGGTAGCGAGTTTCGATCCAATTTGACGGAAAACTTATACTCATACTCACTTATAAGCCACTTGCGCGTTACGTTTTAAACGAAGGCTTTCGTTCACTCGAATCAGAGCAAACGACTTGTACAACGAGGTCGTCGAACGAATCGAGGATTCGGGGTCGATGGAAACGTGCAATGCGCGAAAAGTGCTTCTCTCTTTGGTGTAGGGGAAAAGTAGAGAAGCAGGGAAGGAGCAGGGAAAGAAAACGCTGGAAACACGGTAACTTAACCCTCCAGTGTACCCTCTGCGGTGTATATAGAGGGCGGAAGTGCCGTAACGGCAACGACGTCAGCAGTACCACTACATCTTCGCAATCTTAGGCACGCGAGCCCCATCATCGCATCGAAATCCCGCGAAACGATAAGGAAAGACCGAGCCACGGTTTCGATCGTGTCGAAGCGATTTCGAGGAATGCCTGATTATCGCGAGGCTCGCGGAACAGTGTGGGTATGCAGGAGAGATCGGAATCCGGATTTTAAGCAACATCTTTGGGGTACATTAGGTCACTCCGATAGATAGCACACGCTCGGGCGGTCAATCGATAGATTAGAATTCTTCATTTACCGCAAGCCGTGGAGAGGTGCATCGTAAGCGAATAGTTTATCGGGGCGTCGATGACACGGACTGATTTCGACGATTAAGCCGTTCGACGCTGTTCAGGATCTCAGGTGAAGGAGAAAGAGCTGCGATGCGGCGATAAATCGAGCACTCTCGATCGCTTCCAGAATCCGATTAATCCTCGGGGCATAGATGGGGGGATCGGGGGATATCACTGCCGGCACTCGGTCAGTCTGAATCGATAGCGCGAAGAAATTAGTATAATCGCGTTTGCACGGTTGACACGGATCGAACCACCAGCACGCCGATGCGCATTAAACCGAGGCGAAACACGAACTGGGGACGCGAGGTTCGATTAAATTTCGGTGACGCTCGGAACGCGTAAACACGAAAGAAAGCTTCTCGTAAGAAAGCTTCTTCACTCGGTCGATCGACTCGCGAAATCAGCTTGCGACGTCTCCCCGATCTGTGCACGATAATGCCGCAAAGGGGTCACGATGATTACTGACCGCCAGCGTCCCGACGTTATCCCGCGTACACGCGCATGCGCGCCAACGACCCCTTCTTTTTACCACCGCTCCGCTCCAACATCCCTTACGCGAATTTCTTTTTCCCCCCCGTACACCGGCACGCCACACCGCCGACACACCGAGGTGCAATCCTACGTGCGGTGACGTATCGCTCCAGTGCCTCTCAACTTACGGATTGGCAAATCCAACGGCCAACGGAGCAATACCCCCCTCGCAACCGCAGCTTAAAATTGCAGGGGTCGCGAATAATCTAAACGGGCTGCTGCTCGATATTCGGGCCTCCCAACCAGCTATTTTTATAAACGGAAACCAAATAAATCTTTTACAATCACAGTTTAGGATGAAAATTACGGTGCTATAATGAAAGCGCAATTGATCGCAATTTGTCCATCGTTAACTGGTTGAAAGGCCAAGTTTCATCGTCCGGAGAAGCTTGAGCCGTTCGCAGAAAAGAGAGATTGCGGCGCTATAAATATGAACAATAGAGCGGAAAGTTCGCGCCTCGCCGCGATGTGTTTCCCTTTCATGCGGTTTTACGGAGACGAGCTAAACACGCGTTCCGTGGCACGATCTCAGTTTGTTCCTCGATTTTTGGTAAACAACGGGCCGGTAAACGGAGAAGCGTATTTTTATCTGCCATACGGGGCGTGACGTGAAAACCTTGTTATAAATAGTTTCGTAAGCACCCTATAATTGCGTCGTTCCGGCGAAACCTTTGAAACTCCCTTGGCTCTGCCCCATAGCGCGCGGTTCACTGAGCAATTGTAAGTGGGTTTTCGTGAAGCGTGAACAACCCCCCTTAAGCTTTCCTGTTCTTTGAGATGCACCCCTCTATGTACGAGACGCTCCGGAATCACTTTATGTACGCTACCCTCTATTATGTAATCGGGATCGTGCGCGACGTAGGTACTTATCCGCATCGCCATGACGCGGCGCACAGAATCGCACGATGAGAGAGAGAGAGCTAGCTACCAAAGTATTTTCCAAACGTCAACGTTGGTATAATACGCGTATCTACGGCACGTGTGCGTTACGCGTCGCGTTTTCGTTCTCGGTAAGAATACAAGCTAAAGATGTTGATTAAATTTCCTGTGTAAAGATAATAAGGCCTATGTTTGGAACGATCAATTGGCACGGACAAAGCCTCTTGGTTTCGCGGAGCTCCAACGAATTCACGCGCAAGAATTTATAAACCACGGCAATGTGAAACGTTTCTCGAGAATAACGTACACGTTTATCTGAAAGTTTAACAGTTTGTGGGAGAAACTTACCTTCAGCAGGGTGAGAATCTTTTGCGAGAGGTCATAGTCGAAATTCTGGTATTTGCTGTCCGACATATCGTAAATGAAAACCAGACCATGCTTTTGAGTGTCTGCGCTCTCAAGGGCTGCATCCAATTGGTACACAACACCCTGTAACGCAGCGAAGAATGTTTGATCCCTCGATAGAGCATAAGACACGGTACAGACTGGTGGTACTCACTTGCAATGTCGTTTGGTGCGTTGTATTCTGCGGAAGGTGCAAGTGCGCTGTGAAAATAGCTATGGCTGCCCCTGTACCATCCCGAGAAGGCTGAAATATTTTTACCAATGTGTCATTAGAGTTACGCTCGAGCTACATGAAAGGTTTCACTGGATCTTCACTTGCATCGAGTTGCGCAAGATCCTTACTAAAACTGTAAATTTTCCTGTGCGTAGTTCACTGAGCAAGGGTTCCTGGTTTGGGTATAAAACTGCTAAACCTTCCCTCCGCCTGGTGGCTTCGTGCTGCTCGTACAGAGCCAAAGCCCTTGGGACTTCAAACTTTCGTGCTGTTAGAAACTTCACTGCTGTGCTCCATGACACTGGACCTGCTCTTCTACCGGCTCGACATTTGTTCACTGCTTCTATAAATTCTTTCGTGGCCTGGAAATCGAAACGACCACGCTCGTCAGTTATAACCCTTCCTTGGGAAATATTCCAGACGAGGAGTATTAATCTCCGGGACGCGGCTCTGTCGAAATTAATCGAAAATAAATCAGCCTCGCGTAAGCGTTCAGAATAATCGAATGGGTCTCGGCGCGTTTCTACACTTTCGAAACGTACGAGCAGTCATTCGTCAATGATTTGTGTACATGCTCTGAGTACCGATATAACTTCCGGTGCCCGACTACCTCCCCACCGACCACTTCCGCCATAGTACGATCGCCGGGGACCGGCACGGTAAATGGATAGGTTCGCTCCAGGGTCAAGAAGGAATTTAATATCGAGGATCGATACCTTTATAAATCGCCGGTAAACGCTGGCTTCCCTAGCCTCTTTTCGCTTTAATATCGACGCGACGGCGACCTGTTTAAGAAAGTAAAACGTCCGCGAATACGGCACGCGTATCGATTTCGTTGCATTTTTAATATGAACGCCGTTGAAACGTAGCAAGAATCGACTCTACTCCTTTCTCTTTCTCGCGTGCGCCGTGTTTATAGAACGGAAAAGAGGTTCCATTCATCAACCGCGTGCTATTTCACGATTAATTTATCGTACTACGAGGCCGTTTTCTCTAGCCGTTCCAGCTCGAATAAAGTAACGCGCCATCCACTGGCGACCATCGACGAGGCGATCGCGTATCATCCTCGCGATGACAGTATCTGTATTGACCAAACATCCACGGATTAAAGTTCGACGACAGGAATGCATGCGTATCTGTTGGTCGCGCGCGTCCGCGAACGCGTCCTACACAGTAAAATGAGCAACCGGAAAAATCATCGCGAGACACTACATGTACTTCGTGAAAGTGCTTAATATTACCGGTTCGACCGTGCGCCGCGATTTCCGTTGAAATTCGAAGGGAAAAAATTCAAAGAAGCCAGAGGAAGTGGGAGGGCAGTGTTTATATTATGCGCTGGTAAACAAGTCGCGACGCAGGACACCGTATCCGAAAATATCGACCAGGAGGATCGTCTGGCGGCCAGCGACTGGCCGAAATGTCGCGTTGCACGAGGTGGAGGATTGATGATCGCTTACCTGCTCCTGCTCGACAGTTAACGCGGCTGCCATTTTGACTTAACGCACACTGACATAACCGACCGAACGGCCACGGCACTAGTAGAACGTACTTATTTTCGACTGTAGCCTCGCGATCCTCTGTCTGTTGCGAGTGCACATTTTGCTCTACGCGTCTAAACGCACCACACGATCCATACACGATTGCTTGGCTGCACCGAGCAGCGCCGAGTCACCGCGAAAACAAGTAGATCGGTCCGGCGCGGTCGTTCATTGCCCGACGCTCGACGCATCTATACAAGCAGGCCTGTCGTCCGAGGCTCGTTCAGACGCTCGGATCGTCTTTCTCTCCGCAGGTTGAGCGCCATCTTGGGCTGGCAGCTCGACCATGTAGGCGACACTCACTGTACCACGCGCTACAGGCTCTTCCATAACGAGCGTAAAAAAATTTGACAATTTGCGCGAGGGACGATACCACGATACCGTAACGATAGAACGCCCGACACTAATGTACGTCCCCATTGTCAAGTGTTTACGTAATCGAGACCTTCCTCGCGAATAGTACATCTATTGAACGCTCGTTGTGACGAAATATGTACCTCGTCTATGCCAGAGATGTAAATTTTATTTACACTTAAAGCGAGGAACAACGTCCCGAGATGTTTCACCTTTTCATTTCGAACATGACATCCGATGAACGATACTCGAAATAACGTTATTTCGACAGTGGTCAGGCTGCGTCATCGCGCGCCACGCACCATTGGCCAGAGATTTGTAGCATAATTTTATCGGCCGTCTGTCCTTCTCGCGCCGGATATGTGCTATCGTCAGCCGAGTATAGGCATCGTCAAAAGCCTCGCCAAGTTCTCAAGTCCTATGAGATATTTCGTGCAAAATCAACGCCGGAAACAAGGCACGTGTGTTCTGTAACGGAAAGAGGATCGTTGTTAGTGTATTATTATAATCCGAACACGTATCGATACGTGTTTCATTTACGATACGGTCGGAAAGCCAGACATGTTTGATACCGTTTTAGCTTATCGCGATGAAGATACGTAAAACTTGGGCGAAACGATGAGACATTGCGCAGCATTTAAATCCTCGCGATGCGTTCAGCTTTTGGTGTTGTACAATACACTTCTCAAAATTTTGCGACGAAACTTACGCGAATCTGAAAACGCTATATGTAACCACCAATGAATGAGAAACGAGGTCGGTCTTCATTCATTCTTACCTCAGCCACTCCCATTCGATCAGCTGATTTTTCCTCAGGCTTTCCCTCCACCTCCTCTTCTATTATTCCCTCTTCGTTTTTCTTCGATATCTTCGTCATCACTTGCAACAGACTCCTCGCTAAGAGATCTCTAACACTTTCGCTATCAAACTAGGCAAGAAATTACTATTGAATCTTTGCCAACGTGCAACAAGTTAGCGCGTTGTTGAGACGCAACAAGTCTTCTAACGAGATTAAGCTTCGGACTCTGTACGCACGCTCGCGTCTTGTGTCTTCGCGAAGATCCCGTTTGTCAGTGTTTCGATGACAGCGTATAGGTACACCGCCGCTCAAAAGTTTAGGATCGCCTAGAATCGATCTGCGAGGTATTAAGAGGAGTATGTAATAGTATTCGCAACGAAACAAAACTAATAAAATAGAGTGCTGTAAGTAGTTGTCGTCGAAGACTGAAGTTTCGTCGTCGGGATGTGTACTCGCCGCGCTTGCTGCAATGAAGATATACGAAATTGTTTTTTTTTTGTAATATAAACATTTTTCTTATTCAAACGTATGTTCTTACATTTACACAGTACAAAAAATTATACTCAGACCTGCCGGCCCGCGGTTCATAATTGCTATGACTGGGGGCGGCCGGTGGTGGGGTAGTGCGGGACTTTTTGGGGGTGGATAGAAGATTTCGTAGGAGTTTTTTTTAAGGGCTGTACAATATGTCTCATCATCCGTTCCACTCCGCCCCCAATACACGGCCCCTGTTCTCTCTCGCGAATCCTTTCGGAAGTCGCTCAAAAAAACCAACACACGCGCGCAAAACACGTCACACACACACATGCACACACACCAGACGCAGCAAACAATCTCTCTATCATCACATTTATACAACACAGCACACACACACACACACGCGCGCGCACGCACGCACGATTCACGTACTCGTGCTTCTTTTCGCCGCGTATTCAGCAACATTTAAATATCGGTATTCCTCCGTAATAATTAATCGTAATAATGATAATTAATAATTAATTAATTAATAATTAATAATGGTATAATAAACTATCTATCTACGTGTGTAAAGTGTATCAATTTTTTGTCCATGTTCTCTCGTGGAGTGTGTGTATCCCTTAATCCTAAGTTTCTTCGTATTTATATATGTATACATATATGTATGTATAAATGTATGTACATACACGTAGCGGGGAAAACAGCAGCTTTGCCTGCAGCAATAATACACAGAGTATGCTTCACTTTTCTCTCTTTCTCACTAAAACTTTATACATCCTCGTCTCAGCATCGTCGCTCGTCTGAATTAATAAGGGGGGGGGGGGGGGTACTTCTTTCATGCTGTTCCGTTACTTATCATTCCCGTAATATTAAACGTTACTTCTTACCTCGACACTAAGATATTTAAAAATTTACTCGTTTAAATATTATTTAATCAAGTCGTTGTATGCTAGACAAATGTTGAGATCAAAGAAATTGCGGTTTCCAGGATTCCAGTGATTTGTTCTCTCGTTTGTTTCCATTTTTTCCCTTCCATTTTACACGTCGGTCTCACGATTACCAGCTGTAGAGAACACGCATGACGATCGATAAAGCGCGCGGTGAGTCGCCAAATCAGACGCGTCTACCCTCAAAAGCCACCGACCATCCTCTTTCTTCTCCTTCCTTCCCCTACCATCTCCTTATCTTTCAAGTCACTGAACCGCGAATATATGTTACGTGGATTTAAAGAGACATCACACGTTGGACCACGATAGATGACCGAGGTCGGCCGATGGCTTTTGAATTCAGACGTGGCGCGATGATGTGTATAGCGTGAAGAGCAGCGAAAATGTCGAATGATAGGAACTCGGCCTCTCATCTGCGGACTTTGCATGACTAATCTCTTTCTTTCCCATTCCTTTCTTCCTTTCTACCTACGCGTACACGATACACAACCTGCACAAACAAACACGCGAGAATGTCCACGTCGTTCAAAACATTGGCACTTCTAAAGTCGTTTTACACGCTTTACTCTCGCTTTGAATAACGCGCTGTTAACCGTTAGTTATCGATATTAATTACAATACAATTAGAATATCGCTGTTCTATCGGATAGACGGTTCTTCCTTCCGTGATTTGACAAAAATAACAGTTTTTTTTCCTCGTTTTCCGTTTACTCTTTGTTACTGGGTCATCACTGGGCCACAACGTCAAACCAATCTATAAAAACACTGAATTCGATAGAGTCTATAGATCTCGTCGAAACTTGCGTCTCTTGGCAAATTATTTTAGTCTTCAGTTTTCCTTTCTTTGTTATTTTTGTTCCGATGCCTTTGTTAAAACGACAGTGGTAAAACAAATCTTCCGAATAGTCTTTGCTCGGTATAGCCGATATATTTTTCGAAGGGAAAAGACGAATCGAAGTATGGACACGTAGAATCCCCGAGAAAGCCAAACTGCAACGAGATTTTCGATCGACGTGTCACTTACCGCGCAAGGAGCTCTCTCTCTCTCTCTCTCTCTCTCTCTCTCTCTCTCTCTCTCTCTCTCTCTCACACACATTCTATCATCCTTTTAATTGGACTGATGACACGAACAACAGATTTAGGCAGTGTTATCGTTCTTATGTCCTTTATCGCGCCGAACACAAGAATCTAGCGTGAAATATATATCGGCCATTTGGCAAAGCGTTTGCTTTTACTCCTCCCTTGTCTTTGAATCGATACCAAAAGCACCAGATCACGAGAGCACGCGTAACGGGGATCGACAATTATCACGGATCCAACTAACAAATTTAATCGACAACATCTAATTGCACAAAAAGGTACCTCTAGACAATCCTCTCTCGTAGTTGCGCTATAGTAAGAATTCATTACACAGTAAATCGATTATCTACATTTATATAATATAGACAGTATGTATTGAATACAGGCACAATATAAGTAATTACAAATAATGTATGATCCAAAGTCCTCTCCTCCCGGTATCACAATGGTAAATGGAGGCGCGGCGCGCTGGTGTCGCCGGCTCCATACATTTTCTCGATGAAAATACTCCGCGGGGACTTCATGTCCGCCAGCACGCATCTCGTTTACTCGAGAAAGGAAAACTACTACACGTAAAAAGGAAATTCTCAAACGAAACAACGTATAATCTCCCATTGGCTCAGCCAATACCAAAAAATCAAACTTTCGAGTTACTCGTCAAATATCACAACAAATTCTTGCACCTCGGTACAGGTTATTCGGAGCATCTCTTACGTTACGGATCCTCCCGGCCATTCCGGTGTCCGATCATCGTAAACACCGCGTTCGAGGGAGCGCAGAGGGCCGGCAACAGGTTCCACTCACTGATCACAGTGAGATTTTTCATTCAAACAACGATCAAATAACGGTTCTTTCGACCGCGACAGGGGGCCTAGGGCTACGTCTCCTCTTTCTTCGTCTCGTTACTCGCCTTCAGCTTGGCAACAGTCTCATCCTTCACGTTCGCTAGAACGGTCAGGGAATCCTTCACCGCGTGATAGATTATGTTCTTAATCTGAAGCTTGTCCTCGTGATTGGTGTGAGTGTCCGACAACGCGCGGAACTCTTGAGTAAGATGAAAGCAATGCGAGACATTCTCTGGTGATACAAAGTCTTCGGCTACTTTTATACAGTTGTGAAGGTTACGGACTTGGTGCGGCGCGCCAGCTGGCACGAACACTGCGTCGCCCAGGCATTGCACGATAGCGTATCTGCAACGCGAAACAACAAAACGTTTTCATTTCCCTGCCCCCGGCGACGTAGCGACGTAGCGACAAGAGAAAAGCAAGCAAATCGAATATTTACCCTTCGACGCCGTATTCGCGATACAAGCGTTCTCGCAATGGTCCGTCGAGATAGCAGCTCTGATCGTGTATGGGATCGTGATGCGGTTCCAACCGTGCACCGCGTTCCAACGCTACCGCGTTCAATAGATCTCGAATCTTGTCGGCGTCACGGGCTGCGTAAATGTGCCATAGCGCGCCAGGTGCCTCGCCGCGTTCACGTACGCGTCGCCGTGTCAGGATATCACAGCCTGCTTCGTCTATCGCCCTTAGTGCTTCTGCGGTGATTAAAGTTTCCGTATTATAATTCTGCTCGAGCGGCAGCTGTTGCATGCTCGGTGAAATACAATTAAAAATAACGATAAATACCTTTGATGTGCTCGTCGTTGTCGGCATCCTTCGGGATCCCCACGTAAACCATTACGTTCACCGCGTCGGAAATGTCTAGGTGAAGATTGGTCGTGCCTTTGTTAGGGTGGAGAGCCGAGCCGTAAGCATTGTACATTTTCGGTCCCAAATCCGGCCTGACGAAGCAGTCGGGCAGCCGACTCGCCAGATTCAATCTTCCATTTCGGTGCGTGTACTCGGACAACGGCAGAACTTTCATCAGATCGGCGAACCTCGATGGCAACAGTTCCGCAAAGTCCTCACCGGGAGGCCAGTCCTTCAGTTTCAGCAACATCGGATTCCCTCTCTCGTCCTTTAGCCTTTTCGAGAAGTTCTCGAATCCTTCCCAGAACTTACGCATGGGTTGATTCGGCACCAGGTTCCCCGTCATACAGTTGACGAGATCGTTCTTCTCGTCGCCAAAGTCCCTGGCGAACGAGTCCGGATGCCACAGGTTTATGTCTAGAGACTTCGCGACGTCCGACACGATCACCGGTTGTCCTCGTTTCCACTGGTCTTGAAATATTCTATAGTTGTTGGGGTTGTTCGGGTCGTTTAACCTGAGCAGCTTCCCGTCGCACAGCCAAGAGTGCGGCACGTTCGGATAGAGGCTTTTGCTTTCGGTGAGCGTCATGATCCTGATGGGCAATGGTTCCCTTCCTTTCTGCGTCCACTTGTATCTTCTCACGAAATGCTTAAGTTCCCTCGGTTTCTCGTCATCCATCCCACTTTCCCTCTCCTTTTTCACGCTGTGCTCTATCACGCTGGATATCACCTCGTCCAGCGTGTCCATCTTCGACTTCTTTCCAGACTTGGTCACATTGTTCTGCATGTTATTCCCGGACGTGACGTTCGCGTTACCGCTATTGTTCGTCGGTGAATTTGATCTGGAACCGCTGCCGTTCGATTTATGAGACGGCCGTATAAGTAACTCCCTCAGGGTGGAGTAATTACCGTCGCGATCCTCGTCGGAATCCGAGCTCGAGGCGCTCTCGTTTTTGTCCTGATTCTGCAACGCCACGTCCGCCAGCCAATTCAGGGGAGAGTTCTTGTCTTCCCCGTTGGTTTTGTTCTCCGACGATCCATTCGACTCGTTCACCTTCTTCTCCTCTTTCACTTCCTGTTTCACGTTCCCGTTCAGAACCGGCGCCGAATCACCTTTTATCATATTTCTCAGGTGCTCGTTCGGAGAGGTTTGAACGACCAGGGAGCAACCGCAATGTTGGGGTATTCCCCACTCTCCTCGACAGTCGTGTAACCGCTGTCCGAGACGTATCAAGCTATCACCGGCAATGATCTGCGTGAGCATCAGACGCTCGGGTTCGTGTACTTGTCTGTTGGTGCACAGAAGCCACGAGAAGTCATCCCTGTCCTTTCCGCTTTCACCCCAGATCTTGATCGTTCCATTCTTGCGTCCCTAATAATATTCGTATACTTTGTTTAAATCGTTGCTCTTCCAATAGCAAGTTCTCGCGTTTAAGATAGATATAATATCAGTGTTAAAAAGCTCGATATTACACGTAGTTGTATATCACGGGTTTTCAAGGAATAATCTGTCATCACGTTAATGCACGTTAAGAATAACGCGAAGAAGAATAGATTCGCGAGAATCACATGTATTCTTACCTTGTAACAATCTATGCAGACGACGAAGCCGCATTTACCACAGGCCCAATGATAGTTGAAAAGGGTCGTCTCGCAAACGTCGCACATCTCTCGAACACCTTGGACCACTCTCTTCCACGCCACTGTTCCGTCTATAAGTCCCGAATTCGCTGTCATAATAAAGAAACAATGGATATGCAAAGCGTTAAATCATGCGAACAAAGGAAATTGTAAAAGCGAATGTAAGTATATAATATGTTTAGTTAAACATGCGTAAAACAAGGATTCCGGATTGAATTTATTGAGCACAGAAACACGATACACCATATATAATGTATAGTAAAGATATTAATCGGAAAGGATGTGTTTTCATTTCGCGTTTGTCACGCCCCCCCCCCCCCGCCCCGCCCGAAATACATAAAATACTTCAACACTGGCACTATCAAACATGCAAAAAGGGTATAGATATCGATGTACATTCTCGGTGGCGTGGTCTTGCGATACGATGTTGTTTGAACAGTGTGGATTTACCTTCTGCCATGTGCTGTTGGAGGGCATCTTTCTCTTGATGCAGGAGATCGCAAAACTGGTCTCCAACTTGACGAAGCAATCTATGAGCCATCTCTAAGTCTAAATCCTCTTTGTTATCCCCTTTCTCTTTGTCATTCTTATCGGACTTGTCGTCTTTCTTCGCGTCCAAATTGTCTTTTCCTGGTAACCATAACCGAAGATCTATCTGTAATGTAACACCAATGCGACTCGGTTATTCGCTTTACTCTTTACTCTTGCAAAGCATACGAAAACGAGAAAAACACTAGAGTTCTACGAACTTACCTCAGAAGCATCCTTGTGCGGATCACTAAATCCTGCTATAGCCAATTGTCCATTTTTGGTGTACCGTAATCTACGGAATGCATAAAATCTGCAGAAAATATTTTGTGGAAGATTTTTGGAGCGCTGGTGCGGTGTCCATCTGCACTCACGACATTTAGCCAATTTCGGGGCGACTTCGAAGCAAGCACCGTCTTGCAACCAGCTGTCACCAGTTTTCTTTAGTTGGGATATCGGAGGTCTACGAAAGGGATCTCCCCTTCCCCCACTTCCACCCGGCCCACTGTTACCACCGCTCGCACTGTCATCCCTACGTTCTTTCTTTTGACGAGGCTGCTGATCTTCCCCTCCTAATTCGTTACCTTTCGTAGTCTTTGGTCTTCTACCTCGTTTCCTGGGTTCCTTATTATTTCCTATTGAACAGAGCACGCGATCTATTTGAACGGTGTTAAGGAGCATTCATCTACAGCCACTTTAGATAAATGATACATAATTCAGTGTTAAAAAGCTCGTGATATTACTCATCATGGATATCAATCTTTTATTGTCATCATTTTAGCAATTATTGTGGAATAAGGACAAGCAAATTTCTTTATTTTAATGAAACAGGGTAAGTGTGCGAGAAACAGGATTTTAAAAACGTTCCGAAAGCTTGGCGAACCTAAAGAATACCAGGAAGTTAAACACCGCCGAAGACGTAGAAAAATTTAAATTTAAATTTAAATTTAAATTTAAGAACAACTTTAAATAGACAAATGAAAATTAATAAAATAGGATGTCCCCTCGAGAGTTTACTCCTGAATTTCTTGAGTTTCCGCACAGCTCTATAGAGAGGAGTAATGGTATGACCATGGAACGCGGATCACTTACCCTGCAAGCGAATAGTAAGTTCACCTGATGGGAAGTCCATTTACAAGAAGCTACGTCACTAACCGTTTCCCGAGGAGTTGTTGGAATTAGCCGTGGTATGCCGCACCCTGGACGTCGGTTGAATGGAACCCAATTGTTCGCTGGTATCGCTGGCGGAACCAGCCTCGCTCTCGTTGCTAGACTCGCTGCCTACACCGGCTATTCCGCTTTGCTTTTCTTCCTTTCGCCTCCGCTGATCTTCCGCGGTCGTTTGCTGCCTTCGTGCGGCGCCCTTCTTTCGTTTTACCTACCACAGGGCACAGATTATTAAGTAGTCAGGAAGTTCATGCTCTTGCCGAAACTACTGCCAACAACTACGGACTTGAGTCTTCTGCGCTAGTATTACCATGGGTGTTTCACACTACTACAAGCAAATCCAGAATTCAGAAGAATTTTACGACCAACTTATTGCACATGCATCAACCTAAATTTCCGACTACGCGATATCTTGATTTTTCGGAAAATCTACGATTATTTCATGAAAGATAATTAATCTCTATAGTATTCAAGGACGATCGATGAGAACTCGTGTTAAGTAACTATTTAAACGATCTTTGAAAGTGACTGCGTCTCGTGAAAGTAGGGTGAGGTTATGTCCCCTCATAGGAACGGAATATATTGAATGAAAAGTATTTAATATTTTACCATATTTATCCGTCGAATGTGGCTGACTTTATGCAACTCATGGCGTCGAATAAGGCAGACAAATATGCGTCGGAACTGAGAAAATTGATAGAAAATGCACCGGTACGCAGCAGCGTAACCGCCTTTCTACTTGTGGCTTGTGTATTAAAATGGCGTCAAGTGAAGCGGCAAATTCAAATACAGAACGAAGCTGCAACACGATACGCCATACGCGATACGCGATACGCGATACACGGGGCGAATTCCATTTACGCCCAAATCGCCCGTGAGTTTCATTGGGGTAGGTTTCCCTGTACGCGACTGAACGCACCGTCAAAAACTTCAAAGTCGATTTTCTCGAAAATGAAGCGCAATATAAAAAAATGTTATTCCTTTTTCTCGACTTATTTACTCGTTACAAGTAGAAAAGAAAGAGTAACTTTTTTTGATATCGCGCTTAATTTTCGAGAAAATCGACTTTGAAATTCTTGACGATGCGTACAAGAAAACGTACCTTAATGAAAATCATGGGCGTTGCGGGCGATTTGGGTGTAAGTGGAATTCGCCCACGATAATCTGCGCAATTGATAAATGAACTTTAAGAAGAAAAATGATACTGCAAACTTCACGTTTGCTCCGATACCTAGATGATCTATTGACAGGATCTAGTTATCAAGGATATGGTACGAACTATTTGCACATGCGACAACAATATAACACGTGCATCGGCGAAATTATCCATTTCCTCCATCTAAACGTTTAACTTTAGAAAATGAAGATTAATATACAGGGTACTGTTTCCTGACGAGCGTAAAAATACTTTAATCTCGCCTTGAGTTCGGGTGTCGATTTCACCCGCCTCCAATGAATTGCTCGCTCGAGCTTTTTACACTCGCCAGGAAACATCCTGTAGATATGATCCATATAGATACCTTGGGTGGCTTTCGTTTCGGCGGCGACTTCCTTTCCGGGTCGCTGCTGGACGAGTCTTCTTGCAGGCTCTTCGAGTCCGTGGCGTGTCCATTGAGTGACTCTTTGTTCGTCACTTTGCGACTGCTTTTTGCGGTTACTTTGCTTTTATTGATACTGTTCACCGCCATGCTACCGATATTGTGAATAGAGTTCACGGCACTGGGCAAACATGTGGTGGTTGTGGTGGTAGTTGTGGTGATGGTGGTGTTACTGGTAACGTTCGAGGACGACGAGTCTCGCTCCTTGTTGTTGAGCGGCTGCGAGGGTGCCTGGGAGATGTTGAGGGGTAAGGTGACGCAAGAACCGCTACCGACCACCCCGATGGTGTCTTCCGTGCCATCCTCGCCGGAATGCCTCTGCAGCCAGGCCTTCTTCAACTTGTGAACGGGATAGCTGGTACTGCTAGGTGGCCTGGGCGCTGGGCTGTTGGATTTCTCGCTGTCGACCGTGCTGGGGTTAGCTTTGGCTGGCGTGCCGGGTGCACTGGGCGCTGGACTGGGCGCCGTGGAGGGTGCAGGGCTGGGTATAGGTGCCGGACTCGGGGCGGCACTGATCGTGGGGTTGAAGGAGCTGACGCTGCCGGTGCTGGCGGGCCTGACGGATCCGTCTCCACTGGCTGTCCTAGGCGCTGGACTGACCGCGGTGACGATTCGCTCCTGCGAGCTCTGGCTGATCGGTTGGGCCAGCAGAGCAGCCGCCGTGTTGACCACGGTGGTGATCGACGTGGCGGCCGAGGCTATCAGCGGACTCGGCTCGCTGACTCTGGACAGAACCGGCGGGCCCACGCATTGCAGGGACAACGGCTGCGGTTCCTCGGTTCTGCGTTTCTTGCAGACCTCGAGGGATACCGGTTGCCCCGGAATCTCGGTCAACGATGGCGTCGGCGCCTTCCTCTTCGGCGAGCCGGACCTCTCGACGCCGAGATCGAGCGGCTGAGTTTGGAAGGCGGTGTTGATCTGAGGTTGCGTGTGCTGCACCGTCTGACCGGGTTGCTGATGGGGGCTGGTGTGTCGAGCGGGATGCGCGATGGGCCTGGAGAGAGGCGCCGAGGCGGCGGTCGGTGGGGAACCGTGGAGAGGATGTGGCGGTAGCTTGGCGGCCGGCATCGAGCCGGTGAAGCCTCTGGGGTCGTAGACGGATCTGCTGTGCGCGGGCGGTGGCAGAGGTGGAGGCGGTGCCCCGTGATGATGAGGCACTTGCTGGTAAGGCGAGCTGCCGGCTTTCGACGTGAGAGGTATCGGGGCAGCGACCGCAGGCTCCGAGGCTCTGCAGACCGGCGTGCCGGTCATGATACCCGAATTCGGCTTGCCGTAGAAGTGAGGCGGCGCTGGACTGCTGACTTTCGGCTTGGAGCCGGCCGGCGGCGCGGCGTAGTGCGAGGTCGGAGAGGCGGTGGGCGGATGCGGATGTGGATACGGATACGAGGACTTGGCGGTGGCGTAAGGTAGCCCGGGTTCCGGCCTGAGATAGCGCGGTTCGGGCGGCGACGGATGCGGTGGTTGATGAGGATGCTGGGCGTGAGGCGACTGTCGATTGTGCGAGTGAGGTGGATGCCCGTGCGGGCTGGGTAATTGGGTGGTGGTGGTGGTGGGCCCGCTGCTGCTTCTGTGGTGGCCCTGAGGTATGCTCTTCCCCGCCTGCAGACCACCGTCCAGGTGGTGAAGGTGATGGGGACTTTGCGTGGGACTCCTGTACTCGTACGGCTTGTGTTGCGGTGCCACCGATTGGACGTTCAGATAGGGCATCATCTTCGGGCTTGGCGAGTGTTGCTGGGAGACTGGCGCCTTGGGCAGCTCACGGCCCTCGTTCTTCACTATCACCGAGCTCTTGTGATCCGGCAGCAGAGACGAGGGATTCTGCAAAACATCCCTTCCGTGATGGTCCCTCTCGAGACCGCCGCCGGCCAAGCTGCTCTTGCCCTGCAGAGACTTGTGCGGTTGCCCCACGTCGCTCTTTACCTTCATGTCGGACATGTACGAGGACTGCGGCTGATACGTCGAGTAGCTGAACAGACCCACGTTCGGCTCGACCTTTGGCAGGGAACTGTGCGACGGGCCTACCACGGTCGGCGGTTTCTCGTGAAGGCTACCGACCGGAAGCGACGACTTGGACGTTCTCGAGTGCGCCGGTGGCGGTGGGTAGTCGACTTTGCCAGGTACGCTCGAAGGCCGAGACACCTGCACCGAGGCAACAACGGAGAATTAGAGATGGAGAACTATAGATAGTCGACACTATCGAAATCACTATCGATAGTCTTCTATAACAATCGATATTTTTCTCCACCATTTGACCAAAATTTTCGGGAAATTATAGCGTTCCTTTAATTTTGACGCGGAGTGTATTTGTTGATTTCAAAAGAGTTTTTTTTTTACTTATTTTGCTTTACGTTACTCTAAAAGCTGGTTAGAAAATATTAAGGACTTTTTTTCCCCAAGCAATGGACATTTTGCCCCGGGCATGGGGCAAAAATCACACTATTAACCAACAACTTTGTAAAAGTAAAAACACCGTATATCTTTAGATCGTTATTAGCAAGTTTTACATAGGTTTATATGAAAAACGGGACTTTCAGCCCCACCCTACCCCACATAAACATGTAAAGAAAGTACGTGGTACTCCCTTTTAAATTATCCCGCGCACTCACGGCGCGCTGGTAAACAGATTAGTAAAACCAGAGTAATACCAGAGCGAGAGAGAGAGAGAGAAAGATAGAAAGACTGATGTGTCATGATAAAGTGAGCACGTGCAATGATTAACCTAAGAAATTGAAAAGTAATAGAAGTAAAGATTGTAATTAGGGTAAACACATGGTGAATAATTGGCATTTAATGTCGTTTCTCTTTTTACAGGTAAGCCTTGTAAATAGTTGTAAATAGGAACATGGATAATAAAATAAAAAAAAAAACTCTTTTTACAGGAGAAACTCAGTGGTCTGTGATTATTCCTGCCTTTACCTAATCATTTGGAAAATTAAATAACATTATAAACATATAAAATAAAATGAAACACAAAAATCAAACATAATATTTTAAAGCAAAGGTATATATTTTACTAAACTCACATCACATTATATATTTTTGTTTATTTCCTTCAAAAACTATCGGAAAACCATGGATAATATCGATAGTCAACGCTATCGATAGTTCTCCACCTCTACGCAGAATGCCTATTGATACAGCTTCCTGACAATAGACAGTGTAGGTAATCGATTCGATAGTTTTTCTAATCGTCCACGTACCTGCTGAGTCGGTGGCGCGGTGGCCGCGTAATAGGCGGCCCTCTGCTGAGCAGCAACGTGATCCCTGGCCTCTGCCTGCCTGTGCAGTCTCTCGGCCGCCACCAGGTGTTCCCTGATCCCCATGTTTTCGGTCTCCCGTTGCCTCTGCTCCCTCGCATCCCGCTCCCTGGCCTCGCGTTCCCGCTCCCGTTCCCGTTCCCTTTCCTCTCGCTCCCGTTGCTGTTGCTGCTGCTGCTGCTGCTGTTGCTGTTGCTGCTGTTGCTGCGCCACGGTTACCGAATGCGCGCTGCCCGCTCCAGGCCCCGGATGATGATGGCCCACGTGAGCGGTCATCCCCGAATGCGGAGCTGCGTGCGTCCTGCTTCCTGGGGGCGGCAGCGGGATGAACGTGTTCCATGCCATCGAGGTCGACTGCATGTTTCTCTGCGGAACATAAGACACCTACTTCACTAAATACTGCCAATCGGTTTCGCGGTTCGACGCGCAGCTTTCGTCACGCCCGTTCGATGTTTTCTGCCGGACATTTATCTCGACCGTCAACCGCCGAAACGCACCTACTCCTTGCTATTTTCGCGCCAGCTCGTCACCGTCCTGCACGGAAATGCGTTCCGACGATACACCGACACGGAGGAGAAAGTATCCGGCGCCGACGCGCGAGCATTTCGCGAGGTTCGATGGCAAAATGTGTTTATTTTAAGCCCGCTTATTTTTGACCCTTCCGCGGCCAGCAGCCAGTGCAACGGCTCCGACGTTCATCCCGTTCTAAAGTTGCCTCGCTAATGCTAAATTCTACGCTCGGTCGTCTTTCGTTGTTCGCACTCCGCGGACACGGCAGAGCGGCTCCTCCCCGTATCCTCTCTCGATGATATGCGCGAATAATACGCGTACCATCGCGAAACCGATAAGTGTGGCGGCCAGACGTTCTAATCCCCTAAGTATTATAGAAACGGAACATCTTCGTCAGATTTTCACAGTAGGTATCTCATCATTTTTGATCCGCCAAAGCTGCTGAGCACAGGGCCAATCGCGGCAACAGTTTACTGACAACACGATCGCACCGGCGATGTAGGTGGCATCGGTGTTATTGCAGGCCTGTCGCTTTCAAGGGAATCCGATAATCTGTTATCCGTCGCAAGTGTGCCCTAAGAGCCGTCTAGCTTCGCAGCGGTATCAAAGTATCGAGTGATCGGGCACTCTTACCGAGATCGAGAATACGAAACAACCAGGCGCGGGAGACGCGGGAGGGGGAAAAAATTTGATCCATCGCGTTATCGTGGCACAAAACCTTCGTGTCGATAAAACGATTCGCAAACAGCACCGGTGACTCACTCACCAGTGGCACGCATTGTCCGCTTGGATAACGTAACTCGACAACGTTGATCGGAATCGAGCGGCACTCGAGTTCTCCCGCTCGAGTTTCAGCTTTTCGCGGGCTCGGAAGACGAGCGATGACGTAAAGGAATATTTCCCCCCCCGGCTCGGTGCACCGATCGCTATTCCCTGCACGTTTCGGCTTGCTAGATCGCGAGGAAAAAGGACACGTCGCGCGGTGTTTTCCCCGGGAGGACTGTGTCAAGGTTGGGCTGCCGCCGAGTCACCAGATAAAATCCATCAACGACGACCAACAGAACAAGGGGCAGGAGGGAGAATTAACGGTGCGCGTACGGAGAAAGAGGAGACCGCGAATCTAATTATAGTCTCGTCCGAGATGAAGGTTTACTATGCTAATCGAGCCGAGCGAGTAAATGTCAACCCACGTGTTCCGTTTACTCTGGCGTTCGCGTCTTCGTTCCACGCGTCCTCTTCGTGGGAGAATTCCACGTGTGTCGCGATGCGCGCACCGTCTGCCTCTGCCCCCCTTGCTTTTCCTACATACGCTTTTCTTCGCCACCAACTACTTTCCATCTGCCACCGTCAACTCGAGAGCAACCATCGAATTCTACCCGCGCGATTCAACGACCGGGAAATCCGTGTCGCGGAGAAGCACTTTCGATTCGAATACGTCGCAGAGTTGAATAAAAAAAAAAGCTGCTCGCGTCTCGTAGAGGGCGAATTACGAGCGTTATTCAAGTGGCATGCTAGCCTGGCGCTAATCTAAAGCCAAGAAAGCTGCTTGATAACTCTCTCGTTGCTGGAACGAAAACGACCAACTTCTCTGATGGTATTCTTTTCATCGCGAGATGCGCCTGTCTGTCCTATGTATCAGCCGTGATTGCACGCGTGTTTTGTCCGCGCACAGCATTGTACGCGCGAGCGGGCTCTGTGCGCGTATTGCATTCCCGACAAAAGGTGCAGAGAGCGAGAGGCGGCCGGGACAAAAGCTCGTAAAACGCTCGTTAAAAGCGCGAGAGACACGCGGCGGCGCGGCGCGGCGCGACCCGCCGCGAGTAGAAAGAGAGATAGCCGGGGCCGAATCTGAGCGATTGCGCGTAATAAAAGCCAGAACACGGTATTCAGGCTCAATCAGGGGCCGGCTGCCATTAGTTCGTTGACTTTCTCTTCCTCAACTCTTAACCCGTGTGACGCTTAATCTGCTTTGTGTTCTCAGCCCGGCGCGGCCGATGCGGCTCGCGATTCGCTCGACCTTTCAAACGCGTGTCTGCTTTTTTTCCTTCGGTCATATTCTTTTCCAACGATGCACCGACGCACCTGCAACGCTTGCAACTCATCCTTGGGCCGATCCTCGAATCGCTTCGAGTGGCAAGCGATTCGAGGATATCTCTTCCGCAAGAAGAATACATACTTCTCCTCCCAGATGCATCGTTTCACCCATTCGTTGCGTCACAGCGATAGAAACTATGATAAATTTTAGCTGATGTAGGTGTCGCGGGACACCCAGGGTACGTATCCGCCGACTCTGCCGGTAGCTTGGCGTCACGCTTTTTAAACGTGCATCAATTTGCCCGTGTTTCGCAAGAAGCGAACACGGCTGGATCGCGGGCACCGTGAACGTCCTAACGAGCGCGCAACGATTCGTGCTGTGCGAACGCATCTAGCCAGCAGCTTGAGTCATCGCGCGAGCAAGCTTCTTGTCGGACGTTGCGATCGAAACGAGCTAGTGCGTATCGCCCTAGAAGCATCGGTGTGCACCATGTTTCTGTAACACCACTGTTACGGGACACAACAGGCAAAAGAGCCGGAGGGGAATCGATCGGGGCCTCGAATCCCATTAGCGATTAGCGCGGGGCAGGCGCAATGAATCATCGCGCGGGGATCGTGACGAGATCGCAGTGTTTAAAAGAAATGAAAAGCGAAGGACCAACGCGGAATATTCCGCTTATAACGCGCGACGAAAATATCCGGTCGTGGCATCAATCACGGGAGAAGAAAGTTTTCACAGACCTCTCGCTGCTCCCGTTTCTCTTCTGTATATATGTATGTATGTATGTATGTATGTATGTATGTATGTATGCAGGTAGGTAGGTAGGTAGGAAGGTAGGTACATATAGAAAGATTCCAGGCGAAAATAGCGCGGAGGAAAATGCAGTCACCCATAAGGATACGATTTTTGGAAGAGTTCGACGAGAGAATCGTCAAAACATCCGCTCACGAGTCGCAGAAGAGAAAGTAAAGTGAAACGTGAAATATGTAAATCTCGCGCGTTCCACCCGCTAGACTAATTAACAAAAAGGTGACGTCGAGCGACCACTCGGCATCTTAGAATAATTATGTAATGTGGCATGGTTGTGCTCGATGGTAAGTTGCAGGAACGCAGCGTACGCGGTTACATATGCGCCACTCGAACGTGGACGCGTTCCTATCGATTATCTCCCGATCGCGAATCCCCCAGATTCCGTTTCCATTTCAATCGCAACCAGGCTGAACGCCCGTACACCATCGCTCTGCTCCTATTTTCGAGCGTTTAATTAAAATTGCACGGTGCGCGCGTCGCTGATCGATCCAACGCCCTTTCCGAACCAAGCCCAAGACTTGATTCAATCAAACATGAAAATGAAACGTTAAATCTCTCTCTCTCTCTCTCTCTCTCTCTCTCTCTCTCTCTCTCTCGGGTCTGTAAATAATTACCCAGCTAACGGGTTAAACAATTGACCCGTTAGCTTGCCATCCCCCGTTTCTCCTTCTTCTCGTGTTGGTACACCCTTCGCGATATTCCACTACGGTGGCACGATAATATTCGGGGGTATTCGTTATTTACCGAGCTGGGAGCTGCGCGAAAGGGGAACGTATTAATGCGGGGGTGACTATAACAAAAGAGGGACTCGCGGTGCTGCCCCGGGACCAAGTAAATCACCCCCCGCTGCCGACACACCCTCTTTCCCTTCGATTAATCTGTTCGCCTGCTCCCTCCCGCGCCACCGCAATCCAGCTCTCTCTCTCTCTCTCTGTCCCCGAGCCCATTTAAATTTTAACGGGTCGAATTCTCCGGCTGCCTACTCCTCCGCGTTTCGCAAATTACGGAGCGGATAATAATAGCGATACATTATTGGCGACCGTGACGGCGATTCCACGACAATTAATGCGCGTCCGCGCATTATGCAAAACGTCTATCGCCATCGGTCATCGAACGACCTTAACGAAACTCGACAAACATCTGTCATTCCCGATAGCTGATCGGGGGGATACCTAGTATCGAAAGAAGTAAGGCTACACGCTATCGCGCAGATTTACGACCGTTTTGTTGTGAAACACCGGCAATAACTCTCTGGACACGCGGCAAAACTGTCTTCGTGGAGTTTTTAACGTAACCACTAGGAAATACGAGAGCGACCACTAGTCTCGATGACGAGACGATGGTAATCGGACACGCTGCCAGATAAGAGTAAGTTAATCGCGCGACGAAAGCGCAATTTCAGCAGGAAAATACTTACGTGGATCCACCGGTTCAACAAAACATTTCAACAGAAGACCACGATAAGATAGCACTGATGGAGCATCGTCGAGAATTTCTAGCGCGGAGACTCGCATAAAGAAAATCGAGATCGTATCTGTGACGAAAGACGAGCGAAGCTTGTTGAAAAGCGCTTCGAAAGGAAATTTGGAGGAAAATTTTCTCTGCGAGGCGGCGATACGACGCGTCGCGTCGGAACGATGCCCGAGGGATAGAATTCGAAGCCACATTGGTCGTTTGCGAATAATATAGCGAAACGTTATCTTATCGCGGCAGGCGGCGCGAGAAATGTATTTATACTTCCAGTAAACAGATAGCCGGTGAGATAATGCGCGATAAGAGAGGAGGAACCGGAGCCTCAGGTATCTTTTTACACCTATGACCAACACACTCCCGACCGCTGATAACGGCACTGGCGTAGCTATCTTTCAGCCTTCCCCCCGATTAATTCACTAATGGATAACTTGGCGCTAATCGCGACGACAACACTCGACAGCCGTGAATTCGTGAATCCGTTCGATCGGCTGCGAAGCTTTCGGCGAGACGCAATTTCGTTTGGCCGAACCCTTCGCCCTCGACCCAGTTCCCGAGACTCCGCCAAGTTTAGTCGCGCCCTGTTGGTATCGGAAGCCAATCGCCGATGTTTTCGAGCGGGAAAGGAAGGTGCGAGCGAGGAGAATGCAAAGAGAAACTTGTTGCAAAGTGTTGGCCGCCATCGGATCGAGGCACAGGCGAGGAATGAGGAAGAGGTTCGAGGAGAAGTTGGAGGGACGCCGGCTGAATTAAGCATTAGATCGAAAGACGGGAATATTCGAGGCCAGAGCCCTGCATGCTTACCTATGGGAGTGGTCAATGGCGATGCATCGGTATCCGTCGGTTTCCATCGCGCGGTGAATTTCGTCGGGAAAATCGATAGCATCGAGTCGAATCCATGACTAATTGCGAGTCGAGCCAAGGAAACGAGGTTGCTAATTCTGGCTGGAGGGTGGCGGTCGACTACAAACGCGAGACACAGTTCCCCGAGTGACAGAGGGGCGCATTAAGTTCCAGACGAGCCACGGCAAACGACTATAAGAAAGCCAGGATAGAAGTTGCTGACGTCGCTGCTGCACGGGGAGAAACTACTCTCGAGGTTTCCTGTGTACGTGCCCGGTCAGCAGACGATGGGACTCGCTTCTTGCTGACTACTCGCATTTCTGTCCCTCCCCCGAACACGTCGCGTCGCGTCGCGTCGCGTCGGCGTAACCGCGTTTCGCTCCGTCGAATTGAAAGGTAACGCTCGGAAAACAAGGTGGCTGGAGATGGGAGAGCGCGGAAAGGGAGCGGTGGGTGGAGGATAGGGTTTGTCGGTTTTTAAAAACCGGGTTTAAAAACCGGTTTTTACTTATAAATTTGTAAAATTCGAAAACCGGTTTTTAAATTTAAAGAACCGGTTTAATATACTAGAATTAATATGCAGAAATCAATTAATTATTTGATTAAAAACGTTAATATTTTGACTTGAAATCGCCTCGGACACAAACATATTGTAGTAGGTAACAGTTTACTGTAAAACTAATCTTCATGAGTTCATATTTTCAGAAAAAAATACTAAATGGTTGTAAAGATTTATAATTTGGTACCACCTTTTAAAAGATTTGTATTTTGTACGAATTTTCGTTATTTTAGTTTCTTTTTCATTTGGTTTTGTATGTAGTCTATTTTATTGTGTTATATTTTCGTAGATCCATAAATATTAAATAAACTCAAAAATTGTACGTAGGTATTTGTACGGATTTTAGTTATTTTAATTTTTTTTATTTGGTTGTGTATAGGTAGATAGAGTATATTTTATTTTGTTATATTTTTGTAATTCCATAATATTTGAATTATATTTTATGTGAACAATCGAAAACCGGTTTAACCGGTTTTTTGGGAATAGTGGAATTCGAAAACCGGTTTTTTCAAAAGTCGGTTTTTGTATAAACCCTAGTGGAGGACCACGACGTTCCCGTAATTTCCAAATTCCTTCCTCTGGCTTTCCAGCCAAGTTTTATCGTCGCCGGTACCCGGCGCAACAACGAGAATTGCAAATTGCATTCCCTTTCTCGACGGAGGCCACGTCTTTTTCTCAACCGTACCGTGCCAACTGTTTCGTCCTTTTTCTCACCAATTTCATTTCGAAGCTAAAAGGACTAACGGGGTCTTTTGACCATTCGTGCTTGCAGCGGACCTTGGAGGGATTGCACGAAAAGTACTATGTTCTGTTGCTTGATCCCTGCCCGGTAAGAGGGTCATTCACCTTATCTCCCTGCGCAGTGGGGCCCTCCTCGCTCGCGTTTGCCGCACGATGATCGAGCAGCGGGCGCTAGGGCGGACGAGCTAGGAGACCAACCAGCCCCGACCGGTCAATAAAACGATGGCCGAAATGACGGGCAGGTGAATCCATCCTCGCTGGCCGGATAACCCATCCGAGTGTTCGCGTTCGCGCGCCTTTATCGTTTCATGAATTATTTATTCGAGGCCGTGCACGCGGCCCGCTCTCTCGCATTCCCCGCCGTTTCGACGTCTGTTATTACTTGCACCAGAGTCGGAGCGACCGGGCGAACGAGCGAACGAGCGAAGGGTGTGCTTTTAGAAACGAGATCATTCCGAGCCGATGGCGAATACGTGCGCGCCAGGATTTATTCCCCAATTATGAGGAAACGGCGCGGCGGGGGACAGGCTGCTGAGAGCGAGCAGCCAGACACAAAAGGATGCAACCGAAAGGATCCAGGGGATCTCGTCGAGTGGGTTGGGGCCAACGGTCCCGGCCCATTATTTCCACGCGTCCGCTTACCCCCTTGCGCGATACGCTTTCAAAAGAGTGGCCGGAATCAAAGTGTACGGATCTCCTTGGGCGGATCGTTTCGAACGAGGAACGTTCACCGATGCGCGAAGACCTTTCTGGGAAATGGAGCTCGCCGTTCCTGGCTCTCGTTCACGGCGCCAAGTTGCCTCGAATCGTTCGCGAATACCCGCTACGAGCTGCGAGCATCAAACAAGTAACTGTACCGGGATCGGAGGCTCGCGGTCTATCGTGTTCGCGGAGGGATGCACGCGCGTACGCGGAGAGACAGACAAGATTTATGTGCGCACGGCATCTCTGCCCCTCTCCCCAGAGAGGAATATACCGTGAAAGGCATTTCCACGGGGCCAGGACGCGGTAATTAACTTTGCACGGGATTAGAAGGCGTGGGTACCGAGCGAATTTACGGGCGAACGAACGGAGCAAGCAGCCGCCTCTTCTGCGAGGCGGGGGGGATTCGAGGAGGAAGTCGCTGCAACTAGAGGCGGACCTCTTCCAGCGAGCAGGAGCAGCAGCGTCGCGCGCGTTAATTTCTCGGATTCCCTTCCACTGGGGACGCTTTGGGACGCGTTGTCTCGCGTAACGAGGTAAACACGGTCTTTTTCCCGTCCCGATGCTCCTGCCTCTTTGATTAGCCCGGGGACTGGGATCACTAGACCCCGAAGAGCTGCGCGTTGGACCAGCCTGCGTCTGAATTTCAGGGGCATCGGCGAGCAACGAACCTGGTATACTCGTGCGAGAGAAGGAGGCGAAAGAGAGACAGGTGGAACGCGGAGCATTCCTTCGGAAGGAACCGCAGCGTACTGCTCCGATCCGACCTTCCTGCTCGGTTCAGGAGCTTGTCACCCGACGCGACCGAGTTCCTCGCGATCTGGATAATCGTTCCTCTTTACCTCGACGCTGGATCGATGCAGGATACTTCTGAGACTGCTCTAAGGGCGGATGGAGTCGCGATCGTGCAAGGACGGTGCGTATCGGACACGCGTTCCATCCGTCGTAGCCATCTAGCATCGGGTGGCGTGACAAGTGCACGTAGCAGTTATTACTCAGCTAATTACCACCGCCGGTAACCCTCGGCTAATTAGCCCGCGTAATTTACGAGTAGGTGCGTTCGGGTTTATCGTGCGTTTATAAATAATACGTTCCAATTAGAAGTTTCGTTGCTGGCGCGGCCGTACGTTAGGTAATGCCATAACGGGCGAGATCAACAGCCAAGCACGTCAACCAGGGAGTTATGGCTGCAGGCGCGACTAAACGTGTCTCGTTACCTCGCCGATCTAAATCGAAGTAATCGATCGGATCGGGACGCCGATGAACCAGCGAAGAATGCTCGAAACTGGGCACAGTCGAATAAAGAGTAGCGCGTTTGGAAGGACAGCGTCGGCTTTAATCCGCTTTAAGCCCATCGACAAGGAAACGACATCGAGGGAGGGGCAGGCAGGGTGTCGTGGCTCGAAGCGAAACACCGTCCAGCTCTATTGTTGCGTACCGTGGAGTGCATAATTAATGACCTTCGTGCCGGTCCAGTTTTGCATTGCAAATGCCGGTTGGAAACGCTCGCCAACTCGCGCTCTGGCGCACGCGGCCTCCCGTCGCATAAATAAACGTGCGCCGCCGCGTGCGTGTGCACCACGGACCGGACCCACTCGCCCGTTCCACGCCGTTACAATAAACACCTCGAAACCTTTTGGATCGAGGAACGCGACCCGCAACCGTCCGCTATGCGCTAACGAGGACCCTGATCCCACGATATTTCTGGATCCCCGAAATTCGCAACGATTCGAATGGAAGAATGTCGCGGGGCGGGGCGGGGCCGCCTCCCTATCGACCTCGGAATAAAAGTCGCCAAATAGGCATGAAATCGTACAAAGTTTCCGAGATGACGGATCCGGGGGATTTACGATTCAACCGGGATAGATGAAAAGCGGCTACAGACCTTGGAGCAGCTTCAGATCCTAAATCCAAGGTTCTGGTGGCCTCCGTGCACGTTCACAGTGGCACGAATCGACGACTGACACATTGTTGCGTCACGATCGTCCGCAGGGCACGTTGGAAGTGGCCGGCAATGGAATAATCGCGTCACCGTAGCTAAACCGCTCGAGTTTTTCTCGAAGAATCGAAATCGCCGGCCGGGAGAAACACGCGCTTGATATAGTCGGGGTTTATCCGAGCCGTGAAATGGAAAACACTCGGCCGATAAGCGGCTATCGGGTATTATCTACGTCGCTGCGACGAGGACGAGACGCCACGGGAGAGAATTCGAAGGGGACGATTCGCAGGCACTTCCGAGCGGGGCGAAAGCTCGCCAAGGACTGGCAGGACACATTTTCGTAGGGTGGAAGGGCAGGTAGGCCCTTCTCGGGCCCCTGCGTGAAAGGATCCTCTCTGGTTTATGCACCCATACGAGTTCGCAACGTGTCCACAGCGGTTCTCAACTTCCCAGAAACACGGATCTCGCAGATTTTTCATTCTCCGCAGAGGCTTTTGAATAGAGATCGAAAGGAACTGCTCGAAATATGGGAGACAGGAAGGGATCGTGCAACGGCCGATCAACAGATACCTATACACGCGTAAATACGTGTCCCACGTTCGCGATAACGCTCGCTTACAGAACTTTCGTGCCGGCGATTATCTCTGTTGCGTAATGTCCCGCGTGGAAAAGCCCAACGTCATTCATCTTCGATTCCCACGAATCACGACCCCCTCGACTGGATGCCACCAAGCACTCCAGAAACCTCAACGAAATACTCCGGGGAATAGGAGCGAGGTCCAATGTTGGGGAGCGATCGTAGCGAGGGAAGATGAGAGACCCTGAGGGCCAGCCAGTCAGAGCGGAGTACACGGAGGTGCGGGGCAGGTTTTGGGTGACTGTCAGGGCTGTAACACGCACAAAAGGCAGGTGCTGGAATGCATTGATTGCCTCTGCCCCCTCCTCGCAGCATCCCGTGTCCCTACCCGTATCTGCCCTGGGAACCACCCTTCTCTCCCAGGGAAACGCGCGAGGCCCTGAAGCCCCGGGAGAACGCCGCCCGCTCCTCTCCTGCCTCTTCTCCTTTCGGATTATCCCTCTTTTCTCGGTACGAGGGTGGCCTCGACGATTCCACAGTTGTCGGCCTGCTTTTCGCCCGGCTTCCTCTTCTCCGCGTGTTCTCCCTTGCTCCCCCGCTCGTCACCCAGTGTTTCACGCGACAGACGACCTCCTCTCTCGGTCGGCCCGCCCCCGCCCTACTCTCGAAATAAGCTGCTACTTTATTTCACGGGCATCTCGCGCTCCTCGAACGCGATTATGTCGCTTCGATTTCGTGAAATTACTTGGCCGAATTATATTATATACCCGAGGCTCGTTAAACCGTTGGAATTCGGAGGGCTGCGCGAACGGAATTTCATTGAATTTTACGAGCTGCATTAAAGGGACACGGTTTCAGCTTCGGAAAATTCCTCGGTCTCGACGGTGCACAAAGTTCGCCCGGCGTTCACTCCGCGGAATTTCCAGCCGAACATGCTCGCTTCTGACCAACCAGCTGCATATTATACGGAGAAACTTGCGAAACTAAACGACGAGGAATAAAAGATCTCTCGCGTCGCGCGACCTTAATCGAATCGCTCGCGCTCCGCCCCAAGACAATTTCTCGGAAAACTCGCTCGTGGGATAAGGATTGAAAAGCAACGATCGTTGGGGTGGAAGGCTAGGGTGGTGGCTTTCCCCTGGGGCTTCCTCGTTATTAATCCCCTTGCACGGCGCCCGAGAAAGGTGCCTCGTAATGCATTTCGCGACAATGAAATCCGTCTCCCTTTCTCCACGGGTTTCGTCGAACCGTGCAATTTCCCCAGGTTTCGCTTAACCATGCCACGCAAAATGGAAACTATCTGTCGCTTCTTTCTAGATGGCTGCGCGATGGAATAGGTTTTTCGAGTGGGGGAACGGTGCATACCTGAAAGATGGATATACAATGAAATTCGAAGCGACTTGCGGAGAACGCTCGGAGATTCCGAGACGGCGCCTTTGGACGTTGCTTGCATAATCTCCAGCTCCAAAGCGATCGATATATTCGATGCTGGTTCTTTGCTCGCGGACGACGCGACGGCGATACGTCTGTCTCCGAACTGACTTCAACTTTCCGAGGCGCGTGAAACTCGAGCGACGTTGCGGTGAATTCTGATGACGATCGAACCCTAATCGACTGCTTACCGCCATCGTTAGCTTCCGGAATATTCGGCGCACGGGGCCGAGTGCTTGGAGACGGAAAGTTGGAAAGCTTTCAGAGGGTGTGGGTAGCGTTTGCGAGCCCTAATGAAGCGAAATTGCCCGCAATCGTTCAATCTGCGTAGGAATGGTGCGGAGAGAAAAAAAAGGGAATAGTAGAGCGGCTTTGGACGCGAGCGGGTCGTCGGTTTAAAGGCGCGCATAATGCTCGGGATTTCTTGTCGAGCATCTGTTAGACAGGCCTCTCCCCGCTGCGGAGAGGCCGGAGGTCATTAAAAACACGCGCGCAGCGGAGAAAAACAGGCAGTAAAGGCTGACTAACCTTTTGTTGCGCCAGCCTGAGGGACTCCTCGAAGTGCTTGTGAACTGCCTGCTCGGCGGCCCTTTGCTTCTCGAGCCTCTCCCTTTCCATCTTGGCCTCCCTTTTCTCGCGTTCGCGTTCCCGTTCCCGCTCCAGCCGGACTTCCGCCTCTCGCCGTTCCCTGCAACACACACAAAACTTCCAAGGTTAGGCACCACCTTCGACACGGTACATTCGGGCGAGCTTTTTAATTTCACAGCGCAACCTTCCGCGCTCGTACTCTCGATGGCCAACAGATTTTCTGCCACTTCCAGACAACCCTCGCCGACACCCTGCAGAACTCGACACAGGTTCGAATTTCACGCGAGGGGAATAAGAAACGTGCTCCGGACCATCCGACTCCGTTTGCAATGCTTCTAATTGTTGCCCGACGACAAACCGAGCGAAAAACTCATCGACGGTTTTATTTTCACGAACGTGGTGGTTGGTGGAATTTTTATCTCACCGCTTTCACATTCATGCCTCTTATCGATTTATCGTGGCCACTGCTCTTTCATTCCCCTCCGGAGGCAGCGCGAAAAAGTGTAGGCGAGGAAATGGCCCCGCCGATGTCTCGCACGTAACGAGATCGTTCAAGTATTATTATTACCGACGCCATAATCACTGGTACTCTCTTTCCATCAGGCCACTGTTCCTCCGAGCGCAGCGCTTCAAATCGCAAGGCGTTAACTACGGTTTCCGTTGCGTTTCGTGCCGCTTATTGCAGGTTGCAATTTTAACCTGCTTTAATTTCAAATTCTCCGAGGATTCCAGCAACGAAAATTCTACGCCGAGAGACTTCCACGCGAGGAAAGTTCCGCGCGAAGAAATCTTACGCGGGAGAGTCTGTGGAGACTACGGAGGAGTTCCACTTGGAAGAATCCTACGCGAGACAAGTCAGAAGGAAGGTCCTACGGAAAGAAAGTTTTCTGCAGTAATGCTCTGCAGAAGGAAAGTTCTACCGTAGTAAAGTCTTGCAGGGGAAACACAGAATGCAGGCCCCAGTTCCTATCTACGAGCACTCGCGCGCGTTTACGACACGTGCAGGGAGGAACGCAATAAAAGACGGTTCTGCGTAAAAGAAGCTCCCGTGGTTCGGGCTGTGAGCCGCAATCCCCAAAGGTCAGCCTGCTGACCGTCGAGGAGATGGACTTTCGCAAAAGGACAAACGGCGAGCGCGGTGTAAGTATCTCTGCGTGTACGGACGCGTGATCTCGCCGGTAGGTATCGAAGGAGCTGCGATAATATAACGTGGACGGTGGCTGGCGTGTATATATCGTGGACTTTTTTAACGGACTCGTCCAGATAAGCGGATTCATTAATGCTTGCGCAAGTTATTTATACTGTTACGCGCGCAACGCGCGTGTTTATCTCGGTTCTCGGTCGGCGGACTTTACAATGCACCGGTCGGATCCACGCGATAAACGCGTGTGCACTCGCGTTCGAGTTCCGTGCGCGTCTGCCGTGCCTTTTTCGCGCTCTGGCGAAACGAGCCGGCGCGTCCAGCAAAAAGTCCAGTGCTTTCGATTGCTCGAGCGAGGAGCTAACTAAGGGGCAGGTGGAAAATGTAAACCCGACGAGCGGGCCCTCTCCTCCGCCGCTCGTCGATCTGCTCTATTGCCATTTCAAGCGCGGGGTTATCTTTTATCGTAACGCGCGTAATCGTTGCTCGCGGAAAGCTGTGTCCCGGTCTGCGCGCCAATTAATACAGCCACTGGCCGTTGTCTATTAACGCGCGCCCTCGCAGCTTTTCAAAGCTATTCGGCTCCGCAGAGTGGTCAATTAATGCGCGGCTGCATAATGCATGCGCATAGCGCAGCGGAGACGAACGTATCGTTTTCCACGAGGTTCGAGGCCACGGGTTAGGCCGGGGAGAGGAGACGACACCAGCAGAACGTATTATTACGCTAGGATGTACCGGAAAACCAGTTTCTGCATCCGAGCGATTTGCATCTCTGAAACGAGGCTGACTTCTTATTCGGTCAGGCCGTGCCGCATAAATCGGCCCGTGTCTCGCAACGTTTACCGCAAATAATAGCCGGCTCTGGGAATCGGGCATACTTCGGTGAAAGCGTCGCTGCTACGTATCTTCCGTCGAAGAAGATAGCTTTCCGAAAATCCTCCGTGACCGTACAGACGTCTCCAACTAGAGTTTGCGAAGGCAGAGTCGCATAAAAGAACGCGCTCGACTAGACTGCCCGTTGCTATGCATACCTAAATCAAGAGGACGAACTTCCCCTCGACCCGTAAGTCTCCAGTTTTGCCGGCCCGCAGTCCAGCTTTTCAGAGTTGAATCGCGGATTCGCTCGTTGGCCAACTTTTAATATTATGGGCAAAGTTTCGCGGCGCAACGTGGCGCGCGGTCGGTAGTTTCCAACTCTGGCCGCCGACAGGAAAGTAAAAGGAACACGTGTCACGGAGAAATTGCAGGATGTTAATTTAAACATGGCAGCACTTGAGCGTTTATTAACATCCTTGCGAAACTGGAGGAAGGACCTACTTTCCATATAAATGCGTATAAAAGTTGAAAGAGCTGAACTACGAGCCAAGCTAATCAGCCACGATCGACGAGCGGCTGGTGGCTGGGTGAAATTATTCGTTGCCCGAGAGAGGAGGTTAATCGACATCGCGAGGAGAGGAGCGAAGGCCGACAGGGCAAGATAGAAATTCCTGCTGCCTGGTTCGCGTCTCTTTTTCCTCGGCGTTGCTCAGAAATCGAGCGGAGCGGAGAGCAGAGGAGAGGAGAGGAAAGGAGGCAGTTGCCGGTCGATAAACCAGTCCGGTATGGGAAGAGGACAGGTTCGGGGGCTGCGGGTAACCTTTGAAAAATCCGGTCGCTCGGAACTGGCCTGACCAGAAGAGACCAACCGGCTCTGCCGAGAGCGCGCAACACACAGAGCGAATATCACCAAAAAAGGCCTTACGCATCCTTGCCTTGCGGCCTCTTTTGTTTTGCTCGTTTGAGACTACGGGCTGCCTCTGCGCGCCTTCTGCTCCTCGCGCTCTCGATCAGGGGTCACCACCACCACCACCACCACCACCACCACCACCACGAACCCACTTTTCGTCAAACCACAACGGTATCGATCTCTTTTTAACGATTCGACGTGTCCGCGCTTTGCGAGCTTTCTTTCTAGCGCTCCAATCGCAAATTCGAGTTGGCGAATAAATGAATTAACGGGCCAAGTTCATTGGAAACGCAACGGAGAAACCGAGTTCCAAGGAACGCTCCTCCCTCGGTGTTGCACACCCTTCCTTCGCGCAATCCCCCTTTGTTCCCGATTCGCGGCAGGCAACCTCCTAGACGGTTATTACAGAATACTTAGGAACGTTTGAATGCTCGTGTTCTAACTCGACGAGATCGCCTCCAAGATTTCCTCCGCAACGTCGAAACACCACTGTAAACTTCACAGTCGATGAACACGCTTCCGAAGTTTAAGCAACCGACTCTAGGAACATCTCGGGAAACACGAGTCCTGCCTACTAATTATAAACACCGTAAACACCGACGGTAGACGAGCGGTTACCTTTGTAATCGACCTTCGATATTCCAGAATGGCCACTCGCGATTCCCCAGAAAAGGGGAAGAACGGGGAGGATGATACTCGACGCGGCGTGGTCGACGGCAATTCCTACACAGAGGATCGAACCCAAAACGCGTCCGAGGACTTGTCACTGGCCTATATATTTCTGCCTCGACCTTTGCCGCTTTCCCTTTCCTCTCCCAAACAAGGAATTTATTTTCACGTGGCATGTATTTACAAAGCGCGAGCGTCAGAGGTAGACAGACAGCGCGGATGATCCCGGCGTAGCGTGGTAGGCGTGTCGGGAAAGCAGACGAGGAGACGAATTTCCTGGAGGGGCCATTGATCGGTCGACGACGCTGTTTACAAATCGTGACCCGAGTACATAACACGCACCGGCGCGGCGATAAGCTTGCCTGGAAGAAGGCGTGCACGCGCGCTCGTTCCGTCCTATGTGTACCTACCACACAGATACGTAGCCAAGGCCGTTACTGCGCAAAGGGACGTCGCGACGCACGCTGCCCCACGATCGTTGCTTAGTTTTTACCGACAAATTTGAATGCATGCAGGCGGCACGGAATGCACCTGATGCCGACTCAACGGAAACGAGGGATAATGGTATCGGCCGGTGAGAAAAACGATATTTCACTCTTATCCGGGCGGAAGCGATTCGATTATACCTAGCGGCGGCTCGAATTTTACGGCTCATGAATTTTGTAGGATGCGCTGAATACCGCTTTCTTCGTTCGACCGCCTTGTTCGACCTTAAGAATAAGCCTGACATTCTGAAGGCGCACGAGCCGCCACCAACATGGCGTCCAGACACCTGTCTGTCTGTCCGTCCGTCCGTCCGTCTGTCTGTCTACGTTCTTCCTCGCTCCTCTTTCTTTTTTTACCTGGCCTGTTCGCCGCGGCGTGCAGGCTACACGTTTTCTCTGCCCACCGACTAGAAACACGCCTTGCCCCTCGATTTTTCCTTTCATTTCATGCGACTCCACTCGGCCATCTTCCCAGCCAAGCGACGCGAGACGTTACGCGACTGACCTGGCATGCTCCAAGAGCAACGGGCGAGCTCCGCCCGCGATAGAATTTTATTCTGTATAGAAAATCACGAGAAGAGGCACGCGCTTCTGACGGTCCTTTTCTTCGTCGTAGACGCGCCTCGCCTTTGTATATACACGCTCGTATGTGCATCGCACGGCAAATTAGCGCTTGCATTCCTACGCTTTCTGCACCCACCGTCCGTGATTACCATGATTTCTACGTGACGTAATTTCACCGCGGCAGACAGAACGCATCGCCGACGGATGAATAAAAGCCGAGTCATGAGCGGGGAATGGCGCGGCGTGGAGAAGAGAGGAGAGACGAAACGAGTTTTCGTAGTCCACACGTGCTAGTGTCTGAGAGAGCTTGTCTCCCTCACGGACAGCCGGCGCACACACATGCTCGCACCTATACGACAGCCAATGCATCATTTGGACAGGTAGGTTGGCCACACGGACCGCGAACACGTCCACCCGTATATAGGTACGAGGTTGGATGTAACGGGTACGCTTATACCTGGTGAGACTTGCTTCGTCGTCTCGGGACTCGAACTACTCGCCACCTCCGCGGGTGATCGTACTTCTTTTACTATCTCCAACGTGTACGTCGATTTTGCGGTACGGTTTTGTAGGAAAAAGGGGTTTTGTAATTCCTATGTGTTTGGGAGCCACGGAAAAATATAGACTTCGGGGCGACGCACAGTGGGGAAATTTTGCGATTTTAGCGCAAAATTTCACAACCACAAAAAAATATTTTTGGATTCGACAAAATAAATGCGAATGTCAATTGAAGAACTAACACGAGCATCAAATGCCTCCAATTTTACCGTCAAATGTTTTAATACGAAGCTCGTATAGACTCGCAAATGTTTATGTTCATGTGAGGTTAGACCGATCGCAAGGAATTAATCCAGATTTTCAAGTTGCTTGAAATAATTTGAAGGCATGGATTCAATTCCTGGTGGTGCGTAAGATATCTTTTTGTCCTCAAAATAATTGTGTTTCGGGTTTTAATACGTAATTTATACAATTTTTAAAGTAGTATTTTAGAAATAACCTTTTCATATAAGAATCAATTTTTAATACATAAGATACTTATAAATCCCATAATATCCTGCAATGATTTTCATTCCTATTTCACGGTGAACTATTTCGATTCTATAAATGGAATTATTAATTGCTACTAGTTGCTGATCTTGTGATTATATGCATTTTTTTAAACACGATCCAGTGTGTCTTGTATAACATACGACATAACTGTGGACCGAGACTGGTTCATATGTTATACATTACAAACCTTTTTATTCCTTTTTAAACGATTTTATTCAGCTTCGATCCTCTGTTTGATTGTTTGTTTGTTTCATTTTAGCATCTTGTCAAAATGAAATAATACTGACGAAAAAAGAATTATTTACAACAGTACAGATTTGTTTGAAACAGAATTAGTAATTAGTAATCTAAGAAAACTTCCCGATAAGAAATTAAAAAGTTTGTCGTCAGAAGCGATAATCCATCTTCCGTGCCCTGCTGCACACTGCAGCAGAGGCATGCTCTGACGAAGAAAAAAGCGATTCCGACTGGGAGTACTAGTTTTAAGGGCATATAATTTTATAGGTTTAAGTGTATAAATGTGAGTAATAAAAAAATCTTTATCGTTCGTAATGTTTGTGAGTGCTGTTTTTCGGAAAATTTAGTTTCAAACATATCAGAACGTAAAAGTGCCGAATTTTACCACGAAAATGGATATAGTTCTCCAATCGACATTTGTATTAAATTTGTAAAATTCAAAAATTTCATTTTCGTGGTTTTGGCAATAAAATCGCAAAATTTCTCCACCGTGCGATGGTCCGTCTGTGTTACTGGTCAGCCGTCTTACCAATGTCGCCAAAAAGTCGACCCTCCGAGGTCTCTTATTCCGGACTCCCTCCTTACGTGGGCTCCTGATCCCACAGTTTCGCTCGCGTTACGTAGAAAGCATTAATTGCTGATGCAGCGCGGATTTAATTACTCGCAGTTAATTACTCCACCACTGGTTTACCGTGTTTGTCACTTTCTTGTCGCGTGTAAACATTTCCTCGAACATCCACGTGACGTTCGACTGGAAATAGTCGGGCCTGTAACGAGAGATCTCCTCGAGACGGGCCAGGCTGCGGAAATGGATTCTCCTTCAACTGAACATGGATGCCAGCAGTTCGAGTTCTTGTTCTCGCGACAAGATTCGAATTCGAGAGACGACTGCGCAAGGTTGACGTTGCGCTTTTGCGCCTAGGAAAAAGCCTAACCGAAATCACGGAAGTGGGTTAATAGCGTGAGCGATGGAAATCATAAAAGAGCTCAGGGTTCGAGTCGTATCGAGCCCCAAAGTCGGTATAAAGGCTCAGCGAAGATGAACGAAATTCTGCCAGGGACGGCGAATAAACTCCGCCGTTTTATTGGGACTTGCAGGAGAGTGTCGTTTTCGACAAACTTTTGTTAGAACGGAACTGCATTTACGACCGTGCGAGGAACCGACAATCTCCCTGCCGTCCGTCGATTCGCCCGCAGTCTATAGAAAGCCTACTAAAGCGACTCGGTAAATGTCACTAACCTTGCAAAAGCCAGGCTACCGGCTGCCATGGTTTACTCGGAAGCCATTAATATATCTAGAG
Source organism: Andrena camellia (assembly GCA_029448645.1). Classification (NCBI taxonomy): domain Eukaryota; kingdom Metazoa; phylum Arthropoda; class Insecta; order Hymenoptera; family Andrenidae; genus Andrena; species Andrena camellia. The sequence continues at coordinate 23,561,992 of CM055678.1, read as the reverse complement.
GCAACGGCGCGGCGGAGTGAAAGAGAGACGGTTGCAGCACGCAACCGCGATCGTCGTTAATATTACGAATCAGATTTAGTTTCTGCGTTCGGGGCGGGAGCGGGAGCGAGCGACTGCCAGCTCGGCCTGAGTCGGCGTTTTATTGCGGGAACGTAATTGAGACTCGTCACGTTAATGTTGCGCGGGATTAACCTGTTGACTCGGCAGCGAATTGCTTCTCGTTCCGTGCCCGACGAGCCACGAATACCCCCGTAAAATACACACTCGGATATTCCAAGGATCGCGGGTGCCATCCGCTCCAGAGCGTACGCGCGTGTGCACAGTTGTCCCCGTGAGGTCAAGGAAAAGCCACGCTCCCTCGAATCCCAATTTGAATATGAAAAAAAGTGAGCGCGCAGCTAAGAATAAGACGAGTTAAAGAGCAGAGGATTCTAGCTACTAGAAGCTTATCAGAGTGTTGACTTCGCTGTCAGCCCTGGCACAGAAGCGCGAGTCTGATTATTTATGAGGAGCGTAAATATGCCGCGCTATCTATAATTGCTGGCGCGGCGCTATCTTTAGAGATGAAACCCGAGTTTAAACATTCCCGGCACAATACGCGCAGAGCGGAGGCGTACGTAGAGCGTGGAAAAACGATGTCTGGCGAGTTCGAACGGTTGTGTTGGGCCGCGTCGACAGCCGGAATACGCGCAACGCTGGGATCCGCTTAAGCTTTGACGAGTGGCCGACGCGTGTAAAATTGGTCCCGGTGCCGGTGGGAGCCGGCCTGCCAAAACGTCTTACTACCGTCCGTCGCTCTATTTTCGCCACGGACGAACGGGGGGGAACGCTCGTTTGGCTCGAGAGCCTGGGAAAACGGGAGACTCCCGCGCTCGGATATTTTCCGATCTGCAAAATCACCACCCGCGAGATTCAACTTTGCTCCCGATCTTTCTCCTCTGCTTCCTCCTCGCATTCCGTGCTCCCTCCAGTCCCGCCGTCTCCGCACTTCGGACCCCATTTCGGTGGAGAACAGAACGAAAACAGGAACGCGCCCGATTTTATTGCCGGCAGGATTTCCGTTTGTCGATTCGTTGCGTCACGAAACGTGCGATCCGCGCGTATCGAGCCGATGGCATCGCGATTTTTACTGCTTTCACTTGGATGCAAATCGGCCAACGATGGTTTATGCATCAGGCCTCGTTACAATTTCATACCGGTCGGATTACCATGCGTGCCTCGCGGTCGCTATAGAAATAACTTTTTCCTAGTGCCTCGGTCGGGCCGGTTGCATAAACGGGACGAGTAATCGATTAAAAATACGCGTTTTACAGGACACGTAATTGATACGCGAGCTAATGACGTTCGAAACGGCTGATTCGGTGGCCGTTAAATATTCATACGCGCGAATTATCGTCGCGAGCCACCGATACACAGCTGTGAAATCGCGCCGGAAATTATCGTTGCGCGCTTATTATTCCACCGCCACGGCTATTTTTACAACTTAATCTTAGGAGCACGTTCATTCAACCGTGACCGACGTGAAGAAATAAAGGCTGGGGCTAGTAGTGAATCACCGTGCGCTCCGAAACGCTGCGAAGCAAACCGTCACTACGCTCGCAATCGGTTCGGAGACGGAATAAATGTTTTCCTGGTGTCTAAATACTATTCAGAGGGAGGACCGGGGAACGAAGAACGATGTAGGGGCAGTTTCGCTGCGCGACGTAGATACTCCACGCGAGAGCTCGAGAACGATCAATAAATCCGACGAAACGCGGCATAAAAGGTCGAACGACGGTTGCGCGAGGGTGGGTTCCAAGGGTTGATACGGTTGATCGATCGGAGGAGGGTGATTTCATAGGGAAGCTTGGATGGCCGGGGCTTGAATGGAGACTGGAAACGACGTAAAATCGAATAATGACAGGGTTCGTCGAGGGGACGAGGTCGGTCGGCTTTGTCGACACCCATACGCCTCTAATCGACCATCGGGACTTGGCCGACGAAGCAGGCAGGGTGAAAAAAAAAGTACCTACGCTGCCATTTAATCCTTTGAGAAGGTGAAGAACTTGCAAAAAGAAAAGCAAACTGATTCATCGGTAGATATATTCTTCTATTCTCCCACGTTACTCCCAGCAACTTTTTCGCGATGAATCAAAATTTGGGGCAATGCCAAAGTCCCACTAACGATCAGCGCGCAATGGACGAATTACGAGCTCGGATTGTGGAATCGGGTTTGACCCAGTTAATCGAGCACCGGTTCCACGACCAGCGTGTTTTCGCTAAGTCAGAAGAGCGTGCGTGGAGGTTGGACGAAACAATTAGATTAGCTTCGCGCGCCACGGTCCACTGGCACCCGTTCACAATTCCTCAACTAATGTATTCCCATTCTGCGTTGGATCTACGCCAACTACATGTTTACGGAAATCTCGGGCTGAAGGGAGCGAGCTAAGAAGAAGCACCAGCGGAAGGTCCAGGGAAACACAAAAGAGACTCTCCACGACTAAAGAGTAAATGGCGGTACTCCGGCTTATGGAAACGCGATACGCCTAACCTGTGAGCCAAACATTTAAAAAGCAGCGGTTGATACAAAGTTCCTGGGATGACGCCGCCACTGAACCACGCACTTGCCCCGGCACGCTCAACCAGTCGCCGATATTTCCGGCCCTTTCTCCCATGGCCTCGGCTGCTCCGGATAAGAGATTACCGGTTTATTTAGTGGCCACTTCTTCCCGCGTGAAATCGACAACGGAGCCCGTTCCAAGCGCGTAAAAACTGGCTGCACCGTGGTCCGTAAAAAGCGTTCGGAGCGTGACTCGGTTTTTCGAACGTTTCAACGAGAGGGGTCTGTGGGCGAATCGAGCGGAGCCAGGTTTTTTGCTGGGTCCCAAGGCCTGCGGTGTGCCTCGGGATCGTCTTGCTTCCCGGAAACGAAACGATTCTCGTTCCACGAGATTTCGCGAAACGAAGCCTCGTCAGCCGGTCACAGCTCGACTACTATTTATAAAGGGTAGCCCGAGTCCGAATGTATTCGTTTCCAGCGCGAAACTGGCTCCTCTCGCGATTGTGATCGCGGCACGAGTTCGGTAACCCAACAACGCGTACCTCGCTCCCCTTGATCTTTACTCGCGCCGAGTGATTTACCGCTCGATTGCTTCTTCGCTGCGTCTAATTATATTCCGCTAGCGAGAAAGAATGCTTTGGTCGCTTCCCAGTGGGCCGCACGGTCCATTTAACCCGCGGCTCCGTGCAGCAGCAATTATTTCTTCGAGGCCCCAAGCGCTTTTAAACTTAAACTGTGTCGATTTCCGCAAACTTCTCCTGTTGAATTTGCAAAGAAGCTCCGAGCGTCTGTGCGGCGCGGATAGTTGGACTGGTGAGCGCGAGCTAACGACACTTGCGTAAGCGCGAGCGACTCGAAAATAGAGCGAGATATATGTTCGCGCGGAATAGCCGAGGAAGGTCAGCAGGTTGTTGAACGTACCCCGTTGATCAAGGAGTTGGCGTATCGGAGCGAACAGCAGCCTTTGACCTGCCGCGGTAATACCGTTTCGCAGGGTGCACCAGTTTTATTGCCGAGCGACACTGACACAAGGAATAAAATGCACAATAGTCGCTCGGCTCGGCTCGGCTCGGCTCGGCTCGGCTTGGCTCGCATCTACCGAAGGTCAATTGCTTAACGAGAAATCAAGGCGATCTGGAAACTGGACCGACGTTTCTTTGCTCGTTCCCCTCTGTTTTTCCCCCTTTACATATTAAAATTCTCGCGTGGTCGGCGATTCAAAGCTCTTGGAAGAGCTGGAAGATGACACGTAAGAGACACGTAAGCGACACGGTCCAGAGACAATTGTGACACTTGGGCAAGGAGTGAGCAACAATTACGGTACAGCTCGCTTTCCTGCCAATGGAGTAGCGGAATTTGGAACTCGTGCCACTCGCTGTCCACCTCTCTGATATTCCAAATGCGAAATCATTTCGCCCCCGCTTATTCGCGAGGAGCCAGCTGGGAGCGAAGCCAACCGAGAAGTCCCTCTTTCATCCCATCCTCTTCCTCGAATTCCGCGCAATCCGATTCTAACGAACCCCCGGAGAGCGCGTCTCGGCGTGTATCAGCGTCCAGAATAGATCTCTCTCGATTTTTCGAGCGGAGGCATCGTTAAACAGCAAGATAGTTCGACGCGATACTGTCCTTCTTTTTGCCAACTAACGAGGGCGACGTAACGACGTAACCACAGAATTTAAATCACGGGCAAAGTGGCCTGCGCCTGCGTTTACATCGTGCCGCTCTACGTACATAGGTTGCCGCGCGCGTGGAAGCGAGGCAACAAGTGCCTCTGCTTGGATTATTTTCTGGCCGCCGCATCTGCGAAAAATTCGCCAAACAAGCCAAGTAACTTTTTCAGCACTCTGCATACTTGCTGCAGCTTCTTGCTTATTCCAGTTCTGCCTCTGGTTTCGACTTCAGCGGACTGTTTCTCTTTTCAAGTAACCGGGCGCTGTCTACGGCTGCGAACAACTTACCAATATCTTCCGACCGGAATGCAGATAGCGCCGATGAAATGTTTACAGAGGGAGAAAGAGGGGTGCGCTCCCGATACGATAGCAAGCCATTTCTACGAGGAAGCTTCGATCTCGGGGAACAAATGGAAAATGATTCGAGCGGAGTGAACGGAAGCGAGCGAACAAGCTTCCGTTGTAGCGGAAGTGGCTATCCGCGACTCAAGAGCGACGAGTCTCTGATAAACAGCGAACCTTGCGACTCTCCACATTGTCACGACCGTTTCCCATCGCGGAAATACCAAACACAACTTCGCGAGCAAAGTCACCGCGATTTCCACGTTACTTCGCCAAATCGGACTTCGGTATCCCGTGTATTTGTAAACTGCGCTCGTCGACGAATTTCCTCGACTCGACGCTGGCTCGAGGATCTGTTTTAATAACCAACGCCCGCGTCGCCCCCGACACGTGACCAATATTTACGTCACCTCGTCCGCCGAGTCGGCGTTTTACGCATCGACGAGTTCGGGAACACGAACAGCGTCGATAATTTCGCAACGCTCGTAGTGACGCGATGCATCCACGAGAATTTTCGCGACCGCGCGACGATAAAGCCCGTTCTTAACGTCGAGATAAAACCAGAAGCAGACAGACAACGCTGATTTCAAGAGGACAAAATAAACTCCGCGCGGATATAAGCTCCTCGGCGTAGAAGCGATCGATCAGGGGGCACTAAAAACAACGGCTGATGGATCGATTAAAGCGATCGGTGAAAATATCGCGGCTCGGTTTGTCGAAGCTTGTTTCTCCTCGAGTATTTGCCTGCGTCGCCTTTGTATGCCATTGCAACAGTTCGCGTAGACCGGTAATTGACGATGCAGAATGTTGCAAAACACTGATAGCACTGGCTAAATGAAAACAGTAGGAATCGAGTCAGCTACGATTAATTCGCGGCCCGGACATCGAAACGCTTGGAAATCGCGGTTGTGGACGCGCGAAAAGGCCCGAGTCAGCAATCGTCGACGCTTACGAGGATTCAGGGGCTGATATAGGTATCGGGCGGAGATACAGCCTCCGACACTGATAGCAGAAACGACGCGCGTAACGTCGATAAGATAAGCCGGTGGTGGCGATATGCTCCCGGCACTACTTAGTGATTTTTGCCCACGAGGATGGTCGAACGGATAAGGAAGAATAATGCGAAGTATGTATGAAAATCTCGCAACAGAGGCTCGTGCGGTGGAGATACACGGCTGTTACGCTATATTTAGTAGATATGTATAAGTACATAGCGTAAGCCAGGGGTGTGACTGGCTTGTCGGCGACCTTCGGACTCGAGCCATAAGGTTGACAATGCTCGAAGAAACTCGAGAGATACGGAAGCGCGAGATAACGGCTGCGCCGATACACACGTTCTGCGACGTTCCACTTGTGATACCGAGAGTTTATCGGCCCCCTAAATCACGCTCGCATCACTGAAATTGTGTTAATTAGTGGGAATCGACGCCAACTAGTTAATATTACAAGCGCAACCTGCGGCTAATTCCATAGAGTCAGAAAGGTGTCCCGCACGGAAATACGCCAATGATGGATAAATAATGCCATCTTCGAATACGAACGAGGCGACGAAATTAAACTGACCGAGCCGCGCGAGGAATGGCGATAAAAGGAGAAAAGTCGACCTTTCGGTTGACCTAGATCGTGGCCTCGATTGGACCCAATTGGAACGAAAGTGCAGCGCGATTCCGAGAGACACGTGGACTCGTCGGGCTCTCCTAGCAACCAACATCGACACTCCTGCCTCGATTCTCCACGCTTGTCCGCTCTATCGTTTCACACGGCCACGGCGACGCTTCTCTTTCGGCGAACCACGAGCAACCGGCAGAGCCAGTTACCGGAGAAGGATATTTGCGGTCGTGATTCAGCCCTGCGCCCGGCAGAACCTCTTTGCGAGCGAGCGAACGCAAGCCCGTGGGGAGAAAGGGGAGCGCTTGGGCAGAAAATGGAGAAAGAAGACCGACGACCGCAACGATTCGCCGGATATACATAACTAAAGAAGTCATTGCGGGACCAAGTCCCCCCAGCGACTGACAGACACTTGGATGCGTTTCGAGCACAGATTCTCAGCAGCTGCTTCTTCCTCGTTGGGCAACATCTTATACATACCTATATCTTGTGCGCACGATGGATACCTATAGGGGAGAGTCGCCAATATCATACTGGTCACCCAAATCGTACCTCATCAATTTCTCGGTAATTAATGAATGTAAACGACATCTGATAATAAAAATATCAAGTAAATGCGAAATAAGAAATAGAAACAAAACCTTTTGAGCTTACACTCTATTTAGCGCGTGCTATAAACATTTAAAGAAATCAGGTATGATTGATTTTAGCTGATAATAATCAAACAATGCAATTTTCTCCTGTATTTTTGTATTTTTCTAAAAGTGGATTTAACGTAGAATATTTTACATTCATTTTCAGTGCATGTTACATTCATTATAAAGTTTAAATTGATATTTATAAATAAATTGATCATGTTTCCTAAATCGTACCACTACACGATCGTACCAGTAGGATTTGACAACTCGTATGTTATACAGGTTATGTACATGTATCATATACATAGGTTATTGCGGCCTGTGTGTAATCCATATACATACGTATATATAACTATATAATAATCATTACTTTATGTTGAATATTTTCTTCTGTATTTGTTCATGGTACTATTTTTAGTGGAGGTACGATTTTGGAAACCGAGGGATACGATCTAGGAGACCGGTTGCCTAAATCGTACGTTTTACAGTATGTGACAAAAAGATTAATAACAAATTAATTTGTTCCGAACAAAAGGTTAAGCATATAATAGCAGGTGCCTAAAAGATCAAGCTACAATATATCCAATAGTCATTTGCGTTCAAATTAGTACCGAATATGAAATATAACGTAAAATGTCTTAAGTGGTGCGATATAGGCAACCCTCCCCCAGGCACATAGTAGTACCTACTACCTATAACAGTTTTGTCGGCAAGTTCAGTTGCGAAGAAGACGATAGATCCAGCCTGGAGAAGGATTCGCCACGGGTTTCTCTTTCCGTTTGCGACCCGTGAGAAGCGAGGCGAAACAGTTTCTTACGGGCGAACAAAAATAACAGCACGGCGATACTTTTAAGCCGGGACGACGACGCGATGCCGTCGTTTCTTTAAGAACCAACGGCGCAGTAATATATTAAAGTGCCGTGCCAAAATTAGGCGTTCCACGGTTCGTGGGACCGTGTTCCCTCTTCTATTTTATCGTCGATTCAATCCGTTCACGGATCTCGCGCGTGCTCCCCAAAAGAGAATCGAGCCAGCGGGGAAAGAATAAAATAGAAAGGCGCAAGGTAGAACGAGCCCAAGCAGCGCGCCTTCTATTTTCATTCATCGAAGGTCAACGCAGCGTACTACGCGGGTTAAACTTAGCGGGGCCAGAATTCACGTTACTCTCGGCAGGAATTCAACTATGCGACGCTATGAATGATTCGCGGAAAGTGCAATCACCGTTACGCAACTCGAGGATCTCCCGGCTTGTTTTTCCACTGCCAAGCGAAACGAAACGAAACGAAACGAAACGAAGAATGATGGCGACTCGATACTCGTCAACGATCCTGCCGATAGCGCGATTATCGTTGATCAGATATCCCGTAGTGGCGCGGTTCGACCTCGAGTGACCTCAAAGTATACACGCGTGCATCGTTCATCGCGCATCGGACATCTTCCCGATCCCTCCAACCATTCCCTTCTCTCTATCTATCCACTGATATTTTTCCCCCGCGGAGCGTTACATTGTTCGCGAGCCACGGTCGAGAAGGGCAGGTAGAAACCCTCGGGATAACAAAAGGACCAGTCGCGCCTTTGTGTATTTCCATAGAATGCGGTAGACTTTCGTGATTTCTCTGTACCTGAGGCCAACCCCGCTAACAAAGGGAGCAATGCCTGGCGTCTCGAAATTTTTTCGCTCCCTCAACCCCTCGCGGCTCTCACTCCTATCCTCTTCTCTTCACTCCGCCTGGTCCAGGTCCTCGCCCTCGTCCTCCCCGTTGGCCCTTAGGTAGGAGCCAGGCGCCCGATTAACCGCATTGTTACGTTTTCCCAGAGCCCATTATAGCGCCCAGTTTATGGCACTGTTCTCTCTCTCTCTCTCTCTCTCTCTCCCCCCCCCCCTCTCTCTCTCTCCGGCCCTCTCTAGCCCGGGGACAAAACGGAGCCTTTGCGAAAATCGTCTGCGAGTCTGACGAGATGGAACCGGAATTCCTCCTTTCACGAAACCGAAACAGAGAACTCTGACCGCCTCTGTTTTCAGTCCCAGGGATTCAGAGATACGCACCTAGGATCCCGCATCGCTATTCCCGAGCTGAGAACGATAACTAATTTGTCGGTGATTCCAGTTCCCAACCAAAGAAATAGCCAAGTGCATGCATTTAAATCGACCGGCTCCTGCGATATTTCAACGAGCTCTCGGGGGATCTTTCCGCTGCGGCAGATGCTCGGGAAATGTAAAACACGACCCTTGAAATCTGTCTGCTATACAAATATCCGCGAGGATTTATCGATTATACAGCAGAGTGTACACTGTACGCGAAGCATTTCAATTAACCATCCGAGGGCGTTCAACGGAATGCATGCATATGGTACCTATATACCTCTGCGGCTAGGTAAACGAGCGGCCCTCTCTCTCAAAGCTATTTAATTTCTGCATGGATTATGCAGCACGGGAGCGCGGAAAATTCGATAAATCCGTCGATACGCGAGAAATAAAAGGCTTGGCCAGCGTCAACTTAATAACTCGATGGCTCGAAAACGAAAGGCGGCCGGCTGGCTAACTAATTAACCGTGCTCGGCTGAACCAGTCCTGGTTTCACTCGATTACTCGACCGTCAAACGTTTTCTCCGTGTTCCGGTTCAGGGTTGAGTCGATCGAGAGAGGCTCGTTCCGATCGATTACCATCCAGATTCTTCCCGCGGGGATTACGACTACGCGCCGCGTAGAATCTCGTCGATCGGAAATTCCGCCGCGCCATGCTCGAATAAATATGGATCGGAAATTCATGGAAACGCATCTCTAGGAAGAGAGCACTCCGCGGCACAATTGGCTATCATCTATATCCATTTTCTGTGCGAATAAAGTGCCGCGACGTTGCCAAAGCACAAAAAGAAGATACGCTATAATATGGGCCACAGATTGTACAGCAGTCGATACCTGCTATAACAGGCTATACTCGGCCATGAATATTTAAAACCGACACGAGTGGCTTATAAGTGAAAGGAAGACAATGCGAGGAAGAGCATACAGGTTTCGTCTCGGGTCCCGTATACATATACATATCTCGAAAGGGATCTCGTTCGAGCGTCACACTGACGCGACGAAACGAATTCCAATTAATTACGCGCAATGACGCGAGTCGAATAGCATGGATTACAAATCAGGCTCGCGTTGTACCGGACATTACGCAACGTCGTCGACATTGCGAGTGAAACCAGTTTGCAAACGCGCACGCAGTCTTTCGTTGGTTCATTTGCCCGCGGATTTACATTTGAAATCCGCGAGCCGATAGTCGACAAGTGTTTCGAGCCGATCGACCGTTATTCGGTTCATCGGCAAAGGGGAGCGCGCGCGTCGGATCGAACAGCTGTACGCGATCACGGTCGACGGCAAAAGTGAATATTCAACGATCGAAATGCCAGGAGAGAAAAGAAAGAGGGAGGCCAAAAAAAGCGTAGAGGATTCGAAACTCCTTCCTTGTGGAATAACTTAAGATCGACCTTGACTCGAGCAATGCTGTTCAGAATATTTGGCCGAGCGGTGGTTCCGAGGCGATTCACGGTTCAGCAAGCGAAAGTTTAAAACTGCTCTCTGGAGAAATAAAGCGCCGCTTCCGCGCCACTTTCGAATTTACGTGGCACAGTTAGCCGCGACTATTTTGGCCGTTCGGCCGCCCGAATGTCTCGCGCGTTTCGTATTCCAATAGCCAACTCTAATTTTACCCATTTACGATGGTCATAAAACGCGAATCCCGGTTCCGGTGAACGTGACTGGCTTGGCTGCCGATTAAAACGATTCCGCGAACTTGTGCCCGATTACGCCTCGATTCTTTCCACGCGTATAATCGCCATGCCTGCTATCAGCGTGCATACTTCCCAGAAAGCTTACGATTCCTGGCATGCAACCAGCTATGTACTCTGCAAACACGTTTTTATCGCCGAAACTTTGGAGGCGTTACCACGCACCCGAAAGATGTACGAACGGTGTTCCCATAAACAGAGAGAGTATTTATATTCAGCGTGCAATATCTCGGAAGATCCTTCGGGCTGCGTAAAGCTTGGAGGCGAAATAGAAGCGGATCGTAATTCACGCGAAACTTGGGCCGAATACAAAGCTTCCATTATATGTTCCCCCTCCTCGCCCCAACCCCGGTAACGCGATCTCCACGAGTCGAGAGCCACTCAAGTTTGCACTGGGAGTTGCCAGGTAAACGGAGAATTTCGAAGCAGATCGTTCGCGAGAGGCTCGTCGAGCTTCCATGGCCTGCCAGCCAGGAGAACCCAGTCAACCTGAACGTCGATTGCACCTGCACCGGTCAACACACCCTGCCTACCAGCTTCGTTCCGTACAATTCGCTCGTTTAAAACCTCACGACTCGCTCGATACGCCGCGCCGCGCCGCGCCGCCCCTCTCTCTAATCCCTCTAATTACCGAGCGGTCGCGTAGGGTCGTTCCAGACGCAACGTCGCGTCGTCTCTTATACATATTACGCCACGCTATGTAGAAACAGCTCGAGAGATTTGTCAACAACTCGAAGAAGGGCATCGCTTTTGCAATATGTATCTCTCGACCTTGAGAGTTTACCGACCTACGCTGAATACACGTATCGCGTCGAGTAGACACTAGACAATGGGCGGCGAGCGTGGAAAAATCGAACGAAAGAATATCGCAGCCGTGTTTTCGAAGGTCGTCGCGTTGACGATAAGGAAAGGTCGAGAAGGGTGATGACTTACAGGGCGAGCGTGGTGGCGGCGTTAGCGACGTCCCCCGGCAGGAAGTTGCTCTGCTGGCTGGGAGATTGCTGGTGGTGGTGGAGGTGGTGATGATGCTGCTGTTGATGTTGGTGGTGTTGTTGTTGTTGTTGTTGCTGTTGCGGTGGCGGCTGCTGCTGTTGCTGCTGATGATGAGGATGGGGATGAGGATGAGGATGATGCTGAAAGGCCGTTGTTTGGTGGGAGGGTGAGCCGGCCGGCGGCATCAAATTATACGGCTGATAGAGCAGCTGCGGCTGGGCCTGCGTGGCTGCGCCGGCGGCCGCGAGTAGAACTTGCGTTTGTCCCTGGTGGACGTGGTGATTATGATGGTGGTGCGGGTTACCCTGCGTGGCCGTCTGCGGGCTTACCGGAAGGACCGCCATTGCCGCGCCTCCTAGCACCGGTGGCATGCTTCTATCTTCGTCCTCGCTGCGTTCTCGATCACCGACACACTCGTTCTCTTCATCGTACGAGCCGCACTCTCTGTTGCGGTGCGGCTCATCTCTCGGGACGGGCGAGACCGTCACGAGGAGGAACTCCGCTTCGTTCAGGTGCTTTCAAAAGGCACGGCCCACGGGTAGAGAGGAGACGAAGCACCCAAGTACTTTGCCGAGAGATAGCGGCGCGCACAATAACGTGTGTAATCCACACCGAGCCGAGCCGTAGGAAACGGTATCCGATAATCAGCGAGGAAAACAAGAAACACCGCGAACGGAATTCTCTTTTCGTACAGACTGAGAGCACCCTGCCGCGCACTGCGTGCGCACGATGAGATCACTCGTCGTGCGAGAGAGAACCATACGAGCCACGGGACACGATCGGTCACGAAGCTTGCCGAACGGCCACGAAGCGCTCGCAACAGACGTTGATCGACCGACGGAACAATGGTCGCGAGATCCGTTTTTTTTTCTCTACCTTTTCGTACTTTCGCGCGATGGTCGATGCACAACTTTACATTCACCGTACTCGTTGTACTCGTTGGGCAGCTCTGTCGACTGCGCTTCCTCGGTTATATCAAGAGGTCACAGGAGAGAGAGAGAGAGAGAGAGAGAGAGAGAGAGAGAGACACGCGCACAGAAAGAGAGAGAGAGAGAGAAGTAGAGGCTTCGCAGGTTGGAAGAAGCGAACGAGACGCGAGTCACGATCGAAATCAAGTAGCACTTTGCTGCGAACCAGCACGATGCACCATTGCTCTCGTGACCTCCGCGAACAATGGCGCGACGCCGCGTTCGCCCAGTCGCCCGGTCGAACGATCGCCGTGATAATCCGCTCTTTTCACACTCTCCGAGAGAACCGGGTGGTGCCGGTTTCTCTGCGGCCTGGTGCCACTGCTCTTTAAACAGCCCCGCACACGTCTCACACTGCACACTGTATATCCAAGCTCCGTGGGGAAGACGGTACGTTGCGTCTCGGCGCACAAATGCTCGATTAATCCTTGGATGAGAGCCTCGCACTGATCACTGTGTCGCTCAGAGGACGCACTCGCGTAGCGGCAACAGAAATCCTCGATCAACGCGACAAGGATATGGAAGAAAAGGGGGACTAAATCCGAGGGGAAGAGAAAATGGTCTCTGCGTAACACGTTCACACATGGACACACACACACAAAGTTGACACATGCAGAAGAACGCGACGCGGACGGAGATCAGATCGCGTCGAAGGCCGCTACTCTACTGCGGCAGCGAGGAAAGCTCGCCCCCCACCACGCCCTCGGCTAGCAGACTTCCCCCAGCCGCTCCCACTGCTCCTCTCTCGCTCGCCCGCTCCCTCGCTCACGCTCTATCTCTCACCCATACCGTCGTCGACACCCACGGTTCCACCTAACGTCGCTTCACCCCCCACCACGGCCGCGGTTCTAGCCGCGAACCATAACTCCCTCGCGCGTTCTCTCTCGGTCCCTCTTTCTCGCTCGCTCGCTCGCTTGCTTTCTCTCTCTCTCTCTCTCCCTCCTCTTGCCCGCTCGATGCTGCTTACCGTCGAGCTGCGTTTCTCTTTCTATGTGTGTGACCGAAGGAAGGCGACCGACCGAGAGCGCGCGGCCAACTCAACCACGACTGCACTCCGCGCCGCTGACTCTGCCGCAAAAAATATTCCGCGTGCATTCACGCACACGTGCTCGCGCGAGCGTGTAGCTGCAGAATGCACTCGCGCGCTCTCCCCCGGTTTTTTGCGCGTAGCCGCCGAGTCGAGTCGAACCGAGCCGAGCGAAATGACGTTTGAGGCTCGCGACGCCACTAACTTCCCTGGCCAGGAGCTTGGACACTTTTCAACTAATGAGGAGAGGTCGTGTAGCAGCGGAACCGATTCGACCATCTGTGCAAATGCACATAGAATCGACGGAGGATCCGAGGTTGAAAAATAAAGTTTTCCCAACTCCACTCTCGCCTGCTCCTCCCCTCTACCAGCCATTCTTTTCCACCTCAGAACCTACTCCATTATTATGCAAAGTCCTCCGCGACGCGGAGCGATGACCGTGTAACGTTCCAATGCACATGTGCGGGGCCGGGGCGTCCTCGAAATGGACGCTGCCCTGTTAATTTCGACACGAAAATTACTCTCTGCGACTTCTATCGCTCTATCTCTCTAACTATACGACAGTACTATTCGACACTGGCTGTATCGGTGCGTTCCACCGCACGTTATGCAGCAGTGTCCTTGCCCGACTATAGACAAGGAGAAACCGTGCACCATCCACGCATGCCACGCATCTCTCGTCTGCATTTGCATCGCGCGTTTCCGTCTGCTCTTTCTCTCTTCATCCTTCGGCGTTCACGCCCGTTACGTAAAGCGAAATTATCTTCCACGGACGGTACTTTAAAGAGGTATCGCGCAAATTATCGGGACGCGCCAAGTGATTTTATCGTTACGGAGAAACGTGGGAGTTACACACGAGGGGTAATCGTGCGACTGGATCTGTGGACTTTCCTACCGAAGCAAGGAAAGCAAGTCGTGACACTTGGAAATCGCCGTGTTCCGAGCGATCGCCGGGGACGTCCGCTATTTCCTGGTTAATCAGAGGACGCGCGGAGAAGTCTTGGCTCGAACGCTGCTAAAGATAAGACGCGTTCGCTTATCGGAAGCTAAAACGACAAAGCTATTTACATGCCGGTTTCGAACGGGATATCTCTGTGTGCCAACGTCGCGTGTGTATCGACGACGCTCCGCGTGAAAACCGTCAGCGCGTGCGCCGAGTTTCTTAATGGCGCGAGTTTACGTGCGTTTCTTACGCCACGACCTCGCGAAAGAATTTTTCTTATCTGGCTGGCGTGCTTCGACCCGGCGATTTATCGTTATGCGCTGGTAACGCGGCTCGTTACGTCGCTCCTGGCCGCAATTTCCGCCACCTTGGCAAATAAATATCCCTGACACAACGGCGGAATTACTGGATACATCTAGATTACTATACTCATGAGATCTCACGTTCTTTCTAATCGCGAGATAGGTATACGCGAAATGAAATGGTACTCGTCCCTGCGGTACGCGCGCGTTTCGCGTGCAGTTGACGACCCCTGATTGTACCTATGAACCGTAGGAGGAATCGACACGCTGGTATAGTCGTTACTGCCGGATGACTAATGTTTCGTACCCATTAGTCACTCGAGCGCGCCGACGCGCGTATACCGTGATGGTCGAAAGGAAAGTTTAAAATTGATGGTTCCATTGAAATCGCCGACACTCCGACGGTGTTACTTATTGCGTTGGGATTACTGATTGTGAGCGTCTAGCCTCGAGACGGCTAGGCTACGCGCGAAGCGTTTTGCATACAACTGAATTCACATGCGGTGTGCACAGCGTATGCTCGAAAAGTCACAAACACCAGCGCCAATGTATTCCAAGTCGACAAAATGCGGAGCGATTAAACGGCGCACGATTTGCACGCCTCCTGTTGTCGCGACAATTAGGTACTTGGATCGCGTAATTCCGGAATAATTCACCGGGAAAAAGAGTTGGGAACGGTTGGGGCACGATAGTGCTCGGCTCGAGGCTCCTATCTAAAATCGTTTGACCTCCATACGCGCGCTGGATGCAGGCGAGAGGCCCTGCCTCATGTTTCTTCCATCCGAGAGCGTGTATCGCGCTATGAATAAATGGATCTCTATGCATTTCAAATGCAGCGTGAGCCAACACGAATATCCTCGCGATCGGCGCGTCGCGTTCCGTCGAGGGGCACGTTCCGCGAGCAAATCTTAGAGACTGATAAGCAATAATTAAGAATGGCGACCCATTCGCCGAAAGGTCGCTTATTAATTAATAAATGCAAATGAGAGTGACGGAGTCACGTCGAAGGACTCCAATTAATCGCGAACGAAGAACGGGAAAGATCCATGCCCTGTTCCAGCAGACCTATTTAATCGGAGGAACAAACAAGATCTGCACGCTGTCGGTAAATAATGGCAGACGGGAAACCGGTGGAATAGCGGTGTTTGCGCGTGTGCGTGTGTGTGTGCGCGCGCGCGCGCGCACGGGTCCAGTGTGCTTTGCAGCAAGTGGTCGGGCTTGGCGAGAGGAACTCGCTGCTGGTTTATGTAACACGCCCGAAGAGGGACATTAATGCCCGTTTCGAGTGTGTCTCTGTTGTCTCCCGCATTCCCGGCAGCTGCCTGCATTTTGCATGTACGTGTGCACGCGCGTGCGCTGCATCGCTCTACCCCGCGTCACTCGACGGCACGCACACGCGTGCACGAGTGCACGCAATTCGTCTGTATGCGCTCAAGGACAGAGTGCCCGCAGCAGCGTGCTACGGCGATCATCTTTCCAGTCTCGAAATTCGACTCGATTTGACTCTTGGAATTCTTTCGCCATCAGTCACGTTTGTCCCCAAATATGGAACATATTTGCACGTTTCACCGATTAAGCGATTCGCATTACCAAAGCCGCGTTTCCCACACGAGCCTCGATTTTTTTTCCAATTACACGCACCTACATCTAATTGTTCTGGGAACGACGGCTGACTTTTACGGTACTCCGAGATACTGTAATTATTTCCTCATTGAATCACAAGTGTTTCTCGTGTCTCTGGAACCGTGACTTTGAACGGCCGCTGTTTTCCTCCTTTCATTTGCCTACAGGTACGACCACCGACAGAAAAAAACCGGTGTTTCACGTGATATTTAATCGAGCGAGGAAATAAATGATTTGGTAATTGGGAAACTTTAGAACAGGAGACGAAATCGGGGTCCTTGTGTCTCCTCGACTGGTACTATTCAACTACGCACCGGGTCACGTACAATCGCTTATCAGCGGAATGCGCTACACCGGCACTTTTCTGCCGGTGTCGCGGCTGACCTTGTCACTTCAGCTATATCGGCACTGCACGCACACACGCATGCGAGCCCTTAGAATGCCGGTTGGCTATAGGTAATTGCGAGCAACCAGGGATCGATAAGCTGCTCGTGTCCCCTGACACTCGACGAGGAAGCAACCAGAGCGCTGCTAGTGAGTTATTCGAAATTAATTACCGAACGGCGAAGAGAATCGACCATCAAATGAAACGTGGCCCGAACGAGAGACATCGCGTGTTCAACAGAGTGGTGCCGGTGAGCAGGTGAAGCCGCCACGGATAAGTAAATTGGAAACAGCTGGAATTCGTCGCAATAAACGACAAATGGCCTTGATCGAGGTTGAGCCACACGAATACGGCGAGCACGTGTACGCCGTTCCGCACACACGCGTTTCGCGAGCTCACGTGCGCCGGGGCACGCACAAAAGCCCTTTGTATGGCTGTTCAGACCGGTGGCTATCGATTCTATCTAATGTTGGGGCTTCTGTGGGTGTCCATGGACGCACCACTCTCGGGGGGCTCTGTCTCTACGCTTCTTCCCCCCCCCCCCCCCCCTGTAATGCTGTTCCAACGAGGCCACCGAGCTTTCGCCCGCTTCCTCCCCGGTTTCCACAGAAGCGGAAGGAGCGCGCGCCGTTTCGCAATCGCGCACGGTTATGCCGACTCGACTTGGGTGATTATCGCACTTTCGAGGCGTTATTCTTCGCGAAATATACGCGGTGCCTCGCTTTCTCGTATCGATAGAATTGAGAGGTTGGAAATTCAGCGCGACAAGTGTCGCGTAACGCCCTGCGCACTGCGTTAAATGCGTTTCGTAACGAGATTTACGTAATCGGAGGCCGTAGCGCCAGACAGAGTTGCACCGATCGATTACCCACGCCGACCCGTCATAAGCGCTTCGGCATTCGAGACGCAGGAAAGGGAGGTGGCGGTGTCGCACCGCGGATGAACAAGTCGGCAGAAAGTTGCTTCCCCGATTTATATCCGATGCGCGTTACCACGTATGTACGTAAGTGCTGCGCGTATAGAGCCGCCGGTGACGTGTTCTAACGCGAATGGGGGCGAGCGATGGAAAAATATTGCGACGCCTGAACAGCCGGTCGCGCGCCCGTAAGATTAACTTCTACAACCTTCGCGGTAATTGTAGAGTTGACAAACGTCTGGGGCCGCCGCGGGTACTATCAGCGCCAGCCGCATTAAGTTTCAGCGCATGATCGCTTATGCATGAGGAGAGTTAGTCTCTTGGTTGGTCGATCGATAGCCTAGCACGCTACCAATCCCAACTTTCCCGCTTCCCCGTGGAAAATGAAATACTTCTGGAACGACCGCGGTAAGTGGAACGAGTTTTTAAGTTTCACTCGTTGCCAGCCGACTCGGCCCCGGTGGGAGTCCGCCGAGGAACGTAAGGTAAATGTCCCAATTTCTGCTCATGTCCCCATTTCTGCTCATTTCGTATTTTTCTTATTATTATTAGCGTTACGTTTGTACTATAGTTGCAACAAAATAATTCTAAATTATTTGAACATTCACGCGCGTGTTGCCCGAGGTTGGAGCTAAACAAGTACAGCATAAGCAACGAAAAATTTTTAAAACGAGAGAATCATGATTTTTCGATCGTATTCTAGCTGGTTGCGCTAAGGAACGTCGTCACTATTGGTATTATTATTGCAGTAAAAGTTCTTATTTAATAACAAAAACAGATACTGTTTTTCATTGTGCTGTGGATTTCGATTTTTTACTACTTTTAATTTTTTTAAGTAGAAAATAGGTGAGTAGGTTTAGGGTCAAGTGAATCACCGTCATGTCCGCATTTCTACTCACCACACTTATAGTAACATAACCTCACAATTCAATGTATGCTGTAACCCCTATTTCTATTCGAAGGCACTTTATTTTTTGTTTATCATTATTTTATGCTTTACTGTTGTGTTGTAAAACCTCTCCATAAAAGATGTAACTTATTTTAACGCGAAAAGGCAACATATTATGTGAGCAGAAATACGGACATTTAGAGCATTGTATTTAATTACAAATTACTAACTAATAGTTAAACATCTTGAAATATCTTTCATAAGTAATTCTTGAACTGGTTGATTTATCATTAAAGAATTAATCAATTACTCTGAAAATTTTGATCACAAACAAATTTTGTACACCTTCTTTATGACGAGTGACCTCTTACATGAGCAGAAATTGGGACATTCACCTTACAGGATTTTTCCAAGTGGCGGGCCAAACTTCGCGGGCCTGGATTGTTCGAGGCGTGAAAGGTCGTCGGTGAAAAGTGGCGTACGATTTGTCCAGCGTTGCTAGAGAAGCTCCGCTCTGTCCACTGCGCAAGTTTTGCCATCCACTCGTTCGATCGGCGGGGAGAGGAGTACGTACATATCTCGTCTCCATCCTCCCGAACGTAATAAGGTGGGAAAGCCGATGGTGGAATTCGAGGAATCGAATATTCTCGCGGGATCGTTAGTCCGGGCTGCAAGTTACGGAGCTCGTTAACGCGCTTCTAATATCCTGCTCCTTGGACATTCCAGGGGCCTTGGAATCCTCCGGAACCACGGCCCCGCGGGCTGTCGATTCGCCAGGCTAAAGTTCCATAAAAGTTGTGCAAAGCGGACCCAACCCCCTTTGGTTTTCGCTACTCGAGCAAGACACTGTGCGCGTCCGCGAGATCCGAGGTGCGTTCTTCAAATCTGCTAGAAAGTACCGATAAACAGGATCTGCGGAGTATCTCCAATGGAAGAGCATCGAATCTGTACCTACACCGCGGCAGGGCAGATGCACGGATCGTTACTTGCAAGATGGCCGTCGACCCACTCGCCACATGACCTCGGTGGTGCGTGTGTGCCTGGTTGCTCGCAGCGTACGAGCGACTTCTGCGCGACTGTGCGAGAGGTCGACTCGGTTTCCTTGCCCCTTCTACGCGAGCGCACACACGTGGCCGATTATCTAGACTCTAAACCGCTGCCTCGTAAAATACAGACTGCCTGTATTCCAAGAGAAATGCGGCAGAAAAACGAGTTGGAGCGGATGCGTTATCTGGTGCTCGCGTCTACGAAGAAAGACGGAAGACAATTCCCCAAATAGTCCCTCGCGAAAAGCTCACGGTCCTCCCTATCGGATTCTAGGGCTACGGCTGACAGACGCATCGTTTCGCAACTCGAGAGTCGTAATTTGCGCGGATTCCTCGCAGAAAATTCCCATAACCATCTGTACGACTTGGTCTATCGGGGCAGCTGTATCGCGTGGGACTCCGTCTCACCCATTGTGTCCCACTGGGATACCAACGCGCCGGTTGCACAATTTCGACTGCGTGCCGATGGAATTTTGCTCGCAAGGTGCGCGACGAGGTAAGAATCGGAGCGACCGAAGCAAAGCCGAGTGGGAATGATCGCGGAGAGTTGGTCTGGCCGCAGAAAAAGCCAGCCCGAAAAGTTTGCCCATTAAGCAGCGCCGCAGCATTTCCGCGCGACGAGCTGTCGACGGTGGGGCAGCGACCGAGCGAAAAAAGCTCGCTCCGTGAGCTGCGGCGGGCGAGTGTGCGCCAACAGCAGCCTCTCACGCACACGCTTCCTGCATTGTTACTTGGTATGGATCGCCAGGGAACGAGCCCCTTTTATTATTACCATTTGTTGCCGCGTACGTGTTTCCTGCTACGTCGGTAACACGAACGCACGCTCGAGCGCATAAAGCTCTTCTCCGCTCTCTCGTCCTCGTCCTCGTCCTCGTCCGCGTCCCGTCCTCTTTCATGCGGCCTTCCTTCTTGCCACTCTTCTCCCTTTTCTCCCCTTTTCCCCCCGTTCCAGCCAGCCCTGCTGCTTTTCACCGACGTATGCGCGGCGTCACCCATACGAAATGACCCATATATTCCAGTGGAATGTTTCGGGAGAAATAACGCGGACGTGCGTTACGGTTATTTGCCGCGTCAGGGGAGGCTCTTTCGTTCGTCTGGTCTGCCGCCTCCCTTACCGTCCCAGCAATCTTCGTATGACTCCTCGGGAGTAACAGCGACAGATGAAAATTCGTTACCCTCGAGTTTCCGTAATGGATGATCGCGGAGCACAATCGGTTGGGAAGCTTCGAGGGCGTTTCGAGTAGCAGATGTAAGCATATATACGAATGACGCATTCGAGTGACTGCCAAAGCGTTTGGGAAGAAAGAGTTGCGAAGACTCGGGGCCGTATTCCCCCGTGGATAGCTGTGCGTGCGTCGCCCTGCACGTTTATCAGGCAAATTACTTTCACGGATGGAGGTCGGTGAATAGGCAGAAAATCAATGTTCCATGGCCGTTCTCCGCATGACTTTTCCCCGACAGCCTGTGGGAAACCGGCGTGTTCAAGAGTCCGAGGGGGACGGTACGGTTACGTGGCAGACAGGTTTGTTGCAACGCGATCAATTAGCTCCTTTTCCCCGCGCGTTTTTCTGGTTTCCGTGTGAATGCACCGGCGCGACGCGACGCGACGCGACGCGGTGTCCCTCCACCACGAGCGCGAGTTCCAATCGATAAGCCCGTCGTCGGAGCTGTACGCGGCTCCTGTCCCGAGATTACATAATAACGAGGCTGACAATGAATGACGGAACAAAAGAATTCCTTCGCGCGTACTCGCCGTTCTGCTGGCCAGGAAGAAGAAAGCGGAGGAAAGCGTTGCGCGCTGGTCGACGTCCTCCGTTTCACGAACGCGAACACGGTTTCTGGGAGCGACCGGTTGCGGCAGGTTGGACGGATCGAAGACCGGTCGTTCGCGTCTATATTCCTGTCACCTTTCGAAACTCGAGAAGTCTTTCAGGACCTCTGCCAAAGTGGATCGATCTCGAGTTTCAACGGGGAGAGTTTTTAACCTGCCGGCGGGCGCGCCGTGTACTCAGTACACGGCGGTCAGTTTTGGCTGAAAAAAACATTTTACCGTGATCTATTCTACCCAGCATCCCTATGTATTCTTGCAGCGGATATTTTTGCATAATGCTACGTACTTGTCAGGTTCAAGTTCAGTTTGGAAGTGTCTTTGATTGAATGAAAACGAAAGTATGCCGCGTATCCTGCCGGCGAGCGCGTCCGTGTACTCACAAGTTTTCCAGGTGTCCGCCTCCGATTGCTTTGATTTTTGGATGTGTTTTAGAGGACCGAAAAATAAGTTATACGTGTTTTTTTATTTTGGCCTGTTTGCGTGTTTAAGGGGTGAAACCATCCCTCAAATGTTATCAGGTGTTCGCCTCCGATTGTTCTGGTTTTTGAATATGTCTTAGAGGACCGAAAAATAAGATGTACGTGTTTTTTTATTTTGGCCTGTTTGCATGTTTAAGGGGTGAAACCACCCCTCAAATTTCATGAAAATAGGTGGTGCCATCATCCGTTTGCTTTGGTTTTTGGTCAAAGCAATCGGAGACGAACAGCTGAAAATCTTACAACTTTGTGGGGTGGTTTCACCCCCTAAATATGAAAACGGGCCGCTATAAAAAACACGTACCTATTTATTATTTTTTGGTCCTCTAAAACATATCCAAATTTCAAAGCAATCGGAGGCGAACTCCTGAAAACATTTGAGGGGTAGTTTCTCCCCCTAAACATGCGAACAGGCCAAAATAAAAAAACACGTATATCTTATTTTTCGGTCCTCTAAAACATATCCAAAAATCAAAGCAATCGGAGGCGGACACCTGGAAAACTCGTGAGTACTTACACGGGCGCGCTCGCCGGCAGGATACGCGGCATACTTTCTTTTTCATTCAATCAAAGACACTTCCAAACTGAATTTAAACCCGACAAGTACGTAGGATTATGGAAAAATG
Organism: Andrena camellia; assembly: GCA_029448645.1. NCBI lineage: Eukaryota > Metazoa > Arthropoda > Insecta > Hymenoptera > Andrenidae > Andrena > Andrena camellia. The sequence goes on along the minus strand of CM055678.1, from coordinate 23,539,387 downwards.
TCCGCTGGAAGAATACATACGGATGCTGGGTAGAATAGATCACGGTAAAACGGGTTTTTCAGCCAAAAACTGACCTACGTGTACTGAGTACACGCGAGCGCCCGCCGGCAGGTTAATGGGGTGCATTAGTGGAGACTGGCGAGGGGAGGTGAAACTAGCGGATTTCGGAGGGATCGTTCGAGGCTACGTCGGTGACGGCTCTTCGTGAGTCGGCAGCGACTCGCGGCAGACCTTCCACGGGTACTCTGCCGGCTGAAAGATAGGTCGGCTTGTACCAGGGAGAATAGATAACGAGCAGGCGCGCCAGATAACGCGATACAGACGAGCAGGTGTATCTCTGCTGGCCCTGAAACAGTCACGCTGCTCGTACGTGGCAACCGTACGTGTCCTGATAACGATTAGCGCGCCGGTATCGCGAGAGTGGGAAGTTATTCTTTTTTCCAAGGGTCAGTGAAACGTGGTGGAAAAACCGGCGCCTCCTATCGCGAACAAAAGACGAGGTAGGTGCAACGGCGTCGGTACAGTCGCAGAGAATGGCGCGTGTATCCTCTCGGTGGTCTGGTTCGAGAAACTCGGCAGTCCGAGGCGGAGGTGTGTCGCGCGGAGGAACGGCAAACTGCGAAGCTTCAACGTCGCCGTCGCCTACAGGAAGAAAGCGCGACGTGGAGGCGTCTGGAACGCGGGAGGAGGGCTGGCGGGGAAGGATGAGGACGAGAAAGAAGCGGAGAAGGCGAGGGAAGAGGAGAAGGTAGAGGAAAAAAGCGGCTCGTTAAGGCATGACCTTTAGCGGCGGGAACGTGGGAGGTTATAATACACTTAGTGCACGGTTTCGTTTATCGTCGAGAGAGCCGTGGAGGTTTTGTTGCGCGATGAATGCAGGTCGTAGCGGGCTGCACGCTCGACTCTTGCATAGCGGGTTGGCAGGGGAACAGCCGACGAAGGATGTGCGGGCCAAGGGACGCGGAAACGAGACGAGCAGACGGGAGAATGGAAAGGGTCGATGATGGTGGGGAAATGCTCGCACATGTACACAGGGTAGATTCGAAGCAAAGAGGTACTGGTTTTGGGTCCAGCAGAGCAGAAGAGATTCGCGGATTAGTTGATTCCATTAATATTGCGCTTTAAAGCTGCACAAACAAAGATGGAAAATATTTCCCCGAGCAACCAAAATTCCTAGTTAATCGTAAGCTGTATGGCAGGCGTTCCGTTTGGAGACACCCTGTATAAGAAGCGTATATTCGTTGATCGAACGAAAGAGAGGAGCCGCGACGATGAACTGCCACCACGTCGCACTGTGCTATACGATGAAGAGAGACCGATGAGTACAGAGACAGAGAGAAAGGGACGCGAGTAGGTTAAGGAGTGAGCAGAAGGATGCACGAGAAACCGAGACGAGTATATAGAGGGTGGACAAGCGAGCAGGAGAGAGAGGAAGAGAGAGAGAGAGAGAGAGAGAGAGAGAGAGAGAGAGAAGCGGGAGGTCAAAGGCCTCCGCGCAGCGCCAATGTGCCATGAGTAACCACCGGCTGAGCCACTCTACACACAGCATTGCCACCACTACTATTTCGCGAGCCGTTCCCTCTTCCTCCTGTTCGACAAGAACGTGTTCCCCTGACACACACGGACACAGATCAGCGTGCACACGCTACACGCATCGGCACACGAGAAACCAGCGAAACACATAGCGATGGAACTAATTCGACCATCGTCTTCAGAGTCCCCCAGCGACGTAACTTGACGTATGATTCATTAAAGTTATTTCAGATGGCAGTTTTTAATGAATTACCCTCTGTGCGCAAGACAGATTGGCTTTCCCCCACGTGCCAGAGCACAATCGTCGTTAGCGTGAAAGATTAGCCTTGGAATTAAGCGAAGGCGTGTTTAGTTAGCGGATTCCTATTCCCCCCCGATGCGTCTCGGTGCGTTCTACAACGGTACAGGCGCGATTCGCGGGACCACGGTACCAAGTATGAATTACTTTTGCCAAACTGTCGAGGATACGGTTTGACCGCCATCGCTAGCTGCATCGTCCGGGAGGAGAAGGAGGCAGAGAGAGGAGAGAGAGAGGAGAGAGAGGAGAGAGAGAAGTACGCATGCGCGTTTGCACACTCGGGAGCGCATTTAAGCGCTCTCCCCGGGACTCGCACCCGTCGCGATGCATGTGTGCACGGGCACGCGAGCGCGTTTATGAAAGTTCGTACGGCATTCAGCCGTGTCACAGTGGGGTATATGCAGAGGCAAAGCTCAGCGAACGGAGGGAGAAAATAATGCGTGCCCCGACCCAGCGAGCAAGAATGAAGGCAAGAGTGTTTTCTGGAGAAGGTCAACGGTATGGGGCCACGATAGAGATGCGCCTGTCGATGGAAGAACGGAGTAATGGAGTGATGGCGAGCGAAGGTCGGGGGAGGCTAGCGACTCCTCGAACGGCCATGGAAGACCGTGCTGTTGGGTGGTTGAGGAAACCACCCGACCGACCTACTTAAGTAGTTCTCTTCGTGCGATGTATTATACGCGATGGCAATCGATGGTAAGTGACGTTCAACGACAGCTGCGAACGAGTCGCGGCCTGCGGCAGTGTCGGAGTAACGATCAGCGGGAAGAAGTCGGGTCGGGTCGTCGCGCGCGAGTGCTAGAGCAAAAGTGTTCGGCGTCCGGACGGTGGAACAATTTCCACGAAGGTCCGCTGATCGATCTGTGCAGAACGGTGCGGAGCGGAGGCAGTCGCGCGAGGGCACGCAGGTGAATTTAAACGAGATTGGTAGCAAACGGCCCGGCCCGGCCCGGCCCGCCATTTAAATATCTTCCTTTTCCACATTTGCAAACAAACGCGACCACGTCCGCGGTTTCCAGCGCCGACATAAATTATTCAGCCGGCTATATCTGTCCCCCGGTCGTTAGATAGGAATCGTTGGAGAGACGGCAGAATCTCGTTTCTTGCTCCGAGTTTCCTTTCCCTCGGCACGTATACAAGTACACGCGCGTCCACCGGCCATCGATGAATCGTTCCGAACGGACACGAGTGCAGCGCGGAGAAGGCGTTTGTTCCCAAGGCGAGCGATCTCTGTGTATTGGTATCAAGTGGCACGCATCACCGACGGCCCCTGTGCGCGTACGTACACGGAGGCGAGGCAAGAGAGCCCGTCCTCTCCCGTAGCTTCTCTCGTATATACCGTTAGGATAACAGGCAACGACCCAGATCCACCCAGAGGACCGGCGCCTTCAACCCAGGGCTCTTTTTCACCCGAGCACGGCAAACCACACGCGCGCGCGCGCGCACACACATACACCAAGCGTAGCTGGGTGAAAGCGTAATATTCGAGTAGCCCGAGAGATATAGGTTTTATCGGCTCGATGCAGAGGGGCTGGGGCGAGGATGCGAAAAGAAGCTCCCACTTTTACCCGTGAACCTTTTCTCGTTGATCGAGTGGCTGCCGCCCACCCACCTTATTCGGATTTTCCTCTTCCACCCTTCTCCCAGCCTCGTCTCCGCGAGTTTTCACGGTCTTCCGTGCCAGCACGGGAATACTTGCTTGGGATTTCCGCGGACTTGGGCGCGTTTCCCTTCCCTCGATCGCGATATAAAGCCTTGGAATCCGATCGATCAGATCTCCGGCGAGCCTCGCTCCCCTGCGCGCAGTCAGGGCGATGACGGAAAATTACGAGCCGGCGTGAAAACCAGTAAGACCTGTCATCGACAGCAACGGCGACGGCGACTGGACGAGGAACGGGTTCTCGACGAGTCCGGGCACCAGAACCAGTCCCACTGGTTCGGCCAGTGAAAAACGGCCTCGCGCTTTTTTCCATCCAACAGGTTCAATTTGAATACCTATCCCGCGGATGCTATCGCCGGTCGCCGCGAGGCAGCGCAGGGAAAACCAACGGAGGAAGAGGCTGGTAACTGTAACCGCTCCGTGGAAACGTGTTACAGAGTTGTGGGGGCTTGAATGAAACTCGATTCGAACCGACCCTCCCTCGTCTAGAGACGCAGATGCGAGAGCATGCACGATAATGGCGCAATTTATCGAGCTGTTAAAGGGTAATACTCGCTGTGTTACGCGCCCGTCAACCACTCGCACGTATCGTTTAATCGAACCGAGTTACGCAACCAGCAAAACAATTACCCAACCAGCGCCGTTCCAAACTCCCGAGGAACATGTATCTGTTGTATTATAGGTACGATCACCGAGTTCCTAGGTGTCACTATCGTGACCGGCTTCGATCACTATTGTGTACTTTTTTTTGTTATGTTCTTATTGGGCTTGTCCCATGAAATAAATAAATAAATAAATAAATAAATAAATAAATAATAATAATAATCATTAAAATCACGCTCTACCTATAATAGGTAAATGGGCTCGGAAATGAAAAGTTTGCCGCAGACAAGTGGTTCGATATATATTATAATTGGACCGATATGTCTGGCGAGGCTAAACGGAACTGAGCGCGTAATTGAAGGGGTATCGATCGATGTTTCGCGGCAGAAATTTCGCAGGCTATCGCGTGTGGCTGCTGGACAGAGAGACTATCGCAGTGCCCTTTGCTCGGATTGCCGGCCGATTTGTTCGCCATCCATCCACGTCGTCTTTCATTATCTCTAATCACAACACGCTCGTACGACAGCAAACTGTGTCGCCAGAGCGTCGATAATCGACTGAAACGGCGCGGCGGCCGATCGTTTGCTTTCCGTCGAGCCACCTAAAAAGAAGCTGTGACCTCGCCCGTAATACTAAATAAAAAGGTTATAGTCCGAGCACGGTCCAGCATCGATTGCGTGTCGATTCGTCGAAGAGAGGCGAGCTCCAAGTTCAATTCGGCCAAGAAAATCCTCGGAATACATAGTTGGTGACCTGTTTGGGGGCGAGAGCGTGGGAGTTGTCAACGATCGTCGGAAGATTCGTTCCACTTTTCGTATTATCGTGGCCAAGCTCGCGCGACCTTTGGCCCACATCCTGTCGCCTTAATCAGCGCCAAGAGAGGAAAAAATTGTTTTCTCAGAAGCGGAGATAAGTGGCGAACCGTATCACTTCACGTACGGTGAACGAAGCGATGATGCTGGCGCCCGTATGAACTGTCAGCGGTGCATTTGCGGTGCCGATTAATCGGGCGCCTAGTGATTTCGGCCGGCTGCACGCGACCACAAAATTAAGCATGCGAAACGCGATAGTGATTCCGGGGAAGACAGATTTCGCGGAGCATAGGAGAACGGAAGCTTGGGCCGAGAAAGAGCTTTCGCTCGTAATGGTTATCTCGGGGCTTACCGCGCGTCTAAATATAAACGGTGCATTTTAATACCAAGGACGAGGGTTTTCGTTACGAGCGATGCACGATAAAAGAAGAGGTAAAAGCAGGAAGCCGTTGGTCGGAGCCTCGGCATACATAGCCGCGCGACCAGCTGTAAAGTTACGTTAAAGGCCGGCTGTAAAGCTCGCGGAAGGCACGCCGGCACGACCCGTTGTTTGTGTCATTATCGACGTCGTATATCGAGTGGCGCGAGACATTCCAAAGTATACGCCCGATAACGGCAGCTGTTTCCGCAAGCAGACACCACCGCCGATAGATAAACCAGTGAAAACGACGAGCCTTATAAAACAACAACTCGGGAATCTCGGGGAACGGAGGCCCGTTTCAGCTTCTCTCCAATTTCGACACTTTCCGTCTCCCGGTAATGCTTCTTATCGAATCGATCCAGAGGATGGAGACCTTTGATCCCTCCGGTATCTCCGGCGCGTTATTAAAAAAGAAGCACGAGGCCAGTGTCCCCCGAGGGGGAGGAAAAAATTAAATGTCCCCTCGCGCGAGCATCGGAGTAACGCGGCGACACTGGCGAAATTGCTCGCGATAGCGGCACACGGACCAGCTGTGCCGGCTGCGACGACGAAGCTGTGTACACAATGGGACAACGAAGGGTGCCAGGACCCGATGCCTGGAACCTGGGGGTGCAGACAAGCACGGAGGGGACGAAGGTTTCAGAGCCCGAACGTGTTTGACGGGATCGCGAGACACATTCCAGGGCCGAGGGTGGAGAGGCTACCCACGTGTCTGTATGTACATATACGATCGTTTTTCTTCCTTCTCCCCTTCTTCCGTTCGCCCTTCTCAACACACCCCCGTGCAACTTCCTTCGGTGACGGTCACGACTACCTGCTACCTTCAACAGATGCGTCTGGGAACCTGATCTAGGCTTCTTTATCTCCCTTGTTTCGCACGACCGAGAATCGGGCGACGCGACCGGCGCCCTGAATCTGTCCGTCAGCGGATCGGTTGCGAAAAGTCCTTTCGAAAAATTATGCCAAACTAGGGTACGGTCGATACAAGATATCTCCATATGTGGAGCATCTACGCGTGTTGGGGACGTTTCATCGATCGATGACGGTTAGAGGAAATCGTACGAATACCTATCGCGGCAAAAGAACAGACGACGGGTCCACGTTTTTTACGCTATTCCTAGCGCACGGGGAGACAGAAATGGCTGGCAAATGAGTTTTTACGAGCGCCAGCGATCGGACCCTCTCTGGTCGTTGATGCTTTCTGGGAGCAGTTTATGCGATTCTATTATAGAACGAGATTTGTGTGCGCCAGGGGGGTGGATAGCGGCGGCGGTTAGTTGCGCAAGCAACGTTCGGAACGGAACAGCAACACACGTACGCAACATTTACAAGCTGCGGTTCGCTTCTACCTTTCTCTCTGTCTCGATCTGCGATCCAGCAGCTACCTCTCCGTCTCTGTTTGCCCGCCGCGCCGTGTGCCAGGCTCGGTGACTCAGGACCAGTTTTTTATCGTGGTCGTCTCGGTATCTTTGGACCGTGAGCGTCTATTTCGAAGCGAAACGAGAGACGAGAGATCCTCCGCATGCGCGCAGAGACACGCACGGGCGGAGAGGACTGCTGAAAAACTTTCCTCCTCTGACAGCAGGATCAACTGGAACACGAGGCAGCTACTCCGAAATCAAATGGACCGAGTGCATAAAGTTCGCGACGACCTTCAAACTTCCCTGCCGCCGAGCAGCGAGCAACTTATTCCCGCCGTGAACTGGGTCCCGCCTCGTGGGGACCTCGAGCAGAACATGTTCCTCCCTCGCGATTTGTAAAGTGTTCTGGAAGAAGCGCTGCAGAAACACCCTCGTCTCGTAATTATCTCACGAGATGGATCCTCTGGCACCCTTCATCTTTTCCGCAGGGAACCGGCGGCGCGAGGCGACAGGCCGATAAATCAGGGAGACAGGGAATGCTAATGGAAGGAACGGTTTATCGATAGGGTAATCGACCCGGGGCGGGAGTCTCCAGTACTTGGGACCATAAACTGACCTTTGCGGGGAAACGAGGCCAGGTCACGACAGCCCCCACCGTAAATCTCGGAGGGTGGCCTTCGATTAAGTAGCTACACCGTCGCAGATTACCCTGCCCGTTAAATTAACGAGATCGCGCCAAGTATGTACGTATCGACTCCGAGATGACGCCTGGAAAGTGGTTCCCTGGGAATCTGGCCGGTCTTCTCCTAAAGGGGTCAGCGGATCGCGTTTATTTCGACCGTAAATCACGCGGCCGGGCAAGCTGCCTCGTGTTTATCGGGAACGAATCGTGCTAGGTTCAGACGGAAATCTGTGAACCATTAGTCTGATGATCAGGCAGACGAGATTAAAGCCTGCTTGCCGGGAATGCGTTAACGAACGAGCGGCGAATCGATTCCACGCATCAACGTCATTCCCATTTCCCGTACCGAAGCGCCAGTGTAGGTACACATATATACACGCGTGCATAAACGAAAAGAAGGGAAACCGAATCGAAGAGTTGACACACGACACCGCCGTGTTAATTAACCCGCGCTTGGAATCCCGATTCCAATTACCGCCGCTTTATTTCCCCCGCGTAATTAAATTCGCTCGCCCGTTGCCGAAGCTCTGGGGCCGTTTGCCATGTCGGATCATCGAATCGCTAGAAAAAATGGCGGACCAGCGAATTGTCCGAATTGCGAGAACCGGGAAGAAAAGCCGAGCCAAATGCTTTTGCTGAGCACCAAGTGCTGCGGGCAGACTGCGAGCGATTCGAAAGGAGTAGCGGTAGGAGGTGTCAGGCACAGAAGAGCGAGAGAGGGGGGGGGGGGGGGGGAAAGACGAGGGTTTGTCACGGTCAACGGCCAGAACAATAGAAACGGCTGAAAGAGACTCGAGCCACACGAGGACAAGCTCGTGTGGCGTTCGAGTAACTAGCATGGAATTTCACACAGCGACGGCGACGGCATCCAGTGAGATTCCTCTGGAATATTGGCAACGTAAACACGTTGTCCGGCTATCGAAAACGCCTTCGTCCTCCACGAAGTGTAGATTCCAGATGCCCGGGCGCGGCGATAAAAATCGACGTGTAAACAGTGGGACGTTTCGTTGCGTTTGGCTGTTGGCGTTCGCTCGCAGAGCCCCTCCTCACGGGGACACGTAGGGGAAAGCTGGGATAGTTGATCACAGTTTTGCTTTTTTATTAAAATAATAATAACGGTTTGCTTTGTTTGTATTTAATTACTTGAGTTGTGATTCTTACAGTATTCTCAATATACTTGTACAAATTTGAGAGTTGAAGACTAATTTTAACGACTGAATTTAAACATTTTCCGGCAGTGACGTTACGGTACAAGTATCCCCCACTAAAGGGGAGACTTGATCAGTGTACTTTAAGAGTAAATAACACATTAATTTTCTAAAAAATATTTATTATCTTAGTCAATAACATGAAATAAAGGGAATATCATAAATAAAAGGAAACTAAACTATAACTAACTTGAAAGAATTACTGAAAAAATAAAACCGAAGAATTAAACTCTATGACATAAAACAACACATTTCACTTGCATATCATCTGATTCAGATGATGACGAAGAAAAGATTTTGCTGTTTTTCTGTTTCCTTAGCCGTTCTATGTTTTTTTTTTCTGGGGCTTTTTCACCTGTTCAAGTATCCCACCTCACACATTGATCAATTATCCCTCGATGCACTCGATTTGAAAAAGGTGAAAAATAAACTTACCCTAAATATTTAAATCAATCAATAAATAGCATTAATAGACCAGAAATTGCTGTTTTTACTTAATATATTTTAAATCGTTCAAAATACAACGTTGCAAAATGCAGTCGTAAAGGAGAAAGAACAAGCTGACCGAAATATTTACTTTTTTTGCTGCAAATAAGTTTGAAGCTTCTAAGTACATTATTCTATGCTCCTGAAAGAAAACTGCAACGTGAAGTGTCGCGATAATGCACACATTACCACGATATCGTGACAGCAGGCAAAAATTGCTAATATATTAATTAAAAAACTGATGTGATCATGTATCCCCGATGATCAACTATCCCACTTTTCCCCTACCGTATCGTCTTATAGCTAGGTAGGATCCCCTCACGTCGCACGTTTAGTTCAGTTTTTGCGAAAATGCGGTCAAAAACGACGTAGGACGGCCCGTAGAGGGTGCTATCGTAACCTAAAAGTTTCACTCTGGGAATACTGATTTTTTTTCCCAAGTGTTTATTCTTCGTGGAATGCATCTACTTCTCGCGTAAACGTTCGCTCGGTGCATAGAATTAGCTTCGACGCATTCACAGGTCGATAAGTCGTTTAATAAAAAAATTCATCATACCTATGCATTTGTTCTTTTTTTTTCAATATTTTGGAGTTTTGACTGACTGCGTTAGGTACGTACGATGCTTGTTAAGAGCAGGACGATAAGGGTCTGACACGGTATTGCCGGTGCCCCGAGGCTCGCGTGATCGGTGGCTCCGAGGGAAGCCTGCAACGAGCACATAATTGCATCTCTTCGGTCGCCCTGCTTCGTCCACCGTTCGTGCGCTTTTCAGGCGTTGAGAAACTTGGCGAATGGACGCATAGAGATCGATGTCGGTCACGCTCCTTGGCTCGCATCGAGCAGAGGTGAAAGAGGAAGAGCCACGAAATCCGAAGAACGGTCTGCTGCGAAGGATCGAGGGACCAGAGGGAAGGAGAAGAAGCAAAGCAGCGAGGAAGGGCGCACGAGCGGGACGATACGCAAGGGTTGAGGGCAGACGGGGACGGAAGGCCGAATAAGGAGCGTTGGTGCACAAAGGAGAGGAAACGTCGTAGGACGGCATACGTGCACGCAAGTTTTGCACGCTTTGTTCTCTTTCAGAGTGTGCGCGCGCATTTGTAAGCGGAAAAGGGGGTCGGCGAGCAAGCTGCACGGGGCACAAGAAGAACAGAGGCCTCAGGGGCGACGGATTTCTTTCAGCAAGGTAGAGAAACTGGAAGTGGAAGCTTGGTCAGTGAACATGATGGACTAATTCCATCATGCTCCACGATAATTTTACTCTACCTAATATATAATACTACATACGATAAATGTAGGGCGCATACCCGCGCGTAATTACCCAAAACGCGAGTCCCTTTAAACTTTAAATGATCGACGTCGACCTAGACGGGGAATCGGAGCTGGAAGCTCTCCGTTAGCTAACGGGAGCGACATAGAATAGGATTACGGGGTATATACCTATAATCGAAATTTACAGAGTCCTTATGCGCTGCCGGCTGGCCGGGAGCTGTCAAACGCACCGAACTACCTGTAGAAAGTTACTCGGACAGGTGGGGTAATTAACGCCAGGCAAGAGGCAAGCGGCGTTAATCCGCCCTGGCTGCCCCTCCATATTTTCTCACGTAATAGCAGTTTCACTTCTATTACACGTTTCCTCCGCTGTACGCGCGAGCAATGTAATTCGCGATGAGTCACGCCGACTTTTATACGCGATACCATATCGAGTTTACCAGTGATCTGGGTCTGCCTAGAGGTCAACGATATTTCACGTGATTAGACGAATCTTGTTTACCTAGTTGGTCTTGCTTCAAGGCCGCCAATCAATTGCGCCGCCAGCCTACAGCCTCTAGGATCCTCCTAATGCCTCCGAGAAGATGGAAGTATCGTGCGAGGAGATCGGGAGTCTCGTTCCCAACAATAACCGAGCCCCGATTCCGCCCAAATTACAGGCAATATCTTAGAAATTTCCCCGACACTGGCGTCAGGTTTGTGCAATCCGAGGAGATCCCTCTGGTCCCTCGCAGTCTCCCGTGCCTCCTGCCTGTTCCCAGGTCAGACACAGGGGGAAACGTAACAGCCAGAGATGTCTCGGGCCTGCTGCAACTCGTGACGAACGTCTCGAGCCAGTTCGACCGGTTGAAAAAAAGTAATAACCTGTTCGTTATCACGGTGCCAGCATCGGTAGATGCAAGCATCGCGTGTGAATGCCGTACGGATTTAGCTGTGACGACTGAGAGTAGGTACGTATGCACGTACTCGTATAAGTGGGACAGATGTTACGCTAGGTAACTGACGCGATACTCTTCTTTTCGACGGAGAGACCATTCCAATTTACAAAGGAGCTGGCCATGACCTGCCCTTGTAGGGACGCGTAGAGCTCCGAAATGCGAAAGATTGGATTTCTCAAAGCTGGTAGGTGGTCCGAGAGGAGAGTCGAAACGATTGGGAGCCATCGTGGCGAGTCTAAACTGCGAGCTTGAAACGGGGAGAATCGAGTGGCCATCGCCAGCAGGGCACACCGTGGGTAGAGGCTGATGGTCGATGCCGATGGCGATGGTCTATCGCGGAGAGGAGGCGGCACGGAAGGTGGAGGGAAGACCAGCGGGTACGTACGGTCTGTCGAGGTAAAACAAGAATACGAAAAAGAAGAAGAAGAAGAAGAAGAAGAAGAAGAAGAAGCAGAAGAAGAAAAAGGAGCAGGAGGAGGCGGAGAAGGGAAACCGGTTCGACAGGTTCGGCTCCCATTTACCTGACCGTGTAGCGCCTACCTACGTTCGGACATTATGTATTATGCAGCCTGGCTGTATGTGTAACGCATAACTACGCCGTGTATCCGCCGGCCAAGGAAGGAAAAGAGGCGGAGGAGACCAGGACTGAGAGAAAGGAAAGGAAAGGAAAGGAAAGAAAAGGAAGAGAGGCCAGACCGCAAAGGTTCGTGCCGCGCGATGAAAGCGGACCGTGCCTGACCACCGGGGCCCGATCTTCACTCTCGCCCGGCAACGCTCGATTCTCCAACGCGCTCCGAGAATCTCTCACGTTCCCGCGCGGAAATATACCGTTCCAGATTCCAGGAAATATCATTGCTATTCATCCTACCATTTCAGCCACCCAACCAAGATAGAGCTCGTCGATTAATCGCCTCTAAATGCATGTTTACGCGTATACCTACTCCGAGAATTTCCTCGATCGATATTTTTCAACAGATCGCAGCCTCGAAACCGCGAACATTTGCAATGATAATTTCACGCGGCAATCAGTGCGTGTTATTATCTCACACATGGTCGACGGGATCTACGACTGATCGCCATAAGTCGTATGGAAACAGATCGCAACACCGGCTCGTGCTGGCAATGCTACCGTATCTTTCCACAGATAACGCGTGCGAAACGTTAGGTAGCGTAAATTGTAAGAATGATACGAGCGCCATTAAGAGTTTCGGATGTCGTCGATCAGCCACCGTTCGTTCATCGAAATCGAAAACGTGCTTCGAAGCATCAGGCCTACTTTCCCGCGTAAAATCGTTTCCTCGCGAGCGAAAGATGAGGCGTCGCGATAAAGCGCCGTTATGTTAATTGGCCCGGGACGTTACACGACTGGAGATTAATTTACCCCAGAAAGATAGCATCGGCGCACCAATTACCGTATCCAGAGGCCGTAATTCGTTGCGGTAGAGGCGCGCAAGCTCGGAGAGGTCTTAGGAGAGCCGTCCACGCTCGCCCCTATGCTCTGCTGGGTCATCGATGACTCACGGTAGTTTCTTGCTAACTTTTGCCAAGAGAAACCGGATCCCATCGAACCTGTCCTCTCCGTCAACGATTACCCAACCGAAACTTCCACCTCGAACGCAAGCGTGCTTCCCAGGCCCAGGTACGCATTTAGGACGTCCCGAAAATCTGCAGCGCTGCTAGAGAATCGATTGGAAGGAAAAAGGGAAAGATCTCGTTCGCCCTGACAATTTTGGTGATCACGCTATCCTGCTTTAACGTGAGCAGGGTCCGCGATCCCCAGGACGCGCCACTTGGTATTCCGCAGGGCGAAGACGAAGCGGCGCGGCGCGGCGCGGCCCGGCGCTCGCGCAGGCATTCCGCTGGAACGTGCTAGGCATCGACCTCCGTCCCCGTCAACTCGACACGTTTGTGCGAACGAATTCTGGATTCTGAACGCACGTTCCCTGAAAGGGGAGGGCAAGGGATCTCGAGGACGGCCGGATGAGCCAGCTTCTCGGGCAACTTCCGTCAGCTTTCCAGCCATCCGCGCGCTTCTGCGAATTCTGCATTCGCTCCGCCTCCTCTTTGCCACCCGTTTCCCTCGATTGTGGTATCGCCGCGAGGAACGGCCGTGCCGCGCGAATAATTATGTCGACCGGCGAGCTTTACGGCGACAACGGCCAACTTTACGAATGGAGCGGACGAGCACCGCGCGCCGCGCGTCTCTGTAACCCAGAATACATACCCACTCATCGAGTTCCAGTCACGACGCGGCTAGCATTCGAGCAAAGAACAGGGGGAAGGAGGAAAGTCTGCAGAGACCAGTCCCAGTCCCAGTCCCAGTCCCAGTCCCAGTCCCAGTCGAGTTGAGTCGAGCCGAGTCGAATAACTGGTTGTTCCAGTTTCTGACGTTACGTTTAACGCCGGATGCCCCGAGCTTCTCTGACCGCGCCGGTTTCACAGACCGGTGTTTGTACCGGCGTGGATATTCCGCGCGTCACGGAGCATCTTTAATGAACAGACCAGTAGGTGTACTCAAAATACTCGGTAAGAGCGTTTCCGTCGCTAGGCGAACATCCAGAGTCATTCCACCTGGCTTTTTGGCCGCGAAAGGTAAACAACCGTCTCGCATCAGCGATCTCGAAACGGAGTCCAGTGGCGTGCAGTTTATCTCGCCTCCCTGTTTTTTCTCTGCAACCCTGACACGCTTCGAGAGTTCTCGCCTGTTTTTGCCGAGTTGACGCGGTTCAGCGATGACAGTCACGACCCGGTTAAGCCGCGAATCGATTCTCATTTCGTCGCGATCACGACTCATCGCGGTCAGCGGTGATTCCCACTCGTCCGTAATTGATCGTCTAATCTGCGAGCGGAGTGCTGCTCTCTCCAACATCATTCTTGCGGAGGACTTGATGGAAAAAGCGGATAGAGAGAGAGAGAGAGAGGGGGGGGGGATGGTTTCTCAGACCCTCGACCGATATCCATCGACTATTTTTATCAGGGGTGGCGCGAAGAATCGGTTGTACCGATAACGATTTCCTCGAATCAGACATTGACGGGAATTTCATGGGAATAACGCTTGGCGAAGACGTTTTGCCCACCCTCCTCTGGTCGGCCGACTTCATGTTTTATCCCCTGCGACGACTGTTCGATCGGCCCCGTTCGTCCGTGACGACCTCGATGCTAAGCTACGGTGTATTTTTAGAGGCGGCGTTCTAGCGAAAAAGTTTGATCATCTTGCCACGATTCCGGGGCTGAAAGGAGGTTACGGTCAGACCGACCTCGCGTTCGTAAACGCGGCACGTATCGCGGGGCACGGGGACGAATATGGGACGCAATGAAATTCAGAGGATTCGGGAGATCCTTGGCTTCGGAAAATTTCAAAGACTAAGCAAGACACTTTGATGTTACGAGCGAGTATTGCGGGGTATAATTCATACGATCCTACTCTTTATGAATTAACGTACGCGCTGCCAGACGGGTTTAACACCCGCTGAAAAGAAATAATCCCGACGGCTCCGAGGTCGAGAAATTTCTGAAAGTCCAGAGTCCCTCGGGTCGTAAAGCGGGTCGCTGTTGAACAACGTTTCGCGTCCTCCGACACGATCGTTTCGTTAACTTTGCCCGGGGAACGCGCGCGCGGACAGCACAGGGCCGACCACGATGAGGAAGTTTGTTGCAAAGTTTATGCGATTTCGGGGCGGGGCCTGAAGAGAGATGGAATTGCGGCCCCACGGTTTTATGGGCCGTTCCGTTTTACTTTCGTCGTAAAAAATCCTCGCGTCGTCGTCGCCGTTGTCGTTACTCTTTTTCGCCGAGGCGGAACGAAGAGTGGAGGCGCGGCGATTCGCGATAGGCGAGCGTGACACGTTACCCCTTAATCGATCTCGCGTCGATAATCGGTCGATCACGGGACACTGAGGCGATCCGAGGCTTGGAATGTTGCAGTGCGATATAACTTGGCAATTCTCTGACAGTTAAGAGGAAAAATAAATACGCGCCAGATGACGAAAGCTGTGGGCGATGCGGCGCTTGGAACACATGTGGCGATATTTTTAAACAAAAGCGGTGGTGCGACAGCAATACCGCAATTTATGGCCCGTTTTAAAATTAATCTATCATTGTCGAGCCGTGACGGTGCGCAAAATATTGCCGCGTAGGATTCGCTAGAATATTTAAAAGAAAAAACGTATTGCTGCGTTCGCTTTAGTTTTGGATAACGGTTATCGCGATATATGTATCGAACGGGTAACGGGGCGCGATATTTTAACGCGAAGCCATTCACTTCGATCCGTATTTGCTTTTTCGTCGCACAATGGTTCTCGATTCCCCGAATACACGGGCTCGAAAAGTTTAAACCGCGGTTCGCCGTATGAGCGACACGCATCCCGGCGAATATTGGACGGCACGCGTTCCGCGTTGATAAATATTTATACGCCTTTGTTAGGCGGATCCCGGGGCTCGTGTAAAAAGGCCAATAAAAGCGGCTATAAATGCGAGAACCCGCGGCGAGGCGGCGTCCTTCGGCCAGCGCCGACGGAACTCGCTGGGACGAGCATAAAAATGTCGAGCAGATGCCCCGCTTTCGGTTCGACAACCTCGGGAAGAATAACGCGCAGAAGAGAACGATCGCCATTCGCGCTGGACCGAGGTCGAGATTACGAGATTTCGAGGTGGGTTGAAAATGGGACCCCTTCTGCTCCCAAAGACTAATAGCCGCGGTAGAGAAAGGGGACGCGTCGTTTCTAAATATAATTCATCAGACACACGCTGGCCAGCCGGGTGTTTTCAGGCGACACGCACCTGCCGTGTCACATCACGTGCAGTAGCAGGAGAAGTCGTCTTCGTCGGCGTCGTCGACGGCGACGCAACCTGCGCCAACGATCGCGTGCGCCACGCACCCCATGGCGGTAAGTGATGGGCGATAGTCGCGCGAACCAGATGACGTGATTTTTCGAGCGAAACGGCCAACTTGAATTCACTTTAAGCGCTTACGAGGTACCCACGCGGAGGCCTAGACGAGTTTCTACAGCTCTTCCGCGGAAGCTGAGGATGGATCTCGATTACACACACGCACACACACACACACCTCGTCGCCGTTGTTTCAGCAGCCTAATTGAAACGGCTTGGTCTGTTCTACGCCATTGCCGAGGATCGCTCCGAATACACGGAGACAGAGGGAGGGAGGGAGAGAGAAGAGCGGAGGTTAGCATGGTCGTCGCTAGTATAATTATTAACCCGCAGTGACTCACTAGGTTGAGGACCTTTATGATCCACGCTAATGGGCCCAGCACTTGAACCACTCCGTACTCGACACGAACCTGTGCAGTGTGCACGCACGCGTGCACCACGTGTGCGTGACGCGCTTTATGGCTCTCGACCACGCAAATCTCGTTTCGCGTTCTTCCACTCGTGAAAAGCCACTCTTCTTTCTCTCTTCCCTCGCGGCGAGCAGGGGAGAGAGTCGGGAGGTGCGCTCATCTTACCGATGCGATGGCCTCTCAGGAAATAGAAGCGACCGCTTGGCGTCCCCCTTCGTGGCTCGATGACTTGCCGCGACCTTTTCACAAACGGGTTTGGTGGCTGTTGGGTCACAGGTGGATCGCCAGCAGCTCGGGCAACGGCCAAACTTTCAACGGATTTCCGTGAAAACGAAATTACTCTTAATTTCCAGCATCTTCCCGTTTACTACGTCGTTCTTCTCATTTTTCCAGCTTTTCCCCATTTTCCAGAATGCCGCGCCACCAGTCATCCAAATTCATCGTTCATTGTTAATTTCATACACGTTACTAATTAATCAATTAATTATCTACCCAGCCAACTAACTAATTAATTAATTCGTTAAGATCGAGCAGGTGAGATGGGTGGAGAATTCTTAATTGCTCTGTCGCACGCTTCGGAGCCCCGAGACGAGGGAACGTTTCGGAATCAAATATTTATGTCCGATACGATAGGATCGCGCCGCTGCTGGAACGTCGTTTCCATTATAGCAGGAGAGAGTTATATCTCGCGCATTATTATACGCCGTGGGCTATTTGTGTACGCGATTTCGAGCCGAGAATACAGCAGTCTCGGGGGCTGGATTCCACTCGTTAAGTCAGTGACCCGAATAAAGCCGGCACACGTAGGAGGAAACAGGAAGCGGTTGACGCAACGTTGATTTTTCTGCCGACACGGGAGTGCTGAATGGAGCGAAACGAAGACCTTTCCAATTGTTTACACGCGCGTTCGGCTTCTTAAATCGGCGATAAGCTTTTCCCAAGATCTATACAAGCACCGTCGCGTCGCCACGGACCGTTTCCCCGCTAGATAATTAATAACGCAGATTTCCTTGCAAACTTTCTTCCCCCGAGTAAAAGGTTAATTCTTCTTCCGAGCAGCGATAAGAAAGTTTTTAATCGCTCGGAGCTAATCGAAAGTTCTACCTTGCGGCTTTACTCTTTCCCGTGGATCTCGTTGCTGAAGCGCGATTTCAGGCGACCGGTAGCTGGAGACCGCTTAAATTATTCTACTCGGGAAATGGTTGCTCGAGCTAGGACGGTGGGTATTACGTAAGAGTAACGTCTACGAGTATCGTCGATTCGAAGAATATTCCACGGCGACCGCAGACGCAACTCGGCCACTGTGCACCGTGTGCAGTGTGCGCTCTCTGCTTCCACGGTGGCGTGTAATCCGTTGCAGCGGATTTGGAACGCGGTACAAACCGCCGATAGGTAATTACGGGTGGAGAGAAAGGAGCGAGGGGGGACACCGAGAGCAGATGGATTTTGCACGCATGTGCGTGACGAGCGTGTAAACTGTCGGGAATGATGGACGTGTGCCACGTGAACCGCATAATGAGCGGTGATCATTGGCTGCGTGTTCGCCCACACGGCCTTTGAACGCGTCCCCCGTGAGTCGTGAGACGATGACGCGACAACCTCGAGATAAACTGGTCATCCGCGGTGTTCAATGGCACCTCGACCCGAACCAACGAAAGAAGAAAGTACGCGTGCGGTGGCTGCCAATTTCGTTGCGCAACGTGCCCGCACGAAATGTCACGGAAGTAAAAGAACGGAGACTAGGCCAGCCAAGGGGCCCCACTCAATGAACCCTCCTGGTAGCAAACAATGCTCAGCCGAGCTCAAGGCGTGAATACGTAGGCTCTGCGTCGGGAACCACACGCACCACCGCCGCGCCGTCCACGGGCAGAGACAAAGGAGGGGGGCAATTTAGGAAAAACTGCGAGCGGCCGGTAGCCAGACCATATTTCTATGCAGATGCGGTCCTTGACGAGGCTGCCGGCTCGCCAGCAGGGGGAGCGCGGCTCTTTCTTTCCTCTTTCTTCTCTCTTACTTGCTAGTCAGCCGACTACGCGTATTTTTATAGCTTCCTGCCGAGCATTCCCGGCCGTCCTTTCCCTCCCGGTTTGCGTACCGGTTTGCGAACGGTCTCGGACGAGGTCTTCCAACCGGGCAACAAGAACAGGCAGAAGGAGCAGAAGGAGCAGAAGGAGCAGAAGGAGCAGAAGGAGAGGACGGGTGACGGGGGAGGTAAAAAAGATGCTGGAGCCTGACCTTGTGCCCAAATGCCAGTTTCTGTTGCCACAGTCGCCGATTACCTCTCTGTCTCTCTGAGCACGAGCACGAGCGCGCACAACGGAAAGGTCGACCGGGGACTGCGGCTTGCATAAGCGTTAAATCGCGCTCGTTACGCCAAGAGGCCAGAGGTAATTGGACGTATTTGGAGCAGAATAACAGCGCGGCACCGCGAGCTCCTCTTCCTTCGAGGGAAAAAGCCCCGAAATCGCGGGCTCCTTCACCCGAGGAATCTTTGTTCGATCGGGACACGCGCGCAGCCCACTTGGCTCGGTGCTGCAACTGCGCCCCGAATCGCTTTCAAACGTGGATGGATTCGGGCCGAACCGACGGAAGCTCGTTACAGAAGCTCGCGTCAGGCCAAACGGGTCGAGGGTCACGGAAATGGATGAATTAGGTGGCACGGTTTGATCGTAACCCGAGTAACAGATTTAGAAGACTCGGGAGAAGCTATTTTCTATAAATCCCAGACACCGATGGATCTGCAACCGCCGTTCAACGCGTAGGTGCCTCCTGCATGTACTTAGGTGTAGGTACATATATGCAGCAACAGCCTAAGCCGAGCGAGCACCACAACCGTAATAGACCGTGTACCACAGACCCCTAATTAGGCGCTTCATAGAGCAAGATAGCGTTGCATAGAACCCGTTGCCGCACAGACGGCTAGGTTTCAAGGAATCTCGCAGATTTCACGCTCGCATCCAGCAGGCTCTAAGCGGGGCTTTATCGATCGTCTGCCGGCGATAAAGATCGAGGCGCGGAGGTTTCGCGGTGGTCTGCGCGTGATCTATGATGCACGAAAAGCAACGAGACCACGAGGAAAGTATACGGTTGGAAGCGGTGCGTTCCGCAGCCGGCCAGCACGAATATCTGCCGGCTAATGAAGATTTCGCGTGACATCGGAAAATACGGCCCGCAATCGGCCGGGATCTATGGGCTCGCTCGCACGGCCGATCAATCCTGGATAGCTACGTGTTTCGGCGATCTCGTTGGAAAAATTATTCAAGGATAAGGCACGAGCACCGCCGTTCAATTAACGTTGCTACCGTGTAACACGAAGCCCATTTTACTGGGACAAAAAGTTCCATGGAAGCGAGCGGTGTTGCAAGTGGCAACTCGGTCTGGCGTGCGAAACACTGATTCACCGAGAGAAGGAAACCGGGTCGGGTCGGGTCGTGTCGGGTCGTGTCGGGTCGATCGATCGGCTTAAAGAGAAAAACGAAGAGGGATCGTTATCGAACCTTGACATCGAAAACGCGGAGGATGGCTCCAGCCACGAGCCGGAGCCCACGTGTCGCTCTGATAGCCTGGAATTACTAGAACCTATGCGAACCGACCACCGTGCAATTTACCGGCCACGATGGTCGTCATTGAGCGAATGATAGGCGGCGAAAAAGAGCGTGTGCGTGGGATGGGCGACACGGTTTCCATGATGAAACGAATTTACGGCGGCGACCGCCTCGCCTCGACCAGACTGCCCCGCGTCTCACCGCGAATCAAACGAGCTCGTCGTCCTCGACTCTGTTTTACGGAACGTTCGGCATGTTCGCGGGGATAAATAAACGACGAGAAAGCGGGCCATGAGATGGACGAGGCCGATTTATTTTCGCTCCGGCTACCGCGGGCAAACAAACCGCGCGAAGGGGGCTGTTCAATGCCCACGTCGCGAAGGAGCCGCGTAATCGAGACGGTGCATGCAGACACAACCACCCTCGGTCACAGTTTTTCGCCTTCTCGCGTTCCCGCTCGTGATAAAATGGTGATTCACAAGTCGGCGACGGCCGTCAAAATAAATACTGGCAGTCGTAAAGTTACTTCACCGGCAGATATTTTAGGAAACCCGGATTCTTTGTCTTCGAGGGCGGTTCTCTCGCTCCCCGACGTGGGAGGACGTTTCGTTGCAAAAAATACCGTCTTCGGAGTTTCTTTCTTTTTTTTTTTTTTCTTTTTTTTCGAGTCGTTAGCTTTCCCTCCCAGTGGCGGCAATTCCGCGCGTCGCTGAAACTTCAATGACCGTCCTTCGACGAGGTCAACCCCGCGGCAAGTTCACCGACACTCGAGTGAGTCGGCGTTCTAGGCGAATCGACTTATTTATATCGCGAAGCAGCGAGTTTCGGGTCATCGGTTGGATCGCCAACGCCAGGCCTGGTATATCGCAATAATGCAATGGAAGTTACGAATGATTCGCAGCTGGGGCCCGGAAACGCGCACAGGTACACGCGAGATCGAACAATGGAGGCTCGAAAGGCTAAAGAGTCGCGCAAGAAACGTTGCCCGCAGCTGCCAGGCACGCTACGCTCAGTTCCCTGATGGCATTCCGTTCCTTGAGCGGAACGAAGCGAGGTGCGCGCAAGGTGCAAAAACTTGGGGGCCATGGGGTTCGAGCAGGGGCGGTGCGAGAGATTGGATCTCCTAGACACGAAACCGGACCTGACACCGACGAATTTCACGGTAAGGGAAGTTTGTAGGTACCTACACGATTCAGAGGACTAACCCCTGAGACACGAATGAGAGTACCAGGTGACACACGAATATACCTGCTGGCCATCGAGTATAGAGCATGCGAAATGAGATGCAAGAAGAGTGACTCACCGAAGGATCCTCTCCCTCTCGATCAGCTCTTCTGGATTGGGCTGGGCGGGTCCAAGGAGCGCGTGCGATAGCGGCGGGTACCTGGGCGATCTCCAGAGCATCTCGGAGGCGACCGCTGGGTGATGATGTCCTGGTGGTGCTGGACTCTGGTAGCTGACGGGGGGCGCGGTGGCAGTGGCGGCTGCGGAACTTGGTCCGGCGGTGGGCGGGGGTGGCTGGGGGTGCGCCATTAATAGAGACGTGTGCTGGACGCTTTGCACGTGCCAGATCCTGGCCGGCGTGGCGGCTGCGGCCGGGGTCGAGGAGATGATGGTCTCGTCGACGCTGAGCGCGGAGCTCCTGCTGCCGCTCCTTTCGTCTCCAGAACCAGCGCTCCTCAGGGAGCTTACCCCGCTATCGGAACCGCTGTCGCCATAAGTACCGGTGGCGGAGGCGCTGCCAGCCGCGGCTCCGGCCCCTCGGATGCCCACCGCTGCTGACACACCGGAGAGGACACCAGTTCCAGGTATACCCGCCCCGGCCTCCACTTCCATGAGGCCGGCCTCATCGCCGACCCTCGATGTGTGAGACTGTTGTTGCACCTCGAGGAGGCTCGATGGGGCCAGCTGATGATGATGCTGGTGGTGTTGGTGTTGGTGTGGGTGTACGCTGCTCGCTACTTGATGCTGCTGCTGCTGATGGTGATGATGGTGAAGTTGTTGCTGCTGCTGCTGCTGCTGCTGCTGTTGTTGAGCCTGTTGCTGCTGCTGTTGGCTGTGATGGTGTATTACTGGGCTACTAGTGGCGTAGCGTTGCTGTTGATGGTGGTGGTGTTGATGCTGGTGCGGTAGCTGCTGCTGTTGGTGATGCTGGTGCTGGTGATATTGATGCTGGAGGTGGTGGTGATGATGACCAGCGACCGGCGGTGGCGGCTTGTTTAGTCTCTCGGCTAGGATGACGGGGCTCTCGTTGTGCCGGTTTCGTTCCTGCTCCCGCTGCTGTTCGAGGAGCAGGCTCTGCCTGCCAGAGCCGCCGCCGCCGCTGCTACTCAGCGGACTCAGCCTCTCCAGCACGGAGCCTGAGTCCTGACTGCTCGACTCCAGCAGCTCGACGACCGATTCGACGCTCGCAGCCCTGGCGCCGCTTACGCTGCCTACGCTATCTTCCGTGCCTAGCTCGGTGGTCAGCTCGGTTCTTCGCGAGCCTCGGTGGTCCTCCTCCTCCTCTTCCTCCTCCTCCCCCTCCCTCTCCTCTTCCTCCTCGTCCTGCTCTTCCGCTTCCTCCTCTTCCTCCTCCTCCTCCTCCTCGTCCGCCTCCCGGTCCTCCTGTTCTTCCTCCTCGACGCCCTCTGCCTTTGGTGGCTTGACCGCAGACTTCAGCGGCGCGGCCCCGGCATCGAGGAGGATGCTCGCTTTGTCATCGACAAGCGAGCCATTCACCAGCACCTGCTCCTTACTCTTCCTCCGCGCTTCCGTTCCAACCTTTTTCCCCTGGTTTAGCCTGATCTGTTGCCGTTCGGAGGCTGTGTCGCCTCCTGGGTCTACCT
This sequence comes from Andrena camellia, assembly GCA_029448645.1. Taxonomy (NCBI): domain Eukaryota; kingdom Metazoa; phylum Arthropoda; class Insecta; order Hymenoptera; family Andrenidae; genus Andrena; species Andrena camellia. Next base: position 23,516,445 of record CM055678.1, on the reverse strand, counting down.
TCTTCGGAGGTGGAGGTTCCGGTTCCCTGTCCCGTTCTCTCGACTGACTTTCCTCGTCTTCCTCGAGCTTCTCCGCTTCTCCTTCAGCACCTCCACGTTTTCTTTCCTCTTCTTCCGTTTCCTCCTGATCCGACGCGGTTCCTTCCGACGCGGTTTCTTTCCCTTTCCTATCGGAACGGAGCTTTCTGCTCACCGGACTTGTCCTGAGCCTCTTGGTCAGAGGGTCGCAATGTTCCTGCTCCTCTTCGTCCTCTTCCTCCGATCTGCTACCCAGACGCTCCTCCTTCTCGCAAGTTTTCGCCGCGTCCGTCGAATGATCGAGATCCTCCGACTCTGCTTTCACTTCCTGGCCGCCAGGCCTAGGTCTTCGTCGCACCGGTCTCTGCGACGGACTCTCCACCGGACTCCTCACCGCGGTACCGCGTTTTCGTAGCTTCGAGGCAGTGCTGGACGCGCTGTTGGCCTCCTCCAACACCGTTCGTGCTATTCGATTGCTGGGCTTGCCCGACGGTGGCCCCTTGTTCTCTCGATCCTCTTGCCTCGTCGACAGACCGCTCTCTGTATCTTTCTCTAGCCTCTCGCGACTAGCACCCTCGCTCACGCGCCTTCGTCGACTGTTGCGCGCAGTGTTCTTCTCTGAAACAAAAGTGAATACGCGGGTTAGACACCTGACCGGTTCATCAAACGTTAGAGGAAAGGGAAACTGAATAGCTGGGTTCGTCAGACAAGTGGATCTTTTCTTCGGGATCAAGACAACGTCGGAGAGCGAACGCCGAGCTCGCTGTCTAATCAGAGATATCGATCACGGCGTAGACGCACTCGTGTCCAATAGAGTCTGTGCACTAACTAGGAGCCTATCGACGTAGCCTTGTCCAACCTTGTCGATTAAGGTCGATCGATTAGCCCGAGACGTCGCGCCGGTCGCTGCACCGGCACCGGCCGCCGTCTATCGCGAGATGCAATTATAGAGGGGATTCGGTAATCTCTTTGACACACGCGTGCAACGTGCAACGTGCATCGTGCCGCGTAATCCGACAACCTTTGAAAAAAAAGATGCCCCGTTCGGGCATCCTCCTGGCACGGATACCCATGAAACTATGCGGGTGACAAACTGCGCGTCGCTTTCGCAATGGGAATTCCAGCTGGCCTTAATTTCCATGCGAGCATGGAAATTGCCGCGGACTCGTTGGGAGCGTGATTCATCCACGATTCGACAAATATTCCGACCACGGCCTATCTTTAACTGGAGGGGTTCGCCGCAGCCGATTCGAGTAAATTGCCCGTTCATGGCCTCGTGTGCTTTGTCAAAGCGTCGCGCAAGAGATGCTCGGTTTTCGGGTAAATTAGGCGGTCGTTGGGCGGCTTGGCATGGGGCCTGTCAGTCTCGGAAGAAGAATAAGAAGACCGGGAAGGAGGTCTCTGGCGGACGGCCAACGCTTTTATTTTTATACCCAGTCCCCGGTGTCGTTCTCTCGCCGTCTTTCATCCTGCTCCGTGATCGCCATTTTCCCCCGCTTTCGCACGAAAATCTCCCAACGTCCCGGCGTTGGAAATAAGTTTATCAACAAACGACGCGCGGGAGATCCTCGGCCGTTGCAGGGTGCCCCAGCAAAAATAGAGCGGGTTTAAAATAACCGTGCAAGACGAGTGGCTCTCGAGCATTCTTCCACCTCTCCCCTCTCTCTCTGCCACCGAGTCTACTATCGTTTCGCACTCAGACGATCTCCGGACCTGTGCGTCAGAGTGCGTAGCTGGCTGCCTCGAGTAAAATTTGCCGAAACTAAAAAGGGCAACAGGGTAACCGATGCAAAGGGCGTGAGGAGTGGTACTGTCAACCGGATAGGGGTATCTACCACGAGCTCCACTTGCATGACGTTTAGATTCTGACAAAGCGTTTAAATGCCCGCCAGACTCAGCCTGCCGTGTCTAATTCGATCCCTGCGAGACCTGGGTCAGGGCAAGTCGATATCCATCGGGGCAAAGGCTGCTTTGTTCGCCCTAACAAAGGAGGATCTATACAGTTGCTTTTCCGAGCTGCACCCTTCTGAAAGGGCAACTGCTCGAAGGTCTCTAGCGTTCTGCGCGGAACGAGTAAACAGACTTACGGAAAACAGGTGACTGTCCCGAGATTTGACAAAGAGCGTTGAAGGATTCCCAGAGAATTAGCAAATCAAGCCGCGATACGATACTGTCTGCATGTCCGGAAGTGCAGGGTCTGCCTTTTATCGAGTTGTTTCGCGGTTTAACAGCTGCTGCGGACCGCGCAGTATCGAACGCTCGCGAATACGAATTTTCTTGGTCCGAATTGTCCGTTAAACATCGGCAATAAATTCCACTCGCAACCGTCTACTCTGAATTGTAAAAACTCCAGGGTGAAACGAAAATCCACGCCGGCCCGAGGAACATGCCGGGCAAACTCGAAACGCAAGTAAAAATTTCAGCAGCGTGGACATTCGTGCGCTACCCGTGCAACGTATTTTTTCCAGAGCCTGGAATCCCTCGGGTTTCAATGCCACGACACGTGGACGCCCCCAGAAAGATTACATGGTTATAATACGCCGAAATCTGTTTGCGCTGGAATATTGGGAATAGAGTTATCGAGTCGAAGCGCTCCAAACCGAATGGAAGAATATACATCGTCCTTCTCGAAATGTATCGCTATTCTGGCCCGGAGCGATATCCGAGGACCTCTATTTTTCACCTCAAGCCACAAACAATAATCGTCTGCACTTTGTTTCCCGCGTGGTCGGCACTTTTGCCCGCGTCGCGTCCCCGGGAATAATGGGGAAGCGAATTAAAATGTAAAGCAAAGCACGTTGACGCCGTTCAATTACGCGGGGCGTAATGCATGCGGACCAGGGCAGGAGAGGAGGACAAACCGCAGTCGCTAGGAAACGCCGTGCCGTGACGCGCCGCGCCGGAGCGTGGAGTTTGCTTGTGAAGGTGGGCATCAGCGCGCGCGTTACATGCGTCTATGTGCCTATATTCTGGGTATATAGAGAGGCGAGCGAGGAAATGGGGAAACGGGCGGGCGGGCGGACGAGTTCCGCGCATCGGATAAACGCACCCCACGTATGCAACGCCGTTGCTCGCTCGAGTGCTTCTCCCCCTCTGGGTAATAACAGTAAATCCTGAGTAATAAATCCCTCTCCCCTCTGCCTCCCCGCCGCTCCTATCCTGTCTCTCTGCCTCCTCCACCTGTCCGTTCTTTCATTCCTCCATTGCTCCCTCCCCTCCGCCACCTTTCCCTTTGCCAGCCCCCCCCCCCCGCCGCCGCCGCCGCCGCCGCCATCCTCTCGACGAATTTCCGCGGGCCTCTTACAAGTTTAACCTTACGATCATTTATTTATACGCGAGCCCATCGAAATCATGTCAAGTCGAGCCCAGTACCATTTACTGCTCCCAGATTACAGCAATTAACGTCTACTCGATCGAGTGATTCTTCGGTTAGTTTCCCCCCGGCTCCTAAATACTTAATCGGGTATGTACAGCGCGCGGAAGGGGTCAGCAGAAATTGAACGTTCGTCAGTGAGGAACAGTAACGAGAGTAAAAATAAAGCGTGACGAGGATCGGATCGACCTCGTGGATGCGCCGCGCCGCCTCGGCCGGCGACGCTCGAATTAAAGTGGAACGCGTTTTATAAAGAGATCGGCGATCGACTGCAGAAACGAACTGGGTCAATCCGAGGGGGGCGAGTTCGATTTCTTTCGCTTGCTACTCGAATTACTGCCGCGCGCTCGGTTAGACTCGAGGAGAGGCTGCAGGGATCCAGCGCTACCGATCGCTGGACTCGACGACTTCCGGTGTCTCGCTGGGCGACACATTTTTCACCCGTTCACCCGAACGGCGGGACGCCCCTTGGACGAGACGCTAAGCTGAGAAGTTACGAGAGCGACAAGAGGAGGTCTACCCCCCAAAGAAAGGGAAAGAAAAAATGAGAAGCTCGCTCGTATGGGCAACACATGACGAATTCCACAGCCACTCCGTCCGGGGGAAGCGTGTCTCATTTTTCCCTCCTCTCTTTTTCCACTCCCTCGCGACAACACTGTTTCGCGTGGTCGCTTTTGTTTCCCCCCGGGTCGAGGCAAAAAAGCCGGGACGACCCGGCACGACGAAAATACGCGGCCACGTGTCACGCTACGCCGAGCATCGCGAGCCGCCACGGAGGAAAAAGCGGAGTAACGACCAGGACGCATCGGCCTGGTAAAAAGAAGAAAACCAGGGACGTTTCAATTATGTCATCGCGCGCCGCTGTTTAATCCGTTGAAAAGTTCCTTAACGGGGTTAACGGGACCGCGCGGATTTTCGGCTGGCGGGCAGGTGGCGTCACGTGCACCATTGTTTCTGAATTATTTATTGGCCATAGCGCCTCGGATCAGGACGATTGAATGGTCAGTGACCGGATGTGACGTGGCCGTGGGCCAAGATGGCCGTCCACGATAATTACTCGCGTGTTTACGACCGATAAAGCCTGAATGCCCCACCTCCTACACGGGCCACGGGATGCACCTATGCAGCAATGCACCTACACGCCCACGCGCGCGGAAAGCTGGACAGAGGCTCGTGCGTGTGTTTGCCAGGTACACAAAATGTCACGAGCACGGCCCTCGACATGAGTACTGCAGAGGGGGGTGCTGCCTCCACGTGATTCGACGGCTTTGTCACCGGTTATTGCCAGATTTTCGCGAGCCCGCGCAACTCGGGACAGCGAACGAGCGACGGGAACGTGGTATTTCGACTTTACTGCGTTCCGATTCCGACCGCCACCGGTGGGAAAATGATGGGAGGCGCTAAAAGGCCCGACTTAATTCCGCCTTTATTTATAGGCCGACTAGCTAGCCGTCGCGAGCCGTCGGCCTTGAAAGCGTAACAGTACAAATGAATTTACCTACGGTCACGCTACGACGACGCCGGAATCTTCGCGCCGAAATCACCAAGCAGAACGCGTTTCGTACGCGTCGCGACTGTAAACTGCCCCCCCCCCCCCCCGCGCCCTCCCGCGAATCACGACGCAAAGTGTTATCTGGCCGATTCGATCTGCGCCACGCTGACAAATGCGTGTTTAACCGTGAAGCACGGCGTCATTGGGATACTATTCGCGCGTGATGGAGTCTCTCGCCGACCAGCGGGCAGAGTAATATTCCATTAATAAATTACCGTTGCCGAGACTCCTTTTTATCGAGCACCGACACGATAATATATCTCGAATGATAATTACCGGTCGAAGGGGAGCCAGGTGGCTTTTCTGTTAACCGTTGCTGGTAACGGAGCAATAAATTTTCCGCTCGTTTGAACGTGCAGCGTGCAATTTGAAAGGATAACGCTCGGTTACACGTGCGGGTAAATTGTTGCTAGGCAAACAGGGAGGAAAGACCACGGACGGATGGTACATCCGATTCGCGATTTCAGTCGTGAAATTTCAATTCATTCGAGTGGACGAGAATGGAGCAAGTATCGCTGTCGTTATCAACGGCGAGACGTTCGATTGGAAAGTTCGTTAACTAGCGCGCGACAGATCGGAACCGCTTCGCTGCCGGTCATTAGTAGCCCTGCCTCGGCTTTATGGGGCGTCGTAAACGCGGAAATGGCGTAACCAGGGCGCCCCAGACCCAGGCTACGTACCTGTACAGGCTGACCTAACCCCTGGCGAATAGCTCTCTCCGGGGCTCGGTCGAATCGATCTACAGGGTGTCCTCGACTTTATCGTTTCCTGCCGCCGCGCCGTCGAGCAACCCGTTACCCGTTACTCGGTGCCTCTGATAGCCCTCTGTCGATCGATAATCACGTCCCGGTGCCTCCTTATCTACCAGTGATATCTCCAGAGATTCCGATCGCTAGCTTCTATCGCGAAAAGGACAGAGTAGATGCTCGTTTACTCGAGTGTCCCGCCTCTCTTCCGTAGAAGAAAATGAGAGGAGCACAGAGCGTGATACACGAGCGTTCCACGAACCACTGTCATCGAACAGCGATCCTGTGTGGACGCTCGGATCAGCGATTCCAGGAACCCATTCATCTCGCCAGACTGCTGCCAGGACAAATACAGCTGTCTCCACGTCGAAGGAGTCATTAACGAGCGCAAATGAGCGGCAACTGTGCGAGAAACGCTCATGATACACGATCACCCCTCTGCTCCGACCTATTCGACGCGCAAATACGAACGAACAGTCGCGGAGCAGCGGGAACTTTGAGAGGATTCTATGTATCGGGTTCTCACGGGTCTGGGACTGCCTCTGAAGAGCTAGCAGGAGATTCTAGACGGGTTCTGCCGGTCCATGTTTCGAGAATCCTCGATCGCTGACGGTCACCAGTCAGAGAGAGAGAGAGAGAGAGAGAGAGAGGGGGGGAGGGAGAGAGGGGCAGAGAGGAGTCGACGAGCAAGCTATTCCGTTATCAGGATGATTGCTATCGGGCAAATCGAATCCGAGGATGCTGGCTGTGCGCTTTGGAGAATTTCTCCCAAGAAAAAGGGGGACGACGATCTGCAAGTAAATTAGGCGTTTCCTCTGTGAGTAAGGAGAGGGGCCAGTCAGCTTCCCTCGAATAGAAGGGAGGAGACGCTGCAGAGCCCAGATGAAGGAACGGAAGGAGAGAAGCAGGGTGAGCGATGAGCTGGGAGCGGGGAGCAGGGTCTAAACGGCGTCTTGTTCAGGTCACGAACCGGTCGCATGTTTTGCTTAGGCTGTCTCGGCCATTATATTTTATTGTGTTGCGCCAGTGACGTCACGACCAATTGACCTCCCCTGAGGCCACTCCGTGAGTTTAACGCGAGCCAATAGCTTCGGGGGTCGGCGAGCATGTACGCGGCGGTCGTTATTCCTGGACGAGACGGTTTCTGATGCGCTGCTCTCCAAACGAGGGGCAGAAAGAGATGGAGAGAGAGAGGGAGGGAGGGAGGGAGGGAACAGAGTCATGGGCCACTTTAATGTCGCGTCTCGACGCCGGAAAGTCTCCCTTGTTTTTTCTGGAACTGCGCCGACGTGACTCTCTCGGCCGAGAGAGCAGAAGCGACCAGTCGTTAGGTTCAAAGGCTTTTCTCGGTATCGGACGCAAGCAAACGGTCGGGGCAGAGTGTAGCTTTTGGCAGCGGCCCTGGGCTGCGTGGAAACGGGCTTCCAACAGTGGTAATACGTTTTTTACTACCGCTTCAACCCATCCGCTCCTCTGGTCGATAGATACGCTGGGATTCGTTTCTCGATACTTCCGTTCCCTGTATTTTATAGACGCCATTTCGATATCGGCACGACTTGGACTTTCAACCAGCAGTTCTTCTCATCTCCCCCCACGGTTCCCTCACTACGTATGTATTCACCGTGTGCGTCTTCCATTTCTTGGCAAGATTAATTCGATGCACAGCGAACGAGCCAACACGTTCGCAGTCGTGATTGGCAACGAACGTGACTGAACTGCTGCTGTCCCTCCTTCGAGGCCTGACCCATTTCGAGCGCGTTCAAGTTTAACGAGCGCTTCATTCCCGTCGATCCGCTCCATTTTTCTACGCAACGCCCGTATTGACATACATAACCAGCGATACAACACCGCGATAGGGGACTTATCGTAGCGGTTGCCGCCCGAATAAAATGCACGCTTATCGGTTACACACCCACATCGATGGAACGAACGGACTTGGTGCATGCTGCAACGGTGTCTCTGATCTAAAAATCCTGTCCAGGGTCGATTGCTTGACCGCATTCTCTCCGCTTACTTTTATAACGTCCGCTGTCTCGGTCGGTGGATCGATCTGACATCGCGATATTTCAAAAATCTTTATCCACTCTGCCCACGCTCGCTCTACGTTCCACGAAAGATACGTTCACTATCCGCAGCTGAAATGCAGCCTGGCGTGCATCGAGAGGAGAAAAGGGCACCGCTATTACACATATAGAGAACGCAGACCCCGAGAAGCGGAAAAGGTGTCCGGATTCGCGCTGGCATCGCGGAAGGATCGTGTGGGCGTTGCGGAGCAATTCGAGGAATGCTCGCGACTCTGCCTACGCCCCAGCTAGAGGGGCTAATTGATTCGGCTACTAAACGCCAACGCGGATTCGAATGGAACAGGTGGCAGACGATGTATGTACACGGAGAAATAATTGCGTTAGGTTGGCAACGAAGAGCCGCGCTTCATTCGCAAGGCAGAAAGTTGTTCCTATTAAAAACAGTCATTACGTGGCGGCCGTGCGCACGCGTTTACTCATTAACGGGCAAAATAACGTTCGCCAATCTTTCTGGCTGAGCCAGCAATTAGAGCAAACAGCGAGATGAAAGTTTCCACCGATAACATTGTATGCACGCTCATACGCCGACCGCTTTCCAATGCCTTTATAACGCGAAACACAACGCCACCCTCGCCGCATTCGCAAATATCTACGTACATATTTTGTGGACACTGCGTCCCCGTTAACGACGTTGTTAATTAAAGGATAGAATTGATAATTAGCAAGTCTAGAGATTCCCGATTAACCGGGGAATCTGGGAGTGCAGAAAGCACTAATTACCGTGGAAATTAATCTCGGTACATGGATAGCATTTTGTACGGCAAACACCGAATAAAAGCTGCATCTGCGACCAGGTAAGCTGTAGGATTTTCCTTGTTAACGGCGCCAGTTACAGGGCACTTGGGGGCTGCCGCGTTTCCACCTATTTCACAAAATAATACCGTGCAAATTTCTGCTTGGATTCGCCTGGAGACTGACCCAGTAGGATCGAGGAGTAGTGGGTCAGGAGCCTGGCCGGATCTACAGCGACGAGGAGCTGGTTCACAGGGAACACCTACGCGACGCGAACGCGGAGATCGGCGTTGTCTCGCTCCCGTCCCCGCGGGGGAATAAAGACAGACTGATAGCGAGTAGAACCGGGAAACGGTGAGCGAGCGAGGTAGAGTTAGGGAGACGCCCCGGCGAGTTTATATCGCGACGAGACTATCAAACAGGGGCCGCCATAATTCTCGACCCAGTGTGGTCGTGGGTGTACTCTCGGTTAAGGGGATTTCACGCAGACATAGACCCAGGCGCGTGGAGCGTGGACACAGCGGAGAGGCAAGGTTACACGGCCGGGCAGACGAGTGCAGGAGTCATTGGCGGCGATCTGTGTCTGATCGTGAGATATGCAGTCCGACAGAGAGAAGGGGAATCGGCTGAAGAAGAGCAGGAGAAGATGATGGGTCGGTCGATATCTCTGTTCCGCCAGTTCTCAGGGATCCCTCGGACGGGAACGATCGCAGAGGGACGAGAGGACGGGAGGACGGGAGGGCGAGAGGACTCGACGTGGCAAACGGAGAACCAGCTGAACCGGTTCCACGGACCACGACTGGTTTCATTAAACCCCGGTTGTAACCTCCTCCGTTACCTCCTCCTCCAGATCCAGCTCCAGCTTCAGCTCCGACCGCCTCTCTTTCCATCGTCTCGTGGCTGTGTACACGCACGAGCGCGGCTGAAAAGCCAGCCGTCCGTGGCTCGTTTCGTTCTCGACCCGAGACTCTGGTCGTGTCGAATCCAAACCATTTGCCACTCCACGCTGCTGCACACCCAGACAAGAAGCAGCGGAGAAGCGAGACGCGTGGGACGAGAAAGGGGCAAGGTGCAAAAGGAAAGTCCCGGATAATTGCCGTGGTCCCGTAATGCCCACACACCGCTACAGTCTCGCCATTCCCGCGCTTCAGGGCCGCGCGCAGATTGCACATTGCAGATTGCATACTGCAGATTGCAGATTACAGATTGCGACACACACTCGTGCTCCCTCCTCGCTCTTCTCCCCTGCTTTGTTTCACTCCTTAGCCAGAGACCGTGCGACGATTCCGGATTTTCGTTTCGTTTCGTTTCGTTTGGTTTCGTTTCATTTTCGTTCTTTGGCACGGTAAACTGTGCTTTCGGGACCCATGCTCGCACCGGTGCCCAGGTCATGTTCCAATTTCCATAAGCAAAAGAGGGAAAGCGACCGTCTTCTAAACTTTTCTACTCCTTGTTTCCCCAACCATGCAGCAACAGGAGGGACATTTTCGTCACTCGACGCAGCCCAAAAGGGAGCGGAATGTCAGCGACTCTCTGTTCCGTGGCCCTTTTTCTCCCTGGCTCGGAACGAAAGGGTGGTCTGCGAGAGCGGAGGCAGAACGAGAGGGTTGCTCGGAACGAGGGATTCTGCGAATCGTGGCACTGCGAGCCGTCGCGTCGGATCAATACGCCGTCGAGTAATTGCGGTGTAACGTCCGTGGGCAGAGCCATCGCATCGGAGGGAGCGAACAGGAGTCCCTCCTGGCCCTTCGATCCCCTTGCACGCAGATATCGCGCGCGGATCATTCAGACGCGATGCTTCGATCGAGATAGCGATTTCATTTCTCCTCTCGCGCGCACCTACGCAGCAGACATGCAACTCTACTCGAGTTCGTTCCACGAGTTTCCGCTAACATCCAGGGAAAATTGTTTCAACAACGCCCTTTTACCCCTTGCGCGTGTCCGTCGTCGAATTATTTCAACCTCACCGTTTTCCCTAATAGCTGTCCGAGTTCCAGATTCCTTAAATTTCGCTATCGACGGCTGGGACAAGGCAGCTCCGACCATCGCCCTTCGCGGAATTAGTAAATTGCGCGCTAGTTACCTAAGCGTAATCGTTACCAGGGAAACAATCTTGCCCGTGCCCGAGGGCCCTATTGCCTTCAAATACCTCCCTTCTGTTTGAAACAATCCCCCCCTCTAATTAGAAACACCGACCCTCTTTTACGAGAGGAGGAAGTGTATCTCCGAAACTGATCTATTTAGTTTCAGAAAGACCGAGGCGTGCAGGGTCACGCGAAGCCTTATCCAATCCATTTGTTTGAGAGTTCGCGTTGTTTGTATCCGCGAGGAGGTTGGCGAATTTAGGTTACAGCTCTGCGGCGAGAGAATAACCCGTGGAAGCTCGGGAAAAACGGAGAGAGGAGGAAAAAGGCGTGGAGGGGCGTGTGTACACAAGCAGGCAGACAGGCGCATACTCGTACATACGTATGTACGTATAAATAGACGAGGAGTCGGTGGAAGACCAAGCCGACGGAAAATCTTGGCCGTTGGCCAGACGTCGCGAGATAAATAATTTATCACTATCGCGTAAACGTGAGGAGCCAGGCCAGCTGGTTTGTTCGTCCGCGTCGCACGACTACTTATTCGTCATTGTCCACTTTCTCCTTCTCCCGTTTTCCTTTCGACCTCTCCCCACCTCGCGCAGCAGCATTGTGCGATGCCAAAGCAATCTTGGGAATGCCGCTATTACTGGAACATTTCTCGGGCTTTTTCCTCTTCCGACGCGCGTCACCCTATGAATGACGATCGCATAAAACCGTCGTCGTAAAATTCCCGTCGTTTCGGCGCGTCCTCGCCGCGATAATTTACGTGTCTGCTCATCAGCTGGTCCGCGCTCGTTTCGGACATTCAGCTTTCCGCTTTTCAATTATTCCTGGCTAACTTTCAGCGCAACGGTGGAAAGATCGAAACGATCGCTCGCAGAAGCTCTATTAACCCTTCTATTTTTAGTTGAACGCACTTAAAAGCTCGGCGATGAATAAATAAAGCCAATGGTCGGTTTCAGGAGCCACGTTTCCACGGACTCGCGCGAAATCCCTCCGCGCGTTTATTTACGCTGCCCGCAGTTTCAAAGTGGGCCTTAATGGTTCGAACCGACCAAGAATTCCAGCGATTCAGCGGCGTACACGAGGAGCTAGCTGCTATCGGCTTGGCCAAGTATTCTCTATGTCGTAGGGCTAGGGAATCTGGGTTAAGTGTCGTTACATACACGGAATTTGGCGTAAGTCAACATTGACTCAGCTTTCGGCGGAGCTGCTTGGAATCTGGAACTCGGGCAAGAAAGAAGGAAGAAGGAAGAAGCTCGAGTTGGAGCACGTGTAACGAGTAACGTGTAACGTGTAACCCGTTCTCCCGGGCGATAATTAAAATATCCCGGTCGCGATCGTGGCAGAGATAAGCGGCGCGTTAAGATGCAAACAACTTGGACAGATTTATCGCGCGGATAATCCTGTTATTTAAATTCTCCACACCGGAGGATCTGTTCGAGATTAGGTAAGCGCCTCGACTCCGAATACATCCGTCTCGTCCATTCGGACACGAGCCGACTCTCTCCTTTTATCTGGATTTGATTAATCCGCGGAATTACAGCTGGCACAAGTTGCAGCGGACGTGTTGCACAGCCCCCGACCAACGTGACCCGGTTTAAAGTGGTAAACTTTTAACCACTGCTGCCTGACGCGAACTTCTTATCGGAAGCTCGTAAAACGAAAGCGAAGAATTATTATGAGAGCGGAGTCGCAGCGCCGCGCCGCGCCGCGCCGACTTAAAGGATCGCCCTGAGATGGTAATTAAGATTGCGAGCCAAAGTCCGAAACAGGTTCTGCTTTTAATTACGATGCGATCGCGTGGATCGGGTCCCCGCGATACTCTGAATTAAGATTCCTCCCGACGCTGACGCCAGATGGATGCTTTTTCCAACGCAACGCCCAATTCGAAAGTAAAACGTTGTGGCAAACTTTTACTCTGTCTCCGAGACGCGCCTAATCGACTCTTTCAATTGAGAAACTCGAATAGAAAGGAATCCCGCGCGAACGAATTATAAAACTGTCGCGTCGCGTTGGGGAGTCCGATAAGCAGGATTTCCTAGGAAACACGTGACAGAGTCCGCGAGTAGAGCGCACGAAATCGCGTTCCCCGGTTAATCTTACGCTTACGAAGAGAGAACGGTATCGAGAAACGTGGCGCGCTATCGCGTTCCGCCGTGATAACCGAAACTGTTATCGCGCTCGTTGCTTCCTGGACGCTCCCCGGCTAGCCTTAGCGAAGCGATTTTTTCCGCGAGCAAAACAGAAAGAGAGAAAGAGAGCGTGAAAAAGAGGGGGCGACGACGAAGAACGACAGCATCTATACGGTTTCGCTTTACACGGACTTTGCGAGCGTAATCGGATAGGCCTGCACTTCACAGAAATTCAAGGTGTTTCTGTTAAACTGAAGCTAGGTAAAGCCCACAAAGAGAACTCACCGAAACGCAGTCTTTGTCAGTATCTACAGGGAATCTTCAAAAAGAGAGTCTCTTTCCTTACCTGCAACAAAAAGAAAATATTTGTTAGCGATGGCGCAATGCGTGGAATGTGGATTGCTCCAGCTTAGCAACGAGAAGCATCCCAGACGAACAGGGAGAGGGACAGAGGCAGATTTGTCGGGGACGAAGGAAATTTATTAAAGGGATAAGTCGGGTGGGCGTAGTTCGATAAGTACGATCGACTGATCGACAGATGAATTGGTGGAAGGCCGAGGGGAATGGAAATGGTGAGAAGCCGAGGGAGAGTGGGAGCGATGGTAACAGAACCGCCACAGAAAGCCATTAACAAGTTCGACACGAAAGTCGGAAAGTTAGCGAAACTACCACGAATTGGTCGTCGGTGTTGGTGTATCGCCAGTTTATAGCAAAAGTTCCGCTAGCTACTGTGACGGTGTGCGGGCGGGGAAGCGTGCACGGCGGAAAACTTGGTGAAAACTCCTCGACTCCCAGCGTGGCGAAACTTTTTAATTGATTTTATTTAGTCATCTCTCGCCCCTCTCTCTCTCTCTCTCTCTCTCTCTCTCTCTCTCTCTCTCTCTCTCTTCTTCGTCCCTCGCGGTGCTCGCCGCTGTGTCGCGCGAGATTTATACAGCCCTCTTGCATTTTCACCGTGCCAGAAATTGCCCTGGGAACCCCTCGGTTCTGCCCCCAGCCAGCGATTATCATGCCCCAGAAAGCCTTTCTACGAGAAAAGCCGAGGATTTCAACTATCGGCACAAAACGCCACCCTCCTGCTTTTATTCCTCTTTCGTTTCTCGCGGAGGCAACTGCCAAGGACAATCGTCGGGCGTCTTCTCCCCCCGACGAAACAATTTCCATGAAAGTGGAAGGCGAGCAGAAAGAAGTTTGCGCGACAGCGGACCGAATACCTACGTACACGGCAACTGAATTGCCGGAGATCTGAATTTCAACGAGTCGGCGGAGATTGATATACGCGAGATTGCCGGAGTTGCGGGAATCCGCGGCGGGAACGTGACCAATTGGAAAAGTTGCGGGAAAGTTTCGGCAGAACGCGACCGGTCGCGTGGAATTGTGTCTGCCCGACGCGAAACTGGCACGTAACTTCTCGGGAGTAGTCTGCTCGTGTTTCGCGCAACGAAAAACAAACACGCTCCTCTTCCGGTAATCTGGCGCGACCGCGACGACTACCGTGTCACCACTCTCCGCTTTATCTGTGAACTTCAAACTTTCCAGTCCTTTGGAGCGCTGGAAACTTTGCAATGCTATCTTTCGCGTGGCTCGCCCTCTCCTTCCGCGCGCCCGGACTCGCCATTTCTGCTCGTTTTATCGGCAAATTTCTCCGCGATGAATCGCCAGGAGCTTGAGAGGTGGGCTGAATAATGGGAGGAGCAGGATCTATGTCTGTCGCAGAACTGGCTCGCGCTCCTGGCTTTTCCAGCTCGGTCACGTGGAAAGTTGAAACAATAAGGGGCACGCGGAGGGTGAGCACAAATGGTTCCGTGCACGTGTCTCTGTGGAGGGACAGGACCGATGCATCCCTTCTACTCCCTTTAGTCGAGCAGGACGAAGAGGAGGCCGTCGACGACGACGACGACGACGCACAAATAGTCGAGCGGTGAGCCGGTTGAGCGTGTAACGGGCGTACGTGTGCGTGCGTGTACGTATCCCTGACTACATGGAGCTCCTCTCCGCCGATCTCCGGCATGGGTCTATGTGCCCATATAGATACAAGCCCGGTTCCGAGTAGCGTGTCTGGCATCTTCGTATATAGCGTGCTGTGGCGTGGGCTCGCGGCTGGCATGCATTATTCACGAACCAGTCACAAGCTGAACCCGCTCTCCCAGCTTCAACCCGATCCACCAGTAACTCCGCGCACACCTACCTACCTACCTACCTACCTACCTACCTACCTACCTACACCTCCACCTTCCCGACTGGCGCACGAATCTGCTACAATGAGATGATAGAGGAGATTGTCAGATTGAGCGTTCGCGGATCGAGCGAGTTACACACATGCACGTCCTCCGGTCTCGGCACTTCCTTCAGCCACGGTCACGAGACTCTTTTCCGCAACCGCAAATTCCACGCCACGCACCGCTCTTTTAGGCTCCGGCGAGCCTCGCCCGCAGCTATGGAAATTATTTCCGGCTCTAATCCCTCGGCGGGTAATGATCGTCGAGAACCGCGACGGTTCCCGGCTTCTTTCTCCCTGAATCATTTCATACGCGCCACTCGTTAAACTGCCAATTGTAATTGCCGCGAGTTTTTGCCACGCGTTCGAGGAACCGGTGAATTAACCTTCAACGAGATAAAAACTCTGACGCAACGTGTATTTGTACCCATTATGCGTCGTTGACCTTTCGCCGGCGCACAGAGAAACAGAGAGGAGCTTGTTACACGATCGTTGACTTAATTACGCTAATGAGGACGTTTCGACCGGTTCCTCGTTATCAACGATCCCACGGGCGAGTCTCTTCGCTCTTGTCAAATTAGTCGAGCTTTTTGCACAGGCCTGGTCGAGAGGAGGGCATGCGATTCACGCCAAGCGGTCACGTGCAACCATCACGATCCACGTAAAATCACCACCGCAGGGAGCGCGTAATAATGAACGTGGAACGAGACTATCGAGCAGCTGTGTTATCTTATCGACACGAGTCAATATTTCTATTCGATAACGGGGCGAATTATTTTATATCTCTCCCCTCCACCCCTCCCCCCGTCTGCTCTTTGTGTTCCACGCGTATTTACACAGTTGTACAGCCGCTTCTATCTAACCGTAAACTTTCTGGAAACTCTCCTATCGAGCATGTCGGTCGGTTAAACACGAGCGTGTAGAATTATTGCATAAGATGGTATTTTTCTTTATCTACGCCGCAGGGCCTCGTAATCGGGCCGATTGCTGCGCGAGGCGAAGAAAAAAAACCAATGAGTTCCGAGCGATTCCAAACACGGGATATTGCGCAGTCCATTAATAGCGCCGCTACGTTTGATAAGCTATCGGCTTCCGAGCTCGGGAATCCTGAAATAACGAGACGCTCGGAAAAAGGGAGGTCGGGCGTCGGGTTTCCAGGACGCATGTCCGAGAGGAAGAAGAAAGTCTCGAGGCATTTGGTTACGCAAGGTGAAAGTCGCCACTGCGAAACGAACGAGAGGGACGAAAAGAAAGGAAAAGAAAAGGCAACGAAACAGAAACGCGAGTCTGTTTTCTGAGTCCCTCCGGTGTCCCTCGCCATCTTCTCTTCCACAACTCGGTCGACCCATAATCGAGACGGTCCCAACGAGGAGAGAGGCAGAGAAACAGAGACGAAGGCGAACCGGTTCCGCCAAGTCCGTGGCGTGTCTAATCACGGCGCTACACGAGCGTTACGATGCGCCTTGGCCGCGCATGAAAACACGCGGTTGCGTGCGACTACGGGTTCTGTACGTGCATCATCTCCTGAACACGCGTGCGAGGCCCGCTGCTATCGTCCACCGTGCCGTACCGTACCGTACCGTACCGGAATCGTGACCAGAATCGTCTTTTCCCAGCTTGCTGCACCATGCACCGTGCACAAGGACCAGCATCGACCACGGGAATACGTTCCAATTGTTATCGAGCGAGGAACACTGTTCGACTTTCGTGTCGTGATATAGGTACATACTTGCATAAATTACCTGTGTACCTATTCGACGGTGAGTGACGCGGAGCGCGCAACGCATCGCGTGTTTCACCGCTTAGCCTAGCGCGCACAGGTATTCTCGTGTTGGAATTTAATTAAAAGCCGGCGCGTGCAAGTGTAGGTGGTATGTGTACACGGCTATCAGAAAGTGTGCAGCACGCTGGTTTACTTTCTGCACGATAAGCTAAGTGTGACTCACTGTCGGAGCGCGAGTTCTACCGCCTTGGAAAATCTGCCTCGGCTAATCTTTCGCCGGCGCGGCGCGGCGCGGCGGATCGTCTCCGTTACTCTCTGCTCCGCTTCGAAAGGGAGCACGGCAACGAGCCAGCCAGAGTTTCGTTTAATTAGCAAAGGTAAACGTTTACCGCGGATTTACCCGGCCGCGCCATTGTTATTTCTCCCATCCATCCGGCTTTCCCGAGGATCGACCGTGAAACAGCTTTCTGTTTGCAGAATGTGAGCGCGCGGGGGCGGCTCTCCGCGTACACGCCAGCATGGAAAACCCTAAAGCCATCTTTCTCTCTACGTGTGCCCACCACCGCCCGTGGAACAAACTAATTCGCCAGGGTTTAGCATCGATTCTCGTCGGCTTACGGGAGCGTAGTACTTTCTCTCCTCGGCGATCGGCAGACGAACCCACGCCACTACTTAGGCGCACCAGAGATCGTCTGTCGTTCGATGAAGCGAGAAGATTTCGATGCTACGAGGCGGGTTTCGATACGCGAGCGGCAATAACCAAGTGCACGCGTGCATTACATATTCGTGCAGCTGCGCGACTGCGTTGCGCAAGCCTTGAATCCGAAAGGAAAGTATAAACGTTTTACGATGTTTGTTCCCATCGGAGAGCGTTGCACAAAGAGGGCACGTACGAGCAAGAACAACACGGTGTCTGTTGCGTTGTATCCGGCTGATATGCAAGTCCCGTGTCCTTGAAACGAGACTTTCGAGTTCAAGGCTTGGCTTCCTCGTGCCGAGGCGCGCCAAATCGTTTTCAAGTTCGATAAAAAGCACTTTCGAAAACCACCTCGAGCCGAGCAGCGCGTTCAAAGTCCAGACCTCTCGGCGGTGAAACGACCACTTATCAGCGAGACGACACGTTCCGTGGAAACCGAACATGTCCCCCGGTTTCGCAACTTCTGCTAGAAGTTATTGCCGCGACGATTCGAGACCCAGTTTCTAGGGAATAAATCGTGGAACGTCGGCGCTCGGTACTTGGAGGGTATGGGATTGCCGCATGGACGAAATAAACAAATAAATTTGCCGAGGAAACGGCTGGAAAACGCTGTAATTTTGGCAGCTGTTTTTACGCGAAACGCTCACATTCCGCAGTGAAAGAAAATACGACTGCCGCGCGTGGCGGCGAGAGGAAAGAGAGAAATAAAATCCACCTTGCTCGTCGGTTCCCTAAAAATAATATACCGCGTCTAAAAAACACGAAGTGGTCTAACTTGGGAGCTTTCCAAACTTTTCAACGTGCAAACCTCTACTTTTAAATGGCACTTGGCCTCGGAACTTTCCGCCTCGCTCGAGTACGCGATTAAGCGCATACTTGCCGAAAGCATCGCTTCCAAAGAGCCTCGATCCCATTACCTCCGACTTGCGTCTATCGAACAACAATTTGTCCTCGCCAAGACTCCTGGTATAAGCACTCGTCGCCCAATACCAATGGCTTTCCCACTCTGGTTGTACCTACCACGTTTAACCCTGATCCACCAAACATCAGTGGCGCACCCAGAGGGAGAGCCAAGGGGCCCTGGCACCCCCAATTCAAGAGCTTTGTTAAAAGGGGAACAATGGTTTTTATTCTATAAATAAATTTTATATCGTCACCTAATGACTGTTGTTGAGTTTGCAATAAAATTCTTATTTTTATCCCTCCCCTCAAGTTCGATTAATAATCTTTTTCGAGAACGATGAATGGGATAGGGGTGGCGAAGCTGGAATTTTAGTCCCTTTTGATCGTTGCATCGGCTAGTTACTACTGGAAACGATACTAAAAGAAACGATAGAGGTGAAATTGATGTTGGAAGAGGCGCCACTCTAAATAGAGAGTAACGGCCATGCCGGACTCGCGGCTCTTCTTCCTTTAAACCCGTTCACTATCCTTTCCAGCGAACCTGTACCTAACCGAACGCCGCATAAGGATTCAGGCCAAGCCTGGCCATAAATCGAGGATAACGACTGCACGGTGTACGCGCTGCGAATACCGCCATTAAATGGCGGGAGAGCGCGCAAGAGCTGGCTCGTGTTCCGCAATTATTTCGTCGAAGGACGACCGCTTCTGGGTTCCCTGGGGGTCCTCTCTCCCTTCACATCCTCCCCTATGTACTCGCCCCGTAGATGCGCGATGCGAGGACGTGCAGGATTTCGAGTTCCCGGTCCGAGAGGAAAAAAGCTAAACGCGCCACGAACGCCTAACCGAACTCGCTTCCAGAGAGAGAGAGAGAGAGAGAGAGTTAATGTCTTCATAAGAAAACGGTCGTTGATGAACGACACGACGGGAAGCTGGGGTAATTGGTTCTACGACTCGGGCGAACCTGTCCCCAGCCAGCTCGACTTACACGCTTAATTGACTCGATGGGTATCTCCGCTTTGGTCCAGAACAACGATCGAGATGTCCGTACGTGGCCGAAACGACCAAAGCCCAGTTTCACCTCTCCATCGACTAGCATTGCAACGGTCGCGAATGGAAAACCGATATGATCGCGGGATCGAGTGATTTACATGTTAATCCCGTTTCCCTCGGGGATCCAGCCGGGGAGAGGCCGCGGCCGGTTTAAAGGGCGCCTAACGTCGCTCCGGCGTGTATTTAAATTTCAAGCTACACCTGCTGCTTGCTTTTCCCTACCCACACGCGCGCGCTCTCATCTGGATGGCTCTCGTATTAACGCCTTTATAAAAGAACGCGTCCGTTTATGATATAACAAAGCCGCCGGAAGAATTGGTTTCATCTATTCCCGGGGAGTTTGAATACATTTGATGGCCTCGCGATCCGATCTCCAACATTTAATACCGTCCAGCAAAATTGCTCGTTATTCGGACACATTTTCATATAGATTGTAGCCGGGATGAAATTTTTCCGCGTTATTTAGAGAACAGAACGAATCTCTCTACGAACCGAACTCCAGCTAAATTTGATTTCAAATATTTCTGCTGAGAAGCGTCTTATATTAAAAATTCCTTCTACGCCTTTGGAATTTGAACAGCGCCACTTAAAAGGACAGGCATCCTGGCCGTGTTTAAATTCCAAACACCACCTGCTGCTTTTCCCGTTTCTTTGCAGGTGGGTAGGGGACGGAAAAGGGATATGGCAGGGTGAAGTGTGTGTTGATCTCACTCGCCCAGCCCCTCCAGGGGTATTTTCATTTCGTGCTTTACCGAGCACGTACACTTATTAACTCGAGGTCGAACCTCGGCGGGTTAATTCGGTTAACGATCGAGGGTCGATCGCGTAAGCGATTCTGAATCGAGTATTGTTCGTGGTGAAATGCGAGCCACGATTAATACCGTTATTCTATACGCGTACACGCGATAAAACGTTACGCGAAAACAATCATGGCGGACGGATTTTTCGCGGGAACTGCCGAAACGACAGCAGCTTGTCACCTGTTCCACGGCTGCCGTCCCTTCGAGGGCTTCGCGTAGACTTTAATCGGATCGAATGGCATTAAGAGTTTGTGCAGCACATTACCTACGAATCCAGGCTAGGTTTTCAGCCGAAGGTAATCCCTTTCAGTCGCAGTAATCGTCACGTCAGAAAGTACGGTCGCTTCCATGTAGCACAGCAATCCCGGCTACATTGGCGCGTGTTCCAGGCTGATTCCCGCGACATTTGCCCGAGAACACCGGTTGTAGCACGATATATGGCTACGATTCACCGAGCACCAACGATAATCGAAAAGTTTTCACCCACGAAACCACTTGAAACGCGACGAAATCGCGTTAAAACCGGACGGGACCGTTGCACGCACGCACCACGCGATTCCACTTTTCGAGAAACTAAAGACGCAACGTTCGCGCGTGGCGAGTCTGCCCGAAGAGTTCCGAGGACTCACGAAGGCGCGCGACGGTCACCGACCGACTCCGAAGGAACACGTACTTACCTACCGGCTCGCGATGCTACGGACTACACTTCAATTTCCTATATTTCATCGAGTCTCGCAACCATTCCTGACACGATATTTCATCGTTCCGTTTATGTTCTGCGCCTGCCTCTCATTGTCCCGATCCCCTGCATCCGTCTCTCTGTTATGCCGGCCAGAATACCGTGGTATTCGAACAATCGACAAAGCATTTCATTGTAACGGAACGAAGCCAAATGGTTCGATGGGGAGTAGCAGTTTGTTGGTCGTTTATCCGTCTTTATATTATTAAAAATACACGGGAAAACTCGAAAGTTCGCTGCCACCGATAGTCGTGCACAACGTACCACGCACAATTCAACCTCCGGCCGATTACTTTTACCGCGATAAAAGCGAGAGATCACCGTGACGATCTGAAACCGTGCGACGAGACCCGCGGCGAGAGACTCACTAGGCAAAATTCGCGCGACCGTAGAGGTCAACGATCCCTGCAAATGGCGCGTCCACGGCTGGCGGGCTATTCGAAACGATGTCGCGGAAAGAAAGTGCTACAGAGACTAAAACGCTCGCGGTGATTTGCACTGTGAACTGAAAGCGATCAGACTGTCGGCATTCAGCGTGCCACGTCCGCTTCTGCGCAAGGTTGAGTGCACGGCATTTCCTCCATTTCTAAAGGATTTTACTTAGCTCCTATCCTCTGCGCATGTTTGGCGTTTGTTTGCTTGGTGTACGGTTCAAATCTGACAACTCAATTTTCACCCACTTCCCCACCAGTCCAGTTGACTTGAAACTTTCTAGGCGTGCGTGGGTGTGATGACAATACAATTTTTTGTATAAAAAAAAATAGTCAAAAATGAAAAGAAAAAAATAAAAACTAGAAAATAAAAAAATATATATATAAAAAAAATCGTGTTAAACGATTTAACTAAAAATGCACTAAAAACTAAAAAATAATCATTTTCTTTTACTACAATTTCGATGGTATTTTCTCACTTTAAATAAAATCGTGGTGCTGTATTAAATTGATTCATATTCTGTTATGAAATATCCCGCGCCACAATTTTCTTTAAAGTGAGAAAACAACATCGAAATTGTGGTAAAAGAAAATAATTTTGCTTTAGTCTTTAGTGCATTTTTCGTAAAATCGTTCAACATAATTTTTTTTTTTATATATCTTTTTATTCCTCCCGCGATCGCGATTAAAACTTGCTCGTATCGGTTGGCGACGCAGCAACAAGTCGAAAATGGACGGTAAAAATACAGTCGAGATTGTTGCGCGCGGTAAACGGTAGGAATTTCGGTAGAATTGTTATGAAACGTTCCACTGACCAAATCGCGGGCCCCGCGGGCTGCTCGACCGACGGCCCCCGCGTAATTGCCATTCCTAATTGAAGCGCATGCCAGTTTCGCGATATCCGACGCGGCTGCGGACGTTTCGTATACCAGCGAGCCGATACCGTAAGCTTTACGAGTCAGGCTGGAACGAGATACGCTCGTTTGCGCGGCACGGGTGGTCGGATAAGGGGTATCCGTTATCGCGCTTCTTACGGATTAAGCTTTACGCCCAGACGCTGATAGCACGAGGGATCTTCCATTAAACGAGATATTGCACTTTCTGGACCCCAGGCCTCTTTGGGTCAGCCCTATCATCTCGAAAGATCCTGCCCCGAGATTGCGGCTTGTAACGTGTAACGTGTAAGAAGGGGCGAAAGATTGCGCGCGGCACAGTGCCGCGCGAACCTAACAGATTTTCATTATAGCCGGGAGAAAAAGGGCGGCCCCTTGTACCGTTCACTTTTTACCCCGGCCGATATGGATTACCCGCATTAATTAAACTTTAGTCGCGATTGTCCTTTTGCGCGAAATAGCCTGCAAGTGTCTTATGGGACGTAACCGAGAGGGCCAAGGAAAATCTCTACTGTGCAGAATCGGTCCTGCAAATACTAAATTACTGCTCGTATGCTGTACTCGCAAAGGCGTCTCCGAGGCGTCTCTGGAGATTGCGTTTATCTGTAATAGCGGTATGGAAATGCGCGTCTGCGGTCATAATTTTTGGGGATTAGCGTAGGCGGAGCGTGCGTGCATCTACGATCATATGATTGCGATACCAAGATGATACGCCAAGGTGCGTAAACTCCTTTGAAATACGTTGCAGAGTAGTTAGTAAAGATGCGTGGCGCGAGCACGCCTGAAACTCGGCTAATTTCACTGACTGAGGCTCTCCCGGAGCCTCGAACAGCGGCAGAATCGCGTACGAGGGAAAACAGAATGAAAAGGAATAAGAGACAGCGAGAACTTATACCGGTGATTACTTGCACGCATTACGCAACCCAGGGAATTAACCTCGTTTTCGTGAAACGGTCGGTACTCTGGCCTCGGCATCGTCAACAGCAGCGGCAACAGGAGGAAAAAGAGCACGGGGAACTCAACAGCATCTCCATCGTTGGCGTTAACGACTCGTAATGGCCGGGGGGGGGGGGGTTCGGTACACGAAGAACCCAGTCAATTCTTTCCCCCCGGGGCTTCGTGACTCGACATCACGGATGCATTTGTTCTGCTTGTTTTTTCAGCCCCGCGCGCGCTCCTCGCAAGCATCGTCCTCGTGTTTCAGCCGCGCGTACAACCGGTCTTTTCGCGGTTGCTCCAGGCAGCCGGACCCGTTTTCGGCGAATCTGACCACAGCGTGTTCCCCCTCGCTCCGATCCAGACCGCCCACGATCCGATCGATCGTGATTCCGCGAGTGGGCTGCGAACCATCCAGCTCAAGATCCACAGATCCCAGAGGAAGAGAGCAACAAACAACACGCTGCACGGCTCGGTTAGACCTTCTCCCGTCCATGGGGAGCTTTAACGACCGTGGCCCGAATCGACCTTGTTCTCTCCCTCTCTATCTGCCTCTGTTATTTCCACCGCTGCGCCGACCAGAAACCTTCTCACGTATTCACACTGGCCGCAGAAAACAGTGTGCATTCGTTGCCCGCAGAAACTGCCACGGAATTGGAGACTGGAA
The DNA here is from genome assembly GCA_029448645.1 of Andrena camellia. NCBI lineage: Eukaryota > Metazoa > Arthropoda > Insecta > Hymenoptera > Andrenidae > Andrena > Andrena camellia. The sequence goes on along the minus strand of CM055678.1, from coordinate 23,492,664 downwards.
CGCCGATATTGGAGGGGCTTCGGGACACCGGTCGGTGTTGGGAAAAAGTCACCCTTTCGGATTGATAGCTCGACGATAGCGTTGCGAATGCGCTGGAATATTCTCGTGGTCGGTGCCGCCGTTGCGTTACGCTCTTCAAGGTTGCGCGAGCACGAGATCTAATCTTCGCAGCGGCAGGCTGTGGGGATCCTAATCCCCACAGCCTGTGTGTATACCTATATACACGCGTTCCCCGTGGCAGGGACTGAGCGTAAAGGGTAACCGAGTCAAAACGGAGTCTTCTCTCGATGGGAGCAGATAAGAGATGAACCGTGGCGTCTAAAAAACGCATTGATCACTATAACGAGCGAGCAAAGTGTAACAACGGGAGCGATGCTATCGCGCGGGGCAGAATCAGTGAAACTCCCGTTGCGGACTCTTCAACTTCCAACACATCCGAAGATCCGCTCGGTCTCAAACACTATGGCGCGGTCGAAACAATGGGCCCAGCAAGGGTAGATATTCGCTGCGATCTCGAGGGGCTCGGTTGAGTCTCCCCCTTCGTTTCCATCAACATAGAGATAGACCGAGAGAGAGAGAGAGAGAGAGAGAGAGAGAGAGAGAGAGAGAGAGAGTGAGTGAGAGTTGGGAGAGGTAATTCTAGACCCTCCTCGGTCAGTGGAGTCGACATAGCTCCTCAAGGTTAACTCCCGTTCCGTCTTGAAATTCCATCCACGGCAAAATAGATCCCCGTGCACTCGACCAGCCACCGGAGAGAACGAGAGAGCGGGAGACCGAGAGAATTGAATGAGAGAGAGAGAGAGAGAGAGAGAGAGAGAGAGAGAGAGAGCCGTGGGTGGGAGAGAGCGAGATGGCGTTCCTTCCTACGTCCTCGTGCCCCGGGAATTCTGGGTTAATGGCACCGCATTACGATCGCGTGACTTTAGTCAGATATCCGTGCTCGCGATCTGGATAGCAGTTTGCTATCTGGGATGGGGGCAGGAGACAGGGGAAACGAATGGAGCGAGAGAAAAATGACCGAGTCGTGGGCTCGATCGATCGTAAATATAATGCAGGCGCGGCAGAATGTCTCTATGAGAGCGTTACGCGAGCTAGGGTTCGATCGGTCGATTATGCCACGGCTGTGCAAGCATAATGCCATCCGCGAGCGATTGAAACTGGCGCTCACCTTTACGGTGCAGCGAGACGATAACTGGAAACGCGAGATACTTGACGGTGACGGTGATAAATGAAGATACACATTCGATTTATCTAATCAATTTTAATTACCAGCGAGTCGGCTATAATTTCACTGTGAATCTTTACTTCTATTTTCGCTGCCTCTATTTACGTAGCTCGCGGCGTATTATCTACCATATTCCAGCGACCCGAGCGTCGTCGTTGCGAATTCACGAGCGATGATAATTTTATCCTCCATTCGCGACGGTATTTCGACGCTGCCGGCGGAACGGAGATATGAAAATTCAGACCCGATTGGACAACAAATCCGTTCCCGGGGAATTAACGATGACACGTCGGACAACGGGAACGGAAATCGACGCTGAAACGCCAGGGGAGCCGACAGAGACGGCGGATGACGGAATGACGGGGACGAGGCTGGAACGAGGTCAACCGCCGATTAATTATCTATTTCTTGCGGTGTGGATCGACGGTATCGATCGAACGAGCATCGACGAACATCGCGCGCTCGAGTGCTGCCCGGACAACATTTCAGAATAGATCGTTTCGAGTGACGGTTCGCGAGTCGTACATTCGCGTTTACTCTCTAGGTACAGCAGGGAAATTAGCGGGCCGCGATATTTCCCACCGTTCTAAATTTCACGATTTAATATTTAGACTGGAAATTTGTGGCAAGATTTCGAGGACGATGATGAGCGATGCGAGAATAAAAAATGTGTACATATTCTGGGCAGCACTCGTGAGAGTCGCGGTGACCCACTCAGGACGTACAGCCTCCGTCCCTTGAAGGCTCGTTTAACAGATACGCCGATATGGGATCGGCATGGGGGCATCCCAATTCCCTAACGGTTCGCGAGCATACGCTGAAAATTCGGGAGCAGATTGCCAGGAAAGTCGCGTCGCGTCGCGTCGCTAGTTCGTTTATCGATCGCTCGACAGTCTCGGCACCGTTTCCGGCGTTATTGAGGCACTCGTGGGGAACCATGATTCTCCATCAACCGCGGCCGTAGTATCGATGGTAATCAAAATAACCGGGAGCACAAGTGGAAACCGACAACGCAACGTGACGCGAACAGATAATAGCCGCATGTGTCAGCCGTCTGGTGCATCCATAACGCGTCCCTGCTGCATTTCAATGCGCTCCACGTCCCCTCGCCACTTCGCGGGGGATATCCAAGATTATTGCCCTCGCTCCCTTTCTACGGGCAAGGACATTTGAGCCGACTCGAGTTGCCCCCGAATTCCCTTTCTCGCACGTGTGTACCAAACACGACCGAGAAACGTGCAACTGCGCTTTGTCACCGGCGTTAGCCAAAGCAGGGAGAAAGATATGAAAAGGATGTGTCCATGTGTCTTGCCTCCTGTGCGAGGAGACTGGACCGCTGCACCGAGCAATTCTCGGCGGAAAGGCTCGTTGCGAAACGAAGCTGGCAGATAGACCGTGGGTACGGTGGCGCGATGGCGCGATGGCGCGATGGCACGGTCTTCTGGCTATTCGTGGAAGAACAACAAACTCCTCTTTCCCTTACAAACGCGCAGAAACGCGTGCGATTCTGTTTCTCCTTTTCCTCGTTAGCCTGCCAGCGTGCCGTGTACCGCGTTTCGTCGCGTGGAAGATGGCATAATAAACGGGAAGCGAGAAAATAACGCTGGTTCCGTGCAGAGGTGGGCAAAAAATTATTTCAAATAAAAAATTGAGTTCGACTAAATGACGAAAATTTTATTCGAGACTCGTGAATAAGACTAACACGAGTGAATTTTTAATCGAAGCGCCCATGATTGAACTGCTTCAATCGTGGGGATTCGATCATGATTGATCGAACAGTGTTCTCGTATTCAATCGTACTTTAGACGCGAGAGCTTTTGATCGATGCCGCGCGAGGCCCGAGCCGAGCGACATTGTATCGTTCACCCGTCTAAACGGGCGCCCAGAGTTGCTCGGCGATGTGTCTTCGATTATACGGAAAGTGAATTTCTTTATTTTTCATCGTATCGATATGAAAGTGACACCAATGGATTTCTTGCATTCGCCCGATTAAACGGACAGAAAATAATTTAAATCGGACTGCGTTTAACGAAACGGGGCTTTCGAGGTCACTTTAAATATCCGAAAAAAAATACTACCATATTCGCTGAAGTGTTTTCTATAAAATAAGTCTATCCGTTGTTGGTGAACTATGATTATTAACGATATTACGCATCAAATTTATTTGCAGAATTGGAAGCCCGGAGCGATACTTTTTATCGCTAGTAATTAACCGCGGAAGACCGTTATAATTACTCTGCTCCTAAAAATTCAGCCCGACCAGCTAGTTCCTATCGTCATCGTCCAGATTACCATACGGCAAGGAACTGGTTCCCCTCGGGCAGAGCATTGTGAGCTACGAGACTTGTCTCTATCATCAGCCAGAGACCACGGTGTGCTAAAACAAGCATGTTTCAATGATCCAGAGCCGGTGGTACGTTGAAATTACTGGATTCCAGCGTGTATCCGACGTCCTCGCGTCCGACGCGAGTCCATCCATCAAAACGTTCACGATACCCGATAGCCAGAGGGGAAGGACAACGGCATCGGGGCGCATTTAATGGCCCCCGACCAGTTACGCATCGGCCAAAAATCCTCGCCGGTATTCCTCCAATTCCATGCACGGGGGCAACTAGGTGATTACCTATTTAAAAACCTGCCTTCACTCGACAGTGACGAGATCTCAGAGAGCCGCCCCGAAATGGGAGACCGCTTACGCGAACCGCAGACTAGCAGGAATCTGGAGGAAATTGCCCACTGGAATGTTGCATTACCTTGGCCACGATTACGAAATATCCGAGGAATCAAACGGCTATAAATTAAGCTACAGCGAGGAGTCTCGTTTGCTTAACGACGTCGAGTGGAAATAATCTGCCGAGTCGTTTTTCAGACGGCCCGAGGCCGCCGCTGGTTCCACGGATTTTCCATGCTTTTTCCCGCGGCAGTAGGAAGGGAGGCGTTTTTGACTTGCAAATCGCTTCGCGTTCCCCCTGTTTCACGGCGCTCCGCTGTTTTCCTCCTTCGCCCACGTTCTTCTACGCGGAATGCAATTACCCTAATTGCCGGCACTCGAAGCACTGTGTGCGCGCGTTGCGTAAGGGTGGTCGTTATCGGCCACCGCGAATTACATCGTTAAGCAGCCTTCGCGACTGAAACCAGCCGCGAGAAAACGCGCACGAGGGATCCCCGCTTCTTTCTTTTCCCATTGTGCGATCCCGCCCGCCCCCAGAGATTCTCAAAGGCGGGACGCCCCCGTTCGCATATTCCCTTCACGCGTTAATTTGAATTTATGGCCCCGACCGGTGATACATTTATGCATGCGCACGCGGATTAATGGAGGCGATGGGGACGCGAGGTCTGGCAACGATCGCCTTCTGCGCCGTTACTTTCATTGCTTTCGACGCGTCGCTGCTCGTCCACGAACAACAGAAATCAATCGACGGGTCAATGAATATCGTTTGCCCCTCGTCGAGCAGCGAATAGCCATCTACGGCGGCCGCGGAACGAGCTGACGGAAGCGGCTCGGATTCCCTGATCCAGCTTTATCTCGAACGTTCGCAACGAGGCTGGAGGGGAATCTTAAAGAGGGATCAACTGCCCGCGACACCGTCAAGGTCGTCGGCTCGTCGAGCCTCATCGGGCCAAGCGATAAAAACGAGCTGTTTATGAGAGGGCCGGTGCCGGCGAAGCCGCGATGAAGATTAACAGGCCGCCAGATAGCTGGGGTCGTTAAAGAAACGAAGGGGAGGAAAGCCGGGTGGGTCGAAGGAGGGCAGAGGAGAGAGAAAGAGAGGCATTAGTCGCGGACGTATTACGGAGCCGGGCAAGGTGCCAGCCATTTAAGAGGGCCGAAACCTGTTTCCGGCTGCATTGTGAAATTCTGAACGCCTCTTCTTTCGCCGGCCTGCACGCCACTGGTTTCTTTATAGCGGGACGAGAACTCCAAGATAGGGGATCCCCCGGGCCAAACACGCTAGTCGAATACAATTACCGAAATTGCTCAGGCTCGCGTGGTGCCTTGCGATTCTGTCCTGCGAAATCTCCCTTTATTTCGAAACGGGAAGAATACCGTTTCCTCTTTCTCCTTTTAACGCACGCAGCAGTTCTAATCTGTCTCACTGCGACATCTAACACTCCACGAATCGCATTACTCGCCGCAATGAAATTTAAAATCGACGAGTGCAAGGGAACTTGAGCGCGCGACGGAATTACACGGCCTGGCGCGGTCATTAAACATTCAATGCCCGTAATGCGATTTTAATTGAATCGGAGGGATGATATCCCTGCGATACGAAATTGCACAGGGCCACGCTCGAAATACATTTATCGGAGCTTCCGTGCCCAATATATATTAATAGTCTCTCGGGCTGCAAAAACACGAAGATGCAAAAAATAATCCAATGCGCACGGTCTGTGCGGTGACGGGCGTGTCTACTTAAAATCGAACCATCCAGCAGGAGCGACGACTGAACCGCTCGCTAAAGAAAGAAGCGGTCTTTGCCGGGTACCCGCCACGGAGAACAGGTTCCCCCGTGCATTGACCTTTCCCTCTGGCTAGTACCCGAGGGAATAAAGGGCTGGATGCTGGTGGAGGATCGAAGAAGGAGGGACGCGTTCTGCGAGCGCTCCGTCAGCCTCGAAACCTGTCCCGGACCTGCCCTCATCGCGCCAACCCGACATCTGCTCCGAACAACTTTCGTAATTATGCAAAAGTCCCATTATCATTATTAAGCCCGGAGTGATCGTTATCCGGTTTCGTTCGCCCACGAACGAGCCTCGATGGGTGGAATAACGGCGAACAAGCTGGCATTCCACGCAAAAGGTCCTCGCTGTAGGCACGATTCCAGAGATCCTTGGGACTCCGCACGTCCGACAACCTCCCCGATTTTTATTGCTCGAAGAAGTTACGAGGTACACGGTTACTCGACTACTCGCACTTTAACGGCTCGGAATTAGAATGGCAGATAAGCGGCAGGGACACGTGGATGCTCGATCATGTAGGTGAAAGTCAACGTTGCAGCGATAGGGGGCAGCTAACAGATATGTAGCCCGATAGTGCCGTGGATTATGCTGCAGCGCAAAGACGCTGGCTGATAATGGGATCGAGGTCGCGGAGGAAAATTTTTCATCGATGCGTCGTTATGACACGCGACTCGACAGAAATGGCGCGCCGTCGAGAGTTTTGCAGCGGGACCGCGTCCAGCCATCGCGTTACCCGGAAATCGACGATTTCGTTGCAAACTCGCCCTCCAGCCGATAACCCCTGGGGCGCGCGCTATTTAAGGGGAGAAAGGCAGGGTTATCGCGACGATACGTTAGGTTCATCGTACCCCATAACCTTGTCGAGTCCGTGGCAGCTTGGGGAAAAATGTGATGCGACGGTTTTCTGTTTATGCGCCGATCCGCTCGCTGGCCACGCGGCGGCGATCGATCGCCGCGAAATATTCCGCCCGGCGATCGTTAGGCCGGTATCAATTGCTTATCGTTAGCGGTTGCCTCGTTGCCTGCTGATCTTCCCCGCAATTACGCAGAGTTGACTGAATATATACGTAATCGGTCGGACGGTGAGGAATGCTTACGGCGCGAGATCAATCAGCTCTTCGAACCAGCCGAGATTGCGCGCCGGTTGTTTGAAAGTAGGAACGTTTCTTCGTGAAAGGTGAAGAAGAAGATGAAAGAATTTTCCTTGTGCAGGAGCCACGAGGCTTCGCGTGCGATTTAAAGTTTTCTGCGGCGAGGCTCGCCTCGTTAAGCTCCCTCCGCTTTATAAATAAACGTCGTTTAATGTGCCTATCGATGATACTCGACGGGACGGGTTATCGGCACTGGACTTTGGATGGATATATCCTCGGTGCTTTCTACGTTTAACGAGCTCGTCGACGAAACGAGGACGTACGCGATGCGATTGCCGGCTTTATGAATCGTCGCGGCGATAAGATTGAGAATTACGAGGCGGCTAAGCGGGATGCCGATAAGCCTTCCGGATAAGGATTCGCGGCAGAAGCGAAAAACCGATTGACGGGCGGAAAAATTCGCGCAGCGAGCGGATCGCGGATCCGACTCTCGTGCGTCGAGGAAAATTATAAGCGAAAGTAACGTAAGCTATTGTTCCTCTGCTTTATCGTGCCACTGGTCGAACGCGAAGGAACTGGAACACGAAATCGATGGAGCTTAATCAGCGACTCCGCTCGACAACAGCCGTGATAGAAAGTTCCAATCAACAGAGAGAAATTGGTGCGTGCAACTTACCCACCCTAGGAGAATCGCACGACCCTGAGGGATATTTACCTGGAACAAAAGCCTCGCGTTACTATCGCGGCCTGGATGCAAACAGGCGGATTCGATCGAAAGGGCTGACAAATGCGGAGGGACACAATGGTCGGTCAAATAATTCCTGCCGCACAAAAGCGCCTGTAATTAGATACTTGGATCTGACCTCGATCGCGGATCAACCTAGGCGGGACTTAACCCTCTCATCGTTACCCGCGCTCGTGCCTTCGATCGAAACGCGTGCTTCGAGTCGCTCTGGACGCTCTGGACGCTCTGGACGCTCTGGACGCTCGAGAGGACTCTTCGAGGACAAGGGGACTGTGAAAAGTGCGAAATACAGGTTTCGCGTCTGCAGTTTCTTGCCCGCAAGATACCGCGGGGGACGGCAAAGAGGCAGCCAAATTGGCCAAGCGATTACGAGTGAAAGTGGCCGGCTGAAAATTTCTGCACAGTTTTTTAGCCTTCCTTTCAGTGGAGTGCATCCAGCATGTCTGGCACGAAAGCTCGCCCGCCGCCAGCTGCGTCTTTTCACAACGACAGGAAACCATTTGCGAGCGGACCGGTGCCCCCTCGCTCTTCAAGGACTCCTTTCCTCTGCCCCTTTGCCCCTATCCTCGTCTGCTCGCTGCAGTGGGATCGGCAGAATCCTGCGTCCCGTTGCCGCTTTAATCACTTCTTAGGTAATCCACGTGGACGCGGGCTCTCGAGGGAAGCAATTAAGAGGATCGATACGTGGGATTCTTATCGCGAAGTAATTTGCAGCACCGGGTGTTACGCAAGGAATAATCTGCCGAAGGTTAGCCGTGAGTCATAGGTCGAGGTGTTCCTCGCGCAGAGCGACGCGAGAGCTCGGACGTTCTCGTTAACGCAAGTAACCACCTCTGTGTGCAGTAATTTTTCAAGCGATGCACGCATCAAAGTTTACGGGAACGCTCGTGTCGGCATCTCGTCTTAAAGGCAAGGTACATGCGTACAGTTTCACGTTGCCATAGGAATACGAGGAACAGATAACGAGCGAGCTTGTTGAAACGCGGTCAAGGCTTCGCGCACACGCGCACGTATCGCGGATCGGGTACACGAATGCCAAGAATACCTCGATAAGTAAGAGTTTCAGAGTGTAAACGGTTCGAGGGAAGAGGTGCCAGATGCGTTTAAACACCTGTCGTCCCCCATCCACGCTCAACCACTACTTCTGCCCATGAATCAATCGAGTGGCTTTTCGGCCAATGGGATCGTTAATGAATTTCCAATCGACCGTATCGACGCTAATTAATGGCCCGTGCACCGGCGCAGGCCACAGTGTCCGTTAACGTCAACTTCCACTCGCGTATACTGTTAATTAGACGGAGTTAAGTGGCACTGTCCGAGACAGGATCACAGAAACCGTCTACGACGCCCCACTTTGCTGTTTCTCGTCCCCTGCTCGGTGGGAGAGGTGAATACACACGTCGAGTATGACCCCTCTTATTTTCCCACGGTTGTTTTTAGAGCCTCTGTCTCGACGCTCGAGCGTGCTTACTTGATCGCTCCACTGTGCTCGCGGCCTTGCCAATTTCGTTGATCATGCGCGGCGAGTGGAAGAGAAATAAGGAAGTGGGTCAAACCAGTTCGGGAGATAAGGTAAGCAAGTTAGAGCGTCAAGCAAGACAATCGAGTGGGGAAAAAAGAAACGTGGGAAAAATTGAAAGCTGATCCTCTCGCCTCGGTTGGGGTCGTACCTAGCGTGTCCCGCTCGCGCAGCAGTGTCTTCGACGCTCTCTCTCCCTCTCGCTCAAGCCCCGTTAGTTTCATTGAAGGATGCATGGAGAAACTTAAAGCAGAACGCCTTCTTTAGGTTCTGTCGATGCGGTTAGTTTGTCCCCGCAGCCCAACTGTGTTTATATTTTATATACATCACAGACGCAGTCCGATTGTTTTTACGACTTTGCTACATCCACCACGAAAGCACCCAACGCTCTGGGAATAGCCGAGATGGCCTTGAGGAGAGCCAGCCACTTATCGAGCCATTATTTTCGCTTGTAATTTACACTCGGGCTGCCGTCACCGGCGGAGTCAACAGGTTCGCGTCGTCTCATGCATCGACGGCAGACAACTACTGCGACTCGGTTGTCGCGCGCAGCACGGAGACGACCAGTCCGAAAGAAGAGAAGAAAGTCTTAGGGTCAGTTGGATTTTCGCCAGGCGCAAAAGGGACGCGCGTACACTGCATCCGAGCAATGGGATTCTTGAGTGCTCGTTTTCTGCGGAGGAACGGGAAACGACTCGACAGGGTTTAACGGTGGTGCTGTTCGATATGCGCCAACCAGAGACCACGGAGGAGACTCTGTTTCTTGTTGGCTCGTCGTCCCCGATGCCGTCCTCTCACTCTCTCTCTCTCTCTCTCTCTCTCTCTCTCTCTCTCTCTCTCTCTCTCTCTCTCTCTCTCTCTCTCTCTGTCTCTCTCTTCATCCATCTCGCGCTATCGTTCCATTTCTTTTGCCACGGCTACCCCGACAGCGCTCGCCATTCCCCAGGCTATCTCGTTTACTCGTGCAACGCGTCATTATCGAACCGGTTGCTGGCGCAGTTGCAGCTGCAATATCGTGCCGCTTGGCTATCTCACGCTCTCCACCTTCTCCTCGCTCTCCTCGCTCTCCCGGCACGTCTCATTGAGCGGAGGCTCGACGCTTTGGAAATCGATGGTCGTGACTGGATTCGGAAGGCTCCGGAACACGGCGCCCGACAGTTTCGCGGTAGCTGTCAAGTCCCGAGGACATTTGGATCTAGCATGGCCGTCTCTAGTACAGGCCGGATCATAGTGAATTTGGCAACGCTGTCATCAGTCAGTATTTGAATTTTTCTGAAGCCTTTCGCGCGTTATGCCACGGCCGTCGTGGTACCGGTCGGAACATAGTCATCGGACTGATGGTTGTGTTCCAAATGCGGTGTTGCAACATCGTAGTGTCCGGCCTGTACTACAGACGGCCATGGACCTAGGGACGTCTGGCTTTTCAGGGCTTTCCTTTCGGGCCGTTAATCACCGGTAGAGTCGCAAGGTACTTTATTAGCCGAGTTGCTGCGCGGTGAAAACTGATCGCCGCTGGTAACGCGGCCAATTATAAATTTTCCTTCTGTCAGAGGCAACGAGGAGGAACGTCGCGCGAGTTAATTGCACGCATCCTCCGAGATCGTGTCCTCGAAAAAGGGACGAAATAGAACGATCGTATCGCGCGCGCCCCCAACAATTTGATCACCGTGCGGCGCCCCTCCAGTTTTGCCGCGACTCATTACGGCATCGCGGCACATGCCGCAATTAGAACGACCGAACGGAAGCGGATAACAAGGTCATTAAGACGGCGAACGTGTTCGGCGAGAAAAGGGGAAAGCCTGCAACGATCGTACCGACTCGCCTCGCAAGCTCCTGCAAACTCGCGCAAAAATATTCGTCGACGATGGGCGTGGGCCTAACGCGTCCTAACGCGTCCTAACGTGGGGGAAATAATGCGAATCTCCTTGAATTCTTTCCAAGGCGCGTCAGCCACCGATATAAAGAGTCTGAGATGTCTCGATTCCCTGCTGACAAGGTCAAAGGACGCGTCTGATATTTCCCACCTTCCCTGCCACGGCTGTTAAGAGGCAGCGCTGCTCAAGCGAGACCAAGGAGGAAATTTCAACTTGGTAATTGAAGAAGAACCGCATAAATCAACAGCCGCGGTTTTTCTTCGCCAGCGAGCAGAGACAAAGAGGAACTCCTCGACGAGCTGTCGCAGCGTATCGACCAACGGGCGGAGGAAAGAGAAGATAAATCGGAGGAGCATGGCTGGCCATCAGGACGATATCAAAGTAGAGCGAACAGAAATCGACCAACACGTTACCGATTTCACCGACCAACGCGGTGGGGAAGGAAATGGAAAGCGACACGGAGGGAGACGAACATACGAAAGAAAAAAGGAAACAGGTTTAAATATTTGGCGACAAATGTTTGCGGAGCGTGCCGCGCCGATATTCACGGAGATTCTCGGCCACTTTGCCCGCTTTTATCGGGGGCAGCCTTGCCCTTTATTTAGCGCCACGTAACGCACGTATGCAAATGGAAGTTGTTGGAGATTGTTTGACACGGGCGAAGCGCGCGGTACCCTCTGGAACACGAGGTAATCCAAGTGACCCGAGCAGAGGCAGAAAAGGACCAAAGGGGCCCGAAAGGGGAGGATGGGAAGCGTAGAACGACGCGACGCTACGCGCGACAGGTTGATCCTGCCCGCCGGTTGTTTGCATTCCACGACGCTCGGATCCGGTTTCGATTTTATGCCTCCACATCGAGAAGGCAATATTTCGTCTTTTACGACTGACCCCACCGTTTCCATGCCCCCCCACCCTTTGACTCTGGCCGAGCCCTCGACGCAATATCGAGAAACGTGCGACGCCGGTTTATTTCGTCGTTGGAGCCATTCGTAGCAGCAATCCGAGCCCGTTTCTCCGCGACTAGGTGGTACGCGGCCATTTTACACGGTGGAATCAGAGGGAGCTGGAAAATCCGTGGAATCGGCGTGGTTCAATGATCGCTCGTTAACGCAGACGCGACCGACAAAGTTACCTACTCGTCGCAATCAGAGGGCAGCCGCGGAGGCTCGGGCGGCGAGAAATTGGATAGAGGGAAGAGAGCCTGGGGAAGGATCTAAACTCGATTTGCGGCCGAATAAGTCCACCTGGCCGCAGCATTTCGAAGCCGATCGAGAAGCGGCGCAAGATTGGCGGTCAACCGCGGACGCTGAACCGACGGCTTCGATAATCCGCCGTTTACACCGTAATTTTCCTCCGATCGAGCCCGAATTTAGCCACCGATTCCCCTCGACGAGCACACTCCGGAGGCGCTGGCCTAGTGACTGATGAAACGAATGGGGGTTGGAGCCAAGCAAAAAGGGAGAGGGAGAAGCAATGAACGCGGAATGGCGCAGCTACGCTTCGCCATTCGAGCGAGTCGATCGAGTGCATGGATGCGGCATGCGTTCCAGCAGGCGGCCACGAACACCAATCACGATAACATAACGCGTTTAACCCAACTTTCAGCCAGCAGCGGCCAATTCGGCTTGAATTTCCGGGGAACAAGCTCGCCCAGCGCGCGCAGCCCCTAATTCGATCATAACGAGTTGAAAAGTGTCCTGCTCGAGCCCACCACCGCGGAATTTTATCGCGACCAAACTCCATAACGATATTTCGGCCACACGATCGAGCACCTAAAATAAGAATGAAGGGGACGGAGGAGAGGAGAGGGTGGAGCGTTTGAAAGTGTTTGTCGGGTCACCAGCAACCCCTTTCGATAAACACAGCGCCCACTCTGCCTGAGCATTCCCCTCTCTCTCATCCCTCTTCCCCCGTTCCAAACATCCCTCGCTCCTCATCATCCCTTTGCAGCCACGCGTGGCAAGGCTGTGCGGTAGTTTGAATGCACGGGAGGGGTTGTGTTTCGAGACGGCATTATCGACCCGTTGTCCCAACCCCGTGGCTGCCTTAAAGGGGAACTCTCCTTGCCAATACGACGGCAACTTTAATCGCCGTTTCCTCTGCTTCCAACTTCCCCTCTTGCCCTTTTCCGTCGTCCGTCATCCGTCTTCCGAATTTCCGTACCTCCCGGAGCTGGATGAATCACGTTATTTAGGGCGAGCATGCCTCTCAAAACTACCCAATGAAACGTTCTTTTGCGAGACAAACGACTGTGAGAGCAGCCAATTAATAGTTTAATAGTTAATTTTAAACACGGAGCGAGAATACTCTCTCTCTCTCTCTCTCTCTCTCGCTCTCTCGTTTCCTAACAATGCGCACTGCTGCGCCCTGTTATTGGTTAATTAATTTGTTCCCTTTGTACGGCTCGCGTCGTGTATCCGCGCGGAAAAAATAAAATTCCAAGCGGCGCGCGGCGAGGCGAGGCCGTAATTCATAAATGGAATTACACACAATGGAACAATTCGTATTACTGCGACGACGACTTTATTTATTCTTGCCATCGGGCCGCGGGATAAATGCATATTTAACTCGCCGGGTCGCAAGGATGAAATTGTGCGTAGAAACGACACCCGTTGCGCAACGATTCCTTGGCGCCCGTCTCTGAATCGCTCCTTCATCTTCCCGAACGAACAATGAACCGTTTGTGACGCTTTTGTTCGTCGCTGCCGGATAGGCACTCGTCGGTCTCACGGGATAGTACGCGTCTGGAACTGGAATTTCGAGGTTCCACGGAACGAGCTGGCTATCGGGAAGGGAGAAAAACTGGGATCCCAGCCGATTCGCGTTCCGTGTCTCCTTCGCGCAGCCTGCTGTTCCCAAACACGAGGCTCGACCGCAACTTCTCGGCTCTCAATTAACCAGCACTTTCACTGGGTCTATTATTAACTTTGGCACGGGCGGGGAGCGTGCTCGAGCGTCAGAAACACACCTCGCACAATACAGATGGAGTTGCAGCCAAATGACTGTGCTCAATGTTCCCTTTCATCGGGGCAAGTCGCAACTTTCCCTCGTTGGAAATTCTACGAGTTGCCACTGCCAACGGTCTGCCTCCAAGGCCAGGCGAATCAAAGTGCTCGATTGTCGGCTGCAACCCACGATTCGCTGATTCATAGTTTATGACTCTCCGACTCCTTCAATCATCGACTTCCTACGCCGAGTTTCCAGTGCCCCGGCTGGCATAGAATCCGCGTTCGACTTCCTCTACGCGTCTCGTTTGCCCGCGCCTTTCGCTTATCCTCGGAAGGAAAAGGATGCTCTATCGGTCTATCGGGAACAATCTACAACAATGGGCTGACTCACGCAGATCTCGGCAATTAGGACAGCCTCCTCTGTGCCCCGTCTAAGCTTCCTATCCCGAGTCGTCTGGCTGAGAGGACGCATCCTACACAATGCGTTTCTATCTTTTGCGCTTTCCTCCTTCCTCGCTCTTCCGCTCTTTCACCGAACTGGACGGGCTTGCTTGGGTAGGACGCAGGTTGCAAGAGCCTCCTATTCTCCACTTACAATTAATCGTGACTTTAGGTGCAAACGGAAAGCTCGGAATTCAACTATCGGAATAATTGTCCCGTCGATCTAAGCGATAGCAGGTGGAAAAGTGTTGCCAAAATAGATCGCGGGCACAACAGGGAGAAAGAGAAGATGAGAGCGTGGGATGCGAACCGAATGCATCCAGCATTCAATTATCGCGAGAATATTCAGCTAATCGAGCGCTATTTGCACCAGCAGGATTCTCGGTCGATCCTACGGCGAATGTAGCTGAAAAATTCAATACTTTCCAGAGATAGGTGACAGATGAATAGAAAGCTCTAGAAACCAGCGAAATTATTAGACTTTTTCGCCAGAGAAGGTATTTTTTTGTCGGGTCTTTATGGCTAGACATCCGTCAACGTTGGAATTGATACGAATCTGTGACTCAAGCGGCGCTGCCGCCTGGCTTTCATTCAAGACCGAATATTTTTTTTGTCATTTCTTTTTTCAATTACTGCGTCGGTTTGTCGACGGTGTGGGGCGAATGGCGCGCGGCCGACGCGTGTATCTCTTTCTTCCCATTCTTTTTCCCGCCGACCGTCCACTCGATCCTCGCGAGAATGCAATTTCGTTCGGCTATCATCTAAACCACACGCGGCTGGATAAACGAGAGATATTTCTTTCCCCCGGTCGAGGGTGGAATCTCGATGGGCAGGCCGGAAATGAAACGAGCTTCCCGTGGAAACCGAAACGCGAACGGCGAAATAGAGGGAAAGAAAAAGCGACTTAATTAACGAGGGCTCATCGTCGAGCCGACGAAATGCAGCATCGCGTCGCGTCGCGTCGCGTCGAGTGGCGTGTCGAAAAAATCCTCGCGTCTCGGCTGTTATTTGACCGAACCGATCGTGCTCTACTACATCAAACTTCAACACTTCTGCTGTCCATTCCACTTTGGACGTTCTATCTACCTATCTGAAATCTACCTACCTACCCAACTTCTGCGTGTCGGGCGGGGCTCGAGTGGCACTCGACCAGGCCTGCAGGAATTTTCGGGCCGCTTAAAAGGCCACGAACGAAAGATGCGAGTGTGGATCCCAGGCAGAGGTGGGCCCTGGATGCGAGACGAGTGGAAGCGCGAAAACGGTGGGCGTGCCAGGCTCGCGTCGTCGCGGTCACCCGGCAACGCGTGCATGCATAATGCACGCGAAAGCGTGCGCAGCTGCGAGGACACGCGCGTGCAGATGCATTTAACCGACCACCGACCGCAGACCGATCAGCCGCCCTTTAATGAGCTGCGATCGCGCCCCGCTCGCTCGTCTTTCACCCTGGATCACCGTTATCGAGCCATTATCCGCCGCGCGCTCTTATTAAACGCGCAAACTAATGGAGAACGTTGCTGTGTCGCATCAACGCCCGGCTCGCCTCGTCGTCGATTCCCGGAAATTCTCATCCAGAACGATGAATGTAAAAAAGGCGATCTCAAGCTATTAAAATCTTTCACGAAACTACTAGGACGGAGCGAATGAAAACTGGGGCCGAGGATCTTGCGCGTTCTCGTCATTTAACGACGCCTCGTTCGTTGAGCGTTTCGCTCGTTCCGCTCGTCTTCCTTCCGCGACACGTCGTAAAATATCCAGCGCATGATTCTACGAGCGGCGCACTTCGCTTCCGCGGGACTTTTTAGTGCCAGAGGACAAGCTTCTTCAAAGAGATATAGGTACTGTGGGGTACTGCATTGTCCAAGTGGATTCGCGGAATTGCATAAGCTACGAGCGGATGGAATTGTTGCCTACATGAAAATGAAAACAATGAAAGCAGCAAGGTTGGGCAGGGTGAAAGGCTTGGAACGAGAGCCGGTCGTTCGCGCTTGCCGCGTCCAATTAACAGCGCGCGGGGAGAGAAAAATCGGGCGCGCGTGCACGAGTCCGCGGGAAAGCCGATAAATCCGGGCCGAAATGTAGCCATCTATAAGAATAAAGCGACACTCGGGCAGAGGGGGCGAGAAAGAGAGAGAGAGAGAGAGAGAGAGAGAGAGAGAGAGAGAGAGAGAGAGAGAGAGAGAGAGAGAGGCTATCGCCGCGATATATCCGTCGGAGCAAGACCCGGATGTACGGGAATAGCGGGTCGCGCGAAATCCGGATCGTGTCTGCGTGCGTGCATGAGCCCAATAAAAACGAGCAGGGGAAAAGTTGGCGGCCCGCCAGTCGGAACGAAGCTAATCTCACTTTCGGTTTTGTGCCACCAACCCTCTCCAACCGTCACCATACCCCGCTGCAGCCGTCGCCGCCTCTGGCCACCTGTGCAAATTGCGATTCGATCGTCGCCATCGATTTTCCCGGTCGCTGCCCCCGCCGCGTTTTTCACCGGCGTATCAACGATCAAATTGAGACGTGGTGAATACTTTAACGGTCGGATTAATGTCGCGCGCACCGCGAGACCTTTTGTCGACGGACAGCTGACAGCGCGGCTAGAAATCGTATTGACGAATGGGATCAGCGAGTGGAACTACCTAACCAAGATTTCAGTTGCTCGGACTGCGGTGGTAATAGACTAAAAGGTTCGCTCAAAGAGTCAGCAATCCGGAGACCTCGAAGAGACGGAGAAATCAGCAGAGATCCTTGGACTAACTCTCATCGATACCTGTCCATACACCACCTGCCACAACCATCGCCAGATTGCACCTGCGTGCGCGGCTCAACCCCTGCCAACGTGCACGCAGACGGAAGGTGCGCATCCGCTGGAATTCAACGATCAACAGCTGCTGCCCAGGGACCGCCTTTGGCTCGTTCCCCGATTATGCAACCACCAGGGGAACCGTGGAGCACGGAGGGGAGCAGAGGGGAGCAGAGGGGAACGAACCTGTGCACAGATGCCATTTAAACAGGGCCCCGAGTACCGCTGCGTTCAGGTGCTCCGTGCACGTGAACGTTGATGCGTAGCCAGACCTCCACGCATTTTTGCAAGGTCGCGGAGGGTCTAGAAATTTCCTCGAACACCACGTCAGCCACCCTTCATCCCTAAATCCTCCCTCCGTTCTCACAAAACTGGCCCACAAAGCTCTTCCTAGCCCTCGTCCGTTACTCGCGCGAGCCCAGCCCCAGATTTCCTTTGAAAACCTTTTGCCGACCATGTGGAAATATGGGGAATAGACACGAGAGGGAGAGGGAGAGAGAGAGAGAGAAGGTGTTCTCAGAAGGGACCCGTACTCTTCCAGCCTCTCGACCGATCGATCTCCGAGGCGGAGGATTGATCGCATCGCCATTCGTCTTGCGAGTCGTAACGCCACTTAAATGAGAAAGGAGGATCAAGGCCACCGGCGGAGGTCTCCTCGAGGTATCATCTTTTTCCTCGTCCCCTTTGGAGATCTTATTACGCCGCGGAAAAGAGGGCAAACCAAGTGGCTGGGGAAAAGACGCTGTCCAATTTCTCCGCGTACGTTTCCACCCCCGTCAGGGACAGTAATTCCTCGAGGGAGGGGTCGGAACGTAACGAGGGCTATAACTCTGCCTCGAGGAAACTGTAATCACCGCGGGATTAGATGTTTGGGAAGCTTGGAGGCGCGGGCAACTTTACTTTACGAAGGAATTTGATCCGTGTTCTCGTCGGGTCGCGATGTAGGACAGGAGATAAGAAGATTCCACCCCCGAATTTTGCCTGAACCGAGAAGGGGTTCCAGCCGACTACTAATTGTTAGAATACAGCAGGCACGAGTCAGCAGACGAAAGCGACAGGGGAAACTTAACGAGGGAAGTGATCGAAACTGCGCGCTGAGTATCCGAGAGTTCCTTACAGATGGTGCACACGCTCGCGTCCCCGAACTTGGAGTTTTTAATGCACAAACTTCCGACCAAATAGCTGCAGGCAGACAGAGAGAAAATACACCGAGCTGCATTCCTCGAGGACCTACGTCGAAAGGGCAGACGCGCGGAAAGAGGGAAGCTGTCGAAGCTGTGCGTTAGCGATGGGAACGATGCCCTCGCAAATACGATGATATCGACAGTTTCGCAGCAAGGTACGATGGCAGTCGGCGCTTGTGCTCCGACGAATCGAAACGTTCAAGTTTCGAGACCTCCACCACTCGTGGAAGAATGATTGAACGGCGTCAAGTTGGCTGAGAAGAGCGTTCGGGACAAAATCCGATACTTTTTTAAAGAGTATATAATAAAATATAGTTTCGTTATCTTGATCTTATCAAGATCATTATCGTGATCTTCATCTTTTGTCGAATAAAATGTTTTTATCAATATTTACTTTTGCGATTTGTTGTCAACTGAATACCGACTCACTTTTGTTGAAAACATTTTTTTATCAAATCATTTTTATCACGTGCATTTGAAGTTAGAATTTTTTCATTAAAATATATATATATATATATTTTAAGTATATAATAAGCATTTTTTGGACTAAAAAAGAAAACTCTAAATACGTTAACGTAATTTATTGTAACTATAAACTTCAAATAATAATATATAAAAAAAAAACGTAAACGCAATAATTCATATAAAACATAATATAAAAAATACTCAATTTTTTAATCAAATTCGTCCAAACTTGACATTTCATCATCACTTTCTGTTGCGTCCCAACAACATTGTACGCTTCTTGGAAACGTAGTCCGAAAGGAATGCGCCTCTTTCGTGGCAACGGTGGGCGCTGGCGACCGACGAAACACGACGCTGCGCGATCGGCTCGACAAGCCAGCCAGAGAGATTGTCCTTGAGACTGCAGCGAGACGGACCAATAGAGAATTGTACGATAAAACTCGGTATTACACCAGATATCCTCTTTATTGCCATTACCTGTGAATCGATTAAACGCGCCTCGATCGTGCTACGAGCGATCGAGAAGTGACCGAACATTGGCTCGACAAGCTCGACACTTTCAATATCGACAGCAGGACATGTTAGATCAGACGATGAACATGAATTGTCTGATTATATTTAAAAGTACCAAAATGTGGTCATAAATTCCATCAATTTTTTTGCTTTGGTCCAAAGAAATCCACTTTGCAAAGATATTAGAATTCTTGATCTGCCCACTTGTTCCAAAAAAAATGTATTTCTCAAATAATCGCAGATAGTGGGTAGCAGAAAAGGACGTTATTTTCATAAAGTATAAAGTTAGGGTAAACAAATATAAAATAAAAACACGCATACGTTTTGTTACGTGTGTTTCAAAAAGTCGGTTGAAATAAAATGTTCATTCTCGGGACTGAGAAGTTTTCTAACGATCAGTAAGGCCATAAGCCTTAAACAATAATTTTGAAGCACACGTACCCATAATACTAGAATCCATGGTTAATAAGCCGAGCCAAGATTAATAAATATGCTTAAGTACTACCTACTTAGTTTCCAGGTTAAGATGGTAACTAACATCGTAAACAACCACAGTAACCTAGCAACCATAACCAAACCCGATTCCTGAACATCTCGATGTAAATATTATAAATATTTGATGATAAATATCACTCTACAAAATATTTGATTTTTCAATTTTTGTCCACGTGGCGGTCGGTGAATCGACCCCATCGCTAGTCAACGTGGCCGAGGAGGAAGAATGTTTCATAAGAGTGGAGGAAAGTTAGCGCTGCACATTCCACGATCTCCAGACAGAGGAAGAAACTACTCGGGTAAACTTTGCCAAGAAGTTCTGTGCGTCGTGCGAGGATCAAGCTTTCGTAACTACCCCCAGGAAATTCCCACCCCCTTAGCGTGCCTTGGGGATCTAGAAGTCGTAACCTACGGATTCCCCGGGCAGAGGTCCTTTAAAAACCCTCCTTTTTCGTCTGCGGAGTTTTCCTCTCGACCAACGGCGGAACTTGAATTGTTTCCCTGA
Organism: Andrena camellia; assembly: GCA_029448645.1. Taxonomy (NCBI): domain Eukaryota; kingdom Metazoa; phylum Arthropoda; class Insecta; order Hymenoptera; family Andrenidae; genus Andrena; species Andrena camellia. The sequence goes on along the minus strand of CM055678.1, from coordinate 23,472,407 downwards.
ATGTACGTGGATGGAAACGCGAATGCGTTCCTTTACTCCGAGCATTCCACTAAAAGATTCGACAATGATGGTCCTGGACAGGTTCGGAGGAGCGGCGTGCCGAAGAGCTCGTCGATTTCGAAACTTATCCAGGTGTGGTTACTGCTGGAACTGTCTCGGGACGTGGACGTCATCGATATTCGAAACGCGACGGTACTCCCTGATCGTTCGCGATAAAATTCTCGTGGCGCAGGACAGAATGCCCGAAGCTTTTTACGAGCCTTTAAAAGCAGCGGTTTGAAAGATCAACGGATCTCGCGACGGCTCGTAAAGTCCGCAGGATCGATGGCCGTATTTTGTCCAGCCGGGGCAAACTGGTTCCAGGACCATCACCGAACCAGGCGATTAATCTGGGAGGGGCGCCCGTTCATTAATCGTGCGACCAGGATTTCAATTGGAATTGGTTAGCCCCAACGTTTGCAGAGCCACCGGTCGAAAGTTGACTTTAATAGGAGAGTCGAGCTGATCGCGAACACGCGCCCAACGAATTCGCTGGCGAGAATTCCAGCTGGTGATGGCGAAGGGAATATCGCGCATACGCGCGACGAGGGGAAAGCCGGTAGGCAGGGGCGTGGGTTGCGAGGGAGAATCGAGCAAACTCAAAGTTAGTTCGCAATAATAATTATCCGAGTTCTGCAACTAGTGGGAGAAACGCGCGAGCCGAGTTTGAATCGTAACGAATGTAGCTGCCTAATTACCTAGGGACCACCATCCGTCTACCTACAAACAAATTCGCAGTCGACGCGCGTTTTATCGCCGCGCCAGGAATTTCGTGGCAGGAGCAGGAAACGAAGGCCACGGGTAAACGAGAGGTTGCAATGGCGAAGATAGTTCGATCGAGTTTATAGCAGTGGTCAAGTTGCCTCGCTGCTGCACGAAACTATGGCGGACCTCTCCTTTTTGCCAATGAAATAAACGTTTTCGATTTAGTCGCATCTCGCGGGGGATCTTAGCGGAATAAGCAATTTATCGCGCCCCTCCCAGAGGCAGAAAATTATTACCGGAATTACGGAGGAAAAGGGGAAAATTCGTGGGAGCGTCCTGCTTCGGTATCGCGGTTAACGAAATTTCCTCTGGGAGTGTTGCACAGGGTACGCAGCTTCCATCCACCGAGGGAAAAGAATTTCCGACCGATCGATTAATTAATCCAATGGCGAAAAAAATATTGGCGGTGTGGTAAATGAAACGCGAAAACCACGCGTGGTGCGCGTTTTCACCTCGCGGATCGATACTCGTTCTAGAATCGCGGTAGGCACATACAGCATTTCTGCGGGAGCGAGTGCAGTCTCTTGGCTAAATAGTGTGGCCAGTATCGTATCGGGTGGAAAGAGCGGCGTATCTCCGAGCAGACAGCGACAGAAACTTTTTTCCAGGTCATTTACGAGCTACACGTCGCGGCGTTCAATGTCCGCCAGATGCGCGTGTGCCGACATGTGGTTCGCTTGCAATTCGCGCATACGTTGCATACGCGCCTAATGTTGAATGCATATATTACGGGACACGACAGCTCGCCCACGTGCCGTTGCAGCTCGGCGACGCTTTAATCCGCCGTTTGCAATGCACCCTCGCCACGTGTGCGCCCACCCCCTTCGCCCTTCGTGCAGCAAACTTTCGGAACGGTTGCACGCTAAACCGACGAATCGCCAGGAATTCGTGGCACGCGATTTCAATGGATGCATAATGGGGGGACTGGTGAAACGAGAAGAATCTGAATGCATTATTTCAGCCCCGCCATATTTTCGCGAAAAGTCTGGGAAGCATTGCCCAGCAGGCTGTGTTGCGCGTCGCGAGGGGAATGTAACGCGAGCATGGAGAGCCTCAGCAGCCTCGGGCTCTCGCTGATCCGATTTCCAATAAATCGCGATTTACTATTCCCCCGCGAGTCGCTCGCGGTTCTCACGGTGAGCTGCTGTGCTGCTGGAAGACTTGTAGCGAGCGAGCGGGCGTGCTCTCGAGCAGCGACTCTCTTGGCCGCGGCTCGACTTTGAAAAGTTGGCAGACAGAGGAAAGAGAGGAGAGGAACAAGTGTCGACGACTCGCAAGCTGGATTGGTAGGCTGCCAAGCAACCCGCCGTACACAGCCAGTAACCGCTATCAATCTCGTTTCCGTGCAATCTCCGTTCGCTCCTTCCAACTATCGCCCTTTCTCTTCCCCCCCCCCCCCCCCCCCCGCCACGCCGCCGCCCCATCCTCTTTCGCTGCTATTTAAGCATCGTTGCACTTGCACCGCTTCTCTTTCTTTTTCGCTGCCGCCTCCCGGCACGGTGTCTTGCAACAATGTCGCCCCGAGAGCTTCCCGGTTGCTAGGTGATGGAACCACGGTAGACCGTAATTACGCGGCCAGACCAGTGGCGACTTTTTCCAATTACCAGCAGCCGCGGGAAAACTATGGACACGCGTTTCCCTAATTAACGCGTGACATTTTCAAACAGCGTCCATTTAACTCCGTCCCTATCTCTGGCTGGAATATATTTACGCGGCGAGGTCCCGCCCTCCCCGTTCAAATAGAAAAGAATTCCTTGCCGGCGCCCCTCTGGCTTTCCACTCGCCCTTACTACGAAATATCATCGGCCGGAGCGGCGCGGAGAGCGCGCCCGCTCTCCCGCTTGTATTTTCAGCAACGTGTCATCCGGTTCACGTTTTACGCGGCGCGTTTATTTTCGGAGGGAGAGGTGCACGAGACCGAAAGAGAGAGAGAGAGAGAGAGAGAGAGAGAGAGAGAGAGAGAGAGAGGGAGGCAAAAGGGCAGAAAAGAGAGGAACGACGAACCGAGGAATTACAACGACGCAGACCCACTTCAAAGGAGTCCTCGTTACTTTATTAGCGCGTGCCTGCACCTCGTAGGTAGTTCGCAGAGAGAAAAATCGCGGCTTTGAATCTTTGCTCGCGAAACGCTGGACAACGCTGGTTCCCGGAACGACGGCATAAATTTCTTCGCTTTCCTCGAGGATATCGGGAAACGATTCGGCTCCCTCGAGAGCTTTCCCGCTGCTCCAGTCGAGGGGAATTATCGTCGTGCAGGTTTCTCTGCGCTGTGCTTCCGCAGGAATCGAGAGCACTCGTAACCGTGAACGATTTCTCGTGTAGGTATCACGTGGACGCGGATTTAGGAGAATAGAAGCGAATGGAAGGAACTCGAGGACGATATCTTATTAGGCGCGGCCAAGTACGCTACCCTCGACCGCGTCGGTTGTATTTGCTCGGTGACGTAACTTTTGCGATTCACTCGCTCCTCTTCCAACTTCCTGCTGCCTCCCTGCCCAGGGATGAGAAGGAAAGACACCCAGTCACGGTTTCTAACTCGGACTCGGGGGAGTGGCTGTTCGACGATGACGAACGCGAGAGGAGGCGTTTGTCGTTCGTTGCACTCTCGTTTCTGAGAAAACGCGACAGAAAAGAGCCTAGGACAGGCCCGCGATCTCACGGATGCTCGAGCCTGTCATTGTGGACGCAGACGATCAAAAAGCAACACAGATTCGGTCGCTGCCAAGCGTAAAAATACTTCCAACCGACGATTCGATTAATCCTGCCAATTAGCTCCGAGCGAGGAATTATCCGAAGAGGAAGCGGCTGGAAATAACGTTCTCCGATAACGGCTTTACCGTAACAGCGTCGAGAATGGGCCGGGGCAGCTGCGTCACGTGGATGTGTTTTATTAATTTCGTGTCGCAAATACCTGCCACCGCGAGAGGAAATTTTTGCCAGTAAATAGAATCTTGGAGCGTAATTGGAGCTGCGGATTGGAAACAATGTCGGATTACCGAGTGAAATTCCGTCTGAATTCGACGTTGCTAATCCGAGGACAGTGGTAATTAACCGAAACTGAGCGATCCGTGAACGCCCCAGCATTGTTCGACTGGCATTGTTTTGACTAACCCAAGACACTTGTACCAAATGTGCTCGAAACAGAAATCTTGATGTCACGCTCGAGCGAATAATTGTCAGGAAGGAAGCAAGGGGAGAGGATGTTGCCGACCCTAGGAATTCGACTAACCCAGAGAAGAGGGAGAAAAGTAGCGACAATGGGAGGGCGCAGAAAAACATGGAGTAGGAACGCTGGTCCATGTGATTAAGAAGCGTTCGTGTCCCGGGGACAAAGACTTGAGAGTCCCGCAGCCCGTTTCATCAACATCGGCACCCTCTTCCCTCCCGACTCAGCACTTCCTTCCTGGCTGAAATCCCTCCCGCTTCTCCCACTCATCCCTTAAAGCAGCGATTCAGCCAGACCTGGCAACGAGTCTTTTGTTTGTGGACCGGTTCTCCTCGGTTCCTCGAATCATTTATTCCCCTCGGCGCGTCTCTCGCCGCTCCCTACAACCCGTAGCTTTCTTTCTTTGCCCTTTCCCACCCCTTTAAGTCCCCTCCTCGGCCCCTGTTCTTTTTATACCCTGCCGTCGGAGAACAGTCTTCGTCCCCGGAGGCGATGCATTTTCAGGCGGCCCTAATTCCACGCGATCCCCCGGATCGGCTTCGTCAATGAACACGCCACCCTCTCGTCCGAAAGCTCCTTCTCTGACCTTCGAGAGGATCGATTGTGGCTTCGCCACGGCGACGACCCCTCTTGACCTCGCTTCGTCGACCATGCGGAAGACTTGAACATGCTCGACACGCCGGATCGAGGACTACCTACGTTCTTTTCTACCCCCTATTAGTTTCTCCTCCAACGATCAACTACGGTAAACGTTGTCAGAGACGAAGCAGAGCGACTGTCGGCCCCGGCGGTACAACGGGGTACGTCGATTTCTCGAGTCGATAACGGTTAATGGGTAAAGATGAGGTAACGAGAGAGAGTCAATCGCGCTTCAAAGGGACCGTGAACCGTGCAGCATCGATAATTCTGACGCACCGTTCTGAAAGGATTTTATTTTTGACCTGGACGCGCTACCTTGAGACCCTTTTACCGTGAAAGCAGCAGGTCGTTAAAATTCAATAGAGACCGCATGCATATTGAAGCTAACGTCAAGTTCAGCTTGGACGCCACCTTGGCACGGCCTGCTTCACATTTCGACACATTGCGCTCCAAGATCAGATCTTTTCCTCGTTGCTATGCTTGGCGCAATAAATACAGAAGCTTGGAGCAGACATAGTACGGTGATTTGAGAATCAATAGTCCATCTATTTCTACGAAGCACGAATTTAAAGTTTGCTGTGTCCGAGAGGCGTGTGCACTTGGTAGTGCAAAGGGTTATTAGACGTGGAAACCGCCTACGCTGAACATGGAAACTTCGTCGAGTACGAGACTCACCTTTTTCCAGATGCTGCGAGATGGGGCTCTGTATCCTGGGCGTAGCCTGCAACTGCGTGGCGGTCCCAGGGCGTCCTCGGGGCCTCCTTCCAGGTCGCGGCTGAAATATAAACGAAATACATTTACTTTTCGGGCTGCTGATACAGAAACACCGCGCGATCCACGCTCCGCGTTCGAGTGGGCATCGTTCTTTGCACGGTTCTTTGATTTGTAGCGCCAAGGAAACCGCAACTTTCAATCCGTAGCGTTGCAAAAGGAACGAGATTGCATACGTCCTGCGAGCCGCCCGCTCTACCTTGTCGACTAATAGTTTCTCGGATCGAGCGCTGCATCGATTCACAGTGGATTTCCTCGACCAGCCATGTCGCGAGACGTAAATGTAGCTCGCCGGGCTACGTGTAGCATTTAGCCGCGACTCTTTATCTACTTAACCGAGCCTCCGTCGAGGTACAATCGAGAGTCTGCTCACGAATCGCGGTAAAGTGCAGCGACGCCGTCAGGCATAATCTCCTGGCCGTGTAGCTACATCTTTTTCCACTTTGGGAGCTGGATCGTGACGAACGCACGCTCCAGTCTCGCCTCGACTACGGTGCATCTTCTCCGAGCTACAGAGCCACCGATGATAAAGCGAGTTTAGAGGGTGAAATTATCTCGCGAAAGTCGAAACCCCTGAAGCAGAATTCAGGCCGGACGCGTTTCGCTCGATTTGACCGATTCAACGACGATCCTTCGCAACGTCTACGTACAAGCACTATTTTGTAGTCGGTCGTAAATGCCACGACCGCGCACTGGATGGCAGAGGCCAACCAGACGAAGTTGCGGACGAAAGGGGGTGCTGCGAGCGGTCCGCGTCTCTGTTGAACCGACGCATTTATTTAGGTGGCGCAGCGTTTCGCGTACAGGGTGACCCAGCAGGAATGTAAACCGTTTACGTGTCCTCGAAAAGGGGCGGTGCCATCGGGAGCGGTGCCTCGGGGATCCAGCGACCCTCTCCGAGGTTCGTTGAAATCAATATTCGCGGGTTTATCGAGGTGGTAGCCTATGCCTCCTGGATCGCCCTAACGCAATGAACGCGTAAACGGGCCACCGGGTACGCGGCAAGATGCGCAGCGAAGGAGACGAGAAAGAAGAGGGGGGACGCGCGCGAATTTACGAGCGTGGATTATCGGTCGGTGAATATTCTCGAGGAACATGCCCCGGAGGAGGATCTCGGGCCGCCTCGGGAGAAATTAAAGGTCGGTATCGGTCGTGAATATTCGAAAAGGCGATGGGGAATTACCTCCGAGGAGATTCCGCTGATAAGAAGCTTTAAGGAGCTCGCCGCGATTCGGAATTTCTTCGTTTTATCAGATCCTGGGAAAGGGTATCCTCCGTTCTACAGGGATGGGAGACAATTAATGCGATAGGTGTACGCGCTGCGGCTGGCTCCCCCCGCGCGCAACTTTACCGCCCTGTTGTTGCACCGTGGAGAGGACTTAAACCGTGGTGGTCCAGGTCGCGACCTCCCCCGGACAGAGTGCCAGGAAAGAAGATTCCAGCCTGTTTTATTGGGAATCGAGGTTAAAGTATCTGGCACGGGACCAGGCATTTCACCTAGGCCGTCGCATTCCGGGGGATGCACACGGCCACGCACATTATGTGGCCCTTATGTAGCCTCGTGCGCCTTCCTCGCATACCGACCACTTCCCCTTATGTACTCGTGCCCGCTGATGTACGACCCGTGTAGGTACACACGAGCGTGTGTGCACGCGCGCCAACGACCGACCGCCACTGAAAGGGGAGACCATCGCCGCCGACGTCTATACGGGGGAAGCCCATGAAATAAATAGTTGCGTCGTCGCTCTCGGCTTTGTGTCGCCCTTGTTGCTGCTTTCGATACTCGGCAACTTCTGCCGCCCCCGGTGCACAAGGAATGCGGAATAAGTGGGGCGAGCAAAGAATCTCGGAGGATGAAATTATCAATGCTTCGTCGCGGGGAGGCCGGCGAAGCGAAGATCGTATCGACGTGGCGATGATCGCCCGCTTGCACGCGAAAGGGTGGTAGGTCACTACCTACGACTCGTAGGGGGTAGTACAAGCGGACAGGCCGTCCGGCGCGGGGTCGTGCTACTGGTTTACGATTACGATTTATGAGCGTCTTTGGCCGTGGAGCGCGAGTGCTATGATAAAGCACTCTCGATCTTTCGCGCGCGACTACCCGTAACAAGATAGGACAGAGGAGATGGACCGGCGGTGGTCGCGCGCAGATATCACGGGGACGATAAGCGTATCGCGGGTGAGGTGGAACAAGGATCGAGTAATGGCCGGAGGATATGCAGCGGAGGTTGTAGTCGCACACGGATGATCCCATAATGCCATTAACGCGCCGAGCGAGCTGCGCTGGTAGTGGTGTATCGTCGCCGCAGGCGGATATAAGCGGATAGCTGCTTTTTCCGGCATATGCTAATCTAATTAATGGCTACACGGACAGTGGATGCGGCGCGGCGCGGCGCGGCGCGACGCGACGCGCGCGTGCATGTGCATGTGCGTGCGCGTGGATAGAGGCAGCCGAGTCTCACTTAAGTGGTTACCTGTGTAACTGCAAAAGATCAGCGACCAGATGTGCAGCGGCGTAGGCAACGAGGACAGACAGTGATAACGAGAGGGACCTCGTCAAGTCCTATCGCGTCGCAATTTCTAGGAAAGGTGACGGTCATCTGGTCGGAGGCGGCGGTCACTCGTCAACTTTGAAACTTATAGTTTTCGAGGAAACGGTGAATGGGGCAAACTTGTCACGCTTTCAACAGCCAAGAAGAGGAATAGCGCAGTCGGGATGAGAAGTTGCCGACGCGCAAAGTTTCCGGTAGCCCGGTCGCGGGCCGAATTTGAAGAAATTCTAGTTCCTCGAGGCGCTCGACCGTTCGCGTAACCACTTGGCGACCTTTCCAGTCTAAATTGGCCGCCGAGTCGGCAGACCGCAAAACGACTGAAGTTTATCGCGGTATAAGAACGCAATGCGTCGTAAATGCGACTCGTTATCGCTTTCAGGCCATTCTCCCGCGTTACGAGCGTCGTTGCAGGGCAAAGAGTCGGCTAATTTGCCAACTGAGATGATAAATCAAGCGAAAAAGCCGGAGGCGAAGCTAATGCGCTGCAGTTCCGCGTGCATTGAGCTAGATTATCGCAAACACGATTGCTCGGCGGATGACGATAATAAACGCGGATTACCGATTGATGTACCTGTCGACGCAAGAAGCTATTTTTCAAGCAATCGAGCTAACGCGCTGTCCTATATACGCGTCGTTTGCAACTTTGCCATTAAAGGGACGCGAATCCTTGGCAGTTGCGCGTACAGCACCGGACAGCACGCGTGTATCCTGACACGTGCACACTGCTATCAGGGAGGAGCGACACGCTCGGTATCGCGCGATCCGAGCCGAAACGCAGCGGGTAGACTAAACTTTTCATCGATAGCGACGATAGCGCGTGAAGACGCGAGGGGTGTCGCGATAAAGCCAGCCAGCCAGCTCGCTGGTTTACCAATTTTTCCCGCCTACCTTCGCGGCCAACCAGTTCTCCGGATACCGGTTGCTCTTTCCTGCCTGCAAACTGGTCCACCCATGCACTCTGGTCACCCCCCTACGGCCAGAGCATCGCCGCCATTTCACCAGCTGCCCAGAACCGGCGACAAATTTTTTCCTACTAATTGGAAGGTCTCGGTTTTTCCATTGAGCGGTACACGTTTGAGAGGGCAGTCGTCGTCGCGTCGCGTCGCGAGCGCTCGCAAGTAGGAGAGTTGGAAGGTGGGTGTAGGTACCGGTCGAGAGGCCATCATGGGTCGTGAACGAATTCACTTGGTTCCCGCGACTTGGACATGCGACAACAAGCACCGCGACGGAGATACGGTCGACGTGGCTCGTTTTATCTATGCGCATACTTGACACCTATACAAGTCAAGTATCTGGAGGCATTGGCAGTCAGCAGGAATCTGTCTGTTCCGTTCGGTTCGGTTCGGTTCGGTGCGGTGCGGTGCGGATCGGTTAGCGCGTACCTTGACGCGCGATAAGTGACGGCTGCTGATAACAGCTAGGTATTTATTCACGCTCATTAGCACCCAGTTTGCCATCGGAGCCTCGGCCGATCAGGCCTTCGAGGATTCGATTTACGTATGCGCTTGTGAATAGGTGGCGAGCGTCCCAGGCTTCGATGAAACGAGTAGGTGTATCACTCTTCCAGCGTTTTCTTTTGCAGAATTCTCGTCCATTCCTCGTGCTGTTAATGCGTCTCGGGATCTCGACTAGCAGCCCCGGCAGACGTGATTGGATTACACGTGTTCCAGGGAAGTCGGAGCGACGAGCTTTTCATAATTCCGCCTCTCGGGGCGAATTTTCCGTTTATGAATAATTGTCGAGCAAGCTGAGCACCTGTCTGAAGAGGGGACCTGGGAATACGACCGACACGGACGGGCAAAAGCGGTCGATTAAATATGACTGAACATTGCTATTCGCGGCAGGACGAGCTGGGAACAGCCGAGGTTCGAAGGGGCGGCGAACACTGAATTCGCGAGTGCCTGTTCCGTCCAAGGAGCTCGCGCCTATGAATGCTGGCCAGGAATAATTGAACGGTGAACGGATTAGAGAACAAAAAGAAGAGGGCAGAAGAAGAAATACTTGACAAAGCTGCGGGTAAAAGTTCCGTTTCCGCGGTTGGTCGAAAAGTGCCGTTGTCGCGGCTAAATCGAGCCACCCTGTATACGCATTCATGCATAGTACACGCGTTCCCGTCGTTCGCAAAGAGTCGCAGCCAGACGCGTTTATGTAGACACATCCGTACACATGCAGGCGCGCGGCCGGTGGCACATGCATGGCCGATGATGTTCTATATATAAACGCGTTTCTATGTACAGCCGGTGTGTGTATGTAACGCCAACGGACCGGCAGATATTCCGATCGATCGTACCCGGGTTATCCGACTGCCAACGAGAATTCATTTTCCCTTCCAATTCGTCCCTCCTTCTCGCTCCTTCCCGCTCCTTCGCCCTATGTATCTCTCCTTCTCTATCTCTGCTGCTCTCCCGCGCACCCCCTCTGCCCCTCCGACCCTTTCGTTTCGCTTCCCTGTCGCCCCCTCCGCCGCCTCCTCTGTGGCTCTCTATTCCCCTTTGCTTGCTCCGTGTTTCACTCTCCTTCCTACACGCGTGTATATACCTAATGGATCCCCGCTCACGTAGTACACTACCGCTCAAAAGTTCGGTCACGCGTGTCGATGAGAAAAGGGTTCTTGAATTTTTGCCCGCAGCGAAAGATCGATGGCCCTCCTCTGCGCGCCGTTTCGAAAATAAACGTTGTTTATTGAACAACCTCTGCGGACCGGGCCGGACGGGACCGTGCCGTATCTACGCTGTACCGAAGCGTTCGCTTTTATCGCGATAGCCATGCCCTCGCTGATACTTTATGGAACATGCCCCGATTGATACGTTTCCCCATCTATGGCACAAATAACAGCAAACAACTCTGTCAATGGCTCCCACTAATTTATTCCCGAGTAATTCAATGAAACTGCAATTGATTGCCGTGGAAAACGATTCGCGATCCTTCGCGATAAATCACGTGGATAAATCACTTTACGATGGCCCGACCTCGTTGTTTCGTAAGGGAACGAAAGTTGGCCCAACTTTTTTCGGGTCCTGTATTCTCCCAACTTTTTTGCGATCGTTAATTACATTGTACGCGTGCACGCACTGCGGTCAAATAAAAAGGGACTGGCGGAAAGAAGGTATAGGGGACAACAATCGAATTTTTCGCGAGAAATTGCCATTCTCTATATATCCTATTGATCGGTGTAACTTGAGATTCCTATCGACGTTTAGAGCGAACGAATTTTCCGATTCCTATCGAAGAACGGCAATACCGTGGTGCTTAACGGATACAAAATTTTCAGAGAGAATTGGATTTCAAAGGATCGCGATGAGTTTCATGAAATTTCGAAACGACCGATGCAAATCGCACGTTCGATCGCGTCAACTGCCCATCAATTTTCCTCGGGTCAGATAATAGCAGCGCAACTAATTGCGAATTTCCATTCTTTAACGATCGAGGGGTTGGAGGGGACGAAAAGTCTGCGCGAGCTTTGTGCATCGCTCAGCGGAGAGCTATATTTTAATGCTACCGGTATAATTGGCACGATAATTCCGTTTCACGTCTACGTTCGCGCGAGCACAGTCTGTTTATCGTAAAAGTATTAGCTCGTTCCATAAGCGTAACGCTGTTTTCTGCTGCACGAATGGAGGATTTGATAAAGAGTATACCTACTGCGCAGCCTTCGCAGCTTAAGGAATGAGCTGTAACCAATAAAATGCCACGTATGCGTAAATGGCTCAGCCATGTTTGCAACACCGGACCTTGCCGTGCTGCTAATTCGAAATTGTGCGATCGCGTTCTACCTTCCGCGAGGCTTGATAAGGAAATAGCATTAAATCCTCCATTAAAGGCGGAGGTGTGAATGAGAGAGGGAAGCTGATTGGCAGTAGAATACTTACGCGTCGTGGCGATGGGGCGGTGGGATTGAAACCAGTTCGAGCCGGTCACGGTGGTGCACGGTGGTTTTATCCCATGAAAAATGGCCGCGGCGTCCGTCGCGCTTGACTTTCACTTACTTGACACACCACAAAATAATCATTGGCCGAGCCGCCGGTTTAAATGCGGATACATCGCGCGCGCGGGCGCGACGCCCCACGAAAACCGATAATACCGATAGTCTGTGGTAAATTTTCCTCCGCTATTAATCAGAATAATCCTCCGGTCTCCCGCGTTCCCTCACTGCAACAATCATTCCCGATGTCCACTGGGCCTCTCGAACTGGACCGCTGTCGAGGAGGTCGATTCAACGATTCTCGCGGCGATCGCGGTATCCCATGGCAATTCAGACGTAACTATACATATGTATTATGTATTTACGTCCGATAGCGGCGACTTTAAAGCTTCAACGCACGATAAACCCGACTTCTTGGCAGCTTTCCCCGGATGCTTGCCCATGTGACGCCCAGCGAATTCCCGTTAAATTTCACTGACGACGATCTAACGCGTGAACACGGTCGGCCCGGCGCGAATAACCTCAAACTCTAGCGCGATACTCGAGAGCCATCGCGCGAAGCATGCCCGGCTGCTTGACCTCGCGCGCTCAAACAGACACAACTGCGTCAAACTCGATAAGAGGAGCGGCTAGGTTAAAACTGGATGCTCGAGCGAGACTCCGGCCCCCGCCCATCCTCGTCTTGCGTCTAAGGAACCGGCGAATTTGAACGAGCTCTCTCGGCGGACTACTTCACGTGCCAGGGTCGTCGCGTGGCAAACTTCACGACGAAGCGACCGCGATCGTCAAGAACTCGAGAATCGTCTGTCTTTCCTCGGGTCCAGCTTCGGACATGGCTTTCACAACAATCACCTTCATCCAGCAGTTCGTGCAGCCTCCTCGTGTTCCCGGGAGCAGGTGAAACGGAGCACTGGCGATCCCGGAACTTGCGCAAAAAACCCACGGAACCCACGGGAGCCACGAACGAAGGAAAGCCGGCACGAAGCGTCCACTACTCGTACGTCGCGGGTACGACACGACGACGACTACGATGGCAACAATAGGAGATCTTCACCGCGGGTGGGGTGAGAGTCGCGAGGGTGGGGGCACCTTCACCCTCGACGACGACGACGACGACGACGACGAGTCGACAAATATAGGAGACGAAAACGCGCTGACGATCAGACACCAACTGCGATACGCGCGACCCGCAGTGCTGCCGTCTACTGGTGCTCCGCGAGCTCGTGGAATCGCCTCCCCCACCGCCCAACTCCTTCCCTTCCACTCTGCCGCCACCGTCCAGCAACGGAGCAACATCTTTCCTCCCCCCCCCCCCATTCCTTCGCTGCCCCCGTCACCGGACCATCCCTCCCCTGTCCCTCGCCCACCCACTGCCACCCTGCCCTACCTCCTGCCGCTGCTACCCCTTTCTCTCCAGCCCGTTGCTCCCAACAACCTTATCCGTTGCCACGATCCCTGCATCTCTAGACCCTAGGCAGCGAGCAACCGCCTTCGAAAGCTGGCAGCGTCACGCGACCCACGATAATACTGCAAACGTAGCTCTCGTTCATGCATGCCCGATAAACTCTCCAGCTTTCTCACCCTATGATTCCCGAGCGTGATTCGGGGGGAAACGAAAACTTCTCGATAGGACAGAAATGACGTTCATAGAGCATAGACCCGCGGTCTCGTCCCCGGCTTGTTTACCACTCCGCTCGCAGAATTTCCGCGGACGGTCAGAAATCGAATTCAATGGCGGCATTTGATAGTATAATTTCCCGCGTTGCGGAAGCGTCGCGCTCGTTTGCATAACACTGCGTCCACAGCGGAATCGGCCCGAAGATTGATTAAACCCCCCTTCGTCGCGGAGGTGCGGGGGACGGGGAGGCGTAGAAGTAGAGGGAAAAGAATGGAAGGATCTTTTGCGCTTGGCTCGGCGATGATATCTGGAGCAAGTTCGCATGGCATCGCATCGCATCGGTCTGGCTCGAACGAGCGCGTCTCCTTTCGCGTCCACCGTCTGCGAGAGTGTCTTTGCTAATTTCACCGTCGCGTGTACGCGAACAGGAGCCGGCATTGTACACGGAAACCCATTGTGAGTCGACGAACCGTGAACGAAATGGCTACCTTTACGCTTTACCGGCTACGGGCACGCGGAATTTATCGGCAATCAATAGCGAGCAGGAGCCCCGCCGCTTTCAGGCGACGACGATCACCGCTTTGCGCGCTCCTGGATCCCGTCCAGATCGTTCTTACCGTCCTCGAGGAGATCTAGTCGACGCGCCTTGATTGTCCGCTGGACTCGCTCGTGGAAAGTAAGTTTGCGGTTCAACGTTACCCAAGTAGCGAACGCGCACCGACAGGGGAGATGCATCGATCAGACTCCGGGATGATAAATAAAACGGCAAATTGTCGGGGCAACGACGCGAGAGCAGGGGTTGCTTGTACCTACAGGCGATGAAACACGGAAGGTGGGGGCGAGCAAGTCGCGGAGCGTGGCGGCTTTATTTATGCGGCTTACAAAGTATCGATCCGGCACGTCATTCGGGAGTAGTTCGGCCAGCCGGGAACTTTGTTGTTGGGAACTGAAAGTTTCCGCGCGGGGAAACTCCACAGCACAAACAGGTGGAACGGGCGATGAAGGCCTTCTGGCGCCAGCCAATACTACGCGCTCCCCTGTGTGTGCGTGGCACGTTACCCACGCACACGTACGTACGCGAGCGGTCGGTGGCTGCACGAGAAGAAACACGGACGGAGTACGTATACACACGTGCAACACGCTACCCTCCGCGCGTCAACAATATTGAGAGAGTCGGCGCGAGGGAGGGGCCGCAAACAACCCTCCGCCGCGAGAGATTCAAGGAGAAATTGCCAGGGTCAACCCCTTCCATCGGGAGATGCCGCGGAATAAATGATCCTGCGCCCCGCAATATCAGCCTCCGCTATTCGCGAATAACGCTGGATTCGCGGAAAAGGGAGGAGAAGTTTCCGAGCTACTGCACCGGGCTACGACTCGACCGTTCGATGTTCCTACCTACCTATACCTAGGACGAATTTCTGCGACAGATTCCGCTTGCGTAATCTTCCAGCCGACGACGGGCAATTGAAATGGACCTTCCGGCACGCGCCTCGAGAACAAGGGAACAACCTCTGTATACGCCCTGGCTTTAATGGCGAGCTGACTATTGATCAAAGCCGCCGGGAAAATGATACTTGAGCTGGAATAATTTATTCTCGAACGTGTGCTGGATGCTGGGAGGGAAGAGAGTTTGTGCGGCCGAACGTAGGTATCGCGATTAATTTACATGCCACTTTCCACCAGGCATTTCCCCTCGTCGCTTCTTTTTCTTGGCCTCGTACCGGGGAATTTAATGAATCACCATCTTCTCCCCCACCCGCCCAGCCTAATAGTCGGATCTTAATAGGGATCGAGTCTTCCGGGCCCGTCGCGATTAAACTTTCATGAAACTTCTGATGCAAATTTAATTACCGCGAAATTGAGTCGCGCACAAAGGGACGAAGGAGTAGCAGCAGCAGCAGCAGCAGCAGCAGCAGCAGAAGCATCCTCGTTCGTTTGATCGATTCCCCTATTCGAGGAATTCCGGAGCACGAGTGGCGCGCACGTTCGAATTTCTCTAGAGCGATAATTGGCGTCTAAAAGTGTCGAACGCGATAGTCTCCTGCGCGGGCTTCGCAGACAAATCGATACGATCCTCCGGCGAGTAATCCAGCCATCTGGGCACCCTCCGCCCCAGCGGACTGTAACGCGCTATTAATAAGCGGAAGTATTTCCGTCGATACGGAATAAATGGGAAGGCCGGCTGGTTCCTGGACAGCATCGTTAACGATTCACCACCCCCGGACTGCGCCGGGTCGTACGCGTGGATTCCGTGTATCGTCGTGGATGTGGCTGAGCGAACATGTACGTGTGCCCGCGATCGTCGCACCCTCGGGTAAACAGAACGAAACGGGAGAAAGGGGTATGTTGCATCGGCGGCTAAAAAGCGGGCCAACGTCGAGGGCGTGCGGCAAGGGGCGCGGGCGTAGACTGGCAAGAAGGAACTCGTAGAAATTCCAGCTAGTTCGGCAACGAAATTAACCAATTCGCTGGCTGATGTTTTGCGTTAGCTCCGGCCGGGCGGGGATGTGTTTCGCGCCAACCACCAGCCACCCCCACTATCCGCGCCCCCACCAGCGTGACCTGCCCGAGAATCAATACAGCTACCGACCGCCGCCCGCCCCAACCCTATCCAGCCAGCCACCCCTGCCCCACCTATTTTCCACGCTACGCACCCCCTTTCGCCATTCTCGAGTGCCGATTCCCATTCTGGGTTCGCAGCTTCAGCCCCTATCTCCCCCTCGCCCGTCCAGCCCCAGGCGCCCTGCACGTTTCTCTTTCTGCCATTCTAACCCCCAGGCCTGCATTCTCCCCTCTCGCCGTAGCCACCCTCGCGTTTTATTCCGTTCCAGCTTCGCCGCTCTTTCCCTCGACTCTTTTCCCCCTATCCCTCGCCGCTCCACCCAGCCCACCCTCGCCGTCCTCCCACGTGCCACGAGGCCCCGGTCGTTTTCTTTCGCGCTCCTGCCGCAGACTCGGCCAACCACCCCTATTGGCTGAACGACCCTCTAAAGCGGCTAGATATTCAGGCAAGTATAAAGATGAGACGAGGCCGACGAAAACGGCAGGGGGAGAGAGAGAGGGCGGGGGGCTGCAGAGACTGGCGGCCGCGGGGCAACGCAGAGACACGAGGAAGTTTACGAGTCGAACATTCCGGGTGAACTTGAGCGAGTCCCGGCGAGATTGGCGGCGAGCCAGCCCCCTCGCCGGCCCGGGGTGTTTGCCCGATATTTGCCATTCGGATGAATCGGCCTGTCCGCGGACGGTATTTCCAGGTTCGCAGAGCGAGCCGCTGCTACTCGGCTCGATTGTTAATCAAACGGTAAACCGATACCTTTGCATGATTTATTTCGCGCGACGAAATCGCCACCGCGAGTCTGCAAATGGAAGATATTCCAAGGACGAGCAGCCTTTAAAGTGGCCATAATGGTCGTTTCCAAGAAGCGTCTCGAAACTGCGGAGCAAGATCCATTACGAGCGGAGCGGTCGCTGGTTTAATCCCTTTCGGCGAGTTTTCGAACTCGTCTAAGCCAGCTCGAAACTTGCCGACTTAGGGCCTTCGGGCCAAGCAGTATCCCGCGAGTCACGAATTCCGCCAACAATTCCGCCCAGCCTTCCGACAGACTCCGCTTGCAGCACGCGCTGGAAAAATTCAACGAAGAAGACGATCTTCTCGGAGTTTCTCCAGCGAAGAATCCTCGACGCGTCCCATTTTGCCGCGTGAAACGTGAGCCTCGACCGTTAGGGCTTCGAGGCCGTGGTTGGTTCCAAGTTAACCGGTGGCGAAACGCAAGGTTTGCATGCCGAAGGTGACGGAAGAGAGTAATTTTCGGGCTTGGTTCGAGTCGATCCCTGGGTCAGGTAATCGGAGCCTGGCTGGACAGCGGATTCCACGCAAAGAAAATGATTTATAGAGCAGTCGGGTGGGCTGGCTGGAAGGTTTCTCTCGTATTAACGAGATCGTGAGGTCGACGGGATGAAGAGAATCCAGAGTTCTTCGGGATGGAAGTTTCGTCCGGGGGCAGGAAGAAATTTCAAAGGGGGAATAACTCTTGCTGCAGACGTCGGTAACCCCGGCCACGTCGGAATCGAAACTTTCGGAGAATTGCTCGCTAACGATAGAAAGTTTCCAGTCGTCGAAACGTCGGGGACCAAGGGGCAAGCAGGTTCAACGGTTCAGTCTTGTAACTTTGGAAGATGCCCTCGGATTATCATTTCGCAGAGTCGCGAGTCCCCCGAAATGTCTGACCACGAAGAATCTCGATAGAAAGTAAGCACGGGCGTCGTTGGGGAGCAGAAATTCGGGACTGTTGATGACGACGGTCGTCCCGCTCGAAGAGGCTGTCTGGCGTGTTCGATTAGCCAGGAAGTCTGGCCAGGAAATCGAGCGACGAAGACACGAGGAAGGTGGGGACCTGAATCGTGTTCAGGAGGAACGGAAGTCGGCCGCCAATGTAGCAACGGGCTCTATTCCCGATTCCTGAAAGCTCGAGGGTGCCGCAAACACGACTTTATTGATTCGCCGCTTTTAAAGGGAAGCGACCGATTCACGCGCGGACGTGTTTCTTCTCTGCTCCTCCCGTCTTTCGTTTTCCCTTATTCCCATCGCAGTCCAGCGTTTCTCTCTCTCTCTCTCTCTCTCTTATCTCGAAGGCTGACGCTCGACGCGCCTCGAACAAAACAAAGACCGTCCGCGAGCGGCCCGGGTTCACGGCAACGAACGATAAGGTGATAACACGCGGCCCGATGTACGTCGAAAGTTACTCTGCTCGTTATCTCGCAGGTGCGAAAGTTTCGTCACTCAAGGACGAAAGAGTTTTCAGGCCACGGGACGGACTCGTTCGTTCATACTCTTTTAAAATTAAACCGAGGATACGTGGCGCGGAGTAAAGGCTGTCTATGGCAAACTTGGCGAACGGAAATATTAATGAGACGACCTCTGTGACATAGAATTCTATTCTAGAGCTAGCAGAGGGGCGGGGTAGAGGAACGGAGTAATGGCAGCGACCGTTTGCCCGTTTCTTTAGGAGCTATTCGCTGAAATCTCCTTCGACGCGAGTGCAAAGACACGACTCACGGACATCGCTAAATAATGGAATAAACCGCGCTTAAAGCGAGCCAAGCTGCCCTATCTCTGCTCGAGTTACGCGTTTACTCGGACGGGGCTATCGTGCCTCTCGATTCGTGACTCAGAGCGATGGACATTGCGAAAGGCGACGTCACGAACTTCGACAGGCATTAATCAAGCTAGCGGTCCGCTGCAAGCCATCAGCGGAAACTCGTTCTTTCCTTTCGATACTGCCAACTTTCTGTCTGCTGGCGTTTTCGCAAATCTCTGCTATTCCAGAGCCACTAACGAGTGGGAAACGTCTGTGTCTGTGCTTTGCTACCCGCGGAACCGAATGCTCTATGTAAGTAGCACTGCATAGTCGATCGAGTTGCCACCAGAACGCGCACGAGTTTCCACGGTTAGGCTTAAACATAGTGCAGGAAGGAACGAAAAGTGCAGCGTGACACACCGCTGCCAGGCACTTATTACCGTAAACTACATAGCGATTTAATAATAGAACGGAATTGAATTTCACTCACCACAACGAGCGCGTGCGTCAGAGCAGTCGACGACCTCGACCTCCTCGGTGTCATGCCGACGACCTCGCCTCTCATGATACTCTCCACGACTGCGGAAAACAAAGGATTTCTCTTTCTTATTCAGACATAGAGGTACTCTTTTGTTTGAGTTGTCGAGCTACCGAAATCTGCCGTCTTTTCGGCTGGAGCGATCGATTAGATGGACTCACCTCCGTCGCCAATCAGCCGCATTTGTACTAAGCCGGGGTCCTCGTTGTGATCCTCGAGAACCGTGTCGTCGGTGACGGTCAAGTCCTGTAATTGCATCGCACCCGCTATGAGTCAGCACTAGAGGGATCCGAATCGCTCGCGTTCCAGGTTGAAAGGACGCGGATTATTCGAGGGTTAGCTGTTTCTGGCTGCTGGCCGATCGCGCGATCAATTATTTATCAATGTTTCCGCGATTCTGCGGGGGGCGGGAGTCGCGTTTTCTTGCCAGAGCGACGCGTCGAGAGGCCACCGGTGACAGGAAAGGGATCTTTCATTTTCACGTGGCTGCTGAATTGAAACATCAAGCTGTGCACTCGCGAACGGCGATAAATCTTTTTCACGAGCAATTTATGGCCGCCGCGAGCAGACGTCTCGCTTCGAGCAGGAGGAACCTGACAATCTCTTGTCGCCGAGCGCGGCGTGTCTGCCAATTTACGGGGGTTAAAGATCGTCCCAGTCGATGGACTGACTGCTCGTTAAGGCGTATCACGATCCCAGCCGCCTCTGTCAACGTGCCTGACCGATCGACGATCGCGGGGACCTTGCGTAAAACTTTGACGACCAAGGACTTTGTCGCTGCCAGTCCGTTGCCGCCTGATCGGGCCCCTTTTCACGCGCAAAGCGAAAGTCTCTCGCAATGTTTGCTTGGAGATACGTAGAGCGTTCGAATCGTAAGAATCACGGACCTAAGTAGACGGTGCGAGGTGAGCGGATTCGGTTGAAGGAGTGATAGGAAGCGAAATGGGCATTGGCGGAGTAAGTCTCACCTTGGTGGACTCGTTGTAACCGACAATGACGGCAGTGTACCATTGTGTGGTGCCCTCGGCCCGATAAACCTCGACCCTGAAGCCAACCAGGACGCTCGGCGTGGTCAGCAGGATCCTCTGCCCGTCCTGCATCTCGGCCCATCGCCTCACGGCGCTCGCCCAGGGCACCGAGCCCTTCGTCAGCTCCCAGTCCTGCTGCAAAAACGACAACCGGTTGAAGCCTCGTTTATGAGCCTTCGTCGAGAAACGCTAGAAGAAAAAAACCGATGGTAACGATGGCTTCCTGTAGGTAGTACTTTTTCCCGGGGAGAATTTATTGCAGCAAGAAACTGATTCGATTCGGTCGTTAGATTTCTAAAGAAGGCCGCGTACATCGAGGTGGGGAACCGTCGCGTCGGCGTCGTCGGAAGGGAATTAATTCGCTTCGCGCGGCCTCGACGCTCGATCGTGGCCAACTCGGCTGGGAAAAGAAGAACGTTCGTTGTCCTTCGCGGAGGAAGAGGAGGAAGATGGAGGAGGCCTGGCCATTGATCACTTTCTACCTATAAACCAGAGCTTCCACGAGGCGGTATCTGATGCGATACTTGGCGTGGTAATTGGGTGATCAATTCTTCTCTGGCGTCTCGTCGCGTCGCGTCGCGTCGCCTCGCCTCGCCTCGCCTCGCCCCGCCTCGCCTCGTTTCATTAAGCGTCTATGCCGCGCCGCCAAAGTGAATCTTATCTCCGGCCGCGGCGAGCCGATTCTTTCTCCTTTTGTTAAAACCGATAAGCCACGCCGATCGTAGGGTCACTGGGTAACAGCGTCTACACGATCTCGTATTTCTTCCGTTGAATGTGGAGCGATGTTAGTTGAGTTAGTTGTGCAAGTACCTACAGCGATCGGCAAAGTTGTCTCGGGCGATGCTTTGGTGAATGCAAGCACGATCGTTGCGTCAGCGTCTCGTTACGTCATCATCGCGCCGTTACGTCAGATGCGTTGCGCAATCACGGTGCCAAGCATGACGGCGGTGCACGATAATGGCAGTAATATAACGGCAATTATAACGCTATTACCGAAGCGTCGGGAGCACTTAACGGCTCGACCGCTGCGACGCGACGCACGCCGACGATTTGCCCGACGTCGCGCGTACCTACCTGACATCAGCGTCGAGCGACGGAATCAATTTCTCGCGCTTGCACGCGCGGCTCCCATTATTCCAACGGTGAATACTGCATGTACTTATGTAGGTACCGCTTCTCCTTCTCGGAACTATCCTAAAATTAGGGACCTCGGTGTGCTACCGATCAAGGGGAAAACAGACGAACCTCTCTCTCTCTCTCTCTCTCTCTCTCTCTCTCTCTCTCTCTCTCTCTCTCTCTCTCTCTCTCTCTCTCTCTCTCTCTCTCTCTCTCTCTCTCTCTCGCTCTCTCACTTAGACAGAGTTGAATGTTGGAAGGAGAAAAAGGAAGCGCGGTGGACGCGATGGCAGGCGTTCTCGGCGATCTTTGGAGCGGGAAAGCGGAGAACGAGACGAAAGAAAGGCATAAAGGCCGTGTCGCGATGGTTGCGCGGCCAAGGACCGTTAGGCAGAACGGGAATATGTTGGCGCCTCGCGTTGGCCGTTCTCCAACGCGTTCGGGGCGATGTTGGTGGACGCGCGGTCCCGGACACGAGTCACCAAACCGGCAGAGGCAGCTGCCAGGGAAACACGAGCAAATCGGCCCCCGGTGAAGCTCCGCGGTAGATATCCGCCAACGAATCCCCACGTGTTCGGTTCTTTCCGGGGCGTACGTGTCGTCGCGGCGCGGAGTGGCGCATCCACGCGGCCCCCTCGGTATGCGTGCAGCTAGGTATGCGCCCCGAGCCCGAGGAACAGCCGGCAGAAAGAACCCGTTGCATTTATAGTTCAGGGTCAGCAGACTCGTCGCTCTTCTGCGCCGCGGCCGACCAATTCCGAGATACCTACCTTCTCGAGCTCCTTCCTCCACACCTACGATCATCTTTCTTCTCCGTTCTCCTGCCCTCTTCTTTCCCCCCGCCAAACCATTCTGCCACCATCCCCCTCCTTCGCGCTTTCGCGCCAGCTTATTCCTATTCGCCTTTTCCTCTCTTTTCTTTTGCTCCACGCATTCCTCTGCCCCCCCACCCTTTGCCCCTTTGTTCTTTCCTCCTCGAGTATCGTTACCCATTTCTTCTACTCCCGTCGCACGCCACATTGGTGCGCCGTTGCTCTCTTATTTTCTCGCTCGCGTCGTCCCCTTTACCTCAAATTCTTTCTGCGTCTTTTCGTCGCATCGAGGCAGAGAGAAAGTGCGGCCGCCAGCTATCGGAAATCGATCGGCGGGCGTGCGATGGCCAGGCATCAGCGATTTCCAGTGACCCGAAGATGTCGTCGGGAACTAATTCGGACCGCAAAAGCTTAACATGGCCGACGCGTTCCCAGCGGTTGAGATTTGAACGGGTGGGCCCGGTTCAACGAGACACGCCGCGTCGCGGCGTTCACCCCATCGAGCGGAACTAAGTAATTCCACGGCGATCGTGTTTGATACGTAACCAGCGGGGATCGGGTGCACGAAACTCCGTTGCAGCTGATCCTGGCCGGGGTCTCGGCGAAACTTCTCGCCGCACGTGAACCACTTACAGTCCCCGCGAACCTGGGCAAACTTTTAACGGTAAAAGTTCCGCCAGTTTAATTACTTGGAAACAATTCCCCGCATCCACGCCCGCGAGCTCCGACGTAAAAACTTTCTCGAGCACGTTCGGCCGCCCCACCCGCTGGTCGGCGAGGATTCACTCGTCGATTTATCGCTGCTGATAGACGGGGCTATTTACCGTTTCTGCTCGAGGGGCGAACGTAAAGTTCGATTGTTTAGCTCGTGGGATCAGCCAACTCGTCGAGAGCCGCGGATCCTCGAGCACCTACTCCCATTTCGAGGGCAATAATTCATCGAAATACCACGCGTCACTGCTAACCCGTCAGCCAGCTCCGCAAGACCTAATCGCGAGGTTCGGCTACCGCCTAGGATCATCGCCCCCCCCCCCCCCCCGAAAGATCACACGCAGACGCAGCAACGATTCCCCGGAGCATCTCGGATAGGTCAACGGCCTCGGAACTTGTTCCCAAGTTTCCTCTCCTCCCTAACGAAGTGACTTGCCAGTTGTCGAGTGGCTTGGCCGCCCGAGGAAACTCGCGTGGCTATTAATCGGCCAGGAACCCTATCGTGCCTAATCAGTGAGAACTGGGCCGTTTTAGAATACTCGAGACTGGTCTGCTTGCTCGACGTCGAACCTCGCGGAGACAGAGTGGAAAACGTACCTACCTACAAGCTGGCAGGGGGATAGTAGGCATGATAATACTCACGGCGAACTGTTTCAGCTTGGAGTAGTCGACGAAGTCCAATCTCCGATCCTGCATAAACTCGAGGGGCATCGCGTCTTCCGGTAGCTCGGCACGCGCCACCAGGGGGTAGAATGTCTGCAAGTGGATTCCAGTTGACCGACAATTAGAGCACGCTCGCTCTACGGTCTCGCTATTCGATTAGTCGCCGACCCGGTCGCGACGGGTAATGAAAATTTCCGGCTAATTACGATTAAAAGTCGGGTCGACGGGACAGGGGACGTACAGCAGCCGCACCGAAGGGACCGTGGCTCCGAGTAGACACCAGCAAGACTGCGGACACTTTGTATGGAAATCGCGGGACATTCCTGTTCCGCCGGGAAACTTGAGATTGCAATTTTCCGAACGCGCTCCTCGCGAGGGTGGACAGTTTAGAGGCGTGGGCGTGAAAGTCGTCGAGGGCTGGACTAATCGATAAGGCGAACTTGGAAGAAGCTGTGCAAGGTGAACGGAAGAATACGCGGGCGGGCAGACTTACGAGAGCTGGCCAGGCGACCGTGTTCGCGACAGCGGTGGCACCCCTCAGGGGTTTCCCGTTGACACGATGATGGTGGTGGTTGTTATTCGCGTGGTTGTGGTGATCGATGGCGATGAGGCTGGCATGCCTTGGGTCTGGCCGCTCGGCCCAGTAGAGACCTTTTTCCACCAGGAAGAACGAGAACACTGCGTCCCTGTGCGGCGATAGCCATTCTCTTCTTTGCCACTCTACGTCGTCGTATTCCACGAGGATCTGTAAGAAACACCACCCACCGTTAAAGTCACGAATGCGTTGAACGCCACGGTTCGACGGCTCCGCGTGTCTACTGGCATTTCAATCGTCCTTCACCCCGCCAAACAACCGTTCAACTTCGACCTTATTCTTACTGCCAGCGACAGAGACATTTTGTGGTCCCGAGGCCGGTAACCAGCGACTGGGGCTCATCTTTGACCTACATTAAAGCCCCTTCTATTTAGGGGCGAAGTGTCACCGCGCGCGCTCGATCGTGAAAAGGGAATTATCGATCGATAATGCGATAGGTAGGTAGGTAGGTAGGTAGGTAGGTAGGTAGGTAGGTAGGTACTACTACTTACTTTGCTCGTAAAACGACGCGACGGGAAGAGCAGGAAAGCGGAGGCAACGGACGGAAGCTTGACGACGTTGCCCGATTAACGATAGGTATCCATTATTCATAAACCGCGAGCGGGGACGACGTTAAAGGGGTGATCGAGGATGGAACGGTGAATTCTCACGGTCGCTTTATGCTCTGCGGTTTCGTTAACGCGATAAATTCGACGCCAGGGAACAAGTAGCAACGAGCGATCGCTAATTGAAGGTCGGCCTGCGCGCCGACTATTAAACGCGATTGCCAGCAGGTAGGTATTTCCGCGACAGTGAGGTGGCCAGAAAACGTTTCAGAGCCGACGGGGGCGTGCCATTTCACCGTGTAGAAAGTGAACGAGACGCGATACCACGCGACCCTGCTTATTTTCCCAGCCGGTTGTCTCGTCGCTCGAAATTTGCTTACCTCCACACCTGGCTGAGCTGACCCACTTGCGAATTTCGCTGACCGTGCATGCAGCGCGGGTGGAAGAGGAATAGGGAAGCGGGTCAAACGCAGCCAGGCGTTAAAGTAAACGCGTTAACGCGTTAACGCGTTAACGCGTTTAGAGCATCGAAACAGGGCGCGCTGAAAAGAACGTGGGAAATACGAAGACTCGAGGTCACTCTATTTCTACCGATCCGATTGATGGATGCAGGGAAGCCTGAAGTGGAACGCCGCCTGGCCCATCCAACTACTGGATTTAGCACTTTAAGTGGCCCCCGTCACTCCGCCGGAAATATGTTTACGTTGATTCTACGGCCAAGTCGACAAACTGCTGCACGATGCCCCGCTACATGCACGAGTGGCCGCGAGCGGGTCTCGAACGATCAACAACCCTCCCACGCAGCTCAGCAAACTCAAAGGCACACGCGTGATCCGGCGCGGCGGCGGCGGCGGCGGTCAATTAAACGATAAATCAACATTAATAGGCGCTACTACTTAGGTACTTAGGTACTTAGGTACTTAGGTCCTCGAGGTCGACGCGGCGCTTGTGATACGAACGCGCTCAAGTGCCGTTTGCGCGAGCATTTCGGACTCCACGCGATTATTCATTCATCTTATTCTTTCGACGACCTTTCGGAAGGCCTGACGCAGCCTGAGTAATTGCGCCCACAACGCACGCAGATGGCACAGCTAATTAGCGTGCAAACTTCCGAGCTAATTCAGTAGGATACGCGCTGCTGGGCGATTATTGCGCGGCGATAACATCAGTATTTTCGTTACTGACGGAATTCCGCTCGCCGCAGCGATGCAAATGCGTGACCAATCGGGCGAAACCGGTCCATTTGCATTTCGGAATAAATGTTTGCCAAAGGATGCGTCTCTTGCACCGAACGGTCCATTTATAGTGCCCGAGTTGAAAGTATAAGTTGACCGTAGGTGCCTATGGATTATTCTTGGAAAATGAAAGGTCGAAATTGGGACCAGTTTCTCCTGGAATGGTGTTAGGCTTATCGAAGGTAGGAAAAGCGGACCGTGAAAAGCGCGGGGAAAACGAGGATCCCGTTGTTGAAGATTTGCCCGCCAGGTGGCGATACCTGTCGGAGTGGGGATCAGTAATGGCCGCCAAGGCGGAAAAGCTCCGCCCCTGGGACTTTGCGGCACCGCCCAATCCGTTGCCAAGGCAACCGATCGTCGTCCATTTTGGTCTCGCGACCTACCACAACCTTCTTCTACTGGGGACGACGCGAACCTTCCACCCCCCCCCCCCTAGGGACACCACCCGCGACCACGATTTATCTCCCCTTAACCCCTACCCGTTGGCCCGACGCGACGCGCGCCGTCGCGGTCCGCTTCGCGTCTCGCGTTTCCCTCGTCTCGTCGCGCACAACAGACGGGAAATCAAAAGGGAACGGTGCGCGCGTGCTATTGTTCACTCGGGGCCCTTTTCTACGCTTCTCAATGACCTGTAAATATTTAAACCGTGTCCAAGAACCACTGGCCGAGCCCCTTCGAAGCTTCCGTGACGTTAATCGCCACCGTTCCAACCTTCCGTCCGCCTAACGACCGGAGGCATGGAAAAGAGCCGCGTTTGCCCCAAAGATTCTAGAGCACAGATAGCCGCCATGCGTTGGTCGTTGTCGCTTTAATCGGTGCCGGGATAGGTATTTCGACCACGGCTGTCATGTCTCTCGTCGCGTCAAAGCGTCGAGAGGCTCGTTTTCTTTATCGATCGCGTTGTATTTTACTCCGACGTCCGAAAGCATTTCGGATAGAGCTTCAGGTACGTATCCGTGTTTCCTCGCTCGCTGGACAACTTTGACGTGGCTTGCGCGGTCCAAAGGCGCGAACAATTTATTTCGACGAGGCAGAAATATCGAGTAGTTCGAGATTGCAATCGAATCCAGCCGAGTCGAATCGAATCGAACGACCGTTGGACGACGTCGCGTTGCGCAACGACTCATTAAGAATTACGTTAGAGGCAGCTCTCGAGTTTCTCGCTCACGTTCACTTTTACTATGCCCTTTCCCGACTCCCGAGGTTCCTCCGGATTTTGCGGAGCACGCTCGATAATTAAGGGTAGCTACCAGTCCGCGATCGCGGTAAAACGAACTTTCGGCGAAGGAAGCGTTGCGTGGCCATCTCGAAGCGTAGGCTATATTTCTAAACATCCTGCGGAACTTGCCACATTTAAATGCTCCAATCTTCGACCGAAGGTACGGGAAAGGGAGGAAGAAAGAGAGAAGTCCTCCTCGAGCGACATTCAACCGGTTGCCTGGAGGATGGAAAAACTAGAGTCACCTCCGCGACAAGTGTCCCACAAAGAAAGAATCCGCCCCCTGGAATCGTTCGATGCTATCGCGAGCTAAACTTGCCGAAGAGCTGCAAGTTTCCGAACGGGAAAATGGGGCGAAAGAGGGGAAGAATGGGGCGGCGTTCGCCGGAAAATAGGGACACAGGGAAAGTTGGCTTGCTGCGACAAACAGGCCGGCATTCCATTCGCGTGGAAAGCGGCTTGAAAGGGTGGTTTGCGTCGTCAGCGGTTTGTTCGTCTGTCGATCGAATATTGGATCGACTCGCGTGAAACGCTGGAAACCAGAGCACCGGGAACAACGGAAGGCTCGCCTCCGCGAAGAAAATGAACGCGATTTTCAATATCCTTGACAGCGCCATCCAAGTGGGAAATGTTTACGGACGCGGACAGGTGGAAATGTATTTTTCCCCTGCTTATCGTTCCGAAATATCTCCGACACTTGTACTTTCCGCGCGCTGTTCGACAAATTCGAAGGAAAATGAAGCGCGTCGCTGTCAGTCGTCTGTTGAGAAAATTTTGAGCGCTTCCCTGGCAGCGAGCGAGCGAGCGAGCGAGCGAGCGAAAGAAAGAAAGAAAAGAAACGCGGCCGCATTGTTTCGAGTTGTCGCCGCGTTAAAAACGCCCCCCGCGAGAAGGTAGGTACAGCGGGATGGGAACCGGAAGTGCGCGGGAGCCAGGGAAAACTCACGGGTGGCCATTCTTTCCCGGTTTCCCGGCTTTATTTCGCGCCGTGGCTGTCCCGAATCCCTCGGTGTGTCATTAGTTTCGCCTTTATTCGTCGCACGTGCTCGCGGCTGCGTTCCGTGCCGCTCTACACAATGCCGCGAAACGCGCTGGCAACTGGCAACTGGCAACTGGCAACTGGCAACTGACAACAACTGGGAACACGGGGCACGTCGTCGCGGAGGACAGGCAGACGGGGACAATGCGAGCCGAGCTCTCTTTGCATCTCGATATTGCTCGACCCGGCTCCCGCTTTCCGCTTCCCGCTTCCCGCTTCCCGCTTCCCGCTTCCTCTGCATTCCGCGCGGTGAGTTCGACGCTGCCGCACTTTCGTCAGAGTACCTCTATTCTGATCATTTGAATAGAGACAGGCGCGTCAACGCTGACTTCTCCTCTCGAGTATGAGTTTAAGCATTCGAAAATGGAAAAGGGGGCAGCTTGGCACCGTTCGATTGCAGGAAGCGTCGCATCCCCGTTAAAATCTCGCGACACGAGTACTTAGCAGAGAAAACAGAGACACGCGCGGAGCGGGGAGAAAAAGATCGGATAAGAAAGGAAGGAGGGATGAGGGAATGTGCGCGGGAATACGCACGGCAGAAAGTGGATGTGTACGCGAACGAAACGTGAACCCTACTTCCCTGGGAATTACGAGTGGGCACGGGGGTGGTTACACGAGGGAGGCGCGCACTTCTCGACAAAAGATCTTGTTTTCCATTCCTCGTGGCGTCGTTAGGTATCTGCATCTCCCTCTGCCCCTCTGCAGCCCTGTTCAGCCGTCTCCCTTCGTCTCCAGCGGTGGAGTCGAGTCGAGTCGAGTCGAGTCGAGTCGAGTCGGGACGAAGTGAGTCGACCGACCCTCTTCCCTCCGGCCGCTGTTTCTCTCGGTCTCCTCTTCGTCCCTGTTTCGCCGCAGCGCGCGCTTTTCATACGGGGGAGGGGGCTCGTGTATTTTCGCGAAAATAGGCCGCGTGGAGAGGAACGCCGCGCCGGACGAAGAGCGGAGCGAGAAGAAGGAAAAAGAGCTGCGACGGCGGCTGGTTGCCGGTGACCTCTTTTTCTAGCCACCTAGCGTTGGCTGGCAAGCCGATCGAACGGAGGCGACCGCCCGGCAGGTGTTACGAACGGCTACTTCTCCTCTACCCCTGGCGCTATTCGGCTACCCCCAGGTCGAGGGACCGAGGGACCGAGGGACCCAGACCCCCGATCGAATTACCGCCGTTCCGCCAGATAGGTACCAACGAAATCGGTATCGACCCGTGCAAACGCGCCGATACGATCGCCACGGGGTGGGGGTGGACGAGAGCTTTTATCGATCGCGCGCACGCGATAATTGGCTGTCTCGCGTTCGAGCCTGTTCCGATAATCCCCGCTCTCCCACCTACCTACCGCCCCAAATACCTACCAACAATCAGTGGAAACAGGGCCACCGAGCCGTGATTTTTCTCGTCACCCAATTCCCATCCAGACCTAATGCTACGCACCTGAATAGCCTGCCCCACCTGCCAAATAAATCCGCAGCAACCGATGTAGGTAGGTAGCCGCGGGCAAACATCGCGCGCTTCCGTTTCCCGCGAAACGGAAAGTCAGCCCCGTGGCGAAAGTTCAATCGGTTTTCCAATTTCAGCGAATCGTTTCCAATTAAACGGATAACTTCGGGGCCGGTGTTCCGCGAGAATGCTCGAAAAGTGACCGCGAAACGCGCTCGTCGGCGGCGCTTGCGCGTTCGAGCTATTCGAAAATCGTTCGGTGGACTCTATCCTCGGCCACGCGATCCCTCGTAAATGCTAAGCGCTCCAGGTGCATCGGCATGCGACGAGGTGCATTTTTTCCGCATCGTCGACGGTGGCTGCTGACGCAAAGAGAAAGGAAGACGAGCCGGCCGAGCCGCGAGCCCCCCCTTCTACGAGGAAAATCTTTCCACAGAGTGGAAGATCTGCTCGCGTGGATCCTTCATAGAGCAGAACACCGGCCCTTCGTCGATGCCTCCTCCGAGGAGCGAAGGAACGTAGGGGCAAAGAGGATTACAGATTCTACGTCTAAACGTATCAGACGAGCGGGCGTGCACGGTAGAGGAGAAAGCGTGGCCACCGGCACGGAGGAGAGAAGTTGGAGCAAAGAGAGCTGCACAGATCTCTAGGAAACGAGGAGAGAGCGAGGAGAATGGCTAAGACTGCTGGAGAGAAGGATACTCGACGAAAAAGGAGAAGCAGGAGAAGGAGGATGAGAAGGAGAAGACGGGGGGTGTGGGTGTGGGTGTGGGTGTGGGTGTGGACGTGGGTGTAGCGGCGGAGGGGCCCCCCTTTATGTCTGCGTGCGTATGACGCGTCTATGTGTGAGAATACCACCACCGGAAGTTGGAGGCCACCGCCTGACCTTGCAGCGGTCGCTCGGTTTCAACTCCGGCTAGCAGCCCCGTTCAACACTCGATTCTATACCGGGTGTCTCGTGAATTCGAACGAACCCGAGCCGCCGAGCAGCGAGGCGAACTTGGGGAATGTAGTTTGCTGGGAAGCGCCAGATACGGATTTTCTGCGCTCAGCTGCCTTGTGATTTTAGACGAACGCCAGCCACCAGACGCCCGCCGCGGATAAATATTGAACACGTTTTCTCGCCGGGCGGCGACTAATACAGGGGAGAGTGTACGAGTTAGGTACCTATTGGAATTAGCGGAGGCGATCGATCACTCTCGATGATTTAACTGTTTGAATTGTCACGTATCTACAATTCTAAGACATCCGGTACGCGCGGAGGTTCGTGGGTATCGATCATTTCCCACTACGTGCGGCTGGGTGTCTATAAAATATCAAGGTTGTGATAAACTTTGCCGAATGCAATCACTGTATTGCGCATTAGCAAAGAATTTATGTATAAAGACTAATTCTAGCTAGATAGCTCCTTATCGACGTTCTCGCAAGTATTACTTAATTATAAACCACCGAAGGCGCCTCGATGGGCATTCGCGCGATCAACAGAAAATTCTCCTCGACCCGATGCCAGTCAATAGCGTTCCTTTGATCGACCAGCGAGGCGAGGACAAAACATAGCCAGCCACGGGGGATCGGATATGGACCCCTTTAACGGATTGAAACTGTAATATGGGCCATTCAAGCCGATAGCACAATATTTCTCCGCCGCGCCGTTCGCGCGATCGAGTCTCAAGGTGCGTATTCCAAGTAAATCGGCGCCGAAACCGCGTCCTGACTGATGCTGGGACGACTGTCAGCAACGAACGCTATCGTCACTCCGAATTAACGGATGCACACTTTTCTGTACAAACACTATCGCGGAGTGAGCTAATCTCGACCAGAGAAGATCAAGGCGGCGAACATCGGCGCCGCAGCTTCGACGAAGATAAATAAAGAATCCACTGGAAAGTGTTTCGACGTGCAATCGATAACCGCAGGCATGTAAGCGGCGCTTTAAAGATTTTCTGTTCGCACAGAAAAGGGGCCGAAAGGGATGGTGGTAGATCGGTGGTCGTGTCACGTAAAGGGGGTTGTAAGCTGACGATTCGAAAACGTGTCGTTGTCCGGATTAATTCCCACTGATGGCGGATTGACGTCGATATCTTCGGTATTATCGACTCACCGAGATTATGACGACGATAAGGGGATTGAGAGAGCATCAGAGACTTGTGTAATCACAGTTCTTCGAAAGCACATTACTCTATCTAGCGTGGAACAGATATACTTACGCGCGCTTAATTTTCAGTCGTTTTACTTTTGAAATTATACAATTGAAAACCCCTGTCAATTGCTTCGGGACGAGCGTAAACACGTGCACGCTTTTCGGGCGCAGAACTTGGCAGAATACGATGGTGGTTCGATAAATCATCCACGACGTAATTCAATTGCCATATCTTTATTGTATCTTAGCCTCTATCTTATCGCGATCTCTGTTACGCAGCGAGCAGTAGTACATAAGTATCTGCCACGTGACGATTCACACTACTTAATATTTCGTAGCACCTACCCGCAACGAGGAACTGCTTGTCACGCGCTCGTCCATTTCCCCGCCGTCCGACGACTCGCGAGCCGTCCAGCAACGCGCGACACCTCCGTTAGAGCCGAAATAATAAGCGTCTGGGAGATCATTGACCCCTGCGCCTAGCAAGTATGTTTCATAAATTCTCGCGATAGGGGTCGTCAGGGGTGAGCGAATGGGCGATCTGGTACCTATTTGCGGAGGATGGAGAGGACGGCCTTAAAGGGGATGCAACGCTATACCTCGCCCCTCCGTCGAGACCATATCAGTGGACGTTTATTTCGTTGCTAGAATATCGACTAAAATAACACCTGACGTCCCGGCGCGTCCATCATCTTTTTCTCCGAACGGTCCTTTCGCAGAAGCAGCCTTGACTCTTCGGCCCCGGCCGAAAAACCGGCGACGGCGACCGTGCGCGCACGCCTGCTGAATAGCAATGCGCATATGAGTCATATTCCGAGGTCCGACGATGAGACGATGATCAGAAGTAACGGCTTGTTTACTACAGCCGCGACCCTGTTCCTCTTTCCTCTTCGCCGACATGCCAGGCCCACTAACGGAGCTTCTGCAACGACAGTGGTACGTACCGTTCCCTGGTCCGAGCCGTTTCCGAATTTCTCCGTACCGAGTGTTTTTTCGTATCACAGAATGCTGGCGACATTGCTGCCGAGACGGACCCGGGGTGGGTGCTCGTCCCAGCTAGACAGAGAAAACGTGGGGCAAGGGTGTCCGCGGGCCTGGGACGAGAATAGTCGAGAAAGTACTCGTGGGAAGACGGAGGGCGGAGGTTAGGAACGAAGGGGTTGGCGCACGTGCGCTGTTCGGCTCTATTTTTATGTGTAACTCTTCCGAGATGGCCCTCCTCGAGCTACGTGGGAGTCCCTGCACCTTTTCCACGTACCTACTCCGACTGGTCCGCGTCGCGCGCCAGAAAAATATCAGCGCACGCCGGAAAAAGTAGGTCCAATTTGGACCAGTTTCGCAATAGGGATTAATTGAATATTTAAAGCGGATACGAGAAGAAGGCTGTCGGTGGCAGTTCATAGGGACGAATTTTCCTGCATTCGTCTGAAACATCTGCGTCACTCGCTCTATCCGCGAGGACTTGGATTATACCTACCTATGCCAGTGGGTTTCGTAAGAGCCGGACAGTCGCGTTCTCGCGTGTCGCTTTTCTCGTCCAACGCTTGGACGACGAAAAGTGTCTCGTGTCACGCAGACCTTACCTTCGTTATAGGCCGCGCGGGCTGCTGGGCGAAGAAACGGAGGATCTTAAATAGGTGCGGCAGAAGGAAAACTGTCGTGGCGGAATCAAACTGAGTTGACAGAATTTCATCTTCCGGACTCCCTCGGAGGACGATCCTCAACTTGAAAAATTGTTTCCGCTCCAGCCAACAGTTGGACGGCTAGAGGTGTGGCAGGGCTCCAGGAAGAAGCTATTTTCCGGCTGGTGGTGGCTTCTGGGTAACAAAGTCGACGGCAAAAGGGGACTTGATCCCTTAGTGTCTGATCGGTGCCTTTGATGGTCGCCATGGCAACTTGACTCTCTTCTTCCTCGCCTTCTTCTTCTTCTTCGTCTTCTTCTTCTCCGTCTTTATCGAGGTCGTTGCCTGGATATGCGGAGCAGAGGCTAAGCCAAACGTTGGTAAATTCCTCGCGACAGCACTTTTTCAAATTGACCTAGGTCTCCGTAATGCTTTCTGGCGGTACAGGCTACTTAGGTCCAGAGACGAGTGTATCGGATGCGCCCCGTGACGATCCTGATCCGAAATTCTGTGCTGTTCCGTGCGTCGTTGGGCAAATATAGTTTCTCGGACGACAAAGACCGTCCTTGAACCCGTTTAGCGGAGAAACGTGGCGCGGCGGAATTTTCACGAATTGATATCAGCCAGTGTTCGCCGCGCGGAAAGCAAGAGTTGCGACGGGAATTCTGGCGATATCGGGCGAACCGTGGAAAGAGGAAGGTGGCAGAAAAAGCGTGGCAAGCCTGTCGGAGGGAGCGAGGGAAGCACGTGCGGGGTGGTCGCTGGTCGGGGAACGGCGAAAGCGAGTCACAGTCAGCTGAGCGAGAATTAAACGAAAGAACTTCGGCTCGGTCTCGCGGCTGGTGGTAACTTTTCTGCTGTGTGTTACGGCTAGCCTAAGAACTACTTGCCCGTGGAAGAAAGTGAAGCCGGACAAAGAGGCAGCGCGACACAATGGCGCGAGGAGGGAAGGGAAACGAGAGGGGAAGGTGGTCGGATCGAACACGGGCAGCTGAGACTGGAGATCGTCCCGCGAGCCTCGTTCTTCCACGATGCTTTCCTTCTCACGATGAATAATTGATCCAGCAGTTCTTATGGACTGGCCAGAAGACGGAGGGATCGAGCGCAGGGTGGTCGCGAAACGTTTGGCCAAACGGGACGAGTTCCATACTTTCATCCCCCGGGTTTCTACGTCTCGATGGATCTGGAATAATTGTCGACCGTCCCGGGATCGGCTGCTGGGCCCACGATTCAGGACAGCGTGGATGAACTCGGGGGCGAGAGGAATTTATTGATCTCGACGCAGCCCTTTGGCCTACATACGAAACGGTATCCCTCGTTTCGCTCTTCATTCATTCTCTTTCTCTTTCTCTGTCTCTTCCCTGGACTTTTCGCCCGTGTACACATCTTCTCCCGGCCCCCTTTCTCTGTCGTCGTTCTTGCATGCATCACGAGCCCCCGTTCTCCGCCACTCTCGCGAGCTATTATCTCGTCGCGAAGCTTTTTATACTTCCATAACGATCTCCTCTCCTCTGTCCTTCTTCCGAGCTTGCTTTCCTGGCCCGCTTTCTGCCAGCCACCCCCTTTTGTCCGAGAGCCCTATTCACCTGGGCAAGACGACGATGCAGTTGGAGCCATCGCAGAGAGACACCTCGTAATTCCCTTTAATATTTACGGCTAGTGACTCCGGCAATTGTAGGACGGAGCGAAGGCAAGAAAAAAAGATATGATCCATCATAGGATGATCTAGAGAAACCACCTGTCACACGAGTGACTCAGACCGTCACTCACACGCCCTGACACTTTCATCGACACCTTCGTCCGCTGAAATAAGCGAGAGTGACTACTTAGCACGCCGCGCGATCCTGCTACGCCGGCTTAATATTAAGCCGATATTGCGTAATGGACGCCTGCTACCGGCGATCGAAGCAGATTTATAGAAAACGGAAATTGGCCGCAGATATTTTTGTCCCCGCTGCTACATCGCGTACCCAGTGTGCAGCAACGAGTAGGCGCAGCGATTCCGCGAAACGTGCATCGGTACCTACGAGAGGGACCAACCGAGCGTGCAGCGAGTCTCTGAATTGCAAATGATCGCAAAAGCGAACAACTAATGAGCAGCGCGCCGAAGAGCAGCTCGCTCCAACGTCCTCCAGCTGACTGGTGTTCGCGTACGGTCGTTCCGATCCCGCGAGCACGGCAAATAAGACGTTCCGTCCGGTTTGATGGAGTATCGCGAGCTGCCGGCCAGCAGGCGGTTTTTCGCGACGCCGGACGCGCATTCCTCGCACGTATGAGGCCCCCATCTCAAACGAGCCGTTTGAAAGCCGCGAAAAAAGCCCAGAAAACGCGGCGGTAGAAACTGGAGCGTGCACTTTTAACGCGCGGCCACTTCGCACGTTCCGTTTTTGCTGCAGCAGAAGCGTGCCTCCTCTCTCGAAGCATTACCTACCTCGCGCCAAACGCACCGCTACCTATTCTCCTCGCCCTATCGAGATCCTCTTCGAAAGGATCCTGCTTCGTTTGCAGCGCCCTGCAGAAACGCTGGTTCGGTAATTTCCAAATGCTCGTACCTAACGATGAAAAGACTCGCGCAGAGGCGAATTCCTCGGGTGATCGGGGGCGTGCGCAGAAACTCGAAGCGCGGCATTAGCATACCTAAACCGAAGCATAGCTGCACGGGGCAGGATGCGTTGGAAGTTTTATCGGTGTTACGGTGACCGATGCGAGAATGGAAATTGGAGGGTCGTCGTCGGCACGCTCCGTGCACACGTCAGGGTCACTGACCTCGCGCCAGGGCCCTGAGGCGGCGCGCGCTCGCTCCCGTACACAAACCACAAACGCGCTCGCAAAGGCGGTCACGGTGTGACATAATACAGGCAAGTTGCACACGTGCAGTGGCAACGCGTACACCGCCGACGCACGCTAGCCCGTACGTGACGGTGCAGACGAGACGCGTGCACACCGTTCGAACTGCATCCCCCCGATGCCTACCCCCGCGACAAAAAATAACTCTGTCTGGCGAGCCAGCCGCGTCCCGGGGAAAAGAACGGGGACGGACGCGTTCTCGTTTCCGCGCGGCGAAAAACGAGTGGCCGACGATAGGTAGGTATACACGTACCTAAATCCGCGCGACAATAAAATTACAGGCCGTGCGGAGGCACGTGACTTGGAATGCACCAAGAACTGCGTTCGTTCGCCGTATACCTCTCTTCAGCCTGCTTTCCCCTCCGCCACTTCTCCTTCTTCCGCTTCGACGGTGGTCATCGAGCGCGCTGGCCCCTTGGCGCAAGCCAATAAATACCGCGCGTCGGCGTGACGTTTTTATTTTTTAACGTTATCCAGACAAGGTCGACTAACTGTACACCCTGGATATCTCCAGGTGTTTCCTCGTGCGTTAGGTGCACCGAGATAAACCTACATAGGTAGGTACTCGTACTCCTCCTCCGCCAGCCGTGCAATTTTCGTCGTTTCCCTCGACCTCGTTCACCAAATAACCGCGAATAGAGGTTGTTTCGTCGAGGGTGGAACATAAAACGGGAACGCGTTTGCGGGGCTTTGCCATTTGGAGTGGTAACCGTGGCCGTAACTCATTCTCGATTTTCGGCAGCGCGAGGGGCGGGAGACATGTCTGTCTTTGGACGGCGAGGAGACCAAGAGAAGTCGACTGGAACGGGAGAGGGCAAAGAGGTCGTCGAGATAAGTTAAGCAATTGGCGCGATAAGTTATCGTTATCGTGGCAGGTCGGTACGGTATGTGGCACGCGTTCAGATAAAGAGACAAATGAAAACGAGAAACCCTTGCCGAGGAAGCGCCGCGAGAAATCCCGAGACACCCGTTAACGCTACTGCTGGCTAATCCACGGCGCGGAGCGATCTCTCTACCCGGCCGACTGACAATGGCATCGACCGGTCTGGAACCAATAAGCCTGGAGATAAAGAAAGTGTGGTATTAAAGTGGACCCGATTGATTCCCCCGAAAATAAGATCCTTCCCTTTGACGATCCTCGCCCGAGTGGTTGGTCAGTTAGGAGGACTTTACGCCACCGATAGTGTCGTTTGCTCGCAACAATATGACGAGGTATAGGTAACTAGAAGGACGATACATCTATGGCGGTGGAGTGGAGCGCATGCACCGCGCGCGCCACGGACGTGCCGCAATTATACAACAGCATCCCCGTGCCGCGGTCCGCGCCGCTTCGCTCGTGCAGTGAACGCGGAGCTCAGGTCGTGAACGATAGTAAAGGTCTCGAGTCGCGGCCAAATGTCACGAGAGAATCGATCAAACGTCATTCGCCCTCGCGAAGAAATCTCCAGCGGACTCGAGCCGGCGCGGCGATTTAAAGTAGGTACGCGCGAGCCGATAAAGTCGCGAAAATAGAGAGAGATGGAAATTATGTTTCCCTGATTGCTGGCGCGGAAGCTGAGCACCCGTGAAAATAGACGAAGGCGAGAGATTGCCGGCAAGGGCATTGAGCGGATGCGCGGTGCAAACGCGGTCTTCTCCTGTCCTCTCTTCCCTCGCTTTGTCCGGCACACGAACAAGGAACGCTATAATGTCTATCGAACGATCGTCAAGTGCACGCACGCGATCGCTGCATTATTTGCAATCAGGAAGAAGAACGGTCGGGCCTGGGGTTGCGCAACAAGAGACCGCGAGGAATTTCCTTGGAGAAGCAACAGCCCCCGCGTGTCCGTTAGCACGCGTAAACTGGAGTAGGGTTAGGAATTTGTCCAACTATAGCCGTCGAATCGATAAACCAGCGAAATTGCCGACGTTTCTCCAGCCGTTCGGGACACACCGGGCCGGGCCGGGCCGTCTGAGCTCCAGGGTCAAAGCAGGGAGCCTGACCTCGTACGTCAGAATGTCGGAGGATTCGCCAAGGGAGGGCAACAGAGAGGTCCGACAGTGTTTGGCTGTTTGTGGAATCTGGGTGAGTGACCTGGGTCCCTGGCGGTTACTCGCCTGGTCTGCCAGGAACCTGTTCTCCCGACCGTTCCTTCGCTCTCCCCGCCTCTCTCCGCTCGCAGGACCATCCTCCTCTCTTTCCTTCGGCCTCTGGCCGGGGAACAACACGGCTGAAAACTGTGCAAGTTGAACCTTGGGCGAGCTTTCCGCGGCGCATTGTCTCGGCCGTGGAGGTGAGGTCCAGACCTGGCTTCGCGGATGCAGATTCTTGCATCGGCATCGACCGGCAGAGGAAAGACGGGTTGTGCCCGTTAGAGGGACACGATCATCTGGGTCGTGACGATCCGGGTGAAAGTGCTGAGCTAACGGGAACGGCTTGGCTTGGCTTGGCTTGGCTTGGCTTGGCTCCTTCCCTGCTAGACGATACCGATAGGACGCCAACAACCGTCGAGTACGCCGGTTCTTTCTCCGGATCACTCCTCTCTGGCCTACATGCATCGCTTCGCGCCAGCCTCGAGACTTACTCTGATTCACGAGACAACGCATCATCCCTAATCGTGAGAATGATGAGCGAACCACGGTGAAGGAGGAGTAATGGTTCCTGCAGCGTTCGAAGCGACCACGAAGAGGACACGCGAAACACTTGGGCGACGTGGGTGTCCTGTACAGGTGTAAGAGTCGCCCAGAGTCGTGAGGCCGGCACACGAACCACGAACCACGAACCACGAACGCGAGCCTGCATCTTGCATATTGTATGTATACACCGGGCTCGGATTATGCAAGCAAGTCCGCTTTCTACGTGGGCTTAGAATCTGGGTCGGACGCGAAGTCATTGTTTACAACGAGTCGGCGTTGAATAGGTGGGCCGAAGCTAGGTAACGGAGCGCAGAGTCTGCACGCCGCTGTCAGGCGGAATCACCGGCGATACCTTCGAATCCCTTCGGAACCCTCCGTTTCTTTGTCCCGCTAATTAAAGGGACGATACCGGCGCGGCCGTAGGTAACGCCGTGCAAAATTCATCACAGCGGGATTTAATTGCTCCCATGCCAAATTAAATAACGAGTCAAACAATCGGCGCGTACGCTTTGTTCCCCACTTAGGTGAACAATCCGACGGGACGAAAGCTGGGCCAAGCGATTCGGCTCTGTTAGCCTGCAGTTTGTAATTCCAACGCAACGCGAACTCGGTACAGGTAACGCGTGCTATCGTTCTTTCCGCAGAAAATCCGCGGGCAAAACAAGACCCGCGAGTCGCATCGAGCTTCCACTCGACAACAATATTCCCCTCGCGTTACGAGATAAGATCAACAGCGAATTGCCCTGTCCGCGTAACGTGCCAACTCATAGCCGCGCTAAATGGTCCTCTGGCTAAGTAATCGGCTCTTTCTCTACGTTGCTTCCTGATCGATCGATCGATCACCGACAGCGGTGGCGCGATATAACCAGCCAGATTCAATATCCAATCCTTGCGGGACCCCCGGGGCTCGTTTAAAAGTTCATTAAAACGGGGCAAAAGCGCGAGGGATCGCGCGGAATTGTCCAGCGCGGTTCGGCTGTCCCCTCGGGGACCAAGTAGGTACTCGGAAAACTGCATCCACCCAGCGGGATCGCGGGGGAAAAACGAGGAAAATGTGACCGAGGCATTATCAACGCGAGAAACCCTCCCAATCTTCCGTCGCGGAATTTTCGCCCAGCCACCGATCGGAAGTCCCGTCGACCCTGTGCGCACCTAAATAGGTGCGGAAATCCGAAATCCCAGTGGCGCAGGCGGCTCGCTCGTTCCCTCGAAGGATCCACGGCTGCGGTTTTCACGCGATGGAAAGTGGCGCGAGCGTGTCTGGTCGCGTGGGTGCCGAAGCTTGCGTAACGCGCGATATCGACGAGCAAACAGACCGAAATACATATTTCTATTCGGCGACGACGGGGGATCCTAGCCGTATCGCGGCCGTTGCACCCGGATTTTAATGTTAGAACG
This sequence comes from Andrena camellia, assembly GCA_029448645.1. Lineage (NCBI taxonomy): Eukaryota > Metazoa > Arthropoda > Insecta > Hymenoptera > Andrenidae > Andrena > Andrena camellia. The sequence continues at coordinate 23,432,304 of CM055678.1, read as the reverse complement.
CTTCCCGATAATGACAGAGTCCTCGAAATAACGTCCCCCGATCGGTTCCGACGTCCATTTCTGTGGCCCGGATATTTGCACAACGAAATTGATACCTCCTCTGCTCCGCGCGCGATTCCGACCGGGCGGTGGTTCGATCGAGGTCAACGAACCCGTGCTCTCGCGGACAAATTGTCCGCGAATACCTAGGATCGGACTTTGAGTTAAGATTAAAAGTCCTAAGACCAGCAATAATTATCCTCGAGTACAGATCGGGCTCGGTTATCTAAAGTCACGCTCGCTGTCAAAGGTCTCGGTTTCTTCGACACAGCCTTATCGCCGCTAATTTCTGCCACATGACCGATTATCGCCCCCGAAGCGGCCAGAAGAGCTGATGCGACGTAATGATCGTGACGCCGTGCGACTTCCGACCCAGGGAGCTGACGCGGGAGATGACGATCGATCCGGATGTCCCGAGCGGGAATATCGCTGATAGGTAACCAACTTGGGGGAGAAAGTTTCGGGATCCACCAAGTACCTACACTGGTGGCGCGGAAATGGCACGAAATTAAACATTCGCAGGTCCTTGACTCTTACGATTAGTCTGAACGAGCAATGAAATGTCTATCCATTGGAAGCAATGCCTAACCCGTTTAGTTGGCGGTATATATATATATATATAGCAGCTACGTTGCTCAACTATTTTGGCCAATTAACCGTTTTAGGCAGGAAACCGTTTTAGTCGGTTAACCGCTTCATTCGTTTAAGTGGCGAAATCCGTTACCCTTCTTGGTCAGGCAGATCTAGTAGCGACTTTGGTTCCCCCGAATCGCCAAAGTGCGGCTGATTGAGAGAATACTTACCTACTTAGTATCGAGACTCGAGAGCATCTCATTTAGGTACACATATCGTTTACCAAAATTCCCAGCAGCGCTACGGGATGTCAAGCCCTTTTCTTCCTGCTTACCAAACAAAGCTCGCTAACTGGAGTCAGTGGAATGGATGGGCGATCATTTTAAACGGGCCAAGCGGACCACATCAGCGTCCACGAGTTGCTTTCTCGCCCACAGTTTCGGAATCACGCGGTTGAGTCGGTCCTCGAAGCAACGGAGTGTGAGGGGCAACTGCTGCGACCAAGGCAGGGACAACTTAAAGCCCCAGAACCACTGTTTCCGAGCTTCGTACCTAATGACACAGAGATCTCTCCGAACCCGCAGAGGAAATGCGAAGAAAGTGAAGAGCGTTTGCTGGCTGTATCTAACGTAATTGGAGGAGCGTTTCAGTCTCAATTACACAATATTAATTATACCTCTTCCCCCTCGTCTCTATCTGAGATAGAAACACCTCGACCAGCAGAACCTTCCCCAGCGAGTTCCTTTTTATTTTTATCCGCCACAAGAGTGGATCAGCGCGGCCGGCGACTATTTCACGCGTGGATCGACGCACGGTCGGTCTCCGCTCCCCGTTCTATCGCACCTTAAGGTGAATGGAATTCATCCGTACAGAAAGGAGCGAAGACAGGGCGGAGGAAATCTCGGTCTCTCCAGCGAGGCAGGATTCTCCGGGCTTTCCTTCGGATTCCTCTTAGCAAATGGAGCATAAATTACGAAATACCTCGACGCCATGCTATTCTTTTTTTCACAACGAGGACATAATTGCGCGGTCGCGAATCTCGCGTCTTGCGTGATATTGCGCGACACACGTGGTAGGTACCATTCAACCTTTTTGGACGCCGCAAGGGATATCAGAGCCTGATTGAGGACGAATGTCAACGTCCCATCAATCGAAAATGGGTCGAAACGGTGACTCCCCTCCCGTCTTTTCGCGTCAACGTGGAGCAAGACCGCCTTTTTCGTGCACCTGCCATGTTCGCGAGGAAGCACCGTTACGCAGTGCTGTGCGGAGTGCATCGCCGCGCACGGCTCCTCGTGAAAACGCGCTCGAGAGAGAGAGAGGGGGAAGCGAGCCGAGGAGCCGGGAAAGGCGGTACCCCCGAAATTATTGCCAACTACGGACCCCGAAATTTGCGGTCGGGAAGTTACGTACTGGGCCCGGCGAACCTAACACTTTCGCGTAATTTCCTGCCGTTGGCTGTTTCGTTGCCGCGAGAATGTCGGGGTCAGCTGCCTCGAACGCTGCAAAAAGAGATCCACGAAATCGCCGGTGCGTGGGAAGCGATCTCGCGCGCTCCTTCGATGATGTAACTCTAGATGACCGCAAATTTTGAGCGCGAGAGGTCGCATAAGCATAGAGAATCCACTGCGAAGGATAGCGCAATGGTGAATCGCGTCTCTAGTGACCTATTTGAAAACTATAAATAAATTCAAATGGTCAGGCTTTATTGAGAAATTTCGCCTCTGCATGCCAGGCGCTCGGCAAGCAGTCGAAGCGCACCATATCGCGCTCGCGCGGCAAGCAACGCTTGCTTGAAATTCAACGATTTAATTGAATTATAATCGCGTGGCACCACTCTGCCAAAGAATTCTCCCCGCTCGCACCGAGAACTCCCGAATTCGCACAGTGATAGCGCGCGCTTCCTGAAACTCATCCGGAATGCATTCACGCGTGCACCTCTCGCTCGCTTTCGCTCGCGATCGACACCTATGCAACTCGGATCAGAAGCTATTCTTTATTCGAGGGGGACTGCGCGAAATCGTATCATTTTCGAGGAAGGAGAAAGCGAACGCGCGAGGCGGCTCCCATTCAACGACCTCGGAACACGCTCGATGCCCGCCGCGCCGCGCCGGGCCGGGCCGGGCCGGGCCGTTCCGCAGCGAATGACCTCCGTGCGGCAAATAGTAAGCAGATGTCAACTAAATTCATTCGGGAAACGAACGATTCCCGTTGGCGCCACCGCGAATTCGCTGACGAACCCGAGCACGTTCAAAGGACGCGGCTTGTAGTCTGGTCGGAAAAGGAATCGACGTGTCCGATTAACGGGGAACCACCACGATCGACAAATAATTCCATCAGGTAATTTGGAATGCAAATTTACGCTGACTCGTGCGTGTTCTTTTAGCCGAATTGTCATCGCCAGACATCTACGGAACAGTAACAGTACGACGGTTTAAATGTGCAAATACCTATTTAGACAGAAATGCTTGAGTGTTTAAATGATTCGGCAGGGAAGAATTTAATGTTGCTTTTCCACGAACGAAACAATTTCAACTGTCGCATAATTTCCACCCGCTACGTAGATGCCGCCTGGCTTCCCGGTCAGAATGGAATATTAATGTTCGCGTTATAATATCATAAATATTGACGGTTAATATTAAAATTTCAATCTGAATTTTGCGACTGCGCGCTCCCATCGGAGAGCATTTATTTTTTAGCAACCTGACGGTGGCATTCAATTAAGGATGTAGACGATGAAACGCGAAACTTTGGACAGAGCGATTCCGCCGAGTCTTGCTAAACAAAAAGGAAGCGCCTGAACGAGGAACTTTGTACTTTTAACCGCGCACAGATACCATCGACTGAATTATTCATTATGTACGAAATTCCACGATAAGAGAAAAAGAATACCATTTCATGGATAATCGTGATAAATTTTTCTACTATAATGAGCGCCATGCGCGGAGGAACGTGAACGCAGAACAGTTATCATCGTGGAAATAATGAAATGTAGGTACCTGCTGGCAGGCGCGTCATTGCCAGTTATTGTTCTTGCATAATGAAAGAATTATGGAAGACCTGGGCATCCCGAAGACTGGAGAGGGTCAGACTTGGTACCAGGATTGTTGGGTACCTACGAAGATTGTCGGTCGATCTGAACCATAAGTGTTCTCCGTAAGAACTGGAAACCAATGCGAAACTCGTGGCCCCCCTGCATAATGGAGCAGTTCGATCCGTTAATATTCTATCAGTCACATCTGGAGTGGCACGATCACGGCCTTTGGCCGCATTCTGTATATAATTGACAAATACCGATGGCGCAACGCGAGAGCCGCGTGCGATTCGCGACCTACGTACGCGTGCTAGCATAGCAGCGTCCTCGAAAACTGAAATAGTTATGACTTGACGTCGCGATAAAGGAAAAAAAGAAGCTCTCAGGTAAGCAGCTCGTGCGATAGCTTATGTAATCCAACAGAAGTCGCTCGCTGCCTGCTGCCTGCTGCCTGCTGCCTCCTGCCTCCTGCCTCCTGCCGCCTGCCTCTGCTAGCCTCTTCAAACTCCGCTTTGCCCCACTTTGCGTTTTGGCACGGTCTCTGCAGCCGTTTAACCTTGCTTATCGCCGATCAAGTTCGACCAGCGGCTCCTCAATGGATCGCGAAATTAAGGTGCCGCGTTAAACGATATCTGGCCACCTTAAATCCTCGCGCCGCAGGTGACGTAACGATTCCGTGTTCGCGTAACCGTGTTCTCGGAATCCCGGCGTACTATTGAATCCCGCTTGGATCGCGCGGAATTTATCGGCCATCTGTGTCGCGTTACGGTTCAGAATCTGTTCTTAATTTCGTCGAGTGACCAGCGACCGCGGTTATTAACGTACAAAAACATTTTATAGCCCTGTATCGACGACCAGTGAATTGCACGACCCGCTAACCTTGCCTCGAGTCGTGCGCTCGCTTAAAACACGCGCGTAATCTCCGAAAGAAGAGGACCCGCTGAAATTCGTCGCCAGCTATCGAGCAGGCTTTCCAACCGATAATCGACGAGCCCTCCGATGACCAGAGAAGAAAAATATTTACCGAGTCCGCGAGAGAGATCCCGATATATTCCCAAAGGTTACAAGCGGCTTGATATTTCGCGCGCGAATAAATTATTTCTGCTTTTCGAGCGAGCGAGCCGCGACTACTTCTAAAGTGGAAAGTATTTTCACTGGACTCTCGATCTTCCTCGGACTCGCATCGCACGTGTCTTCTCGAGCACGTATACCGCTGATAACCAGAGTTCTCTGGCCGTGTTCGAAAGAAATATTTGATTACGAATCAGTCTGCGCGGTTAGGCTCGACGCGAGCCGCGCAATTGCAAATTTTTCGACCACGTTTTCGTTTTAAATTTAACCATTCGCCGAGGCTCCGGTGTCCTCGAATTATTTTTACCTAACAGTTGAAATTGCGGCTTCGTTCGTTTTATTTTTACCGCGAGACAACGTTTCCCATCGGTACACGCTGTTTATTACCAAAATACTAACGATTAACGTGCAACCGAGCGACTACGAAATTTCTCCCAACATTTGAATATCAAACAATATGTCGGAGCGCGAGTGAATATTAATATTAATGCCCCTGGAGACGGTTCTTTGCATGTTCCAGGTAAACGTGCATTTAAAGTGTGCGCGCGCCCGTTGCGAAAATACGCGAATTTCTCTAACCATGTTACTCGACTGGAAATAACAGAGGACTAATGATAGATCGTCGGGTTCGATTATTCGTTACAGACGGGCGGGGTACCATCTCATCTTCTGAATATATCAAGCTCATATTTCGGATGGAAATCGCAATGCTTTCCAGGTGAGGTAATGGAAATTTCAGAAAGTTGAAAACGGTGATGGGAAATAACCATTGATATGCCTGGTTTGCTAACACATTAAAAAGATATGTGCATAGGAGACTACTTGCGAAGGTGGAATATTCGAAAGGTTGGTCGGTAATGTAAACAGAAACGGAGCGGGCGGCGTGTCGCGCGCGCAATGCCAGATAGACCGCATGCATCGAAGCAATTATTGCACGCCGTACCTACGGTATATAAAGAACGGAGACGCGTGTCTGGATTTTGCTCGCGAGAAGGATGTTGAAAATTGGCGGTACTCACCTGAAGATCGTGACAACCGTTATCCCTGTGACTGGCGGCACGAATCACCCCTGCGCGCCACCCCCACTCGCTGATCTTATTCACCTTCAGCTTGGTGAAACCACTCACCGAGAGAAACCTCTTTCCCACGATCTCTTCGCGAAACTTGTACGCCATATTATGGATCGGCAACCCGCGGCGTGTCGAATCCGCAAATTCGGATCGCCAGCCGGGTCTTCCAATCACCCTTTCCTTTCCCTCTTGCTCTATCTATCTAGATACGCCTCCTCCTCCTCCTCCTCCACCTCCTCCTCCTCCTCCTCCTCCTCCTCCGCCTCCTCCTCCTCCACTACTTCGCTACCTCCCTCTGTCGCTCTATCTCTTTCTCTCGCGCTCTACCTCTGTCTATCTCTTCCACTATTCCGATCCTCCGGCGAGCGTGCCTCTCCCCCAAAAAAGAAAACCCCACGTAGCACTGAACCGCCGAGAGACGAACAACCGAGAGCACCGATCACCACTTGGTTATTTTCCACCAAAACACCAAACAACAGCACGCTCACACTCGAAAATCTCTTCTGCTCGTGATCGGGACGGGGCCAACAAACAACAGGGCCATGAGGCGCGCACGATCCTCCTCCTTTCTCTCCTACTATCTCTCTTTCTTCTATCTTCTTTCGACAATCGTCCAGCACCAGCAGCACCAGCAGCACCAGCAGCACCAGCAGCACTGCCACTCAGCCACTCCTTGCTCCTACATACACAGGTCTGAACAGAACACCGAAAACGGCGAAAACTCTCCACCGTTTCGATGCACTTCGCGAGCGTCTTCTCCTTTTTTTCCGTTTCCTTGGTCGCGCTCCTTTTACAGTCCGCTCCACCTGTCCGCCCGCCGTCACCCCGACAATGATGATGACGACGACGACGACGCCGACGACGACGACGACCACCACCACCACCACCACCACCACCGCCACCACCACCACCACCACCACCACCACGATGATCCCGGCACCGAGCACACAGGATTTCGCCTGCTGCTCGATCGCCACGTCCAGGACACCGAATCAACACGGAGGACAACACTTTCGAAACTTCCGGCCGCACACCGTGTATACTGGGCACACACTAGTCGGTTGACGGTAACGGCGGCAGCGCGGTAACCAAGCACTCCGAACGGTACCAATGTGAACGTGACAGTGACGCACACATGACCGGCTAGTGATATCGCGTAGCGCGCACTGCGGGCGGACGGCAGGGAGGCACGACTCCTTCCCGCGGCTCGTGTCCCCTCCCCCGCCTACGACAACACCACACCGATCACCTCTCACAACCCCGCGCTTCCCGCAACCCGCCGAACCAACCGACCAAGCGAGCAGTGTGCCTCGTAACGCCGCACCGCGCCGCCACCGATACTGCTCCCACCCACTCGCCTTTCTAGCCACACATCTCGCCCCCATCTGCCCTCCGCCGCCCGCACATCATCCGCTCATCTGTTCTCTTTTCTTCGTTTCTCCGCTCTTCTACTCCTCTGCTCGACCGTCGCGTTTTCTCTTCTCCAGGCGTCACCGTGTTGCTCGCCTCGGCGGCGTCTCAGCGGCCGTTCTCTTCTATCGCTGCCACCCATCGCACGGACCACGGAGAAACGTAGGGTGAGAAAGTCCTAGGGCCGTAGCAGCGACCGCGAGCTAGGCACAGAGAGTGGGGTGCGTGTACAGGCTCGCGTTGCGAGGGCGGGCGAGGGAGCGAGAACGTCTTCCACTGTCGCCGTTGGCGATGGCTATTTCGAATCTCTTTCCCCACAGCTTTCCAACCATTCGAATATTACTAGAACGTGAAGGCAGTGCGCCAAGACATCCACGAGTAATCATGCCGATGAAAGAATGTAGCAACTTAATGGGACAAACGAATTCCTTCTCGAATTGAATTTCGTCTACGTGCAGCAAGTACGCACTTTGATCGAATTAAATCGCCCGATGGCACGGCGCCGAAGGCTACCCAACATTTTCACGGCCCTGTAGTCACGTGACGAAAACACGACGTGACGTCACACGCGCAGCAGCAGCCAGCTGCCAGTCCAACATGGTTGACCTGTGAGCAGCGGTGCTACGAACGGCCGTCCGCATTAATCGCTCGTTTCTTCCGATCGCGCGCGTCCCGTTATTAGTGGAACATCGTTAACATGATATCCTCGATCGTCTCGCGGCTGGTTATGTGAGTATCGGAATGCTGCGCGACTCAAGAGCCGGTGAAACAGTGCCGGAGAAAAGCGGTCAGCTGCGCCTGTATTCTGGCCATCGTTGACCCAGGGTTGTTCGATGCTATTTGTCAACTTACGGTTCGTTTTATTCTTACTTCTCTCTCCCGCGAGCGGCTCCGGCGTCTACGAACGCCTCTCGCTCGGTTTCACTAGCCCCGAACCGTTTCTACAGCTCGCCTGTTCAAAATGTCTCACGCAGCCCTCTCCTTTTTTGTTTGGCCCCCCTTGCTCGACAAAGAAAAGGCAATGGGTGGCTCGTCGACGTTGTCGTGCGACGCGAATCCGATCTCCAGTGCAGTGTTCGCAGTGAAATGTTAAACAATCAGTCATAAATCGCCGCTGGTTCGACGCCGAAAAAATTATGTCACCGCGTCGTCGCAGCGCGCCTCGACGAAACATTTCCATGTTTGGTTACGAGTTCCACGACAACGTCTGGCCGTTATACAGCAAGCCCGTTTGAAAATAGTAACGGTCGCTCGAGCGGGAGGTATCGTTTTTTTCGTTGGTGAAACCTATCGGCTATCAGTGACAGTGAGAGTGCAGCGATTCTCCCGTGACGAGGCGTTAATCGAGGTTAACGGAGGTAAGAGGGAATCTTTCGTGCGCGTATCCATATTAGGAGAAGGAAGAGTAAACAAGGAGATTCGAGGTCCTAACGAGGACGCGCAAAGTTACGTAGTACGTACGTTCGCGACCAAGCGGTTTCGCAGGGAAAGGAGAAGCATAGTTCGCTTCGGTGCATTCGCGTGAAAGATTAGCGAAACACAGTGACGTTCGTTGTTCAGTGAAAGTGCAGAATCATCGCATAATATCCGCATCGTTTATGCATACATAATATACTCGCGAACCTCGGCGATCCGAACCTAACCTAACTGCTAAGTTTTGTGTCTCGACACCAGGCGCCCACCCCAGCATTACGGACGTATGCTCGTGTTACGACGCCTTGCGCATAATCCCTGACTTTTACTGTCACTTTGCACACTGTCCACTATCGAATTTCCAAATACCCAGTATTTTTCTAATTGGAAATCGGCTCGCTTAGCATACGCGTAGTAATTAATGCCGTTTGGACATGTTCCATGCTCTGGATTTGGCATAGCCGCGTTCTCTCGGTCTTTATTCTTTGTACCCATTTTCTACACACGCGGCATACCGAGAACGTTTAAAAATAGCGGGGCACACTGTAACGAGGACGAAACGCGGTCTCTTTGGTTCGAGAACCAACAACCGTAGCTCGAGGTCTTTTGTTTTCGCACTAATCGGTACCGTCAGCTGATCGAACACACACCGACGAGTCACAGACGGATACCAGTGTTTACACGTTTATCTTATCTACCCAGAACTGTGGCTCGTTGGCCGTTTCTTAGTTAACTGCTTCAGGGAAGCGAGAATTTTCTTCAGAGGAACAGAATCCAAAATTTCGTTTGCCTCGCAGGCTTGCTGGCCAAATAGCCAAGCAATTGAAATCGAGCTAGAATCGATATTGCCGTTACCTGCGAACTCCGGTTCGCAGTATTATTCTTACGGACAAAGGGTTCAGTTGCACAGTTAAAGAGCACTGGCCAGGCGGGAAATCGAAGCTCGGTAATTTGAGCCAAACGGCTCGAGCCGAGAATCAGCTGATTGGGAAGCTACGTCACAACGATGGGGAGTAGTCGCGTCGTGGCGTCGCGCCTTCTCCTCTCCTCGAGGAGCACGTTTCGTTCGTCGACGGCGTGCCTCGTCTCTGACAAACTCGCACTGGCGATAATGCACGCGTACGCATTAGCAATGTTGCCCGATAGTGACTCACGCCCGTTGCACTTGACAATAAACTGGAGCGAGGCGGAGAAACGCTGATTCCAGATCGAGCACAAGGCAGCCCCCGCGTTAAAGATACCTTGGCAAAATTCGTTGACCTAGTTCTTTCCAAATATCTGGTCTTATCGACCAAAGGCCTGTCCAAGAACAGCAGCTACTCCACTTTGTCTCTGTTGCCGTGGGCGAGTAACTCCCCGTGCGTGCAAGGATTGGGTAAACGATTATTTTCGCGGAAATTTATATACCTAGCTATTTCTTTCTTAACGAGGGCGTGCAATGGGGGAGGAAAAAAGCGGAGAGGGTCACAAGCGTTGGAACATGCAAATGTAAATGTAAATCGATACGGTGATTACGAGGGTGTTTGGACCTACCTGACCTACCCTAAGATATGCTTCGGTAATTGCACAAGTACAGGATGTATAGAATTAGCTCGCAAACAAGTAGTGTTTCCCCGCTGAAATCACCGCAGTATATTTGTCCGGGGCTTTTTAATCGAATTACTCGCAAACGATCCGCACACGAGGGTTTCCCTGTGGAGAGAAAGGCTAGGCCGCGGTCTAAGTCGTGAAAAAAGATTCGGTAAAAATCGCGCTGACATCGAGTGATTGCGAAATACGACCTTGTTGTTTTGCACGCTCCCTCTCGGGACACGCTTCCTTTCGTTTCCTGTGCATTCGTGCAGGGTACGCGACACGACTCTGATACAAATAGGAAATTGCCCGATTCCTCTTGTAGTGATAAATAAAATGAAATTCTTGAATTCCTGGTGCTCCTTTGTTGCAGCAACGTTCGTCTTCGGTAACGTATCGTTCTGGACTCGATCCTTGTATCTTTCTGTCCCGATAGCTCGGCAGACTTTGATAACTAAACGAGATAGCGATATCGATAGAAACGTTTGTAAACACCAATGATACTATTAATAACGAGATCTGCCCAGGCATGTTTGAAGTAGGCGCACGCGCAGATACTGTTGGATGCAAAAAGGGCCTCGGTGCCAAAAATCAGTTTCGAGAAAAGTATCTGTAAACGTTACGAAGTTAGATATTTTTTATACAATGTCAAGTTGCTGTCCAACTGTCTATAATATTTACAAATGCGATACCTATATCTCCTTTGTAGTTCCATTATTATACTCGGAATTATGTAATAAATTAATCGGTAACATTATTTTTTTAATATTTTAAAAAAATATATAATATTGAAAAAAAATATAGTCATAGATCGTGTCATGTTCTGGTTGATGTGTGTCAGCAGATCAACATCAATTCACCAAATTCACCATATCTTAATAGTACAGCATATATTAAAGACACGGCATTGAAATTTAGAGGGCACATGTAGAAAAGAATGAGAAATCTAATTGTGCGTTTTATGGAAGAAGGGGCCTGAGTGGCTCAGGACGCTTACTCATCTCTGGACTCCTGAGGCCGTTCTTGCATCCATCAGTACCTATGCATTTTTTCTTTTCTTCGATATTTTGGAGTTTCGACCGACTCTGCATCACCGTATCGTCTTATAGCTAGGTAGGATCCCCTCGTGTCGCGCTTTTAGTTCAGTTTTTGCGAAAAAGCGGTCAGAAACGACGTAGGACGGCCCGTAGAGGGTGCTATCGCAACCTGAAAGTTTCACTTTGGGAATTCTGAGTTTTTTCCGAAGTGTTCATTCTTCGTGGAATGCATTTATTTCTCGCGTAAACGTTAGCTTGGTGCATAGAATTAGCTCCGATGCATTCTCAGGTCGATAAGTCGTTTAAGGGGACTTTTCGGTTTAAAAGCTGATTTTTTTTTATTTCATTTTTCGAATGTTCAACCTTTTAGGAATACGCGTTTAAAAGGATTTGTTGAAATTCGTAAAATTTCCGAAGTTACAGGCATTTGAGTAGCGGCAAATGCATGGGTCATAACCGGTCCCACTCGGCGGTCACGTAAAACTTTATAAACGCGTTTTTCCCGAAACAGTGTTCTCAAAATCGGTGGGATCTGTATCTCCAAAAGTTATTATCCGAATCGACTGAAACTTTTTTTATTTTGAAGAATATACTTCTGGCTAGGGGGGGGGGGGGGGGGTGCAGAAAAATTACAGAAATTATATTTTTTTTTTTTAGAAAATAATGACACTTGAAGTGTGAAATCACTTTTTCTCTATATTTTTCGTCCTTTCAACGCCTTTAAAAATGATAAATTTTCAATTTTTGTAATTTTTCTGGCCCCCCCCTCAGCCAGAAGTATATTCTTCAAAATAAAAAAAGTTTCAGTCGAATCGGATAATAACTTTTGGAGATACAGTTCCCACCGATTTGGATCAATTTTTGACGCCTTGGCTTTAACGACTCCCCAATGGCCCCAGTGCCGCCTGCAATGATTAATTATAAAACAAAAAATATATTTCTGTAATTTAAGACATCCTTAATACAATGCAAAAGTCCCATTAAATTGTATGTAGTAGCTTTCCTTTAATTAATTCCTAAAGATCACCTATTTTTTGGGGCTCTAGACCGGAAGGTCCCCCCAAGGCTCTTTAGCTGTAGGTATTATATCGCAGTGTCTCGTAATACACAGGGTGTCCCTTTAGCCGTGACTAGCCTAAATATCGCCGTTTCTTTCTGATTCGTGCTGGAATCGACAATGAAACGGAAGGGGAATCGTGGATGGGCTTCCACGGCGTCCGCGTCGATTCGTTTGCGCATCACGACATTCCTCGACCAACGTTTTGCCTTTCAATAACGTGGTAGAACGTTATCTCACTCTTACTATATTGTCCGAGTCGTGTGACTCACGCCTGTTCGACAGCCTTTGTGCGCCGCGAACATTGTCTTGCGCTCAAGTAAGTAGACACGCGAGTCCTTTTTCCTTTCACCTCGTCGTCATCAGGCTCTATCGCGCGCACGTGGGAACGTTTAAAGGCGCCATTTCATTTCTCGAGTGCCCCGTTCATTTTTAGGGATATGTTGAAAGAATTTGCCACGAATCGTTGGCGTGTCGAGGATTGTCAGCACGGTGGAAGGAAGGAATCCGGCCACTCCGAGGGATGGTTTCTTGGTAGAGCAGAGGAACGTGGTCGGTGGTTGGATCGATGCCCGGTTGGCAACAGGAGGGTGGTTCTCTCGGTGGTGGAGAAGCAAGGACTGCCGTACGGCACCCTCGTGCCCTCTTTCTCCGCCCTTTCTTTTTTCTCTCCCCTTCTCGCTTCTCTGTTCTCTTCTGGTTCTCTCGTTACAGCTGTACAAGGGTGGCACGGTTCTGTACGAGTTACTTCGCCGCGAATCGATACCTCGTTTCAGCAGAGATCTCGCGGTAACCTCTTACCTATCTCACGTGCAGCTACGCGCCACAGGGATCTGGCGACTCTCTTCAGCGTCCACCCAGCCACGGGGGCGGGTGTAGTTGCTTGTCCGCTTTTCCCTCTAGCCCCGCGAACGGCAACGGGAACCGTGCTGTCGCGGGCAGTCGGGAAACGCTGAAACAGCAGCGAATGATTCATTACACTTCGTCGATCGACTGTCCAGCTTTCTGCGAAGCATTTCTACTTTCATTTACCCCGTAAGCAGGGCACGAAAAGCAGCTCTTGACGGAAGGTGAAACGGGTACACGCGCGGTGATTAATTTCGCAAATGCTACGGCAACCGGGTCGAGATAAAACCTATCGACTCTTTTTTCTTTCGCCTCTCCACTCGACGCCCGCGCCCGCGCCCGCACACCCTCTATCTATTTGCCTAGCTTCTCTGTTTCATTTCATGACCTATATAGCCGCCGCTACTGAAAGGTATCTCATTTTCTATGGATGCAGTGGTTTCTTTCTGTGTCGCGGTCGGTCGAAGAAGCAAGCTTCTGCCAGTTTGTTTCGGGCGTCATTAGGGCGGATGGAGAATGCAAGATTGTGTTGCCCTGCGATCGATCGATGGATCTGGCAGCGCGCGACCGTGCGATTTTCCACGGTTCGGGCACGATCGTTTCTCCGTGTGTCTGGCGTAGCTGACGACGCGTTATTACGTCGCGTTCGGCGGGGCACACGACACGCGGGGGCCTCGTCGAGGAGAAATCCGCGTAAAGAGGCCTCGAGTATTTCAAAAGGCTGCCAGCGACTGAAGGAAAAAAGAGAAAAGCTGGCGCGATGGCAGGAAGGAAGAGGGAAGGAGAGGGTGTGAGAGAGAAAGACGTTGCGTCGGTGTTGCGGTAATATGGCCGAGTACTTAGGATCCTCGACCTCGTGACGTCATTGCCCTCATTAGAATAATTAAGAATGCCGCTCGCTAATTACGATGCGGCTCGCTCGCCGTACTTACTTTTTCATCCTGCTGTGCTCGCGCGCCGCCATTCTGCCCGTCTGACATGAAATTTCCAGGTGACTGGCGACTAGGTATTGTCAAAGGCCGTGTTTATCGCGGGTCCATTCAACCAGCTGCTAATCGAATTGCGAAATAAGAAACGGGAGAAACTCGCGAAGTAGAATGGATTCTCTCACCCCTGCGTGGCCGAGGCCTCCTTATCGCGACAGCCCGCGAAAACGATCCCTCGGAGGATCGAGGGAAATATCGAGCCTCGGGCTGCAGCTAACAAGTTACTCGTGTTTCTCTCGTTGCGGAGGCTTCTCTTGTGCGTTCGATTCGCCCCGAGACCGCCGGCGGGACCGCGCCGTTTTGATTTACACCCCGCCTTTTTCCCGCCCTCGTATATAATTACGCCATTTTCTCGCAGGTCAGCCCATATTTCTTCGTCCCTGGAGACGCGCCAGGGAGCAAAAGTGCACGTCACGAGGGTGTGGTAAAGAGCAGGAGGCTCGTGGAGCGAGGAGGGTGGCGGCGCGGCATGGCGCGGCCAGAGCCCAAGAGCATCGTGGGGTTCGCCCCAGGGTGATGACCCTTTGGGCGTACCCCAAGACCTCACGCTCCTGGTATCGCCACGATATATCCCTCTCTCCCTCCGGATCCTCTTTTCTTACCTACCTCCGCCCTCCCTTTCTGCCACTTTTGTTTCTCCTTTTCGGTCCACACTCCTCGCCCTCCTCCGTCCCCGTCTCTCCCCTTTTTATCCATTTTGCGGGTGGGTGGTGGTGGTGGAGGATCGACGCGGCTAGATCACCGAAGGGAAAAAGCTTTCGAACGACGCGCTGGAATCTACTGCCCGAGCAACTCGAGGGAGGGGGCTTCCTCTCGTTGCTTTCTTTTCGGGGCTGATGGCCAAGGGACACGCGAGAGAATTTGCAACTTGGACTCGCTGCTTCTTTTTCCGTTTGTTGTTTTTCTTCCTTTTCTTTTTCTTTTTCTTTTTCTTCCGCTGGCTTCTTTTCGCGGCGGTTGTTTTATGCCAATGGGTTCGAGACTCGGGTAAACCGGGGTCAGGCTTGAGTTAGCTCGATTCGTTGATGGAAACTGTTTCTCCCTCTCTCTCTCTCTCTCTCTCTCTACAGAAAGAATACTGCAATCAAAAAGGCTCGTGCAGCGTTCTATATTCTACTTGAATCTACCCGGTACCTACCTCGATCCCAGAACCCCCTTCTCGCGTTCCCAATAAATCCGTATTCCAAAGCCCAATAAGCCCGTTCTTAAATCTTTCCGCGGGACGCGCATTCGTAAACGTACGCGTTCGGCGCGTGCGAGCCGCGTCGCCGTTGTTGCTTGGCTCGTTTGAGAAAGTTCAGTCGCAACGAACTGTGTGGGAGGTCCGCGATTCATCGACACCCGATGTTCGTGGATCTTTTATAGCACGGATTTCCCAACATTCCTCGTCGGAGAATGACGGAAACGCCTCCCCTCAACCCTTACTCGCACCCCCTGGCTCTAGGCAAAGGATAAGCACTTCCATTGTCCAAGCTCTCCGGACCTTTAAAGTTCCCCCAGTACAGAACAGACTCCGGCCTCTTGTTCTGGAAGCCTTGAATCGCAGATTCTGGAACTGGCGCACGTTTCGCGAACGATGCTTCTGCTTTAAATATCACGAAAATAAATCAGCCTCACAGGCGTGTATTTCTCCTCTTTTTCCCCCGTGGTTGCTCCTCTCAGCTTCCACCCTGCCCCGCGGTTTCTCCGTCTTTCTTTCTCTCCGAACAAAGAGGACGCGTGGACGTGGCGGTCGTAGTCGTCGGCCGCACTCCGCTGTTTAAATATAAACCCAAGCGCAGAAGTGGCCAGCTTCCAGTTCGGGCGTCGCGACGCTCGTGGAAGATACAGCCGACGAAATACTCGATCCTACGAGACTCGACACTCGTGCTCGATAGATCGCGTGGACGCGACCATCGGTTCGATCCCGGCGAATCATCGTCTTCTTTCTTCTCTGATCACCTTCGATCCAGGGTCGGGGACGGGGACGGCGACGGCAACGGCAACGGCGACACTGCTCGTCTATAGTTTCGCCCTCGAGAAGCCGGCCAACGAGTTCGTCGACCAACGAGTCGGGCGCTGAAGACGTTCAACGAGATAGAGTTACGCGATTCCCCAGTGAACCCCAGTGCTTTCGTCCGCGCTATCTGCAGCTTCGGCGGACAATAGGATTCAAAGCCGACCACTCGTCGGTGTAAGAAGGAACGACCCAGAGTTGACGGAGTCTGTGGATCCGTAACAGGGGAGCAGCATTTAAACTGGAACCGGTGGAAATCCTGGAACGGTTTCGCCGTTAAAGACAATAAGCGCGAAATCTCTGAATCGAGAGAGTTTAATTAGGATCGGGAGTTATTAACGTTCGAAACGGGGCTCGGCGAGAGAGCGGAGTAGTATCGAGCGAGCGTTCAACGAAATTTTCAATCGGCTTCCAGAGCTCCTCGAGTCCGAAACTTTCGGGAAACTTTTCAAAGTTCCTTCGGGGGAGGTCCGCCGAGTAACTCCGTTGGAGTCGCTCGTATTTCGCTCGAAGAGGGGCCTGATGATCGTCGCCCGCGCTCAAGTGCTGCGTCTAAAAGGAATTTTCGGTAGTTGACGAGGGAATCAGAAGCGCTTCGAGAGAAGGTGTGCAACGATCTTATTCCGCGACGAACTCGTAGTGGTTTACATTTCAAATCCCGGCGGAGCTTCGGGGCTGCCGATTCTCCTAGAAGGTCCCCGAAATTCCACGGTGCCGGCTGATTAATTCGTTCGCGAGCAGTCCCTGTCCCTGCCATTCGTCTTTGTCAAGAGGAGGGACCGGGTCCCGAAGGAGCGACGAGCGGAGAAAAATTGCCGGAAAGGGAAAAGAGCCGAGAGAAGAAAGGAGGCGCTCGCCGCCGCAACAAAGGAACCGCTCCTTCGAGTGGTCACTTGGAAAGCGTTAGTTGAATCACTTGGCGGCTGGTCGTTGCACCGGAACGTCGCGTCGTCGTTGGTCGACGTGACAATAAAGAGGTAGCCTGGTCGAACGTGCGCGATCGAAGGGACAACGCGCGCGGACTGTAGATCGAATTACGAAATTCGGGGGCTCGATAGCTCTGTCGCTAGGAGCTTGGAGATCTGCAGTTTGGATATCGAAGAGGAGACGGTCACAGCCAGAGCGGATTTTGTCATCGGTGGATTTCAGAGCGACACCTACCCAGGGGATGCAAGAACGTCTCGCAGACTTTCTAATCTATCGATCAGCAGTCGTCCAGTTACTTGGACGATCAGCTGGCGAGCGATTCAGGCCAATGTTGGACGCGTCACGGTGCGCCTGCCCGAGGATTTCTTTGTATTCCGAGTTGCCGCGCGTCTCGGCGAAGCTTGGGTCCGGAAACCAGCGGTTTCTATAGCCTATAGCGCTATCTATAGCCTGTAGATAGTTTTCCGCGACCGAGTTGGAGGATTTCCCGGCTCGCGATGACTTGTCCCTTGCCTTCGAAGGGCGCGGCACCGGTGGTGGTGCCCGCGGTGGCCAGCTACTACTCGCGAAACTTTCATCTGCCGATTTTCAAACACGTGACCATCGTCAACACCGTTTCCGTGGTCTTCCTGCCCTCCCCTCTCAAGATCGTCGCGAACACGTGAAACTGACATCATCCAACACCCGCCGCCGGGCAAAATTACTGCCAGATGATAGCAATATCGTCACTCGAGAGCGTACAAGTTTCATCGGGCCTCATTAACGAACGCGATTTCCTGCCTCGGTCCCTAGCAGTTCGCGCATTGTTCGCGAGCGTTTGTTGCGACGAAAGGCAAAGCGGGTCGGCGAATATTCACGGCGGCTAGTAATTTTAGAAAACTCAATTGCGTAACGTCAGAGTCAATGTGTCAGCGTGACAGTTGTAAAATCACGGAAAGGTGAGTCGCAGCGACGCGGTTTAATTTCGCTAAAAATAATGCACTGCGCTCCGTCAACGAGCTCGACAATTGTACCGAGTTGCGCAATGCGTGCTCGAAGCGCACGGTGTACAAGATATTCTTTCGGAAGCTGAGTAAGCAGCAATGAAATCTCGCATCTTATTAGGAACGAAGAATTTTCCTCTGAACACTTGGAACGCGATTATAAAAGCACCGAGGAGAATAAATCGATGAAACGAACCGGCGAAGATTTCGATCGTTATCCTTGGATCCCCCTTCGTCCCTGACTTGCACCCGTGACAGAGCACTTGGTCGTCTAGGTGTCGCGAGCCCTTCGTCGTTGATCTCGTCGTGTCATCGTTATGGATCACCCGCATGGGTCTTTTGTCGCGTACATTAATCTTCGTAATCAGGCGAGCGTTTACACGCGACACGGCAATATCTCGCGCGTAATCGTCGTCACGGAGGTAAAAGTTATTAAGCGTTTTTCGCCGGCGAAACCGTCTGCGCTCGCGCCTCGAAGATTTCGCCCACAAGATTTCAAGCCTGAATCTGTGGTGTTCCACGAGCGTTCAGGCGCCCCTGGAACCTTTCCAAATTCGCAAAGTGTCTTTCGGCCGAGCAACTTTGAAGGCGCGTCGTTACACCGGGGGCTGCCAGCTCATCGTCCTTCGAGCCGATGACAAAGCGCAGCGGAAAAGTGAGAAAAACCGACTGTGCCTGGGATTCGATTGTTTGTTCCTGCGCGGCGCGGCGCGGCGCGGTGGCTGCTTCTCTTTCTCTCCATTAATACTTTCCATTGGCGGGCGTAAAAGGCCGTTTGTTGTTGCTGTTCTAATTGGCAGAGTTGAATGTTCTCCTCCGAGGATGCATCGGAACACGTGCTGCGTGACATGGGAACGCGTCACGCGACGTTCGCAAACTTTACATTTCCCCTGTACGCTTTGTCTATCCGTTCCCAGCTTCGTCTAGGATCTGTTTACCTGCACGTATGGAGATTGGCGCGCAGCTTGTTCTACAGCAGCCTGGTTGCGAGATGCACCAGTGTATCGGGTTGATGCTCCTTGTCCCCGTCTCGAAATAACCGGACACGCCCTCGTTACGACGTTTTCGTCGGTCTCTTGCTCATTAGTGCTCTAAATGAATCGGTCTGACTCGCCAGCCACCGTGCCTCGCCACTCGGCCCGCTCGAGGAAAGTTAATAGCCCTCTTAATGACGATACCGTTCGCTCGAATCGCCAGTCGGATGCGTTCGGATCGTGATTCCTCGTACCTGTCGGAGTTTTAATTAATGGGCAAGAGACAATAAAGAGGAACTCGAGGGAAATTGTGGCTCGAGAAGGGCCGCGATTAAAATAGAAAACTGGGTCGACGAGAAGTTATCTCGCCGCGAGTATCGAGCACGTATTCCCGGCAACTGTTACCGAAATGCTACTTTGGATGCTAATCGGGAAGGGATCGATGTTTCAAAGGAAACCGTCAGAATTTTTCCAACCAGTTAGGTATACATATTCATAGTTTTCCTCGGCGTAGAAGGCCGGCCAACTTGTGACTGGGCGGATTTTTACAATAAAAGGACTGACCAGCGCATCGAGTTTACTCATTTTTTAATTTACCTTCCGCACAATGGTCAGCAGCCTCGCGTCGGAACTCGGAACCTGCTACTGCTGGAATACAATGGCGAAGTAAATTTTCTTTCGACAATATAAGACAATAAGCATTCTACCCGAGGCTTCGCAGCGAGCCTTTACAGTTCATTGATAAGGAAGGTAGGTTGCGCGGGTCCGTCGAATCGGGGTACTGTCCAGCGTCCACTTGTCCGGAGGACGGTCAAGCTTTCGACGGGCTCTTGTCAGATGTCAGAGGAAGCCGACTGGGGGAACGTGACGGAATCCAGGCTGCGCGCGAACGAACGACAATGATCTTGACCTCGTACGAATAAATACGTCGCCGTAGATCGACGAGGTCGCCTCTGCGTTTCCGCTTACGAGCGCTAGCGAGCACGTGCACGCGGTTGCGTGGCTGCATTAATAAACACGAAAGCAGCAGCCCGCTAACAATTGGCGCGGATCGCGTTTGCGGCCTCCCCACGCGCGAATTCTCCAATTTCCAGCGATTTTATCGACCGTGACTAACGCGCGCACGGGCGTTGAGATTTTTCACCCTTCCTCGCTAGCTCGCTCGCCCCGTGCACCACTGCCGATTATGGACGTCCAGCGAGTTGTCTGGCCTTTTATCGCGGGGGAGAGCGACGAAGCAAATGGGGCATGCGCTCTCGAGGTTGCTTATGGCGGTTATTGGTGCTTTGAAAATTATTGTCGAACGTACGTAACTGTAGGGTTTTCACCCGGTACGTACCTATGCAAATTTTGTCCCCAAACGACGGCCGTCGGCTGAGACGTGCGAGCGTCGAAGCGTCGTAAGTTAGCCTCGTGACGGAGTGGCAGGGTAAATCGTGATGTCACGTTAGATACCTTTTGCGGAGAATCGTTGCGTGATCGCGTGGAACAGGGACGGAGCGATAATCGTCTGTCGAGCACACCTGGGCTGTAAGTCACGAAGTAAGTGACGAATTTAATTTCAAGCTGAACGATTTTCGTCCGAGCGCAACATTTCACGATTTCACGATTTCACGGTACAGTAGATCGGATTCGTATGTTTAAAAACGTATTTCGATCTATTCTCGATCAAGGCCTCCGCGACTTAGCACGGTCGATTCAGTGGTAATGCTAGCGAAACGAAAAAGGCGGGAGTGCGGTTGTTCGCGCTCGTTAGCGCGCGAATAATATCCACGCGCTGCGTACAAAGGACGCCCTGTTACGCAATCTGCTCGCGACATTGGTGACAATCATCGAATTACCCGCGAAGCGCGATCGACCGCAGTTTCGCGCGATTCTCGCTGGATGGAACCTCGTTCCGCGAGACCTACTCTTTGCTCGTTAGTCGTTGGTGGAACGTTGAACGGAACCGAGGTCGGATAAAGGCAGAGATTCTGATCGGTTCGGATAGTTAAGAGAGCTACTCGTCAATTCTCGGTTCTATCTCGCGTGGCCTCAAAGACCTTGTTGCACCCGGACCTGTGTGACGTTCCGCTTAAAAAGCCCAGTTTCCAACATGGCCGGAGAACGGCGGAGGCTCGCCAGCTGGTCAGACGACCAGTGAAATTATCCCTATCGGCTCCAGCTCGCCGCAGGCTGCTCGCGCGACAGCGGCTTAAGGCGCGAAAATAGAGTCGGCGGTGGACCGTCAGTGGAGCCGACGCGGCGAAGCTGCCAGAACGCGACTACGCATTTAGTCTTTAACTGGAAGCATCCGGGAGTGGAACCAGCCGCGAGGCACTCGCCACTCGCCCGAGTGTTCCGCGATCGACGGCCAACACCCACCAACACCCAGCCATCGGGTGCTCGTTTCGCCGCGAACGGTCGGTTTGTCGTTGCGGAACGACGATGTGAGCATTCCTCGCCGGGGGATGCAACAAGTGCGTCGCTCTGCAGCACAGATCGCGCGGTGCGGGGCGTGGCGGGGCGGGCCGGGGAGGGGGTCGGTCAGGTCACCATGTAGAAGGTACCCGCGCCGTGAATTCGGTTGGATCGCGACCACAAGGTTGCCCGGAGGCGGTAGGCGAGGATGAAAGTATTTCCATGTGGAAAGCTCGATCAGTTCCGTCCGACGAGGTACCCGTACCCAACCTACTTACGTCAGCGACGGTTTCCCGTAAATTGGATCGACTATCCGGTCCTCTGTGAGGCTTGGGTCCCTCGATCGACTCTGTAAGCGTCCTTGCAGGAATTGCACGAAGAGTCGGGCCGATTTTCTAGCGATTTGCGCTTCGATGTTGCAGTTGGGTGCGTCGAACCGGGCCGACTAACATCGAAAACCGTTCGTTCGGAGGGGCTGGATATAGAGGATATCGGGAGAGTAGTCGCGCGAATCCAGCAAGACGTGGGAGAGAGAAGTCGCGGGAGTGGAATGGGAATGGATGCCAAGGGAATCGAACGTCCGCCAGGCACTCTCGAGGAAAATCCGTTTGTCTGGATGCTCTGTAGGGCGAGCGTGCCTCAGATATTGGTGAAAAGTCTCCTCGATTGCGCTCAGTACTTGCTGGACAAAGTCCCGAAAAGAATGACCCTGGGTTGCCTTCGAATCCTGGCTGCGCTGCTGGTAATCGTTGTGCCGCGGCCCGTCACTTATGTTCTGCTGTATCCGATTTTCAGATTAGTGTTCGGCAATTTGTACCCGGCCTACGCTTCGTACAAAGCGGTGAGGACGAAGAACGTGAAAGAATACGTAAGTATACTCGATGCACCGATCGGGCACCGTGCCTTTTCTTAGAAGCGATTATGTTTGATGATCCTAATTAATGGGGCTGGCTCGAGCACGCTACCAGGAACGTGCAAGTTCGAGCTAGACCCGTCGATAACACCACCGCCAATCATTCTTTCCACGCGAGTTTGCTTCGCAAATGTTTATCGTCGGGGGCCATTTTCTTGGGCCTCCTCGATTAAAAGATACAGAACGTATCTTGGAAGAATTTGTAGGTTCTCTCGCGGTCGGTATCTGCTCGGTAGACTTCCATCCATCGGAAATTCCTCGAATAACATTCGCGTTTACTAGAACCGGAGCGAGGTACAAGTTCTTCCAAGATGGGTGCGCGTTTCACCGAGAATAGAGGATTCGTTAGTTTTGCCGCCGAGAGGTCTGCTCGGCTCGTTCGAATCGTCTCGATTGCATCCTTCTACGTCACGGACGTCCTGTACTCTGCTAGCGGTACAGCTCTACGCTACGCTCCGGCATACAAGCATTCGTTTTTTCGTTTGCAGGTGAAATGGATGATGTATTGGATCGTGTTCGCGCTGTTCACGTGCGCGGAAACCTTCACCGATGTCTTTTTTAGCTTCTGGTGAGACTCTGATTTACATTCTTAATATTCGGGTGGAAAATGAAACTGACACCGCCAAGTCCCTGGACCTGGGCAAGGAAGAGAGACGAAAGGCGATCCACTCCCTTCGCTAACTTGTTGAATCGAGGAGACCCTGGAACGAAATGGCGGGCGTGCGGATCGCATAGAAAGAAAGCACGAGGAGTAAAGAGTCGCGAATGCCCTGGCAGCTCGGTCACGGCCCTCTTTTCGCCGGAAGCGAGTAAAGTTCGAGCGAGTCTGGGGCCAATAAACCGGCGTGAACCAACCGCGTGGTCCGAGGCTCGCCACCGGGAATTCCGAAAGTCTAATTTCGGCCGAGATGGATATTAGCTTACATGCACTTCTGAGGGTTCCACCAGCGTGTCTCGTCTTCCGTCTCTGTTTCTGGTGTTCCTCCCTGCTGCGCCAGATCTCCCTCCTCCCTTCATACTCGGATTACAACCAAAAAGGAGAGCCCCCGTGTATTTCTGGCATGGAACACACTCGCGCTATCCTCCCATCGCCCCCCACCTCCTCCCCTTTCGTATCGTATCCCGAACGCTTCGACGACACCGCCGTAATGCATGCAACTTTTTCCCCTTTCCATCCCTCTATCGTCGCTCGCAGCTATAATCCCCTCCCCCCCCCCTCTCTCTCTCTCTCTCTCTCTCTCTCTCTCTCGAATGCTTCGACACTGCACGGGGAATCGTTCGCGTCTCCCGTCTGTAACACTGGTTTTTTCAATCTTTCCGATCCAGGTTCCCCTTTTACTATGAAATTAAGACTATCCTGGTGGTCTGGCTGCTCAGCCCAGCCACCAAGGGCTCGAGTATCCTTTATCGGCGCTTCGTTCACCCAGCTTTAATCCGCCGCGAGGCTGAAATCGACGAAGCTCTAGCACGCGCCACGGAGCAAGGATACACGGCGGTCTTGCACCTCGGCTCCAAGGGTGTGAATTATGCCACCACGGTTCTCATGCAGACCGCCATCAAGGTAAGTCTCGGACAGCCGTCGTAAACATTCGCATAGCGAAGCTAGAACGATGGAAACGGTCGTCCTGTCCGCGGTGGGATCGGAGGTCCTTTGCTCCCGGTATCATCTCGACGTGTCGCTCAAGTATTTGTTCAGAGCTCCCTGCCGCGACAGGGCGACCGGGAATCCGTTTTACCATTTCACTCAGAACCGTAACCCCGCTTCAGCAACCGCTTCGACGTGCAACGTCCTCTCGCCAGCTACCTAATCGTGCGATAATTTTTTTCTTGATTTTATGTTTTCGTTCTCCCGCACGCCTATCCTGCACGCCGTGTCACCTCGGCCTCTAATAAAAATACCACCAACGTCGACCATCACCGTCAATCACCACACGACATCGTCTAACCACTGCCAATCATCGCCGTATCTTTAACAAACCACCATCGTCGTCTAAATAAAAAATAAACCAAACACCGTATCGTTGTACACGCGCCCACCGTGCCGTGCCATCTGTAACATTGAAACAAAACCTCGACAACCGCAAAATAAAACGCGCGATCAGCGTTTGCTGAGCGCGGACCCGACCGCGTTGCGCGAACTCTCAGCCAGCCAATCAGACTCGGCGCTTTCTAGCTCAGCCAAGCGTCCGGCAGCATCGACTCCCCAGTCGGAGGTGATCCAGGGAAACGACCACCCGACGACAAGTCGGACGTCGTCGAGCCCAAGCCTTAGCTTGGACGACTTTGTCCCCGCGGAAGAGGTTCCTAGCATGCACGCGGACATGAATACGGACAACGACCTGTATCTCGATGCCGAACCGGCGACCTTCAAGGTACCGCAGCCGAAGAAAACCAAGAGGAGCCAAAAGACCAAGAGGGAACGCGGGGAGCCGTCGAGGAGGCTGAGGTCCAACGCTCAGGAGGAGGACATCTATGCCAATTACGGGTACAGCGACGATGACTTTTAGCCGCCTTCGACGGCCATCAACCGCCTCCTGCGAGACGACCAACGCGCCTTGCCTCGAAACATTAGCTTTTTTACCATTTTTAACTTGAGAGCGCTAGGTCCTGGTATGCGGGAGAGTGGGACAGGCAAGCTCGGCTGCTAGCCTCGTTAACGGGCCGAGAACTATGAAAGGATTCGAAAGATGTTTGAAAAGAACGCTTCTGATCGCGTGAAAAATTCGTTTGTTACGACTGACTGCTGTTGCGTTGCCAATGAGTAAAGACTATCGATTGGGTGGTATCGTATCCGATGCGCGAGGGCCCACGGCGGACCAGACTCGCTGTCAACGTTTCTCGGAGAACATCGCTGCAAGTTTTATCGAAGGAGCGTTGGTCCACTTTGGTCGTGAAACCCTCTAGTAGTGTTTAGGCAAGAGTTTTGGAGATAGTGCTGTGTGTCTTTCCGTAAATTTATATACTTCGTTGTACCAGTAGGACTTAAGCTATCCTTTCCACGTTTTCCATCTCGATTCGTGATAACCATACCGTGCCTTAGAGAAACCCCCCAGTTTCTGTACGCTTCAAGGAGGAAGCAGTCTCGCGAGCAAACGGAATTCCTTGAGGAATTCCGCGAAGAGATTCTGTTGTTGTACAACAGCTTGACGAATCTTAGTTCATCCTAAGTTTGTAAGTACTTGTACGAATCAGGGTTTGCGTCCTGAATTTTCAATCGCGTTTTACGATCCTTTGCAGAGCCTGCGAGCTTATTGAACCGTGCTTTTGTTAAATCGTACGTGCTGTTGATGAAAAAGTACGCGAAATGCCAAGTAACTCGAGGAACCGAAGAATTTCTCCTCGCCGTATTCTCCTCGTCTCTCCCGTTTCTAATAAAAATTGTAGTCGCAAAACGAAGAGAGCTGCTCTAAATCCCCGAGTACTTTTGCATCAGCCAAGGATCGTTTACTGTAACCTCAGAATCCTATCGGTGCGCACATGTTGCGCGGAACACTTAGAGATTAAGACTTTTTATACCCGATCCCAAAGATTTTACGCAAAACTGATATGATATGGTATATTTCCCCCCTTTTTTTTTTTCGAATAAACTTGTTCTATCGACAAGGATGGTGGCGATGCTGCTGTTTGGTTGCGTTCTCTCTTTATATGCACAATTGGCGAGCGAAAAGGCGCGCGTGACGCGATTATCAAAGTCGATTGATTCCTCCTGTCGGTGCCGAGCGAATCCCGTCCAACGAGTTGGTCCAGTTAATCAAGGGAGAACCCGCTTCTTCTGTCGGCGGACACGCTTGCCGTTAACCCGTGCCAGAATGCAAGCCAGAAAGAAACGCATCCGGATAGGCGAGAGACCGCCTTTGCGTCGCTGAACCCGGCCTAGATCGATCTCTAGACACCTAGGACCGTTCGTATCCGTGCTCCGGTGACGGCAGATAACACATTAACACCTTTCTTTCCGGGTTGGTAAGACTTTCATTTTTCTTTTCTGTTCTTTTTTTCTTCTTCTTCCTTCTCGTTCTCGCTGCTCTTTTTCTGGCACCCTTCTCTTTCGCCGAGCCGGTCGATTTTGATTTCTCTGCGCCGATACCTAACAAGCAACGGCCACACTTTCCGACCGTCGCGTCGATTGCCCAGCAAGCTGAAAACCGAGAATTGGTCTTTCAGGGAGGCGGCGGATTGGTGCAGCAACTGAAGAAGAGCTACAGCCTGAGCGACCTGACCGGCGAGAACGGGGACGAGAATAGAAACACGTCGCACATGCACGACGAGACGGACATGGAAGGTTGCTGGCCGATTATAGCACCTTTGATTCGCGCGAGTAGCGATTTATACGGATTTGTAGCTAGTAAAAGTCTCGAGTTCAATCGTTCCCCAATGTTGCTGGGAGTAGTGTTCCTTCCGAACGTTTCGAAACAAGCAGATCGGCATGCGACGTGACTTGGTGGATATCGTCTTTGTTACTGTTCGCAGTTGAACCTCGTCGAAGGGAGCACGTTGGAAGGAGGGGCTATAGTCCTCGTCGGACTCAGTCGAGTAGCAATCGAGTAGAAATGTACTTCTCGGAGGTGGACGTGGACGTGAGAGAACCGCGTTCCCGGGAACCCACGGCTAGCTTAACGTGCGTATATGTGTACTGCGTTCTTTTTAAATAAGCATTTCGAGCGCTGAAATCTGCAGAGTCTCCTGGACGGCGTTGGATCCATTACAGACCGCACCAGGCTTTTATAATACTTTATAATCTCGCCACTTTCATTGCAGTAATATTAGATCCTCGGACGACATATCCAGCGGATACAGCAGCGGAGAGGCGCTGCAATCTACTCGGTCGTCTCAGGGCGATCCGTTAGTTAGAACGTCGAGTGTCGGCGCAAGGACACGCGCAAAGCCACGCTCAGCCACGAAAAAGACGCCCGAGGTACTGAATCGCAATATTCGAGCCTCTGCAGCAACGCAGATGAAGGCTTTAGTCGCTCCTCGCGTATCAATTCGAGTCCCAATATAATGAATCATTGGCCATCTGATTCTATAATGGATCCATTTTTTTTTTTTTGTGGTATTTGAAGGACGCAGGAGAGGATTCCGACATCAACGACCCCTCTCCCTCCAAAAACATCTCACTTCCGACACCTTTGAGTCTCGTGACCCCTGAGCAAGCTCTTGAGATCCTGCTTCTGCTCTCGCAAAACAGTAATGTTGCTGATTATATCCAACTCGATCGTAAATCCTTTCTAGCGGGTAACGATGATTTAGTCGAAAACACCAGTCAATCAGGCCCCGAACCGGAGACTCGCGAGTCAAAGCCGACAGAGTCGAATAGCAGCGACTCGTTGGACCCTCCTCTAACAACTGCAGAGGTTCAAATCATTCAGAGCATAGAACCGAAGACTGTCCCCGAACGCGCAACGACGATTACAGGCCAAGTCGACGATTCCAGTGGCGCGGTTATTAATCTATCGCAAGCACAGCAAACGGGTATCCAAGAAGGAGCTACCGAAGGCGCAGCTGTAAGACAGGCTTCTTTGAAAGTCCCCGAGAGACCTGTTGGAGAAATGGAGCGCACGATAACCGACGAGCTTTGCCAAAACAAATTCGATGAGCTGAAGCTACTTTTGAGCGAGGCTCACAAGGCTGTGAATAACATTGTCTACACGCAAGAGAAGCTGAGGCTCAGCGATGCTAGTATCACTGAGACGTTGTCCCAAAAAGACATCTTGCTCGACGATGAGGCTAAGAAGGCGGAAGCTGGCGAGAACTTGGAGAATGACGCCGCAGTACCGCCAAGAGAGGCTGAAGAAGCAAAAAACATTGAATCGGAAAATGAGACTGCCGCGTGTTTGGATGTCTGGTCGACTCGAAATCTGTCGCGAAGCAACTCTGATAGCATTAACCGCGCAGGAAGGTACAACAAAATGCCAGCACCGAAAGTACCCGTGGAGGACTTGAACGATGGCTCTCGGAACGCGTTGAAAGCTACCTTGGTCATCAAGACTGGAACCTTGAAGACGTTCTCCACCACCGCCAACGCCTCCAAAGACGTATTCATCGCTCACGCCGCGGAGAAGGGTAAAAGAAAAAAGTCCAAGAGGCAGAGGACCAAGGAAGGGTTCTCTAAATTGTTGACGATCCCGAAGAACATCTTCCACGGTGCGTTTTCCAAGGAGCACAAGGGCACGGCGAAGGGAGAGGACTCCGCCTCGGACATTAGCGCTGCCGAGTCGAGATCGAACAGCATCGAGCCGCAGGAAACGATGATAGAGCTCGCGCCGAAGCTGTCGATCTCGAGCCAAGAGAGGAGCGATGATAAGAGCGACAACGACACTTCCAGCAGCTCGGATACTTGTGTGCTTGCCGGTGCAGAGAAGGCAGATGAGACGGCGAAAGAGAATAACACTGAAATTACCGATGCAGGCGAAGTTGAAGCTGTGATCTCTGAGTCAGAAATTTCACAAATCCGGGAGATGTCCCATTCGCCCAAAGTCGGCAAGAAATTAGAGTCAGACATTTACTGAGAGCTTCTACTTGAAAAAAAATATACATAATACATAGGTGATATAAGAATGAAGAATTAGAGGGGTCTCTTTGACTGGTTTTCACAAAGCAAAATAAAGGAACCGTTTGTCACCTATCCATCCCCATCCTCCTCACTATATAAAACACTTTACCGTACCGGAAATCTGCAGAGGAGAAACGGATTAATTCGTTCAGATCGTATGGAAATGGTTTCTAAACTGTGTTTTCTGATACGTAACTCCTTAGATCACTAATCATTTAGCAAACGTTAGTTCTTGTTCCGCATGTTGTTCATTTGTTAACTTCGGAGTGGCGGTACTGCTACGTAACGATTAACTATTGCTTCCAGGAGTGTGTGAATTCAATTCAGAATAACCTTTACTGTACATTGAATTTTGCCCCAATGTCGAAGCAACGTACATGTAGTTGCAGACAGTGTGACGTTTCTTTTCCTCTTTAATTCATCGATATTGAAACAGTGAAATCACGCTCGGTTTTATTTCATCCACCCAGCCCGTTGCACCCTCGCTGACACTCCACCGTGTGCTTCTGTATTGCAGATAACAAGCTCCGCTACACTCCCCCGCAGCAAGAAGACAAGTAAGAAGAAGGTGGCATGAAACTTGGGGACTGCTGCTGATCGCATCAAGGAATAACAAGCACTTGCTGTCGACTATAGGATCGATTCTGGATCAGCAGCGGTTGTCACTGTACTCGTGAAATGACGTTGGGTCTTAGCACTAGCGTTCCTCCATTCGTTTGTACATAGTTCTGCTGTGTAGCGAACGAGATTCTTATCGGGTTATTATGCTGCAGCATTCGGCTAAGAATAAGTAGGCACCGGAAAGCCGTGCCAGTCGATCAGTTTCTATGAGCAATGTAGAAGGAAGGTAGAGCATTGGTTGATGATGACAGGTCCTAATAACACCGTTGCTCACGGTCGTCCGAAAGATTTTTAGATTTATATTCCTGCCCTAAGACTCGCGCGTTACGTCATTTAAGTCAGCAGTTTTTATATATGAACGTTAAAGAATAGCAAAGAAGAATTCGGTGCTTACCTGCACTCTCGATCGATATTGCTTACGATCGAGCGTAGACTTCGCTGAAAGAGTCGCATGTGCCCGACGTTCAGCAGGATTCCGTTTCAAAGCTTTTCTAAACCTCTGGTAGCTCTGGTATTTTTTTCAAACGGTTCGAGTGCCGCGACAGAGATTGCGCGCGCGCGACGGCCGGTTGCGTATTCAAAGAAAAGAGAAATGAATTCTAGTCAAGTAACGAGACATACTCAGGCAACTCTCGAATAGCGCCACTATTCACTTTCTATGATTCGTCTACGGGCGGATATAGTTGGCGATTATTTGGAGACGCGCGGACTGCGGTGGTGAGTCCGTAAATTACTGTACGAATAATCGCGTCATCCTTCGTTTCGTTCGCGACTAACGACTTGTCTCCAATCCCGAGACACTCGCTTTCGTGCGGACAGTTTAAAAAAACTGAAATGATTGGTTCGTTTCAGTATTGAACCGTTCGTTTCCTAAAGAAACAAGGAGAATGACGAATCGATCAGAATGGAAACTGGAGATCTAGTGCATGTTACTTATTTAGTTGCGAGCTTCTCAGCTCTGCTGTACGCGTTAAATATCGTTTCGGAAATCTTATCTCGTTTACGTTCTCTTCTGTATCGCGCGCACGATTGTACCGTGCAGATTTTACGCACAAGAGCGGCAAGATTACAGATGTTAAAGAATTCGTGTATATAGTTTATCGTGCACTAGCCTAGCGGTCATTGTAAATGTAAACCCCCGGGCCTGCCCTTTCCAATACTCCGTTCCCCGTAGTGCGCGGATGCTAATGCTAATGCTTTCAGACATCGTGTACTTTGCTGAGAGAAGCGTCTCGTCGAACACTTTGTACGCGAGACGTAGGATCTGTTATATTATACGAGTATATGTAGTTGTTGATTTTACCATGCACGTTCTATGCGATGATCACGGCCAAGTGGTCCGGCGAAAATGCAGCTGATGCGACATATACATACGTGCTTATATTTTCCGGAACATGACAGTAGAACGTAGCGAATGTACTGGAGTGACTAATGATAAATATGTTGCGTCGTAACGCTGAATTGCGCTTTAGCTTGAAAAATTTCCGTGCGTCGGTATCGGCATTCGCTGCATTTTATCTGTAATAGCTCGAAGCTCGTCAGAGACGAAGCTAATCGTAATTACAATTTATATGGTATCGGTAA
The DNA here is from genome assembly GCA_029448645.1 of Andrena camellia. NCBI lineage: Eukaryota > Metazoa > Arthropoda > Insecta > Hymenoptera > Andrenidae > Andrena > Andrena camellia. The sequence goes on along the minus strand of CM055678.1, from coordinate 23,401,248 downwards.
TCCTTAGCTACCTTGATGTCTGTGTATGAACGTATGCGCGGGTGTGTGCGAGCGAGCGAGCGAGAGAGAGAGAGAGAGAAGATGCTCAATTAAGAACCTTTGCCTGTACTCGAAAGGGGGAAAAAAAACTCCTAGACTCTTTACAGTACCTCGATATCATTCGAGCTTTGTTCTTTGTAATCATTAAGCCTTTTCGGCGCGGCCGCTGCGCGCCGCCAACTATATGGTGCTGCAAACTTTCTAATTCGTTTTATAGTTACGTACCCCGGCAGCGTGAGGAAAGAACGTGTTCCAAGTGTAGAGATTATTGGAAACTTTATGGAGGATGTGGATAGATCGGTTAACAGTATTTCAGTTTAACTATGTCTGTAGTCAATAAAGTGATATTAAAACATTACGAATTGATTTTTCTTTCAAGTTGGAGGCTCTAGAGCCTGGAAGATCAAGCATTCCGCCCGTACACGTGCATGTGCTTTCTTTTCATTTAGAGGCAGATTTGCCTTGTTTGTGGAAACTGTTTCAAAATTTTGCGCTATTTAATTTTATTACTTAAATCACAGACCAGGTGATCATCGACCAAGTATGTATATAGGACAGACCCATCACCTTATGGGACTTTGTGTCACCACAGACGAGGTATAGGATAGACCTATCAACCAATGTATTTTTCTGTCACCGGTTTGGGGGGTCCTAGGACCCCCTTAGCATTTTAGTGTCGCGTGCAACGTTACCAGTCAAGTCTCGAAACAGATTGTAACGCTACGCGTGGTAGGAATTAGAATTCAGCACAGGTAAAAATAGGTCATTTTTTGAGAGTCGGAGCCCGCGATTTACAAATGTTTCTGTTAGACTCGTAAGGTGAGATAGGCCTATCCTATACCTCGTCACTTGTAACATTTCACTGTATTGCATTTCACTTATTTCAATAAAATGCAGCCAAGTAATAAAAATCCATCCATTCATCCAATACTTATTACTCCTTTCTACTCCAAATCATATATAAAAGGCATGCTAAAAAGAACACCTAAAATGATCCTTCCCCACTCGTGAGTTGCTTTTAAAAATCTTCACATTAATGGGCTATTTTAAACATGCCATTCACTACTCTCAATTACTCTATCGACTTTCGTTCGAGGCTTCTAAGTACTTTGCTCTGGATCAAACAGTTCTCTCTCCCTAAGTCGCTCTCCAGAGATGTTACTTTGCGCCACCTCCTTCGACGGGAGTCCGATCGTAGAGCGTTCTGAAAATTTTGGCCAGTTTTTGCACCGATACTCTTATATCGGGAGAACATGAAGCGGAAAGAGGTATTCTAAAATTCAGCTTCGATGGCATCGCCTTAAAGTAGCGAACGTATGAAGGCGGAGATTGTTAAACAGTTGAAAATATTTCTCTACGATTTTTTTCCTACTTCACTTGGAACGGAGCTATAGCCTGGCAAAGTTGCTAGTATCGCCCTTCATACGAAAAGAAATTATTACGAACTTTTATCAAAGGAGGGCACCACTTTTTTGTCACTTCCGATAGATGGCGCGCATTATCAAATTCCTGTAGTCCGCTGACAATGTTAGTCTAACATAACAATACATGTGTATATAGTTAAATTAATATAACTGTACTTGTAGAAATGTTTTCAAAGATTTTCTTTCTACGGGAACAATGTTATTTCAAATAATTTTAAGTGATACTTTAGTCGAACAATATTCGCAAGATTATTTTGCTTATACTTTTTAAAGTTGTGACAGTATAAAAAAATGTTACAGCAACGTGGATTACCAAGGGATAGAGTACTATTTCGTATTTTAAAAAATAAAAGTGCAACTGCTGGCAACATATGTGAAAAACTGGTAATTATTAATGTACAAAAGTTACACTTTTTCTTGTTACAGTACATATATATATATATAGATAACCCTTGTTCGAAAGGGTATCTTTTGAATCCAACTTTTGAGACCTAAGGTTTCATTCGATGATTTTACAAAATGTTTTAACAAATCTATTCGCAATATGTTGTTATTTCAGAATTACAATGTGAAAAACGTTGTTGTACTATCGGAGGATGAACTCTGCGAGCTATGGCAACATATGAAGACCATATTATCAGAAGCTCAAAAGTTATGTACCCAAACATCGAATAACAAAAATAGATACGGGAAGGTAAGATCATTTACATAAGCTTGGGAACTCCTTTCGTTAACTTATACTTCCTCCATCGTCGTTACAGGAGCACAGCCTTATGATTAAACTAATAAGCACGATAACCGCACTGGCTCTGGAAACAATTTTGCAGAGGGTATTTATACCTAACGTTCTGTTGCAAAATGTAATGTCATTGCATTCTGTTGTATTACCCAATATAAAAGATAAACAGGTTGGTACGTTATTACGATCTATGCATCTTTAATACTTCCTTCTTCTTAACACACTTGCTATCGAAACATGTTCAAGACTAAGGACGAAATATCCTACCTATTGGAAAGCTGGTGGAAGTCGAACATGATATGGAGGGAAAAGGTGATAGCGAATGCAGTAAAGTATCTCATCCAGAGTTGCAAATCGTCATTGGTAATAGATACATAGATGAAGTAAATGAACCTGCGCGGTCCATAGCTGGACCATCATTCATTCATTCATTCATTCATTCATTCATTCATTCATTCATTCATTCATTCATTCATTCATTCATTCATTCATTCATTCATTCATTCATTTCACTTTTAGCAACATGTAAAACGCTTGTACGAGATGAGGTCTACTATCGAGCTACTGAAATGCGAAGATGCGCAAGAACTGCTTAAACTCGTCAGAGAAGAGGCTGTGATGTCGGTCAAAGAAGGCAGACTATTGATATTGCACTTGTTCACGCTTGGGGAGCAATACATATTGGTATAATTTACAATTGTACAGACGCACACCACGTTTAAACGAAATAATGCTAACATCGATATCATTTCAGGGTATTCATAATAACGTGAAGGTAGTCTTACAAACTGCAGGACATAATTGCATTGCTGGATACGCGGACTTGTATGTGACAGCATGGTCGAGTACGACGGAGCCATTGAAAAAGTTTATTGTTCAGAATTGCTTACAGGACATTGTTTTCCATTGCTTTCGCGCGCACAGAGATTCCACAGGAAGAGGAAAGCTTGGTAGAAATCTGTTGACCTTCCTTGCTGCCATTCATGACAGCAAAAATGAAGCTGCAAAATTGATGATTCACAACCAATGTAAACCGTTACTTTGGAAGCACTTGAAGGTATTGGTAAAAGAAGTATATTCACGTGTTTTGATGAATAAAGAGTACAACTTTGTTCGCAGGCTCCCGGTTCTTATATCAGATGCAACGCGATAGAGATCCTTTTTATGACAAGTTCTGTGTGCTACATGTCCGCTGGAAAGGAACGTAACAGCGCGTATCTTCAAAAATTCTATAAGATAATAGGCGATCTCTTAAAAGACTCTGATCATCAAGTGTGCAATGTTGCTATGAACGTAAGCTAATGCGTATCCGCCAAGTGGTCTTAATGGATTTTCATCGATTCGCTAATATTCTACAATTTTAAACATTGCCAGGGCCTGTTTAAAGTATTAGACAAACATTGGAAGCACATTCCAAAGGACATTATTCGCGACTGGTTAAACATCTTGCTGCATTGTACTAAAAGCTCGAGGAATTCCGAAATGAGGGCTAACGTTTTTATTGGCTTTAAGAAGATACTAACGAAGGAACGATCTCATAGAATAATTAAGGATTTTCTGCCAAACTTTGCGAACAGCATTTACGACGAGGATAGCGCTGTATTGGAAGCGTTAATCAAGCTTCTTTGGCATGCACAAAATCAAGTTGGCATGCCGTTTTGGGATGTCGTGCCACTCACTTATATTCTCGATCGCTTAGAGGTACGATTGTACCTGATTACGTGATTACGTAACGCGCAAGCCTTTATAAACGTACATTACAATGAATATTGTATTTCAGACTACCGAAGATACATTTTTGTTACAAGAGTTGATAAAACTTGTTTGGTTGCGTATATCTTTAAACTGCGCAGAGAGTCATAAAATAGCGGAAGAAATGGTGTACATAGGAATGAACGATATAAACGCAATTAGGAGATTTTGCTTTCACTCTAAATTTGCCATAAACTGGGATGTATCGGTAAAGCTTGTTGAAACTGTTGTATCTGTAATAAAAGAGGAAATGGAGTGTTTACCCTCGACGAAGGTGCCGAGGAAAAACTGCAGTAAAAGAGCTAAACTCGGCAACGAAGAGAATGGTAATGACGCATTATGGTTGCGGTAAACATTATCTCCAAACTAATCGTTATTCTTACCTCAGACACAGAGGATACGAATCATCGAGAAGAGCAAGATCTCGATAGTTACAGAGATGTACAAATATATATCGACGTTATTGCTACGTTGTTAGTGGCAAATGTGAAGCATATAGACCAAGAAAACTGTAATAGAAGAGACATAGATATCGTGCAAGTAATTGCAAATATTCTGCCAGAATTTCTAAAATACTTTAAGGTAACTTTTCTACAATTAATTTTGGAAATGCAAAATTTGTTGATGATTTCTCTCAGTTTCTCTGTGACTTCTCTCACCAGGATACTTTGGTCAATGAATCGGTAATATTTCTATTCTCTCTAATACCGTCCAAGTTTTTCCTCGATAAACTCAAAGTGATAGAAATGCTAGTGCAGCAATTATGCGATCCCAACACCTCTGATGATGCACTTCTTACTGTTATATACGTTCTCATGAAATGGGACGAAGGACAAACAATTTTGTTTGCGTTGGCAAATCTTTTCAAGGAATCATTAGATATAAGCGTACAGAACAATCAGGTACGAGTATCGTTTAAAAAGTACAAGTTTCATTTGTAACAATTGAATACGATACGAACAAGTTATTATTCCAGGGCTTTTCTTGTAGCGGTTCAGATGTCCTGAAAGTTAATGAGAAGGGATTAGAATTAAGTCTACGTATTTTAAAACACTTACTGCACGTTGAACACCAGTCAGTCTTAGTGAATAAGTATCATCAAGATATACTTAAATTTTGGGAGACTTTACGTATCTGGAGAAGTTTCATAGAGAAAGAACTGGAGGACAAATGCAGCACAACTAGCCCGACATCCGAAGACATAATTGTAAATTTTTTCAACGAATACATATCAATGATCCCTTTGCTACATAACAGAGGCGTGTTTAATGCGTCAGAACATTTCTCGGAGCTTTTATTATGGGTTAAAAAGTATGTAAATTAATTGCATATTTTTGATGATACTCGCGGAACGTTTCGCCGTTACATTACAATTTCTACTACAGGGCAATAGTGCCGCACATACCACAACAAATGGACGTGGATCTCGACAGCCATCAAGTTTGCACACGTTTGATAAAATGTACTTTTGATATCTCAAATGTACTGCTGAAAGAATACAACAGTACTCCGAAGCTGTGTTGTGATATCGTACTTTTATATTGTAGCTGCCTATCTCCGACAGGAGGCGTAGTCTTCTTGGCTAACGCTTTCGATGCAATAATGAAATTGTTAGATTTTAGCAAAATGGCTTACGAAAACAAAGAACCAAATTTATTAGATATTGTTGTACCAAACCTTGTATGCGTCACAATGGTTACTTTAACCAGATATAGTAAAGATGTTTTATCTAAGCACACAAATGTGAGTACTTACTGAATTACTTACTGAATAGTATCGGCATTGAATTATTTTCTGTGTTAATTGTTACAGAATTTAAAAGTTCTGCACGAATTGACGCAAAAGTATTTCTCCGTTATTAAGAGTACCTTTAACGACCAGAAAATGTGCCTCCCATACATGACAATTATGGTCAATACCGCAATTAGCAGTACAAGCACAGAAATGACTCGTGTGCTTCAAAACGCATCTATTACGAAGAAAGATATTCTAATTACGAAATTCCCTTACTTGGCAAAGAAAATCTTAAAAATCATTTTAAACACAAAGAGATGCCAAGAACTGAGCGTTCAGGTGTTATCAAAAACAATAACGAGTTACACAAAAGTGCGTATGTCGTACTGTTTAACAGATATTGTAATTCGTGTATAATTGACTGCATGCGGTGTTGTTCCTTTTCAGATTGACACGCTTTCGGCTCTAGTAATAATACACAAAATGCTTCGATCATCTGATAAGACAGTCATTAATAGGCTTAAGAATGTAACATTGGCAACCAAAGCACACAACCAAAAGCAGTCTTACGATACCCCCGCCGATAGGTACAACAAATTTTCACTCTTTTCTCATCAATGAACATAAGAACAAGATGAATAGTCTTACTTTTTCAGATCCATAAATGATGCAATGAACATTCTTACAGGCGCAATATTGCAGCACTAGCTAGCAACTATGAGTAGCTAAAACAGTGTATTACACGTAGAAATTTAATGCGACTAGTGATCGAAATTTTTTCATGCAATTGCTTGTTTTTGTTAAACAAGACTATTTAGTTGTATATTTTTATATAAAATCAATGAATATTTTTCTACAAATGCGAAAAGTACAAAACTCGTAGGATTATCATTCCCACTCTGGCTTATTGCGCATAGCTGTTAAAGTATAAATTATAAACAGATGTGCGTGTGTGTTTATACCAATGTAATAATTTTTTTATACACGAAACATATCGATTCTTGATCGATTATATTTTACATTACTTCATCATACAAGAAATGTAAATAAATCACTGACCTATAATTAAGAAAACAACAGGTATTTTTCATATACATTTATACAACTCTTATCATGATTTTTCACCTTTATACACCGATCAACCGAAGGAAGTTATATTTCGCATCTGTCTAACAGCAGCCACGACCCTGGCGTTACATCCGGAACTGCCGTTTTGGTAATCTTCTGCTGATAATCTCAATAAAAGAGACATGTGTTGCAGATTTTCTGACAAGGATAAGCCAAGTTCCTCCAACACATTGCCAAGGTAATCTATAACGTACATTACGTAAGTCAAAGAATTACAGCTTTGATGTTTAACCCTCTAACTCCCAGAGTTGCACCGGTGCAACACTCATTTTAAAAGTGCGTAAAATTCTATCGCCTGATTATACGTAACTTTTGTTAGCAACCATCCGTAGTTTTCCTGATGGGAAAATAGATTTCAATGTTCTCGGTTCAGAAAACCAAACATTCTCTTAAAAAATTATTGTGAATTATTATAAAAAATAAAAATTAAAAAATGAAGAAATTGCTATTTTTCGTTTCAAAATACCGAGATACAACATATATATATCAGTTTCAAAATTTTGAAAAATAACGATTCAAGGGTCTGGGCGTTAGAGGGTTAAGTAAATGCTACACTAAGCTAAAGCATAAATCCACCGACCTATGTCAGTAGCTAGTTGTTTACAGGCGGCAGAGCTCAACTGACAGATTCCCAAAGTTTGGTCCAGAAACATTTGGCACGTTCCCTTAGCAACAATGTCCAACAAAATGCCGGTGAATCCAGATTCGGTGGAACCTTGCGCGTACTGCGGATCCGCTGCTTTCAATGCTTGGGTCAGACTTGGATTCTCTCGGAGTAAGAACGGTTCTAAATGCTGTGGCAGCGTCATTAAATATTGTCCAACTTGCGTTATGTACTCTTGAGGTGCGAAACTATAATCAGGCAGATCTGCACTTAACTGAGTAATTTTATTTAACTCTAATGACCATGCAGGTGCCTTCTGCACTAATAACAGCTGCGTGAAAATCGGTGCAAAAATCACTTCGTATGTTGCGTGATGCAAATCCGAGCAGAGTTTATGGATAGATTTTATTATCGAATCGAGAATAGTTTTTTCCTCTGGAAAAGAAAAACAGCATTTACGACAACATCAAGTAGTAACTTTACTCTCAGCTAGATGCCCATTACTTACCTTTCTGAAAGGATGCAACCAAGTTCTCCAGTTCCGTTTGGCTCGATGCATTTAATAGTAACTTTTTGTGCTGCTTAAAAACGCTGCCCGATGTACTTTGCAATTTGTTGTTAGCTTCAATTATATCGATTACCAAGGACTTTTCGAGTTGCTGAATTTGCCCCAAAAGATCGCCTAAATTAATCGAAGCATATATAATTTTATTTCAATTTGCAGATAACAGCCCAGGATACAAATGCTGCGTCATACCTATAGTTTGCATTAATGTGAGACACATCTGGAACAAATTCCAGTCCTCGTGCTTTACTTTTTTACGCTCTAATTGCAATACAGCTGATTGGTATCTTTCGAGGTATTTGCTAAAGTAACTCTACAAAAGCAAGGAATATCATTCTGTATGCTCGCGCTTCATTAGAACATGCGTTTATAAATAATTCTAAGCCACGTACATTTAAAGATTTTAATAAACCGTTGTACCCACAACCATCTGTAAAGAGTTTGCATCTTTTATTGGCCTCATTTGCGTACTGCATTATTCTGGAAATACTGAGAGAAAGGGTATTGATCGTTTCACTTAATTCATTCTGCGCGCAATCCATAGACTGAAGCTGATGTTCGAGTTGTGCTGTCTCGTAAACATTATATTTTACGACGTAAGGAACATAAGGTGCATATATTGCCTGCGCTAACAACAGCAACTTTTCGTTCTGCAACTTTCCATGCGAGGATGTTTCAATCGCGCCGCTCAGATTTACTGCAAAGTGTCTGGTGATCTGCTTAAGTTCAAGCAATAAAGACAATTGCATAGCATTCGAATGTTGTTTTAGAATTGCTTCTGTGCATTCTGGAATGCCTGGATCTAAACTTCTTAGAAGATCGGCGTATACTTCGATCAGAACATGGATCGAAGTATTTGGAAATACTTGATGACACCATTTCACCTTTATTGAGATCATACTGCTTTAGCGAAGAACTTGTGTCAAATGTTCCAGGATAGTGACATGCGTAGAAATAAAACCTATCTACCTGATCGTGCCAACTAGATAACAATCTGTCGTAGTAAGTGTGTAACCAATAAGTCACATTTTCGTCCTGCGCTAACTCAATAGTTCGGCGCCATTCTTGTCCCAATGATACTTTCAAACAGTTGTGATAATACTTAAGAAGTTGAGGTAAACGTTCCATTTTGTTAAAGATATCCACGTAAATTTTGGATCGTTCTAAACATTTCGCGACGCAAAGATTAGTGTGCAAACTTCACGGCGCGGCGGAATATGTTTCTCGAGTAATATATACAGTTTACCTAAATTTGCCGCAGTAAATGCTTGAACTAACTTTGGACTAGCCATTGCTTCCAATCGATTTTTTAAACCTTCCAATTGTAATTTCTTATCTTCATAATCAACGACATTCGCAAGCATCGTTAGCGACTTTTGCATACTGAACAACTTATTTGCAATAACTTCCACATCTCCAGACTCAAAGACCTGCAACATCGAAAGCGACTTGAAGTAAAATCCTACGAGCTTCCGTTTCCTTCGACCTATTGTATACCTCTTCGACGTCATTGGCTAGCACAGTCCAATTATCAGCCTCGTGTAAGCCCTGCTTCGCGATCTGCAAATCTGTTTTTATCCTGTCTATTCTTTCCAACGTTGCCATCGACGAAGCGCTGTTTTTCTCCACCTGTTTAATAAATTTCATCTTAACGACAGAATAGTTGCGCGATCGTTCGTTACGAAGGGATTTAAAGTCAGACCTCTTCTATCTCTTGCTTCACAGCAACCATCTTTTCTCTCAGAGCTAAGGCTTCTTGTTGCAGCAGCTGCGTGTCCCTCAGAACCCTCGGAAGACTCGAAAGAACGGACTGACTAGTCTCCTCTAGAGCACCATTTACTTGTTGCACGTACAGTTGTAACTTCATAACCAAGGACGAAACGAACGCCTAATTCCACAATTTTGATGAATTAGAATTAGTTTTAAAACAATGTCTACTACTTTCATTGAAGCACATAGATAGTCGCGACAGAAAATGGAAAAAAACATTTGTGAAGTACGTTCGCGAATAATTTCTATCGCAAATTCGAACGCAATGACAATGTCAATCAAAGTACCATCATTAGCGTCACGGTAAAAGAAAAGGAACAACTTGCAAAAATGCACTCGGTGTCATTGACCGCGATGCAATGGAAGCCATCAGTTTAGCGACCGACTGCACCAGTGCAGTTGAAAATGAAAAACTGTGTCGAGGGACGAGGAGAGTATCGGCGCGATCGGGACCATCATAAACAGTACACGACTTACATCTTTGTTTTCTTGTGCCTCGGCGGACTTGAATGTTTTATTAATCCAATCCTTGACGTCGAAGTTATCTTCGGAAAACGCAGACACATCCTGGAAGCATTGGATTAAGGTTAGGAACTATTCGATTCCCGTGTTTCGAACATAAAAAATACTCGGTTTTCGATCAAGTACGATACTCGCGAAATATTTCGACAAGCTTTGCATTTATCTCCGAGTTATTTGTTTAAAGTACACACGAGCTTAGAGAAACGAACGATATAGAAAAGGTTAAGAGAGCCACCGGCGTATCGTAACGCGCTGCTTACCATGATAAAATCGGATATTACGACGCAATTTTTCGTTTTATATCTTTTCGTCGTAAAATCGAGAGTTACAACGATTGGTCGCGATCGGCTACGTCCATAACAAGATCGACTCGAAATCAGGCCTTTTTAAGTTCCGTTACTTTTTCTTTATCGCCGCATAGCGCAGAAGTGCTTCGTCGCGGGGATCACTTTGCACTCTGTGCGTTACTTGGTGACGCCAGGACCCGGAAGGACTCGTTCTTATCACACACCCGATTACGAGAAATTCAAAGCGTTCGCGACATTTACGTTGCATACAGCCTGGAAAATTAGTGATTGAGGACGCAAGGGCGGATCGATCGCGCGAATTCCGTGCAACATTTATCCCTTGGTAACGGTTCGCGGTACTAGGGTTATCGTATGTACATACGTATATATTTCGTTCGTACGACCAAAGAATATGAAGAGAATCGCGAAAAAGTTTGGAAGAGCGAGTTCGGTGCGCAGCAGTAGTTACGTGTGTGGTTAGACCAGAGACGATTTACGATAGAATGGAAAACCGTTGAAAGTAAGACGAGTGATTTTTAACGCTTTTAAGCGATAGTTGCGATAAGCGGACTTCTGTATCTCGGATTCCAGGCGAGGATTCCACGGTGACAGAGGCCATTCTGGGAAACGGCCTTTCACCATTTCACCATTTCACCATTTCACCATTTCACCCCTTCGCCGCGATCATCGGCTCTGTTCTCTGGTGACACAGTCCACGTCCCTGGACTCGGACGAACTGCCTACCAAGAGGCGGTAAATCGAAGGGGAAAAGGGAGAGAAAATGGAGAACAGCATGTTATCGGCCGCTTCCGGGCCCTTTGTTACTCGCCACGCCCCCGAAACTGCGTTTGCGCGTGACGATTTGCGCAACAGTTGGAAGTTGGTTGGAATTTCGCCTCCTCGAAATTGCCTTGGCCGCGACGAAAATAAGGAGAGCTAGCTGAGCGAAACGGCGATGCCTGTACTTTGCCCTTTCCCTTGCGAGCGTTGAACGCATCGAGCAAGGCTGCTACCACTACTGCTACCTCCCAGTTTCTCTCGTACACACGCGTACGTTTCGTTTCTGTGTGCAGCACGTTACCATACTACCATGGACTTACTATATGCGTCATACAGATTATTCGAAACATTCGCGGCGTTGAGTTTGATTGTGCCTTGTTTATGCCACACTCTGATGCATCATTAAGTTATGACATGTTTCTCTTGTTATAGATTTGGAACGAGACTTGGAACATTCCTATTCGTGTGCTCGCCACGAGAACAATATTCTTTCGCGTAAAGCTGGACTTTATTGCGGATGGCAATCAGGTTCAATCAGTACAGCATATTAGAAGCGTGTGCATTTAATGTCGCGCATAAAGTGCGTCGATCGGAAGTCCAATTTTGTAATCTCGCCGTGCATACGAATGCGTGTCGTCGACGGATCGCCCTTTAATTCGACCAGACCGGAACGTTTCGAAAACCACAATTCCACTCGGTCGTTTTTTCTTCCTTTTTTTCCAACAAAGAAAGCACTGTCATCTGTTGTAACATTGTTCGATCGTTTTTTGCATAGTGATGTTAAAAATCGAGCAATTATCGCCACATGTTCTGGCACAAGTATAATCTAATATTTATCGTCATGGTATTGGTTTCATTATTTTGCCACGACACAGCGCGTCCAATTGGGGTGGTTTATCCGGACTGAAATTCTTTAGTCAAAGTGGCAAAATTATGGAACCGTCGCCCTTACACCAAGAGAGACCATTGCACCCGAGAAAGGGCAAGGGGTGTCCTCGGCCTTGAGACCAAAACCAGCCAATCCCAAGCCTTTGATTGCTCTTAGAGGCCACCCACGGGATTGGCTAAACGTTTTTCGTGATAGCGACTACTTCCGGTTGGAACGACAGACCGATTCCACACAGAGAGCAGAGGCCTCGGTGAGTTGAGAGAGCACAGGTAACGTCGATTTTCTTCTGCCTTTTATTCTTCGCTCCTGCCAAGCACTGTTCTCCCGAATGCACTGTCGACAAAAGAAGCGTGGAAAAACTGCAAGCGGTTATCAATGCGCGATAACGAGCCGGCCAACAACGAGTTCGCCTAATCTCCCTTCCCGCAGGAAGGTGTAATTCGCACCCCAGAATGGTTCGCGTGGCTCCGATTACGCATTGCCTAACCCTGCGACGAATATGTAACGCGAACCGAATATGTAGCGCTGGTGACTGTGTAACACGGGGAATATCTACTTCACATCGGTAATAAAGGCAGTGGTGAGACGCGAGTGACTCTACTCGCTACTGCCAACGATTGGCTTTAAACGCTCATTCCCGTGAGACACAGTCTACCTTCCAAAACATTTTTTTATATTACGTCCGGCTGTGATACGTTACATTGGTCCAGCCAATCTTTCGCTCTGGTTTTTACAGCACACAACGCTTCCGACCTATCCAAGCTTCTATATCCTCGCACCGGTGTGCCAAGCCGACGAACCCTCAGACAATTACTCATAGGATTCAGGGCGAGTACTTGTGCTTAGGGTGAACGACTCCCTAATGCACGAATATCGTCACCGACACCTCCCGCATAACGACAGCCTCCTAAAAATCGCTCTGTGTGCTACTAGTGAAGTGACAGTGACCGCGGTGTTTAATATGCGCTCATTTACATGATTTAGCCACTTTTATTTTGGCTTGGTGGACTTACATCCCACGTTCCCTTTGTTTTATCACGAGCTTCTACGGGAATCGCCGGAATAGAAATAGAACTGATCCTTTCGCCGCGCGTAGAAGCGAAATACGCCTGCGAAGTTTGCCTGCAACACGATCGACCGTGCCAAGGTAACAGGTCCTTAACCTGTCTTGGAGCTTCGGGAACCATAGACGATCGTTGGATGGAAAAATGGCCCGCCGAGAGCGGACGCCGCAAAGGTTCGATGTAAAATTTCAAATACTACTATAACGGTAGCAGAGGCGGCTATTTATTTTAATGATCGTTGAACGAGATGCAGGGGTCCAGCGTCGGTGACACATACATTATTGGTTCATCGCGCCCGAGTGAGTGTGCAAGCTTATCTCTGGGCGTATGCGAGGAGGAAATTATTCAGCCGGTTACGGCAGAGACTGTACCACCGAGTCCACGCTACGCTTCTGAGAAAATAAACTCTCCCGCGCTTCTTCGATGCTCGTGGCCCCGCGCGCTCGCGGTACCCACTTCCTCCGTGAATTCTCTTCCTTGAAGATCGAGTTGATTCGAGTAGCCAACGCTTCCCCCTCGGGGAGACCGCGTAGACTGCGCGATTCCGCGTTGCAGAAAAAACCGTAGAGACGGCGAAAAAGGTAAAAAGGAACGGATAGCGAACGGGATATCGAACTTTTTTTTTGCAGCCCCTCCTCTTGCTTCGTGCCTATATTGATCTTTAGAAATTCCTCGCGAGACGGACGATCAAGGAAACCGCGTGCAGAAACAAAAGGGACCGGAAAGGGAACGCCGTGCCTCGAGCCATCGCGCTGCGAGGACGATGTAACACCGTTTTGCGAAACCCCTTTCTGCGGGCAATGCCTGATATAAACATCTTGAGAATGTTCCTTTCCTTTTCATAAGTTCGTCCAACGATATATAGTACTTGCTTTAAATGCCATTGATCAGCGTCGGTGAAAAGAGACGTTGCACCTCACTTTCCTCTTGGAAATCTCCAGTAAAAGATTTGAATTGAAATCGAGTATTCTCAACTGGATGACCATCTTCTATTAAGTGGCAAATAAATCGATTGATACTTTTGGGGGGCGCTACGATCAAGTTGGGAACCCCTGATTTAGATAGTGCATCGCGGTTTACGTGCACGGGTTTTTCTGTGTGGCATCGAATGTTTTGTGCAACAATGGGAGAGCAAGTTAGAACAGAAGGAGAGAAATTTCTTTTCTTTTCGCCTATTAGACAATAGCACGATGTCTGATAGGAAATGTAAGGAACTTTCTCTTGGAACGGATCGTTTAAAAGCTCGGTCGTATGAAAAACCGTGCGAAATAATGGTGAGAGGGTGGTGTTGCATGAGCTGGAAAGCATATATTCGTATGAATGTTTACGGCATTTGTTTTTCTAACAGCGGGAAAATTCCCACCCACGTTAGACTAACGCGAGACGGCCCTGCTCATAGTCGAAAGCTATCGAAGGTAGTCGAAGTCGTCCGAGGACAGTGGAAAATAGTGGGACGTTTCCCCCCCGTTCTCGCTTCTAACCGACCCTATGCCCCCACTATTGCCCGCGCATCCCTTCCTTGCCGGTCGATGTCGCCCTCTCTGTTTCTCCCGTCACCGCTGTCAGTTCTCTCAGTCGCTTCCTCCTCCCTCTCTGTCACGCTCCGTCGCGCTGTCCCCCTCCCTCTTGGCAACCATCTTTGTCGGTCTCTGTCTTTCCCTCTTGCTCGTTCGGCTCGTTCTTAACGTCAAACCACTTAGGGCCGCGGACCTCGGCAGTCAGTCGATCTTTCCTAGCAGCGGCATTCCGGCATTTTCCACCTGATCGCGCGCGGGCGGTCCGGCAAACGCCATTTTGTTCGGTCACGTCTTCGTTACTCCCGTGAGAGCAGAGAGTCCTCGTGCGTAAAAACGTTCGTATGTGCCGCGCACCCTTCCACGCCCCGTGGAACACCTGCGTTTCCCGAAAACACAACAAACGAAAGAGACGCACTTTGTAACACACACGCGCGCGCGCGCGCGCGCATTGTTGTGGTCGTCGTTATCGTTGCCGTGGTCGTCGTGGTGGTGTAGTGTACCGGTGATTTTTGACTTGGAACGATTCGTTCCACCGTGTCGAGAAAGGGGCAAATCGTGAACGCGGAAAAGGACGCCGGGACGTGCTGTTTTGTCCGTCGACGAGAGAGACCCGCACGGAACGGAGTGCGTGACCCCGCGCGTGGTGTTCTGCTCCGCACGTTTTCCCCTTGGTTCAGCCACGTTCAGGACGACGCAGGGAACATAATACACCGAACAACGTGAGTACGCACCCAAATTACATTCCATGCTCGCGGGTATCTTCACTGTCTCTCCGTCTGTCGCACATTCGAACGTTAGATCTTGTTTTTTTTCTGCCTGCATGGCATCGTCTGCCATGTTAGACCGGCGTCTCTTTCTCTTTGTCCCTCTTTCTCTGTTCATTCCTCCCTCTCCCTCTCCCTCTCCCTCTCCCGCGCGCTCTCGCTCGCTCATATCTCCCCTCTACGTTCTCAACCGTTCCCGCTTGTAAACGCGCTCTTCCCTACCTCTCGCGTCTTTCGACAGGAGCGTCGACACGATTTTTCCGGTCGCAAATTTTAAACGATGTACGCGGACCACATGCAACGATGACGATGGCAGAGCGTCAATGGGCAATCGATGAGGGTGCCGCCACTCCAGCGACCTTTCTCTCGCCTTCTCATTCACGCTGGTACGCCTATATTGTGCTTTCCTCTGCGTAATAATTTCTATCAGAGTACATAGCCATCGCGACATGAAATGTGAGAGCTTCGTCGCAGACCAAGCAGAGACAGACGGGGGTAGGGAGAAAAACAGAGCGAGAACACGTTGGTCGGTCGGGCGCGAATGAAAACGAAACGTTCTTTCTGGTCCCCGCGATTCTACGCGAATGTGCGTGGACGATTTCTTCCAACGTTTTTCTTCTTTTTTTTTGCCTCTTTTCGGAACGATATACTTTTCGTGGAAGCCGTGGTGCGCGCGCGCTCGCGCGCTCCCTCCCGTTCTTTTAAAGCAAACATAACCTTAAACGATAGCAATTACGAGTATGTATGTCTGGCCTGTTTGCGCCTACGTTGGAAGACAGAGAGGGCGCGGTTCTTGACATTTGGACGTTACCGACCGCTTCGCACAGCACGTGCATCGGGTATGATGCTCGCGGATAGCGTAATAAACTGTAACGGACTCGAAATAATTAGAGGTCTGTTTGTTTGGCGTGAATTTTCATGAAAGCATCGCGCAGAGAGGGGAGTGGTTACAAGGTTTCTGTATAGACGCGTAATAGTTGATGGAAGGCACGTGCTCGAAAAATGTTTCGCTCGAAACGTGAATTGCGCCTTCCCAGTTGCAAAATTTTTGAATCGGAATGGTTTCGCGGTGACTCATCGTTGTGAATCAGATTAACGAGGGAGCTTTCCATGAATTGCCGCCGCGCAGTAAACCGAAGATGATTGTTAGACGCTCGACTCTTATCTTGACGCGGAAATTTTTCGTTAATAGGAATACCTCTAACCACTCTCCTCGTTTTTGCGAATCGACTAGCGATAATTTTGAAAAGTGATTCGATATCACGCCGTGTGCCGATCGTCAGGCCGGTCGTTCGCCATGAAATGCAATAAAACTGTAAAACCCTTTCCTTCGCGCTCATCTATGAATATCGGGGGTTAAAAGAAGAGTGTTATCAGCTGAAAAATGCCATTTTTCACCCTTTCGTTCTCTATTTGTTTTCTTCGTTGGCCACTCTTGTGTGCTTTCTTCTCAGGCATTTTCTTCTTCTCTTATCTCCCTCGGCGATGGTGTATCGCGTCATAGTTTGGTCGATGATGCGTCATCGTGAATTATTAATATATTCGAAAAAGAGCGCGACTATAGTTGACGTCAGTGCAGCAAACCACCTGCCTTGAACGCAATTTTCTCCAACGCGTGGAACGGACCGCGTTAGTCGTCGCCCGTGGTTGTGCTAATTTATGTACATCGGCTCTGCGGCGCGGCGACGGGTTTTTCCAAAAATAAAATACGACCGAACGCGCCGATCGGGCGGCTGAGCGCGCGACACATCGGAAAATTACCGATTGACATCACGCGAGACGGCTCATGTTTTTTAAGGCATTTTCGAGGCGGGGCCACGGGAAATCTCGTTCGTTCGCTTTTCTCGGCATCATGAATTTTCATGGAACCCCTTTTTCTTGCAAAAAAGACAAATGTAAAATAAGACGAGCATCGAGAGTGAGAAGAAACCGCATCTGCGATCATTCTGGAGGCTCCAAAGATCCTCGATTACGCAATCTCGGCGTCGCGAGTGTCGAGCCTGAAATTTTCCAAGTGAAAATACAATCCGTCGAGTGTTTGTTTTGCGATCGGGTGGCAATGAAATGTCCTGATTTCGTCGCACGGTCGATACCTACCTCGTTAGGTGCACTTGTCTGCGATATCAGCCTCGGGAACGAGAATATCGACAACTCTGGTATTTTTCATTTCATCCGTTTACGACGTTGTCCGTTTCCGTTTGTTAAGGGGAATAAGTACTCGACTCGCAGTCGCGAACCTCTGGCACGAAATTGAAGAATAGAAGTCTATTTGCATTAGAATCGCTTGGCTGCTCGGTCCTCGATAAAGCAGCATTGCTCGCGACCTATTTTTTATCCTCTTCCTCCCCTTCGATACCTCCTCCACGAATTTGCAGCATTAATGATACGGAGCAGAATGCGTAAAAAGAGCGCGTCGAAAACAGTGTTATTTCCGGCGGGGTGCACGCGGCGCGAAACGTGCGTGGAAAGGAAAGAGAAGCGGAGGCGGGACGGTAATCAGTGGCTAATGATAATCGATACACTGACGACGGAGAGATGTATATTTCGGCGAGAGCGCGCAGCGGATGATCGCGAATAACGAATACGAGGACGCGGAGATTGCCGAGGACTCTCGCAGCCATGCGGTTCCGGAGCACTCCGCGTTGTCACGGTGCGAATGACCTCTGCGCGCTACGCGCCGCGCGCCTCCAGAAAACAGCGTCGCTGTTAACGACGTCATCTTAGGACCCGCGAAAATTCAGCGACAGCGCTCGTCGCGCAACGGCTTTGCCGATGTAAGGCGGTCCCGATCGACGTACATACGCGCGCGAGATCGGCATACGAAATCGTTCACCGGGCTTCATTTCCCGCCGCCGCGAATAACAAATTGCGTATTTATCGCGGGGGCCCCTGAAATGCCAGCGAATGCAACGGCGACGCCGAGGACGCGCCTGGTGGGGGATTGGAGTCAATATCGAAGATAACCGTGCGAACGTCTTGACTCGTCTCGGCCCCGTTCAATCTTTTTCCGTGCCCGTTCGAAAAATTGCGCGCGCTCTTCCCCTCTCGCGTGCTCGCCGCGGCTACCGCTAGTAGGCAGGTATTTGTGTAACGCGGGATAGTGACCCGCCGCGTAAAACGCGCTTGAAAACGCCTTGATATTTGCTGCTTTTCCCATTGTTGCGAACACCACGCGGCCCCTCCCCCCCCCCCCCCACACACACGCACTCGGAGATAATTAGCTCTGTGTAGATCGTTTCTGTTATCGTTTTTATTCGCCGCCAGCGCACGCTGGGTTCACGGCATTGTTCGCGCGTAAATACTGGGTGTCTTATGAAAATCCTGATGCATTCGGCCGGGGGATAGTCGGGTATCACTTAAGGAAATGTAATTAGGAGCTGCTGCACGGCTACCTGCTTGAAAAGGCGAAGCCTGAAGCTTCTGCGCGCTTAAATAATATTACACAGGACACCCTGCGTGTGTACATACTCGGAGAAACGTAGCGATAAACTTGGTGCGTTCGTCTAGGGATTTTTGATACTTGGCTCTCGTAGACGCGTGCGAAAATAATTCCGCGGCTTTTTCTCCCTCACTGCCCCTCTCTCTCTCTCTCTCGCTCTCTCTCTCTCGCTCTCTCTCGCTTTGCGTTTTTCTGGCTGTGTACATAGGTACAGGACACTCGGCGACAAACCTTTATCTTGCGTCACCATTTTTTCCACGCCTCTAATCCCGACGCTCGCGAGAGTGATTTATATTATCATCGTTACTAGCATCTTTTTCCTAGTAAACATTGATAGGTCGAGACGAACGCCAGTTCCCTGTTTTCTTTCTATAGCCGTGACGAGCTTGGAAGCTTTTTTCCTCGGCGTGGCTCAGTTTTTTATTTACGCGAAAATGTCTGTTTCGTCGACACGATACGGGGATTCAGCGTCGTGCCGTACCGTGACGCCATTCAAGTCCGTGGGAGGTTCCGAACTGTTTCAAAAGGTCCGTTATTTGTAACATTAGAATGTTTAATCGAGTAGCGGCTGTTTATTGAACTTGAATCAACTTTGTAGACTACGAAGTAGCGGTTAATTGTTTTTAGCCAGTAGTGCAGTTTAACTTTTCTTAACTTTTTTATTCGGTGCGATAAAATATTCTGGATCAGAAAAGGGTCGAATCGCCTACTTAGGTTTTTCGCCTGGGAAGCGAGGCCGTAAATCGCCGGGGTGATGAAACCGAGCGAAGTAGATCGAATTTCAAAACACAGCCACCGTCTGTCGCTGAACGTTGGCTTTCTCTCCCTCGTGCCGCGTCCTGACAAAAACTTCAAATTCCGCGGCGGGATAATGCCGCGGGCGAAATCCCTCGGTATGATTAATGCCGACCGAGGCAAAGCTAACGCTCCTCCGTCTAGCCACCTATGGAAAACTCGATAAGTGACAAAAAATAGGCACCGGTGGAATAAAAAGAAGTGCCGCGAGCCGCTCATCAATTTATGTACGCGTGAAAGTCAGTTGCGTGCCGCGCAGCATCTCTCAAACGATTTTCAACTTTATTCGTGGCCACCTCCGCGACTCATTTCGAAGCTTGTCCGCGGAGCGACGAGAGAAGCGAAACGGGCGGAGGACGCGGGAATAGCTGTTTAAGATTGGAGGAAAGGCCAAAGTCCTTTTCATACAGCGATCTCTATATTTTCCATAAAATTACCCGCGGCGCTCGCGGAGCTTTCCCACGTGCTCCGCAGAATTCTACTTTCGCACGGTGTAATTTCGCGAAATGATACTCGTGCGCGCGCGCGCGCGTGTGTTCGCATGTAGGAGAGCGCGGAGACAATTAAACGCGTCGATAATAGTACACGGTGCGAGCGTAGAACGAGGTGTCAAAGAGTCCAACGGGGGGACGCGGCTAATCGCCGGGAAGGAAGAAGGAAGAGAACGCTCGAGGATGGATGCCGCGGAGAAATCTCTTCCTCATTTTCACACGTTGCCCCCCCGAAACAGTGTTCAAGCGACGTTCGCGCGTCGCGGTCGCAAACCAAATTGATTCGGCCCCTCCTGTTTTTTTTTTTTGGCAATTCCTATTTCGTGGATCGAGGGAAGAGAAACGTTGGAAATCCGGAAATGGTTGGGAGCGTGAGAGGCGCTTTTTTTCAGTCTTCGCTGATGCCCGCCCATAAAATCACGGGAACGCGGTAGATTATTTTACCTCGGGCAGTAGAAGAAGCGGAAGCTCCGCTTTCAGCTTGCCGATTCTACGGGTGTCAAAGGAGGAGGCCACTATGGAATATAAAGCCCGCCTCGCGAGAAGAATAATCGTTCTATGTTACCCATGGCGCGCGCCATAAAGCGAGCCGAGTTACGTTGCTTGTTTTACGCGCTCGCGAGCTGCCTTTCTACAGAGCTGAGCGAAAAATCCTTTTCGAAGAAGGGGCTCTTGCCTCGCCTTGCTGGAAAATAAGCAAGGATCGCGAGGAAAAAAAGGGGGGTAAAAGCGTCGTTAGTTATTCCCTAGCATTGTTGGATTCGCCGAAGCACGAGGCAAAGAATCTTCTCCTTACGAGTCCAGAAATTTCGCCGAGGAATAAATTCGCATGGAAAGTTCCTCTGAGGGAACCTTTTCCTGCCGTATCTCGCCTCTCGGAGTATCAGTTTCCGCAATTTTGATCTCCACGATCGCGATAAAGGATAGGTGTGCTCTCCAAGGGTTAAGTTCAAACTTTTAAGAAGCAAGGAAGAGAGGCCTCCTACGCTGATACATGGAAAAACGTACGGTCTGCTGCGAATATCTACATACTTTGGAATAGTTTCTCCGTTCACGGGCGAATGCAGGCTGCGTACCCCGAAGGAACGCTTATTAGCAACCCCCAGGAATTCCCTGTTCTTAAAATTTCTCCCTTCCATTCCGAACGAGGAGGTAGAGAATGGCTCGCGACTCTCACAATTCCCCGGCAGCCACCCTCCGGCACAAAGAGGCGTTCTCCCTGAAAGTAACCAAGCACTCTAGTCGGTCTGTCGGACCGTAAAACCAGGAAAAACCACGGGTAGTGGGTACGTGTCCTCGCGAGCCAGCGAAACTCTGCTATCGAATGGAGGCACGGGAAGCTTCTCAGCGTCTTTCAGAAAAAGAGTAACGATTCTGCCCCCTCCGTCGCGTTGGCTGGTAAAACGAAAGGAAGGAAGTGTTCGCCGTGGCGCGGAGGTGGCCAGGAGAAGAGAGCTAGGTGAGGGGGGATTATCGATCGAGCGAGAAACCTTTTTCCAATTCGCCGTGGCTCTTTGGCAGGTATAGGAGCGTAGGGTGGGTATAGGCCTTTGGAAATTGACTCGATTCGCTACCCCGCGGCCGTTTGCTCGTTAGAACGTTTCACGACATAATTACGAACGATCGATAATAAGAAACACAGCCGGCTTCCTGTCGTGAGTCGGGTCGCCTTTGCACCGAGATACCACGCCGGATTAACCGAAGGAGAAGGAACTTGTGTCGCGCCATTAAACAGAAGCAGAAGATCCTACTAGCGTACGGGGGATCGGTTTTTCCGCGTAAAGTACCGTTCATAATGGAACAGACGTTGAACGGGTTATCGTACACCTTCTTGCACGACAGACTTCCTGCCTTCGTTTAAGATTCAGCCGTGCTCTCTCTGCTCTGTCCCCGCCTCTGTCTAAAACCTCCTTTGCTGGCTTGATTTACCTATCTCTTAAACGGCCCCGGTCAGAAAAGACGCGTATCCACGCCGGCTAACGCGGCTTTTCGGTTGAAACCGCACGACGCAACCGAATTGATTTCCCGGAAGGGAAACCCCCGCTACCTCCGCCGACCTCCCTTCGCCCCCTCTAACTGCCGAAAGCAAAAAAAAAAAAAACCGCCACTTCTGAATATTTCAACGAGCCGCTGGAGTCGCAGTCGATAGAAACGTCCATCGAGCGTGTTCCGCCTTAATTAAACCGCACGATGGACGCGCGCGCCGGTGTTTCGCGGTATCGTGTCGTTGTAAACGCGTGTATCGCGACTTTTATCGCGAGACGAAATTGAAACGATCACCGCGCGCGATTATACGGGGTAAATTGAATCCCTCGATTCCTGGGATTTTTCGAAAACGGACGCGGAATCGACAGGTGCTCGCATTCCCTGTAAATGAATTCCGGGGACGCCCAATGAACGCGTCAATCGACGCGATTTCGCGGCCCGTTTCGTTTATCTATCTATCTGCAGCACAAAGTGTAGGTATTGTAGTTTGACGGAATACTTCTGTACACCGTCTTGCATTTCTCCTCGTGGCTAAGAAACGCTTCGCTGCATTTAGATAGCAGGCATTCGTCTTTAAGCGATATCGACAGTCAGACGTAGAAATTTTTCTGTTTTTTTTTTGTTTCGTCTGCGAGCAGATCTGGCTGGGTAAAAGCAAAACTTTTCCCATTTAACTGGTACTACCTAGGCATCACTGGCTCGCGAGAGCAACGCAGTGCCGTAAGATTTATGGAAAAGCCTGTCGGGGTTGATTTTTTTACATAACTTCTGTTGGCGACTTTCTCTTGATCGCCACCACCGCGTCTTCCCCCTGCCACGGGAACAATGAGATAAATTCCTTTAGATGGTGGGTGGCATTTCTAATTAGAGCGATAATTACTTGGTTCGAAAATCCCCGCTGAGCCACTGCACACCGAAACGAGACAAAAGTCTCGGCGGCTATTAGAACGACACAGCGGGAAGGAGCTGTCGCGAAATAACTTTCATTACAGAATCAAGTATGGAGAAACTTGGTAATCCCGGGTAAACAGAGGGTTAAGGGTCGCGCTCTACACACACACGCGCGCACAGAGAGAGAGAGAGAGAGAGAGAGAGAGGGGGGGGAGAGACAGAAGAAGGGTAGAGCGGCGGGAGGCGAAGAGGAAGAGAAAGGGAGCACGTAGGCGAGTGTTTGTGCGTGCAGGAGAGAAAGCCAAGCCGCGCAGGGGGTGGTGTCGCGAGAACAGCGGAGGGCTGCAAGGGAAGACAGGGGGGTTGCATAGGCTTCGATGGCCAAGGGAGGTATACAAAAGTATGATAAAGGGGCTGGCTGGAGGGGTGGATCGCGGAAGGGGTGTTCTCGGTGACTCGTCGGAGGAAGCGGTGGGGGTGGCTGGTGGAGGTGGTAGGCGGTGGAAGCGGAGAAAAGGGATTGTTTGAGAGCATCGACGACCAGACGGGGCCACTTGCCTCCGTTCGACACCCTCTTACGCGCCTATCGCCCCCCCCCCACCCCCCCCGCTCCGCTGACGTCACGGACCAGCACACTTTTAAACGAATAATGCAAATTGATTTTGCGATTGTCGTCGCCATCAACCCGCGTAGATGGCGAACGCCAGAACCGACTGCCGCGTTAAGGGACCAGCTTTTATCCCAGACACTCGCGGGCAACTGTCTTCCTTTATCAATGCCGATCCCCGCCTAGCAGACACGCGAGATGCGCCAACTTTTACGAATGTTACGTGCCTTTGAAGCTTGAATCGAATAAACGACATTTCCATCGTTGTATAGATTTACCACGGAGCCCAGTGCACCAATCGAGTGCAGTGACAAGTGGAAAATTGTTAGGTTTTGAGACACGCTCGCGTCCAGAGTAAATAGAGGTCCAATAATACCTACCATGTTTTCAGGTTTTTCGAGTAACGAATTTACAGAGACGTCGATAACTTTTCACTTTTTTTTTTTTATACATCCCTCGATATGTTCATTGTTGAGCCGGTGCTGTATTCATTGCGCACCCTCGAGATTCCGGTAGGAATTTTCTCCTCGCGTAGCAATGGTAATCGGGACTTTAACGCTCGCGCGTATCGTCCCAGATATTTGTCAGCGGACACTATCAAGCAGCGTAGTAAAGTTTATTTGGTAGTTTAACAGCGGGCTTTCTACCGGGGTTTTTCTGTTTGGGTTTCCCAATCACACTCGCTCTCGCGAATTAATCGAGGTTGCCGGGCGCGGAGCAGGAAAAACACGTCGCAGGGTGAAGGAACTTGGGCGACGACAGTGTCGCGCGGGAGAGACCCGATTCGATATTTTTCGACTAAATTCGAACGCCTTTGGGCCTTGATCGCGGTGTCCCGCGAGTTTCCTGTTTTTCAGGAATTTCTCATGCACGGGGCGTTCGGTTCGCACGACCTTCGATCCAGTGGCAGCAAGAGCAAAGTCAGAGAGGCTCGGCCAAAAGATGCCACTATCTCCTCGACAAAGATCTGCGCGCAAAGAGTAACGTGGGCCGATTGCGAGAAATGAAAAGACCGCGATCGCTGATTAGCGAGACCGAACTGCATACCTACTAATTATCGAGAATGGAGTTGCCGATGACTGGAACGCGGTTATTTAAAAACCGTATCATTGGAACATCGAAATGGTTTTAAACCTATGCCTACCCACAGTTCTCCGACGAACGTCACTTCGACACGTCTTTGTTAACACGACGTGCAAACCGGTTCATCATCGCGTTGATTAATTAATTGATTGCGAGAAGACAGAGCGACGATCAGGCTCCAGAAATAGCGATTCGATGAAACATTCGGCTCGATCGACGAACCGGCTGGCCGATTAATCGAGAGCACCGTGACCACCACGCATCGTCACAGGACGAAAGGACACATAGGTGGTACCCTATGCCGGCGAGTGAGTCGCTGTTGCCAATTTGCATTCTAAAAGCATGTTGATTTCAAGATTAGGGATCCGACGGTGCCCGCCTTTCGATTGCTCGATCGCAACGCATGCGTAATACGGAATGATGCAACTGTCGTTAGATTCGAGTCTAAAGATCACGCGAAACTGGTCCGCTCTCAAGTTCGGTGAAAATATATCCCCTTGCGATCGTTACACCACGGTGTCTCCTGTTTCTGGCTCTTGTCAAACATTCGTTTCGCAATTCCGCGGATCCGGCTGGCACGCTCACGGTTTTCTCGGCCCTTTCGGAATTTCAAGTACGCAATAATTTAATCCTTCGTCTTTCCTTTATGCCCGGCGCATGGCAGAGTAGAAAGGTTAAATAGATTAATTGCTTAGGTCGGATCGATCGAGTATGACAGGGTGGCTCTCTGTCCCCCTCCCCTCCCCTCCCCTCCACCGCGCTCCTCTCCTTCACCCCCACCGCCACCCTCGCCCCTACTTTATTCCTTTTTTCCTGCGCCTGGAAATTGCTATCGCTTTGAGAATTAAACCTGGACTCGGTTCACTCGCTGCGAACGGAACAAAAGGGTGGTGGGGGCTGAAAGGCTGGAAGAAACTGTGGAGGGAGTGAGTGTGGGAGGTAGAGGGGGGTGGGGGCGGTAGGGGGGAGCCATAACGATGATGCTCGTTATTCGAAAAAGAAAGAAGAAAATATATCGCTGCCGAGGACTGTGATGAACGAGAAAGCAGAAGGCCGCCTGATATCGTTTTTTCGCTTTAATAAATCCCTCCCCTCCCATCTCGCCGTACACTTTTTACTGCTACGATTTTATTCCCGATGGCTCTCGAACGTCGGGGCGCCTCGTTTCTTCCTCTCCTACGGCCGACACACGAGTCGCGTTACATAGCCGCCGTAAGAAAGGAGCTGCCTCCTAATCAAAATTCCTTTCCGTAACGCGATAAGATACGCCGCGCGTCGTTTGGTAAACGCGTCTTACCGACGAAACGGAACACTGGTCGCCGTGTCGCGTCTCGTTTTATCCGAAGCTCCCGAAAGAATCTGCTTATCGGGTTTCTCGGTCGCGGATCACCCTAGTCCCTTCGGCCAATTTCCATTGGACTGCCTCAGCGTATACCTGCAGCGTACAGCCCCGCTGATAAGAAACCAGCCCTCAAATCGATCGCGACCCCGATGGCTACACCGTTCGCGTAGTTTCACTTTCCCTTCCTGAAGGGCTTCGAGTTCACGCACCAAAGGGTCCGGGGTAGGGGCAGGGGCAGGGGCAGGGGGGCTGGGGCGGCTTACAACGATCCACCGCGACGAAATATAATCCGAAGGAGAGGAGAGAGGAGCTTCTTGCCTGCACTTCCGTCCGGACGTTGGACGAGCACACCGGGAACAGGATACGGGCGACGCGACGCGACGCGGGTTCTTTCAACCCTGTTGGGCTGTTTTTGCGCTGGTCGCGCATGGGAACTAATTAAATAGGTAGGTACATTCTTATTCGCTGATAGGTATAGCTACCTCATGGAATACCTATCGCTGGAAGAGAAAAATCAAGTGTGCTGGTCGCACGTGGTGGTGTGGCACAAAGTGTAACGTTACAGGCCAGAGTACAGGCAGAGTTACAGGGCCCGCGCGCAACCCGTACGGATCGGGCGCGCGCGAATTCATCGTGTAACACGAAACCGCGAGTTTCTCCGCGAGGGGGGAAGCGATTAATCGGCCGCGATGCCACACCTACCTATCGATGATTAACGGACTGGGCAATTAGTCTATCGTTCCCTTGTTCATGACCCGAAATTAGTTGCCACGCGTCTTATCGTCGCGTTCCGTTAGGGATTCGGCAATTACCGAGCAGGCCCG
This sequence comes from Andrena camellia, assembly GCA_029448645.1. Taxonomy (NCBI): domain Eukaryota; kingdom Metazoa; phylum Arthropoda; class Insecta; order Hymenoptera; family Andrenidae; genus Andrena; species Andrena camellia. Next base: position 23,374,212 of record CM055678.1, on the reverse strand, counting down.
TGGAATCATCTTTCTAGCCTCCCCTCTTCTCCGCTGCAGTCCTCTCGAAACGAAGAATCGATCCGGCGTGTTCGCGTCTCTGGGTTCGCTCCCCCTGAAAAAAAGGAGAGGCAGGAGAATCGAAGAAAAAAAAAAGAAAAATGAAAGAGAAAGAGAGGCACAGGCGGCGGAGGAGTAGGAGGACGAGCTGAGCCGAGCCGAGCCGCGCCGCGCCGCGCCGGGACACGCGGTGGGGAGAAGGTGGCGAGAGAGGAGGGTACGGATGGAAGGGCGAGGGGGCGAGCGAGAAGGCGGTACGTACTCCTTCTCGAGTCAGCGCAAGATGGATTTCCGCGAACTTCGAGCGGGCCTTAACTCGCGAAAAATGTCAAAGCGAGTAGAAGAATAGGTGGTTGGCTGGAGCGGGGTGGGGGGAGGGGGGAAGAACGGAGGGAGAATGAAAAGGGTAACTGGGAGAGGGTGAGGCAAAGGGGTGCAAGACGAAGCGTCGTTGTGTCGACGTCGCCGCCACCGCCACCGCCGCCACGTCTACGTGCCCCGCGTATACGCGCAGGTATATCCGCGTACTTAAGATCCGAAAAGCTCGGCGAGGGGGTCCGAGGGGGGAAGCAGCCTCGCGGGGAAGGAGGCCGAAAAGGGGTGCGGGGAGAGAAGGGATCGCATGACGGAGGGGCGGTGTTGTTGGAGGGGATGATTGTCAAAACAGGGCCGCAAGACGCTACGAAAAATGTTCGTATTTATGGCACTATTTCCGCCGTTTCGAGCCCCAACCACCGCCCCACTGGACCACCCACCCCCGCTCTGGCTTGTCTCGCCTCGCGAACACCCCCCCCCCGCCCCGTTTCTTCTTTACTTCCTCCCTCCTGCCGGCGTCGTTTTCCAGAGTGCGCACGGCCACCCGCCCGCCCGCACGCCGTTCTTACTTTTCTTGCTTTTCTCTTCTCCTCTTTCCTCGCGCCCCGAAACACCCCACCATCCTGCCGTCTTCCCGCGCCTCGTTTCCCTCTCCCCCGTTATATATCGTGCACTCTACCCTACCTTCGGCCACGATCCCCACTTCCAGCGGCTGACTCTCCCCACTAGCGAACCGTCGCCGGCGGGAGTTCCTGCCCCCTTCCCACCTCCGCGGCGCCACTTTAATGTTACATTAATAAAAAGCAACAATCAATATCTTCCCCGTAAAAAATTTTAATCTATAACAGAGAGAATTCCGCCGACCCCTCCCCACGGCTCCTACCACCGCCCGCTCGGTGGTCTGTCCCACGCGTTCTTGCTCGCGCGCGATCTCTCGCTCGCTCTCCATCGTCTGCCTCCCCTCCCACCCTCTTGAGGAAGCGCTGCTGCGAACCGTGCCGAGCCGAGCCCGCAGTATCGTATCTAGGCTCTACGTGTACCCCGACCTCTCGGAGCCAACGACGCGCGAACTGCGTGTTGTCATTTCACTTTTCACACCGTCGGGTACGCGGCCACGCGAGCGAACTAGCGAACGAGCGAACGAGCCACCCGCCCTTCGCCGTGTTGTCACACGTGCCCTTTTCTCGCGCCCTTCCGACCACGCTCCCTCTGCGCATCATCCGTCCCGTCCCGTCCCTTCCGCCCCTCCGTCGCGTCGCCTAGCCGCGCCTCGCCTCGTGTCTTTCTTTTTTCGCCGCTCGGAAGTTGGACCCGTCTCTTTGTGTTTTGTTATTGGCTCTCTCCCTTCCTCCCAGTCGTTTGTTCGCTCTTTCTTCCTTTTCCTCCCACGCTCTCTGTCGCTCTGTCTCTCTTCCTCTTGGACGTCGGTGACAGACGGACGCGTGATTATTCGGTGCCGGGAACGGCCTGCGTGCACGCGTGTACAAACGATATACACGGAAGTCGAAAATGTGATAGACTGGCTGGAGGGTTAGAGGGGTGGGGATGTGCCTGCCGAGAAAAACGTGCTCGGAGCGATCTCTCTCGTATTCGGGCGCGACCTCGCCTGGTGCGCAAAAATACGCAAAAAACGGAATGAATAGCGGTCATTGTTGATACAGTTTCGTGTGTTGAACTCCGCGGCGGAGTTTGTATCGGAAATGGAGCGCCGATGTTAAGTATATATGTAAAACATATACGGCAAAGGAAGTTTCGGCCGAGCTCCCGCTTCAATTGCAATGGAACGAGAAGGAGAGGGAATCGGTTCGCGGTCGCGTAACGAGCGCTGACCTTTGTTATCGGATTCGTCGAATTGTTTTTCCGCAAAAGTTCAGAACGAGTGTTTATCTGGCGCGATTGACCGAGCGATCCACGTAGGAAGAGGCGCGAGCGATCGGAGTTACGGTTGTAATACCACGCGATCGAGTCTCGCTAGAGCGATTTTACGTTGGCGTACCACGGCTGAGGCCACGAGCTCTCTCGACCTGCGTGCTTCTTCCCGGACAAAAGGGTACGGGAGTAGCGGCGCACAAGCGAGAAGACGCCGCGCCGAGCGAAAAGGAGGAAGAGAAAAGACCGAGAGCGAGAGGGAGAGAGGGAGAGAGAAAGAGAGAAGGAGACGGAGAAAGAGAATATATGAGCGTCGGCAGGAGAGGGAGGGAGGGAGAAACGGGGGTCTCGCGCGCATCTCTGCGCGCGACGAAGTCAACCGAGCTTCTTCGGACATCAAGAGACTATAGTCTACTATTTTAACTTGCATGCACGCTGTTTTATAGTGTATCTTTCCGCTAACTCGCGACGCCGACGGTAAAATTCTGTGTCGTTATCTTCCCCCTTTCACGTGCTTCCTTCGCGTTAGAGATTCCTCGAGGCCGTTTCCGGAAATCGTTCTTTCAACGCTATCTTGACTTGAGAGTGGTTTTCTGCGTACCATGAAAGCAACCCATTCGGACAGTTTGAACGCGAACGAGATCGAGAGCAGTCGAATGTCGCCGTTCGATCTGCGAATCCGACTCGCGAGTAGTGAGTGACTCGAGTATCGGCTTTTTTACGCGCGTGCTTTCGTAGAAAGTTCGCAAGTTGTGCCAAGTGTGCCGAAACGGACCGGCCTGCAGAGTTCCAATGAAATTTGTGCCGCGTGACACTAGCATGGCGACCAACTGATTCAGGGCCGAGGAGCGTGAGTCGTCTCTGTTCATCCTCGTGGAGGCGCGTCATCGTACCCTTTCCACGAACAATGTACGTAAGTGCGTAGTTGTTTGCCCCTTCCGTTAGAGAACAGGCAACAGGAGAAACGTGGATCCGTGTGACGTGTCGGGAATAAGGAGAGCGATCGACAGTCAAAGTTCTCGATATTACGGTAACTTCTAGTCTCTCGCGAACGGACTCCGGTGTTCGATTTCGAAAGGATATGCAAGCTCCGCGACCGGATGACATTGTATCTCGGAATCCGTCGCCCCTGGCCGTGCCACGCGTAGGTCAGGTTAGAAACCTGTGCGAACGTTTCCGCGACGCATGTTGCGCGCGTGAGAGACAGGGATAGCCTGCGGACGAGTGATCGCGCGAGAGGGTCGGGTATAGGCGCGCGTTAGAGAGAAAGAGAAAGGGAAGGATGCGAGGGATAGAGAGGACGAAGCGAGCGAGAGAGGAAAGAGAACACGCGGCGTGCTCCGTAGCGTGGTAGCGTTGGAGTTCGTACGGCGGGTGACTGAATGGAATGAGTCTTCTGTGGGAACGCGGGGTGGGGTAAGGGCCAGACCAATAGAGTCGGGAGTTTTGTCAGGGGCGTGAAGGAAGGGGGCCAACGGCGGCGGAAGGGGAGAGTCGACGGACTTACATACGTGCGTTTGAACCTACGCTACGCGTACGCGCGTTGCGTTCACGCAGAACACTGCATGGTCACAGTGGACGCGACGCGGCTCCCGCGCAGAGTAGTCGATTCGTTGATTTCGATCGATTCCTTTCGCCTGAACGTGCAACGAAAATAAGGAGATAGCATAATGTACGAAATTGTTGCCGCTGGTACTTGTTCCGTAATAAGTAGTAATCTGAAACCTTGGACACAACTCATTTAGGGACCTTCCCCCTGAAACTCATTCTGTCGATAGGTAGTGCTCGCGAGAGTATCATTCCCATCGCTAATACTGCGTGTCCGTGGCTCACGCGCGTACGCGCGCGCACACACGTGTAGACTTGTTTATTCTGCCTGCCCGCCGCCGCGTGTATGCGCGCGACGTGGAAAACCAGCTGTGCGAATCGATCGGGCGAGGATTCGATTTTTCTCCACTCCGTCGATGCTACGGGTTGATAAGTGCGTCACATTACGACGTTTACAGCTTACCTATATTCGGACGGACATACACAGAGTAGCCAGAATATGATAACGATGAATTTCCTTGGGCTATCTTCCTCTCGTCATAAATTTACATGTTCTAAGAGTTTCTAAGAAAATAGGCTACCGGCTAGGTTGACTGGACATAAGTTGCGATTTAATAAGCTTAACGATGCGTATCGATAATTGATTGCACACGTGCCTGCATATACATACGGTCATGACAGTCCATGAATACCTACTAGTAATACTTGGGTTGCGTATTTTTCTCTTTTTGTAGAGTACAATCAGGCCTCGCGGATTGATAAAAGGATAGGAGGTGCTCTCTAGAAAAAAAGAAACTGTGTTGAAACACATGCGCATTGGTCTAATGGTCGTAATTTTTTCTGATGCGTATCTACGCTGATCGATTTTCTTGCTTAGGAAAATCGTACAATGCCTGTTATTACTTACTTACTTACTTACTTACTTACTTACTTACTTACTTACTTACTTACTTACTTACTTACTTACTTACTTACTTACTTACTTACTTACTTACTTACTTACTTACGATCGTTCGAGTCGGTCTGCCCGCAGAAACGTTCGGTCATCGTATCGTGCACGTCGTCGTTGCGGGGATTTTTCGTGCGATGACGGCGAATAGCAGCGAAAATCGATTATCGATTGCCTGGAATAGGTAGGTACGTTTCTTCAACAACGATACCCCGAAAAATGCCGCCACATAGAACGAGAGCTCCTGGAAAGGCAGGAAGCGTCGGTTAACTGGAAGCCTTCTACCCCAGGGTAGCGTTTTACTGCGATCATTGTTATCCTCATTAAACTCGGCGAACTTGAGGTAGAAGCGTAAAAGCCACGGGTCATCCCGAAGCCTGCGAAAAGGGCGAGGCTGTGATCTCGAGAGGAATGCACCGCCAGATCGGGAACTCGAATCCGTCCGTCCCGTCTCGAAAACCTGTTGCATTTTAACGGCGCGTTAACCGATTCTTTGGAAATCCTGTTGGCCACGCTCGTACGTGCCAGCACTCTCCAACAAGGAAAAACTGTTTTCCAACCTTCGTCGTTACATTGACGTCAGGGATCGCTCAATCATCTGTCGTTTTTATCCATTTAAACGATTATATTCTCTACTAATGAATATGCGAATAAGTCTCGCGAGATGAACGCACAAGATTATAAATATTCCTTTCGGGATCATTCGGTGTGACATTGCTGCCGCTCCGTTTCTTAATCATATGCCAATATGATGCTGCATTGATTAGGTAGATAACAATAGAAAAGTGCGAAGACGTAGTCCGTTATCGAGCGGTTAGTGGACAGGAATCGCGGTTTTCCCCGATAGCTGCCCTAGCCTCGAATTAGCCGCGGGAATATTCTACTAAGGCGAAAGGAATCGTTTGCACGCAGAAATGCATATAAGACAGAGGGGGGCATTGGGGAGTGGATCGATCTCGGGGAGTTCATCCGGCAACTATAGTCACCGAACTGCTTGCAGCATGCTCGCACAGATGGTTGACACGAATAATGCGCCAAGGATATGGCGCGGCGCGGCGCAACGCGCTCCATGATTCATAAAATATTAAGCGGAATTCGAGCGAGGGTCGGCGTTTTTTTTTGCCCCACGATCATCATCGTCGGCCGTTACATATTACACACACATAAACGCGTTTCCGCGTTTCGGTTCGCGGAATATTTCTGGATCGATAGACTCGGCGAAACAAGGAAGAGGGGGCTGGTTCCTCGGCGCATAAACAAAACGCTTATGCATGCTTGTTAAATAATTCTGGATGCGCACGCGACGTAATTTACGGGGTGATTTAAAAAACGCTCCCTCAACGCCGAGCCGTGTAATAACGAAAGCCGCCGCCGCCGCCGCCGCCGCCGCCGCCGCCGCCGCCTCGCCTCCTTATTTATAACGTGTCAATAGCGTATCGCGTTACTTCCGGTTGTTAACACCGATCAATACTGTGTCTTATTTTCTCAAGGAACGCGCCGTGCCCCGCATGCACTTAGCGTCGAGTCGGTCAATCGAACCGCGCGCACTTTTCATCCTTTCTTTTCTCCTCTTTCCTCCTCCCTCTGAAACAGCTGAGCCGAGCGGGCCCTCGAAGCACGAGCATCGCGAAACAGAATCATCGGGCAACGATCTCGTTCGACTCGATCGCCTCGAGTCGCGCTGAAAAACTCCAAAGCACACTTCCGCCTCTAATTCTGCCGGCCATTAAGAGCGAGCCTCGGATCCGGCCAGCCTCGAACTTGGCAGCTACGGAATGTCCGACTCGCTGGATCGTTCCACCGGAAGTTCCCGCACTCTTTCCCGCTCTCGAGCTTTGAACTCGCGCCGCCACGATGGGCCAGCAAAGAGAGGAGAGGGCGGGAGAGACGGGCTTGTGTGTGGTTCGCTTGGTACGCGATACTCGCGAAATTCTGGAAGGCACGGCTCGCTTCGATTGAGAGACGCGGCCTAATCCGTGCTCCCATTGTCGGTACACGGAAGAAGGGCAACGTATTTTTACGACATCACGGGCCATTTATATTTGGCCCGGGCCACCCCTCTTCGCCCTGCGCATCATTGAAATCGTAATGAAGTTCACGCGGATATACGTCTATTCGACACCTCGGTTTCCGCGCAGTCTGCTCCGCGTCCTTGCTATTCCGCTTCCCTCTCTGCTAGTTTCCGACGACGGGGGTGTCACTGTGTCGATGTTAGGAGGGTGGGTGTGTAGTCGCGATATGTATGTATATGGAGTATAGAAGTTAGTAGAGTATGTAGTTCTCGGCCAGACTTCATTTCGGAGCAACCCCACGCTCATATATGTATCTGCCTACAGAGAAACCACCGAAACCCAGAGAAGATTTCTTTTTACTACCCAATTTTTAGAAGATTGCGGATTAGTTCTGATACTTGCGTGGACCAATAAGTGCAGGGAGGTTTACCCATCTATACTTGACGAGGGATCTTTCCTCGGCAGGGATGCCCGGCTTGTAGACCACCTTGGAATTCACCGTGATGAGAATTCACCGATTCCGAGCGCAACTTTGCAGCTACCTGAGAAACTTTGAAGGGGGCTAAAATTGTGTTACCAAATCCGACTGTTCTCAACTGATTTGGAGTCGGGAAAGTTTGCCCGTTTCGAGGAAAGTGTCTGCACGGAGAGATCAGACGAACGATGGACGATGACTGGTGTACTGGGGGCCCGCGAGCTCCTTGCCGCTGCACGGTGATGCACTTACGGCCGGTGCACACATCCTGTACGATGTATATCCAGCAAAACACCACAGGAAAGCCAGGACAACCAAGTGTTAGAACGACGAGGAGTCGGAGACGGAGGAGAAGGACAGAGGCGAACGATGGTGGTGGCAGTGGAGGATGAGAGATTTTACAAAAAGCCAGGCAGAGCGGCCCCTTTCGTCGCGCGGACGCCGGGGGCCGCGGGGGTTGGGAGGAACGCGGGAGCTTGGGGAGAGGGCGGACGACCTCGACGATGATACGACAAAAAATCAGATGCACGGCCATTGGCTGTTCTCAATTCGAATTATTGGCTTCCCCGGTCGCCGTTCGTCAGAGCCTCCCCGACCTTCTCGATACTCTTTCTCCCCCCCCTCCCTCCCCCTCTCTCTCTCTCACTCTCTCTCTCTCTCTCTCTCTCTCTCTCTCTCTCTCTTCCCCCTGTTCTCTGTTCGTCCGGCTTCTCCTACCACCACTTTCCCTCCGCCACCGCCACCGCCACCACCATCTCCTCCGTCGAGCCTCCACCTCCTCGCCCCCTTCGGGAATGGGCGCCGGCGAGAAGGGCCGAAAAAACTTGGAAAAAAAATCCAATTTCGTTGCCATGGTGACCGGCGTGCGTTGACTTTGATAAAGATCCCCCGAACGAGCCACCTCCGCTTCGCTCTGGCCTCCGCCGCCTCTTTCTCCGTCCTCTTTATCCTCCACCTCCTGCTCCTGCTCGGCCTCCTCCTGGCTAGCCTGCTCGGTACATACCCTCCGCCGCGCCACGACGCCGCCGTCGCTTTCGCAGTTTCTCCGATTGTACGCACGCCCGTCCTTGCTCCTCTGCACGTGTACACGGACGTGGGTGTATTGTTTGCGCGCGCGAACGGCGAGAGCCACGGCGGATTCGTCGCGAGCAGGGGGCCGGGCGAGGGGCTGAGGGTGAAGCGGTTTTGGTTGACCCATATCAAAGGGGAGAGGTGGCTTCGGACTCGTTGAGTGGTTTGTTTGTTTGTTTCGAGCATCGGCTATTGGGGAGAAAAATTTATTTACAAGGGGAGAGAAACGTTGTTTCGGCCGGGAAGACGCGGCGCGTCGCTGCTCGCGAAGGATAAACGCGAATTCATTTCGGGGAGAGACGTCTGGGGCCCGCTTGCCTTTGCAGTCTCTCGTCGTCGGTCCACGTATAGCGACGCCAATGTCCAACCGCGCGACGCCACATTCCGAGATAATATAAATCGTACATACGATATGCATTATAGAGGATAGGGGGGTATTCAGACGCTGCGGGATCCGAAACGCCCTCCAGACGTCTAGAGTCTGCTCAAGCTCCTACTTGGTGTCTCCAAGCGAGCGATGCAACTCCGCAATTCCCGCGTGCCTCCACGCCTATGCAGAGCGTTGTAATAGGCGGCACTTGGAAATCAAATTCGGACAGGTTTCTCGTCCGTTAGCCTGCTAGATGCGGATCTTTCTAATAGTACGATTCCGTGAATGCAGCGCGAACCGCCCGAGTGTATAGTCTTCTTGAGCGTGCGTGGGTGTACGTGAGGGGGCCGCGAGACTGCTCCCTCCCCTATGCGGACGAGTCGGATTTTTATTTCGAAAAACTTTTTTAATAAAAAAGTTACCCGCTCCACCCCACGGCATACACGCGCATACACAGACAGGCACGGTTATACGGCCAGGTGTATTCTATATAGGCGGCAGAGGGGAGCGGGAAAGGGAGAAGAAGAGGACGGGGCAACCAAGCCAGCGGACCTCGCATTAAAAGTTTCACGGCGCTCACGATACCTATTTCATAACTTTCCTGTATTTCGAAAAACGTGCAGTCAACCACCGGTCGGATCCAGGCAAGCATCGGAATTTGTGTGCACACAAATGGGAGGCCGTGTATAGCTATCCATACACTTAACCGCGCTAACAGAGAGACTGTTATGCTGGCATGCTCCTAGCTCCTAGCTTCTTCGGCTAGATCCCTTCGTCATTCCTCTCTCTCCCCCCCTCTCTCTCTCCCCCTATCTCCCTCCCCCCCCTCTCTCTCTCTCTCTCTCTCTCCATCTCCTTCTACTCTGCCCTTATATTCCGTTCCCTTTACTTCTGGCCAGCGTTTCTTGCGCTTTCATTACGCTCGCTAAGGATGCTGGCTGAAAGTGACCGGCGCTCGTTGTGCAGTGGCATTTCAATCGATCGCCGGGAAACGTCCTGGATCGCGATACTAATCGTAAATCCGCTTTGCACGACCCTCTGGCGAATATATAAGAATATAAAGATACCTATATCCCCGATTGCTGCGAATTGTTTTTTGCCCCATCGTTCTCTCCTACGCCACTGTCGTGCATAAATCGCGCGAAGCGCCGAGATACTGCGCGATACTTGGTAACTAATATTCGCAATGGCCCTACTGGTTAATGTGTCTCGCCCGAGTACAGTCCCCGGTACGAATCGTGTCCGTTTCTGTCTCGGGTATAATGAAACGATGCACCGCAACTGTCACCGCGCTATACACACCGAGCGCAGTGACAGCTGCATACAGCTAGCCTCGTATTCTCATCAGTCTGTGTTAAGATGCTCTTAACATTGATGGTTCTCGTGTTCGCGAGCTTCTGCCCGGTCATTCGCATTCGCGTAGCAGGGAAATAAATTGCCCGGTGAATCTTGATACGCTCGCCTGTACAGGCGCTTTAGGCGACGCGACTCTCTCTGTGATATTTCGCCTAGGTCTAGGTGTGTACCGTTTGGTACCGTTGGGTGTTCAGCTTATGTAGGGTAAACTGTACAATGATTGGCACCCTAAGCGGAAATCCCAATTGAAATGTCTATATTTTTCTGACAAGTTTTTATATGGTCTTAATTTTCAATTATTATCAATGATTATGGATTTCTCATTAAAATAAAACATCTTGAGTACCTATCAAGTCTTTTATTTTAAAGATATTCAATGAAAAACGAAAATAGGCATAAAAGTACAATCATTGGCAGCCTAAATTTTCGGGTTATATAGAAAAACATATGTAGTTAAGAACGAAGTTTAAAGTGTTTAAACAGACTATTTCATTCACTATTAAATGCCTGCGACACTTGGTAAATCTGTATTTCAATCCATTACTTAGTTATAAAGCGACAGAATATACTTACCTACCCCTTACCAAAATTTTAAGAAAACGCCCAAGGCTCAGCCCTTTGTCCCGCTTTGTGGTGTTGCCAGATGTAAAATGTCTACGGTTCAACTACCGGGCTTTGCGGTGGTTGTAGTAGTGAAAGAAAAATAAGAAATCGGTAAGAAAGTGCTTGTTAATCAGGAGTGGCAATGTGATTAGTGCAGTTTACCCTACTTATTTCTGCCACTTATCGAAAAACTATTAGCAGCAAACCCTTGTTGTTATTCTTATCTCGCCACTGTGAAGCAGACACGGCATTGCTAATGGTAGGGCCCTGCTACTCCTCTCTTCCGGGGACTTGAATTCGAGCTCTTGCTATCCTTTCCGCGCGGGGAGCAGGGGTGGCGGTGGGTCGCCGACGAGCACCACGACCTCACGGTCTCAGCTTAACCTGACTGCGCGCATTTCACGATCGAGTCTCACCCCTCTCGATTTCGATGCGTCTACCTGCGCCCTGCCCTCTTCTTTCCCCCTTTTTTTGCAATACCCTTGGCGGAGTCACCGGGAGCAATCGCACCAAGTGCGACGCCCTTCCTCACCCAACGGCGCTCAGGAATTTCGCCGAGCAAGAAACCGGCTAGCCTCTCCCCGGGCTTGGGAAAATCGGACGTTCCTCGTCGGCGGCAACTGGATTTCGAGCTGTCGCCGATCTGGGCTCCCTTGCGATCGGCTCTCGAGCCCAGCCTTTCCTTCTTCAAGCGCGTAAACCAAAGGGATAGAGTACCTAATTCGAGTGCGGGGGGCAACAGTGTACGATAACGATTCTGCCGAGCCGGTATCGTTGTCGGGTTACATGTCACTTAAGCCCGATTTACAGTGGTGGGTTCGGTATAGACCACTGCTCGTATCCGCGTCGTAACGTTGGCAAAATTATTGCGGGAAGACGAAGTAAGCAGCGGCGTAGGAAGCAAGACATCCTAAGCATGTAGCTGGTATAGAGGCTGACCTAAATCGGGCATTATCGTGGCGCGAATTATTTGGTTCCCAGAGCCGGAGCAGCAGCAAAATCGAGCAACGGTTCTCCTTGCTTTCGCACGATAAGCCTGCACGGCAATGAAAATGTAACCTGGTAGGAATGAAAAAATGTAAAACCGTGCCATGTCGTCCGCGGGAAAATGGGAAGTAAAAAGCTCTCTCTCTCTCTCTCTCTCTCTCTCTCTCTCTCCCTCCCTCCCTCCCTCTCCCCCCCCTCTCCATCTCTCCCGTTGCTTTTACTTCGCGCGTTAGGAAGCTAACGGAAGTTTTTCTGGCCGGCCGTGTTGCGTATGAGTAACGGTGAAGTTGTAACGCGTCCGTCCCCTTATCGTAACATATTTATCGATTCAGCGTTTACGTGCCGATCAGTTTTTGCCCCGCTGTCGGAAACGTTAACCTGCCCGGTGAATTAACAATCGGTGGCCGCGTTACTTATGCAAACTTCAATTTGTTCAAGGTATTACAATCAGGGATCGGTAATTATAATCGACGGCGTGCGTGATCTGTAATTATGTTGATGGGGCTAATTTGCACACTACATTTATGTCCTGCATCTTCATCCAGCTAATTATGTGGAGCAAGCTTGTTAAACGATATTATTGCTCGTCGGTCTCGCTGCCGTGACTTCTCCCCCCTTTTCAAGAATTCATGAAGCAATAATCACGTTACAAGCGGCTCAGTTTCTGTATTACCGAAGAGGTGTGTCACACGCGCTCCGCCGCGCTCACTTAACATGTTCGAGAAGCACTTAGGCGCGTGGCGCGGTCTACTCGTTAAACGCGGAGCCTGACCATTAACGCGCTCCGAAACCGTGTTACCGGTCATCCGTTTTGTTTAACAGAAGCAGAACTTTTGTCCAGAGATTAGCTGGCGCCCTCTCGTTTCCCATTCAAATAGAGCACGGAGAGAACGAAGACACAATTATAAAGGATTCAGTGGCGATCGATAAAAGACTAAACCTAGAACTGTACATTGGGGTCAGTTATATCCGAGCAAGTTGCTTCGCGTCCGTGTAGGGTAAGAACATCTGGAGGGAGAAAAGAAACGAGTCCTCGGTGTACGGGAGTAGGGTTAAATGTTGCGCGATGCATCGTGTAACGTCCGTTAAACAAAAAACAAAAAAACGGCCCCGGTGCCGATGGTGGGAAAGGCGACGGTGAAGAAACCAGGCCCGAAGAGCTCGCTCGCGAGGAAGAGAGGACGGTAGCCAGCCGTGCTGCACGGTACGATCCGTTCAGTTAGGACAGGTCATGTCACGGCACGGCACGGCACCGCACGCTCGAGGATTACTGCCTCCTTTGGGCCAGTTACCGCTCGCCGCTCTCCAAGCGTATCTTGCTCGAGTGTCCCGCGAGCCTCGAAAGTCGAAGAACCACGGACAGACAAAGAGGCGCGCATCTTCTTGCGTCCTTCGTCTCTTTCTCGCCAGTTTCTTTCTTCTCTGCTTGGCCCTTTTTCCCCGCGGCAGGGCGGCCAGCGTTCCGGCCGGCAACGGAAGGAACGAAAGAGAAAGGCATTCGACGGGGAGCACCGTAGGTATGTTATTCTGTCCGATGCGTGCCTTCTCCTTCTCCTCCGGCCCTCTCGTGAGAAGGATAGGCAGGCTCTTGATCTCGAGCACGAAAGCTGCACGAATCTGGACAAAGAGCGGAGAGCGGCGGGTGAATTTTGGAAAATCGACGAAAATAAAGGGAACTCGAAATCTCTTCCCTACGACCTAGGAATGACTCGGGTGAAGCAGAGAACGCGCGTGTCCTGTGTCTCGAGGCGAGATGTTCAGATAACGCATTAAACACCGTTCCTCCTCGAAAGCAATAGCAAACGGGTGGAGGAGAGAGAGAAGAGGCGAAGGTGGAGGAGGTGGAGGAGGAGGAGGAGGAGGAGGAGGAGTAGGAGTAGGAGTGTAATACCCTTACTCGTGCTCGTATCGTTACCACGATGTAACGCGCGACGAAGAACGAGCGGTCGTTCACGTCGTCGCCGGCGTGGTTGTTGTTAGACGCGCGCGCTCTGTGTGGTGGTGCTCGGCAAATGACAGGAGAGGGTGCAGGGAGGAAGGGGAACGCGCGAAACTCGGCTGTGTGCGTGTAGACGCGTGCGCGCGTGCTCGCTCGCAACTCTGCAGGGAGGGTTGGGGAGAGGGTGAAGTCGGCCGACGGGTGAGAGAAGCCGTGGAGAAGCGAGAAACGGGCAGGGGAAGAAGGGCGAATCATGGTGGGGTGCTCTCGAAAGGGTGGAGTGGGCGCACGGGGTGTCTCTTTTGAGCCGCTGAACTTTGCCAAGTTCGAAACCGTCCGAGGCCGTGTGGCGACTCACCCTCTGACGTGCATTCGGCTTCCACCCTCCTTCTTCCTCCCCTTCTTCCAGCCTATCTCCTCTCCGTCCGCCTCTCCACCCCTCTCGGTTAGGCGTACGTGTACGTGTACGTGTGTATAAGTCTGTCTCTCTCCTCCCCTCTGTCCCTCGCTGGCTGTGCTTCTGCTTCTCGTGGTTCCCCTACCCGTGGCCTAGCCGCGCGCTTCGTCCGTACCCTCTCAGCCGTCGTGGTATTATGGAAATTTTGAACCAATTCGAAAATCAATAGTCCCTGCCAGGAAGCCTCGAGGCGGCCTACGTTGCAGCGACGCTCTTCCTAGAATATATTCAGGACCGCGGCGTGTGTTTTATGATCGAGCGTTGTCAGCCTCTCGCGCGTTTCCCTCGAGCGGGGACGTGTCCGAGATTTTGGTACCGCGCACGGAGGGCCCTCGTTGTAACTTTTTCCAGCCGACCGCGGAGGGAAGGATCCGCCGTGGACGGTTGAAACTGAGAACCACCGGGGGTCAAAATCTTGGCAACGTTGGAGGCTTTTTCATTTGATGTGCATCGGATTCCGGGGCGCTTGGAATCGCTTCGGTTCCCATGAGCCTCCGCGGCAGCCCGAGTAAAGGGATAGAGCAGGAGCGAGGAGGGGCGTCCGCAGGCCTGACAGTGGGGAGAGCTTTTTTCGTTTTACAAACTGGTTCAATTTTTTCTCAAAAACCGAGTGAACACCGCGGAAACCGGTTGTGTCTACGCCGACTTGGGACACGACTGGCCGAAGAGGAGGCGGCGGAGGGGGAATGCTTTTCTCTTCTCTTCTCTTCTCTTCTCTTCTCAGCTATATTCCCTTCTGTTCTTTTCGAGAGCTCCCAGGTTCGTGTAGACTGCTCTCCGTAGCCCCGCTTCAACGAGTATCCTTCTTCTTAATTGAACCAACTGAGCCCATTGTGTTCGCTGCGAGAGAGCACGGCTCCGAGCCGAAAATCCAATTCCCTGCTCCACCTCCCAAACTTTCCCCTAAATGTCTGCCGACGTCTTGGCCAGCGAAGCCCAAATTACTGAGATTTTTCCGCGTTTCTTCCTCTCTTCTTCCTTTGCAGTTGCTCTTCGAAAATGCGGCACACCGAGTTCGAGCTCTCCAAATCGCTGAAACGATCGCTGGAATTTCGCGCACTGTCTGACATCATTATGATAATAGTGGCGAGGCTTTAAGACGATTTGGAAAAGGCTTTTGTGCATGACACACTTTTCCCTTTCGCGAAACCTACTCTGGAGAAGCCAACGCGAAGTAGGTTTTCATTAGCAACGACGTATTATTATTTACCAGGCACGCTCCGAGAATCCAGAAGTCTCTTTTCAGCGGCGTAAGCCTCGCGTCATGGGCCTGCGGATGTCAAAGACGAACTCAACGGAGATTCCATCAGCCCGAGACCCAGTTCTCACACAATGAAGTTCCTCGCGGAACTTTATTTTCGTAATTGTTCCCTGGACGATCGATTCGAGCGGTTCGGTTCGGTTCGGTTCGGTTCGGTTCGGTTCGGTTCGCTCCGCTCGATTATATTCACCGAAGAGCGGAACTTTCAGTTGGTCCTAGTACTAAATTCAGAAGCGTGCAACAAATGTTGCATCAGAAACTGCATCCCACGATACAGTTCTTCCCTTCTATGCATTCCTCTTGACACCAATTTCCCCCACCTTTCACCAGAATTCACGCTGCATTCGCTTCAGCGAATCGCATTTCGCGTCCCAGCTAGACACACAAATCGCGTCTAAAACTCGAGTCCCCTAAAAAAGGCCAAGGCTTATTTTTTCGCTCTTCGTCTCTGTTTCCTTCTACATCCCCTTTTTACCTTACGTCAGAAAGGTCCCTGTAGGCGTGCATTTCGTTTTGAAAAACAGGCTCTTTCTCGAGGGAGGGGTTCGAATGCAGCCGGACGAAAAAAACTGTTTCCCGGTAAAATTTCCCGTTTCGAAGGTGGCGTGTTTTGTTTTTAGAAGCCCCGTGGCCGCGTCCACTTCCCTTCGCGTGTGTCAGGGGGCAAAGGGAGAAAAAAGAACCCCTCGAATGCACGAACGCCTGGCAACGGTCCGGGTGGACCTGGCGTTGGGCGACTTTCCTTCGTGCCCTTCGGAGTTCGCACTCTCTAATTGATACGGAATCATTGAATTGTACCGCGACACTGAACACGCTCGCCTCACTGTCGTTCTATCGCGAAATCGAGTGCCACCGGGGGCACACCAGAAATATCTGCTGCTCTTTTAGAAATGCGGGGCAAGAGAACGCGATACCTACGTGCTTCTGAAAATAAAAATTGTGAAATCGGGTGAAATTGATTTTGCTTCGGTTTAAAGAAGCACAACTCCGGATAGGGATTGGATTTTGATGAAATTAGTTTGGTCGCTTGGTGATAGACTGAAAGTGACCTTGAAACCACGTAAAAAAAAAAAGAAGACCTTTTCTCACAGATAGCTGGGACAGAGGAGGTCTCAGAGTCCCCGTGGACTGAATTTGGCAATGGTTTCGTCGTGTTAAAGGGGCGGTTGATCACCGTCCAGGAACCGGAAGTGACAGCCACGTCCGGCGAAGAAATTCGAGGAAGGGACCGTGGTCGAGGACGGTCTCATTGGAGAAAGGGGTTGATTATCCTCGTCTCGTGAACGAGCTCCGGTTTGGTAACCATTTAGTTTGACCGAAAAAATCATCACCCACCCGTCTGCCACGAATTCCATGACGGCAGAGGAGGAACCACTTGTAGCTTCCGCGCGATCCCTCGTGTCGCACAGTCGAGATGCTCGACGGACAATGATTTCCGAAAACGGCACCGTGACAGATGCAGGGTTCGCGATGAAAATGTTGATTTCTCAAGGGCTGTCGCTATCGAGGGGCGCGCTGTGCAACCCGCACACATCGACAACGGCCTAGAACGGAAGAAGACCCACTTGCGAGCCGTTCCACGAGCTTCTGGATTGTTCTTCTCGAGCGTTTCGCACGTGCCAGTCTCCTTGTATACACGCGGCATTCTCCGTTGGACTTGAACATTGCTTCCAGTACTTAACGTATCGTCGTCTTATCAACCGACAAATTGCCCGGCGTTTATCGACGAGCTTTCTTCCTCTCGGGCGACGAGCCACGTAGTCTCTCTCCCATTCGTCGCTTCCGCGGTCGAGAAATTTCCAAGGACGCGCGAGCATTTTCTGGAAAACTATTGATGCCGCGAGAACGACAGGCCGAAGTCTCGCGCTAAAGGTTATCGATGCTGTTGCGTGTGTACCTACTTGTTAGTCAGTGGGGAGTCGCGTGATAAGGCCTACTGGTAAAATTCCCATCCTTTCGAAAATACGAACATTCGTACTTGGCGTAACATTCGGATTTCTCGAGTGGTGTCCTCCAAGTGCCTCCGTGTATTCTTCCTTCGTCCCTTATCGGCTCACCAATTCGTGACACGTTACCTCGATGTTTCCGGTTACGGAGGAAGCCACCCCTCGCCCGCTGGATCGCATAAAAGCGGGACGAGGCGCGACGGCGTGCTCGCGGTGGAAAGAGCTAATAATCGGGGGAAAAGGAGGCGGTAAAATCTGGACCGTGGCCGCGTACGTTCCTGGCGCGGCGTGCAGTGGCGTAGCCGCGACGATGCATAGGATCGCATCGCGTCGCGTCGCATCGCATCGCATCGCATCGCATCCTATCGCGTCGTATCGCGTCGTATCGTATAGCAAGAAAAGTGGTGGGGTCGGTGGTGGTTGGTGAAGGCCAGCCAGCCGTGGAGGGGAGGCAGTCGGCCTAAGAAGGGGGCTGCCAAGGGGAGGAAAAAGCCAAAAGGAGGAGGGATACGCGTGGAACGGACGGAGGAAAAGGAGGCAGTGGCGGCGGCGGTGGCGATGGCTGGCGACTGGCGGCTGGGGGTGGGCGAGACGACGGGGGAGGCCAGAAGAGACACACGACGGTTCCGTGGCATTTGTAGCATTGTAGGTCGTTGCGTTTTATAACGCGACTCCTTAATTTCCGCGGCTCCGCTCTTCGTGCCGGCGAGAAACCTCTGCTCGCGCGACTCCGCTCGCCCCGCGCGCAATCCCGTCGCCGCATCTATTGTCACCGGGTTGCTAAGGCGGTCGTTGCCTTTGCGAACAGCGAGCCTCCTTAAGCGGCGATGAAGCGTCTACGAGGACGCGGCTGGTACCCTTAATGGAACCGGGAGACCTTTTTGTTCGTCGCGGCTCCTTCGTTTGCCACGGTTTCTGACTCGATCGCGGATACCTAGCACGCGAGCGGGACAAAGAGCAGCGCGTGGTCGACGCGTGGAAACGAGACTCGGTACGCGGGTAATTACGTGTTGCGTGTGTGCGTGCGTGCTGTTGTTTTTCCACAGCTGCGATGCCTGTGTTTGCGCGAGTGCTCTGCTCGTCTGGACGTGGACGCCGCGCTGGGGTGCTCGTCGGACCCGCCGCTTCATCCCCCTCGAACGTGTCCGTACCCGCATCACGGCAATCGCTGGTCTCGTTGAAAGCATTCTGACGTAGCTTTCCATGCACCGAGAGAGAGGGAGAGAGAGAGAGAGAGAGAGAGAGAGAGAGAGAGAGAGAGAGAGAGAGAGAGATGTGCCGATTATTCCATCTGCAAGCGTTGGTTAAGGACAAAAGTTCCAACAGTTTTCACGATTTAGTTGCTCGATACGACGCGCCGGTGTCTTGGTTTCCCTCTGAGTACTTCCGGCCGCACGGCGCAGCCCGTACGTGACCAACGGGGTGTCCTCCTCGCTTCCTTTCGCTTTTAACCAGGTGCCGTTTCCTCGTGGGCCACTGTCTTCGAGCGATAAAAGCTGGGAGGAAGTTGCGGGCCGCAGGTAACTCGACCGCACCGCGGCTTGTCATTCGAATGTACGTGACCGGCAAGCCGCATCACGCTAAAGTCACACTTGCGCCGAAACGCAACTGTTCCCCATTCTGACACACATTCGCTAATGTCGGCCCTTCCACCGCCGCGTCGTCAGGCGCACATCCAAATGCACCAATTACCTACGCGATGCGTTGGTATTTCTCGATGCAGGTAGAAGAGGAAGAACCGATCGATTGGCATACTGGACCGGCATTCGACCCCGATGCATAGCATTTAACAATCGACCGGGGGTGTTATGGTAGCAAGATTTCCACGGTTTGCATACTTACCTACCCTGTGCGCGGCAAATCCTTCGCCTCGGTTTGTTAACTGTTCTCGTTGAACGCGTTCGCTGCACGTGCCACGTTCACTTACTGAAAACCGACTATAGAGAAGCAAATGGCATTTTGGAGAGAGTTTTTTGCCACCTATGTGAATAGTAAGTTTTCCATCCGCTTCCGGGCACTTTTTCGGCCGTTTCAACGCGATCATAAACTAGAGCGATTGCGGCGCGTGGAAACGAGTTCGCGCGCGTAATTATACTCCCCTTTGATGTTGGCGCGTTCGACGCGCCCAACGGGAATACAATGGTGATAAAAAAAGGGGGGAGGGGAGAAAGAGAGGAGTAGCTGACTAAAGGGGAGGCTCGTTCAAGTTTACGCCCGTTTTTTCGAAAAAGATGAAATCGCGTTTTTTCCCCTGCCGCGCTCGGTAAAACTCACGGAGCTTACGCTTCCTCTCCGCTCTCTTCTACCTTGCTGCGAGAAATATCGCGTAATAAAGCAAAAAGCTGACCTCATTGCGAATTTATCTTACGCTTCTCCCTTTTTTCTCTCCCTTGTCGAAAGTTTACGACCGCGCCGCGGAAATTTCGTTTTTACGTAAGGGGTAATTTCGAGAATTTACTTTCCCCGATGGACCAAGCTTTTTTAGCGCTACTGGTAAGGTGGAAGAAATAAATTAAGCACACCGTGGATACGGTGAATAGGTACATTTCGGCGCGTCGTATTCGATTTCACGAGACTGCCCGATGAAGATCGCAGCCGAGTTTTCCGAAACATCCGGGGCGAAATTCCATGCACGTACTTCGGGCTGTAAACACAGTCGACAGCTCGGACGGTTCGATACACCCCGTGGACGACACGGTTGGGGTAACTGGCGATCTTCAATTTCCACGCGCGTTCGCGCATTTGTTTTCGAACCTCTGCTCCGGCTCGACGTGTTTCGCCGCCACTTGTTGTGCCGTGTTTCCAGTTTCCACACGGGGATCAATAGAATCCGCGAAACGGGGCGATCTTCTCGCAGCTAGGAGCGATTCTGCATACTGGATTAGGAGCGGCTGGCCCAATTATCTCCTCCACCCCCTCTGATCTGTTTTCCATACAACGCGACAGAGGCCTGTGCGGTGCGTGGCGGCACGTGCGTGCACCAGGGAAAAGCAACCGGCGAATACGCCCCCTCGTGCGTGCAGGAGAGAGGATCAGCGAGAGGGAAGGAGAGAACGGCCACCGCGCAGCGAAGGTTTATCTTGGAGCTGACGCGATAAAGCCACTATCGTGGCTCTCGCTGCGTGACCGAAAAAAATCCTTGGAGACTTCTGTCCCAACGTTTTCGCCGTGCCGACTCTTTTGGTTTTCACCAAACGTCGACGACGCTTGGAACTGGAGCGCGTCTTCCGCGGCTGAAGGCTGAACACAACCCGTTTCTCCTTTTCGGGAAAATAAGCGGATCGCTCCGAAGGAGGAGGCAAGCCCTCTTTCGCGCATCCTGTTCTCCCGTGTGGCAAACTCGCGACCGCGGAACCGTTAAGTCCAAGTATCGTTACACGTATAGGTACCTATGTCGGAGCTTCCTTGTGGCTGTGGAGACGGTGGGAAGAAGGGGGGAGCGGGATCACGATAGGAAAAACCGCGTGGAGCCGATAAAGAGGGCGTCGAACCTGTTACGCTCGGTACTTGTGCCGCAGTTGTAAATTTCCCGAAAATTTTCATAATCAGCTGATGGATGCTGTTCTGTGTGCACTTTGACAACCAGTCGGTTCTGAGGCGGTCCCCTTCCTTGGTTCTTTCTTTTATCGAGCAACGTGCTACCTACAGGACTTGCCCGAATTATTCGCAGTTGCCCGCAGTTAATTGCAGCGTTGGAACTTCTCATGGCTTCCCGTCTGCAGAACTTCCAACTTGGAGCGATTGTCGTTGGCCCCGAGGCTGATCAGAAGTATCCCGAAGTTATTTTCAATTGTTGCCAGCCAAGTTCCGACAGCCTTCTATTTTTCTTTTCACCCGAAATTCAGATCCGCCGCATCTTTTTCTGCAAGACGTTTAAGGTTAATTAAACTCGACTCGTCCCTGTCGGGCCGCCGAGCCATTGTCTTAACTTTTCGAAAGGCTTCTTGCCCGTTTCGGGGTGGGAAGTTTTTTCCTTCGCGAGGAACGGTGCAACGCCAAGTTGTCGGCGGTGTTTGTAAATTTCCCTGCGGGAACTTTACCATCGATCACGCTACGCCACTTTCCGTTTCACTGGCGTCAATGTCGACTCTCTTCTCTGATTTTCACGCCCTCTCCTTCTTTTCCCAAACGATCGAGGCGTTGAACTTGACTTATCTCGAGTTATCTGCGGTCGCAGCGCATTTATATTGTAGCCTTTTTTTATCTTCGAGTGGCTGCTCCAGAACGCAGCCATTCAGCCACTTGTTCTCCCAAGTCTTTGCTGTCGCTCGAGCCCTTGCATCCAACGGGATAGGCTGCAGAGGGATCGTCTGTTTTCCGAAAGCTTCGATTAGCCGAATTACAGAAGCTTTCCTAGCGGGTTGGCGAATCGTTTGAACGTTCGAAGCCACGATGCTTGTCGCGAGTTAATCTTCCGAGTGATTTGAAGGGCTTGCGAGCCCGCGAGCGAGACGAGGCAGTTGGAATTTTAGGAGACACGTCGACCCTCCGAAGTAACGATCGTTCTTCCGTCTATTAATTCCGTATCGGCTTAAAATGAACTTTGAAATAAATGCGCCTTTGATTTAAAACGCGCTCCTGGAAGAAATTGAAACGAGGAGCGACTTTGTACGGGCCGGCTTCAATCCTTTCTTTATTAATTCAGAGACCGAGTGGTCTCAGAGGAACCATAATTAAAATCGAGCTCCTCGCTCTTTTTTCCTCCTTTTGATATTCTCCGCGCTTTTCTTTCGATTTGGGATTTTCTGTTTTAATTATACCTCCGGCTGAAGGGGGGGGGGGAGGGTGGTTTCTCTTTCTACTTAGCGAACTATGTTACGACATTCGGTAGTTTTAATTAAATCTAGGTACGTCGGTGAATAATTAACTGGCGACGTCTCGTTCCGCGCACACGAGCCTGCAGTTATATATCCGAAGTGAAATCGAGCGGGCGCCCCATCGACGGAGGGTTAACCCGGTTTCCCAATTTCATCCGGATTCCCAAAAGGTCACCGTGTATGCGGCTTTCTTCCGCGTCCCAAACAGTCGGGCATTTTCTCAACGGGGAAAGGTACTCTAATCCGATCCGTAAACACAATAGAAAGTATCCAGGGGAATCTAGGCTACCGAACGAGCCTTGTCCGCGCCCGCGCGTACCGAGGCTACCGAGACCTAAATACCGAGAACTACCCCCTCGGCCTCGAGAAAAATCTTCGACATCCGGTTACTCGGCGGAGAGCGCGACCTTTCTTTCGTCGCGTCATTGACAGCTTTTCGAAGGCAAATTCCCGTGAAGGAAGAGGCGCGAGGGGCGGGGGCGAGTAGAGTTGGAATTAAGCGGACAACGAAAGGCAGGGAGGAAAAGGCGGCAATAGGAAAATAGATGAAATAGTGAAGCAAAAAATGAGGCGTCGGCGTCGGAGAAGAATTTGATAGAGAGGAGCAAGGTTGGAAAGGGTTCGTTCGAAGGGAGGGTGGGGTAAAATCGACCGACGGGACGAAATTAGGAAGACGATGAAAGAGGAGGGAGGCGACCGTAATTTCGCGTGAATTCGCGCCTTGTCGATTTCCGCGTATTGTACCCTCAGCATTTTCCGATACGCGGAATTTATTGATTCCCACGATCCAGCGACGAGTTCCAGGGAGGGACCTCGCCTGGAGGGAGGGAATTTTAAAACCGCAGTCGAGCGTGCGGCCTGAACTCTGCCTCGGATATTGGCTTTCCGTCCTCGATAAGAGATGTCGGCCGGTTAAGAAGCTAAAGCCGTGTCCCTTGATAATTCAGAGGATCAATTGTCACGCGTGCTGCCTCTCGTTCGCCGCGAATTCGCACGCGATATCAGCGACGCCATTAAAAGTTAAACGGCCGATTTACGTGGCAAACGAGATTACACCGCGCGTCGCCCTTCATTTGAAAATAACGACCCCGGTAACCAGACGTCACCGGTTTAGACAGAGATCCGCCAAATCAGCTTTCCGATTCGCCCTTAATGGAACTTGATCAGCGATCGGTGCCGGCCAATGAAAGTTGAATGCCGACACTCGACTTTCACGATTTCATTACCGAGTCACCGCCGATAATAATTATGCTGATAGATACAAGCGGCTCGCGTTAATCGTTTCCAGATAATGCAATGAGAACTTCTTTCTTCCTGCCGCGGCCCGCCGGGTTTCCTCGAGCCCGATCCCGATCCCGATCCCGATCCCGATCCCGCCTGCCCGCGGCAATCTCTGAAAAACTTTGGGTCCACTACCGGACGAGTAGCTGCCGCCTTCTGCTTTCCACTCGCAGGAGTGCACACCTTGAATGGACCTTGCTCAGCTATCGTTCGTTTATGAAATATTTAACTGTGCTACTTAAAAGTTCTCGGTCCCATTCTGCCGCGTTCCCTGAATGGCAAACAGCTGGGACGATCGATAGCCGGGGGGGTGTAGTCGATCTAATAGTAATTACCAGCTTTCGTCGTTGCTCCGAGGCAAACGATCGCTGACACGGTAGGAAACGATCGTTCGCTCGCGTTACAAACCCCGCCAACGGAACTTGGTATTTCCTTGCCGACGTCTGTACTCAACCATCCAGCGAAGTCACAGGCGAGTAAGCATCGCAGCAAATTGCTCGATAAAAGTAGCCGGCTGGTTCCGTCGACGGTGGCGACTTGTAAACGAAAGGCGCTTCCACGTTTCCGTCCAGGCGATCGTTGGATCTTCTTGAGAACTGCTTGTTTCGCGGCTCGCACCGAAACCAATCCAACTGGATGAAACTCAATCTAATCCGAGTTGCTAGAAATGGATAATCCTGACTGAAACTAACTTGAGGCTTGAACCTAATCTAAAAGCATCCACCTCTTGGTTGCTTCAGAGTCGATTTACCTATATCGAATCGAGTAATCGTCGAGAACAACAGTTACATCAACGTCAGCCTCGCCTCATCGGCAATTCTTTATCCCGATACACGTTCACTGACCAGCTCTTCTGTCGCATGTTTCAGACGAAGCACTTGAGGCGCAGCAGATCCAAAATGCACCGCGCATAAATGCTTCGAGCCGTTCCTCAGAAGTATTCGTCCGATCGACAGAGGCCCGAGGCGGTTTGACTTGGAGAACGAGCCCGGCAATCGACTTCGCATCGAGCAACACATGTAAGGGGGCGTTCCGTGCTTGAAAAATCTCTCCGGGACTAGTCGCGTATAGTGGCGGGCTTAAGAGCGTAGAATGCAGTGGTTCGAGTGTTCCGGAAATCGATGGAACATACCTACATAGTAGCTTAACAGGAAACGTAAATTACCTCTCTTCTTTCGAACGTAATTCCCGCGCGAATAATGAGCGAGTCGAAAGATAATTGATTAGCCCGAGGTTCGAGTATCGTGAGAACCTGCGAGGTATCAGCATGTGAATGGAGTTGAAGTTGCTGGTTGGAAATCGTGTCTCTCGCAACAACGACCCCACCGCGGCGGGGGTCGCGTCGGGCAATTAAGATTGCCTCCTATCAAGACCTTGATACGAACCTAATGTTGCAGAGTCGAAGGGGCAGGAAGGTAGGTGGTGGGACATCACGGTGAACCACAGCAACGTATCCAGGCGGTGAGAAGTTGGCGGCGGGGTCGGGGTCGGGGTCGGGGTCGCGCATGCTTCAGCAACGAGGCGTTTCAGCAACGACACTACCCGCAACGTCATCGGCCAACATGTTCCCCCAACAGTATTGTCTACGATGGAAGTACCATCACAGCAACCTACAGACCATGTTCTCACAGCTGCTTGAGCGGCAGGCGTACTGCGACGTCACTCTGGCCTGCGAGGGCAAGACTTTGAGAGCGCACAAGGTAAATATATCTATATCTCTAAGTAAGCGGTTGATGAAAGTTCTGCAACATCAGATTGCTGCTGGACGTCTGTTTCGAGGAAATACCTAACTAAGTACTTACCTAAGCGAGCTTGCTAATTTAATCGGCTGGTTTCACGAAGAAACGGAGGGCAGCAAACATTTAAATACCTACGCGCTCGCTCCGTGTAGGTACCGGTGCTCGAGCAGTTAAACAAATAGCCCAGCGTAGAGTAAAAAGCACAGGTGACCGTGTCCACGATGGCGGCGGTCCGCATTGAAAACGCACCCTTTCAATTGTACACGTCACTTTGGCTCGAATCTCCGTCGGTGTTAAGCCGAAAGAGTAATTGCAACGGCCGGCCGCTGACCCTTCAACAACAGCGAGAGCGGCGACTGCCCTTCCGCCGGTCTCG
The DNA here is from genome assembly GCA_029448645.1 of Andrena camellia. Lineage (NCBI taxonomy): Eukaryota > Metazoa > Arthropoda > Insecta > Hymenoptera > Andrenidae > Andrena > Andrena camellia. Next base: position 23,348,802 of record CM055678.1, on the reverse strand, counting down.
GTAGTTTCCTATTCGCTTTAAAATCCCTTTCGCTCGCGCGCATGCACGCGGTTTTTTTCAGCTGTGCCGTGCTTTGAAAATTTTTTCACAGCCGCTTAACGCGTTACAGGCGCCCGGTGCTCCATTTTTATTTTCCCTAGATTGGACACGCGTCTCGTCGTGTTGTTTTTCCATCAGAATCGCTGCATACACTGCGCTTTAATTGTACCGGTTTTATTGCCCCCGAGGGTGCTACAGCTTTTAGACCTTTGTTCGCTCGCAACACGTCACTTTTACCCCTAACAATGCAGTCTAATGGTCTCGCGAGTGGTGATCGCTGAAAGTGTGGCCGTTAGATAGCACCGAGGTGTGCGCGCAGCAGTTCCGCAAAGACTTGCCCGTTTTACGGAAGAATCGCGGCTAGATAAACGCGTTTCTCCGTAATTAAACTTCATCCCCCGTCAGAAAAAAGCCAACCGGGCAGACGACAACAGACGACCAAGGCAATCTCTCGTCCAGCTTCCATTGACTTGTACGCTGCCCGGCTCGTCGTCCACCCCTCCTACGCCCCGTTTTTTCTTGTACACGTGTCTCTCTATCACTCCGCGCCCAGCCCTGCTTGCTTGCCCACCCCCACATTTCCCGCTGTACGTTTTTCTGCGTGCCCATCACTTGCTCGCCGCGTCGCGCCGCGTCGTGGTGCCTGCCGGGCGGAGAATTTCCTCGCTCCGTCTTATTGCACGTCGCCGCCGGCCAGAGGGACAGAGAGGAAAATGCAGACGGGTGGAGGGGAACACCCTCGCCTGCCCCGGGGGAACGTAAAACTTAACAAACGATCAATTTTCTGTTCTTTGTTTCTTAGCAGGCTGGAACTACGGTATTTCGCCACTCTCGCCTCCTTACCCCCCCCCCCCACCCCCTCCGCCGCCGCGCCGCTCTTCCCCTTCGCCACAGCCGGCCGAGTCGAGACCCCTCTTTCATCCCCCGTTCCCTCCTTCTTCTCTTTCTTCCTTTATTCCATCGCCTCTATCCCGCCCCTTGCCCCCTTCACTTTCCCTGGCAATCGCTATCTTCTTCTTTTCTTCCCTCCCACTCTGTCCGCGGGGCTGTTTCATCCCTCCGGCGGCGCGACCCTGCCCCGCCAGCCGCCACCACCGCCCCCCCTCCCTCCGCCGCCGTCCACCCTCCATGTTTCCCTTTTTGTATCTCCGTCTCGGCCGTGCGTCGAAACGAGCCGCGCAGAGGAGAGGCACTCTATCAAAGTAGAGTACGTTTGGCTTGGTTTATTTTTTACTTTGGGAGGGGTCCAAATTGTAAAATCAATACTTCCTCCTAAATTTAGAATGCCGCCACCGACGCGCGCGCGGCCTTTTTCCACGCTCCTTTTCGGCCTTCGCCTGCTCGAAAGCGCGCGAGCGCGAACGCTCGAGCTCGCGTCGCGTCGCGTCGCGACGCCGCCGCGGTAAACCGAACTGCGGCGGGGGCGAGGATCGCGTCATCGCGCCGGAAAACAAAAGCCGAGGCGCGCGGCTACCCGCGCGGCCCACGACACCGACCAAACACCGGAAATGCGCGCCGCATCCTAAATGGACCACCCTCGACTGCCCGCCAGACGCGAGCTTGCACAGCGAGTTCGATTGCGCTTAGTCGATACACGCGGGGTTTAATGAACGTTATTACGTATGTACCTACTCCCATAAGAGTAGTAATACGAGCTTGATCATTCTCGAGGACGTAGGAAATGAATCGCGTCAACAGGTTCGCGCAACTACCTACCTAAGTAAGTAGTCTTTTTATTCGAAGCTTGAAAATTCAAAGCGATGGAATGGAAGTAGTATCTCTCGATCCCGGGGCTGCTGGCGGGGCGAGGAATTACAGACAGCTGCATCCACCGCCACCTGGATACAGGTGTGCTATGCGCGATCGTTCCACGAAAAGGGGAAAAACCGAAATGCTTTTTTGGCCTGCCGGATGGGAAGTTGCCGGGCCGGGTTGAGTGGCTCGAATTAGGGTGCGCGCGGTGCCTCTGTTTGCCCAACAGCTGAGGAGCATTCTTCTCCCATCGTGATAAGCCAGCGTGGCAGGGAGACAACGGACTTTGTATAAAACTTGCATAATACGGGAGGTAACGAACGATCGTTTCGAAATCCTCTAAAATGCTTCTGCCCTCGCAAAAGACTCGTCACGATTTTTTCCACGCTGGAAAGATATACATATGTATGCGTGCGAACGAACACGTAGGTGGAAATACATATGTATTCGTTCGGATTGAAATCTAAACGAGCGAGGCGTTGGCGGCACGATCAGAATGCAGCGCGTCAGTCTCCGCGCCACAATGTTGCGACTTGTTTTATGACGCTGTTGCGTTTCACTTCTTGTTCTTCGTTTACGCGATCGTCCCCGGCGAAAGGTTAAATATCGATTGCTGGTCGATGTACCTAATGCTCGTGGGCTTGTTCCGTGGCAGTTGGAGCGGTCTTTTCCGTGAAAATAAATCGAATGGCGCTGGAGAGCTCTAACTCGTTTATGGGGTAACTCGATGTCGTAACGAAGCAAACACGTTAATCGCTCTACTGTTGCTTTCAAGTCTTCAGAAATATTGTACAGAGGAAGAGAGCCTGGGGCTAGACCCTAGCTTCGAATGTAACAAGAAGACGCATTAGTCGACGTCGCGGTGCAGCGGGAAAATAGAAATACTCGTCTTGGCGGCGAATTTCTTGCCTTCTTTTCTTCGGAGCCGATACCGAGTGCGCCCAGCAGCCATCTGTCGCGGGGGCAAACAGTGCGATAAGAAGAGGAAATTTCTCCACGTCCGTGGAGATCCCCTTAACTTAACCCTTGCCATTCAGTCGCAAAGTCGCCAATAAACGTAAAATTAGAATTTATGAATCGTTCAGCGATGGAGCGAAGAAAATTTCCACCGTCCACTTTCCTGTTGATCGGCCAGAGCCTCGCGAGAGACGCCCCGAAATGGACTTCCTCTTAATCTCGCGTGCGTAATGGCGTAAACGCGATAAGGAGCCAGATGGGTTTCAGTCAAAGGGCCCGAGGCACAGAGGAAACTGTACCTACAGCAGTTATAGGCGTGCCCCTGCAAAACGCGTAGCGAGTTTGGTTCGCGTTTCTTCTTCTCGTAAAACTTTCATGCTGAAATTGAGCAGCGAACGACGCACGCTCAAGGGCGGCTGTGCCGACTAACCGCGCAGCGACCTATTTTTTCAAAAGCACTTTTCAACTATGGATCGGATTCTATGTAGATTCCGCGCTAGATAGTGGCTAGTTTCTAGGCCGAATTCATTTTTCATTTAGGTAGGTACATGCGAGCGTTCCTCCGTTCGATGAATTTCACCCGCCACCGTTGCTCCGCCTGTTCCTCGACTCTTGATTCGACTAGAGTTCTGGGATCCAGGGACTCGATTAAATGCAGCTTGCTCGTCAGAATGAATTTGGGTTGGTCCCACCTCGGCGTGAACCCCGCCGAGGTCGCGGGTTCTCCCTGTCAGGGATCGAGAAAGGTTAACAACCGAGCATTATTAATCGCTCTATCTGGGAATCGAGGCGGCGGCCCCCCCTCCCCGTGTTACGCTATTTTTCGATCCGTAGTCACTATGTAAACGGACAATCGGGGTCACTCTATCGATCAATGCGCGCGTGGAAAAGGCGAAGAAAACGACAGTGGGATTCCTCGCGTTCTGCGAGCGTGACGATGATATCCAGGCGCGTTCTCAGGTTCCCTGCCGCGGCTGGGCGCCGCGCCACGCCACGCCACGCCATCGCCACGCCGGTAGGAGATGCGCGTTAGAACACCGTGTGTGCCTCGCGGGTAATTATATGCCGCGGCAGAAGGGTTGCCAGGTGCCAGGTGCCAGGGTCGTTAAACCCGGACATCCTGTGTTCTAAAAAACACGACGCGCCGTTCCCTAACTGTATAAATAATAACACTTGCTTTTATTCCGCGAGAGGCTGCAGCTAGCTCGGCGAAATCCACGCGCCCCGCCCGTTGGTCTCCCAACTTTTTACCCCCTCGTTAGAGCTTTATCTTTCCAAAGGGGATTCGACGTTTCGGGAGAACGGCGACTTGGGCTCGATTAACGACACCCGCGCGCGAATAAACACGGCGTGGGAGAAAGAACGGTTGCCCGTTTTAACAATCCAGTGACAATGCGTGAAAAAGCGAAACCGCAGGCTCAGGACGCGACACCCGGGGAAAATCGACGCGCGTCGGTGATTCTTCAAAAGCCGGGGTGGAAAATGCGCGCTCGAAATTTCCCCCGACGCGGCGCGGACGACCGAGAAGGATAGAGAGTAGTCGGTGGCAAGGGTTGGGGGTGCTACAGAGGGAGGGAGAGCGAGGACGAGTGCTCTCGCACGTGTTAATGGGATTTTACGAGCGACGCGTGGCGAAGGAAAAGCCGTTTCGCGAAATTAACACCCGCCGAAGCGAGTGAACTCGTAAAAAAGTATAATCGATATTTTCGTACGGGCGTAAGTACTTTTTTCCCCTCTCTTCCTCCACCCTCGCCCTCCCCCCTCCCCCCCCTCCCCTCCCCCTCCCCTCCCCCTCCCCTTTTCCCGTCGCCTGCGTTCACACTGAGTCACGCTTCTCTTCCCTCGAAGCCCACGCGTGCACCCGCACCCGCGCGCGCACACGCACACGCACACGCACGCGAGTGATTCTCCCGCGACACAGGCACAGTGGCGTAGAAGATTAATTTGTTTTACTCGTATCTCGGGGCTTGATATTTTTCATCAGGCAGCGTCTCAGCGACTCCCGTCCCCTCCTACCCTGGCCCCTACCGGGCTGCATTCACATTGTCCCAGACGTGTCTGAATAGTGAATGGCTCGCGACGCCGCGTCCCACGGGCAGAAATTCACGGGGCGAGCTCGTAAGCCTCTAATAAAACGTTGTTAGGAGTTCGGGCGAAAGAAAGTCCCGAGTCGCATCAGGGGGCAAGTCGCGACTCACTCTCGCAGCGGTTGATGTAATCGAAGAGAGGCACGACAATGGGCCCACGGGGCCCAGACGCTCCTCTACAGTCCACACCTCTGCAGGTAGCAGTGGTTTCCTTGGAAAGCTTGCAAGGTCGCCTCATCGTCGAATGTCGCGTTTAATTGAATCTCACCGGCTCCTCTTACATTATTCACATCTTTCCTCCGAGCTCGAAATATATTTCAGCCCATTGGATTCCTCCCTTTCCACGAGCTATAGGTACTCATACTTAAAGTAGGTATAGTAGAATATTTATACTCGGTGTGGCGGCAGCGCGACTTCGTGCAGGCGCTTGCGTAATTAGCGAGATAAGACGAGGAACTAGGAACGGGGACAGGATAACATCGTACTAATTAATTGCGGGAATTGGCGAGGAAGAAAAAGTGGGAAAATTCCTGGCGAATCCAACGTCTGAGCGGCCGGGGCGGATAGTGTGCTCCTCGTTCATTACAACGCGTTAGCGGCGAGTTACGTGTAACTCGATTTACAAAAGGAGCGCGACAAAGCGACGCGCGGGCCGCGTCCAAGATTAATCATCTCTCGTAGATGCAGCGTGCAGCGAAAGCGAGCGATTATCGAAGAACGTGCACGCGCCGCTCTGTGCCCGATGGTAGTCGTTAAACCCAATAATTTCCGAGTTCAAGAACTCAGTGACGCGGCGCATTAATCGTCGAAACGCAAGATTCTTCGCGCATCGACGTTAATTCGCCACAAAGGCGTGGCCACGGTTGCCTACGGAAGGAGCGAGCGCGAGCGCGAGCACGAGCACGAGCACGCAGCGCCACGTGAACTCAATCTATACTATAGCCCCGTGTGTGTCGAAAGCCGTCGTTTTTCTTCAAATCCAGGAGAGTGGCAGTAGTCGTCCTTCGTGTCGCCAAGATTTTCCAAAAACTTTCGAAATCGGCCCGCTGGGTCGCCTCGTGGCCGCGCACACGTGCCGCGCGCTCTCGGTCACGAGGCGCACTCCCGTTTCCACGCTTGTTCACCGGACGGTGACGATTACAAATCAATGAAATCTCCGCGAGTTATTAGAAAATCACCGCGTGACTACGCTCTAATTTGCCGACCGGGCGGTTCCTTACGCCACTGCGATCGCGGGGACACGCAAGCCCCGCGTAGACTCGCGTCTCGCGCGCACACGCACACGCACACGCACACACACACACACACAGCTTGCCTCGGACAATTGCGTTTGTCTTCTCTCTTTCTCGATACCACCGGTTCCCTTTTCTGCTCCTTCCTTTTCTCGCCCCCTCTGTGCTTTGTGCCCTGCCCACTCGTCACTCCTTTCCCACTTCCCCATTCTGCTCCAGCCTTCTTTCGCAATCTCCTCACTCTCGTTGCTTTTTTTCTATCATTTTCCCTCCATTCTCTTCTATTTTTCTCTTCAACTTGGACTTTTGTTCTAGCTCTATTCCCGCCCGTGCTCCATCTCCCTCGCAATCTTTTTCTCCGTCCTCTGTTCTCTTCGCTTCTGTATTTACGTTCCTTCTTTGACTCTATTCTGGCGCTCCTCCGATTCTGTCTCTATTTTCCTCGTCGTCTGCCGCCCATCTACCTCGCGGCCCGTTCCCAGTCACATTACATTATTCAGCGGCGCGGTGCGACAAAGCGGGGTCGAGGTCGAAAATTCGGAAATTTCGCCGCTCGTTTTATCACGGCCCTGGCCTTGACGCTCGGCTGGTTTCCCAGAATTTTTTCGCTCGCGCCAATTACACTCCCTTCATCCGTAACTAGGTGTAACGCGTTATTCCACCAGTTGGCCCCCCTGGTCACAGCTGGTATCGGGCGAACTTGTAACGCCGCTCACTGACACTGTAACAGCCTAACAGCGCAGCTCTCTCTTCTCTCTCTCTCTCTCTCTCGCTCGCTCCCTCTCCATTCTGCTGTCGAACATTGAAATTGCTAATGCGCTCGAGGAGCGACCAGTTGAACGGTTTGCAGGCTCGCTTCGACTTTGTTGCCCAACCGTTGCGTAATCTAATGCAGCGCGGAAGTTCGCAACTATCAAACCCGAAGGCAACTTTCCTCCGGTAGCAAAAACTTGGGTAACGACCGCTATGCGCATAGCTGCGGACGACGCGTGGATCCTTTGCGACTCTCTCGCGCGGATAGTTCTGCCTCGGAGAAGAATCCCTAAGAGTCGCGTCGTAGTCGTGTTTTCATTAATTTCGGTGCTCCATTCATGCCCGCGGTGCAATGAACTCACCGGACGACACAGCTAGCCTCTGAAATGCAAATCGTGCACACCTATGCATTATTTATGGGAATTACGTAAGACGATTTTTTCGGGGCCAGAATTTCTTCCACTCCAGGCAGCTTCTTCGCAAATGTAAACGCCACTCTGTGCCGCCACGGGAGTGTCGTCGACCTTTCCCAGCGATCACACGCAACGTCTGGCGAGCCTGAACCTGCTCGGAGCCTACCTACTTAGATCTCCGCACTTTGCCACTTCGTCGGACGACCAGTGCCGTTTCTTCCCGCGGAAAGCCTCGCGAATCTCGAGACGCTACGAAAGCGGGGAGAAGAAAAGGGAAAGGAAGGAACGAAGGCGAAATCGAATTTAATTTCACCTGCTGGGGTCCCTTCCAGCAGTGTGTAATTTTCATTGTTCTTTGCTCGGCTCGATTCCGCTGTTTGATATTGCGAAACGCGGCGTCGCACGAGCTCCTCAGGCCCTCGGTAACGAAATAATCCAGCGTCGATTCAATTTTTCGCCGGTGGTCCCTTTTTCAAGGCCGCCCCGCGTACAAGCATTTCTTCCACCCTTCCTTCCTGCTTCTTCGCCCTGCTTCTCCTCGTCTGGTCGCCAGAAACGGGAAACGCCTGAACTATCGATCGAATCACGTAACTGCTGGCGGAGAAGCCGGTAATCTCGTTTTTCTAACGAACTTCGTAGCGAGCGAATGTCCCTTAGGTACGTCGAGCGAGTGACCGTATCGCTCGTCCTTGGACGCTCCATGCCCTTCGCTAGTCCAGATCCTAGCCGAGTTTCTTGGCCAGTGGGTCGCTTTATCGCGAATACCTACTACCGGTCTTCTGACCATCGTTCGGTACCTACTTTGCCAAAATCTGAACTTGACTTTCGAGATTGCCTTCGCCTCGAGTAGCATCGACCTTTTGGCGTGGTAACTTACTTCGGCTATCCGTTGCACTCGAAGAAAAGCGCGAGGCTCTGAGTATGTACATAGATTGGCTTTTTCACGATCCTCGCGAGGGACTCGTTCAAGAGTCGGCTACATTTTCCCACGTGCTTTTTCAGCCGTACGCGAGAAGTAGAAAACCCGGCTGCTACGCTTTCTCAGGCGTTAAACGGGAATGATATGGATTACACGGCGAAGCGGCGCGCGCGCTCGCCTCCTGTTCAGTAATCTCGTTGCATCGGTAATGACAATGAACAGCTGAGTCGCTGAGGCGAGCCCTCGCTTTCTCTACGCCTACCGAAACACGAGGGTCGACTGCAACCTCGCGTTGTCTAAAACGGTTGGCCAATTTCCGCTGGAAAGCCGCGGAGAGATGCGGTCGAAGGCGTGTCTTCCGGCGGAAGCTTGGAAAAATGAAAATTAAAAGTCAGCGGAGGGCTAGAAGCGGGGAGGAGCATCGTATCCGAGGGCCGAGTGGACGTGACGTGTTATTAGTGCAGGGCGCGCAAGCTGGGCCGGCCGCCCGCCCGCCCGCCCGCCCGCGTATCAATAAATAACCGTAAGGCAGCGTTAACAACAACAACGATACGTCGCCTATCATTCCGTGCTTCTTTACCACCCCTCGGCCGCGCTACCGCCTACCCCTTTCCCTGCACCCCTCGGTCGACGGAGGAGGGGGTGGTGCACACGTAGGTACAATCGATTGCGTCTGCCAAGCTTTTACGCCGGGGAGAGAAAACCGGCGAATCGACAAATTCGACGCGGCGCACCCCCGTCTCCGAGGAGGGGTCGCTCACCACCGGCCCCGTCCATTTATATCTTCCTTCGCCCCCTTCGACCCCTTCGACCCCCTCCCTTCGTCTCCTACGCCTCCGGGTTGCCCTCTTCTTTTTCTCTCCCTCCATCTTTCCCTCCTCCTCCTCCCTTCGGTCTTTTTTTTATTACTATTTTTTTTATTCCCGGCGAAAGACGAAGCACCCCGTTATGCACGATAAAAAGTTTAATGTCAGAGAAGACGTCGCGGGCGATGGGAGGAAGGGAGGGAGGGAGGGGGTGGGTGGGCAAGGAGCGACGGCGGTGGCCGTGGGTGAAGGTGGGCGCGCGAGGGGTGGATAGGCGCGGGTTCGACGGGGCTGCGGAGAAGGAGGTGGAGGAAGTGGTGGAGAGAGGGGGGTTGGGGCGAAAGTGCCCGGGGATCGTAATGACTCGATATGAAACCCGGGCAGTGCAATTTCTTTCTTCTTCTGCCCTTTCCTTCCTCACTCCCGTCCCCTCCCCTCCCCTCCCCTCCCCACCCCCACCCCGCGCGCGTCTCGGCCGTCTTCCTCTTTTTTCATCGCAGTATTTCCCCATAAAAGCGGCCCGGCATAATAAAAAGCGTTATATAGCTGGCACTGAAAAGTAACGCGCGTCGCTCCGTCTCTCTTCCTCCCGTTTGTGTGTTGCGCGGGCGAGCGGTCGCGTACACACACGCGCGTACCTACACCGGAGGAGCGACAGAGAAAGGGAGGGAGAGAGAGAGAGAGAGAGAGAGAGAGAGAGAGAGAGAGAGACGCGACGGCGTGTCAGGTCTTTTTACGGCCTTATTTGCGGAGACGTAAAAATCGCGAAAATCAATACGGAACTTCTAACATTAAATATTCAGGCTATTGACTGGGCGGGGCCGAGAGCCAGACACACTCTTTCGTACCTGAGAGTTCCTCCGCTCCCTCCATAGGAAACCGTCTTCCGCGATCCCGATCGCGATACTCATTTTTCTTCCACGCAGCCACTGCCTCTTAGAAAAGTCGCGGGTGGAGCATGAAATAAGATTGAATTTCGGGGCTCGCTGTGGGGTATTCGACGCTCGGTCTAATTAATCAACGATTTCCATGCATACCGGAACCGTGATGCTGGTGGCTCCTTTTGACGGCAAACGGCTGTTTGATATGTGAAACGATTAACGCTTTAACCGAGCAATTATTTCCAGGGAAAAGCGCAATATCCAACGTTCTTTCTGTGTAACCGGCAATCAAATTCGACGCTCGCGGTCGGTTGAATTGTTTCCGGGGCACGTTCGCGAAAAATCGAACAGTTCGATGGGGCGGGCGGGCTCTTCAACAACGCTCCCTACGATACATAGGTATGTAGGTAGGTACCTACCTACATATTGTTCTAACGATAGACGCGTGACCCGAAGTCTCCAACATTCTGTCGGGGGGGGAATAACTGTTGCGCTGCTTTGACCAAAGGGTTAAGGAATAAATGATTCGCGGCGAAAACGAAACGGGCATTTTGCGACCTTACACAATGCCGGCGTTTCGAATTAATGTGCATTCAGTTGCTTCATTTTACTTGCATGCAAAATTCCATTGTTGTTCCGCGGAATAATTTTCAAGGAATTACGCGAACGCGGCGGCTGTAGCCCCTGGGTGGTGGGGTGTGCGAGTCGATAGAAACCTGGGACGAAAAAAGAGAGAGGGGAGGTGGTGGGGGACAGAGAAAGAATCGCAAAAAAAAAAACTGGCATGAAGTAGAAAAAAAAGGCTTGATTTATATTTCGCGAAATAAAATGCAAATTTGAAGAGAGAATCGCGCGGCCCTGTCCCCCCACCCTCCTCTCACTTCGGATTACAATTAGAGCTCGCGCGCCGCGAAAGAACAGCTATGTTCGTTGTCAGTTTAAAGTACCTAATTCCTTTCCCTCGTGTTTTATCGCGTACCTAACCCGAATTCCATAAAAGTCATTCCTCGATGATTGATTTCGTTTTGAACGGAATCTTGGAAAAATGGAAAAATAAGCGTTGGCAAAGCCGCGCAACTCGAACAAGGGGCACCCGAGTGCGCGGTGAACGAAGAGGGAGCATCTTCCGTCGCCCTTCGGTAATTTCGTTCGTACCATAAGCTTTTATTGACCGTGAGTCCAAGTTAAATCTCGAATGAAGTAGAGTGGCGCGGTTTTACGACGTTTTCTAATGTACCTAGTTTCTCGAATGGCCGGCATCGACGAGTCTCGGAATTCCTCGGCATCACGGCGGTAAATATTACCTCGCCGTATTTCCTTGTTTTTGTCGGCGAGAAAAGCCAAGAGAGATAGATCCCGGCAAAATCGACTCTAGTCGATGACCGAGGGAAATTACAAGGATAATCGAAGGAAATGTATTCCCTTGACGCGTGACTTGCTCCTCCAAGGACGGTTTCGTTCGATTCGAATTCTGCGAGCGGAAAGAATGGTACTCCTTGACGAGGAGGAAAGTCATTTTCACGCCTACGGGCGTTGTTCGTGCGCGCTAAACGCGCCGAATGTGCCGTGGTCTGTCGATAATCGCTGACAAATCTGGACTGAGCTGCGCTGATTTACGATACCGAGCGGGGAACGGCTGTGCTCGAAACAAACAAGCTAATAAACGAACGAAACGTAATAAATCTGACGGAGATCCCGGCCAATTTATATACTATGTAATCGCGATATCAGTATTTCTCCAGCTAATCACTTCGCAGCGCCGAACGTACCTATTTCACCTGCGTCTCTCGCGCTTTGCTGATTCATGTGTCGAGCTCTTCGGAGGATCCGGTGACTTTCGAGGCTCGTTTATATACGGAGTGACGCGCCAAATGAATTTTAAACAAAAAACGAGAGATTTACAATTTAGACGGCAAGTTGGTCGCCGGAGCGTCAATTAAGCTCCTTCCGCCGCGCCGTTCTCCGTTTCACGGTAACCAGATTAACGGACAAATAAGGGGACCTCGATGTACCCATTCAAGCATATTCGCGGCCAATCAAGTTGGACGCGTTCTATCGCGGGACGCCTCCTCTTAGAATTACAAATCTATTTTTCTCGATACGAGGCGATGCGATAGTCTGACGGCGCCAAGTCGCGGCAAGTGTGTAACTGGCTTTAGCCGCGGTGAAAAAATCGAAACGGTCGGGGAACGAGAGGGTAACCCGTTCGTCGAGTGCTTCATTGACTTTCATGACAGATTTGCACGTGGTAGCTGGCTGGCGCGTCGAGGCGGAAATACATATTTTATCGGCGCCATTCGGAAGCGTCGTTTAAGAATTCGATCCTCCTCGCGATTCAACGATCTACATTGACAGTGACTGACATCGCGCGCCCCGCCAGCCCCCGTTGCATTCTAATTTCGGGGATAATTAATTAACGATCGCGTGCCAGTTTTCGGAACCTCTGAACGCCCGTGTCCCTTGATCCTCGAATATTTTTCAAGGTCCCTCTAAACTAAAGTCTAATGGTTCATTTATAAGCTTGGAAATTTGTGTTTGCCTTTGCAGGTGGTCCTGTCAGCGTGCAGCACGTACTTCGACACGATCCTGTCCCAATACGAGGAGAAGGATCCCATCGTCATAATGCGTGACGTGAAATTCTCAGACATCAAAGTCCTGGTGGAGTTCATGTACAAGGGAGAGATCAACATCGATCACGTGAGTGTTTTATAACGTCCCGTTTAACGGAATTTCGTAGCCAGACGGCGAGAGGTCGAACGTTTCCTGGGAAATTTCAATGAGCCGGCGATATCCGTCGCGTTTCATTTCCATCGAAAAGCGCGTTTTCCGCCGGTTTCCACTGAAATTACTTTCGACGCGGGTCTTGCGCGCAAAGCAAGTTCGACGCGGTCTGAGGAACGCTGTTTCCCGTTCTTCTCGAGTGGCGAAATTAAAACTGATTAAAGAAATAAAGCCCGCGGAACGTGCTTCTCCTCCTCTCCTCTAGCCCCTTTTCAGACTCGATAGGCGAGCGACTTATTTACATCGCGGACATTATGAGGGCACTCGTGCCCCGTCGACAGGGGGAAAAAGTGTCGCGGGGGGATGCGGCCTGGCCTCAATTTATTAATAATTGAAGACTCGTGCTGTTTCGAGCCTCGAACCTGGCGCGCTTCAAAGCGACCCCCGCAGTTCCCGTTACTTAATCCTCTGGCGAAAATCGTCGCGAAGATGCAATTTGTTTTGCGCCACGACCACGGGGGCCAAACGGCTCTTTCTTCCTGCTTCGTTACCAACGGGGAGCGAGAGGAGCGCTTTGTCGGCGACGCAGACGATCGCGTGGAAAATCGAATCGATGGATGGTGGCTAAGTAGTTAGCGATTGACGCAAGCGGCAAGTTCGTTGTTTCAAGTCTGTTGCACGATAAGCAGAGATGAGGGAGCTTTTGTGCCATTATTACGTCTGGGGACTTGTCTGTTCTTTCTGTCTCTGGCTCGATCCAGAATCCCCCAGCTTCGTCGTGAGTCGCGCGATCCGGCCTCGGGTCAGCCAAAAGGAGCATTCGATTCGTACAGGTGCGCAACTAGCTCGAGCTATCACCGGCGGGGCAAAGGAACGCAGCAGCTGAAAGCGCAATGGCCTGCATCGCTCATTCTTGCGCCGCGGAAAAAAAAAGATAAATTACGGTCGGCCAATGAGCATCGGTTAATTAACTAATGACGATCCCGCACAATCGATACTACTAGGTACTCGCTCCTAGCCGGAGAAAAACCAGCCGCGGACCTACACCGAGGAATGGGTGTTTCGGGCTGGAGAATTTCATTGGAGGATCCTGGTGCACTTTTCATGCAGAGATATGTACGCCCAACATATTCATCGCGGCATGCTACTTAGTTTCTATTTGTAGGTACTCCCCGGCAGCCCCCTTGTCCGCGAGCGAATACGCCATGAAATAAACCTACTTCGCAACGTCAGCTATCCACCATAACGCGAAAAAGTGCGCGCATATCCGAGATCCATCTCCTCGAAGCATTCCGCGGCGTTGGCGCGCGCTCAGCGCTTACCTGCATCGCCCCTGTAACGTTAGGAATCGAATTCAGGCTGCGGAGAGGACCGCATAGAAGAGCACGGCTTCTCGTTCTTCCGGATTTCTACTCGTGATCAGGCGGCTAGGTTCGCGAGCTTTCTCCGGCCACGTTTTGCCCGCGAAAAATGCGCAACAACGCGCTGCGCTCTCCGTCGTCGTAGTTATTCTACATTCACGACGAGCGAGAAGGATCTGTTAGAAAAAAAGGGTGGGGGGGGGGCTGTGCCTCGGAAAACACCCATGCTCCGAATTGCCATGAAATTTTGGAAGTAGATTCTTTTTTGACGAAAATGATGATTGCCGGAAGAATTTTTTGGCGACATGAAAACATTTTTTTCCTAAGTACCTACCTACCTACCTACCTACTAGGCAGTAGAGGTGATACTAGAAAAGGTACCCTTATTGACCACTGTGTGAGCTTCTACGGTGTTTTGATGTGAAAAACAAAAAAAAATGGGACAGATCGATTTTTGCAGTTAATAAAAGATATTAAATACGTATATTCGGCGGATTAATAAAACCTTTCTAAAAACGTAACCCAAGCCCGTAACTTTGGCCATTGTAATTTCTGTCGCCTGAGGGATGTTTTATATTGTATTTTTGTACGGCGATTATTTGTTTCAAAAGGTTTTCCCATTATACATTATACTGCATTGTGTCGGTAAGGTAAGGAATGATAAGATTAGAATGGTAAATGGTAAAAAATTATTTTCTGAATCGCCGGAAGTGAATTCCAGCCGAATCGGAGAATGGACGTTTTTGGAAGTTTAGCGGAAAAGACTCAACTTACAAGGAAAGATCCCGAACCTGGAAATTCAAAAAATCTGAGACTTTGTGAATATGTAGGCGATTTCCTCCTCGTTACAACGCAATTTTTGCTCGCTGCCCAAATTCACTCTAAGGGGGTGAAATTAACCCCTGAAAATTCGGCTATTTTCCTATTTTGTGTTACAACACGGGAACTGTAAGTAAGAGATAGAAAAAAGTTTCAAGGCAAAAGTTACTTCTTTTAATTAGATCTATCATTTGGTACAAAAATTATTTTACACTTCACGAATTATAATACAAAATCGGAAAATAACCAGATTTTCAGGGATTGCGTTGTAATCAGGAGGAAATCTCCTACATAATCACAAAGTTTCAGATTTTTTGAATTTCCGGGTTCGGGATCTTCCCTTGTTAGAAATTTTAGTCGTGTCCGTAAAAAATATTGCCCTCGACGATTCTGAGGTAAGCGCTACGCTGTCCTTCACAGTCCTCTTACCGGAAGGCACCGCCTATCCCACTCCTTGGCCAGGTCTTCAAGAAACAATGTTGCTATTCTTTCATTATCAAGACGACGCCGGGTGGCCTGCCATAGGTACTTTGACTTTTTATCAGACGTAAACTAAGTATCGTCTGACACCCGATAGCTAAACGACTTGGAGTCCCCAGCCATCGACACAGGACCACCCCGTAGCAAACTGCGAGGACCCTAAGTAGTCATTCTTTGTCCCCGCTAAACGTTTGGAGGACTAAATATTCCAGGCTAATAGATTCGCTGGAGCTTTGCCTCTATCGGATTTGCGTCATAGCAGAGGGCCGCCACGTCGCCTTTTCCGCCTGCACGGCGAGAAACGAAAGCGGCTGGTTTCTGAAATACACGTTATTTCCGATCGCACCGCCACCGCCATCACCACCACCACCACCACCACCACCACCACCACCACCACCACCACCACCACCACCGCCGCTGCCGCCGCCGCCGCTGGAGACGCTGACCCACATAAGCATTTTTCCAATTCCGTTCGTGACCGATAGAAAGCCAGCCGTGCCGCCGTTTGTAGAAAGTTCTCATATTATTTAGCATTCTCTCGGTCGCGCAGGCATTATCGCCGGTGAAAATTGGCAAATAATAATTGGACGTATCCCACGAATGCGTGGCCAGCTGCCGTTCCCTTCGGCCCGATATCGACTTTTGCCTTCTGCCTCCTCTTTCACGACGATCCGATTTATTATTCGCTCCCCTGGATCCTGGAAATCCGGTCCCACGAGCTTGCCTGTGCAAATTGAACCGGCCAGGATTAATGGAATTACTAATTTTTACTTTTCCCGCGCGATCGCTTTTTCACTGAGGGATAATTAGATTCGCACGGCCGCCACGCCCGACGGTGCGGGATATTTCTTACGATCCACCCGGTCACCGTGCCGAAGAAATCCGGACATTTGTCGTGGGAAATATCGCGGGGGGGGGGGGGGGAGGGGGCAGAGGCTCGTGCCAAGAACGCTGAAACCACCGTATATTATTCCATTTATGCCCGGCCCGTCCAATCACCCGGGCGAGTCAATATCTACTGCTTTCAATAAAGCAGCCCGCTTGAAAATATTGCTGCCTGGCGTTTTTTGACTCTTGCCAGAATCTGTTGAGCTACTCGAGCCGAGGACTGCCGAAAAAGAAGCAACTCGGTACTTAGCTTGATTAGTGGGAGGATGTCTCGAATGCACAGTGGTTCGTCAAAGTGTCTCAGCGTTCGAGTCTTTGCAATCCAGCCGTGTATCTGCTGATATCTAAATATAGAGAAGTCATACGGACCACTTGAAGTGGTGAATTGATTGGTTAGATCGAGACAGATGCGGCTTAAGGGGTAACGCCACTGTGTAGAGCCCAGAAAAAGCATCCTGATTTTGAGAATTTTTAAGCGAGTATAGTGAATGGAATACAAAATCTGTTTGAAGGCCTTTATTGTAAATACCTTGAAGTTTGATCCCAATGTTTTGGTTTAATTTTTTTAATACAAAATGACGGCGCCACAGCTCAACGAACGAAGCTTCTTCTAAAAAACAGACCTCGAACAAAAAATAAAAAATTGTTGAGTTCTATATAAGATTATCTCGGCAAGTACACGAGGAAATGGAAAAATACTGTTTTTTGTAAGAATGGTACGCGATTGAATAAAACGTCTCAACAATTTCGAGGTTGTGGCAGTTCCGTGTTTTGTTCAATCACGCACCATTCTTACAAAAATCAGTATTTTTTCATTTCTTCGCGTACTTCCCGAGATAATCTTATATAGGACCCAAAATTTTCGGATTTTAGTTCTAGGTTAAAAATTAAAGGAGAAATCTTTCCGGCCGCGGAACACTGCTTTTTTTTTCTTCAGAAAAAGCTTCTTTTGTTGAGCTGTGGCGCCGTCATTTTGTATTAAAAAAATTTAAAAAAAAAATGTGTTCATACTTCAAGGTATGCAGAATAAAGGTCTTCAAACAAATGTTGTATTCCATTCACTATACTCGCATAAAAAAATTCTCAAAATCAGACTGCCTTTCCGGGCTCTACAGTGGCATTACCCTTTAAAGAAGCGCTTACAGCGTTCAGCTTTAAGGCTCCACGCATCCTTCAATGAAACTAACGGGGCCTGAGCGAGAGAATCCAAGACGCTACGCGAGAGAGAGGGAGATGGGGGGGGGGGGTCCTTGGGGCCCTAATTCAAGCTCGACTCCTTATTTTCCCACGTTTTTTACAACGTCCTTGCACGGACGCGGAGCGTGTTTACTTTAACGCCTGGATGCGTTTGACCCACTTCCCTATTTCTCTTCCACTCGCGCTACATGCATGGTCAGCGAAATTGGCAAAGCCGCGAGCTCAGTGAAGCGTTAAAGTAAACACGCTTCAGCGCCGGGACATCGGCTCGAAAACAACCGTGGGAAAA
Organism: Andrena camellia; assembly: GCA_029448645.1. NCBI lineage: Eukaryota > Metazoa > Arthropoda > Insecta > Hymenoptera > Andrenidae > Andrena > Andrena camellia. The sequence continues at coordinate 23,331,208 of CM055678.1, read as the reverse complement.
TAAGGAAGGGTCGCGTGGAGATCACCTCTCGTTCAGTTTCCACCGATCCCATTCTTCAATGGGATCAGACTCTTCGGTCTGAGGAAACGATGAAATAGGTCGACACATAAGTCGTTATTACCACCTGGTATAGGTACTACACTCCCTCGGATCTCAGTGATCGGAGAGAATAATGGATCACGTTGCTTTCGCGGGGTTGAATCCGGTAGCAACTCGATCTCCAAAGATACGATCGTGTTCCCTGGCGTGTGTGATTAAAGTGGACGCCTTTCGATGTTGCAGACGAGATTGTCCTCCCTGCTGAAAACCGCGGAGGATTTGCACATCAAGGGCCTGGCCGAGGTGAGCTGGCGCAGTGATTCCACACAGAACGACCTGAGCAACAGCGGTCACAGTCCCGGCGCTGCGCCTCCCGGTGTCGAGACGGTCCTCAGGGAAGGGGACGTCGACGAACCGCCACCACCGAAGCAGAGACGCAGGGGGCGCCCGCCCCTGGACGATCCGCCCTCAGCCCACGACGTATTCACGCCGAAAATCACCTGTATCACCGGAAATGTACGTCTCAGATTCCCTATGCCTCCTACTTATTGTTGTTCACGGTGACTATTTAACTGCCACACACCGCCTGACCTCTATCCTCTACCCTATCCGCGCCACATTCGACCGCAATCGCCTCTAATGCATCTGTTCGAACGATTTCCCAGGAGGAAATGATGAGCGAGGGCGGCGACCACGAGAGCTGGGACGACGAGATGATGATGAACGAGAATAACGAGACGCCTCTGCCGGTGGTAAGAGAGACATTCGCTTAATCCGAGATTTTTTTGCTACGCAGAGAAAGAGTTACGTTAACCCTTGCTGCATTGTGTTTTTGCAGCTTTCGTACATGTCCAAGGATGACAACGCATCCGATCAGGAGAAGAAAGGTGGGTGCGAGAAATCGTTAGTTTTGGCTAACGAGCATTCAACGGGCAATCGATTTCTCGATGCCGAGCGTGTATATGTGCATGTGTATGCGCGCGCGTGTGCGTGCATGTTGGATAGGTTTGAAGAATGTAACGTCGTTTGATTTTGCCGCAGCGCCTACCACTCCCTCGAATTCCAACGCCACGAACCTATCGATCCCCGAGCAATTCCGAGACGTCGTGAAGATGAACGATTACCTGACGACGGGACGCCGCCAAGAGTTCTGGGAGGAGCCGTTCACGCGACGCCTTATGGATGCCATTAAGAGCAAAGAACTGGAAATGAAGACTGCCGCCGAGATACTTGGCGTCTCCTACGGAACCCTCTACGGCAGATATCGCGACAGTTATGGTTGCCTTAAACATCCGTATAGGTAATGGGAAGACGCTTCACGTTTCCACACATGTACCCGATCGCCCTTGTCGCGATCTTTGTCGTTCATGCCTTCGTTTGCGTTTTACGAGCGGATCTTTCCTACCCGTCACTTCCAACTCCAACGATCTCGAGGGATATCGGGACGCCGCTACCGGGCCAATTACGGTATTATTAAGACGAAACCCGGACTCGGAGAATACACGCCAATCTAATGCCCCTCTCGAAAAAGTCACACTCGAGCTCGAGACAAAGAAATTTTCCTGGGAATATATTTTACACGTGGCCGGTGAAATCGAGACCATTAACCCGCTTTCTTCGGCTTCGTTTTCACAAGTGTTAATCGCACGGTCTTCCTAACGCAACCCGTGTCCTATAATGTGCCGTCTACGTCGCTCGTTCACGTTGCCCCCATTTACCCAGCCTTGGCACGGCAGTAACGACACCACTACGAAAGAACAATGCGTCTGCTCACAGAGTAAGGGACTTCTGGTCCGAGCCGGGGCCAGCGGAGGTGCTGGCCAAGCTACGAAGGAAAGAGATCACGCTGTTCCGTGCCGCCGAGTTCCTTAATGTCACCGTCCATACGTTGGCGACCTACCTGTCGACGCTGCAGGGCCCGGATAGGATCTCCCTGGCCGGCGACCTGAGCGTCGCGTCCGGCGCGGTCGACGGGAACAACGAGGCGCCGGAGAACAGCGACACGATGAACGACATCCTGCAGAAGATCAACGCCAACGCGGCCACCTCCACCCCGATCAAGCGGGAGGGGGGCGGTTACATAGAGGTGCCGACGACGGCGGTACCGAAGGCGGCGACCTCCGTCCTCGAGAACAACCCGGACATCACGATCGTCAAGACAGAGAACATGCCACGCAAGCGGGACTACTCGAAAGTGTCCAACACGGAGAACAACAACGCGAAGCTGATGAGCGGCGGCGCCGTCAGCGAGGTGACGCAGCCACAGCCGTCGCAGCAGCAGCAACAGCAGAACATCAACGACCAGCTGTCGTTAAACAACGACAACAGCAAACCCTAACTATTCAGGCCTTACTTGCAACCGGCGAATCCCCGTGCACCGAGTGCTAGCTACAGATCCGAGCTGTGCCCGCGCAGATTCTATTCGAACGTGTTTACTCGCTTTCTCACCAATTTTCATTTGAAGTAGTAAAGGAGGGACGCGTGTCGTTGGTCCCGTGTAATCACGTAATCTATCGTCGTCGTCGCCGTCGTCGTCGTCGTCGTCGTCGTCGTCGTCGTTGCCGACGACGGTGGCGGCGCGGCGCGGCGCGACGTTCTCGCCGCCCTGCCGCCTTCTCCTCCCAATTCGTTGACGCTCCGCGCACGCCAGCTGACACTAGCTTTTAGACAATCTCGCGTGTACGATCGATCGTCTAGGCGGCAGAGGCTCGGTGTCGCATCGACAGGACAGAACAGTGGAGATTCGGAGGATCCGCAAGGCTGACACCTCGGGACCCTGCGAGAAAGAAGCGAGGCGATCGAACCGCTCGCTTCCTTCCGCACTTGCCTTCGGCTCTGCCGGGATCATCCCTCTCCCTGATCTCGCGGACGCGACACCGGCCCGAGCCGCGTATATTTTCCGAGTAAAAAGAAGAACAAAACAGAGTACCTACGTCGTACTAGAGAGCGATTCCTTCGTAATGTTAGCGATAGGCGATATATCATATATAACACACACGGTTCTTCGTTAACTTGAGCATTGGTTCGCTTTAACCCAACGTCGGTAGCCGATTTCATGTTTGGCCTTGTTGGCGAGAAGGAAGGAAAACCAGGTGGAGGGGAAATAGAAAAATGGAGGACAAAAAAAAACAGAAAAAAGGAGAGAGAAACGTGTAATAAAGTTCAATCGAAGTTCCTTTTGAATAACGATGCGTAAGGTGTATCGCGAAAATGAATGCCTAGACTATTTTCTGCCGCATGCGTCTGTATGGTAGCACGTAAAGAGCGACAATATTATTCAGCCTGTCCCCACGTAGACCCGCCAGAGTATAAGGTAATCCCAGTGTGTGGCAGTCCTACGAGAGGATACAGACGCTTCTCGCGTGATCGTCTTGTAATTAGCGATGGAGCATGCACTTATGCATACGGGAACCGAATGTTGAGCCGGGATTCTACGCGCGAAATTGAGAAAGGTACAATTCTATTTTCTTTTTTCCTCCCTCCCCCCTCTCACTCTCTCTGTCTGTCTTTACAACAGTATGTAGAATTTATCGCAGGTAGTGATGGTATATTTTAGAGGCCGCCGTTTACGTACACGCGCGAGCTTTCTTTCCTTTTTCCCTCCTTTCCTTTATATAGGTATGTATATTATATATCGTAGGGATTTTAAGTGGCTTTTATTTAAGCGATGATTGCCGATCGACGAGATCACAAGCGATTTATCATTTGGAAAGAAGATAGCTATACGCACGCGTAAACGTCCATTGTAAATATCGGTGCAATAACGAGACCTAAAATTAATCTTATCGTTTGTGGCACGCGGTGCGTGCGCGCGCTCTGTGCTCTTTCCTTTTTTTTTTGTACAAGGAAAATGGAATCCGAAAGAGAGGAACCATGCCGGTTTTTCTTTCTTTCTTTGTTTTGTTTTAGCGTCGTATAATCGCGTTCGGATCTTTGCTCGTGAAAGTGAAATGGTGAACACAAAACGGGGAGAAGGAGTAAGAGAAAAAAGAAAAGTGGGGTATTGACGCGACGATTCGATGCCCAATCGATCGATGATGCCTTGGTTGGTGCGCGCCAACTCTCGCGATATATTCGTTTAAGTTTATTCCTTCGGTAAAGAAGCTCCGAGGCGTTGCTCTCGCATCCATGCCCGAGGATGAGACGCGAGGCGAGATATGTGTAACCGTACTGTCTGCGAAATGTATCGACTGGAGATGATACAAGTATTCCTGTTCGCTAAAGTTGTGACAAAACGAAACAAAAGGGAAAAAAAGAAGATCGCTAAGTAAGAACTAATAGTATATAGAGTAGAGGTATTCTCGATATACATATGATATTTTTCGACGATATAAGACTTAGGTTGCGTCTTGGAAGGACTCACGCAGGAGGAGGGTACTTGTAAAGTAATCCGAGGAATCTTGTGTAACTAGCGACGAGAACACAGAACGAGTAGTGTTGCTGAATATTGTTCGATGAATAACGAGGAGAGATGGAAACGAAAACGCGCTACTGTGAGATGTGTTGTACATACAGAAAGTGTAGGTTTATGTAGAGAGTGGTGGAATGGATGAGGAACGTGAGAGGAACATTACACACACACACACACACACACACACACACACACACACACACACACACACACACACACACACACACACACACACACACACACACACACACACACACACACACACACACACACACACACACACACACACACACAGCACACAGGACGTATACACTACACAGACACGCCCCCCCACACACACACACGCGCACACATATATAGACAACTATCCCCTTTTTCTCTAGAGAAAAATTCTAAAAATCGACTGACTATTAATTGATAAAGATGACGTTTAAATGCTATATCGCTCTGTGAGCCCAAAGGGAATAGCGTGTGACGAGCCGGAGAGTAGTATTTTCCGAGACATGAGACAGCTGTTTTATGTTGTTTATTCCCATTGCATTTTTCCTTACATTGGACATATCGTTTTGTCTGCCGGAGCCGAGTTTGCAAAATGAAAAGCAAAAAAGAGAAAATCCGAGATCTTTTGATTGCTTTACGAGTGCTCTGAATCCGAACCATTTTACTGCGTCTAAGTATCATCATTTTATACGATATAACTTTGCACCGATTCGATATTTTATTCGTGAACTATTGAACACCATCGAAGATATAGATCTGTTCATTCTTTTCTTTCGCTCATTAATTTAACTTGTCGTCAAATAATCATTGGATCTCTCATACGAACGCTTGTATATTGACTCTAACAGTTTCCTTCTGTCTCTCGTTCGTTATCATCATCATCATCATCATCATCATCATCATCCGTTATTATTATTATTATTATTATTATTATTATTATTATTATTATTATCATCATTATTATTAATTATTATTTTCTTTTTTTATGTAAAATAAGACTAAGACATACCAAATGAGAAATGTAAGGACAAGTTTTGTTAGGTTATAGTACTAATATCGCATATCAAGAACGCGAAGAATACATGCGCTGAAAGCACTCTGTATTTGCCTATACACGTCCCGGTGAAAGTTCTAGTAATCGGGGCGCACAAGACCACTTTTACTCTAGCAAGAGTATACGACTAGAAGTATTAATATTTAATATTAATAATGAACGCGGATTGTCCAGAATGGATGGTCATGTTTTTGAGGATCAACGTCGAGCCACTGGAACAAATCCGAGCAAGTACGAAACCAAAAAAAAAAGAAAAAAAGAGGATGTTTTCGATTTTTAATTTTCGTTGATCCATTGTCGTTTCGCCTTTGTATGCTCTTTTTATCGGCCATTGATCCTTGGAAATTTTCCTACTTTCTTGCCGTCCATACCACGGACACCGAGTGAACAACTTAGCCTTCCCCCTTTTCTTCTTTTACGATGCCTCTCTGTTTTTATTCGGAGACCCGATCACTTTTACTGCGAGTCTTCTTCGCGAGAGTACAAATTACGAGTACTCGTTAAGCCTCTCGGGTGCTGCCACTTCTTTGGGGGCCGTACAAGCCGACGGGCGTCCCTCGATGCGTGCCCCATAACAGAGGCAACCCGTTTAACCCCCACTGTCACACCGAAAGGGTTTAACGATGATTATCTTAAGACGACTTAAACGAGACGCGTCTTTCGTATCCTTTGCTCCTGTCTATTCTTTTTTGTATGTTCTTTTTTTCTTTCTCGTTTTTAATAATAAACGAAGAAATCGCGCGTGTGTATGTAACATGTATGCTAAACAGTACAACTCAAAGACTGATGGCCATTCATTTGGAGGTTCTTGTAATAATGGTAATCTCAAGTCGCGCGCGATCTTGCGGCCGAGGCAAGATCGCCGGGAGTATGTACATCGACATTGTACGAGAAGACAGGACAAGACTATAGCCTATTATTGGCGAACGATGCGCCGAGCCGTCGTGTGCATCGTACCATGAGACTAAAAAAAAATCGATATCATAATTATGTGTCGTTTGATATAAACGAATAATGAATTAGTATGTATCATCGTTTTATACACAACCTAATTATATCTACGTACACTATTGTACATTCCTAGTATACACTAATGTCACTGTCACATACACACGTACACGTACACATATACACATACAAGCGTCGTATTACAGGCACTCATACGAGAGAAACAGAATACTAGAAACAAACGCATGGACCTACTCTATACGTGTACGCTCGTGTGCATACACACACAGAGGGAGAGGCACGTGTACGTATACCGCGCGTGTGTATGCATGGACGCGAACGCAGAGACACATTTACACGTATCAATATATTTATAATAATTATATATATATATAATTATTATATATATTATATACATATTATACATATATATACACACACACACACACACATATATATATATAAATATATAAATAATGTGTGTGTGTGTGTATATATATATATTCCAGAACGGACCACCGCGACATCGACATATACGAAGATCATTGAATTAATGCGAACGGGGAAGAAAAGAAGTGTGAGAACTCCTCATTGCCGATTGTACGTGCGTAATTAATAATTAACCAGATCGTGGGTTGAATTAACCGAGCGTTAAATTTCGTTGTTAGGACAGCAGCAGCAGCAGCAACAACAGCGCCGTTGCCAGTGTCTCATGTATAACAAAACACGCAATCGAGTCTCTGTCAATTTTCATATATACACGGGAAATCCTCTGTGTGTAATATGTATACAAAAGAAGGCGAAGTAGAGAAAAAAAGCATTGTAATAAAATGATGAAACGCGCATGTATAGCAAGAAGGTTGTTACACTTGAGCACAATAGAGAGAGAACAAAGTATATGAGTATAGTTTTACACGAAGGCTTTATCGCCCGTTTAGTTTTATACCTGAGACACGAAGAAAAGGCTGAAACGGTTAGACGATAAAGAAAACAGTTCGAAACCACCCCTAGCACCTTCCCACCCCGCCCGCCCCGCCACCCTCAGTCCCGTCCTCGCTGTCTGCGTTCTCGTTCTTTCTCTCCTTTCTCTGCTGCACGCAACAAATCTAATTGTCCCTTGCTGACGCTACACGTGTAGGCTGCATTCCTTTTTGCGTACATATAAATGTACAATAATAATGTACGGCGTACATGTAATTTTTGCAAATCGGACGAGATCGCGGCTACGTACCTACCTATATCGCGCATCGACGCAGGTCGCGAAACATTGTTTCTTCTTTAGCCAAAGTTTAGGATTTTGTGTTTATTATTCTAGTTCTTCCTTTCTTCGCGATCTATGTGCCTTTTCTTTCTTCCTCCCTACCTCCCTCCCGCTTCCCGCTAACCCCGGCCATCTCTCTTTCTCTTTCACACTCATACTACACACAGACACAGAACATATATGTTTGACATATTATTATATTTACAATTATTTTAATTATAATTTCCCAGAAGTATATATTATCTTTAATAATCGTGGTAATTTTTAGACTAGAAGAACAATATATTAGCGGATAGAGATTAAAGTATACATAAACAAAATGAAGCGGATATATATATATATATATATATATATATATATATTGATAAAATATTGAGATGGTAATTAGAAATTGGGTCGAGTGCATACAATGCTGAAAGACGATAACGATATTTACGCGTAAGAACGTTAAAAGAAGAAAAGGTTCGAGCAGATGGGATAAAAGCGGACTTGACCGACGCCGTCAAGCTGCTCGCAGAGAATAATTCAATGATTAAAAACAAAAAGGAGATCAGTAAATGTAAATGTTTGTAAACAAATTATGAAACATTATTTGTTCAGTGCCTACATATTTACACAGTAACAATAAAGATGAAGATTAGTGAATATCATCCCCCGACTTGATATTCATCCATATCCACGTTTCAGGATCACTTTCGCCACGAAATTACCAATTACCTGCGTTCAAAATTTATGCGAAAATTATTCTGGCACCTTATTACAAGCCTGTACTTTTAAAGATAGCTGCATGAAATAAAGTTCGAATTAAAAACTGCGCTTAGTTAAGCGCCCTGCACCATCAAGAGAACAACAACGACATCTATAATACAAATTCTTACGTACCATTCCCCTATTGTTACTGAACATAAGTGTTTTTAGTTAGAGAGAAGTTGATAGAACATTCATTTACTAATTACAAACTATCTTCAGCTATTTCAATTGTTGTAGAACTTGTAAGAATTATTTATTGCTCGTTTCTTCGTAGTGGCGTTTTTTAAAGCGCCCCAAATGCATAACCTCCGCCCGTGGCGCTTGGTAAAGCGCCCCCTAGGCATCGTAAATTTTAAAGTCAAAATGTACCGTGCTAATTCGCAAGTTAATCGTCCATTAGTAAAAAGAATTAATAGATTCATATATTATAAGCTTTAATACACGGTGAGGATATTTACGTTGTTCAATTTGTGTACGAGATGTACCTACGTACAAAGGGAACACGCGTTCTAAACGAAGAATAAAGGCAGGCTTCGAATAAAGACTCTCGCCGAAGTTATTTGAGCTTCAAATAATTCTCGTATAAAGATGACAAAATTACTTGAGGCTTAAGATGAAAGGTCTTCGAGTATATGTCGGGTTCTCTTTATTCTACGACGGATAAACATAAAGTATCTTTTATTCTGTACGCTATTTAAATAATTTTATATTTAGATAATGTCCAACTCTGATCTAAATCAGGCTTGGGAATTAAATGCTCTTTTCGGCCGATTTTCAGAAGCAACGCCCTCTTTCTCCCGCCGCGCGCCATTGCAGGCGCGTCGGTACGCACCCGAGCCACCCCAGGCGCGTACCACGTGAACCGCGCGTGGCGCATTGACAAAACAAAAACGCATCGACAATCGTGCTCTCTGCAACGATGTGGAAACCTATTGATACAATGTCGCCCTAATGCGCCACGCGCGGTGCACGTGGTACGGGCCTGAGGGAGCTCCGAGCATCACGTCAGCCACGGGGGCCAAGGCATAGGATAGACTCATATCAGCCAATGCATTTTTTTGTCCCACGCTCGGGGGGCTCGCGAGCTCCCTAACTATTTTCGTGTCACACCCAACGTTATCGACTCAGTCTAAAATAAGATTACAATTCTACGAGTGGTAGGAATTAAAATGAAATTTTATAGTGTTATGACTAATTTCAAGAAACATGTTGCACAATTTCATTCACTCATGCACAATTTCGTATATGAATTTATGTTGTAACATTTGTCCTATTTTCTATAATAGACAAATCAGATTACTAAAAATATTTCTCTTGTTACAGGTGAAACTTGGGAATATTTCTACGTGGACAGGAACTTTATGTGGGCCAAATGATGGACACCTCAACAATGAACACAAGGAAATAGTGATTTTATATAACGTGCACTTTATTGTAACACTGTAAAGGCCTTTTATGCGAATAAATTCAGAGAAACTTGAAACAAACGGTATTATTATTCAAAAATACCTTTTTTTCCATACTTTGTAAACAAGTCGATATTAAAGAAAATTTTGCAACTAGTGCCTATGGAATTCTATCCAGAAATTATCACCTTCGAGGTCGCAATACAGCGTCTTTCAAAAGCAACACAGTAACGGAGAACTGTTTAACGCAGAGGCGGAGAAGTTTCGGCGGAAAGGCCCTTGAAAGGCGCAGTTCTTGTTGAATACCTCTTTCTGCTTCATGTTCTTCTGATACATTGGTCTAGAATCGGGCGAAAATTTTCAGAACGTTCTAAAATTGGGCTTTGTAACAGGGGACCATAACGTCGAAAGAGGTGGCACAAAGTAACGTCTCTGGACAGCGACTTGGAGACAGAGGACTGTTTGATGCAGAGAAGTAGAAGCCTCGAACGAAAGTCGAGTTTGAGAGTAGTGAATGGCATGTTTAACCCTTAGTAGTATAGTGTAGCACCCGTGTTACACGAATTGAAAAAATTATGCACGCCATTTGGGGTCTTTTTCATGAACTTTAAAGCGTTACTTTACTATTACCATATGTAACAAGTGTCCTTATTATTGATTACAACTCTTAATTCCGCCAGGACCACCGAAAATACCATTTAAATGCTAATTTTTCCCTCAATTATTTTGGATTTCCTTTGGAATAAATTTGATGTCGAACATAATAATGTGATCAAATAATAAAAAAAAATCTGTGTAGATCCCGATCGGATAACGGGAAAAGGGTCCAGGGGCACCCTTGAACATTTAAATAATTATTTAACTTTACCTATATCTTCGATATTTTTGCGAATTTCGGTCCCTAATTTGCAGGAAACATTCATGACATATCAAACATTGAAAATATGGAGAAAATTTTTTTATCTTTTTGGCATATCTTGGTATATGCCCCCCCCCCCCCCCCCCATTAAATGATTAAAAAATAGTTCTCGAAAATAAAAATTAAATTTTTCTTTCTCCCTTCATAAGTAAAAAGTATTCGAGAAGGATTTATACTTTCAACGTTTGAAAAATGAAAACTTTTTTTTTAGTTTTTCGGACTTTTTTCGAAAACCGTTTGTCGCACGAGAAAAAGTAATGGAACATAAAAGATGCTCCATGTCTGGATCAATAACTTTTGTTTGACATATTTTTTTATGTAATCAATAACTTGAAGTCAATAACTGTTTTATAATTGTTTAAATTTTCGAGGGCCCCTAGGCCCCTTTTCCCCGTTATCCGATCGGGATCAAACTTTACACAGATTTTTCTTTTATTATTTGGAACTATTCTGGGGGGGGGGGGGGCAGGCGCTAAGAAAAGTCAATAGTCGAAAATAAGAGCCACCCTAGTGTCTATCCTTTATTATACACTATCCTGTAGTAAATTTGGGTATAGGCAGGTGTAGACGCGTGTGTAAGAGTGAAACAGCATACCACGCATGCAACTATCTCTTTTCAACAGCGCGCCACGGCTTCTAATACCCACAGTTCGGATTCCAGATATTCTATAGTTCAATGATTATACGTAACCAAAAAAAAATCTCGTAATTCATATTGGTCATACCGTAACCAAAAAAATCCCGTAATAGATATTGGTTACGCCGTAACCAAAAAAAAATCCTGCAATAGATATTGCTTACACCGTAACAACCGAAACAAATTCTCGTCGTCGATAATGGTTATTCGCAACCAAAAAAAATTCTCGTCATTGATGATGGTTATGCGTGACCGAAAACAATCTCCGTCGTCAATAATGGTTATTAGTGACCAAAAAATATTTCCGTCGTTAATAATGGTTATTAGTGACTAAAAATATTTCTGTTGAGAATAATGGTTATCCATAACCAAAACAGGTAAATCTTAATATTTTTTAATCACTTCATTTTTCGAAAAATTTCTGCTGAATTTAATGACGATTGCCTTCCATTTGAATAAAAATGAACTTTTTCTTAATGATTTTTTCCGAAAATATTTGAATAATAACTGCTATTCTGGATCTCTGGTAAATACCTAGAATGCGGTAGAGGCAAACGAGTTGCATTCTGCTTGGTATTTTCATGATGAACCTACGGATATTATTGTACGTGCTCTCAGCTCATCATCCTTTTTCACTCGTACCTATAGCACGCAAACGAGCCACTCGGTTCTATCGCCTAATTAGACAGCAGACGGCGCATTTAACGTAAGAATTCGATGGCGTTACATTTATGGAGAATCGAAAATTCAACTCGTCACTCTGGAACATGGGTGGTATGTGTACTAAATTTCAATGGCAGTAGCTATTATTTTACGAAAATATAACGAGTTTCACAAATTGCACTTTCTTCTGACAATAAGTGATAGTCTTGTCAAAATCTGAATACTGAAACCTGTATCTATAACGTGTAATTGCCGAGCTGGAATCTGTAATCAATATCGCTTTGGATCCACGATATATGTACCCATAGTATATACGAGGAGACGGGCGATTTTAATTGTGCGTGAGAATGAATATTCAGTAACTCGGAGACTATTACAAATTTACAACGAGCAAAAGGCACGATAATAATCTTCAACACGAAACTGTAATAATTCTATTTAACTTGCAGGATTATTCGCGCGTAGAAGTTGATGCCTAAGTAGTAAGAACTTCCTGAATTCAATTGATAGAATGAATTGCCATCATTTAACGGGGTTTACATCAATAGGTACGGCATTCGAATTTGGTGTGAATGAAAGTTGCTGTTGAGCAGAAATGAAAAAAACAGCGAGAGCTATTTCTTTAAGGAGACAAGAGCTCGGCTAGTAGGGCCTAATAACGCTGTTCGGTAGTAAGGAATTGGAAGGAAATCCGTTTGGACGATTATAGGGTGTTGGGCGACAAGTCGCCTGCAGGGGAAACGAGGTAAATAAGGATCTTGGTTCGGTGCAGCCTGCGGCTTTCCTTCGTCGCCTTCGAAGCCCGGTGAAGACGATAAGACGTGGTGGGGTAGTCAATAGTCATCTGCTGGAGTTCCCTCGAGCGACTTGTCTTTGTTGTTCAACTTCCGCTGATATCGATATTTTTTATTTTATTTTAGCTTGTGTGCCTAACAATAAGTGTTTTTTGTACGTTTCTATCTCTGGCATTTCACGCACTTTGCCATGTCCTCCCTGCGTTTATCAACTAAATCGAATAATTTACTCGCCGCCTTTAACTTGCATACACAAATAGGAGATACACCGCGAAAAGGAGCGAACAAGACCAGAGACGCACCTTTAACGGTTGAATTCGAAGGAGACACGCCATGCTACGATTTTATTTTATTTTCATCCATTCACGTTCTTAATCTCATGACTTAACATGGCGAGGTACTTTCGATCCCTTCATAATGAAGGAGCGAGAATCCCGTTTCTTTTACTTTTGCAGTGCAAAACGAACGAATGAAAATTGTAGAGTTGAAATTATGCTACGAAAGAATCGAGGAAAGCGCAAGCACCAGCCTCCAGGGTGCATTTTCCTTCCTAAGAAATCCTCTAAAGGACGGTAACGATGCGCGACCATGGTAAATCGACCGTGTAATTAACGCCGATTTTTCTCCGATACCTATACACTGCCTACTTCGTAAATGTTCTTTTCTTTTCATTTGTTTTCTGTTTGCTGGAGAAACCTAGTACCTAATACCCAATACCACGACGTTAATCAGAGTCTACGAAACGTTAGTGGTAAGGTTTACTTAGTTTACTTAGTTTACTTAGTTTACTTAGTTTACTTAGTTTACTTAGTTTACTGGTAACAGAAGCACGCTAATCGGAAAAAGGAAACGATTGGCTTTTATTTCAACACGTTCGTTTAAAGAGCGTTAATGTGATACCCGTGTTCGAAATCGTGGAAAGCATCTGTTTCTGTAAGCACGAGTGACGAGTCCATCTATGTACCTATGTATCTATTGGACAGTGTTTCCATTTCGCGCAACAACATTATCTCCTTTCGATAGGTACTCGAATGCATGTCCTGCGGTATCTAACCGTATGTTTCTTAACCGAACAACTAGAAGAGAAAAAGCTCCACGATAGGGCTTTATCGTGCTTAATAAAAGCTGCACTCGTATTTTTATTCCCTGCCAAAAGCATTTGGTGGGACGTACCTAGTTAATTCGAATTTCGAAGCAAGCCATTCGATCGAACGTATGATACTCGTACTATCTATTCGGAGTTTGCGTCGTTGTTTAATATTCAGTTGTGTACAACTTTGAGAACATCTCCACTGTATATGATAAACTGATATGAATATTCATTACAACTTGATATTAACAACGTTAATCGTGTGCACTGTGCACCGAATATGTATACATTAGGGTGGCCCACATTTACTCTTGGTGAAATTTTTTTCTAGATTTTCTTCGCGGCACAAATAGTTCCAAATAATAAAAGAAAAATCTGTGTAAAGTTTGAGCCCGATCGGATAACGGGAAAAGGGGCCTAGTAGGTAGCCCTTGAACATTTAACTAATTATAAAACAGCTCGCAAAGTCGATTTTATGTAATATCCGATCCAAGTTTAAGATTAAATCAAAAAGTATGTCAAACAAATGTCGTAGATCCGGAGCATCTTTAATGTTCTGTCACTTTTTCTCGTGCGACAAACGGTTTTCGAAAAAAAAGTCACAATCACTGCTAAAAACGAAAAACGTTTATTTTTTCTCAAATTTTGAAAGTTGCTTCTCAAACACTTTTTTTTTAATTATAAAGGTGAAGAAAGAAACTGAAATGTTGATTTTCGAGGACTATTATTTAAACATTTAAGGCACGGGGACATACCCAGATATGCAAAAAAGATGAATTTGTTTCCCTTATTTTCCGTGTTTGATATGCCATGAATGTTTCCCGAAAGTTAGGGACCGAAACTCGGAAAAATATCGAAGATAATAGAGATAGACATTAGAAGCGAAGTATGCTCATTGGTGACAGAGACGTAACAGCAATAACCTTTAGGGTTGAAAATAAAAAATAAAACATTTCTTTTAGAATCGGACATGAAATCTTGCATTTTTTAGGCAATAAAAAAGAAACTAGGAATGAAATAAAAAATCCGCGCTGTCATAAAACTGAGTAATAGTGCATCATATAGCCATGCGAAACTTGAAGCAAATCGGTCGAATAGTTTTTAAGTAATCGTGATTATAAAGGTGATTGAAAATCATGATCTCGGGAAAATGCATTTGAATACCTCACTTGCCCATTTTTCAGGAAACATTCATGACATATGAAACACTGAAAATAAGGGAAATTTTTCTTTAATCTCTTTGGCTAATCACGGTATAGGTATGCTCCGCCTTAAATGTTTAAAAAATAGTTCTCGAAAATAAAAATTACAATTTTTTTTCTTTGCCTTCGTAAATAAAAAGTGTTCGAGAAGGATTTAAACTTTCAAGGTTCGCAAAACAAAAATATATATTCTCTTTTAGTTTTTCGAACTTTTTTCGAAAACCGTTTGTCGCACGAGAAAAAGCAATAAAACACAATAGATGTTCCTCGTCTGGATCTACAACTTTTGTTTGACATATTTTTTTATGTAATCAATAACTTGCAGGATATTATATAAAATCGACTTTGTTAGCTGTTAAATAATTGTTTAAATGTCCAAGGGCTCAGGGGCACCTTTTCCCGTTATCCGATCGGGATCAAACTTTACACAGATTTTTCTTTTATTATTTGGAACTATTCTGGGGGGTGCCGCGAAGAAAATTCAAAAGTCGCAAATAAGAGCCACCCTAGAATACATATACGATACGTTTCGTGGTAGTGCAATCACGATGTTATCCGTATTAATAATCTTTAAGTCTCCCCTTGATACCCTATCGATCATGGCTTACATTAATTTGTATCTCCAGGGCAGCTTTTCGGCTGGATAAACCGTTAACAGGTAGACAGGCGGAAAAGCCTGCCTCGACTTCATAATATTAAGTGGAATTAACATTAATAATGATATTATTAGGAGAAAGTATTATGAATGATGACGAAGAAAAGAGAAAGGAATGGCATCATATGTGGAGAAGCCGCAGGTTTGTTCGTCTAACGATAAGGCCTAAGCTAAGGTATTCACGACGAAGCGATTCGGTTAGATTTTTGTCCCCGACGACAGTGGTGCAAGCTACGTTCTCTCATTGGTCCCTCTGATCTGTGACGTCACTATGCCGGCCTATGTATAAGGTGAAGCACGCGGAGCGTCAGTTCATCGTTGTCCGTCACATCGAGCAGGGCTTGCTTTTAAATCGCCCTCTGTTCTGTGAACCAACGAGACGAATCTTCGTTTCCTACCTCTTTGTCCGCTTCGCGAGCACTTTCGTATCCACCTAAAAACTCAAGGTAGGAGATGCACATATCCATACATTTATTCATGCAGCTCGTAACCAGCAACTTGCCAACTGACCATCGACTCGTTCTTTGTCTTTTCTTCGCTCTTCCTTCTTTTTAAATTTTAATATGTCACTCAATTAGTAGCTATTTTTAATTTTCTAATTCTTTAATGTTTGCCACACGCTCCGCTCCAGAAGTTTCTAAAAACTAGATATAAATCTTTTCTTTTTCGTTTCTTTTTTTTTTTTACGTACTCACCAAAGATATTCTCTTCCTGTGGTCTCCCATAAACCCTTCGAGCCTGTTATGTTCTTCACGTTCGTCGTTACTGTTGACGCGAGTACTTTTGCGGATAGCAAAGCAAGTTGGATTTCGCTGGAGAAAACGGCCCGTAAACAGCAAGCAAATACAAATCCTTGGTGTGTTCCAAAGGCGACCCTTTAATTTGCCAGCACGGAATTTAACCAGTTGCCTTGGGGAACGCAAAACTTTGCCTCGTATTGTCTATACAGTGTGCACGGAATGTGAACTCGGTGAAAGCGTTTATTAATCTTTCATCTCGTTTACAGCTGTGTGCGTTAGGGTACTTTACCAACAGATACCTGATAGGTGATAGAAAAGTAATTAAGGGTGGCTGTGTCTGTTCTTCGTCGCGGTTAGGACACCCTCTCGAATATTTCCGCGTTCGCGATTACGAAACACTTGATCGTTGACCGTTCGTAAAGCTGAACAGCAGCTCTTACACCCTACTATTCTCTCCTATTTTTCATTTCTCCTTCTGTTTAGCCGTCCATTCTTCTCTTCGATCTGTATGTCGATCGAGTATTCATCTAAAAAAGCTAGAACGATGTCGATAACGGATCGCCGGCAGATATGTATACCTACATTAATCCTACCTACGTGTGCATACCTACACGTGTTCCGGGTCATCTCTCGCCCCTGTTCTTTCCAGGCGTCGGCGTCGGCGTCGGCGTCGACGATAACTCCTTTTTCTAGCGAATTATTCTGGTAGCCCAGAAATTTCGTCGATACAACCCCTCGAATTCGGTATCATCACTTTTGTATCGATATCGCATACCTAATAACTCCGTTTCAAGTTTAACCGGTAAAATGTAACGATTCAACGACGCGACATACCTACAAGAATTAAAGCCGGTGACAGCCATACGTACCTACAAACGTACGAACGTATAATTCGACAAAGTCGATAATTATCCGGCGCGGCCCTGCAGACCAAGATTTAATTAAAACTTTTCCCGGCTATCCGTTGTATGTGGGTAGGTACCTACATAAGTTGCACGTATAGCACGATACAGTTGTGAAAAGTTCTTGTAAAACGTTGATTGTAACGACGAGGTCGTTTCACTTAATTATCAACATCTCTAAAATTGAACGCCCACCTTGTACATGTAAAGGTTTATTAAATCTATTTTAGCCGAGAAGAAGGTGCAAGCGAATGTTTACGGCTCGACATAAGTAGTGTCGCACCGTTTCTACCGTTTACCGTTACACGCGTGGCACGGTTGGGCTGATCGTGCGTCAAGCTATACCACTTATAACTCGTAACTTCCACTAGCAACGTTTTCTCCCGAAAAGGTGTCTATCACGTTTCGTAGCTCGTAGGTACTGCATATGGAACGTATCTTTCGCGTTTCCGGTCCAGCCTATTACCATCAACTAGAACAAGAGAAAGAACCAATCGTATCGTGCGCACTAGTTGCGAACAATACAGCAAAGTTCGCAGAGGAAGCGTGGCTGGTATTTCTTCCCTTTAAAGTAACCTCTTTTCATTCGAACAAAGAGTGAGGCTCTTGAAATGCTGCAGCACGTTATCACAAGGATTATTAAAACAATACGAAACATCGTACTTATGCGCCCGCGTCGAGATACAATAAAATTCTCACTGATAATTTGAACCTTTTGTTTGGTGTTGCTGCGTGCTTGTACACATTACCGTACCTACCACCTGCCACTTGCCAACTCTGAATCATACTTTTTCTTTTGTATGCTCTAAACGAAGATTAGTCTTAAGATATATGTATAACAAAGAGGCTTGATGATCGAAGGAATGCAAGTAATATGTATCGGTTATGGGCGGTCGTGTGTTTTACAATTAAAACTGAGAATACTCAGATCGGAACAAGGAAGAAAGAAAAAGATAGATGCGCCGTCTATCGAAAACTGCATTGGACATGTATGTAGGTAGGTACTGCGAGATGTTTTCGATGTTGACACAAGGTTTATTCGAACGTTAACGTTATTCGCTGATCAAAGGGCAGGAAGCGAGATAACCTGCGGATAAAGAAAGTACCTACATCTACAAAAGAGGAAATACGACTGAAAATTGTACGCTGTACTAAAGTCTGATATAGTTACAGGTTAGCGTGCGGTCGCGGTGGTCTATATGTATGTGAAACGAATTAATTTACATAGCTATCTCATTATTAGTAGCCGTATGCGTAGAGCAAATGACACAGAAGGAAGAAATGGGGAACAGAAATAATGAAAATTCAAGCCAAGGGCTGGAAGCGTGTAACCATTCGGAGAGTTTCTAGTGTTTCTACTGGTCGCAATAAACGATGTAGCTACCTGTGCCTAGGTACGTAGCTAACTATAGCACAAGTTAAATGAAACGTATCAGTCTCTTTACAAAGTTACGCGAGAAATCGCCGCTTAGCTGGTCTCATCATTGTCAGGGGAATGCGATCTCGAACCCCTAACCCGTAAGCAGCGAGAGAGTTTTCTCAACGAGGGGTAGCTTTTTGCTAATCCGTTGGTAATTGGATACCTATCCGTTGCTGCTTGGTCTTGACCAAGCTCTGTGCTTACGATTAGTATCATAGGGACACGATAAAAAAGTTTTCGCGATTTCATTTGGAATGGCTGCCGAGAGTGAGAGCGAAAATGTGTGTTGCGCTTTACAGATTTCAGAAAAGTTTCCTCGCACATATGCATGCGTACCTGCATAGCAGGTAGGGGAGACCGGGGCAAGATCGGGACGTTAAGGATAAAAGCTCATAACTTTGACATTATTAACCCAAAAAAGAATTTGCAATTAGAATTCATTAGAATAAACTCTTTATTAAATAATAGTATATATATATATCCATTTTTTTTTTTTTTTAACAGAAGAACAAATACAAAAAAATAACGATTTCAAATTCGTTCAATTTCACTGAACCATGTCTCGGACATAAATGTAAATGTCTTCACCGTTTTCATCACCACTGTTATCATTATCCTTCGGTATTTTGTTTAACTTTGTGGTTTTCCTTCTCTTTAGTTGTAGTCCTTTATTAAAATTTAGTTTTAATTTTGATAACTTCCTCTTTTTCGTTTCTTTGT
This sequence comes from Andrena camellia, assembly GCA_029448645.1. Classification (NCBI taxonomy): domain Eukaryota; kingdom Metazoa; phylum Arthropoda; class Insecta; order Hymenoptera; family Andrenidae; genus Andrena; species Andrena camellia. The sequence goes on along the minus strand of CM055678.1, from coordinate 23,311,597 downwards.
TATACACATTTTGTCGAAAACCGGGTACCCGGGTTTACCCCGTACGTTTTTGCCCCAGCATACAATTTTGTAAATATTACGAATTATCAACAATACCATGGCGAAGGGGAAAACAAACCTTTTAATTATTTACACTTTAACATGCAACAATTAACATAATTCACACCAAAAAGTATCTACCTCCACACTGTCAGAAGTGTTTGAAGTTTCCCAATGATCGAAAATTAGATCAGAGCCTTCAAAAACACAAAAGACGATATAACCGTAGTAAGCATGCTCGTAACACGATCATCATTTGTTGATGAAATAATGCAAATCGCGACAATATGTCGCTGCAACGACGTGGGCAAATTTAAGGCAGTTTAAAAAATAATAGCACGTCCCGGTCCGAGTGTTGTTCGTAAACGCAGAGTCACGCGTACCTACCCCTCGAAAGGCCTATCGAGCATTACCTACTCGAGAAATGTGTTGAAACGCGTAAAATTCAAATAAATATAATTTACAGCCGATTTCAGATTCGGCAGAAAGTTATTCTCGCAAAGCAAGCAAATACATGGGTAGATCGGTGAATAATTCCGCGACGAATGGAACCGAGAAATCCTTCGTAGGAAGATTTCACGGATTAACGACGAACGGAAATGGGAGTTGTTTCCTTTCGTAATCGTAAACACTAAATGATACGCGAAATAGAATTTTACTCACGCGTACCCAGAGTTTCGATGAATAAGTATAATGAACGCGTACTACGCGAGAAATATCTGCAAGCATCTTCATAACGTTCATAACATGAACTAAGTAGGTATTTCGATTTTTCCCCTCCGCTATAAACGTGTTTCGCAAAGCCGTCAGGTTTAAATTAATTTCTATTAGGTATAGATATGTATGTAGTCGGATTGAGAGAGAGAATCGTTTGCTTTTCTAGCGGAATATCATAAATTATACATAGATGACCACTTTCGACTCGATGCAACAGTATGTACTTATACGTATGTGTACGCAAGGTTTAACGCACTGATTCCGGACTTGTCGCTAAGGACAGATTGAAAATTCCAGCGAACGCCCAACACTTTATGCTTGTATGTAGGTACCTACGTAAATATTTCACTGGCCGGTCAACATCCTCGCGACTTTTTATTCGTAGAAAAAATTCATTTCAGGATCACGCGGACCTTGGGTCAGTTTTTTACTCGTACAATCAAGTTCCCTTTAAAAATGAAAGCAAGTGCAATCACAAGCGCCGAACCCCTGCGGCTTTGAAAAATTAACGATCACATTGAAAAACCTAGCTTTTTAACGAAAGAATCCATCATTGAAGGTTGCAAAGCAATTTACAACTATAATGCTCGTCTTAAACCGTAAAGAGGTCTATTCCCCGTTACGTATTCATACCTACATAGGTAGTAGGTAGGTACATACTGTGGCGCGCGATCCACTGCCGCTCAGCGTAACACAATCGCTGAACGCGCGTGACTACCACTGTCGGCGCCGCACGTTTTACCAAACTATTTCGCTTCTGTATTGAAAACAAAACGTGACTTTCCACTTCTGTTGATGCCTTCCAAAGGAAAAATGTCTGCTGCATCGCGTGGAATAGTCAGATTTTCTCCTAGATCCTTAGTTCTGGAAATAAATTCAAAGATATCTGCAAAAATTGGTGCATTTCGGGTGTTCTTTTCCTTTTGATCGTTGTTTAAACATATTTAAATGTTCATAATGCACTGATAACTTATATCGTTGTATTCGGGAGGGTTCATAGAATAATTCGACGGAACAAGCAACCGTATAACTATTACTCTTTCGACACAAAAGATGTTGAAACTTGAAAATTTGCAGTTTTTTTTTCAAAGTCGAATTTCTCAAAAACTGAGGGCGATGGCGACAAACGGTTTGCGGATTCGTTTTCAGCGCTTGAAAACCTATAAGAAATTAGTTTTTTTTTTATCCATGGTACGCCCGGCACGCGACTCAGCATCCTAAAGAATTAACACTAACTCGCACACAGCTTCGCGAAGCCCTATTGTCTCCCGCAACTGTAAGGGAAAAGTTACTTTACCGTAAATCCGTATTGCAGCAAATTCTATCGCGGTAACGATATCCTATGTACCGTGTAACAAATATTATCGAAACAAATGAACGAATGTCAGGCTGCGTAAGATTGTGTTGTACGCTGTACGCTGTACGTTACGCGAGGGCGACTCGATAGCAGTGCATACATACATCTATAGGTACCTACTATACAATGTACGTACACGATTGAGCACGCTGATAACGAGGAATGCACGCCACCGGACCGCGAGTATGTACGAGCGGAACATGGCGGGAAACCATACATCAGAATTTTTTCCACCAACTTGTGAAAACAAATTTCGAGCAAATACACCGATAACCATGAAAAATGCCGATATTACAGAGATCGGAGATAAATCGGGTAACGAACTCGCGCGTGTCGACGCGATGCGACGTCTCACAGTGGTTCCAAATCGCTACAAACCGGCAAACCCCTCGAAACGTACTTGAATTTAGTCAGAAATCGGTGCTCGGGGGGGTTTTGGGGTCACTGATCACGAATCTGAAATTCAAAATGTTTAAAAGAAAATGGCGAATCCAATATGGGGGACGCGTATATCAGAAACATATGAAATTTGGTCGAAACTTGGTATCCTACCTTGGTTTTCGAGGTCGCTGATTACGAATCCGAAGGCAAAATTGAAAAAACCCAAATGGCGGATCTAATATCACTGGTATAAAAAGTTGTTTTCGAGTTAATTATTGTGAAAATTGATTATTTTCCGATTCTCGACTGAAACGATATAATTAGAATGTCGACTTTAACATTTTTAAAAATTATTTTGAAAATGTTGTTTTTCCGATTCTGGCGCTTCCAAATAAAGCTATTACCAACAGGTAATAGCTTTGAATACAAAATATCTATATTCTTCGTATAGAACTCGAAACACGCGTACCCGGGTACCGCGTTGAATGCCGGATCGACATTCAGCGAACAAACTGACGCGAGAGTAGGTGTCTAAAGGTCGTGCCTCTAAGCTGTTTAACCTGCTTCGTTATTTAAAGCGCGTCGCACTGGTCAGCGAAACGCGGGAAATTTCACGGCCACAGCCTCCAGTCTACTGCTCATTATTACAATTAGAATGATGTTTCCTCTGCCTGATGCTACGAATAGAGCGTGCGCTTTTATACCTACTACCTATTCAGTAGGTATTCAGCCAGGGAACTTGAGAAACCTTCAACAGCTTTCACTGATTGTGAGATGTGCCAAACTTTTCTGTCATTCGTGTCGGACAGCATCGTGTGAATATTTCAGAGGTAGATACTCACCTCTTGGGCGCAGGCAAGGCGATAGGTAATACGGTGTCGCAGTTGATATCACATCAGTGATAAATTGAACGAGCAGCAAGACAGGAGGAAGCGATTGGAATATTACCTAAGTAGATAGCCAGTTAAACGAAGAATAATGGAGCAACCGCGAGGTTTGATTAAAATTTTCAATTTTACCAACAGTTCCAGTTAGTTTGAACAGTTAGTTCTAGATTACTCGAACGATTCGTTCCTATACACTCGTATGTTTTCGGGGGTCACGTATCAACCGATCGTTCATCACTTTATCGCCTACAGTAAGAATGTACTGGTAGCTTGTGGCGTTCTTGTTGAACGTAGGTATGTAGGTATCTATACGGACAGAGAAAGTGGAGAGAAAGGATTTTTAATAACAGCCGCGCAATCGGACATCTGGCTTAGCATCACGCGCAAATACCATGCTGACAATGAGAATACCCGTAGCGTCCGTACGCCCGGGGAGATTTCAAGATTATACAGCCCTCCGTGGCAGGAGGCTAGGAACAGCAATCACTATAAACTAAATCACGTTGCAACCTTCGTAACAGAATTGTTCGACACCCCGGCAAATACGAGCGCGGCCGTTCCCAAGGTCGTTTCGTCGTTTCTCAAATTTCTTTCCGACGTTTTAACGTGGGATCGTCGTAAACGTTTCGATCAAAGTATCAAACCTAATAAGAATCGTTGATTAAAGAATCGCAGGTTCGAATGACTTGGCCGAAATATTAACGGACATTTCGATGACCCTCGTCGAATGGCTTCCCGAATATTCAACAACGATCCAATTTTCAATGCGGTGGGATCCTGCTTTGAAATCACAGAATCCTGTGACGGCGTATGGCACGATACGCGACACGCGACACGCGACACGCGACACGGGACACGCGATACGACAGTGGCATCCGAATGCCGGTTAATGAGGAAACCCGTTGCACGCAGAGCACCCGCGCCCGATAATACGCCGCGCCGTAGACCGTTGGAAAAACTTTTGCGCTATGAAGCACGTAGGAAGCCGTGACCTACGGCGTCACCCGTGAACAATTCGATACCCCATCGAGCATTGGACGAACAGTCCACAGTCATCATCCGTGCCGGCTTGAATTACTCGATGAAATTACTAGAAACATTAATCTCATGCGGAAATCTATTCGGAATGCGATGCGTAATTAGTACCTGCCGTTGTAATTGAAGCAATTCCAATTCCCCTTATTTTTAGGTCGTTGATTTATACCTACATATCTACTAATAAGCCCCGACATTGCGACTGGTAAGCCAGATCAGGTATGAAAGACGAAGAACCAACGATCTGCGATAATTAATAATTAATACCCAGAGTAATTACGAGTTCGAACGCCACGTATGTGCACGATACTCTGCGATAGCTACACCTGTACAACGTATAGGTATGGAGTGTAGACTGTAGAATAATATGATGATACAGTAAACATGAAAAACGAAAGATTTGAAAGTATAAAACTGCATGTGAAAACGTTACGAGTATGGCTAAACTGAAATCGACAATAAAATTGCCCCAAGAGGCAGGCATCTACATACACAGATCATTCTGGCAACTTGTTCGTTTCAATATTTTTTTCAACAATTCCCATACTAGCATGCTTGGTTTGCGATTAAAGGTTTTAGGTCACATGAAAATCCTGTGGACTAACAATAAATAGCGGAAAGGAAAATTCGAGAATTTCCAAACATATGAAAACTGCACTCGGCTCGATCTTTCCTTTCTCTATAAAGAATAGCTGTTGACACTTTTATCGAAGCGTAAGCGTAAGTAAAGTCTTTACGTGAAATTGTGGTAAATAGTTGGTATGCACTATGCATAAGCGTCACTTCGTTCCCCGTTATTATTTAAAAGGGTCTCAGAATCAGTTGAGAATGTGTTTACGCGTGTACATTGTACCTACGTACGAGTATGTAGCTACGTGAAAGCAGCTTTTTCCAAACTCTCAGCTCATCGATTTATCTTCTCACTTCGTGTCGTTCTTTCCCCAGTTTTTCAATACTAAATGTATCATCTATCAAACGTTGACGTTAAATCGTCGAGCATACCTAAGTACGATGAATACTTACATTCTTGTTGCAGAGTGAAACGTTTGCGTAGGGTATCCCGTGTGAGGACAGATGTAATAACAGCTCGAGCAGGTAAACTTTTCCCAGAGGCTCGTCCGAGTAATTACTCTCCTGTAATCTTTCGAGCATCGCCGAAGTAATCGAGTACTCGGTCACTTAACACTAGAAGAAGCACGATTTAACAAACACCGAAGCAATCACGCCCGGCACGATTTAAGCCGGTGGCTTTGCAATTTACTACGCAATTTCTCGCTTACTCGATTAGCTTGGTTGTTACCTGGCCAGAGGCCATTTCCTTACAACCAACGTTGCAACACGAGAGCGTCTCACTTTTAATTTTCAGCCAGCCGCCCAACCGTGGAGACGAAGATACGTGCAACACGATCGTAATACATATTACATTATTACAATATACATTTAATTCAACAACTACTATTTGTTATGTAAATGATTTTTTTTACTAAATTTGACAACAGGATCATGCTTATTTTCCTTCACAAAGCAACACCGGTGACCGTGGCCGTCGACAGAAACGCATTCAAATGACTAGAATTTCTGTAAAGAATCCATACCTAATGTCAAACACGTCGAAGAATAAGCAGTTACAGCAGATTCTCCCTCTTGGATTTCCCAACAGCTACTCGCAAAGCCTTAAGTAGTACAATATATGGCACAATACATTAGGCTGGCTCTTATTTACACTTGGTGAAATTTTTTTTCAAGATTTTCTTCGCGGCACCCCCGAATAGTTGCAAATAGTAAAAAAAATAACACTAGCTTAGAAAATAAATTTTTTCCTTCCGCAGCAAATGCCACTATTTTTTTCTTATGTCTGCTGATTCCGAAAATATGGCATATAGTACCGAGATATGCCAAAAAGATAAAGAAAAAACATTTCCATATTTTCAGTGTTTGATATGTCACGAATGTTTCCTGAAAATTAGGGACCGAAATTCGCAAAAATATCGAAGATATAGCAGAAGTTGAATAATTATTTAAATGTTCAACGGCTCGGGAGCACCTTCTCCCGTTATCCGATCAGGCTCAAACTTTATACAGATTTTTCTTTTATTACTTGGAACTATTCTGGGGGGTGCCGCGAAGATAAATTCAAAAGTCGAAAATATGAGCCACCCTAATGTGTGTAGTTTTTAATTGTTCGTCCGTTTCGTGTAATCTCCTGCTCTCCTATGCGATTCAGCCGTAGTTGGAAGAACGGTCACACCTACGTGTACCTATTTGTTGCGCATTGGAAAAGCTCGCCCACTCGTCCTTCTCGGGATACCATGCAGGACTCGCAAACTTCTGAATGTACGTTACATTATAACGAAATCCAATACGCGTATCCCCCTTCACTGTACAGCTAATATTCGAAGTATTTTTATAAAGCGTCAGCGGCGGTCCGGCCTCTCTGCGGGGAGGATAGACGAGAACTTTCTTCATGTTGGTTCTATTAGAATCTTCAGGTTTTACCACTCTTACGTTCGCGAAATTAATTGACGATCCCCTCGAAGCTTTCGATTCGTCCTGCATCCGTAACTTTTCGAGCCTAGCTTTTCGTTCGAGTGGAGACGGAGAATCATTTTCCAAGCAACAACGATGTACGTTGCGATTGCGATTGCGATTGCGATTGCTTTGCCGCGAGGACTCGGCTAGATACGACTTTGAGGAATTAACGAGTGCCCGTTCGTTGCTGCGACCTTTATCGGGATCACAGTCTGGGAATAAACAGCAACAGATTACATTCGATTCTCTTCTGATCGTGGGCTCGGGTTTTCTTGTTCGACGGGGCGCGGGCGGCTCGATGCGTGAACACGAATCATGAGTTTTGCGTTGGACCGGGCGAAGGTTCTTTACTTCTTCCTGCCGCGTTAGCTTTAACTCCGACATATTGTTTGTCCGATTGCGTTCGTTCGCGATACTGTACTGCGATCGAGCAGAACTTTCTAGTTTATCGCGCGACATTATATTATTATTAGTTGATTCGATTAACGGCCGATTTTCTTTCGCCATCAGAGGTGGGAAATTCTTTCCCGTGTATAGCCGATTCAAGCCGCCAACGAACTTACCATTGCGTTCGTATTTCTCGCGGACGCATCCTTCACCTTCTTCTCGATTCTGCTGGAATATATCAACTGCTGCGCGACAGATATTCGTCTCGTTCGCAACGTCGTCATTCTTTACAGAAGCAACACCGTGTTTGGAAAGAGAGATCTCGAGACGGTCGCTAGTATCGGCGTATTCAGGGCAAAGACAATACTCGGAACGGTGTTGGAGCGTCATCTCTTGCGTGTCCGGCGTGGTTTCGTAGAAGCAACTGAACAGTTTCCCACCTCGGCAAGTGTTTACCAGTTTGCAAAACTCCTCTACTTGTTCCGTCACTTCCTCCTTGTCCTCCTCCTCCTCCTCCTCCTCCTCCTCCACATTCCTCCGCTTGTAGCACGCACTCGCATTGTTTTTCCAAGTTACAGTACTTGTATGTTCGTCCGGTAAAGTGTTTATCCTGTCGTTATTCCGACAGAAGCTCTTTCGGTTTTTTCTCCTCTTCGGTTGATAATTATAATCTGCCTTCCATACAGGAGAATACGTGCCAGGATAAAACTCGTGCGTCTTGTAATCTTTTACACTTCTTTTGTACGCCAAACTCTTCTCGTTCTTCTTTCTGTTTTCTCTTTCATTTTCTAATAATTCTTCGCACCGTAAAATGTCCGAATGGTTTAGATCGTCCCCGACTAGAAATTGTGCGGTTGGTCCCGGTATGATTCTTCTCGAAGCACATTTCGATGTAAAAACTGGCGAATCGAATATGTCCGTTAGGCATTTACGGTTCGAATATGTGCAGGCACGCACAGAAGCGACCCTTTCCGTGGTAAACAATGGTACCGACGAACCGTTACAAGTCGTTCCATCGCCATAATTCCCACCGTCATTGCTTCTTAACTTCTCCACATTTCCTTCCGACCAGCTATCACCGATTCCAAAGCTCCTTGCTCTCCGGATGTTGGACCATTTGTCAGTATTTTTTCTACGGCACTGTCGAGCAGTCTTTGAATTAGAATCCCGGCTCCATATTGATGAAACGCGATCGACCGATTTCCAGGCTTTGTCGTAACATTCTTTCGCAATCTGACGATGCTTGCACGACGAACGATCTTTGAAAGAACTGCAAGTTTCGCGGAACTCTTTGGACGGTTTACTAGGTCCCCTTTCGTTTCGTATCCGCAGCAATGATGACGACGGCGACGACGGCGACGGCGACGACGACGGCGACGACGACGACGACTCAACGACGCCCCTGGTCCATCTTCCTTTTGCGTTGCTCTTTGATACGAAATCGGTACAACTACTTTCACAATCTTCATCTCCGCTACTGGTCTCACGCTGAAACTCTCTCCCGAGTTTCTTGAAATAATTCAACAGGTGCGTTCTTTGCAAAACTTTACCACGACCTATCCCCTTGCTCGTCCCTCGTGTCCACTCATTCATACCACAAAGGGGATGACACCTTTCATTGCACATATGGTATTACCTGGTTGGTGAGGTTATAATTGCACTCAAGAGAGAATTATTATCGAATCGATCGTCAACGCTAAAGAGAAATGAACGTGACGCAAGATTTACGATACAACCGTGCTTATTTTTTTGATAAAATACTTTGGTATGCCAGCGTTAAGAGATTGAGAACGGAATCTTACGATTCAAACTAACTTGACATCTTTTACGGAGCATATCCTTCTCTGTCTCGCTGAGCTCACTCTAAACGAACAAACTATGCATTAGATTATATATTATTATGTGGCACATACGGGACGACGCCCATGACACCGACGCCGACCGGTTCGAACCACTGGAACATTTGCGAACCTAGCCGAACTTGCCACGATCGATAGTTGAATCAGCACTGCGATGTGCCCGTGTTTAAAAAATAAAATATATACGCATAGTAAATCGTTTAGGATAGGTACACCAAATAAATAGGTAGGTATACCTAAGTAGTAGTTGGTGAACCACAAAACGAAATCTTTACGTATTTATCCCGCTGAAGCTTCCGTCGCGTCGGCCTCAATATTCTTTCCAATAGGAACAGTCCATCGCACAATTACGATATAGGTAATAATAATTACAGTAACCTTTGCGACGCGGCATGTCTGATCGTTCAAGAGATCGTGTTATCGACAACACTATCGAAAAACTCGACGACCTCAAGGAAGATATTCAAACATTTATCGAGACACGTCCGATCGAAATCGCAACGATTCTCACTGTTTGCGGTATTTTCTATTGGATTCGACAGTACGTTTCTACGTGAACGTACGCAAGCGGGAAAATTGTTTGTCGGGAAAGGGAAGAAAAGGAAGGATGGTATTCACATTTGAGCAAAGTTTTAAGCAGAGACGATAAACAGAATAAACAGAATTTCAATTTCACAATTACAATCTTATTGCCGGCAAGCCCAATGGTAGCACTCGGTAATCCTTTACTTTAGTTTAGTTTTTCTACATACATATTTACTGGTAACTGCTCGACCCTCGTGACTCGTGTCATTTCTGAAACGAACGTTTCTTAATGCGAAACCTTTTGCTCCCTTTGAACAGCTACCACCTTTTGATGCGAACACTTGAAGCAAGTCCAACAAATTATCTCAAACTTAAATGCACGCAATCGTGCACATGGACGTTCTACCAGCAGTACCAGCTACCTATATCCGACTTTTCTGGAAAAATGGAGGTTACAGGGAAGAATAAACGTATTCCTTAACTTTTACAATGTATTATCCTACAAAACCTGTATTTTTTCTACTAAGTATGATAGAGCCATGAAATCCGAAATAAGACAACTATTATAGACATAACCGTTGACATTAACGATTATAAAATCGAGAAACTCGCGAATCGACGGGCTTGCAGCTTTGCAAATTCGTTCGATTATCGATAGTTTGAAAGGTCATTGGAAATTTAAATTTGTTTTCAGGGCTTCCCGAGATCCAATTAGCAAGATCGTATTAAAGCGAATTATTGGTATGTCTATTATGTCGAACTGTAGTGTTATTCAGTGCGCGTCGTATCTTTTCGAGGCTGCAGTGTCTACCGTTGGATTGGGTATGTTATTAAACGAAACCACCTCCCCCGTTTGTACGTTCGGCAGAAAAATATAGCATCTTATAAGTAGTAATCTTAGGACTGTTCCATTTGCGAGAAACAGCTCTCACTAGGTATTCTCCCTTTTTCATCTGCAAGGCTCCAATGGTTTATTTTGTTGATCGATCGCATATCCGCGGGGAATAAAATTGGAAAGCGTACTTGACTTGGCCTAACCACCAACATTTACGTACCTACAAGTTCTCAGACGTGTAATGCTGAAGGTAAAGGTAAAGGTAAAGGTAAAGGTAAAGGTAAAGGTAAAGGTAAAGAGGTAAACAATAATGACAGTTGTAACGATAGGTAATGGTAAAGGTGATTCTTGATGATTTCGTAACTACTACACACCTGCAAGGGCGTAACGTAACAGATGGATTGCTATTACAAGGAAGAAAGTAACGATTCGGAACTATTGCGGAGTGCCTCTTGCACCATCTCCCACACATCTCTGTCTAACCACTCCGAGATCGCGACCATCCTGTAGCGCGCAGGGTGCCATAACACGCATCGCTGCTCGTCGTGCTATCCCCTTAAAAATATTTCCACATGCAACTAGCATTACCTACTAGCAACAAACAAGCCCGAGAAATGAATTCTTCTATTCCAAGGCGACTACGACAGAAATGTAAAACAGAACGTTGCGTACATATTATAGGTACTCCTTCGGTAAGGGAGCGATTAATGAACCGGGCATATTACCTTTGAACCGCTTAGAAAAAAAGTTTGCCAGATGCGGATCATTGATTTTGAGGGAGAATATGGAGTGGAGGGAGCGGACTCGTTTCCAACGATTACACGTCTGACCGATCCGTGAAGAAAAGCTGGCTAACCGTAGAATCTATACGACACCACCTGGAGCAACCTTGCTGCTCTCCCCTGTCTTCCCGCCACCCGAGTCCCCGGTCCCCGCCAATCTATCCTTTTTCTCTCCTCCTATCGGTCTCTTTATCGGGTCAGTCGGGGAATCCTCGCTCCGTTTACTCCACGTCAGTCAACGAGCTGCTGACCTCGACGGTTCGCAACAGCCACCTCTTGTCACGTGCTAAAAAGTAAACACGTTTCGGATGCTGAGACAGTTGACTAGGGCAGTATATACTACAGTGCGTATCTCACCTCTCCATTCACGATCAGTTGTTCCCCCTCCCGTTAAGTAAGTACTCCCCATCGAAGAATGCACGGAAGCCTAAAGGCCACGCCGGCGCGGATCGGCAATGAGCCAAAGAGGAGGAAACAGTGAAACGGAGGTTCAGATCGACTTGAAAAAATTAGGCGATGTGTAGAGCATGTGCAACTTGGCGCGATTTTCATAAAAAAAATTGACTTTTTAGTCGCGGATTTTTAGGTCGTGTTTGTGCGCTACTAAAAAGCCGCGCATGCTTTACACATCCCGTAATTTTTTCAAGTCGATCCGAACCTCCGTTCATTCGCAACTAGCCGAAAATCAAGAGAAAAAGAAAAGATTCGAGAAAAACGCGTTTAAAGTTTCTAGGCAAAGGCGACGCTGCAGGTTGCCGCTCGACCTTTTTAGCTGCCGAATCTACAATTTTGCGAATTTTAATATAAACCAAGCAGCATTTTATTCAGAAAACATAGTACTTTCGGAGAATGCAATAAAAAAATCGATTTTTCGACTGCCTAGTCCCCTTAACGGAACGGAGAGCCCGTACAGTGTCAGAGCGCGCCGCGACGAGCACGAGGGCGGCGGGCGAGGATGAGGCGTTTTAATTAAGCCATACGGTCGTGGTTTACCACGTCGTTTAAACTCCCAAAGCGATATCTGGATTGACGCGATACGCTGACCAGCAGGATGGTGAAATCATTCGCATCTACGCACGTCACGTTTCAATTTCAAGCTCTGTAGGTACTAAATGTTTGCTCGTCGAATACCAACCAAGTAGTTTTGACTTACTTCAGTTAAACTCGTACAAAATAGATAGTATGCACAGTTTCTAGAAAGGACAGAATATTTCTATTCTTTTAACCGTGCTTTACGCAATGACTAACGTACTTTGTGGTCCTTTTGCTGGACATCTCTGGGCGTATATTTACACGCGTATGTATGTACCTACCTATTTCTCAACAAGCCAAACTGTATTAGCAGTCTCGACACCTGAACGGGGATATAGTATACCTATAGGTACTACCGCGTTTAAACATACCTAAACGAGGTAGGACCTATGATCGCTGAATAATGGTGGGAAAAAGATAGATGTGTCTGTCTGTTGCAGTATGATCGTCCGTTGGAGATTGTTGTTGGTGGTGGTGGTTGTGACGACTGTGATGATGGCGCGTGCTCAAGATTCGTCGCCGAGCAATGCTCTTTCCGCCAAACGAGGCCCCGTAGGCTTTCAAGGGATGCGCGGGAAAAAGGATTTGACATCCTTGGAACACGATGAATTTTCAAAACGATCACCCATGGGCTTTCAGGTGAAGCAAGTAACGATACTACACACCTCTACTCTATCCTTGATCGATCGATCATCTTATGCATACAGTTATACACTACCTAGGTATACGTGCTTACATATACATCGTAATTGTCACGATTGTCTCTGCGTTGTCCACGTAGGGTATGCGTGGAAAGAAAGCTTCGATAACGGCTCCAGTCGAAAACCAACTTGTGCCGAAAGAAGTGTCTTTAGTGAACGACAGGCGTGCGTCTATGGATAAAAAGGATAATCTGATGGCCGGCATGGAGGATTCTTATCTCTCCGGCGACGAGTACGAGAAGAGCTTTCCCCCGATGGCTTTCCAGAGCATTAGAGGGAAAAAGGCCCCGTCAGAGGATGAATATTACAAACGTGCTCCGATGGGATTTCAAGGCATGAGAGGCAAAAAGTCTGTTGAAGAGGTAAGCAGTGTGCGCATAGTGATTTTATTACTCGGGCAAAGTCAACTAACCTTTCATCGTTTTGCAACAGTCGAATACATATAATAAATCACATAAATGAATATATCGATGCCAAACAGATCTTGGACGGGATTGAGAAAAGGGCTACGATGGGATTGCAAGGTACGAAAGGTGCAATGGGCAAGGATACGTACTCGTTTGACTATTCACAAGATTATCGCGGTAGAAATGAGCGCGATAGAAATGAGGAAATCCTAAGAGAATTGGAAAAGCGGGCCCCCATGGGGTTTCAAGGTATGAGAGGGAAGAAGGCGATTCTTGACGCGATAGAAGAACTTGAGAAACGAGCTATTATGGGCTTTCACGTGAGTAGCCATCTGTGCTAACTAGGTACTTGGCCATCTGCAGAAAAATATTCCAATTAATATTTAGAGTTGACAGATATTCCATTCTGCATACCTGTGTACATACATACCTATAAGCGTTTCGTAGCGTGCGGCGCTTAAAGAGCAACATCATTTTCATGTCGCGGGCGCGATAAAACATGTGTGAAAATTCGGCAGGGGATGCGAGGTAAAAAGGATACGTTCGACAATTACGTAGATTACTCGATCGATCCGTCCGATTACGAGAAAGGGGGTACGGATTTTCAAGATCCGGAAGGCAACGAATTGTTTAAAAGGTCTCGAATAGGTTTCCACGGGATGAGAGGTAAAAGGGAGGCGGCACAGCCTTATGGCTCAAACATTGCGAGAGCGACCATCTCGGGCTATCAAGGTGAATCGCAGTGCATAGGTAATGGACTAATGGTGAAAGAGGCTGCGTACTAAGCTGATCAAGTGAAATTCGCAGGGGCGGCCAAGCGAGAGAACCAACTGACGGCGTACGAAATCGGGAAACGATCGCCCTTCAGATATCTCGCAGCTCGAGGTAAAAAGAATCCGCGGTGGGAGTTTCGAGGAAAGTTCGTAGGGGTGAGAGGTAAAAAATCATCGTTCACGCAAGGGCGAGCCGTCTTTTAATGTACCCGGGCGGGATAACATCGAAAGGACGCGCATGGATGGAAATTTGTTGACGTAATTAGGTAACTAGGTTACATGTTAATTCAGATTGGGCGGTAGGCAGTGAAAACGGTAAAAACTAAAAGTGCTGTCTTTCGTTCCAGATACATTCTGTATGGCGGTGGTAAGTACTGCTGCTTTCATTGCAACCAACATCAACGACCAACAACAGCAACAGATCAATGTATAAGGCTAGCTTTTTCCCCTAAACACGTATTAAACTGATCCATGTAGTCGATATCAATGTGAAAACAGGGTGCGTCGATCTTATCGCCAAACTATTGGCTATCATGATCGTCACGATTCAAACGTTTATTGCGAAACGTTTCATTTCAATCCATACATATACATATAAGTAGGTACTACGCACCAAGTACAAGAAGCGCGACAATTACGACGTTAATACTACATCCTACGACTCTATTCAGCTCTGGCATTCTTCTGCCAACAACAAAGGATCATCAAAGTATAAAAGTTACTCAAGAAAGCCAGCTACCTGATTTACACAAGTCTAATGCCAGTTATAGAACGAGATTTCCCTCTTTTCGTTCTTTTCTACTTAAATCTTCCATCGATGAGCATCAAGCGCGATGTCCGCGAATATCATTTCGTCTAGGGGGATGATACACAACTTGGTGCAAGCAAATTGCGTCAGCTAAGAGTAAATAGTATCGCGTTAGCTAGGAATTCTATTTTTCTCTGTATGGTAAACCATTAATATGTATATAAGATAAAAATATATCAAGCAGCCAATGTTGCGATCATTCGTTCAAGAATCAATCCAATCTTGCGCTATTGCACAGTTGAGCTATAAAGAGTAAGGAAAGAAGGAAGTGTGTGTGTGTGTGATATAGAATTGTGTTTGCGAATTGGAGGATTTATCCCAAGTACGTACACCACATCGTATACTATTTAGTAGATACAGTGTATGTCTATGTAGCTACAACTAAATAAATACATATCAATGAACACCGGTGCATTATGCCACCGATCAATTAAACCGATCCTTACGAGCAATCGTCGTTTCAAACAAACCGTAGAGGTACAAATGCAGAGAACAGATTAAATATAAAGTTACGCCCGAGCTTCTAAGCTTCCAAACTTTGGTAAAACACTTACCACCGTTGGCGGTGCATTAACATTATCAACAGGTCTTTCACTTTGTACACTTGTTTAACCCTTTAGCGCCAAACGTATCATATATGATGATACATTCTTTTCTTTTCGCCGTTTTGCCGGTTCCCTTCGCAATTCGCTGTTTGCAATGGTTTAAGTAGTTACATATTTAGCGTAGTTTTATTCATGGAAGAAAGCTGGACCTAACTGAACCCTGATGTATTCATTGGTTTTATGCATTTTAACCACGGAAAGAAATAAATAAGAAAATAATTTTTTTTTTTTTTTTTTTATAAAAATATATAAATTCAGGCCGTTTTTAACGATAAAGGGAAAACGGGATATTTTTCCTTCGACGGGATCTAGGTGTGGGCGCCAAAGGGTTAATGGAAGCACGAAATGCTAGCGTTCCATAACATTCTGTAAAAAAATACAGCTGATGGATCTGACCCGGAGGTTACTTTATCAATTTCCGTTGATAAATATTTAAAAATGATTGCGTTCTGTTGGCAAACTATGAAACATACTTGTTACTACTACAAGAATATAAGTGTTAAAATTAAGGCAATAATAGAAGGAAGAACAAAGCTATTTGAAAATCAGCAAAGGGTGCAGCCGGATAAGCACAGTGAAAAGTACCCCCAAACCAAATTCAACTTGGTGTACGGCAATCGATAGGTTCCTCGAAGAAAACTATTTCTGCCAAGTTTCAATCCGATGCCCCTACTACTAGGGTAGCTACAGGGTAATTTACAGTTTAAGCTCCATTACTTTTGTTATATTCAATAGAAACTTGTACAAAAAATCAGAGACATTTTACCCCGTGATATACGTGTCTGTGAATTTTTTCAAAATTTTCACTGGCAAAGCCGAATTTTAAAAAATTCAACAAGATTAAAAATGCCGATTTCAAAGTGAAAATTTTCAAATTAGAACATTTGTATTCTTACAGTTTTAGCGCCTTTGTATGGTCATTAATGTGTAATTTTTTCAAATTTTTCCAAAGGGTGGAACGCAGTCGCAAAAATTAGAAACTGATTTTTCTTACCTTCCTGTACGCAAAGCTGTGGCATACTCGTACGACGAATATATTTTGTTCATTAAACGGCTGTTATATGGACTTCTAAATACTGTCACATGTATTAAATGAGTCAATGAAATTAATCTGATAGCATTTTACCATTGATAAGGCTGAATTTTTACCCAATTGCGTGTGTAAGTGATGTCAGTACATAATAAGTGCCAACTCGACCGTTCTTGGTAGATTTTTGAATTCTCTTCCTGCAAATAATATCATATAATAGGTTTTCATTATCAGATGCTACTGCACTCGTTACATAAGTTACTGAATTCTAGTCAGTGAGTTTTACCTTTGGTAATTTCGATGCGCAGCACAAGTAACGCGATGTTTATAATTCAATCTTTGTCGCCATTATCATTTATTACAGGATTTACCTGTTTGGTATTAAATATTTTGGCCTTATAATTTGTCCAAGATACCGAGCATGCGATAAATAATATATTATCGCAGCTATTAACAATACAATACGAAAATAACATTGAAATTACAATACTTGCATTACGTGGGAGCAAAGGGGCCAGCAGGCTTTGCAATGGAATCGAATTTTCATCCAGCGAAACCCGAGGTTAGAAACTAGAAACCTTGGTCATTCCAGTCGTCAATCATAGTCAATCATCGTCAATAATGGCAAATGATGGCAAACACTCTGTGCCCTGTGGCTGATTCTATGATTACTGTAGCAAGGCTTCTTTAACATTTTTAGGATACACAAGTTATATAAAATGAAGAAATCACGACAAGCACAACCCAATGCACGCGATGTCTAATGACTGCGACTGCGACACACGCATGCTTACGTTACATAAGTTATATGCATATGTACGTACAGTGCGTACCGAAAATATTCGGGTACTTTTTAAAATCGCCTAACTTTTTTTAAAATTAATCCAAACGATTTGAGTTTTTTTTTAGAAGCTAGAAGGATTAGTTTGCCAAGTAACGTGTTTCGCCGTTTTGAAAAAAAAATACACTTGGCCAAAATAACAAAAAAAAAAAATAGTAAAGGTCGTTTATTATACTTTTTTTGGTGAGCCTGTAATGAAAATTCAAAAAACCCGTTTCTAAATCGAAGTAAGTTGTATACATGCCTAAAATTTCATCAAAATCGGCTAACGTTGTTCTGAGCTAAGTATAAACGCTTAAAGATCGCAGAACAAGGTCGAAAATCGCGAAATTCCCGAAATCGGGAATATTAGTCCCGCCATATTCGCGAAACGTTGTATTTAGAAGGGATGGTCGCCAAGTATTTAGAATTTAGATGCAGGATGCAAATGCCAACCGTGTGAACTGGGCTGCCGTTCGCCGTGCAATTCTGCATTTCTGATAGTTTTGTGATTTTGTGCAACGTTATTTCTCACTTCTCAGCCGTGCATACCTAACCTGCAAATCTTAACCTGCCCAAACTGTTCAAGTAGCTTGTAATTCCCATTGGGTAAGTTATTTTTTCTTTTGCGAAAGCATATCAATTTGCTACCAACACACCTAATTCTTTCATTATGCGCCGCGTGTCGTACATAACACATATCCCTGTGTGTATGCATGTACTTATGGAGAAGTATCCAAATGATGTAAAGGGTTCAGTCATCCAAATATTTATTTACATATTATGATACATCGCTTGATGTATTTCGTGTTCTTTAAGTTCTCTGGCACATATATATATATATATTAACAATCTCACATTTAAATAATAATTAAACAATAATAGTATACACTAGTTTTGCTGAAATGTTTCACTGTCGACAAAAATGGGATTTGTACACATGCGTATGTTGGAGAGCGTCGATGTGGAGATCAAATTAACTTGGGACAGCTCGTAAAGAATACATAATAATTTTACGTAACATAAATACATAAGAGTGGCTGCTACCGCACAAAGTAAATTACAGGGTGGAATAATGGTATATTTGGTGGGAATGGACTGTGTAGATTTCTAGTGAATTTAAACGTTGGATGAATCTGTCCAATTTAACAGCGGTTCGTTTCAACATTGACTGGAAAAAAGGTGATTGGAATAATCTCCCAACGGTCTTTGTTAACCACCCCAAAAAAAGTAGGGTCTTTTTCCTGGTAAGACTATCGCGTAATATCCACTCTCGAAACCAAAACGGTATTTTTTCAAACTTTTTTTTTTACCCCACGAATTGGCTGCTGCTTTCTGGACCTGTCCATCTTCGGCTCTCTTGTCAGGCATTGACATTAACCTGTAATAGCGGATGAAATGTAATAATCTATGTATGAAAAGAGGAGAGTAACGGAACGAAACTACATTCAGATAAGCAGAGTATGAAAATTAATTCTCACGATATGTGTAAATATAAGCCCTAATTTCTTTGATTCTCGTTTCTACGTTCACTCATTCACTCTACTTCTTTTACTGGTTTATCACATACCTATGCGTACCTGAATACACATGTATACGCATGTAAGCTATAGAATATAGGGTAACTGTAGTCGTATCGTAGTTGACAGTGTACCAATAGTTGACACTTTTATTTTCAGTCACGAATAATAGGCTTTCTATTAAAAAAACGTTTTTGACTAATAGTTTTTCAAACAGCGTATTAGTCAAAAACATTTTTTTAATAGAAAGCTTATTATTCGTGACTGAAAATAAAAGTGTCAACTATTGGTGCGCTGTCAACTACCAGTACAGTTACCCTAATTCTTGCTAAAGTTTCTCGAACATAAACTTGAGATCAATTCATCAACAGCGATACATGGTACATACAAGTTATTCCATTAACACGGTAGCAACGCTGATATTACAGACCAATTGTCGTCGTCGTCGTCGTCGTCGTCGTCGTTGTTGTTGTTGTTGTTGTTGTTGGCAATCTCTCCTTCCGTCATGTAATCTTGTTCGGTGGTATGGTTGATTACGTGTAGGGGGAATCGATAGGGGAAATAGTTGCGTTTATTATCCCATTTATCGAGCATCTGCTTCCTATCAGCCTCTTGTGCAAATTCTCCTCCTTTGGCAAATTTATCTTGAAAACAACAAGCATTCGCTTTTAATGTTCCTAGCCGATGATCAGTTCCTGTTGGGTACTTTAGAAATAAATTTCGTGTAATTTCACAGCCCCATTCGTAGTAGCAACGTGACAAGCATTAAATCTGTATTCAGACTCGGAAGCAATCTTGAATTCTTTCCAACTACATACAGGCATACATACAGGAAAGGTGGGATAGTTGATCAGGAGAGATACATGATCACATCAGTTTCTTAATTAATATATTGGCAATTTGTGCCTGCTGTCATGTTATCGTGGTAATGTTTGCGTTATCACAGCACTTCACGTTGCAGTTTTCTTTCGCGAGCATAGAATACTGTTGTTACACCTTGTTCTTTCTCCTTTTCGAGTGAATGTTGCATTTCCAACGATTTGAAATATATTAAGTAAAAACAGCAATTTCTGGTCTATTAATGCTATTTATTGATTGATCTAAATATTTAAGGTAAATTTAATTTTTCACTTTTTTCAAATCGAGTGCCTTGAGGGATACAGCTGCAAATGCCCCAAAAAGAACCATAGAACGGCTAATGAAACAGAATAATACGGCAAAGAAAGTTGGAAGGAAAATCTTTTCTTCATCATAGAATGCATTTACATATGTTGTTTTATGTCAGAGTGTAATTCTTCGGTTTTATTTTTCAGTAATTCTCCAAGTTAGTTATAGTTTTCTTGCTTTTTGTGATATTCCCTTTATTTCATGTTATTGGCTAAGATAATAAATATTTTTTAATGTGTTATTAACTCTTCAAATTCACTAATCAAGTCTCCTTTTCAGTGGGGGATACTTGTGCATAACGTCACTGCCAGAAAATGTTTAAATTCTGTCATTAAAATTAGTTTTCAGCTCTCAAATTTGTACAAGTATATTGAGAATACTCTAAAAATCGCAACATAAATAATTAAATACAAACAAAGCAAACCATTATTATTATTATTATTATTATTTTAATTAAAAGCTAAAACTGTCATCAACTATCCCACCTTTCCCCTACAGTATTGTCTCTACACCCCCCCCCGGTATCCTCTACTTATTCTTGGACTGACAACAGCGACAACTGACAACAGCGACAACTGACAATCAGCGCTCGGTCCCGAACCGTCACCTTAGATCTTAGATCGAGACAAATCTGTACATTGTACGTAGGTAGATACGGATGATACCGATACACGTTTCATTCAGACGGTTCCATGTCACTGACCTTCAGCGGCACCAAATACAGTCGGTGCATCATCGTTAGGAATGGAAGACCCCGTTATTAGCACGAGTCGCCGATCGGGTTCTTGATCGGCTGGTTCCTTCCTTGCCCTTTTTCCTCTCCTATTATTCAACGGAATTTTCGATCCGGTTTTCTTAAACTCCACTTCCCCTCTGATACGGTATACATCTAAATACGTGTTCCGATCATCCATCCGTTTCGATTCAACTTGGACATTCGAGCGAGAAAAGTCTTTTCCCCGTTTGCCGCCCCAGCTGTTGAATGGCACGCGAATCGGCCGATGAATGCTAGGGCTTGACCCGTACAGGCTTATTCTTTTGTCTCCCCACCAATAAATCCAAGGATCCTTTTTGTCGTCAGCAGGATTCTGAATACCCTACGGTTAACATGATTTTAAAACCAATTTCATCCGAATTTGATGAATCATCAATTTTGAATCGAAATGAAAACGCACGCATTTGTATGTAACTGTCTTTCCATCTCACCTTGTCTTTTGCTGACGAATCGTGCCACGGTCCTACACTTTCTCTTCTCTTTGTAACTATTTTCGCGTTCGAACCGATCCCTCGAACGTGTCGATAATTGTCACGATTTTCCTTGTTATCGAGGTGCTCGCTTCCTCTCCTAGGCCCGCCTAAAATTAGCACGCATTATCCTGCTGCTATATCCTACTTCGGTGTATGTAGGCACTTTTGTTCGTTAAGGACACCAATCGGGAAATTGATAAAACACTTAACCTAACCCTCACCTGCCATAATATCAGTCGGATCGGTTTGCTTTCTGTTCCCCAGCGTTGAAAACAATTCTTTCTTCTGCCAATCTCTCGAAGCGTCGATCGCAGATTTCCGGGCCCGATTGTCCAGCGTATCGTTGCCTTCATTTTCCAGCCGTATCGCATCCGAGATGGTGCCGTCAGTGTCGGGATATCCGAGAATCACGCGCATCAGAAGAGAAACGATCGGAAGAAACACCCACATGCCTGAGAGGAATCCAATCGTTTTGCATAGCTATGCATATATGTTGATTAACAAAGCCGGGAAGGTTAAAGCCGGTTTAGCCAATAAAGTTCACGACTCGTAAAATGATGGTTGAAACGGAACGAGAGTCGCATAGGTGTACTATCCACTACCTATGAGTACCTACCACCTAGGTATATTAACGATCTTGTTCGGTAAACATATGTATTACATGTACCCATGTATAATATACATACATATGTAGGTATGTATGTATTAAGTTGGGGGTTCGTGTTTAATATAATACGTCTTCTCACCGCTACCTGCTTATTAAACTACCTATGTATGAAGGATAAGGAGGGAAAATGCAAACTTGCGTTTTTTTTATGCAAAAGAAACGACAGCTATTCGTCTAGTTGGGTTCAAACAGAATTCGTATGAATATGATAGCAACAGTAAGATACTGTCTCTCTACTTCTCGTGCTTTCACTGAGTGTTCGTTTTCATTTGTCGGAACAGAAGATTTGTCTTGTTAGAAATTTGGATTTGAACTTGTGCTACATATGTACGCGACAATAAGTAGATAAGGTATTTCACAAAGTACTGCCTGAATTTAATCTACCTAGTACATAGTCTCATGTGCCCTTTTTCTTTAAATCGTTTAAATCGACTCGGGGGTGTGTGTGTGTGTGTTTGTGTGTAAAATAAACCAAGGACATTACTTCTCTCGCGTTCAGATTAGCTAGAAGCGAAAAGCGAAATATGAAAAGTGAGACGAGTATCGAATACCCAAGGAAAGAAGCTAATTTGAGAGTAAAGAATCGAAGAAACTAATACTTACTTAAAACATTACATTTTTTGTTTATTTTTGTGCTTCATTTTGTATCTTTTATTTAAGCCATATATAAAAAAAAAGGTGTAACCAAGTAAGTAAACAAAATTATATTTAAGTAACTAAGCAAAGAAGCAATTTTTTTTACGAATTTACCACATTTACGGAAAAAGGGCATATAAACCATGTGTTTGAAACTAATAAATAAAGACACATATCATTTTCAAATCGTGACTTCTGTTTTCAGAACGTTTGAAAGACACGGTACTACATCCTTAAAAAATTGGATTTAATTACATTACTTTTTATTAAGTTATACTATAATGAAAACTGTGAAACCGATTTTCTTGAAATGGCATTTTGGCGTGTGTGCCCTTTTTCCATCGAATGCCTCAGGGGTATGTTGTATGTAGCTACTTTTAATACATTTTCTGCCACATGCTTTCATCAAAGGGAAGAAATCAAGCAGAGGAAAAAGAAGCTGAGACTAGGAGGGCAACTTCAACACAACTTGAACTTTCCTATAATTGAATATGATAATCCAACCTTTTAATCAGTTTTTAAGGTCCTACTAAGAATCTTAAATTCTTAAATGAAAATATAATTATGTATGTGTGCCGTTATGTAGAATAATAAATGATCCCCTTCGAAAACCAGTAATATGTACGTATCCACCTAATGCATATGCGTAAGATTTAATGCAAAAACAGCAGAGACATTATCTGTAAAGCCTTTATGGGGAGGCAGCGTGAGCACTGAGCACTGAGCACTCTAACATTCTTCAATCTTCTCTGCGAAAAATAATCTGCTATTTGTGCGCTTTTATTAAAGTCGCACTAGCCATATCCCAAATAATTTAGTACCTGTGTTGTACAAACGTCACAATCATGTACGATCTACTGGTCTGTGTTATAGGTACACACTAGGGCGGCTCTTATTTACTCTTGGTAAAAATTTTTTTTTCAAGATTTTCTTCGAGGCATCCCCCAGAATAGTTCCAAATAATAAAAGAAAAATCTGCGTAAAGCTTGAGCCCGATCGGATAACGGGCCCTTGAACATTTCAAATAATTATAAAACAGTTCGCTAAGTCGATTTTATGTAACATCCTCCAAGTTATTGATTAAATCAAAACATATGTCAAACAGAAGTTGTAGATCCGGACAAGGAGCATCTTTTATGTTCTATTACTTTGTCTCGTGCGACAAACGGTTTTCGTAAAAAACTCCGAAAAACTAAAAAAAAAACTTTTCTCAAATTTTGAAAGTGCAAATGCTTCTCGAACACTTTTTATTTATGAAGGCGAACAGAAAAAAATGGAAGTTTTATTTTCGAGGACTATTTTTTAAACATTTAGTTCATATATCGAAATATGCCAAAAAGATAAAAAAAAATCCCATATTTTCAGTGTTTGATAAGTCACGAATGTTCCCTGAAAATTTGGGACCGAAATTCACAAAAATATCGAAGATATAGACATCAGAAGTGAGGTATTCAAATGCATTTTTCTCGAAATCATGATGAATGCTTACTTATTGTCTTAACATCCGCAACTGCAGAGTTGGCAAGAGTCGGCTAAGATTTTTTCTAGGAAAAGAAAAAATGACACTCGGATCGTTTTCCACATATGAGAGAAAGAACGCGTCTAATGTGTTTTTTTTTGTCTTGTCCACCGGTGCTTTTACAATGATGGTTGAACGAACGATGGCACTCTGCACGGGCGACCAAGTGCACTTTCGTCGGCATACGTGTTGAAACTTGGTTAGCGAACGCTTTCAAACCTGTCATCCAAGTACTTGATTGTTTTCACAAGTCATTTGTGTCTAGTACTTTATTCGGTAATAGAGATTTTTCTTTCGGCAGGCGTATCTTTTCACTTTTATAATCTCGTGCATAATGCGCTGCAGAAAAACCTAATCAACCACGCAACACATGCTAGGTATACTACTTCTGTTAAATTAAACTATTCCCTTGACACGGAAATTCTATCGTTACCCGAGAAAATTCGAATGTCTACACACACCCTAGACGCGACACGATTACCTAGGAAGAATTACGCTCGGAAGAATTTCATGTCGCAACAGTTGCATTCGCTTTTCAGTATCTTATAATTCATTGTCACCGTTACCGATATCTATAATCCTACTTAACAAATAGCCGTTTGATTTTCGTCTTCAGAACGGGTCGAACGGATTAGAATGTTTTGAATTAGGTATGCTTATCACAGAAGACAGTAATTGTTAATAAAACCGGTCCGGAGCATTCACGGCAGGCAAAACTCTGTAGGTGGTACAGAGTTGTTGTCGCCAACAATAGTCAAACAATTGCGTTTATTTTCGAATTTACGATGATAAAATAACTCGATGAATGTTATTTATTGGCACCCACCTTCGAAACTGTCTTTCCTCGATGTCGAAACGATGTTTCTGTCTATTATCCGCGCGTAACAACTATTTTTACGCAACTAAACTAATACTTTGGACAGAAAAGATTCCCCATCCACTTGTTCCTTTGCTATGCAAATAGGGTTGACAATGATACGCGTGGCGCGGGCGGCACCTGCGGGCTCTCCAGTAAGATGAGATGTACTACAGTGGCCAGTAACGATACGCGCTGCTCTTCTTATACCCGCCACGTGCTTCTCCAGCGCACTCTCCGATTCGTCCAAAAAATCAACCCCGGCATTTTACCCCCTCTCACTCTCTTTCGCACTTGTTATTATCCTTCGCGCTTAGTACATACATAGGTACATACCTATGTAGGTACGGTACGATATATTCTCTCTCGCGTGCTCCTCTCGTTCTCTCTTCCCCAGGCGTATTTTCTTCGTTTCGTTTCCCATCTTCACCTTCTATTCAAACAGTTTCCCATTTAAGTAGGATTATTTAATTCGGCATCACAAGTGTCAATGGACTTCTCTTCTATATTGCTCGACGACGTGGCGACGGTGATACGTTTACTAAACGAGAATAACGGATATTTTTTCCCGACACGGTTCGTGTACTTGATACTCGGCGAAAACGCTCGGAAACAGACAATTTGGAGGCATAGTTTTTAGCCGTTTTACAAATCTGTCGAGTGGACAAACGTTTATGTTATGAATGAAAGTTGTTGCGTACCATAGTTTAGAAGTGAAAATTGAATGAGGAGCGTTGGTTACTCTGGAAGAACAAACCCCACCAGATGCAACGAGCTTTCATAGAAATGGCAAACTAAAGTCCTGTAAAAATCGTAATTAGATCGTAAATATACATAGTATGTATAGATAATGCCGAGCTACATTATGTACATATGTAGGTAGAGGTGTGTGTGTGTGTGTGTGTGTGTGTGCGCGCGCGCGCGCGCGCGCGCGCGCGTGTGTGTGTGTGTAGGAGGCCTGTTTCGCCCGCGTCGATAACCCGCATGTTAATCACTCCCTTTTTAAGCTTTTAATAATATCCTACACGAATAGCCGGGAGCTCGACTATTTTACATACCGAGTAGCGTACGATATTTAATCAGCATTGAATAATTTGCTTTTTACTTTGCATAAAAGTAGGTATACCTAATGGGCAGAAATTAGGATGTCAGTCCGTTCAGAGTCGATCGATTGCTGTTATTCATATCATTTCTGTTTTTCTAACGTTGATAAATTTACAGGACAAAAGAACTTGACAGATGTTGAGAGTTGTTCGTTCCATAGAATAATTATTGCCGGTAGGTACAATCGCGGCGCGCGATACGTTGGAGAAATTTCGTTGCTCGGTGAAAAACGATGACATTTTGAAAATACAAAGACAAATTGAATATGTGTGGCAAACATAGGGGTAGCATATGCGCCTAACGGTTAAAAATGTGTTACTCTGCGCCCCTAAGAGATTATATCGCGCGTTATCATCGTAAATTTCCGTCTTGCGCAACATAACGTTTGCCAGTGTGATACTGAACAAGAACCTTACCGTAATATGTAATATGGAACTGCATAATCGCATATTTTTTACTTTCCCTGGCATGTAACCATCGCATATTGTCACATAGTGTCAAGATACCTGGCGAAGAGCGGTGGCTCGTGTCACTTGACGAGAGCTTTAATAAGTTTTAGCTCCGGAAGCTCGCCGCCCTTTAAATACGAGGCGAGCATTTAGCGACGAGCAGACGGACGTTACGTTTCTTATCGTTGCAAAGTGAACAAGCGAGTAGATGAGCAAGGAGGGAACGCGAGGTTCTCTGGGGAGGGAACTCTTCTGTTTACGCCAAGATTTTTCATTCTAATCAACGATTGAAACTTTAGTCGTGTCGCAAGGTCGGTGTAACTTTGAAGGTTTCTTCGTTAAGATGCACCAGGTATCCAAGTGTTACCTACGCATATCGTACCTACTCGTACGATATACCTATACCTACCTAGGTATGTGACCCATAATAACCTCGTCAACATTTCGTGCTCGTTACCACGGAGCGGATCGCGTCTACACATACATACAGTTGGTAAAAAAAAGTATCTCGACAGAGCATCGACTTTGATATTTATTCACAGAACTGCTATTAAAAAGAATTAAGCGAAACTTAACTATAACAAAATGAAAGCTTAAACATTATACTTTATTTCTACTATATGGAAATAATATAAACCTTAATTTTACATTCAGAAAATAATAAATCTTTGCCAAGTGTAGTAATGACGACCTATTAGTCGAGAGGGTTTGGGCAGATGAGAAGTGGAGTCATTCGGATCAAGATTCAGTAAAGCCCTAAGCACTTGTAAACGAAACGAAGGAAAGAGGATACCCGTTCATTATTCATTTTGTATAATGCATGGGCATTAGTGAGTTGCTAGTGTGAGTGGCAGCTCGCATAATGAATAGTAAAATCAGAAAATACAAAAAATCCAAAAATCCCTTAAAAAAAAAACAAAAAAAAAAGAGCTACAAAACTTTCTGCGTCCACGTCGTTAGCTCTGGGTAACGCAAAAGGAAAGGTTTATATATGAATGTAACTGCTGTTATTAATTTAAGCTTGTTTAGGTTGGCAACACTGTTTCTGTGTAAAATTTCGATACTCTGACCTTAGAATCGTGATTCGTGATTAGCGATATCAAAAACCCTTTGAACCACTAAAGTTCAAATTTTAAATATTTCAGTACCTATATGCCACACCGTTGGCGGCCGGGCTGGCCACTGTAGTGGCCGCGTAAAAATTTGGATACATTGCCGAACATATTGGCGGTATATATGCATAAATTTTAAGTAAATAAAATTTACAATTTCATTGAAAAAATCCCGGCCCTTTAAAGATTAATTTCCAAGACCCGTTGAAATGAATGCTAGTCGGCGAAATGAGGTGCCTACACGATTCTTCCTTCTGCATCACAAAATATACAATCGTAAGAGCGTTATGGCGTGTGTCAGAATGCGCAAACATGCTTTAATATGTGATGATGCGTTGTGCAATCTAGTGAAGTAAGAGCTGGCCAAGTGCGTAAAACTGTGTTTGTTGCAGAATACCTTGCCTGGCCACGCCAAGTATTTGACTTCCAGGCCGCTCGGCAAAGGACTTCTAGGCAAATGTCTAGATGTTACAATTTATCTTCACATTATTAAAATGTGCGCGATATGAGTAATGGAATGTATGAACCCAGCATTTTAGCTGTGTATATGTAGTTCTGTCATCTTAAGCGCAGTTGGAAAGCACCTTTATGTACTTGTTATGTATCATTTTTTGTGATTTATATATTTTCTTCTATTTTTTTTTGTTGTGATTTATATATTTTCTTCTATTTTTTTTTGTGATTTATTCATTTCCGTGCTCGATTTTTTCATGTACTTGGCTTAATTTTTTTACTTTTTTGAAGTTTTTTATGGGTATATCGTACACACAAGAAAAAATATTTTACCAGATAGGTAACATGAAAATTACTGAAACTGATCAAATACACATATGGATCCTTACATCAATATCAACACGTGCATGGAGAACACGTCTGCATTAAATTATTATATTATTTATTACAATTTAAATTAACAGTCTGATCGAGTTAAAGATGTATCTCATACATCATCATTTTCTATACAAAATCAATTTTCTTGGAGACAAGGATAGTAATTAAAATTTTAATCTACAATCTAAACAAAACCACGACAAAATCATTTCGACGCTTGATTCTGTATTAAATTGATTCATATTCGGTTATGACATATCCTGCTCCACAATTTTAATTGAAGTGAAAAAACACCATCGATATTGTAGTACAAGAAAATAATTATTTTTTAGTTTTTAGTGCATTTTAAATAAAATCGTTGAATTTTAAATTTTGTTTTGGATATGTTTTATTATTAGCCGGCTTTACACGACCGCTCCAAACCTTCGGGCTTCGCGCGTCGCTCCGGCGTACCGCGCTGGAACGCGCGTCTGGAGCGTGTTGTTCAAAGCGCAACACTCGAAGCGCGCGCGCCAGATCCGTAGGTTTGGAGCGTCCGCTCCAAATTTGCAAGATTTCGCGTGGAGCGTGGCATGTCCGCCGGGCGGACAGTTCAGTGGGACGCGCCACGCTACGCCACCTGCATAGCTGACATCGTGCAAGTAAAATGTCTTTAATAAAAAAGCGAAGAACTCGCGTGATAGCTTGCATTTTATTGCATGTTTATTTTAAAGCGGACGAGCAACAACATAAAACAAGAATATGGGTCAAGAGATGGCATGAAGACAGAGATCGCCACGGTTTTAGTTTCCACAGGCAGGGGAAACTTCTGTAAATTGCGATAAATTGTTCCAAACTGTCTTTGGACCACATTTTGACTGCTATACCTATAAAGCACGATCTGGCGCGTGGCGCGTGGCACGCCAATTACTTGCCGGGAGACGAACATCTGAAAATCTTATAACTTCCAGGGGTGGTTTCACCCCCCAAACATGCAAACAGGCCAAAATAAATAGACATCTGTTTCTTATTTTTCGGTCATCTAAAACATATCCAAAAACCAAAGCAATCGGAGGCGGACACCTGGGATACTCTCCTTGTAAGAGAAACATTGATGTTCCGTTTTACCCTACTCTCCCCTACATATCTACGATCAACTTTAATATAACTTAAATATCACGGGTTACCGAAACAAAGATAGATACATATGTATGTAGCTGCGCTTTTTTATCCCGCGTTTGCAAATTCAAACAAATTTCAAATCTATCTACAATGATTTATCTGTTAACCACGTTTGCCGCTCTCGATACATCGTCCACCTACGCACTTTCATATTCAAACAATTGCTTTATCATTTCGCGTTGAAACACTTGATTTGTCATTTAAACATTTGTTTTTTACTTTTCAGACAAGGAATTCATTTGCCGTATACGCTGGACAGCACCACCATCGAAAATGGTATATGTAGCAAATCGTCCTCAACCTTTGAAATGCACATTATAATACTAATAATAATAATGAAAAAATAATAAGAAGAATAATACTAAATTCCTTTTTAAGCTTAAACCTTTTGAAGAATGTACGCGTTAATGGATAATATAATACGTATTAAAACGATGAGTACTTGTTCTTTCTTGTTCGTAGAAATTCAGATTTCTAGGTGACGGAGACTGTCCCGATTGGCTTCTAGCAGAAATCAACACGTTATCACGCATGGTATGAGTTTCGAGTTTCATAGAGACATAAATACCTACCTCATCAGCTTTCTTCTCTCTTTTCGATTCGACTTGAAACTATACCATACACTCGGCTATTCCTTATCCATGGCAACATTTCAATTTCTGATTTCTGATTCGCTATCGCGAATAGACGTATGAATTCGATTAAATTTCATCTGCCCAACGACGATTTTATCACAGCTCTCTGTTTTCGCAGACGTCTATCAAGATTAGAATGTTGGGGCAAACGGTTGCAAAGTATCTTACAGAAGGAGAACTGGAAGTAAGTGGAACATTATTTGTCACCTATTTTTCTTGCTACTCGTTTTTCATGAATCGTATCATCACGATCAAAATATGATAATGCAATTGGCTCACAATACGCTCGAAACTATCCAACACGTGTACATTTCAAATGCTGCAACTTGTCTTGAACTGAATTCTTTGATGGCAGCGTGTGTTAACCAGGCCCAACTAAACGAATGAAAATTTTGAAACCTCGCATCTTTCATTATATCAACTTTGGTGACGATTGTTGCTTTCTCTTGTGTTCCTTCCTTTCAGGAAGAAAAAGTTAAGAAGATTACCCAAGATGCTAAAATAGGTAAGCGTAACTCTATTACCTTCAAATCAATTATCCGATAGAGTGCGAAATTTCATGGGGATATGTATAATATTATTATCTAATTAATAGGAAGTTTATTCTAATTATGGAAAGTTTAAGGGGTGATTCTACGTGGCAAAGTGAGATGAAAGTCAAGAATTACGAAATTCTGTTTCAAGCTTCGTATTCGAGTTTCAATATGTAATCGTTGAAACAGCGTCCGACGCAAGGGACTTGATACACTTGCGTACATAGTATTGTGGGACCCGACAGTACACAGGTAATCCAAGTCCCTCGCGTCAGACGCTTTTTACACACGCGTACCTTAAGCTTTCTGGCACCTTGTCGCACCCAAACACCCTGTGTGTGTGTATACACACACACACACACACACACACACATGTCTTATGTACACGAGTACACAAGCACACAAGTACAAGTAGCAGATAATTTCACTGATACACATATATTAGGTAGGTACATAATATGTGGACCGTACGATCCCATTTTATGTAGCCCTCTGTCGCGCAAGTATAGGTCTGGGTTAGGTACAAAGAAAAGTCTGTATTTGCGTTCTTTTATTATTTTGCTTGTATGATTCTTCTCCAAGAGCTGAACGACACAAAGGCTATGGTAGCAGCCCTCGAATTGATCTTTACATCGTCAGCTCGATATGGAGTATCTGCTACCGATTTAAGTAGCGAACTGCAACAGCTTGGTCTCCCTCGAGAGCATAGTGCAGCAATTGCCAGACTGCATACAGAATATTCTTCTCAAATCACAGTTGCTCTGTCTTCGCAGTCTTTGAGAGGTAGGATCAGAATGAAAGTCAGTCGCATGTTAATGTTAACATCATACTCTTTCACCTCCCATATTTTTCGTATATGCATGTATGTTTATGTGTATGTACAATATATGCCGATGAGATACTCGTATAATCTATCTGTAAGTTTGAGAAACTTTAACGTATCAGAGCTAGAAAGACGCGTTGGCTAACAAACAATGTGTAGCCTAAAAAACCTTTTGCTAAAAATTTGTCTCCCTATTTGTCTCGTATTTACCTATTCATCTAATTGTTATGCAGCAAACCGCGCACTTTAGACAAACCTGCTAAGCTGCACTAATACTACTTACAATTAGTCGCATAATTGTCAGCCAATCTACGTATGTAGGTGTGTTATTTGCGAGGTATTAAAAATTAAATTTTGCCAGTCAGTCAACTGTCGTCGATCCAAGTCTTGCCTTGCGATGATTCGTCACCATTTTCCACCATCTCTCTCAAGTTGAAGAAATTAGGCGGCAGCGGAGAAAATTCTACCATTAATATCTCTAAGGAGGACGTACAAGTTCTACTAACAGGTGAGCAGCATGGGCAGCTGACTTGGAGCATGTAAAAACTACCTGCCTACCAACCTACCTATTGTAAACATATCCATTTGTTTTTATCTCTCTTAAAGAATTACGGAGAGCAAAGTCATTAATGGAGACCCTTTGAAAACTGCTACGATCAACAGAAAGGAGTCTATCAACTTAAAGAACAGTGTATCTATGTGTTTTACGACGTTACAATGTACTACTTTATTCATAATTTACTGTATTTTCTTTCCTACCGAGAATACACTTGTCAAGTATAACAAATACAAAAATGTGTTATTATTGCTGACAGTTACCAAATTATTACCAAAGCGTTTTCTAACGTCGGGTACAGTAATCTCTCGTAGTAAACCCGACGAACGGGGCTGGCGGCGCGGCGGGCGTACGACGTGATGCTGACACTATTCGGGCGAGCGAGAGGGAACGAAACAGTTGACACGAAGTTGTCGTCGACTCTTTCGTTCTCTCACTCTCGACCGAAGGATTCCAAGAAATGGTGGGGATAGTCACCGGGCGTACTACGCATGGTAAAAACGGGACAATAACGAGGAATTACTGTACCTACATATTAGGAAATTTATTCCCGGACTTGTGTGTGCCATCATACACATTGTCTACAATTTTGTCTTTTCGTTGTGAATCAAACACAAAATAAACATGTACCGCAACATGCAGGGTAGGTACGAATAGATACATACCCACCTATGTATTTATTGTTTAGATGTCGTAACAAGAATTAGCAGTAATTTCACGTTTTAAGGTATAATGTATATTTATTATATCATCATTTTTTGTCATATAGCATAACATTGTTATTCCTATGTTAATAATAATAATAATAATAATAATAATAATAATAATAATAATAATTATAATAATAATAATCATCATCATCATCATCATCATCACCATAGCACCATGAACACTCCACAGTAAGTTTTTTTAATTCGTTATTCGAACAGCGCGACGCGCCGAAGCGCTTCAAGGGGTGAGAACCACGATTTTTAGGATGGAGTCGTGAAAAATTACAATCGCCCCATATTTGTGGTGCAATCTTCGTTAAGGACAATAGACCCGTTTGTGAATGACTAGACGATTTTAACATTAGTAAACGAGACTTTCTGACTAGAACCTTAACCTGTTATAACGTTTGCACGGAGTACATACTTACATGTACCTACTACCCTTGATCACATCGATCAATGCTTTGAAATATCGATTGCTTCCTTTAAAAGACTCTTGTTGTCTCGGTTTGTTAGAACCGAACGAAAATTTTTTATTCATCGCCTATTTGCATTTCCTTTAGTCGGGTACGTCGATGATTGAAAAAAACTTTGACCGACTTTCCCCAAGTTGATTTTTAAATGAAATCGTATGACTGTTCTCACGTCCGTTAAGCACCACGATTTAGGGATTCGTACAGGTGTTGGGGCTCACATTTCGCAAATCATTGTCGCTCTTCCTTTTCACATAATTCAACTTGCTTCTATTTCCTTTGCCTTTGCATTACACGCATAGGTATACTATGTATATTTGCGCGCGTGCGTAATAATATTTTTTCTCTTCTCGCCATCATATTTGTTCTGAACTGTTTTAATCAAAGTTCGCGCTTAAAATTTATATATCCTTTCCTTTTCTCATTTAAATTCGTTCCTCTCCTTTTCGTCTTCTACTTGTTCTTCTCACAAACTCGTTGGCGTGTATCCACCCTTAACCATTCATCTTGTTTTATCACTCGACAATAGCTTCATTATGTATATTCATTTATTTTATTTTCGTTAATTTCAATTTCATAAATTTAACATCCTACCTAAATAGCTGGTCTTTATAACTTGTCAATAAATAATAGATACATAAATACATAGGTACATGCTTTATCGCCATCATTTGTATACGTTCTTATCTTTGCATTTACAACGATCAATGATAACGAAAACGACGATAATAATGACGATAGTTGTGGAAGCAACAACTATAAAGAACAATGATAGTACCAGCGGCAGTGGTAGTAACGCTAATAATATGTAGTATTAAGAAAAGTAATAAAGTTAACGACGAGGGTACCATCAGCGGTAGTAGTGACAGCAATAGTATATGCACAAAGGTTAGTTTTCGATTGACTATTGCGCACTTTAGATTCAAATAGGTGTACATGTAACACCGTTAATGCCCCCGCGCGCGTGTGGGTATACGCCTTTATTCTTATGGTAGTTTAACAGTTTTTTTGCAAAGTATTAGCTAGAAATCACGTTCATTATATTATCTAATAACGATCCCGATCATGTTCATCGTCATCGTTATCGCCATCATTATTGTGATCATTTTCACTGTCATTGCCGTTTCCATTTCTATTGTCATCATCGTCACCATCGTCGTCATCGTCGTCATCGTCGTCATCGTCGTCATCGTCGTCATCGTCGCCATTGTCGTCATCATCGTTCAAGTTGTAACATGTAGTCATTGACTGTTGCTGCTCGGGTACAATTAGTCTCATATCTCGTCACTGTAAGGAAATTTTGTTACCTATTCAAGAGACAAGTAAGTACAAAAAACTCAACAGATTACAGTTTCTCCACGATGAGGGGACCGAATGATCGAGAACATCGTTTCCTTTTACAATCGAGTCTATCGCGAAATAACAGCACTGGATGGAGTGCTTACTACGATTTCCTCTGGAGATAATATCAGAACCAGGGTATGTTTCGAGAATCGAGAGCAGTAGGGTTATCCATTGAGACCATTACCATTTGGTCTAATTGTAAGCTCAAAGTGGCGCGCCTATTAAACTCATAGGTCTTCCTATATCTCAGAGGTGGCACACATATATTTCACTTGTCGCAAATGAAATATTGCGCGGCTAAAAACATCCTACAAACGGGTTTGTAGTAGAGGCGGCCAACTCTGTAGCGTGCCGCCTTGAACGGACTAGGTATTTACGTACCTAAGTACATACTGTTTGTATCGGGAGGTTTAAAGAGCTTTTCGCTCCAATTAAATTATCAAACGTGGACATTGCCCATTGGATGGATGTTGTTGTAACTTCTCGCCATCTCGACTTGACTTTCGACACTTTCCTGTCTTGGCCGTGACAAAGGGAATCCCTTCGGCAGATTACACCATTTAATTTATTTCTTCACCTGTCGCGACTCGAAAAAGACTCGAAAAACTTTTCGAAATGGAGTATTCACATTTGCATTCTGTAGTAGCATATCACTCTATGCTTTTTCCGTCTAATCTAATCGACTTGCGACGGTCATCGAAGCTCGTACTTGATTCATTGAAACTCACGGTTTTGTATCTCTATTCTCTATACGACACGGATAATTCCTATCTAGCACCATCCGATGTATGTATGCATGTATGCAAGTATGTATATTATCGTTTATCTATGCACGAGTAGATACATGTACCTACATATGTCGAGAAATGTTGACCTGACCATTAGTCGCAACAATAACGAATTATTGTTAAGCGCGAGTCAGATCGTTCAAGCTCAAATTGACACCTACATACCTACGTATGTATTGGCTTGCCGGAGATTCGAGAAGTAGACAAAGTCCTTTTTTCCCTCTTCTTCTCCTTCTTTCTTTATCAGATTGCCGAGTTAGCTGTAGGTACAGGAGATTTCTACCCTCTATTCCTAAAGATCTTTCTGAAAATCCATCACCGGCATGTGTCGCGAGACGAAACAGAAAAGTGAGAAGGAGGAGCGAGGAAAGAGACGCAGCTACGTATCCCCGATTAGCTCTAAAGAGACATCTCTCAAGTGGAGGATAATTATTGTTTTACTCCGCACAAGCCAAGTCGAAGCTCCGACATCAAGATGAATTCTAAATGAATTCGACCTACATGTATGTATGTATGTATGTATGTATGTATGTACGTAGCTCTTCTTTAGGGATGTTTGAAGTTGCGGGAGTCGGGTTAGTAGGGACGGTGACGCAGGCTGTGTCGTGTGGAAATGAGCCCGGAAACGAAGCAATGTGGTGAATAATATTCTGAACTCCGCTCAGAACTCGACTATTACGGCTGAGCAGGCTGCCAATCCCTAGAACTCGAGTCTATAGGCACTGCAGCTTGTCTCGTGGTCCTGAAGATTGATGGTACATCGGGATGCTGAAGGTGAGAGGTCGATGTGATTCGCAGCGAGAGCCTCTTCGTTATCGGCCACCCAATAGCCCAAAGTGTCCGTGTCGTAAGTTGGTATCATAGTTACCTCTAAACAATAAACAGTGAATCGCTTAGAAACCATGTGATTATCAGCTAAATACTTATAATTAGTTAATTAATTATTCGAATGGAATAGAAGAGAACATACCGAGATCCTTGTCTTCCCAAGTTCTCTTGGCTTCTAGCAATGCGTCGTATACTTCTCGGCTCGGCTCGGTACCACTGAATACGTAATATCTCGCCCGTATTCGTTTGAAAAATTCCAACGATGTGTAATATGAATTTCCATGATGGGGAACGTATGTCAGATCCATATACACCGGTTGAATCTTATTTCGGGAGTCTTTCATCTTTTTCTCATTCTTCCCTGGACTTTCCGAGCGTTTCTTATTTTTAAGATTCTCGGACAAAATCTTTCGCGCTTGTTTCTTCTCTTTTTTCGGTGTTCCCGGAGTCCCTTTGTTTGAAATTTCGTTGGTCGTAGGAGCTGGCGAAGGTAGCCTGAGCGGTTCGCCCCAGTCTTTGGTGGGATCGAAATGTTGTCGTCTTACATCGTTGTCCAACGCTGCCCCGAGACCGGATGACTGTATCGCCGCCGCACACTTGAAGTTAAATTTGTGCGGTGGTTTAGGCGACGGAAGACCCAACGGAGTTCCCCAACCGTCCAGTGGATCCTTCTTCGAGTCGGCTGTCGTATCCTCGCTACTCTCGCCCGTCCTGCCATCGGACATTTCTTGCCGTACACCTCCATTCGTGTATCTCGGCGACATCCCTCTACCGAGCGTTACAGGTGACTCTTTCATCTCTTTACGTTCCATCAGAGCTTTCTCAAAGTCCAGATCGGCTTCGTCAACGTACCTCTTTGCATCAGCTTTCTCTTCGTAACCACCAGCATACTCCTTCTCCACCGTAAATCTTTTAAACGTATAATCAGCCTGTATCGGGATAGGATCACTACTTTTACGTATACTATCTACGTCCTCTTGGAATGTCTTCATGGCACTGATTTGAGGCGGAACAGCGGGTAACTCGCCATAAAAGCTGCTGCTCATGGCAGCTGCGGAGAATCCCACCGATATTTCTTCCTTTCCGATGCTCTGCTCGAGTTGCCGACTCGTCCCGGCTGACTGTTGAGCGTGCGTCGTTGAAGAGGATTGTCCTACGCCTACGCCTACGCCTACGTCTACGCCACCATCGTCGGAATGACTTTGTTGTTCCTTTTCGCTACCATACAGCCCACCCTCGGTGGTATATGTTTCCTTCCGCGCATTATCACTCTCTAACTCGGACGACTTTATACCATCGATAATGCTACTGATCGCTGATTCGGCCGCATCTCTACTAGGCAAATATTCATCTACTTTCACGTCCACTTTTTCCGCCAACACGACTGTTTCGCCTTTCTCGTTGGTTGTTTCAGTAACTTCTCGGGTTGTTGTCACAATCTCACCATCGTCCGAGACGGTTTTCGTTGTGGTGATGATCGTTCTTATTATCTCGCCCGATCGAAAACCTTCCGGTGTTCCTGTTAAGGATCTGCTTTCGGGTTTTCTGTCGGGCGTAGACCGTCCAGATGGATGCGGTTGAACGCTGCCACTACTGTCACAAGTAATATCGCGTACAAGAGGGGAGGCTGGGCGTTTATCCTTTTCTGCAACTATGTCCTTCCCATCTCTTTCCACTGTCTTCTTCTCGGTCTCGCTACCCTCATCCGCTCGGCGATGCGACGTAATCATCGATTCTCCAAATACTTGACCCTCCTTCAACCTGGCCCCCGGCTGCCCCGGTTTCGTCAGTATTTCGTCGCTCTTCGGCATCTCCCTTGATCCAGCTGATCCAATCACCGTAGCGGCCGTTCTTACTGGCCGACGATTCCCGTCTGTACTTGACGCGATATCGGTGATAATCTCGGTCTTCTGTGTCTCGGTTTTCATCGTTTCAATCATTTTCGCACTTGCTTGCTCTCTACCACCCTCGACCTCTGTCGATGACTCGGCCACTCTTTCCACATCGTCCGGGACAATGACATCACGCTCGATTACGTTTCTCGTTACAACTGGTTCGCGTTGCTCGATAATTTCTCGTTTTATAATCTTTCGAATGGTGGTGTCGGGGTCGCCTTCATCCGAAATTCTCTGTTTCATGACTGTTTCCGTGACCATTACGGGCTCTTGTTGCTCCACCACTTCTCGCTTTATAATCTTTTTAACCACTATCACTTTATCTCCAGACGCGTCGTCGGACTGATCATCGTATTTAATAATACCCGCTGCTGCCGCCGCGTCGGATTTCAATACATCCGCAACTTCCGAGCGGCCAATATTGCTTTCCTTCAACAATGCGTGAATGCGCGTTTGCGTTTCACTCCCTGTAGCGTGCATGGTAGCAGAAGATGATACAGCTGTGTCCGGTGAAACGTGCGTATCGGCTGCTTCACCACCAATGCATTTATCTTCTATCCTTTCAACGGTGGATGCTGTAGGCTCTGAGGTTGAGTCCGGTGTCCCGTCACGTGTCATATCTGGCGTGGATTTTCCCGAGAGCGTCGTAATATGAGTCGTCCGTATCTCCGTTATTCCACATACGAACGCCTTGTGAAACTGGCTCTCGTAATTTATCGGATAATCGGAAACTGATGCTTCGGCTCCGACGGATGCTTTCGTATCGGGGTAATCGTATCGAGCTTTCTCGTAGCGATCGTCCTCTTTCTCGTAACTCTCATCCGCCGGCTCGTCTTCCTGATATATCTCTACGCCCATCACCGAATCTCTTGAAAGCTGCTTCTTCAGGATTATTTCTTCGATTATTTCCAAAATGATGTACCGAGGTAGAAACGTCCTAACGATAATCTCTTCCAAAACTTGGTCCGTAATCTTCTTTGCTTTCCTAATGTATTCACCCTCTACGATACCTTCCACTTCTGTCCTCTTCTCTTCCGATATTGATATTTCTTCGTCTATGCGCGGCTCGGATCGAGCCGGACTATCTTGGGTAGATTTATCGGAAGCGATCGGCTCCGAAGATAAACTGGGACTTGTTGAACCTCCGCTTGCATCTTTCGCGTCTCTATATTCATGTGCATGCATAACGGAAGACGATTCAAGATTATCGCCCGTCTTTCCGCTCTCTGCTACACCAATCCCCGGAAACTCAATTCCGCTAGTACATTTCGATGGCACTGGTATCTCGCCGTTTGGTTCGTCCTCAGCCTTTTCTACATCGGTCCCTATTATCATAATTCTCTCGAGATTATTCTTTACAATAATCTCATCGACTATGGTGTTGAGAAGGGGCCGCGGTACTTGATTCATTGCCGAGATCTCATCGAGAACGGTCGGCGTAATTTTCTTACGTTTAGCCACATATTCGTCCATTATGTACTTTTCGATCTCCAGTTTCTTCTGTAATTCCAACGCAATAGCTTCTCCGGCTTCGACTGAACTCTTGGTTTTAGACCAATCGACCAAATCTAAAATTGAATCGCTCCCCGTCTCGCCCTCGCCCTCGCCCTCGCCCTCGCCTTCTCTTTCTCTCTCCCTCGCAAGGACGGTTTCTATTATGTCTATTACCACGAATTCAGGCACTGAATAAGTCATTACTATCTTTTCGATCATGATCGATGTAATTTTTCTCTTCTTGCATATATATTCCTCCAAGATATACTTTTCAATGTCTGCTTTCTTTTCAGCCGTCACTTTCACGATATCATCTTCTTGCTCATCCTCTTGTTGCTTAGTTCCCTCGGTAGCATCACCGGAACTAACCGCGTATGTTACTTTACCTGTGCCGTCAATAATTCCCAGTACTTTATCAATCACTTTCGTAGTAGCGATACTGATGCTCGTACGATCCTCTGTCCTGCCTGACGACTCGGATGATTTCTCTTCATCCATACTAGGCGTCTTCTCTTCGTATACGCTTGCAACCCTGGATCTAGTCGAAGGAGTCTTGTCACCACTCTGAGACCGAGATCCATCCTTGACCGCTCTTTCGCTGGCCGGTGAATCAGCGCACGATAATTTATCATCCTCCTGTGGTCGATCGAATCTTTCCTTCTCCAAATCTAGTACTACTTTCTCACCCTTCTCCACGAACCTTGACGCCGTAGTACTACTCGATCCTTCCATTTCCAATTTATCACCCGTGTGAAGCGGCGACGCAACGACTGTTAATTCTTCGCCCATAGTTTCGGAAACTGCGACCGTCGCTGCCTCTCCATCAACCCTCGCAACTACAACGCTGGATGCCGATACGCTATCGATAACCTCCTTCTCTCCAGCTGGGCTCAATGATTTCGACCGGTGGTCGGAACCCTTGGGCTCTTCGACAACGCCCGCCACAAACTGTGCCACGGACTTGGCAGCATCTGTCACGCCAACATCTTTACGGTCGTCCCCAACATCACCACCACCAGTTGGTGACCTCGAACGGTCCGTTTCTTCTTTGAAATCACTGCAAACACTCGTTACGCTTTGTCGCGATCTAGCTTTGTCGGTGACATTTCCATCCATATCACTAGCGACGCTCGGTGACAGCGACGGCGACGGCGACGGCGACGATGCCACTGCCTCCCTTACTTCACTTTCCTTAACATCATCGAAAACACTTGGTACACTCGGAGATGTTGATTTGGCGGTATCCGTCGCATCCACGTGCTTTATGTACGACGATTTTTCAGCTTCACCGGGAATTGACGATTTGTCAACTGACTTTCGATCCATCGTTTCCATAGACACTCCTCCAGTAATGCTAGTTACACTGGGCGATCTTGACCGGCTGTCGGTGCCTTTCGATTCGACATCCTTTAAATGTGGCAATTCGCCGGCAATACTCGGCGATTTTGGACGGTCCACGCGGACCACAGATTCACCAGGGATGCTTGTAGTACTATGTGACCTAGATTTGTCAAGTGCTATTTCTGCCTCCATGTCCTTTACGCTCGGCGACTTTGAACCTTCCACCGCCACCGTTTCTTTAATTTCGCCAGGACTGGCCGATCTAGATTTATCAGCAGCTTTCGAATCGACTTCCTTTAAATCCGGAGATTTAACGTATTCGCGGCTAATGCTTGGGGATTTCGAACGGTCTACTTGCCCTTCAGATTCACCTGGAACGCTGGTTACGCTCGGTGATCTAGACTCATCCCTCGCTCCCTTTGCTTCCACGTCTTTCAAATCCGGCGATTCGTCGATAATACTCGGGGATTTTGAACGGTCTGCTTGGCCTTTAGGTACGCCAGTAACGCTGGTTACACTGGATGCTCTAGATTTATCAGTCGACATTGCTTGCACGTCATTCGAGTCTGCTGATTCTCCAGTAATGCTTGGAGATTTTGAAGGGTCTACCGGCTCTGTAAGCGCGCTATAAACACTGGTTACACTCGGCGATCTAATAGATTTATCAATTCCTTTTGCTTCCAAGTCTTTTGACTCGGACGATTCGCCAACACCGCCGAGTGGTTTAGATTCGCCAGGTGAAATTGGTATACTGGCCGATATAGATTTGAGGCCAACTCTTGAATCAGCTTCATGTAACTCGGGCGATTCACCGGTAATGCTCGGCGATTTTGAACGGCCTACTTGGTCTATAGACGATTCGCCAGAAACGCTTGCCGCACTCAGTGATATAGATTTATCAATCGCTTCTGCTTCCGCATCTTTAGGATCCGGCGATTCTCGAGCAACGCTGGGTGACTTGGAACGTTCCGTCGTTTCTGGAGACTCGCCTGGCGAGGTTGGCATACTGGGGGACACAGACTTATCGCTAACTTTTCTATCAGCAGCTTCTTTTAAATCCGACGATTCGGCAGCAATGCTTGAAGATTTTGAGCGGTCCACCGGGTCTGTAGGTGCGCTAGAAACGCTAGTTACACTAGCTGATCTAGATTTATCAATTGCCCTTCCTTCAAGTGATTCAACGGCAGTGCTTGGTGACTTTGAACGTTCCACCGCCACCGCCACCGCCACCGCCGTCGTTTCCTTACATTCGCCAGGAGAGCTTGATATACTGGGCGACCTAGACTTTGAGTAGGTGGCGTTTGAATCGGTTTCTTTTAAATCCGGCGTTTCACCGGCAGTGCTGAGGGCTTTTGAACCGCCTACTTGGCCTTTAGGTTCACCAGAAATGCTGGTTACAATCGGTGATGTAGATCTGTCAATAGCTCTTGCTTCAAGGTCTTTCGGATCTGGCGATTGACCAGCGACGAGCGGCAGTGCCTTCGAATGATCCGCTGCCTCTTTGGATTCTTCGGGTGAAGTCGCTATACTGGGCGATTTTGATTTATCGGTGGCTATCGAGTCGACTTCTTTCAAATCCGGCGATTCACCGGCAATGCTCGGTGATTTTGAACGGTCTACTTGATCAGCAGGTGCGCCTGGGATAGGATAGCCGGTTACACTCGGTGATCTAGATTTGTCAATTGCCCCTGCCTCAATGTCTTTTGGATCCGGTGATTTACCAGTTACGCTCGGAGCCTTCGAATGTTCCGCCGTTTCTTTCGATTCGCTAGGAGAGGTTGCTATACTGGGCGATCTAGACTTATCGGTGGATTTTGAATCGGCTTCTTTTAAATCCGGTGTTTCACTGGCAATACTTGGGGATTTGGAACGGTCTATTTGGTCTTTAGTTTCGCTTCGAACGCTGGCTACACTCGGAGATCTAGATTTATCCGTTACCCTTGCCTCCACGTCTTTTAAATCCGGCAATTCACCAGCAACACTCGGGGATTTCGAACGATCCACTTGGCCTTCAGGTTCGCCAGTACTGTCAGCTAAACTGGCTGCTACAGATTTATCAATCGCCTTACTTTCCACGTACTCTGTGTCTAGTGTTTCTCCCGCAATGCTTGGAGATTTTGAACGGTCTGCCAGCTCTGTAGGTGCGCTAGGAACGCTGGTTACACTAGGCGATCTCGATTTATCGATTGTTTTTCCTTCCACGTCTATTAAACTCGGCGATTCACCAGCAGTGCTTGGTGACTTTGAACGTTCCACCGCCACCGTTACCGCAGATTCGCCAGGAGAGCTTGATATACTGGGCGATCTAGACTTCGAGTCAGTGGCTTTCGGATCGACTTGTTTTAAATCCGTTGACTCGCCGACAATGCTCGAGGATTTTGAACCGTCTACTTGATCAGTAGGTTCGTCTGGGATAGGATAGCCGGTTGCACTCGGTGATGTAGATTTTTCAATTGCCCTTGCCTCAGTGTATTTTCGGTCTGGCGATTCCTCCGAATGTTCCGCCGTTTCATTGGATTCGCAAGGAAAGGTTGGTATACTGGGCGATTTCGAGACTGTCACAGTGGCTTTCGAATCGACTTGTTTCAATTCCGGCGCTTCATCGGCAACGCTTGGAGATTTCGAGCGGTCTACCGGTTCCGCAGCTGCACTGGGAACGCTGGCTACACTCGGTGACCCGGATTTATCGATTGCGTTTCCTTCAACGTCTATTGGACGCTGCGATTCACCATCCACGCTGGACGACTCGAAATGTTCAGCCATTTCTTTAGATTCACCAGGAGTAGTTGATATGACTTTTAAATCGATTTCTGTTTCTTTTAAAACCGGGCTTTCACCGGCAGTGTTCGGGGATTTCGAATGGTCTGCTCGGTCTTCAGCTTCGATAGCAGCGTCTTGTATGCTGGATGATCTGGATCTGTCAGCAGTAGTGGCTCCGACCTCTTTCAAATCCACCATTTCTTTACATTCACCAACAGTGATTGTTATACTGGGCGATGCAAGTGTATCAATCGCTTTTGGATCGACCTTCGTCACGTCCGCCGGTTCACTTGCAACGCCGGGGGATTTAGAACGTTCTGCCGATTCTTTCACTTCTTCTGGAACGCTGGCGCTGGTTACACTCGGTGATCTAGATTTGTCAACCAACAACTTTGTGTCAGCAATGTCTTTTGAATCTGGCGATTCAACGACAGCAACGCTTGCAGACTTTGAACGTTCCATCGTGTCCTTGGTTTCGCCAGGTGAACTTGATATACTGGGCGATCTAGACTTCGAGTCAGCGGCTTTGTAATCGACAGCGCTTGGGGATTCTGAACGGTGATGATCCACTTGTTCTTTCGCTTCGCTAGAA
This sequence comes from Andrena camellia, assembly GCA_029448645.1. Classification (NCBI taxonomy): domain Eukaryota; kingdom Metazoa; phylum Arthropoda; class Insecta; order Hymenoptera; family Andrenidae; genus Andrena; species Andrena camellia. Next base: position 23,267,046 of record CM055678.1, on the reverse strand, counting down.
ACGCTTGGCACACTCGGTGATCTAGACTTGTCAACAATCTTTGTATCGACGTCTTTCAAACCGGCTGATTCTGAATCATCTATCGTTTCTTTTGGTGCCTCCGGAACGCTTGTTACACTAGGGGATCTAGATTTGTCAACCGTTGTTGCTTCGTCGTCATCTTTCGAATCGACAGATTCGCCTACAACGCTTGGTGACTTTGAAGGACCCATAGGTTCCTCGGATTCTTCGGTAACGCTTGTCACACTCGGTGATCTAGATTTGTCAACAGCTTTTGCTTCCACGTCTTTCGTACTCGGGGCGTCGCCTGCCACGCTTGGCGATTTTGATCGGCCTATCGTTTCCTTGGATTTTCCAGTCACGCTCGTCACACTCGGCGATCTAGACTTGCCAACAACGTTTGCATCGATGTCTTTTAAATCGGCCGATTCACCACCACTGCTTGCTGATTTTGAATCATCTATCTCTTCTCTCGATGCCCCCGGAATGCTTGTCACACTGGGGGATCTAGATTTGTCAACCGTTGTTGCTTCGTCGTCATCTTTCGAATCGACAGATTCGCCTACAACGCTTGGCGATTTTGAACGAGCTCTCGTCGTTTCGTTCAACTCCCCAGGAATGCTCGACTCCCCCGGAGCACTCGTAATACTCGGCGATCCGACCTTACCTGTAGATCCTTCGCTCAACTCTTTTACATCGTGCCTCTCACTTTCGACGCTTGGTGATGACGAACGATCTATTGCTTCTTGCGATTCAGCGGATGCAGAAGAAACTTTTCTACCTGCCACTTCCTTTTGGAGATCAGTAATGTCTAGTGGCTTTGATTCGTCGGCTGTACTTACAGCACCGGGGGACTTGTTTCTCTCGCCCCGAGATTCTTCTGTCACTTGCAAACTGACTTCTTGATCCGCAATGGTTGATTGCTGAACAATTTTTTCTTTCTCCGGTCGATCGTCCAGATCCTTCTCTTCCTCCGTATCGCTAACCGCAGTGGACGATTTCTGGACAGTGGATAGTAGTGGCACATCATCGAGCGTTTCCGACATTAAAGATCCAACAATTTCAGTTACTTTCCCCTTTCCTTCGTCCTTAAGAACATCCAAGGTTTGGTCGCCAGCTTCAACGAGCACTTTTGATTCTGTCCTTTTTAACTGGTCGTTATGGCCATCGCCCGCTACCTGCCCAGATTTCTTTTCATCTGTTTTATCCGCCACTTTGTGTTTGTCGGGCGATTTCGAGCGAGCAGCGGACTCTTTGCTCTCAAGTTTCTCATTAACGATGCTCGAAGGCTTTCCACTATCATCGGCCGATGATGACCCACTGTCCTTCAAATCACCTTTATCGCTGCCAATACTCGGGGAACGTAATTTTTTATCATCCACATCTCGTTCCGCCGTCTCGCCAACATCGATAGTGCCGTATTCGCGGTCAATGCTCGGTTCTTTGCCTTTGCCTTTGCCTTTGCCATCCACTTTGCTATACTCAACTATCGTTCTGTCCACCGGTGTTGTATCGTGACATTTTTCACCCGATGTACCAAGAATTTCCCTCTCACCTTCTTTATCACTTGAGGATTTCGTAGTAGACTTTTCAATCTCCCGAATCGGCTCTTTCATTTCACACGGGGTTGTTTCTCTCTCGAGAGCCTTGGACTTGGCAGCTTTTGTGCCGGTAGGACTTTTTGCAAGTTCCTGTTTCTCCGTAGGCGATTTCGAGAGGGTATCGGTTTCTGCCGGAGGAACGTCTTCCGAACCAGCAGATTCAGGCGACTTTGTTGACACTGTTGACACTGTTGCCGCCGCCTCCAGAGCCGGTTCAGAAATACCATTTGTATCGATAAACAGCTGCCGATCGGGCGATTTCAGTTGAGAACTCTCTTTGGTCAGTTTCACAGGGGATTCTTGTGTTTGTACGATAGCATCTGGTAGCTTAGTAACCGTTTCATCGGTCAACTTGATGGGTTGAATTTTTTCCGCCGTAAGCGGATCCGAACACGGTACTTTCTCTGCTCCGTCTGCCTCGAGGGGAGGCTTCACCGTGCCAAGGGAACGAACCTCTTCCGATCGTTGTGGGGACTTTGGTGTCGTCTTCTCTGCGTCGATGGAAGGCGAAGCGCTGTCCACTTTTTTCGGCTCTTCCACTCCTGCCTTTTCTAAACTATCTTCCAGATCCTGTGAATCGTGTCTGCCGACTGGTGACCTGTCTAAACTGTCTTCGGGTGTAGCCTTCCCGACCACGTCTTTAATTTCTGCAGCTGATTTCTCGGAGATACTATCCTTTTCTGGACTACTCGTCCCGGAACGCAGCGAATCTTTATCAAGAAGTAAAGAATCCTTATCAGGTGTTGACTTTATAGACGCATCTTTCAGGGAATCATCCGGAGTAAGCGGAGTTTTTGTGAACGTAATGCTACCAGTTGGACAAATTTCTGTTTCGTGTCCACCATCTTCGCTGCTCGCCGTGACTAGCATACGTCGAACAGACCCTATGTCTTGGTCAACTTTCGATTTCTCTTCAACAGTAACTACTTTCACCTGCACGCAAGTCTCGTGCATAGGTTCGTCCTGTTGAATAACCGATCCCATTACATCCCCCGGAGGCATTTGCTCAGCTTTGGTGGTACTTTCAAGCTTGTCAGTTTCGTGGCCAACAGCTACGGCCGATTCATCAAAGCTCTTATAATCTTCCCCAACCGCATCGTCTTTCTGCTCTGCGGATTCTTGTGGCTTCGTGTCTCCTGCCTTGTGGGCGTCCCCAATTAATTCCTCAGCCTTTGGTTCCACTGCTCTTCCCGTAGCATCCGCTAGCTTCACCTCTGGCTTAAGTGGCACTTGGACCATGGGTTTCTCATCTGTCGCTCTATCCATTACTTCTCGTTCAGATTCTTCTGCTGGTGCTGCCCCTGCAACTTGAGTGGATTCTTCAATCTTGTCGAGTACTTGTTCGGCGACCACCTGTTCCACATCCTTGCCAGCAGAACGCGTTGCCTTCATTTCCGTCTGCTTCGCTTCATCCTCGCCTGGCGTCTCTGATTTCGCTTCTTCCTTCATTGGCTGGAATGCCGTGGGAACGTGTTCCGTCCCAGAGCTTTCACGACTAATCGTCGACGACGGTACTTGGCTAGTGTCAGTTTCTTTCACTGGTTCAAACGTACCTAGCTCCCCTCCATCGGAGTCACTTGTTGCCGTTACCAGAGCAGAAATGTCAGTAGCCGTCTCCTCGACTAACATAATTTTCGAGTCTACTTTTTCCTTGGCTTCGTCTAGATACTTTTCAACAGCGTCGAGAGCTTCCGAGACTTGCGTTAATTGTGACGTTGTATCGCGTTCCTTCGTATCCTCAACCTTTGCCCCCTGCTTGTCCAGTGTAACATCTATCGTGGTGTCTACATCCAACCGTTCTTTGTCTATTTTTTCTTTCGTCTCGTGTACAAATTTCTCGTCAGCCTCGACAACATCATTTGCAGTATCTTCGACGGCTTCTTCGGCATAATCTTTCGCCTTGGTTTCGAGTAATTTTTGCGGAACAACAGGCGAGATGTCATCGAAGGAAGTAACTGGCACGTCGCGCACTTTGTACTCCTCTTCGACAGCCTCAAAATCATCGATCGTTTCTTTCGAAACTTTTCTACCGATACTGACGAAACCATCTTCTTCAAAATCTTCTTCTTCTTCTTCTTCCACGGCCGACCGGGAAAAAACCGGTTGCTCCCCAGAACCAAATGCTTGTATAGTTACCTCTACCTCTACCTCTACCTTTGCTGCCTCTGCCTCCTTCGCTTCCTTTGCATCTATACGAGATGTGTCCTCCTCCTCCTCCTCCTCCTCCTCCCCTTCCTTCTCTGTCCCCTCCTCCTCCTCCTCCTCCTTCTTCGTGGCAAATTCTTCCTCGGTGCTTGCAGTTAGTTTCTCTTCGACTCGATGCAACTTTGCTGATTCTTCCTTTCCTTCTTCAGTTTCCACATCTTCAGTTTGCGATTCCCACAGGTCATCCGTAGACACGTCGATCGACTTTTTCACCATAATGTCTTTAATAATTCGAATAACAATTGTTTTCGGGACAAGCATTTTAATAGAAATTTCCTCGACTACCCGAATAGTGATACGTTTTCCTTTCGTAACGCATTCATTAATAATATATTCCTCGAGTTCCATTCTCAACTGTGGCGTAATCGGTTCATCGAGCTTAAACATGTCAACGTTATCAACCACATCCTCCCTGGAAAGTTCTTTCCTCACAATCAGCTCTTCGATAATGTAAATTACACGTTCCCTCGGTAGGCGTTTAATCGTCGTAATATATTCTATAATTTCGATCGTGATCTTTGTCTTGTTCGTTACAAGCTGCTGAATAATGTCCGCCGCCAGGCGGTCGACGCTGTCGACGATAGCTTTCATTTCAGCGGGCAATTTGACAGGAATCGCGGTTTCTTTACTTGCCAAAGTGCTCTCGTGTATTTTGTCTGCGACGAATTTGGGCGATGTTGGCGTAGAACCAGGCGAGACCATTACAATTTCAGCTTTGGCAGGAGAAACTTTTTGATGAAAACCTATGGTCGGCACTTCCACCTCTTCTTCCCGCGCCTTTTCTTCGTCGGATAACTTTTTCGCAACTTCTTTCACGCATACATCTTCCAATCCGGCTTCGATTACGTCCTCCTTCCAACTTTCCACCTGTCGCGGTGCAACTTCTGTGTCAGATTTGCAAATCAAGTCTTGCTTCAAAATATCCTCGCATATTTCCTTAGCATCGCGAACGTCCTTTGCTTCGTCTTTCGGAGATGAAATCGTATCTTTTTCAGTGGTTATTTTTACGCAAGGCTCCTCGCCCACTTGGACGATACCGTGTTTGTCGGGCGATTTTAGGGTGGCAAGTGCGGGGACCGGTGCTACTCGTGCGGTGGTTTCGTCGATCGACAACTCCCCGAGTTGTTCTTGTTCTTGCTGCGGAAACTCTTCGGTAATGCCAACTTTGGTCGGCATTACGACAATTTTGCCCTCGTGTTTTCCCGACATCTCGTCCAATTTCACAGGCGTGTATTCGGACATCGGTGATTTCAGTGATATCGGTGATATCGGTGATATCAGTGATTCCGGTTTAGCTGCAGTCAACGACGACGCAATTTCCTTCCTGCCCGCCGCTGTTGTTTCGCCGAGCACGCTGCTCTCCTCTGGAAGGAAATCGTCTTCTTTCAAAACTTGAGCAACCTTTCTCACAATCTCCGTAACATCCTTCGCCTTGTCTTCGATGTCGATACCGGCCGTTCCCGCGAGAACTTCACCGACATCACGTACAGCCTCTTTAATATCCCTCACAGGACCTTGAACTGCCGCCGTCTCTTCGTACTCCCCTTCGAATTCCTCGTCCTTTGGTATGTCGAATTTCACCTTTTCCGGTTCTCTGGTGTCGGGCGATGTATTCTCTATTTCCGGCTTTATTCTCTCCAATCTCTCGACGACACCGTCCATCGTGTCTTTTACGGTATCCTTCACCGCTCCTGTTTCGCCCGACAAATCAACACTTTCGTCTCCAATCTTTCCTTCCAAAGATTCCAACGAGTCCCTTAAACTGTCTTTCACCGTCTTAAATTTCTTCGAAGCTTCATCGAGGAGTGCTTGTATTTCATCCGTCTCCTCCTCAACGGCTACAGCAATAATTTCATCCCCTTCCTTTTCAGCTTGGCTATCCTTGGTGTACTTGGCATCATTTGCTAATTCATCCTTGCTCGTATCGAATTTATCCCCCGATGGGACAAGATCCGCCGATACGTCTTGTACCATTTCGTCCTTTACAGGCTCGGACTCGGATCGGGGATGTTGGACCATGGCTTTAGTATCGAACGTGTCTTCTTTTATTATTTCTTCGTATCGCGAGGCTGCGGTATCATCCTTTACATGGTCAATCTTCGGTTCCATTTCTTCGGAAGCTTCCACTTTCTCGCTAGGCTTGCTCACTTTCAGAAACATTTTCTCCATATCGACATCTTCGAGGAGAGTTTTCTCTTGTACCTTTGCCTCCTTGGGCGAGCTAGACTTGGAAGAAGATTTCTCATCGGTATCCTTATCATGCTCTTTCTTGGATTTTTTAGTCAACTTGTCGATACCCTTCTCAAATTTATCGGCAACCTTGCCGAAGAAGCTAAAGACACCTTTCTGTTCTTTAACCGGTGGAGTCGGAGGTTCCTTGACGTCTTGCGCTGGTGCCGGTGCCGGTGCCGGTTCCGGAGGCGGTGCTGGCGCAGTTGCTGGTGCCGGTGGCAGTGCTTTCTCTTCTTTATCCTTTTCGAAATCTTCCATCCTGTACAATTTAGGATCCACTTCTTCGTGGACAGGTAAATCGGCAACTTCGTCCGGAGTTTTCACGATATCGCGTTGCAAGCATTGCACGGCTTGGCGAATATCGAACATTGGAACGTCAGGCTTGACCGTGGCTGTTGGCGCGGCTCGCGGAACAGGAGTAACAGCTGTGTCGGTTACGGTGGTGGTGGCGGCGGTGATGGCGACGCTGGCGGTGGTAGTGACAGTAAGGGTGGCGGGAGTGGCGGCAACCTCTTTTTTAACTTTCGACGACACATCTTTTTCCTTCACCTCTTCGATAATATGTTTCTCATCGATATCATCCTCCTTTATCTCGTCCAGAGGTATGCGTTCGTCTTCGGGAAGTGTCGGTGCCGTTGTCGTAGCACCGGACTCTATCGTTGAGATTCGTTCCTGCGATTCCTCCAATTTCTCAGGAGCCTGTTCTTTCTGATCAACCTCCGGCTTCAGATCGGTATCTGTGGTTTTCTTCTCGGACGAATCAAGCTTGTCCGGACTCAAGCTAGACGGTTCCTTCGTAATGTCATCGCTGTCCTTTTTGCCGGAGTCATCCTTCTCCTCAGCTTTAAGCTTAGTTTCCGACGCAGAGGTAATTACATCTTTCACCTCCTCCTCTTCCTCCTCGTCGAGTTGTTCTCGACGGTCCGGTGACAAATCGATCGGCTCCGTCCGCTCCTTGTCTATTTTGGTCAATTTCGCTTTCGCTTTCGCTTCCGCTTCCGCTTCCGCTTCCGTCCGACCTGTCGTCTCCTTCTCCGCGCTTTCATCCCTCTCTTTCTCTTCGATCCCTTCCTCCTCGCCTTTCTCCTTTACGAGTCCCAGGTCTTGAAATATTTTCGCTTTCTCGGACTCGGCTTCATCGAGAATATGTTTCTGTTCACCTTCGCCGCTCTGTACGGAATCTTCCGTGTACACTTCTTCCTTCTCGACGATCAAATATTCGTCCTCCTCCGTCAATTCCTGGCTCCCTTTCCTCAAGCTGTCCTTCTTCGGCGCATCCTCGATTTCGGCAGTGACATCCTCTTCCGTGATGTCCTCCTCCTGTTTCTTATCGGTAACTTCCGCTGTGATTTCGTCGTCTCCCTCGAAACGGTCGTCCTTTCTGGTCTCCTCGATTCTTTCGGCTTTCTGAAGGACCGCCTCGATCTCCTCCACCACTTCCCGCTCTTCCTTCAGGTCGGCAAGCACTTTGCTCTCAATGGAATCTAACGAGATGTCTTCCGACTTCTCGATCAGACACTTCTCGACGAGTCTCGCCGCGGTCTCTGGTTCGATCCCAGACGGAGTGGAAACCGTGGACGAATCGGTGGTGCCTTTGTCACCTTTCGGTTTTCGAACCACCCCATCTTTGTCGGATTTGACGGAAGTGGTTGGTGTGCTGCGAGTAGATTTCGCCGGGCTACCCGGCGCACGGGCTTTAATCGGACTAACCGGTTTCCCACGACGCCCGATCGGCTTTCTGTCCATTGGTTTTGCTTTCACCGACACCTTCGCCATGCTGCCAACAGCCATACCACCGACGGCGGCCGTTTCTTTTATCGCCGACTTTTCGATATTCTTCTGCTCGACCACTTTCCTGTTGTTCGCATCTTTCGCACTCTTAGCCGGCAGCGCGGTCGTAGCTTTCTGAGCGGTAGCCAGTTTTCCTCTTTGCGCACTTGCCTTGGATACCTCAGTTTTCGTCGCGACTCCGTTGACAGATTTTTTCGGCGTGGTCGGCGAGGATTTCACTCCCACTCCGGTCTCTTTTTTCTCCGCGTACGACTGCTGTTTTGCTTTCTTCTCGACTAGCTTCGGTTTACCAGCAGACACCGCTTCCAGTCTGCCAACTTTAACGCCACCAACTTTCGCGTCTCTCGCTTCTTTCGCCTCTTTCTTTTTCGACTCACCCTTCGCTCTAGATTCTTTCGGGGCCACGATCATCATCTTTTCACCCTCCGTTTTCACCGCCGCATCGCTCTTTCTCAGGCTCTCCTCTTCGCGTTTCTCGAACTTCTCTTCCGTCTTTTCCGGCTTCTCCGCAGTCTGTTTCTCCATTTTTACAGCCTCCTTCTTCGTTACAGCCTCTTTCTTCGACACTTCTTTCAATTCCTTTTCAATCTTTCTACTCTCCTTCGCCTCCTTCACCTCCACCTCTATCCTTTTGTTTTCAGCAGCTTTCTTAGTTTTTACCTCGATTTTAGCTCCTTGTGGCTTGGTAGGTATGATCGGCGGTGTCCCCTGTGGTATACTTTTCGCCGGTGTTTCGTCGCCTCCGCCTCCGCCTCCGCCGCCGCCGCCGCCTTTCCCCACTTTTACCTCGGACGTTTCCCTCTTTTCTTTCTTTATGTCCGAGATCTTTTTCGACGACTCCTTCTCGATCAGACTCAACTTTTGCTTCGCCGGCTTATCCCGTAGAGTGGCCAAAGACGTGGACGGGGAGAGGCTCTTTGCCGAACAAACCGGATGCTTTAGGAACTCCAAGTGCTTGAGTCGCTCGAACCCTTCAAAGATCTTGTGTTGCGGCGTACTGCCTGGGAACAATATCCTCGTAATGGTGTCCTCGGGATTGGCCGGCTGCCAAACTAGAAGAGCACATATCGACACGAGATTCTGAATCGGAAACGTTAAATTGTTGGAATCTTTCTTATGAGATCCAGTGAATAACTTGGAATCGGAAGCGTGCCATTTTACAACAAACTCCCTCACTTCGCGGCTGTCTTTGCTCGGGCTGAGAACATACATATCCAGCGTGCCATGTCCCACTTTGTGGTAGAGATTAATCGGGTCAGGGTCCCTGTAGCACGGATGCGCTCGTAAATTAATATGGCGAAGATTCACAACCATCTCTTGACCGATGTCGGTCAGATTCAGGATCAGAGGATCAATATCTTTGTCTCCATCCGGTGAATTGGACTGTCTTCTTTCCTGTTACATATCAACGCAACATGGATCGTTAGCTGAATCGGCCTCGAGTCGCGACGCGACTAATAGATATAATTCATACATACTTGTGTGTACGCGTTCGAAAGATTAATTATTAACGGTAGAGAAGAGTGAAGCAGTCCACCCGACGATACGTGGACAGGGCTATACTTACCACTAGATTGCAGAAGAAATGACCGATCTGAGGATAAACGTGCATCTCTTTCTTCTTACGGAGAACACTGGACATCCCTCCAACATTACTGTTATTTATCCTAGTAACCAAGACCGCGTCCAGGCGATCCAGATGCCTCGTAAAGTCCCAAAAGCAGGCCTTTCTGGCGAAACCGCCATCAACGAGCATATTAAAGCCGTTTATCCCGAACAGGGCGGCGTCACCTTGTCCACCGGGGAAGACGTATAAGGTTGGATGACTAAATCTAATGTTGCCAACTACGTCGGACGGCTCCATCAGTTGGTCCAGTGTCTGGGCCACCAAGTACTGTCCAATATAATTGCTGAAACTTGTGATAGCTGGCACCCCAGCGGTAAGAACGTCATCAGGATTTACCCTGACTCTGCAGGATCTGTAGAGTAATGCAACAAACGTGTGTGTGTGTGTGTGTATGTGTGTAAACGGAACAAATGGGCCTACATATTTTCACATCATTCACGATCAAGGATCGGAACCTCACATACCTGGTACAAGCTTCTTTCGACAGTCGATTTGTTGCCCAATCGCCGACACCCGCGCAATGAATGTCCACTGTCACGCTGTTCTCGTAGGCACGAAGGACTCGCTGTACTTCGTGTTCACTGAACGCATCCAAAAAATCGGCAACGCTAAAGGTTCCATCCTAAAATAATGCTTCATTCAGCACGATCGTCAATCGGCAGGGCAACATTCGCGGCCAATACCTTCAACGTTGGCTATTATAAATTTCAAAACAACGAATAACACTGTCCACTTATACTTAAGTAGTAGATGTAGGTACGTCAACTTTTTCCAATATGTACAATGTCTTTCTATTACGTGTAAAGAGATTAGGGGGTACAAGAGGAGGATACAAGAAACATGCGTACTTGCAGTATCCAGGAACCATTTCCACCGAAGGTATAGCCGGCGTGTATGATGTGTCGATGTTTCGTAAAACTCGCGAGAAGATTGCGGATACATTGTAACAATGTGTTGGTTTGCGGGTGAATGAGAACTTCCGTAACAAGATTCTCGGTAGCGTATTGGATCAGTCGTTCGCCTGAAATTTCATTCGTCTCGTCGAAAGAAACCGACAGGACCACGTATGTGTAAGTATGTATCTATCTACGTACTTAGTACGGAATACATTCGTTCGACCGTTCAATAAATAATAAAAATCGCGCGGACCCAACGGACACAACAGTCAAGAACAACTGTAACTTGACAATCGACACACACACACACATACACGCATACATGTACTATCTATGTATAATAAGATGTCATACAAGTATTAATACCATTTCTAGCTTCTTCTCCTTCGGGTGCTTGCGCTACTAACGCCAGTAGCTCTTTCTCTAAATCTACGTGGCAACTATCCTTGTCCCATGACAGAAAACCTGAAACACAACATAACGAACCAACATGAACAAGGGGAAGAAGAAGAAAAGAAGGAAATTTTTCGCGGCAAATTCCACTATAAGTAGCTAGATAATATGTGTCTTCGATCCCTTGCATTATAATTATATTATCCATCCAATGGCCTAATTCTAAGCCTATAAGTACTACAAGTACTTGCGTAATTAATTAGTAGTTGTTTCTGTAGAGTTGGGTTACGGCAAAAGACAAACACGACTGTGTGTTTTGGTTACAATCTAATTATCATCGCAACATAGGACGATGGTGGCAGGTGATCGGAAGGAATAGTGGGTCATAACCGCGTAGTACGTGTACGTACGTACGTACGTACGTACATACATATGCATAACCACCCAAGAGGCTGCTGCATTAGGTTGGCTTCGTATAAAGCGAGAGTTGCTCGGGGTTGAATAATCTAAGGTTAAGGTTAAGAAGGCGAGAACCGTCCTTCCGACTTACCTCGTCAACCCAATTCAGGGCTCGGATGCAATAAGGGGACTAGCGCTCGAAAATGCGAAAAAGTATTGTCCAAACGCTAAGAAATATTGGAAAATTAAATGTTGTTAAACCGTATTTTAACAAATATGGCGTTGTAAAGCTCGTCACGACACACATTTTTTCTATTTACAGTTTGCTTATCCAATCATTACTATTCGAGCTAAAAATTATAAACAAAACTATATATATTAAGGAAAAACTTTGTCGCTGCAAATTACATGTACCTCGCAATTTTGCCTCGATACTTTTTAACGGCGAAAGTCGAGAAACATGGGTTATGTCCAGTATTTCTTTTTAATTAAATGGAATTCAATTTTTTAACACGAGGGTTTTGTCCATACATTTTACGGCTTCGCTAGAGTTTTCTCAAATTATGTTTTAAGTCTCATAACGATCCCTTAATATTTACTCGAGTTATCGCAATTTATCTTTAAAGAAATAATGATTTTGGACGATGAAAATTTTTTTGTTTATAATTTTTAGCTCGAATAGTAATGATTGGATAAGCAAACTGTAAATAGAAAAAATGTGTGTCGTGACGAGCTTTACAACGCTATATTTTTTAAAATACGGTTAACAACATTTAATTTTCCAATATTTCTTAGCGTTTGGACAATACTTTATCGCATTTTCGAGCGCTAGTCCCCTTATTGCATCCGAGCCTTCGATTGCCGAAGAAAGCGAGTTACAATGCTACTTTGTCGCATAACAGAATTAATTCTGATCGCAGAGCAACTCTGATAAACGCTTAAATCAGTAAATAATAAGAGTCTTCAAATTGTAGGTAAGTATCTATACCTCTCCGATCGACAAAGTGGATCGTCGGGATACATGTCTACGTGCATGTATCAAAGTTTTCACTTTGTTGCTCCCAAGCATGTATCAGCGATCGAAAGTAAAATGATTGAAGGTCAATAGGAATAAGGGAAAGAGAAAAGTCGGAACGTTTCATGACGTCAGGAATACCGCACCCCATCACGTGGTCCCGCGGTAGCCAGCAATCGATCGTCGCACATCCTGCACCCACTCTCTTTCTCTCTATTGCCACCTCTACTTTTGCAAGTGCCATCATATCATCAAAAGATGGTCCGTGTGTGGTTGCACCTGTTTGACAACCAATCAATCGGTGTCGTCAGACACGTATCACATTTTCTAAAAGAAATGGTAATTTTCGGTGATCTCACACATTTTATAGTGTCTATTAATCTCCCCCTCGGGGTTATTATTATTATTTTTTTTTAAATATTGTATTGTCATCCAAACTACGCACGCCTGCAAAGCTTCAAGACAATTGGATTGGTGGAATTGGTTTAAATTCGAATTTTCAAGTGCTTTTCCTATCGAATTCACAAAATTTTACCTTTTCTTATTCACAGTAAAAAGCACCATGTATTATTCGCGCCACGTTAATGTATGTCTCCGAATAGTCACAGAATTACTATTTTCACAAATAGAAATTCATGACGAGAGTTTCTTAGAACTGGGCGTGCGAACAGGTGCGTGTACGTGTATGTACAACGTACCCTAGTAGCATTTATTTGCTGGGAGTTTGTTGGGCCAATGACGTGTTATCCGTTGGCCAACTGTTGAAGTGTCGCGCTATTTTTAAATGGGCCAGCAATTGTAACCAACGCAGGCCCAACCGAAGGTTTTTTTCTATAAGCCCAACACTTTCTTTCCAAAAGACGTCTTACAGACGTCCAGAAGACGTCCAGAAGAACTTCAAAAGACGTCTTAAACACGTCTTTTTCAGGCCTGGTTTGGGGGAAAAAAATTCCCGGTGAGGAGAATCGAACCGAAACTTTCCGCTTACGAAGCAACCGCGCTGTTCGCACATACCCAACACATTTCCTTGTAAACACTACTAATTTCCAATTACATAATTAGTATTAATTGTTTATAAAAACTGCGCAGTGACGCGAAATATTCTACAAAATATCATCATTCGATCTATAGACTCATTTCTTAAAATTTCACCTTCGTCTCAAGACAGACGTCCTCGTTACGTATTTATAAATAAGAAAAGAAAAATCACAACTTGGAATATAATAACAGGTTTTTGGATGCAGCAAATTTTCTGACGTTTGTAAGACGACATTTAATCATCGTTGTAAGTTTTTGTTAATTAACCAACCATAATAATTGTAGGCCCAACATTGAATATTCGTTGGCAAACTGTCGTAAGTTTTTTGCCGTAGGCCCTATGTTGGGAATTTGTAGGCAAAACGCTAACTATATTCCAACTAATTCCCAACTGTTGGCTACCGTTGGCCAACCAAAAATGCTACTAGGGTAAGTCGAAACGAGTTATCCCAACATGGGCGTAACGGTCGTACGACTATGAGTATTAAACCGTTTAAATTGTCCCATCGAGCCACACAACCAACAATCTCACTATGTCAAATTGATCGGAAGCCCCGAAGGTGATGGAAGAGAAGCCGTGCCACGTCGGGGGGTCGTCGTGACTTTTAATGTTCGACGGCCCCTGCACGGTGCACATTTCCGTTGCCAGAGGTATTCGATATATGTACATAGTGCATACATACACCTACAGATATCGGTGCCAGTGTGGATCGCGCCAATGAGATCGGAGTTGGACAGACATTACTTACGGTACTATATTTTCTTCATTACAGTAATGCGACACAATTACATAGATACATCGCTAATACGTCTAGATATTCCCATTAGTCGTTCTAGTAAAGGGTTTTGAAAAACTGAGAAGTTTTCGCCGCGCCGTACTGATGCCTCCGACGCGCACAGTACCTACTTCGAAAAACAGTGTAGCTGAAGATACTGCGCTAAATATAGACAAAACCGTGAGTTTCTTCGTCGGAGCATTTTCGACCCCTCCCATAGACTGTCCTTCAGTAACACTCGCACTCGTTTCTATCGCATTTCTCAATTTGCATTGACTTTTTTCCTTCCTTCCTTCCTTCCTTCCCTCCTCCCTCCTGCCCCTCCCCCCGCCCCAAACTCTCCCTTTCTGTCTTCCTTCTTTTTGTTTTCTCTTTCCTTCTCGCGCTCGACGCCGAATACCGAGAACGTTCGGAGTTTGCGCCTCAACCATGTTTAGACGTGGTTTCCCGTTGTCGTTCCTACAACTTGTCAACGGTTCCCGAGATTTCGACACTTGTAACGTAAATTTAATTCACCAAACAAAAGCGAGACCAATGCCAATAAATATTGGCGATAAAGTGCACACAATGTATGCATGACAGATGCAATGCATTATTGTTTTCATGGTTAACGCCGCCAAGCGGGATTGGAACATGCAACATCGAATTAGGATCGTAACAGTTGTGGACGCGCGAATCCAATCTAAAAGCTATTGTTTTCCAACGGGGTCAAAAAGTTTCTACGAAAACTGCTGACATCGTTCGTGATTGATCTTGCGAGGAAAAAAGCAGTGAACGAGGTCGATATCAAGCCGTGGGTGTACATATGTACCTACCGTGGGTCTATGTAGAATTATTTGCCAAGCGAATAGTGTCGAAGGCAATCGGCTTGAAAAATACATATTTGAAACAAAATTCGCTCGCTCGCACCAGCAAAATACGACAAGTGTCTACATTGGATGAATAAATTAGAAATTCGAGCGTACTGCGTGAACGTGCGGTGCGCGATCTCGATAGAATAGTACAGAGGGATGATCGACCTAGCGCAGCCGTATCTATTTATATTTTCCAGGCAAGGGCGAAGACCCGATGCGACGACGGGGGAAGGATTCGTCAAGGATGCAACCAAAACCTTGGCTCCATGTTCTTTGTAATCAAAATTTACTATTAAATGTAACTTGTAAGTGATATTTGCTAAATAACCTATCGAACCTCAAATTCCAACGTGATGTACCCATCTCCTACAATCAGCAAGAATCGATACCGTATAGAAATCGACACAATGAGCTATAAAAGTGAAAAGGGTTACACATGGCTTGCATTCTTTTTTAAAGCAGTCTCCGTTTACGGAACTGCGCCCCACAACACCCCCCCCCCCCCCCCGCCCCACTGCCAGACGGTAATATCTATTAAGATGGCGAGAAAAAATCATACGATATTATGTATACGATATATGTAGGTATGTATGTATATATATGTACACATTATATAATTGTACCTTCTTGCTTTTACGTAGTCAGTGTAAATGAATCGATACAATTACTAACGACCGTTGAGTAAATATGACGCGTGGATCAGTCCAAGGCTCAGGTTCAAGAACGAGGTAATCGAGAAACAGACTTTCACGACGACTCGAGGAGCATCGTGAGCGAGAGAGCAAATCACTGGCGAATGCCATGGTAAAATTAGACATACCTACTATACTCACAATCAGTTGCACGTACTACCATGAATCTGTAACGGTGCCGTTGCGAACGTTTCTGAATGAAAAAAACGATATTTCGGTATATGCCCCCCCCCCAACCCCCCTTAAATGTTTAAAAAATAGTCCTCGAAAATAAAAATTCCATTTTTTTGGTTCGCCTTTATAAATAAAAAGTGTTCGAGAACCTTCGAGAATTTTCAAAATTTGAAAAGAAAAAAGTTTTTTTTTTTAGTTTTCCGGAACTTTTTTTTTTAGTTTTTTCGAAAACCGTTCGCACGAGAAAAAGTAACAGAATATAAAAGATGCTCCTTGTCCGGATCTACAACTTCTGTTTGACATATGTTTTTCTTTAATCAATAGCTTGGAGGATATTATATAAAATCAATTTTGTGAGCTATTAGATAATTATTTAAATGTTTAAGGGCCCAGGGGCACCTTTTCCCGTTATCCGATCGGGCTCAAACTTTACACAGATTTTTTTTTATAATTTGGAACTATTCTGGGGGGTGCCCCGAAGAAAATCTTGAAAAAAAATTTTACCCAGAGTAAATAAGAGGAACGGTGCCGCGCCGCGATTCAATTCAACGGATCCCTCTATGCGCGTCTTCTTCCGGATATTACAGGCATCGTGTAACTCCAACTTTCTCGATGCTCCCCAGCCCCACGTCCTCAATCATGATTCATGCTGACAAGCATGCCTTCCTATCTTGGGTGTGTATCGATGATATCGGTGTATGCTATCTGTGAATACATGTGCGTACACACACCTCCACGCGTCTTATCATCAGTATATTACCATAATATTAGGTACCTTACATTAACTTATTAACCGATATTTCTGCACTTTTTCTCATTTAGTTACACGATGTTGCAGTATTTGTAAAATTTTAAACTTGCATTTCACAATATATATTTAATATATGTTACAACACTGTTTAACAATTTTTTTCACGTTGCCCCCTAAAATGGTTCCATTGAGTAAGAAAATAATTCCTGAAAAAGATGAAGTTGATCGGATAAGAGAAGACGCGGCACATTGAACTTGAAAGTTTTTTATTTTTGTAAATAGTTTTTCTCCATGGTAGTACATCATTAATATACATGTTTATATATCGTTGGATTTGTCTTTTTACGCTCTGTGACAATATAGAATCAAAATATAAGATCACTTAAAAAAAATTCATGACCCCCAAAACTCGAAACTTAACCTTCAGAAAAAAAATTTCGTTGGCATTATATTTACTTCATCAAACAGTACAACTTTCGTCTAAGAATTTTTTTCATATATTCGCAAATGACGAAGATAGTTTGATTTTACTTTTTAAACAATCCACTAGATATAATAAATATACTATAATTTGTAGTGTAATACATAATACAGGAAAGTAGGTTTAGAACCGAAAAGGAATATTTAGAGGAGTAAAAAATGAAAGTATTTTTTTCGTTGAAATATTTTATACGTCTTTTAATCGTAACTGCTTTTTTACATCCGGAAACTGTTTCCTATGTTCGGAAACAATTTGCAATATACCTATATTGTCTTTTCCTCCTCATTTTTGTCAGCAACAGATTATATTTCTCCATAAGTTCAACACCACGGTCAGCAGTCTCATTAAAACTTTCGCGATGGCCGCGGCGATGCTAGCCGCCAATATACATATATATTTTGGAATCGTTTCGTGGACGTCGAATATATCCGACCCTAGGCATTTTGGATCGTTTTGCGGTCAACGGATATATCCGACGTTGGGCTATTTGGGATCGTTCCACGGACGTCGGATATATCCGACGCTAGGCGCGAAAGGATTAACCAACTTTCAATCCTTGAACGATGTTCAATCCGTATTTAAAATCGTTCTCATTTTCCCCTAAATCAGGATTTTTTTTAAAAATTCAATCGGAATTGAGAATCTTTCGAAATTTTTTTTGAACCTTCAGAAATATCTACAATGTTCGATTCGTCTTTCAATATAGTTTCCTATGTCATTTGGAGTATGAAATTGTAAAATTTCTGCACAATTACTCGCTTCAACCATTCGTAATTTTGTGCTCTTTCCCACAGCTTTATCGAAAAATGCTAACGCTGCCGTTTCTGTCGATAAATACCATAAATGGTTGCTCTATACCATACATCGTCTAGTAGTTTAGTCGGCGTCGAAAGTTGTATGTGATATTTCGGTGCTGTTACGGACCAGTTAGAGTGAAGTAGTAGTCGTATTTTGTAGAAATTAAACTTGAGTTTCAATGCACATATGGACAAAACTTGATATTAAATAAGTAAGGAATTATAATATTCCCTAAAATATAAAATATTTCATTGAAATTATCAGAAACACACTACTCTTTACATTTAGCGTGCAGTTATACTCATATTTCAAAATTTCACATTCGACGTGCCACGCCTTCCCGACGTCCAATCGATCTTAAATTTTTTACAAATTATTTTTTCATGAAATGGAACAACTTTAGGGGGCTGCGCGGCGTGCTAAAAATTGTATGGTCGAAAAGTAAGGTCCACCCTAATGTGCAATGTACACGCAGGTACATGCAATCATTATTCATTTAACCACGCGAGAGGGTGATGATGAAATAATATCGTCATTTCGGCTTAGCGACAGTTTTCGCTACGAACCGAGTGGATTATTGATCGAAGGCCCGGAGACTGCGGGGATGTGGCTGTAGGCTGATGGTACATATATACCTACTACTAACATGCGCATGTCGCGCCAACCTATCGCTGCATATTCTTTCTTCCTCCTATAATTTCTTCCTATTTGCTTCAACTCCTTCCTTTTTACCCTTTCATCACCTTCTCTGTTTCGTCAATCTTCTTCATTGCTTAATAATTCTTTTACCCTATATTTATTTTTTCATTGCTGCCTTTCCTCATTGTACATACCTTTCTCACCATGTATTTCTACCGATGCCTTTAGAGATTAGACTGTTAAAACAACATCCAACAGAACACAATCGAAAGTTTAAACACCTAGTTTATGTACCTATTTCATTCGCTTGTGATGGTCAAAGGGCAAACTCAATCAAAGTCCAGTGTCCAACCGGATAGTAGAAATAATTAGAAAGGAAGCTCGGGTAATGAATGGCGAATCTTATCGTCGCGCGACTAATCGCATGGACATGGGTCTGACTGAGAACGGTACATTCCCCTATGTAGTATGCACATGTATGCACCACACGTGGACAGCCAGACCTAACCCAGACACTCGTCATCACTGTTTTCATACTCTGTATGTATGTATGTATGTATGTATGTATGTATGTATGTATGTATGAAGTACCTAAAGAGGATAAATCCTGCGGTAATCATCTCAATCCAAATGTATGTACAACCGCGAAGGTATATATAGGTATAACAATAATAACAAATGTCTCCAACTAAATACAAAAGTATTTCATTCAGAAACAGTAAATCCTTTATAATGTAAAGTAAAACACCTTTGCTAAAATTCTCCAACCCGACGAAAACATAGTTGTTACATATATTTGTAACTACATGTAAGTACATATGTAGGTAGTGGCACACTTGGCGTTCCTTAAAATTTCTTAGTATGCTATCGGAGTGGCGAATAAACGACTCACGTATTACCACCCGATTTTCTTACTAACCAACGTCCGCTTAAATACCGCCTAGCAACAAGGGCGGGGGGGGGGGGGGCAAGAACCGTTACCGCTTGGATTCACGCACGAACGTAAAATGTGATTATGATTATAACGTGGCGAATCGCAATCATTGTCGTGAAAGATTACGACATTAAGAAATTGCAAGATACGTTAGAATACCACGTTGCGATACATCGAAAAAACACCGTTTGACAAAATTATTGTCTATTCGCGTATGTAAAGTATAGTTCACTTTACGCGAAGAAAAAAAGCTACATTGCGTTAAATCAACCGTCGCGTTTAATGTTTAATTTAAGAATCAACAAAAGGCTACTAACCCATTCGAAAAGGGGGAAAAAATGAAAGGAAGAAAGAACAACGGAGACGTAAAAAGGTGACGATCATTGGCTCAGCAAAGCAGGTACTCACCTTTCGAGAGTCGGTTCAAGATGAGATCTTTATGTTGCGCGGTATGTGGCTCTGGAAGCACAACGAGAAGGTAACAACCACTTAGAGGCGACGGCGGTGGATGTTGCTGTTGAGAGCCCAGTGGCATCGCACTGCCGGACACCGGTGTAACCGGAGATGTATTTTGTTCAACATTTGTCGATGGTATCGTAGTTGCTTCCCCTCCCCCTCCCCCTCCGCCCTCGCCAGCAGGATCTGTGGTACTCATTACTAAAACAAACAAAAATCTATCAAGTTTAACATTAAATTTCTTCTTACTCTATATAACATCGAGACTCGCTCTTCCCTTTACTAAACCAGATTCCTATAAAATCCATCACTCAAACTAACGCTTTAAAGAAACTCGTTCGCTTTAAACCATTAGATATAGAAAGAAAAAGCTTTGCTTCCGGAATCGATAACTACGACTCGAAGATGGATCATTACGAGTACGGTGGCCACACTGTCGCACTCTTAAGATGCGTCCTCACTAGCAAACAGTTCGCGAACACTGTTCGCAAACAATGCTTGCAAGTTGTTCGCAAACTTTTTATAACCACTGCTCGCGTCAAGGTGCGTCCTCACTAGCGAACAGTTCGCGAACAGACGATTCCTAGGAAATTCGAACGCTGGTGGAGACGCACCTTTACGTCGCATATGTCTGACATATGACGACCTATTTCTACTAGTACCAAGTCCATACAAACAATTCGTTGGCGCATTCACTTTGCATTATTTTTTAAAATAAATAGAATAGTGTACCGTAACAATATAGAGCGTTAGGAGCACAGTAAGTTTGCTCGAAGAAACAGACTCGTGAAATCAGTAATAATAAAATAGGTACATGTATGTACGTATCGGTCTCCTCACACGAGACGTAGATCTATAGCACGCGACTAATATCTCGAACATATTCACCAATTTTTCACCTCCTTTCACATGGTTCAAATCAATGTTGTCCTCCCGTAATCAATTGCGAGCGATCATGTTCGAAATGTCAGTCGCAGGTTACAAAAGTGTCTTGTGCAAAAAGGTTCGTGTGTGTGTGTGTGTGTGTGCGCGCGCGCGCGCTACGTGTAATGCAGCAATGCGACAGTTGAAAGGAATTCAGCTAAATATACCTATAACAATTTCATGTACAAATTATTCTTATTACCAACAGTTTTCGTACGAAACACGTTACGCTTCTAAATCATTTGATCCTGCACACCGACGTAGAGACGTACTTGTGTCGGTCTACTCGAAGATGTAGTAATTTTTCTCATCGAATATTAGAATCTACTTGAAAACTAATTACTATACAATTCTGTAATCGAGCTTTTCATCCTCGAATCGTATAAACGCCAAAATAACATTATCATTCACAATCCACGATGCATAACTGTAGTAAGCTAAACGTCGGTGAGATTCCTTGAAAATCTTGTCAAATACCGCGCGCGCACTCATCGAAACTGCGTAAGAGGGTCAATGAGGGAGTTTTTGAAAATGAGCATATAACGACCGATACGAGTTCGGCAACCTTCGTGCGAACGGAAATGAAATGTACATGTACAACAGAATCTTACCGAGGCAAGACAATTTCGAAGATATTCTATGAGAGAGTCACGGCGCTGTCACACCGCGACTTTATGTGGACAATGTTGGCGCTGGTTATTGCGCAGGATTTGTACGACCCTTTTTGCTGAAAAGCAGTAGGGCCATGTCCTATCGTCCAATGCGCAGGACCCGGGACTCGACGCACGGGCTTAGATCATTGATCCAAATTCTGGCGAGCCGAGTAGAAAACAGGACATCAGGAACTTTCTCTCTCTCTCTCTCTCCCTCGCTCTCCCCCTCCCCTCTCACTCTCTCTCTCTCTCTTTCTCGATTCGAATTCAGTCCCTCGGGAAAAATTAGTTTTAATGAAAATCAATCCGCAGATGAAATCTTTTGAACCTGAAAGTTGGACTAGAATCTCGCGGATTTAACCGGACGAACAAGAACGACAAATGTTTAAATCCCTCTTGTACCGCTTTATAAGGCATACTCGATCGCAACACCGATCGAACAATCCGATCGTGCCGAAAGGAGGGAAATACGATGACGTTACGAATCGTACGAATAGCACGAGCACGTACGCAAAGTCGAAGTAAAAGTGTCAAGCGGTCACCCCACCGAGTGCCAGCACTGCAGTTTACCCCTTAGTAACAACCCTTCCCTCCCTCCCACTCTCCACCCATCCATCCATCCATTCCACCGTCCCTCACACAGCTCACAAATTGGGCTCACGAATTCTATGCACATTACGAGATAATCAATTCGTTACAAAACTCAAAAAGGAAATACTTTGTCAAATACCGACCATACACGTTGCTTGAATTTTTCGTTTAGGTGTACATCGAAACTTATACTAAAAGATATCGCCTTGTTCGCTTACCTCTTTACGTGGCACGTCCGCCCCCCTGTTTTAGCTTTCGGATGTCTCGATATTGTATCCGAGAAGGCCTCTCCTTCCACGAAAAGTACGATGCTGCGGCGAGAGCCGTATCTGTCGGAGAAAGTCCAAGTGCAAGTTGGAGACAGTCTGTCTCCCGGCAGTCTGCCTCCTCGTCTAATAAGCTCGGAGTCGCTCCACCCGAGTCGACTCAACACGAACCGACCCGACCCGACCCGACTGAACTCGACCCGAATCGACTGAACTCGTCTCGACTCGACTCGATTCGACTCGAATCGACTCGACTCGACCCGCCTCGCCACACCTTACCACACCTCGCCTCGCCTCGTCTCTTTCGTGTACAATCGCGCCGCGTACAAAGAAGAGGAGTGATAGCGTAGGAGGAGAGCGGCGGGTTGGGCAATGAAACGGGGGGAGGCCGGGTTACAACAAGAGTGATGAGAGACTGGTGTATTCACCGATGCAATGACGTAAGGGGGATGCGAGAGAGGGTCGTTGAGCGGCCCGGCAGACACTGAAAACGTAGATGGCGACGTGCCTTTTCAACGTTAGAATATGCGACGACGGTCCCGCCGTAACGGGCAGGAGCCTGGTTACGATTCACGAGTGTCTCTTGTCTTTGCGTCTCGACGTGACGACAGAACTGAAAATTCGGCAGCAACACTCGCGGTGCTGGCTGCCGGCTCTCTGTGTCAGACTTTGCGATATCCTGCGTTGCTGCCACACGGTGGCACCCCCTTCCTCAAGATCGTTTCAGTATCCCCACTGGCGATGCGCGTCGAGTCGATTGCTTCAACTCGTGCGCAGTCCAGGGTGCTCCTGCTGTAGTATCGTCGTCAGTCTCTATACAACACACCGCCGCATCATCGGAAACGCCGCAATGTACGTAGACACATTTAGGTGTACGACAGCAGCGAGGGAGGCAGCATACATATGCGCATACGTATTACGTGTATACACTATGCTAGGCGAGGTACCCAATACTACTCATGGAGCCGGCGCGGCGGAGGGTACGAGCAATGTGTCCGTCTAGCTGGCTGCGTGACTAGCTGACACGGCGCGGGCCGACCGAAGCCGGCCGGCATAGCGTCAGAAATCGCCTGGTATCAAGGGAAAGGACTTGCACCGGAAACTACGAAAACTGACAGAGGATCGAGACTACCAGGCAACGATATTGGCCACCATACTGGTCATACATACTCCGCGCGGTACAGGGACACGGTCATTTAGGTAGAAAAGAATGTTACCTACGCAGTGATACATACATACTTATAATGGTCGGCTATCAATAAGAAGTACCTACCTATTGTACGCTTTCCGAAAAGTTGTGCGGAGCAGAGCTTCTCGTTCGTTACTTTCCAATTACGACGTAATCACACGCTATCAGGTATAACCTACCACGTTCGACAAACGTGACTAAAAAAAATTATGGACGATGACGATGATGTTAAAATGTTGTGTATTTCTAGAAAAATTCCTACGCCTTGCACGCGTTACTGTACCGCATTATTACAGATTGACAAAGACTTGCCTATGCGGGGCTATCCCCGCGATGCCAGAATTGCCTGTACAAACATCTGACAAGCGAGAGATGTACAATGGCGGACGAAAGAAAGTTCACAACTTTTAAAATCGCATAACTTTTTTAGAATTGGTCCAAACGACATGAGTTTTTTTACGAAGTTAGAAGGATTAGTTTGCTAAGTGACGTGTTTCATCGTTTTGAAAAAATGCAATTGATCGAAACAGCAAAAAATATAGTAAATGTCGTTTTTTAAACTTTTTTTGGTTAGCCTGTAATGAAAATTAAAAAAAAAAACCGTTTGTAGATTGAAATAAGCTGTATACATGCCTAAAATTTCATCAAAATCGGTTAACGTTGCTGTGAGCTATAAACGCTTAAAGATCGCAGAATAAGGTCGAAAATCACGAATTTCCCGAAATCAGCGATTCGGAAATCACGGTCTAGCAAAGGCGAAGGAACGTTTTATACAAATTATCCTATACACCGACGCCGTGTACCGATAACTGGTGAAAGCTTGCGGAACGAATGCACAGTTTCCGTCTGTCTTGAGCGTTAATTACGTACATTAAGTAGTATTAACTGCGCGCGCGCGCGCGCGCGCGCACACACACACACACGTGACAGAAGCCGCGGGAGAATAAAGATATGTATTCCTAAATCACAAACTCGTCGGCATCTTCGATTGCCGCAGTGCATCTCACGATTCTCATTCCCAGCCCTGTACCTACTCGCGCGATATCGCGCCATTGGCGTAACTAGCTTTTTGTCTGGGACGGGGGGGGGGGGGGCAGGTCCAATCTCCCCCCTCTCTCTCGCTCTCGCTTTTTTTACAGGTAGAGGAAATCTTTATATACATACACATTTTGTAACGTTCATTTTCCTACTTATTTATTTAACACTAAAACAAACAGCATACTGAATAAAAATTTTTTTGATCATTTAACAGACGAATGTTTTTTACTTATTTCGATAGTACCTAGGGAGAGGCCACTCCGCGTTTTGGAGGGGCCAGGCCCACCCGGCCCCCTAACTAGTTACGCCAATGTATCGCACCCTATTAATAGCGTCTTTTTATTCCGACGTTTTACGCGAGACTATGTATACTATCATATCGTTCGGATATTATTTCACTTTTCTTTCCACTTTTTGCTTGTTGATCGTATGCTTTTTGTTTCCTACGGATATAATATAAATCTTGTCCTGTACTTAATAAACGTACGATTGTACGGCTTTCAAGTGCTCAACCCTGCAATACCATTTCTCATTTCATCGCTGGCTTTCGTCCTTGTTTGTTTCTGCATGTCTTTTTATCGCGGGCCGTATAAGCATAGTCGGGGCCCGAATCAGATTTTTTACGGCACTGGCCATAGCACGGGGTGCTAGTATTGACCGGCATATCCCTTACTAACCGTGTTAACAACATCTGAAACCAAAATATAGCATCTTCTCGAATAGAGTATCCACACTACCTTCTATCATGGCGAAAACTGCGAGGCGCCCTGTGCCCCATAGACAATCCGTATACCTGCGTACCTTACACTGGTACGTGAATACGTACGTAGGTACATACTACCTATACGTATGCGGACAAGACGTCCGCGACGCGACACGTAAGTATGACGACGAGTCGTCCGGTAAACACGAAATCAGTAGGTACACGTCGGAAGATCATTCAACCGATCAATATTCAATAAGTGCTCTACGACGTTTCGCACTACTTAGCATATTAAGGGGTGATTACGCCTTGTTGGGCTGAAAAGTAGGTAATTCTTTGTGAATTTTTTGTGCAAAAACGGTTCGACAAATTAATTTCAGGTTTGGCAGACCGTTTCACTGTATCTTAAACTATTGTTCCGAATTTTGGTGTGACAGTGGAAAAAAAACATGGCAGATACAAAGAGAGGGTTGAAAAATAATTGGGTGGTGCTGGCGTTGACGAAAAGTACTCCAAGGGTTATCCGAAACATAAGAAGGACAAGATATTCTTAATCTATATGAATGTGGCTATCGGTGGCAGTAGGTGCATTAAGAAAAATAAAAAAAATGTTAAATTGGCAGCCTTTTGAAGAAGGCGAAGCGTCCTGATTTGAGTCTGAAACAGGTTTTGCCCCAAAATCGGGAAAACTTCTTTAAATAAAAAACGGACGGTAACAGATACGGCAATAAATCTACTACCACCGATAGCCACATTCATATAGATTAAGAATCTCTTTTCCTTTTTGTGTTTCGGATAAACCTTACAGTACTTTTCGTCAACGCCAGCACCACCCGATTATTTTTCAACGCTCTCTCTGTATCAGACATACTTTTTTTTACTGTCACACAAAAATTCAGAACAGTAGTTCAAGATACAATAAAACAGCCTGCTAAACCACAAATTAATTTGTCGATCCGTTTTTTGTAGAAAAAATTCACAAAGAATTACCTATTTTTCGGCTCAATAAGGACCCCACCCTGAAGCCATCAACAAAAGACAATGTTAGGGATTTTTTTGTTCGTACAAATAAAAATATAGGGCTTGGATTTTTTATATAGTTCTAAAGCAATCTTTATTTTGCTAGAAATTTTTTTTTTATGAAAAATTGTAGAAAATGGCGGCGAACGAAATGGTTTCCCGGAGCACTACAAAAACACTGGCCCACGCTCCCGGGAATGATTGGATCATCTGAGAAGGAAATACAAAAAAGATATATAATCAGGAATATATTATGTTTGACCTAGCGTAGAATTTTTTGAATATTTCAATTATTCGATTTTTTACAAGCATTTCAGTGCAAATGTTTATGTAAAAAATTAAAGACAATCCTTGAAACTGATATAATTTCCAATATAATTTGAATTTTGAAAAAATCCCACGCTTGGTCAAAGATAATATATTCCTGTTTATATATCTTTTTTGTATTTCCTTCTCAGATGATCCAGTCATTCCCGGGAGCGTGGGCCAGTTTTTTTGCAGTGCTCCGGGAAGCCATTTTGTTCACCGTCATTTTGTACAATTTTTCATAAAATAAAATTTCAAACAAAATAAAGATTGCTTTAAAACTATATAAAAAAATCCCAGCTCTATATTTTTATTTATACGAACAAAAAAATCCCTAACTAAGTCTTTTGTTCAGACGTCGAAGAAGCGTGGTTTTGCGTTAAACGGTCGCCATTTTGTCAAAAATCAACTTGTTGAAAAAACCTTCGTTCATCCACTGAATTCAACCATATATTAACAGAGTGTTTTTGAATTTTTAATTTTAGATGATCCGGCTCAGAGAAAACTTGCTCACCGCACAGCGCCACGAGAATGGCTGTTATTCGTTCATTTTTCAATGTTTTTCTATAACAAAATTACTGAGAGTTGCTGCATATATGTACTTTTAAAATAAGCGAAAAGTTGTAAAAAAAATATACAGTAGATATTCCACAAAAAACACCCGAAAATCCGGTTCTTTTTCGAAAGCTGACTAGGCATAACCCCTTAATGTACAATATAACCTCGGAAGGACAATGAAAAACAGATTTAAAAGATTGCCAACATTTTTCGGAAACTACCTGCATTACCGTACCAACTTAGTGTACCTACGTTCCTGAACAGTGATGCCCGGGCGAATAAACACATTTCGCGTTTTTATCGTTAGTAGAAAGTGAACGGCGACAATTCTGTCAGGACTAGATTCCTCGTGACGTGACAATAAAACAATAAATTCGTTGAAACTCCAGGTATCAGTGTTTACCTTACAATACATATGTAGGTAGGGTACATCGGTGCAGGAAACTAAATGATACCTACGCGATACGTGAGACGAGCAGCGACACACTTTTCTTACCGTTTCGTTTAAAATCGGAACCGCGCATTCTGTGCGCACTTGTTTACCTTTTCTGAATTTGAAATAAAATCAGTACAAACTATAGGTACGGCGTAACAACTACCTACCAGAGTTTTATGCATAAGCATCGAAAGGAGGATGGCATCCTGTATGAATTTTAAAAGTAGTTGCCGAGCCCCGTTGCAATTAAAATACTAATTAAAGAGTCCGTGACTAAATGCCTGGCGAAGCGTAGCGAGACATGAGGCTTTCCCGTTCAGAACAGCCATTCAGAAACCGTTCGGTAAGACGTATGTATGTAGTACGTACGTACGCTTATGCTCCTTATTAAGCACCTGAATATCTTCATCGGCATCGTGTTGTTACATAGTTGGAATTATTTTACACTCCGCGTCCACTTTACTTCCCGTTACACTGTACACTGTCCAGTGACGCGATACTTTTCGTATCTACATACTATAACCCTCGTGGCCTCCTTCGAAAGATTTCAAATGCTTGTTCCGCGATAAAGCACGTTTACCCGTACCTCTTACAACGCCTGCATAACGATCGTTAAACGGATTATTTTCCGACCACCTACTTTTTATATTCGACTCGGGCCCAACCAGAATGCACTATAAATGCGGAAATACTTGTTTCATTTCACAATCGTGCAATTAGATTTCGAATAGTAGAAAACTGTTGAAGCGGCCGAGAGGGTCCAATGGGTAGGTACTGTCAACGATACGAAAGAATCATGCGACCGACTATAGCTGTTTTCGTTGTCGCAAGTAATGGTGCTACTGAAAACATTGAGAAAAAAAACGCAAACGGTCCCAAAGTTGGACTTTTATCGAAGGGGACAGAAGCTGGGCGTTTACGAGGCGCCACGACGACGGCGTCTCATCGATCTGACTAGCCGAATACCGCAGCCACTTACAATATACACCGACCGACTCTGTGTATACCGGTGCCATAGGAAATCCACATGTCCGCAGAAGGAGAGAGAGAGAGAGAGAGAGAGAGAGAGAGAGAGAGAGAGCGAGAGAGAGCTGCCAACCACTGCAGAAGGGCGTAGGTATGTATGTTGTACTACGTTCGTTACTCGTACGTCTTCGTATTTAGTAGGTACTCCCAATCACCCGATCTACTGTCTCCTACCTATTCGCTTTGCATTGGAATATATTAGCCCAACTAACCCCGACGCTAATCATCGGTAAAACTTGTATTTATAGCAACGCATCAATCTATACCCGCTATATGCAATAAGGTACACGTTAATCATTAAAATCTTTCATCTAACAAGACTCGACGTATAGAAAACAAAAGGAAATGGGCGACAGTTTGGTAGCCTCGTGAGTATAAATAATTCTATTACCCCGTATATTATCCCGCTTTACGCAAATACCAATACCGAATTACGACTACACACACACGCGCCGTACAGAGAGCGGATAACAAAAGAGCGAAAGACAGTTTACAGCAGAAATTTACAAATTACTTTCCCCTATACATCCTGTATCTAGGGTACAGGAGGTTGGTCCGAATTAAAAGGCCTCTAGGAGACTTTTTCTTACAAAAATCGGTCGTATACATTCAAGGGAATAGACACGAGTATTATTTCCGCGCATCATCGTTTTTTTTTTTTTTTTAAGAGGAATCAACAGACTATTCGGGGCAATTTTAGCGTTTCTATCAAACAGGTTTCGAATTTCTCGAGATGGAACGACAACCGCGCTTAACGTGATCATGTCGAAATTTTATATTAACGGAATAACATTGTTTACAATGAAATACAAAGTTTTTATTTACATTATTTTCCTTTTACAAGTTTACGTAAGAATCATAATTAAAATATCATTGATCGTACGCTTGTGCTTTGCTATTGTGGCGGGTTCGCTATATTTATCTTAATTTAAAATGACAAATACGTTTGCTACAAGTGATAAAAACTCGTTCGATGAATCGTTATGGGTTATTTTTAAGTTGACAAACGTTTGCCAAACAGACGAAAGAATAGAATTTGTGCACAGCGATTTCTTTTTTTAAATGATTATTTCAAGTGCAACTCGATAGTGCGCGCCATTATCGGAACGTGACCACAAGTGGCGCCCCCATCTCTCAAAGTATCGTGTTTTCCACGACACTACATGTATTTTTTTTATTACTAGAGTTGGCTGTGATTTTATACGTAGAATAGATTGGCCGAACCCGCCGAACTTATCGACCAATCTACCAAACAATCCACGCTCTTTCTCTAGCTTGACTTGGAACAATTCCTAATTTAAATTTAATTACTATCGATATCTCTACGTAGTGTTAAGTAAAGATTATACTCAACACGCGACAGCGCAACAGGACAACGCTCCGTAAAGGGAAACGCGCACGAGTTGCGGAGAAACGTCAACGCGATCTGTTACACACTCGCGTCCCGAATATGACAGATTGTATGTATTTACATACCTACAAACCTACACAAGTTAATACTTGCATACATACGCGACAGACGACAATAATTCAGACGCCTGTTTAATGGACGGTGGGTGACAGGCGGTGGAAACTCCAGGAAAACTTTTGGATCAGTATTTGCACGCCCTCTAAGCTATGAAAGATTCTGTTTGAAATAAAATTCAATATGGCGGCTCATGCTGGAAAAATTAAATACACTCAGAATCTGCGTACTGTAATATGTAGAATAAGAAATACATTTGTTGACACGTTAAGAAGATTTGGATATGAAATTCAAGTGTTAGAGAAAAATATTTAATTAAATTTGAAGTAATTGAATTGAATTAAATATTTCACATTCACCTGAAGTTTCTTATCTAAATCTTCCCCATCTTTTCAGTTATTATTGGCATACCTGGACATTATTTTGCCAACAATAATTGATAACACCAACAAATGTATCTCTTACCCTACATTTTGTATAATATACTTAATTGTAAAAATACAAGTAGAGGTAAGGATTAGTGAGTGGCACACATTTTTCAATTGAAAATGTTCCTTTTATTTATCTTGTATCTAGTTAAATATAACATATAAAGTAAAAATATAGAAGTGTATATAAAAAATAAAGGAGAACATAGAACTATGAAAATTATTTATCTACTTTTTCTATAATTCTTGGTGTAGTAACTACAAGCTTGGTTTGCTAAATGCGCTTGAACTGTAGCACCAAAGTCTTTACCTTTTAACAGTCTGTTAATATCCCTGCACCAACGTGTACCATCAACAATGAACTTCTTGTCCTCTCCCTGCAAAATCAACAATTCATTTTTGTACCTTTTGATAGTATTTGACAAGTACAATCCAAACATACAAGTTTTAAGTTTAGGAAATGATTCTTAATATACTTTCTTCTGAATTTAGTAAATACAATAAACTGAAAGTGTTTGATAATAGAATTTATAATGTAAAACTAAAAAAATCACGAGGATTGAAATAAACGCTGTGTATTCTAACCTTCAACCGTACATGAAACTTTCTTACCTGCCACTCTCGTTGCAGTTGCTCGATTCTTCTGCGCATTCATTTTAAGTTATTAAATTCTATTATCCCTCTACTTCAAAATATCACTATAATCGTGTAATAATAACAACTAAAAAGCACAATTATTATTTATATAGATTGCGTTTCACTTATTGTCACTTACAAGACAGTATAATAAGTCTCAGCCGATCGTGTATGTACAGACGCAAACCCAACTATACTGCGACACTAGCGCCCTCTAAGCTATGAAAGCCTCCTGCTTCCTGTCTAAATGCTATTCCGGAAGTTCCCTATTCAGTTTCCACCCACTGGTGCGTGATACGTTGGTTAACCTTAAAGATTCGATATCGGTGCGCATCGAGGAAAATAATGGGATCGTCTTCAAGTGAGAGAAACAGTACGATGATCGATACGTCCGAAGGTTTAAAATCTGACCAAGAGGTTGTAGAGGAGCTCACGAAGGATCTAGAAAGTTCGTGTATAAGAATAGGCGAGGGCTCTGTATCGAATGATAATACGAAATCCAGGATCAAGTCTTGCGAGTCTGTGGAACCGAACAGTGATGATGATAACGATATTAACAGTAAAACGGAGGGTGCACGCGACGCGAATGTTCCAAAACATTTCGTGGCCGAAGAATCGTTGAAAGACAGGGAAGTTACTCTTTCCGAAAGTGAAAAACAAGTGTGTATTTATTTATCGGGTTCAACATACATACCTGCGATCGTGACCAGTAAAACCATTTCATTGTTTTTCTTCCATTTTCCAGACATTGAAAAGCGAAGCAGAAAAACTTAAGAACCATGGAAACAATCTTTTTAGAACGGGGGAGTACGCACAGGCTGTCTCTATGTACACACAGGGAATACAAACATGTCCGTTAGCTTACGCCAAAGAAAGATCTATTCTGTATGCCAACAGAGCAGCCGCAAAGTGGAAATGTTTGGTAATATCCTCATGTCGTCATTTAATAGAACAGATAGATGAATATTTAAGGCGACGATAGTTGTACGACACTACTCTCTCTACTAATTATACGATACTACTCTAATAGGATAAAGAATCCGCGATATTTGATTGTACAAAAGCCATAGAAATAAATTCGTGTTACGCAAAAGCATACGTTAGGAGAGCACGGTTATACGAAGAGACGGAGAAGCTAGACGAGGCTTTGGAAGACTTCAAGAAGGTTCTGACATTCGATCTTGCCCACACAGAAGCTAATTACGCGGTTCAGGTAATTACAAACTATACTGCCTTTGGTATTTGTGAAACACGAAAATGTATTAAAAAGGAAAACAAAAAAAATTATTATGTATCGCGTAACGCTTTTTGCAGAGATTACCCCCATTGATTCATGAAAGGAATGAAAAATTAAAAGTTGAAATGCTTGGAAAGCTAAAAGATTTGGGAAATATGGTATTGAAACCATTCGGACTTTCTACAAATAATTTTGAATTGCAAAATGATCCAAACAGTGGTGGTTACTCGGTCAAGTTTCATC
This sequence comes from Andrena camellia, assembly GCA_029448645.1. Lineage (NCBI taxonomy): Eukaryota > Metazoa > Arthropoda > Insecta > Hymenoptera > Andrenidae > Andrena > Andrena camellia. Next base: position 23,234,575 of record CM055678.1, on the reverse strand, counting down.
GGAAACCTACTTAATATCAATAATTCATTTGGTGTACGTTGTACGAGCATGAAGTTGGTACGAGTCGCATCAATCTTTATAAATATTGTATGTAAATTCTGTTGGGAAGCTAATGCTTCTCATCGTAATAAAGATGTAAACGTTACGAGGCAGAAATATTAATGCCGAATATTGGCTGCGGCCACATTTGGCTTGGCTTGGCGCTGGCGTCGATTCGGTCGAGATCGCCATCTTGAGCACTAGCATCATAGCACCACCTAGGAATGCCGATCTTTCCCATTGAATCGATTTTTCGATTCAATTCAGATCGTTGTGCAAAAAATCGATTCCATCGAAGTCGATTCATTATAATAAAAAAATATAAAGGGTAATTCCGGGAGATTCTGACTTCCTCGTGAGAAATTTGAGCGCAAGTTGATGCCCGTGGAGCGCTAAGGCACGCTGATCGCTGAACGAGGATTTTTAGAATGACACTACAACGAAAGAAACAATTTAAACTCAAACAAGGGAAATAAACTTTAATATTACTAAACAAAAACTGAATTTGGATTTGATACAAGTTGGAAATTCACAGGATACGCTTCACAAAGCCCATCGGTTTTACATATTTTGTTAATTACAAAATGTCCTTAGATACTAGGAGTCAATCGAAGAATTATTAATAATAAGATAAATTCCTATTCGTCGTTAGATTTCTTCTCGGATATCGATTTCTTACTTACCAAGTGTTTAACATCTTTGCGCTGGTTTTACACATTTAGGCGAAGGGATAAAAGCTTAGAGCATATCGACGCGCGTTACTAAAAGTAGCACGTTTCATTTTTATCACGTAGGAGTTTGTAACTTAAGAATTCCAGTGTTTGCAATTGATAAGTAAATAAATTCTATCGTTAACAATACTGCGCGGCATGCTCGAGGTGCTGGAGAAGCCTCGGGCATGCACAGGAAAACGTATAAGATACATTGCCAAAAAAGTATCAGAATTCACAAAGTAAAACTTTGAGGTTGCGATAGCACCAGTACGGCCCGACTTCCGTCGTTTTTGACCGAATTTTCCTAGCTATAAGACCACGACACCTTATTCCAAGATATTAATCCCAAAAGTCCGAAATATCCAAGATTCCTGCACCGTGTTTAAAAAATGTGTCAAAAATAGTACTCGAAAATAAAAATTCCATTTTTTTTCTTCGCCTTCATAAATAAAAAGTGCTCGAGAAGCATTTAAACTTTCAAACCTTGAGGGAAAAAAGTTTTTTTTTCTTCAGTTTTTCGGACATTTTTCGGAAAACCATTTGTCGCGCGAGAAAAAGTAATAGAACATAAAAGATGCTCCTTGTCCGGATCTACAACTTTTGACATATTTTTTGATCTAATCAATAACTCGAAGGATATTAGATAAAATCAACTTCGCGAACTGTTAAATAATTCTTTAAACGCTCAAGAGCCCAGGGGCATCTTTTCCCGTTATTCCCTGAAATTTAAAAAGTTACGCGAACAATGCATTCAGAGTTCACTTTTTGATACTTTGAGGTTACATAGCAATCTATAGCTCGTCGTCCTACGTCGCTTTTGACTGAAATTTCGCAAGAAAACTCAACCAAAGTGACACGAAACGAAGCGATCCTACCTCGCTATAACACCACGATAGCGTATTCCAAAATATTAATCCAAGAAGTCCAAAAAATCCAAGATTCGTGCACCCAATGACTTCCGCCACAGACGAGGTATAGGATAGACCTATCACCTTATGGATGATCGTGTCGCCACCCAAACTGTGTTACCGACCCATAATTTGAGGACTGAATGTAGTGGCATCTGCTCATGAACAACGTCCAACTCAGCAACTACTTTGAAATGTGTTGAAATGCTGAAAGGTGTGTGCGTGCTTGTATACGTGTGACTTGTTTAGAGTGCGAGAGTTTGATATAGAAGGCAGGCTTTTGCTACGCTATGCTTTAGCTCGATTTGTCAACGACTCACACGGATTTCTCTTCGAAAATCCATTTCGGGGATCAAGACACTATGGAGCTTAAAAATGATATTTCTTCAAAGCTCGTGCGAGCTATAAATTGCACGATGACATTGTTTATTAGCACTTTGCGTGTAGTAGAACCCTTTCACGTATCGTACCCCGCAAAGTATTAAAAATTGAAGCTGTTACTGACATTCCCGCAAGTTTCTAATGCACTGTTTAATCAGTCTAGTGAAGTAATAATAATTGGATTCTATTTGTAATTCTTAAAAGCCTCGCAGAAATTTGCATAATGCACGAGTGTCGTGGGGTGCTTAGATGCAACTGCAAATCGAGTTACTTTTCAAACATGCATTGTGAAATAAAATTTTGTCTAGCCATGGACATTGATATATAATATTATTTCTGGCCTTGACGAATTTCAAGTTAGCTGGGAGTCGGCCGAGCGCGACAAAAACATCAACAACCTCTACCAAAGTCACTACATCGCCGAACGGTGTGCCCTAACAGTTCGACTTTGTCCGCGACGGTGATCGGATCACTGAATATCTGTGGACGTTACAGTGCATACTATTTCCTGATTTCTCGATTTCTACATCAATTCGTTCGACTACTGGACTAAATAGAAGACCGTTTAACAAGATTTCACTAGAATATACCTATCATCTAGTAGACTTTTTGACAGAGTTGCCTAGTGTTTGATTACATCTCGCAGTGATAAAAATACGTGTATAAGGTGCGGGGTGCACGACTGTAGTTGTGAAAAGTGAAAATTTTGCAATGGACATTGCTATATAATATTATTTCTGGCCTTGACGAATTTCAAGTTAGCTGGGAGTCGGCCGAGCGCGACGAAAACATCAACAACCTCTACCAAAGTCACTACATCGCCGAACGGTGTGCCCTAACAGTTCGACGTTGTCCGCGACGGTGATCGGATCACTAAATATCTGTGCAGTCACAGTGGATATTATTTCGTGATTTCACGATTGCTGCATCAATTCCATCGATTACTGGACTATGTGGAAGGCCCATTAACAAAATTCTACTACATTACACTCAGTATCTAGACGACTATTTTGGAAACACTTTACTCGAGTCCGAACACATCTTAACACTGTTGAGAGATGTTTAAAAGCGTGAAGTGCTTTTGCAATCGTGTGCAATGCGATTGTAGAGTCAGTGCTTATTTCGCGATAAAGTATTTCGTAGTGCACAGTGGTCCTGCGTGTTAGTAACGTGAACGCGACCGTAGAATCAGTGTTTTAACGCATTTGGAACTCATTCAGAGCACCGGTGCTCTTATTGCTTCTTCATCGCGAAATTAATGCGACATATTTGTGAGTGTGACACGTTCTCTTCAGTACTGACCCTGCAGCTGCGGGACATTGGCCTGCAGATCGAATAGCTACTGCTGAAGGGGGATGCTTGTCTGCATGGATAGCAGTGAGACTGTTGCAACGAACGGTGAGTGATACCTACTTTTTCATTCTTTCAATCTTTCTGCATGCCATCGAACAAAATTATTGCTGTAGCGAGCGTAGTGACCACGAATACATACTTAACCCTTATGTACGCAACCGGATACCCGGGTACTCATTTCTATGTTTCCTGTAACAATTTTTAATGTTCTTGTAAAAATATCGACAAACCGCTTCGGCTCCCCATTCTGTAGACATTTTTACGTCGATTTACGTTTTGAAAATAAAAATGTATTCATAAAATTTTAAATAGTAAAACTTTTAACTTATATACACGCTTGTTGGATAACCGGGGTACCCGGGTACCCATATAAGACAAGCTTGGAGTTAGCTGAATTGAGGGCTCGGATGCAATAAGGGGACTAGCGCTCGAAAATGCGAAAAAGAATTGTCCAAACGCGAAGAAATATTGGAAAATTAAATTTTGTTAAACTGTATTTTAAAAAATATAGTGTTGTAAAGCACGTCACGACACACATTTTTTCGACAAGTTACACTTCTCAAGTTTAATTACATTCGAGTCATTAGATTCTCTTAATAAAACGTGAATGGAAAGCATTAATTTATTACGGATTTTCAATTATATAAGTTAAAGTTCTTTCTCATACAAATAATAATAACTAAGATTGACAGTTGATATTTGTACTACTTGGTCACTATGCTCGCTACTTCTACTTTTCTCTCTCCGTACAATATTAAAATCATAATGCACCGACATTAAAAACACTAGTGGCAATGTTACGAGAAATAAAAAATGACACTATTACCTCCTCGTATCTGGACCTCACATGGTGCCTTTATAAAATAATAGTATAATAATAAATGACAGCTGCCAAAGTGGCTGGTGTTTAAACTTAACTTTCTTTCTCCCAAGCATTAAAATGACTTTATGGTACTAAACCTAAAGTTTTATACATCGCGGAAGAACATGTCCGCGTGCTTAGGTTCAACTAGCCATAGTTCTAGCAATAAGTCTTAGCTTAAGAACTTTAGTCGTAAGACTTTTTCCAAATTTTCAAAAATGCGCAAATCAGTGGTCGAACATGGACCAGAAATATATTTCGTAGAAATGGGTCACTTTCGTAGGTACCTCCATGTTGGTGTGCTCGGACAATTGGTAACGTTTCCCAAGCATTGCGACTTGCGAAACGGAATCAAAGACTGAAGCCTACGATCTAGGTTAAGGGCCCAGATCGAGCCAAACTTACGTTCAGTGACTTTGGTTCGGTCTCGGTAGCTAATCAGAATTTTATTCTGTTTCGGGTAGGTATTTCTTCGATGGTTTTGTATGACTCGGTGCCCTTGTCGTGCATCTCATCGATCTGTTTCCATTCCCTGCTCTTATTTATGTATCTCGACGATGGTTTTGCATGCTCGTGCGTGGTCATCTATGTATAGGTCGAAATTATCTCGATTGGCACCAACTCACTAAGTGTTTTCTTAATTTTCTTCCAGGCCGACCACATCATTACAAACATAACGTAGTTGATTGTTTGAGCTTTTCTGGTTCAGCCCTTCGCTGGGAAGAGACTTAATAAAATAACACATTTAAAAAAAACTAGTGAAAAGTAATATTAATAGTGAAAAATGATAGTGATAGACGCTCAAAGGGGCCACTCCTTTCTTCTATCAATCTTGAGAATCATTAAGCGCCCAATGTGGCTGCTCGAAATTTTTCTTAATGTCTGAATTGCGTGGCGCTCCATACGGCTGCCTGGAATTTAGAGGAAATTTTTTGGAACTTGTTTAAATACAAATTGTTTGTTTCAGTAATAGTGTTTGTGATCGCCCGTAATGCGATCGTAGAGTCAGTGCTATTGCGCAAGTAAAACTAGTCGAGAGCTCCGGTGCTCTAATAGCCTTTTCACCGCGAAAGTAGAGTCATGCACGAGTCCAACTAGAGCTGCTGGGCTGAGGGCTAAAGGGGTGCTGGTCTCGGTGTTGCTGGTCAGGGCTTATGAGTTTGCAGAGATGCAGTAGTCTTGACGACAGCGAACGGTTCGTTACTTTATAATTCTTTGAATGTGGGTGCACGCAATAGAACAAAATGGTTTCTGTAGAAAATGTAGCGTAGCCAGCTCTTTCGATTCTGGCCGTTCCAACCCAAATACGCGACAAACAGGAGCTCATTTCACATGGTCGGTATTCGTTTCGGAAGCTCTTATGCAATATTTCGCGAATATGGTCTAGGGCGTCTAGGCAGTAGCCTCATGACGTGGCTCTTTTCTAAACCACATTCACGAAATATTGCAGAAATGTTCCTAAAACGAATGCCAATTATATGAAATGAGCCATTAACCGCTGCACATACGTGTTGGAAAGAGCAGTATCCAATGAGCCGACCATACAAAGTACTCGTAGATAGTGACATGCATGTGTCTGTCTTAAAATCAGAAAATTAAATCAATACAACAGTTGCTCGCGATTTTTACAATTCCGATTAATAATTCGCAAAATAATCGAATCGATCGAGTCGAGTAGAGTCACGTTGAAAAATTTGAAAAGGTTCCAAGTGGAACCAATCTTCCTAGCAATCTTGCAGTCTAGCAAGATCCTTTGTGATCGCGCGTAATGCGATCGTAGAGTCCCCGCTTTTTTCGCGTCCATCTACGTATTTTGCAGAGCACCGCGGCTCTTAATTAGAGTAGTACTACCGTGAATTTGGAGTCAAATTTTTGCGTATCTGTGACTTGTCCAGAGCACCGAAGCTCCAGTTGAAATTTCTTCGCGAAAGTAGAGCCACTTTTTTGCGCGTGTAAAGTTCGTCCAGAGCACCGGCGCTCTAATTGTTTTTATCGCGGAAGTAGAGTCAAATTTTCGCTTAGCTTCAATTTTCAGCGTAGACTTACCAATGAGATTCTAGGCCGTAGAGAGGGCCTGTCGTGGGCCCTGAAGAAGATCCAAGACATGGGCCCTAGAGAGAGCCTAGCGCGTGGGCTCTAGAGAGGGTCCAAGCGGGGGGCCCTAGAGAGAGCCTAGCGCGTGGGCTCTAGAGAGGGTCCAAACGGGGGCCCTAGGGATTGGGCCCAAAGCATGGGCCTTAGAGAAGACCTGCAGCATAGGCCCTAGAGAGGGTCTAGGGTCACCATGCTAGCTTGGAAGATAGCGATGATGACTGGGTGGACCGTATTCGCTGACCGGTGAGTCATATTTTGTACTTGCATGCGATAGTAGACACGAATACCTTGTATTCCTAGATAGCAATCTTTGTGCGTGCAATTTTGGAAGGATAAGCATCCTACCCAATTGCACGCAAAAAGACTTTGCCCAACGAGTCCATTCCGAGAGCAAGGAATGTAAAATAATTGAAATGGCGCGTTTAAAATACAAGAGGGCCAAATGTTGCTGCTCCTTTTTAATAAAATAACACATTTAAAAAAAAGTAATAGTGACCCCATAAAAAAACTTCAAAAAAGTAAAAAAATTACGCCAAGTACATGAAATCAAATAAATCACAAAAAATAGAAGATAATAATAAATCACAAAAAATAGAAGATAATAATAATTACAAAATAAAACAAAGATGTGAAATCAAAATAAGCTGCAAGTACATAAAGGTGCTTTCCAACTGTGCTTAAGATGACACAACTACATATACACAGCTAAAATGCTGTGTTCATACATTCCATTACTCATATCGCGGACATTTTAATTAACCCATCAAAGAGAAAAATGTATTAAATAATATTAAGCAGATATATCTTTATACAAATAAATATTTTAATACGAATAAATATTTTATTCAAAATACTTGGCGCTGCGAAACTGAAAAAATGTTAATTGTCTTAGTAGTAATAATTTACAATAACTCCCTTACAATCTAAAATACATAAACATATACATTAGAAACGCAGTCAGATTTATTCTACATCATATATATAATTCTAATATCATACGTAGCATATGCACATACACACATTCACGAACGCACGCACAAGAAAGAAAGAAAAAGATTAATGCAATTTATACATATTTATTCAGTTTAGCAACACCAATTCTGGGCGCAGCGCCAAGTATTTTGAATAAAATATTTATTCGTATTAAAATATTTATTTGTATAAAGATATATCTGCTTAATATTATTTAATACATTTTTCTCTTGGATGGGTTAATTAAAAAGTCCGCGATATGAGTAATGGAATGTATGAACACAGCATTTTAGCTGTGTATATGTAGTTGTGTCATCTTAAGCACAGTTGGAAAGCACCTTTATGTACTTGCAGCTTATTTTGATTTCACATCTTTTTTGTATTTTGTAATTATTATTATCTTCTATTTTTTGCGATTTATTATTATCTTCTATTTTTTGTGATTTATTTGATTTCATGTACTTAGCGTAATTTTTGTACTTTTTTGAAGTTTTTTATGGGGATCTCACTTCTTTTTACAAAGATAATTTGCATTGGGAATGACCTCAGATAATTTTTAATATTATATTTATTATTATCTTCTATTTTTTGTGATTTTTTATTTGTTCTTCTATTTTTTATGACTTATTATTATTATCTTCTATTTTTTGTGATTTATTTTTTCATGTACTTGGCGTAATTTTTTTACTTTTTTGAAGTTTTTTTATGGGTTTTATTTACTCGTGCAGCAGGGTTACTTTCTCTTTCAGCTGTTGAAATAATTCTCCTCGTCTGCATCGTTAACTGAAAAATAGAACACATTTACTAATTATATAAATTATCACACGTGCTCATTGTCAAGATCATTGAATGAATAATTGCGTATGCAAAACCCTACCTGCAAATTTGTGCGTACATAGTCTGACGTAGATCACACTGCATCATCTTCTGCTTAGGTTATCTGTAAATATATATAAAAGCCACATTTTAGTTATATACAACTTAACGTATAGTAGAACTTACTTATATAGAAATAGAGTAGCCTTTTCCTATAGTGAGTGTAGAGACTACATAATGTGTCCGAAGGAGGTAAGAGCGTATGACAGAAAGTCTTATTGCAGAAAATTTAAATAAATGCTTATGGTAATAATTCAGCGAACATGAACAAAGAGATCCAATATTTTCAACACACAATTTATTGGTGTTGGAATAAAATTAATTTACTATGTTTATTGGTGAATTGAAATATTGATAATGGGAATCTAAAAAATTAATGAATAGCGTGGCAACTGCTGTGGATTTTATTAAAGTATTACGAATGTTTTTCACAAAAGATTGAAAAGCATTAAGGGAGATGTGTTTTCAGCGTACTTTCTTCACTAATGTGACTTGCTCTACATTGCAAGCAGTCCACCATAATCTATTTTCTTAATAATTCTTAATGCTATGTCTTGACAAATTTTGTCGATTTACCTGATTTGACAAATTTCCAGAAACTTGTGCGAAACAAGATGCTCTGTCTATCTATCTAATCTTCTCCGGAGAACCTCCAAGCCTGTGCACCCCCTTCATATCTATCCATCCAAGCCTGTGCGTCCCCTTCAATTCTATATCCAAGCCTGTGCGTCCCCTTCATTTTTATCCAAGTCCTGGGCGTCCCCTTCATTTCTATAATATTAACCTTTACATAAAAACTCTAAATTGCTGGTATAAAAATATCTGGCAATTTAAATGCAATGCAATTTGTTACAATATATATATATTATTTTGTACATGCGTGGTATTATTTTGTACATGCATGGTACAAATTTCCAGAAACTTATGCGAAAGCTTATATGCGGTTTACATAAGAAAAATGCCTTTAAATTTAGAAAATATTGCAGGCGTGATGAGATATTAATGAAATAAGTTTCAGGTTAGGTTGGAATAGCCGTTTCTCGAGTAAATGATAGCGGTAGCGACAGTCGACATATACAGGGTGTCTTTCCTGTACTTGGCGTCGAGACGCTACCGCGTCTCTAGATATTGATAGTGATAGTGAAAAGTGATAGTGACAAAAGACATCTAAGGAAGCCTAGGCTAATTTATTATAGTTGAAGTATTTAAGGCCCCATGTAAAATCGCCAAGTAGTCACTGAATTTTACTAGCTTTGTTACTCGTTTGCTGGCTCCTCATCTCCGGTGAGGAGGTGGCCGCTGCTTCCGTTTGCGGAAGCAAGTGACTGAGCATGGAATTGGGATGGGTAGATCAGTTTCATCCCCCGGTGTTCTTGCCGAAAGGGAAAAGTTTCGGGCGTAGGGGGTGTACCTTTTGGTAAACTGCTTGCGTAAGTCACCCGGGCCGATTACCCAATCTCCGCGGAAGGCGGCTTGAGTCAGGTCAAGTATTTGCTCCTGACGAGTCGCATCGGAGGAACAGGAGTCGCCAGGGAGACGCCGAGCGCTTTTCCCTTTCGACTCGGACAACAGGGTAGTAGGAACTGCGCCATCCAATACTCCTTTCATGCTCACCCGTAGTCTTTCCTTCTTAGCTGAATTTATTTCAATCGAGTGATTGCTTGACATTTCTCTAGATTCGATATCTAAACCGAAGGGATCGATGGAGCTTTGTTTCCATCCATCTCTTTGGTTTAGTAGGTTAAGGGTTTCATGTACAGGGAGATCGATGGAAGTTTGATTCCATCCATCTCTCTATGGGTCTCCAAGTGCAGCAACCTCCTCGCGGTGAGACCTGGTAATCGGTCAGAACCGAGCCGATAGCTGTGATTGTCAAATATTCTAATTAGATACAAGACTTTTTCCAAATTTTTCAAAATGCACAAAGCATTGGTCGAACATGGACCAGAAATATATTTCGTAGAAATGGGTCACTTT